>OU744252.1:2502500-3752500 GCA_916610215.1 Omphaloscelis lunosa
CATCATGCAATCAATCTGCAAAGCCTTTTCAAAGCTATGTTGAGGCCGGCTTCAATGTTAACGGATGCAGATGAATACCAGTATTTTACATGGAGCGACTGCCTATCTGACCTCCACAACTCAGTAACTGGGTAACACGATACCCCTTGGTAAGACTGGTTGTTAGACTTTTGGGCTGCTGACTACCCGTATCGACTGTCAAAGATCTATATCTTTCCGAGACATGGCGGGGTATGGAGATGCATTTAACGGATGGTCACTCATCCACGAACCGACCGCGGCAAGCGTAGCTTAACCTTTTATCGACCTGTGCGGCGATTATCATTTAGCCATGAGCCCCTTGGTCATCATCCATTGCTAGACAAACAATTATCTCCTTCAGATTACGCCCACATTTTACAACTTACTTAGTCACAGTAAAAAATATCGCCTTCGCGTGGTAATTCCCAAATTACTATTGCAAATAGCCAATCAATATCTACATAACCCATTATGTAATTCTACAATGTATTAGTAAGCTAATCTAAAACCCATTATTGAGTAATTACATGTAACGTTTGCATATCAATCTGTTTCGATCGTTTATCAACAACATGATCACTTATTATGGTAATACAATCCCGTTGAGCAATAAAATTGTCTTTTACTATTTTTGGTATAAATGTTTCCCCACTTATCCATCTTCATTATATCAGTATGCGGGATAATATCAATATATTATTTGGAGTGATCTTTATTATGAGTGACTTTTGTCGGTGATTGTACTCTTTTCTTAAAGGATTCTTCTTTGTTTTTATTTTATTTTTTGGATGACAGATCGTGATTATAATTGACATTACATGACATATAGCATATATATATATAATTATATATACTTGTAACCACGTTCTCGAAAATGGTTCTAACGATTTCGATGAAAGTTGCAATATAGGGGGTGAAAAATCGGTCTAGCTAGGTCTCATATCTGGGAAAATTCGTTTTGTCTATTTTCACAGTCTCGGGAATGTGATACAACGTTGGTATACCTGGACGATATGTTTATCTATTTTAACCCGAGCAGAGCTCGGTCGACCAGTTACTTAAAATTAAGTAAAATTGTTCGTTCTTCAAACGGGGCATATTAGAAAATAATTTTAATAAAACGTCTTGTTTCATCAAGCAAGTACTCTTTAAAGTAAATATAAAAAATAAAAAAAATAACTTTGTTAACATCGCGCATTTAGAGTAACTCTTTAACTTGAGTAATTGCAATGGAGACTTGACAGTATAAAATATGACTAAACTATATTATAAGCTTGCCAACCTTCGCAACATTTTAATTTAAGATAAAAGAATATCTTTTTCAACAATCTTCATTCAACCCTCTCACTGCTAAAAGGCCGCATTGTCCTTTTAGGCGTAAGACGGGAAACATGTACTTGTATGTGCCACGTGGAGCGACATCTGGTGTCAGAGGTGTCGATGCGAGGAAACGGACGGGCTATAAAATTGGTAACGATTTGGTAACAATTGGTAACGCTTGGCGTAGCGTAAGCAACAGACATGCGTGTTTTTTTGTGGTTTTTAAATCTGTTTTTGTTATTTTTGGGGTGTTCATTATAGTTATGTTGATTCGTACGAAGGCCCGTCGTCCACGACGATCCTCGAAGGTAACGCGTTACTAATTCAAATCACTGATGAGTAGCCAGACCGTTACCAGAACACTATGTAATTCAATAACTGTCCGCACACGACGTAACCAATTACAAACTAGATTAAAAAAAATGAAATGAATGAATTAATGATTAATTTAAATGTTTTTCTGAATTGTTATTGTTTTTATAATTTTCTTAGTATTTCCTGTGCGAATTACATAGCGCTATTATATGAAGATCGCTGATGTTGCATCCACGCCGACCTTATTAATTTCAATAATCGCTGATGCACCTATGACGTCAATCGATTTCGCAAGTTGTTGTTTGTTCAATAAATTGTAAGAATGATTATTCTACTGTCCTACTTCGAACTAGAATCATCATTCATAGGTTTAATTTTGTAATATTAATTCAGTAATTAAATTTATTTAAAATCATTTCGGTTTTTTTTCGATCCTCTGATCGCAGCAAACGTAATTGGCGCAGTCGGTAGGATATCCGCGAGAGATATCGGGACTCTATCTCACATCGATAATCGCGTCGCGAGTCACTCGGGTGGCTATCAAGCACCGTTTCGGGTATCCTGAACCTACGGACCTGCTGCAGACCAGAAGGGGAATCCAGCCATCGATTCACAGAGAGGAACCAGAAATGAGATACCTGTAAGTACACTTGAATCATTCTCGTGTTGCACCCTTTTGAATCTTAACCCTCAAGATTTACCATCCAAGGGCATCCAGTGTGCGGGAGCCTGAATCACGACAGGCTCGCCAACGTACAGTAGATATAAATAGAGATATAACTTTAGATAAATTAGAATTTAACAATATGGCTCAAAATGACCCAGATACCATCTTCAAGGCCCTTCGCCTTGTTCCAGAGTTCGACGGCAACCCAAATATTCTTACTCGTTTCATCGGAATTTGTGATTCGTTAGCTGCGCAGTATTTAAGTAGTACACCCGGTAGCGAATTTTCCAACTTATGTTTACTGAACGGCATACTTAATAAGATAACTGGGACCGCGGCAAGTACTATTAACGCCAATGGAATACCAGAGAGCTGGCTAGGCATTCGAACTGCCTTGATTAATAACTTTTCGGATCAACGTGATGAAACCGCATTGTACAACGACCTCTCTCTAGCTACTCAGGGTAATAAAACGCCACAAGAATTCTATGATCATTGCCAAACGTTGCTTAGCACGATCATGACATACGTGACTTTACATGAGACTGTACCGACGACTATAGAAGCGAAACGCGACTTGTATAAAAAGGTTACCATGCAGGCATATGTTCGAGGGTTAAAAGAACCTTTAGGATCCCGTATACGTTGCATGCGCCCACCAACAATAGAAAAGGCGCTTGAGTTCGTTCAAGAAGAACTCAATGTAATGTACTTGCAACAACGTGAGTCCTCAAAAGCTCAAGCTCCTTCTAAAGTCACTCATCCCACTCTAACACCTGTAGCGTTTACCCCACGACCTCATAACTTCCCAACACCAGTACCTAATTGGCCACTACCCATGGGGCAGCGCCCGATGGGACCTGCACCTCAACCTTTTAAGTTCCCTGCACCAACACAACACCAACATCGTATGCCAACGAACACACAAAGAGTGTTCGGTGCGGCACCTCCTAACTACAATCACCGTAGTAACACATTCAGATTACCACCTCGAAATAATGTACCTCAAGGCCCTCAGCCAATGAGTGGTGTTCAACGTTTTAATCCCAAACCTCTACCCTCAATAAATACGCCAGCAGTCCATGATTGGAACAGGTTTGGCAATCCACCACCCTCAAATTATTTCAAATCCCGAGAAATGAATATGAATGAGTGCATGACTTATGACGACTCATATTACAGCTATTACTACGAACCGGAGTACAATTACTATACTGACTATAACAATAGTGACATTTACCCGAGTCTAGTCGCTGACTCGACTTTTTATAATGTGTCAACGGACGCCCAAGTATTTGATGAATCGCAAACGAGTATAACTAACCATACTCAACAGGGTTTTCAGGAGGCTTCGATGTCACAGAAACCAAAATAGAACTAAATCTTCAGACACAGAGGCAACTTCCCTATATACAAATCAGAGACCCACCTTTAAAACTTTTAATAGACACAGGTGCCAATCAATCTTTCATTAGCCCCGAAGCTGTCAAAAAATACTTTGCTGACTATCCCCTGAATTTCGATCCTTTTGAGATAACCAACATACACGCAACAAGCAGAAACGACTATTCCATAACCTTACCATGTTTTGCGGAGTTCAATGACGTCAATAGCATGAAGTTGTTCATCTACCGGTTTCATAGTTACTTCGACGGCCTCATCGGTTTAGATCTACTAAATAACTGGGAAGCTCGCATAGATTTGAAAGAAAATAAGTTAGTAACACGATCTGCGTTAAACCCTATCGTAATGTATAACTCGTGCAACATAAACTTATACGAAGATATCATACCAGCTGGGAGTAGTAAGGTTATTCGTATCCCTATTGATGTGCCAGAAGGCGACGCTTTTATTCGGGAACAAATTCTTTGCAACTGCATAATTCATGAATGTATTACTACCGTAAATAATAATCGTGGCTACTTGGAAATCGAGAACCCGACACCAAATGACGTAATATTTTCACTCAATCGCCCAGCGCACGCGGAATTATTTAATATTGAGTGCAGTAGTACTCAACAAACATCGACACGCGCTCAGGAAGTAGTATCGCGTTTAAGAACTGATCACCTAAACCCGGAAGAGAAGGCCAACCTAATAGCTCTTTGTTCTCGTTACTCGGATGTTTTTTATATTGAAGGGGAGGGACTAACTTTTACAAATAAAATAAAGCATCGAATAAGAACTACCGATGATGTTCCAGTGCACGCTAAAAGCTACCGGTATCCGTTCGTACACCGCCAGGAAGTTAGGGACCAAATAACTAAAATGCTCGATCAAGGTATCATTCGACCATCAGAATCTGCATGGAGCTCGCCTATTTGGGTAGTACCAAAAAAAATGGATGCCTCAGGAAAGCAAAAATGGCGTCTCGTAGTAGATTTTCGGAAGGTAAATGAAAAGACACTAGACGATAAGTACCCTATACCTAATATAAATGACGTTCTCGACAAGTTAGGTAAATGCCAGTATTTTACGACCCTGGATTTGGCAAGTGGATTTTACCAGGTAGAAATGCACCCACAGGACGTAGAGAAGACCGCATTCAATGTAGAACACGGTCATTTTGAATTTCTCAGAATGCCGATGGGACTAAAAAATTCTCCGTCCACGTTTCAACGTGTGATGGACAATGTCCTCAGAGGACTCCAAAACGAGATATGTCTCGTCTACTTGGATGATATCATCGTTTTCAGTACATCCCTTCAGGAACACATCATTAACCTCGAAAAAGTATTCCAGAAACTTCGAGAATCCAACTTCAAAATCCAAATGGACAAATCGGAATTCCTTAAACTTGAAACAGCTTACTTAGGCCATGTCATCAGTAAGGACGGCATCAAGCCAAATCCCGATAAAATATCTGCAGTTAATAATTACCCTATTCCGAAAACACCTAAAGAAATCAAACAATTTCTGGGCCTCCTCGGTTATTATCGAAAATTTATTCCCGACTTTGCCCGAACTACAAAACCACTTACTCAATGCTTGAAAAAAGGACGAAAAATCACCCTTGACTCCGAATACGTGAATTGTTTCGAAAGATGCAAGACCCTCCTGACTAATGACCCCATCCTACAGTATCCAGACTTCAGTAAAGAATTTAACTTGACGACAGACGCTTCTAATGTAGCCATCGGCGCTATTTTATCCCAAGGACCTTTAAATTCAGACAAGCCTATCTGTTATGCATCCCGAACTTTAAATGAAAGCGAGATGAACTATAGTACTATAGAGAAGGAACTACTTGCTATAGTTTGGGCTACGAAATATTTCAGACCCTACCTATTTGGACGTAAATTTAAAATTTTCACTGACCACAAACCATTGCAATGGATGATGAACATGAAAGAACCAAATTCCCGACTGACAAGATGGAGACTTAGACTTAGTGAATACGACTTTTCAGTTATTTACAAAAAAGGGAAATCTAATACAAATGCTGACGCCCTTTCCCACATTGAAATTCACACCAAAGAAGCTATGTCCTTAATAGAGGAAATTGACGAACTCAACTCCTTAATGGGTAACCCATCGGAAACCATCCCTGGCAAACCAAACTCCTCGACTGAAACAGTACATACAAGCATTGAGAATCCCATCCTAGAAATTCCCATAACTGACGAGCCATTAAATAAATTTAACCGACAGATATGTTTCACTATTGTAAATGACGTAAAGAAACGACCCGTAGTTACCAGGCCATTTGACACCCATACACGTATAAACATCCAGCTATCTGAATCTAACCTAGAGGAAGATGTGATCTGTGCCGTAAAGGAGTACGTTAACCCCAAGGTTAAGACAGCTATTTTAGTCAATCCACCCCTAGCCATGTACTCAATTATACCGATCATACAGGACAAATTCAAAAGTTCATCCTTAAATCTCGTTTTAGCTAAATGTGAATTAGAAAATGTCAAAGATTATCTTCGACAACAGGAGA
The DNA here is from genome assembly GCA_916610215.1 of Omphaloscelis lunosa. Lineage (NCBI taxonomy): Eukaryota > Metazoa > Arthropoda > Insecta > Lepidoptera > Noctuidae > Omphaloscelis > Omphaloscelis lunosa. The sequence goes on from OU744252.1 coordinate 2,508,770, forward strand.
TAATACGACACCAACATGACGGTAAAACTAACCATCGTGGAATTACCGAGTGTCATTTAGCCTTATCTCGTAAATACTACTGGCCAAAGATGAAAGACCAGATAACTAAATTCATAAATGAATGTACAATTTGTGGTCAGGCCAAATACGATAGAAACCCGATAAGACCTCAGTTTAACACTGTACCACCAGCTACCAAGCCGTTTGAGATAATCCACATAGATCTATTCACTGTACAGGGTGAAAAATACGTAACATTTATCGATGTATTTACAAAGTATGGTCAAGCTTACCACTTACGTGACGGAACAGCTATTAGCATACTACAAGCCCTTTTGCAATACTGCACCCACCATGGCGTCCCTATAACTATTATCACAGACAATGGGACTGAGTTTACAAACCAACTGTTCATGGAATTTACGAGGGTTCATGGAATCAACCATCATAGAATACTAGCTCACTCTCCTAACGATAACGGAACCAAAACAAATTAGTGACCGAATTCAATGATCATATCAGCATAAGTAAAGAGTGGATGTCCAAATATAATAGCGTAATTACACAGATAGCACAAAACCAGAATAAAATTAACTCTACCTTAGAGACTATATTACAAAGTAATGCATTAAAAGAAAATAATTTAATAAAATATGCTCACTTTGCCCAATTACTAGAAGTTATAAGCGATAATGTAGAAGATTTAACTCAGGAACTAATTAGGATAGAAAATAGTTTAGCTTTCGTTCGTGCAAGTAGTACACACCACTCCATGATAGACGTAGAAGTACTAGAATCACATCTAGAACTTAGAGATTATTATGACATTATAAACCGGGATCATACTATGTAGACAATCAGATAGTATTCGTATTTAAATTTCCGATCTTTTCTACAAATAGTTAAGATTTTTATAGACTCTCCGTGGTACCTAATAAGCACGCACAAGCTCTTATTCCACCCTTTCCTTTCCTTGCAACTAACGAGATGTTACATGTGTACATAGAGGCTGAATGCCCGAAGTTGAAAGATTGGTACCTCTGTGAGAAAGATATTACTCACCAGACTCGCACCAAAGCTGACTGCGTCCAGGAGTTAATCACCAACCAAGTTCTACAGGACACCTGCAAATTCACCACAGTCACCTTGATGAGAGAAGCCATGGAGAAGCTCGACGACCAACATTACGTCCTATCCTTTCCTCAAGAAACGAAGGTACAATTAACCTGTAACCAGAAAGACTACACATCGCTTCAGGGTAGTTACCTTGCTACGATTCCTATTGGATGTTATCTGAAAACCGAAGAGTTCACCATTGCAAACGTTTACGACGAAATTAATGGCCAACCCTTGAAGTTAATGAAAATACCATACGACGCTGAGAAACAGGCCACCACAGCCACCCACGTCAATCTGAACTCTATTGATCTACAAGGACTACACAGCACCCAGGACCAAATTATGATCCAGAATCCTGTTCAACTGGAGAACGTGCAGACTGACGCACTTTATCACACTACAATCCCATTCTATGGAGTACTATTGAGTGTTAGCGTACTCGTTATCATCGCAATGACCCGGCGCTACCTAAGCAGATGTACTAACACTATGGAAAAGGGGCAGCAACCACCAGCCGCAACCCTGGAAAAGACAGAAACTCCTGACGAACTTCCGGCAACATTTTCACTCAACGTGCTAAAATAGTCGCCGTTCTAGGAGGGGAGGAATTACATAGCGCTATTATATGAAGATCGCTGATGTTGCATCCACGCCGACCTTATTAATTTCAATAATCGCTGATGCACCTATGACGTCAATCGATTTCGCAAGTTGTTGTTTGTTCAATAAATTGTAAGAATGATTATTCTACTGTCCTACTTCGAACTAGAATCATCATTCATAGGTTTAATTTTGTAATATTAATTCAGTAATTAAATTTATTTAAAATCATTTCGGTTTTTTTTCGATCCTCTGATCGCAGCAAACGTAATTTGCGTGTCCAAAATAAAAATATTTTCTTTCTTTCTTTATTTAGTAAGTCGCGTCGTAATTGTTCGTGGCCAACGGGCCTTAGAATGATGAAAAAAATGACACCATGCAGACCTTTAACGTAATTGTTACCTTTTTCACAATCACAAAAGCAAAACCTAGAATAGGAAGCAATAACTTCTGATCCATTATTCTCAAGAAAAACGCGTGTCAAAGCTATCCAACATTTTTCCCTTCAACCTTTTTCATTTCCACAACCTATCTCAACATGGTCTCCACATATGCCCTTCACTTTATACGGACACCTACTCGTTGGGTTCCAAGGCACGTGCCCGGATCGACACGTTAGTGTCGGGTCATAGGACTTGAAACCGGTATTTGGGACCGCCGTGGTGTTTTACGGGTTGACGCGGCTGTTGGAGGGTTAACGTGCGTTTTTAGTGATGTCACATAATATTTTGTTTTATTATTATATTTTATTATTGTTGTATTATTATTATAAAGTTGTTTTTTGTACATAATGATGATGTTTTTTGTACATAATGAGGTTGTTTTTTTCGGATTTTTATAAGTTAATGCAGTTAATGCTACAGAAGTGCGTTTTATCTGTTCTATGTAGCTTTTTTCTTTCTAAGTAGTTTTTGAATATTTCTGTTATAAGGTATTCTCATTAAATCTTTTTCTAACCAAAATATTTTGATGCTTTTATCCCTGTACCTAATACATACATACATCGGGGAAAGAAAATGTTAATTACAAAGAATAGGGAGACTGCAAATATTAATTAGTCATTAAATTTTCCTTGAATAATGCACGGAAAATATTCCGCAAGAAACGCTAACAAAAAATTAAAATGAATAACCTGCAACTGCCAAAGTTAATTCTAGGAATAATTATAGTGTCTGGTTATATTAATTAGCAAAAAGAGTAACAGTTTACAGTTATTTTCTTTAGCCTATTTACAGAAAAGATCTTTTACATAAGTATATTAGATGATAGTAATAATCTTATTAAAACTATGGATACTCAATTACCAGGTTAGAAGGTTCCTATGTTACTTTATAGTTTTAGTTAACGTTTTTGAGTTCTTAAATAATTTGAGTGATTGCAGTCCGGTCGTTGCGAGAATGCGTTGTTGACACCTGTCAGTTTCATAGTAACGAATATATTTTTTTACGAATTTGTACTACTACAAATTGTCCAACTGACAGGTGTCAGGAACGCATTTTTCGACGGCCGGACTGTAGGTATTTCCCAACAGGGTGAATGATGTTCTGCTTATGTTCATTTTAGGTTGCGACATCGCCGAGTGAAGAAGTCACGATTAAGAGCGTTTATTGTGAAAGTGAGCAACGTCACAAATAGATGTCAAATATTTCGCTGTTTTGATTAATTTGGCAATATTACTGTATGGAAATAAGAAATGTGGCTAACTAGTTCCCTTGAATATTAATAATGAATTGCAATTATAACACTGAATTTGATGTTGTGACAATTTTAGGTATAAAAAAGGTATTTGGACAGTTTTGAAATCCTTTTTTATATTATAACTAAATATTCAGTATTAGGATATTAATAATTGCATTTCGTAATCAATATTTTAGTGCCCTAGTTAGCCACATTTCTTAATTCCATACGGTAATATTGCTAAATTAAACAAAACAGGTGAAGGAAAATATCGTGAGGAAACCGGCATGTCATAGAACCAAAAAATCGAAGACATATGACATCGACTAACCCGCACTTGGCTCGCGTGGTAGATTATAGCCCACTCCCTCTCACAGAGAGGAGGCATGTGTCGCAGCAGTGGAAACATTATAAGCTGATTATGATGATGATGAATCAAAACAGGTAAATATTTGACAGCTATTTACGACGTTGTCAACTTTTAGGATAATACCTCTTAAGAGCTTCAGCTGAATCCAAGGGGTTTTGAACTTTTTTTATGGACGCTGGCATAATCACCGCATTGGCATTTTTCTGCAAATATTACCAAGGTATTTGGATGTAAAGATATCACTTAACTATCCTTACATCTGACACTTACTTATCGCAACGTGCATTAGAACTTCAAAGAAATACCTACTATGCCACTTCGGTTCTATGCCCTTTATTGGCTTATAAATAGGTAATTTACCTATAGGCGAATCGATTTCTGCAGTTGTCGATTCGTCCACAAATAAATTAACATCGTGCGAAACGCCACAAAAAAAAAAAAGTGCCGATTGGAACGCTTCGGGCGAGTAAATTCGTGCGAATCAACCAATAAGCCCCCGACCAAACAGACCTGAAATATACATTTACACTTGTACCTATATTATCAAAAATGATGCAACTACATAACTGTCTTTTACAAAACTCAACCGAAATATTCCCTACCTATTTAAAAATTCCTAAACCCATTACCGTACCCACTTCCTCCACAAAAAGTCCGACAATTTTTTCTCGCCAACCATTTGCCAAGAAAAAAAGACTCGGTCATAACACTCATCTTCAGTCTTTCGGCATGGCCCGAGTCCAATGAAACCATAATTAGGGCCGCCTTACGTAATCCTCTCTAAATAACTGGCCCTCTCGATGGGGCGAGCTTCGACGGCTACTGACTGACTGACGGTAATAGACACGTAGAGGTGTAGAGGTTAAACTGTTTTGGCGCATGGTTTTGCTTGTGTAATGTGGTCTTTATTTTTTAACCGATTATAAAAAAAAAACGTTGTGGATTTTGTATGTAGGTATATTACCTCTTATCTCTGGCATTTCTCAATCAAATATAATGTTTTTTGAAGTGAAAACTTCTTTAGGCGCGTTGGGCATTTTTGAGATGGGAAAAAAACAATTGAACTTGCGACACCGTTACCGAGACCTTATTTTTGTAAACGCGATTATGCTTTTTATTTATATTACGTTACGGATCAATGTTCTATGCAAGTATTTTTACTTTAAAAGGTTTTGGAAGTATTTTTTTTTTAATTTTACGCTTCTGTCGGCACCGGAGTGCCACTGTTTTTTTTTTGTGAAATTAAAATACAGGTGTTAAATTATAAATAGGTATAGGTAATTTTTTTCAGACTAATTACTTCCACAAAAATAAAATACGCGTAGAATAGATACTCCCATACACACACACACACACGAACACGAACACACAACACACACACACTCCACTCCACTCTCTTTATTCCCATACTCTGACACCATATTAGACACTAAACACACGAAAGAGAGAGATATATATACATATATATATATATGCAGGTATAAAGATCGTAGGCTTTCTAGTTTCTATAAATGTCTGTATCTTTGTCGAAAACAGAAAAAAGTCTTCTAAAGAGTAAGTTGGTGTCACTTAAAATATAAATAATCACAAGAGCAATCACATATTGGCTAGGAAAATTCTCATAGTCATGAATGTAGATTACGCAATATTTTAGTTGAATGAAATAACTAACGCACTATGTTTATAACCGTTCGGTTCACGAAATTCATTGGCAACGCGTACTAGCTGTTAACAAGAGTAGGTACATGATAAGACTAGCCACAGTGCCGGTGCATCTGTATTGCGAGTTTCGGGTTTAATAATTTATTGAGACATTACATGGCTAAATGTGGACCGATGACCTAGAGAAGGCCGCAGGAATCTGCTGGATGCGGGAAGTACAACACCGGTCGAAGTGGCGGTGCTTGGGGGAGGCCTATGTCCAGCAGTGGGCGTCTTTCGGTTGAAATGATGATGATGATGGCTAAATGTCTATGGCTGTTGTATTTTGGCATTGATGATACTTATATAAGGCAGTGGGTGTGATGGTGAGGAATGTGGGTGTAATACTAAACTACTAACAACACGAACAGAACGAACGCACGGACGCTCCTTTTTATACTGCATAATATTGCTAAAAACAAACTAATATTGAAGTTAATTAGCAGAAAAGAGCAAGTAGATAAATAAGTACCTAGACATGACTACACGTTGAAGATATTTTATATCCCCCTTTTTTTAAGTCAGTTGACGACAACTGCTTTTGTCACCTAAAGTTTAAATGAGAAATAGTATCTAAAATAAAAACTTTTAACTAACTAATTAGTTTAAATTAAAACTAAAATCAGTATCGTATTTTGTGATGCAAATAGACAGATTTCTTTGAATATAGCGGTTTATTTACAACCACTTTCAAGTCTGGTCGCCATTTTTCTATCGCCCGTGACGTCATAATGATGATTTATGAGTTCGCACAGGCTCAGTTTAGAATGGATATTTGTGATACTTTTAACAAACTGTAGTAATACACCGTGAGTGTGAAAAGTTTTGTTTTTCAGTGAGTAATTGTTCTGGCTGCTAACGGTAGCAATCCAATGTTATAACATAAATATTATTAAGTAAGCTATAGACATACTTAATAATATTAACTAACTGAGATAGTGTGGTCCTGTACATACCAGCGCAGCGGTATTTAATTCTTTTTTTAAATTTCTCAGCACAATGCTACGGTGTGACCGGGTTTTCAAGACCGGTTTTGTAACTCACCAGAGACTTCACGAAAAGAAAGAAAATTAGTCTGGGCCGCTGTCACGAGATACGGCGAAGAGGGCTATAATTATAATTTTTATTATAATCATATTATTAAGCAAGTACTGTCAGCCTCGGAAAGATGCATCTGACCGTCTACTGTTTGAGTTCTATATTTTGTAACTGCAGTTAACTACCTAATGGTACATAGTTTGTGTCTACACATCGATATAATATTATTATGACCGAACGAAGCTTCGTTTTCGGTCATTTTCGGCCAAAAATCACGGTTTCGCTATATTTTCGATTTTGGCCATAAACTATCCGAAGCTTCGGTCAAGCCGAAAAGATCGGAAGTTTGGGAATTGTCGCGCGTCATTCGGCCTACTTCGTAAAGCTCGGCAATATCAGGTGAATCAATACAACAAGAAATACACAAATTCTCTCTCTAGGCATAAAAAAAAACAAACAAAATTTCAGTGTACAGCGGAAATATTAATGTTTTTTAATTTTTAAATCATTTTGGTTTTCGGCCAACTATAAGAGTTAAGCAGAAGCTTATTTTTAGTTTAGGTTTGAAAATCCATTTTCGGTCGGACACTAAATATTATGGAATAAAGATTCAGGCTAACTGAACGTTTACTAAAGATTTAGGCTCATCGGTTAGCAGTTATGACATGCCAGAGGAATTTAACCTTTATTATCAGTCCCTACATCAGATCAACCAGTCTATCTAACGAGCCCACTTTGCTGAGTCCCATATTCAATTGCCCATCAACCAATTAGTACTTGTCCAATATCAAACCATTCAATTCGTATGAAAAATATACTAACATATTGAGCTATATTCCTAGTATGTATGTAGGTATGTAAGCTTCAATGATACGATATGGAGTGGCGAGTGCTCGCAGTGCAAATTGACACTCGAATACAGTTTCTAAGTTTTCCTTTGTATCGACTTGAAGTTTCTTTTTCATTTCTTACATTCTTGCTGTAAGCAACGTAATAGAAAATAAAAGTAAGTTCATAATATAGACTATAAGGAGGAGAAAAGCACTATTTTTGGAAAATAAATATAATTATTATTAAATATAGAGAAATCCACAGTTTTATGATTTACTTTAAAATTATTAATACATAATAATTTGGCTGTGACGGAACGATGTAGAAAAATCAATGGTCTACACAATCCCTGTGTTGAAATATAAATAATTATTATTCTGTAAATACATACTTGCTAAGGTAGCGAAATTATTTTTTATCACACCTGCTCTGAAAATACATACTAATTATACCAATTAGAGGGAAGAAACGCCTTTATCGCGCCCTTCAAATCCTTTCATCCCAAGGTATGGAAGTTTGTATGAAAATCCTTCCGACCCAAGTGTGGGAAGTATGTATGAAATTCCATTACATACCCGGTTTTTCTTTTTTTTTAATTTGTCAGCAGTCATACTGCCAAGAGACTTTAACTGTCTACTAATTAAATTTCAAGTAAATTGTTACTGGCCACATACAGTTTTTTTTTTACCAGTTACCAACCTCCTTGGTGCATACAGAAAATTAAAAACAAAATTATTTTTGTATATAAAACGCGCGGAATCACGGAAGAAGTGGCTGCATGACCTTATGATCTTAGCCTACTCCAGAAACGGGCGAATAAAAAAGCTGCACTTTTAATAATTGTACTTTTAACTAAATATAAACATTTCTATGCATTTATGTCCATAATTTTCCTCGTAGGTGTAATAAAAAGCACTATACATCCCTCAGGATAAAGTACAGTTCCATACCTCAAATGGTTTGCGCCCCTCGCAAGCTCGTGGCGCAAATGCCATAATCTCGGTATGGAACTGTCACTTTCTTCCCTCTGAAGTAATGTACTATTAATCAACATACAACCTTTAACAGGTCTGCAAATTGCAAAAACTTAAGAAAATTTGAATTTCGGGGGCTAACCTAGTGCTTACGCCTTTATGACACAATGTTTTTTAGGTATTCGATATTTGAATTCAAAACAATACAACTACGTATCAGCCATAACCGTTCAAGCAATTCCAAGTTCAAAATATTCTTGTATAAGTACAGTGCGCCAAGTGGCATAAGTAGTAAGGCGTGCATTAGAGCGGCCGTCGAATTAGGTCACCCGAGGAATTCCTAGGACATTAGTGATCACCAAGTGGCTATAAGAAGGGTCTGTTATTTAACGGTAAGGCCTTGTGTCGTCAGGGTCTTATAGGAAGTAGTATTTAGAAATGAAGAGATATTTTCTACCACTTCTTTGTAAGGGTTGTGAAAATGTCTTTTTTGCTAAGCACATCTAAATTTTGACCACCATGCGTGCCAAAGTGGACCATTTTTTAAAATTTTATTGAAAATATAAAAAAAAAATCAAACGAAATGACTTGAAGACAAAATATAAAGGTGAGTATAGACTAGAGCATTTGGGCAGGTCGTTACAATGAACGCAAGGTGGAAAAAAATGTTACTGTAAAGTCTAGTGTATACTCAACTTAAAAGATACAATATTATTTTATCAAGTAAATTTTCATACGTCTTTTCTGTCATTTTAGACCAGATAATAAATATGTAAGTGCCTATAGGAACGTCAAAACACAAAATAATGTATTCAGGCAAGAAACCTCATCAATCGTAAAATGTAAATCTAAACTAATTCAGCTTATAAACACAAAACTACATCAAAATCTACTTAAATCATTTCGTACACACGAATCTTTGCCCAAACAGTTCCCATAAACTATTATAATAGCGGTAGCTTTAATACGTCAATATTTTACCATAACAACAAGTTCATGTTTTTAACAACTATCGTTAATTTTATAATCTGTGAGGTCAATAAACGTGAGTGAAGTTTAAGGAAATATATGGAGAACATAGAAATACAAATAAACTTAGTTATATACCAAGTAGCTTTAAAGCTCGTGCAGACCAGCGCGCTATCGCGGGCGCGACAAGCAGCGCGACCCATGTCGCGTCGTGCCCGCGATATTGCGCTGGTCTGTACGAGCCTTTAAATCCACCATTTTGAGTGAAAACTATTGCTTTATATCTATAACTAGCTTCCGCCAGTGGCTTCGCTTGCGTGATATCTTTATAAATCATAGCCTATGTTACTCAATGATAATATAGCTTTCTACTAGTGTAAGAATTAAAATCGGTCTAGTCGTTTTTGAGTTTATTAATTACAAACAAACATACAAAAAATCAAATCTTTTCTCGTTATAATATTAGTTTAAATTACTCAGTGATAATATATATTTCTACAGGTGAAAGAATTTTTTTAAATCGGTCCAGTAGTTTTTGAGTTTATTCATTATAAACAAACATACAAAAAATCAAATCTTTTCTCTTTATTATAATATTAGTTTAGACTAGTAAATGCCCGGCGTTGTAAATAAGTTTTAATATAAAAAAAAATGGTTTCGTACGTTTACCGGCGCGCTTTAACTTTCCAAAGTTTCAAGACAATCGTTCGAGCTATTGTCGAGTTTTTGTGAGACGTGCATCAGCATGGCAATTGATTTTTATATATGAATCGATAGATTATCCATACTAATAATATAAACTAGCTTCTGCCCGCGACTTAATTCGCATTGAAGTCGTAGGACACCATAATATATTAAAAAAAAAAAACAGCCATATTTCCTGCTCGCGCTATTACTTTTTTTTCGCTTAGCGTTCTGACTGACTTTTTTCTTTTTCTCTTGCTCAGCGCCGGGTCTAAGCATGATGTTAAATAGCCTATAACCTCAAGAATTGGGCAATCAAATGCAAAAATAATTTTTCAAATCTGACTGGCAGTTCCAGAGATTAGCGCGTTCAAACAAACAGACTCTTCAGTTTTATTTTTAGTATAGATGTGAAAATAACTCACGACTGTCTGCTACCTTTTCACGCATTGAATTCATTTTTATGAAATTTGCCTGACAGATAACCTGGGACCTGGAGAAGGGCGAAATCTTTTCATCCTGGATATTGGTATAACAAGTGCGACTCGCACACGAAAGGGTCCATATCGTATTAAGTATTAAGATCGAGCAAAAAACGACGAAAACACACGTATTTTGTATGTACCCCTTTAATTATTAACTTTATTTAATTTTTATTATGTGTTGTTATAGCGGCAATAGAAATACACAATCTGTGAAAGTTTCAACTGTCTACTTATTACGGTTTATGAAATACAGCCCGCTGACAGACAGGCGGACAGCGGAGGTTTAGTAATAGGGTTCCGTTTGGCACCCTTCGGTTACGGAACCCTAAAATGATAAAATACACGCAGACGAAATCATGGGCAACAGATAGTTACTAATATTAGCCAACGCACTTTTTTTTTTAAACCGTTTAGTGTATATAGTTTCGAAATTAGCTGGAAGGTCAAAAACGTTTCCAGAGATTCAATTTTTTTTTTCTACCTTACCATAGGCACTTAAGATGAGAAGTCAAGATTCAATATGAAGTAATAATTTAAAATAATGCCACAATAAAGGCTCTTTCAAACAGGCGCGACACGCGACGCGACACAAAGACACCGCTCGTCGCGCGACGAGCGGTGTCTTTGTGTCGCGTCGCGTGTCGCCCCTGTTTGTAGGAGCCTTAAGTCAACTATAGGTTTATAACACGGTGACTGGGCTTTTAATTTCATGTTACATCCAACTCTATGCCAACAAAATTTGATCCTAATTAATATCGCGGATCACATTGCAAATACGCGTTACCATGGTAACAATTTAACAAATATTCCGATCCCCTTACAAACGCAAACGCAATCAATTCTACCTCATACAAGTAGTTACGGCAACAAGTTATTAATAGTAATGTATTAGTAAACAAACCGTTATTGGGGCAAGCCGCAACTCCGGCCGCCCCCATTAGAAAGAGATTTCGTTAGTGATATCATCATTAGAAGTGAGTTTGAGTTGCATGAGCTAATGTACTGAGAGTTGAGTAGTTTTGTGTGTGTGTGTGCAATTTAAATTATTGTTGTTCTTTATTGCTTAGTAAATAATGACAATGTTGGTAAAGGCAACGTGCTCATAATATAATTATAACACAAAATTGTCTGTATAAAATAGAGTACCTATACTAAAAACTAAATAGGGTTGGGTTTAGAAACGTACCATCTTGCTAGAAATGATGTGAGTTTATTTGGAGGTTCTAGAGGGTCTCCTAAGCCTTCCACAATATATATAAAAAAAAAAAAACCTACCGAAAACATTATTTTATTAAATTGACCTTGACCTTCGAGACGTTTGAAATTAACCTTGAAAATGTGTCTCCTGTGAACTGGTGGGTAAGAGGATGACTTGGCCTCTTCCTCTATCCTCCCTTCCACCTCTACCTCTACATTTCATTTATCAACCCTTTCTGTGAGATTTATAGCATATAAAAAAAACGCTTAAAAAACTATGTACCTCCCGCGCCCCCGTCTCCCCCTTGTCCCCTACCCTCTATCAAGGCGGCACGTTTCTAAGCTTTAACCACTGAATGTTCTGTCATTTTTAACCGACTTCATCTAGTCAAATAAAATGGTAATTGGCTGAGTAGAACATATTTTTCGTTGTCGGAAATATTGTAGGTGAATAACGCCTTGCTCTATAAGGCAATTTATTGAATGATCATAACAAACATATAAACATCCAGAAATAGGTGCCTAAACCATAAGGAAATGTCATAAAATACCCTAAAACAGATTAAATGGACATTTAGACAGTATTTAAAGACACACAGCTTTTAATATATTACTGTTCTGTAATCAGTTAGTGTAACATGGATGGTTACTATGACAATGCCATCTCGCTCAAACCAACGGGCCAAATTAGAGATTTTAATGAACACAATGAACCTAATACTGCTTTTTATAAAGTTCATTTTGACGTACCCCTAGAAGTCCTGAAAAGTGTGTGTGTGTGTGTTTGTGTGTGTATGTGTGTGTGTGAGAGAGAACTGTCCCTAGATTCTTGGTTCTTGAACACTCCGCCATTATAATTGATTATAGTTACCTAACTAGGAATTAACGCGGCTTGAGGCCGATTGCTATCAGGGGAATAGGTTACTAATCTGACTTCATATATTATGTATTAGGTACTATAACCTGTATAACGTATCCTGAACATTTGCTACCGTAAATTTTGTAGGTTATATTCGCACAAGTAACATAACTCAACTAACTCTCCGTAATAAGAGTAGCGCTAGATTGTAAGCAATTTCAATTCCATTAAACATTCCGAGATCTGCAAATACAAAGCTACTGCAATAGAGCTGCGCGGCGTACGGCGTTACAAACTCGGAATAAACGTGCACCTCTAGTCTGTACGTCAGTCACGCGCACTGAAATGCAAACTAAGACACCTGCGTTTCCCCTCTCTAATCAAAACTGTCAACACTAGAAACAATCCTTGTATAACCGCGGATTGAGAGCAGATTCGCTCAGCTCCAATTTACACAAATACCCTGGCGCATCGCAAAGCTCATTCCGTATTTCGCAACGCATCCCATTAACAGAAACATCTAATTTTGAAGTTTGTTGGTACGAAACGAACAAACAAGCCCGCACCTCATTAAGCCGTGTTTATTTTTGCATTATACAAATATAAGCTGTTTATAGTCAAACTTACGTCTTTGATGTCGTCTCACACGAGACAGAGTTGGAGTTTTCGGCGGTTTGGTTTTTACGCTCCTGTAGCAGCTGTATAGAGGTTCTTCTTTGCTTGTTTTTTGCTTGAGCGTTGGTAATTTGAAGTTGGAGAACATTTCAGTAAGCACATCACTCACACACTTAAAAAAAAAACACAGTCACTGTCACGTAAGTGAGGATTCCATTTTTGAATTGATCGTGGAATACACGGTTGCTAGAAGCGTGCGTTCCCGCGTCGGTTTCTAAATATTGTGACTTGTTGTTTTCTGAGCACGCGGGTAGTTTATATTTAGATCGCATGCGTCTGGTGTCGGCGCTGGGCGTCCGTTATACATATACATTCGTTTTTAATAAATAAAACTCGATACAAATATTACCGGCAATAAAGTATTATAAATAGTTTGTTAGTCTTTTATCTTGAGTTAATGGATGGTTCACGTGCACGTGTGTGATTGGTCTTGTTCGGTAGGCAAATGTTTGTTTGTTATTAATGGTTTATATCAATCTGGAATGTACCGCACCTATGACGTAAAGTGCAACAGTTCATGGACAAAATTTTGTTCTCTGTGACATACTGACACCTACTGACATTAAAAATGACATTTGCTTAACGATTCGACAGATGACAGACAAAACATGGAAGCGATTAATGTCAACAGAGATGCTGTTTAAAAAATCACAGTTATTGTTTCTGATCTGTCCATGATTTAAATGTTTAATTAAATCGAGAAAAAAAAGTGAATCATAGTCCAGACATAAATGAACAAGCTGTCTCTCCTCGCATTAGTCATACATTTCTAAGAAATGGTCGCTACGTTTGACTGGAAATCGTCTAGGCATGCATATCTTCATTTATGCCAGATGTCACTAAGTGATGTCTGTCAAGACATTCGGAGTTATTACTTAGAAATGACAAAATAATTTAAAGGACAAATAATTACTCTAAAATTGGTATTACTAAGCAGACGTTTAATAATAATGGCGTCGCAATAATGAGAAACCACTGAGTCAAAGTAATTTGAAATTAGTCATACTGATATAAATTTTTAATGACAAAGTAAATTGTCATTATTGCTTGGCGTAAAATGTTTTTCATTCTTACAGAAAAGTGAGACTAAAAACGAATAACTTTTTTTTTCATTAGTTGGCCGTGTAGTAAAAATAAAGAAGACTAGTATGCTGGTAATGAATTCAATTCTATCTATTTATTGAAATCAGTTAGATCAAAGTAGGTAAAGTTTATTGGCAGGGAGTATTCTGATATTTTCCTCTAGTAACGCGAGAAGTGTTCAGGCGATAATATTAATAAAATAACACGATATTTGAAGTAGTATCTTGATCTGTTCTCGTTAATAGGGAAATTGGGTATTTTTGGATTTGATCTTTGATTTTCGGGTCGTCAGAATCCCGAAAGTCTGACAACCAGTCTTACCAAGGGATATCTTATTACCCAGTTACTGGGTTGTGAAGGTCAGATAGGCAGTCGCTCCATGTAAAATACTGGTATTCAGCTGCATCCGGTTAGACTGGAAGCCGACCCCAACATAGTTGGGAAAAGGCTAGGCAGATTGTTTTGGTAAAAGTATATGAAATTAAGTAGATAGTGTAGATTAAATTACGTAAAGTGCAGAGTGGAATATGCCTTTATTGAATTATTCTCAGGATGTTTAAAAAATATGGGAGTCCAGTCCATATTAATTTAAATTATGTTTTTGAGTAAACTACTTTTTTTTCTCCAGTAGATATTTTTTATTGAATTTGCAAGCAAGATTATAAAAATTATAAACCTGTAAATTAATGATATTTTAATCTATCCATGAGCGAGACGGAATACACAAATCTATATTCAGTTTTTCAAGTGACTATTTCTTTAGGCGCGTTAAGAATTTTTGAGATGGGACCAAAACATTGATTTCGCGACACCATGATGACACCTCATCTTTGTAAACGTGATTGTGCTCTTTATTTATATTAAAGTCAAAGTCAAAGTCAAAGTCAAAACATTTATTTCAAATAGGCCCATGTATGGCACTTTTGAACGTCAAAATTTACAAAATAATATAATTGATTCTAGTCGCCCCTTCCAAAAGGTAGTTTTCGTATGGAGAAGAATGGGCAAGAAACTCCACCGTTACTCTTTTAAAATGTTTTACAATAGTTTGTATTAGTACGTACATTACTTAAATAATTATATGTGAAGACGATGCACCTAGAATAAAATTACTATACCACAATAGGTAAAAAGAATTAAAAATGAAGCAACGACAGATAATTTAATTATATGATAGATACATGGTGCTCACATATTTACAAACATAGTAAAGTATTACGTTACGGATCAATGTTCTATGCAGGTATTTTTTAATTTAAAGATTTCGGAAGTATTCTTTTTTTGTAAACGCGATTGTGCTCTTTATTTAGATAAGGTTACGGACCACTGTTCTATACTAGTATTTTTCTTCCGCCAAGGAGAGTCCCGGAGTGCCACCAATTTTTTTATCTACACTATTATCATACATTATTAGAAGAAGAAGAAGAAGAAAATATTTTATTTGGGACACGCACAGGAAATACAAAACATAATAAAAAAAAAGGTACAAACATTAACAAAAATAAAAAAGGAGCATTCTAGACTAACAAAAAAAAAAAGGAAAATACGACCTGTGCGAGGCCAAAAAGGCTCCTATTTCAGCATGATGCTGCGATATTTAAAAAAAAAAATAAATACCGCAGCGCTGGTATTCTGGTATTACGAATAATCATCGTGAGCTATAAGAAAGATCACGAGATTAACACCATCGGCCTATAATTTACAAACAACCGACCTATCCAACACCTATTTTCAAATCCACTGTACAATTTTAAAAAAACAAGTGACGAAATATTAATACTCTTACATAAAATATTTTACTCTAGCTTTTGTCCGCGGCTTTGCCCGCGTGTATGTCGGAAAATATCCCACGGGAATGTAGTACAAAGATTAAATTACTCTATATGTTCATCCAGGTTATAAACTATCTATGTACCAAAATGCATCCAAATTCAATAAGGCTCCGTGCATGAAAAAATCCCTTTTTCGTCAGTAACTTATGTTACTGTAAGAAAACTTGAAATAATTGAAACATTAAGTCTGTGTAAGTATAAAGTACAGTACAGTAAAGTACAGTTTTCGTGATGCTAAACCATTCGTGTCAGTCACAGCACCTGTTAATAGTTGCATCACTTTTGCGCTCTCGAAAATATAGATTATTTCGCCTTTGATTTACTTAATAAAGATATAGTATAATCACAATATAAAATTTTGATTTTATAGAAAGATAGCTGAAGACTAATGTGTTATTTTTAAATTTCTTGGTATGGTTTGCTAAATAATAGGAAAAAATACATTAATGACAGAGTTTAAAAAAAATGGTTTGAAATGACCATTTTTTTTTTACCTGTAGTAGTTTTTACCAGTAGTAGTTTTAATAGTTTTTTTCTGCTATATTTTGTATGGAAGTTAAAAAAAGTGGTTTTCTATGTACAATAATGATTTTAATGATATTTTTCAAAATCAAAAGTAGGTAGTTTCTTCTAACGAAATGATCAAACGTTAGTCTAGCGTTAATTTTTGGAAAACTTTTTGCGAATTTTAGTGATTTTTCACGAATCCTTAATTTATTTGAAAAATCCCTTTCAACTATGTACAAAAAGGATTCGACTTTTCATATCATAAATAATTTTGTTTAAATTCTGTTTTCCATTCTGACAACGAATGAACAATCAGTCGATTTCGTGCACGGCCCCTTAAGCCGTTTTTGCACCAATCTGGAACATACATCCAGACAAATGGACAAAATTCTAAAAACTACATTTTCGGCATCGGACTTATTCCCACTCTTCATAGCAATTACTTTTTTGAAAAATATTCTATGTGCAATTTCGTTACTATCTTATTATAATCATGTACCTCTAGATAGCTTATAGAAGATGAGTAGGTACTTAAAGACCACTTTGGCACAAAAGAATACGGAGTCAAATGTTGACTCAATGTCATCTAATAGAGGATGATGCCAACGCGTCATTTAAGAAAAACACACTGAAAATAATCAGTGGCGGTCGGCACCGGAAATCGGCCATCTTGGATTTACGTCAACGGATAAAATTATGTTTTTTTTTTTGGTAAGTGGGTTAATTTGTTACATGATGGTGGTATCAAATTTTGTAGGAAACTTCTAATACTGAGGCAAAAGGAGTATGTAAAGATCGTAGCAGGTGGCGTTCTGTAGTTTCTGCCTACCCTTATGCAGCCAGAAGGCGTGAGTTAATGTATGTTATGTGTTGTAATACTGAGACTGAGTTTGCTAAATTAGTCTCAGTTGCTATTTTAAAAGGGTCTTTAAAGAGGTGATGAGTGGAAATGCGCGAAGGAAAATTAGCAGGCTATGTTCTAACATCGCCATCATCTGCCTAGCCTTTCTAAATTCTGATATTGATGTTATTCCCAGAGTACTCCGATTCCCGAGGCCCCCGTCCCGGAGGACCCTGAATACGATAAATATGAAATATTCTGTGATTACTAAAATTTTACGAAAATGTTCTACTTTTACAATATTTCTAAATATGTGAGCACCATGTATCTATTACATAAGTAACTTATCCGTTATTGCTTCATTTTAAATTCTTTTTACCTATTGTGGTATAGTAATTTTATTCTAGATGCAGCAAAGTCAAAGTCAAATCATTTATTTAAAAAGTGTCCTACATGGGCCTCTTGTATGGCACTTTTGAACGTCAAAACTTACAAAATAATAGAATTGATGCTAGTCGCCCCTTTCAAAAGATAGTTTTCGTATGGAGAAGATCGTCTTAACATATAATTAATTAATGTATATGTTACGGCTAATACCCGAAATGCGGCTACACCTAGTTTAAGCCGGCTAAAACTAGGTGCGGCCCGTAGCAATTAGTTAAACTTGCCTAAATGAACCCTGGCACTCGCCGGCCGCTGCCGCGGCACCGCTCGCTTCGCTCGCTCGGCTCGTGCGGTGTGTTATGTGGTCACAGTTCTAACCTAACCTAACCTACCTTTCAGCCATTTTCATTTCCTACAACTAAATTTAAACAACTGCTACCGGCCGCACCTAGTTGTAGCCGGCTAAAACTAGGTGTACCCGCACTTCGGGTTTTAGCCGTAACATATACAAAATATTTTAAAAGAGTAACGGTGGAGTTTCTTGCCCATTCTTCTCCTTAAGACCTTTTGGAAGAGGCGACTAGAATCAATTCTATTTTTTTTTTTGTGATTTTGACCTTCAAAAGTATTTTAAAAGGGCCCTATTTGAAATAAATGATTTAACTTTGACTTTCCCCAAATACGTTTAGGTCGGCTTCCAGTCTAATAGGATGCAGCTGAATACCGGGCTTCTGATGACGTAAGAACTGTCAAAGATTTATAAATGCCAGCCGAGACCAACAGCTGAACGTGCTAGCATAGGCACGGAGGAATCTCGCTGTCTGTCCACAAATCAGCATTATGAAATGTGTTACTTCTTCAGGCAAGCTGGAGCTAGGATCTCCGTCTACGTATGTGCTAATTTGTTATAATGATGCATTCAAATCTTGAATGTTTAAAATTCATAAGATATTTATATCTTAGTCTTTGGTAAATTTTAACTAAAAAATTGTTGGCTTTCGTGCCAGAATACCGAAGAAGTACCCAGTAAATTATTGACGGATATGCAACATAATATTAAACAATGTTTTTTTAATCGTCCCTGACATAATGACTTGTACAATAATGTGGTACAAATGACGCAACGGCGGTCAGTCGGTCACCATTGTTGGCCATCTACTGTAAACATACGATAAAAAATTGAGGACGTAGCCGCACGTTTTCTGGAGTAATTTATAAATGTTGACATCTTTGATTTTCAGGAAAGATTGAATGTGGATGGCAACTATGATAGAGGCAGACCTAAGAAAAGAAGGATGGATTGGGTAGAAGAAAAGTTTAAGAAGGAAATTAGCACTGAGATGCATGGGATGAAATGACGGTCCACATCGACCTCGCGTACAATGTAATTGAAAGAAAGCCAAAATGAACGGTAGGTGCTTACATTTAAACAAAAATGCGTTCATAACGCTAATAATATGAATTTTAAAATAGAAGATTTATATCTATACATATTACAATACAATATATAATAAATACATACTACATGCAAATAAATAAAATTGAAGTGTCTGTTTGTAATGTTAAAATAACAGCTTTTTACTAAATGCATATGAAAGTAAAAACAGTACATACAACAAAAACACAATTTTCAAAATGATTGTGTATCCTTCTGTCTGTCTGTCTGTTTGTTCCGGCTAATCTCCAAAACGGCTGCACTGGTTTTGACGGGAGTTTCACTGGCAGCTATACAAATAAATAAAATTAATGTATAGAATTTCACCCCAACGAAGTCGCGGGGAACAGCTAGTAAACAAATATTGACAACAAGTTACAAGCGAAGTTTGTAAGCATTCAAGCAATAACAATCTCTGCTGGACTGTTCGCAGAATCTGTCCGTATCAACCGAGGTTAAGATACTAATAGTAGTGCACGGAAACTCAGAGTTCAATAGATAGAGCTGGGCTGAGTTAGTTGATTTGTTAGTCGATATTATAGTGCACTATTTTAGTTGAGTCATAGTTTACACACGTTTATTGAGATTTTCCAGTCAAGGTAGAAGGTTCTCATCTTAATTATTTCTTGGATTTTATAATGAACTTACGATATTTAGTTTTGAGTCTTCTTACGTCCTACTAATCCATTGCATAGTTTTGCCTTGCAGCCAGTTGCAGAAACAAACTTTAACTTTTAAAGCTGTCATTAAATACTAATCTTCCATTAACTTGTTACAAAAAGCAACATTAGACTGGATTTAAATGGTTCTTTGATGAAATTAATTAAATCATTAGCTTTAATGATACATTATGTAATGGGGTATTAATGTTTATGTTTGTGCAATTGGGTGAAAAGACATAAAATCACTAACAATAATTATAACACGGCTTAATAGACGAGGCTGAGCTGGTCGACCAGAGAAGGCTCTCGTTGGGCTGCTGGATTGATTCAGATAGTGGTACTTTTGGAAACAGCTTGTATTGTCAGGATAAGAGGTTCCTCTCTCTGAAGCCCTGAACGCGTACCTATCTTGGACCCTGTTCCCAATACCGGTGGGCTATTATTTTTTATTTTTCTCAATTTTTTATATTTAAAAATGTCATTTATCTATATACTAATGAAATAAAGAAGATAATAATAATTATGTACGCTTTGTTAAAACGGTTTTATCACAACATTTAAATCGACTAAGCCCAGCTCAACTCCTGACTGAAACTCGACTGCGCCTCCCTACCTACCTTACATCAATGCCCCCCTATAATAGTCCTGCAGGGACTAAGAATGGACTCATGAACGTGCGGCAGGTTTAATTACACAGTTAACGAGGCCGATGTTGTGTCGTTAAGGCCATGTTTAGTCCAGGTGGTAGTTGACAGGTAGAAAATGGAGTAACTTTAGTTATTTGCGCTTACGATGTGTTTTTGTTTTCTGGTCGTACGGTCGTACCATGGTTTTTAGATATTTTGTGGCGTGACCCTAAAGTTTATAGGTTTAGGTTGCAGTGAAAGAATGTGGATAAGTTTTGTGTAGTGTGATTTGGATTATTGTGGTTGTGGAAGAGTTTTGGGTTCCTGTGCGGTAATGAAAAGGTTGGTGTAATCATTTGGGGTAATGTTCTAAATTAGAAGGGTTTATAAATAAATAGTTTCTACTGATGACGCAGGTCATTGATTTATTTCTGTTTTTAACCGACTTCAAAAAAAGGAGGAGGTTTCTTAATTCGACCGTATATATATATATATATATATATATTATGTGTGTTCGCTGATAACTTCGTCGTTTATGAACCGATTTTGATGATTCTTTTTTGTTAGAATGGAGATATCTCAAAAGTGGTACCATGATAAGGAAATCAGGATCTGATTATGAGATCCTGGAGAAATCGAGGGAATTCTTCAAATATTATAGGTAAACCTATAGAGCAACTGCACGAGTTACTATGGAAATACCCAGTTGCTCTTGGAAAGCACTATTTGGTGAAGTGGAACTGATGATGAAGTACCAGGAGAACTCCTCAACGATGAATGAAAAAGCAATATTTTGGAAAAGGTGATGAGTAGTTGAGATTAGGCTATTTTAACTTAGATACATTACAAACCCACTATAAAGCGAGAAAATTACATGGGCTATCATGAGTCCTCATCATTTAATGAGAGATTTTAATTAGAAGTATACACCAAAGCTTAGAATATTAATCAGAACTAAATCATAAAATTAACACAATCACTCAAAATTTTACAAACAAAGCTTCGAAATACAAGTCTCAGCATTCCGAAAGGGGTCACTAACATATGAACATCCAAATTAGTTTTAACATACACACTTAAATAATCTACCGACACTGGTAAAATTAATTTCAAAACTCCACTGTCTGCGAGTTAGTGTAGTACCAACGTAAATCACTAAACTAAACCCAGTCAGACAAGTTAAATTAAGTCTAAGCAACTTATTACCCGTCTAGGAAGCATATCAATGGGCAAACTCTTAGAGCACGGAGACGTCTCGGTGGCCGCTGCTAGAGGTGGCATTGTCAAGGG
The DNA here is from genome assembly GCA_916610215.1 of Omphaloscelis lunosa. NCBI lineage: Eukaryota > Metazoa > Arthropoda > Insecta > Lepidoptera > Noctuidae > Omphaloscelis > Omphaloscelis lunosa. The sequence goes on from OU744252.1 coordinate 2,530,609, forward strand.
GTATCGTATTACCCAGTAACTGGGTTGTGGAAGTCAGATAGGCAGACGCTCCATGGAAAATATTGCTATTCAGCTGCATCCGGTTAGACTGGAAGCCAACTCTAACGTAATTTGGAAAAGACTAGGCAGATGATGATTCCAGGCGCTGCCGATCCCGTGCTCTGTGGGTACGCTATAAGTCCACATTCAAGTTTGTGGTTGTCAGTTGACAATGTATCTCTCTGCGTCAAGCGCTCGGTGTGGCAACACGCCGTGTTCGGGTTCGCTATAAGTCAATCGTCATCCTGACGATTGACTTATAGCGAACCCGAACTGACTCGTAAATAGGTGAAACACGTGTCGATTTCTTTCAGGGTTTTTTATGGCTCTTTAGGAATAGCTAAGCGGAACTGGTTACTAAATATATCAACGTCTATTATATTTTATAATGGATTTCCGCAAGATCACTCCCGAATCAATAACTATCTTGAAAATGTATGGAGTTTAGAGATGGCTGTTGGTTTTGGTTTAGGCAGAGGTGTACCTGGTGCCTTATTACTTACGCTCTCTGTATTCACTTTGTAACATGAGATGCAGATGTCTTACCTGTAACAAAAAAAATATAAAAATGAGTATAAATCAGATTAATTTAACAATAAAGGTGTGAAAATAACAACTAAAAAAACAATAAAGGAAGATTATATAAGAACTTGTTATTTCCAGTTTTACGTAAGGAAATAACGGAATGCGGCTTATTTACTTACTTTATAGAGAACAGCTTAATTAAACTTGCAGTATGGGATGCGTTGTTTAGAGTGGCATCGTTATTATTAGAGTTCGTTTCGTACGACAAGACTACATTCGATGACATTGCACATGCACATAAATTCAGACAAATTGACTACGAACTGAAATAAATTGTCCTCATATTTACATAACAATTACTGTCATTCTTTTAAAGTTGTATGAAATGGCTTTAATACGACTAATTTCCCTGACCGTACATGTAAGGGATGGATAACAGTTTTAGAACGTTGACTTAATATGGCGGCATGGAAGTTGTGTCCTATTGATTGATAGTTGTTGTCTTGAGTATGATACTGTGTGTAGCTCATCCTTCCGTTATTTACTATGCAACACGGGATTTCTGCTAAAAAAAGGAGGTGGAAGAGCAAAGATTGCAAGCCACAAACGAAGAAATAGAACTTTTATTTTGTTTTATATACTAAAGTATAGTAGACCTCGTTATTGCTTTACGTTTCCCAGTAAATTGATACTTCCCTAAGGTCGAAACTATCTAACTGTCACACAAATCAATAAACCTTGTCGGTTTATGACGTGTCAATGACATCTGTTCCGCGTAGTGTGGGATGCCCCCAGTCAGATGGGCCGACGACCTTAAAAAGGTGGCTGGGACAGACTTGATGCGATAGGTGGAGGAAAGGGTGTTGTGGCGCAGCCGGGAATTGTCCTATGTCCAGTAGTGGACTGCGATAGGCTGAGTTGATTAAAGTGACATCCAGTTTAAGGGTAGTAAAACAATTACAAAGTCGAATATACCAACCTAATCCATTTTTTCAAATTACTATTTCAAAATTAACACCAAACTTAAATACCCCGAAGTTTCTTCATTCTACAAGACTCGACTCACTACATAAATAAATTTATTATTATAAAACGAGGTCTCCCCGCCGCCGCGTCTGTCTGTCTGAACGCGATAAACTCAAAAACTACCGAACGGATTTTCATACGGTTCACCAATGGACGGAGTGATTCGAGAGAAAGGTTTAGGTGTGTAATTTATTAAGGTTTTGTGTTAATTGGCTGAAATATGACAATGATTGTTGAAGATATCGGAATACTCATGCCGATACAGCTGTAAGCGTGCACGTTACGGTAGTACGTTTTCGTGGGATAGTTTCATCCACGCGGGAGATGCTGCGGGCAAAAGCTATTTCAATATAAAGATAGCTAAAGAAACTACATTTGTATCCTTTAAATCCTATTAGCAGTCTCACTAAGTTCACCACTAGTACTGTCCGTGTATTCATCGTCTAGCTTCAGTAATCCCCTACTGGATTCAGACGATAAATAGAATTGATAGAGTTTAGGAGTGTTTAGGAAAACTTTGTCTTGGTTCAATCTCAGTACTTTTCTTTTAGGTCTGGGCAAATTAATGAGGAGTTCTTATTGAAAGCTGTTATTGGATCTTTAATCAACTAATTAACTAAAAAACTATCAGATGCAATAAAATTATGTCTTTGGATCAATATTTTAGTTTTTTGCCACCGACTTCCGAAATTAAAGTTATTTTTCACTTTTTAGTGGGTTGGTTCGTAATTTATCTAAGTTACAATAGCCTAATGTCAACTGCTCATCACCTTTTAGAAAATATTGCATTTCCCGATGCAGGGACTTTAATTTTTGAGGAGTTCTCCAAGTACTGCACCATAAGAATTGTAACGAGCATCATTTGCTTACCAACCATATTAAAGTAATCGAATCGCAACCCGTGAAATATATATTACTGAGTAGTTCCGGTGGCCATCTATATCCTTCATCATCAGTTCCACTTTACCAAATGGTGCTTTTCGACAGCAAATGCACGAGTTACATTAAAAATACCCAAATCGCTATAGGTGTGCCAACAATATTTGAAGAGTTCCCTCGATTTCCCCAAGATCCCATAATCAGATCGTATGCAAATAATAATGGGACCAACTTGAAAGTATACCAATTCAAACTATAAGATTTTTTCGAATCGGTCCAGCCGCCTTCGAGTAATCGGGAAAATTACATTAAAAAAAGATTCCAACGAAATGAGAACCTCTTCTTTTTTTAAGTCGGTTAAAAAGATGAAACTAGCGATACGACACTTATAAATAAGATCAAGGAAATATGAATTAAATAAAAAGCATCAAGCTGCCTGGCCTTTTCTCAACTATGTTGAAGTCGGCTTCCAGTCTAACCAGTTTTTTACATGGAGCGACTGCCTATCTGACTTCCACAACCCAGTAACTAGGTAATACGATACCCCTTGGTAAGACTGGTTGTCAGACTTTCGGGCTTCTGACGACCCGTAACGACTGTCAAAGATCCACGAATGACAGCCGGGACCAAGGGCTTAGCGTGCTTTCCGAGGTACGAGGAGTCTCGGTATATAGAAATGGTCACCCATCCAAGGACCAACCCCGGCAAGCGTAGCTTAACCTGATGGATCGAACCGTGCGGCTGTTAGTACTACCACGAGCTTCTCTTGTTGAATTAAAAAAGCACATTACACAATTAATGAATACATAAATACATGACAAAACATATTAAATGGAAACCATACACAGTACAAATATTATAATATGATATTATGTTTAATTTACCGTATCAAATAATTATTATGTTAATGTATCTTAATTTGATTTTAATTTTATGAATTAATTTTATACTTTTTGCTGTGCCCTACAGGGTCCGTAATTAGCTTAACTTAGCTTAATTACCTTAGCTTCAAGCCATTGTAACACCTTTATATCTACATTATGAAATGCAAATATATATATGAATATAAATTACTACCTTTTGGAAGGGGCGACGAATCAATTATAGATATTATTTTGTAAACTTTGACGTTCAAAAGTGTCATACATGGGCTTATTTGAAATAAATGATTTAACTTTGACTTTGAATAAATTCTATTTAAGAAGGTATAAAATAAATAAATACGGAGAAAACGTTATTATTGTGGTATGAAATTAGCATTCGATAATAATACCCATTTTATTTAGTCAACTAGGTAACTTCAATGGCTCAATATTTTCTTTATTTTATGTCATATACAAAAATAAACTGATACCAATAACCTTACTTTGTTTTCTCCTGTTATTAAACTTTTAATAACTATAATAATTAAATCAAGAACACAATAAGTAATTATCAGTCACACTATAGATTATTTTAGTCTTCGAAATTGTAGGACTTCCATAGGTAGGTAGGTGTGAATAAAACTCATAAACTTTGCTATATTGTACTGAAAGACATTAAAGGGATCATTTGAGATACGGATACATTGTTGTTAATGGTTTTATTTATGTTTACGATGTTCTAAGATGGAGATTTACATGTTTTAAGATCTAGGGCACATGTGAAGATTATGTACTTACAGCGACGTTTCTTTAAAAAAAAAAAATACCAATCAAACTGCTTAGCCTTTTTCCAGCTATTGTGGGATCTTTTTCCAGCCTAACCAAATGCAGCTGAATATTAGTATTTTACGTGGAGCGACTGCCTATCTGACCTCCACAACCCAGTAATAAGTCGTTGTTTGTTAATCCTGGTGAGTATAGTTGCCTAATTTGCAGAATTGCATCAATAGGGTGTACACGCGGCCACACATCAAGCTATACATTTCCAGTTTATGCTGATCTCACATTGTGTAGGATTTCCGTATAATACGAGGCCAGCTTATACTGGAAATGTATAGTTTGATGTGTAGCCGTGTGTACTATAACAACGAAGAAGCGCAGTATTGATTGAAATTACCCTCCTTCTGGAGCAACCGGGTAAAAGGCGGAGCATTTACAACGCTAATTATCCAAACAGATAATTCTTAATTACCAATGATCACTGGATAATAAAAAAAGTATTACCGTGGTGTTTGTTGTAAGGAATTAATGACCTATAAAAATGTTTATTTTGTTTCTTGTTGTATGTATTCGGAACATATCCCACGGGTATGAACTACCGGGATTAATAGTATCCTATGTGGTAATTTAAGTTATAAACTATTTGTTTGCCAAATTTTTAAATCTTTCAAATCCATTCAGCCGTTTTTGCGTGAGTGAGTAACAAACATCCAAACATACTTTCACACATCTTCTATGTTATTAAATTAAGTGCATTGTTCGTTGGTAAGCGCATCACTTAAGAATTGATGGATAGATTTGGCAATTTTTTCTTTTGAAGTGTTCGTTATAATCCGAATAAGGTTTTTAGGGAAACAATAATTGTAAAAGTTGTCAAGAAAATTGTAAAATTTTAGTGAAACTGAAAGTGATTCTATATAGGAATTCTATGGGACAGGAAAACGTTCGGTCAGCTAGTTTATAATATGAGTAGGACTCAATGCCAACCGTTGAAAAGGATCCACGTAAAAACAAGGAAACTTTTTTTTTATTCAAGCTCTTATGAAAATACTGAAAAGTCATATTTCAAACTCGTTCATAAAATAAGTTAAAGTAATACTCGCGGTAGAAATTCGAGTAACTTACATGAATATATTCCATTCATAAAGATTTGAAATAAAAAATATGCTTCGGAAAGGCAATGAAGTAGAATGTAAGAGAATCTTATATGGAAAGTTTTACTTTTTATATGGAGATTTTACAGACAAGTATGATATGAAAATTATTTAAATATATTCTAGTATTTATTGAAGATGTATTTTGATATTGATATTCGTTTTAAGAAATATTATAATGGAATATTATATTGGATTTTCTGTTTAGTCAATTCAATACTGTGAAGATTATTATTAGTATATTTTAGTCTAGACAATATTATTATCGGTGTTTATAGTCTGTTAAACTTATAAATTATTGTTATTTTATAAATAGATGGGTCTGCTTTTATTTTAATTTTACTTTGTTTTTTAATTTATGTTTTTATCAGTGTGTTTTAGTTTAATTTGTGATTTCCTGTGCGAGTCTCAATAAATACTTTTTCTTTCTTTCTTTGTTATACTTAGTAGTATCGAGTATGTTGAGTATTTGACATAAGAATCTGAAAGATTTAGATTGACCTACCCATTCTTTCCATGATTTTTAGAATCGATCTTATAAATCAATTGTTATCATAATTTTAACTTCTCTTTTTAAATCAATTAATTAATTGATTTTATAATGTATTTAATAACTATTTTAATCATAAGTTTTATTATTATTTGACTGCCTCGTTGGTCTAGTGGTCACAAGCGCTACTGCTGAGCATGAGGTCCTGGGTTCGATTACCGAGTCGGGCAAAGTGTTACTGAGTTTTTCTGTCTGAAATTTCTCAGTAGCAGCCCGGAGTCTGGATTTGTGCCCGGTTGATGGCAATAGGCTCGCCCCCTATTACATGCGACTTAAAATATAAGTGGCGAAATGTGGGTGAACCTGCTACAGGGACACCTCTGCCCAACCCTTCGGGGAAACAAGGCGTGATGTTATGTTATGTTTAATTATTATTTTAATAATGAATGTAAAACTAATAATTAGCTATTTTAATTATAATTTTTTGTTTGTCGTAAAGTAAAATCAAACGATGTATATTGCATATATTCCAGAACCTTCTGGTTGAGAGAAGACACTGGCCCCTGTAACTCAGGTGTAGCGTAGGAGTCAGGGTTTCAATTTGTACACATTTTTTATGCCAATAAAGAATTTATTATATTTCCTTTATTTCATTTTTAAACATATTATTAACATTTCTAAATATACTTATAAAAAAAAAACATTTAAAAATATTTTAAAAAATAGTAGCCCATCGGTGTGGGGAACAGGGTCCAAGCTATCGGTGGTCAGAGCTCCTGAGAGAGGAACCTCCTAACAATACGCATCGTGTCCACGAGTACTGCTTTCTAGATCAACCCTTGATCCAGCCTAACGAGAGCCTCCTCAGGTATTATTATATTATTATTATTAATAGTTTTTAAAGCGTTTCGTATTTCGACACCGACTAAGCCTTAAGGATAAGCTTTTCGGTAGCTGTGTGTCAATCCCATACATTTTTGACTTTTCCATTATCGTTGTCACTGATAGTACCTAGGTACTTTACTTTTTTAAGGCCTCTGAAATAAATAAATTACTCTTTCAAGATTTTTCAAGATTATAATGGAGTTTCAAGATTTCTCTTTCTTTAGTTCAAGATTTCTAAGATCATCATCGAGTTTTTGATTATGTCCGTAGTGTGGGAAAGCAATGAACCCGTCATAAAGTTTTATTAAGCCCTAAGTCACGTAAGTTCCTTTAGTATCTAAAACTTTCTAAGTTCCCTATAAAGTTTGGCATAGCCTTTATCTATATTTTCTAAATAATGTAAAGAATTAATCTAAAACTTGTACATTCACATACCATACCATATCCATACATTCAACAGCAAAAAAAACAAGTCAAATACATTGAAGTGGTGGAAAAAATTTACAACATTCGCCACTGACAACCAATTCGGGCGTGTATGATAAAACCACCGGACAACTTTCAACTGTCTACGCCATCACCCTTATATACCAAACAATAAGATTCATAATTGTTTGCATTTTATCCGGAATAGAGTTGTATAATTTTATCGACACTAACGCTCTTATTTATTGAGTGATAAGGTTCATAATTGCTTGTATTTTATTCGTGATATAGGCCTACGGTTTTCTATGATAGTACGCCTGCTCGCCTTTATGGCGACAACTAATATGAAGGAATCAAGTTTTTGTAAGTACCGAGAATTGTTTGTCTTTGTTTGGCAAAGCGATTTAGTGTTAAAATGTTTTGTGGGTCGTATCACTTGTTGTACAAATACATAAATACTTTGGGAATGGTTTGTAAATATTTATTTGATGATGTGAAAAGGGTATTAGCTGGTGTAACATCTTATTCAAGTTGGATGTCTCTTTTATCCGTTCTGTGTTGAGAACTGATCCGTTTATGATATTCAAGATTCTGATCCGTTTGAAAGCTTCAGAAATGTGTTAGTTTATAGTCATTGATGCATTATAAATATAATTTTATAATTAAATTTTGAAATTAATTTAATTCTATTTTTAATTTTGATTTTAATCTTTTTTATATTTTATTTCAATTCTATTTTTTATTTTATTTGTAAATGTGTATGCCTATCCTAATAATAATATGAGTCTATGTTACTCGAATTAAATGATTTGAATTTGAATTATAGAATGTTTCATTATGTGTGCTACATCTTTATAGGAAAAGGGTACCTACTAAGGGCATTTTCATACATACATTCAAAAGAGCTTCGGAAGAAAAACAAAAAGTAGTTTGAAGGAAATAAAACATACTCAACAAAGAAATACATTGTGATAGATGGTGATGACGATGACTGGCTAACAAGAAGTTATGGGATGATATTAATATTATACAAGCCAAGACAGTACAGTTTAATATATGCCACTGCGATCATAGCTTTGTAAGATTAGACATGTAACATTAATAATAAACATAAAAATAACAGATAACCTCCACCCAAGCGAATATGAAAACAATAACTTACAAAAGTCATTCGTAAGAAACAAAGTAATAAATAGACAAAAAAAGAAGAAAAAAAAAAAAAAAAACGGGTCCCATCACGCAAACAGGCCGTGAGTTTGGCTCACCCCCCGTTTACATAAGTCCGATTTATGCGAGCTATGTCGCAGCCAAAGTTGTTTAGTACAATGTGCTTGTTATTTACATACATTTGTGTAAATATCACAAGTTACAGACGTTGAATTATGTTGAATTGTAATAGTGGAGTTGGGAACAGTTTTGGGTACTGTTTTGATTATAGTTTCGTTGTGTGGTCCCTGGTTTATAATAAGGGTCGAAGGTAAGTTTCTGCCTGTAAGGGTTATAAAAGTTATTATTAAACCTGAGAGATATTGATACTCAAGAAGCAGCACATGTTTTTTTAAATAACATAATGGTCTTGCTCTTGACCCCGATCTCACCTGATGGAAAGCGATGGATGAAGTGTATGATGGAACGAGCGTACCCAGAAGATGCCTGTTACCTAAATTTTCGGAAGAGTGAATTTCTGTACGAAAACGAATACGGGTAATATATTGCCATTTGCTTTATTCCAGCTTAAAATTTTCTAGAATAATTAAAGAAAACTACGTTTTAGCAAGCTGCAGTAAGAAGAACGCGATTTTGCTTTATAAGACAGAGGAAAAAAATGTTTAAGGAATAAACTGAAATATATAAAGCAAAACAATTAAATTAGGAAGAGGAATTTAAGGAGGTTTAGTTTATATCAGTTAAATTCAAATAGAGTTACTGCAACTTGAATTGCAATTGCACAATTTCTAGTGTAAATTGATATGGGAGTTGCATTGTAGGCTCTGGAAGATTGCTTCAGTGGAGCCCAATTAGTAATAAATTGCTGACTGAACACCTGCGCAATTTCACACCAATTACTCTTTGAGCTTCACGATACGCAAATCTTTGGTTCAGAAGTGCTTATTGACAATTATTTTGTACGGAAAGCACTACCAAGGGTTTTACAGGCGGTGGTTCTCATCTCCCATGAAGAAGATGTTCTAGAAATTGACAAGTGTTTGCCTGCATATAAATATGAAATTGTTGCCAGCACAGGTAGAATCAGAGTGAAATATAGGATCGTGAATATAGGCACAAATAGAGGCTATGTCCAGGAGTGGGGGAATTCAGGTACTGGATGATGATAAAAGGTAAAATAAGATATCTTACTATGTAATGAGAAGACTCCACAACCTCACTGTAAACTGTAAGAAACGGTTTAAAAACCGTTTCTTAAAAGAAACGAGACTACAAACTAAAACCGATAACGTTATCCAACACTTTTAAAACAAGAACGAACAATTTACTAAAACTCATTATAAAAAGAGATCACATACCACCAATAAAGAACACATATTACCATAATCTATAGCTTCACAAACTGCCAGTAAATTCAGTTAAACTTCCACAGTGTGAGGCTAGGGGTGCTGGAAAAAAGCTCGCCCTATATCATTATCAAAAAGTTATTAAGGCGGGCCTTGAAGCGTCCCGTCAATTTATTACCAAAGGAATCGCTGTAGCTGCCAACTTAAGCGTGATTATTATAGTTTATTGGGACAGCACTGGTGATAATAATTTTGGTTGAAAATTATAATATTTAGTTTAAGTAAGGTTGGGTAACAAAATATTTAATTCGAGGCAGTCGTTAATTTTATTCTGAAACTAGCATTTGTCTTTAGTTTCAATCTCATCCTAGACTACTCCATACAGATACCCATATTTAGGTATCCAAGGTGTTAAATTATTATGCTGTTGCTCTAATTAATTAGGCCATTTGTGAGTGTTTGAGTAACAAACATCTTGACAAAATTTAACATTTATAAGTGGGATCTTATATAAGTAGTGTGGTAGATGGATTATTAAAGTTATAAAGAATAATACAATCTAGTTAGATGTTCTACAAAACATAGAGCTTTTCTAAAAATGGTACAATGTACGGGTCGAACGCCTCCCAAGGGATTTGGCGACAATATTGGATCTAATTCTATCGTCGGGACATTGTGAGTCGAGTCATTCCAGGGATTAATATAAGATATTTTATCAGTTTAGTCCGCACAAAATATTTTTTACTCTATCCCAATAAATTCATCGAGAAAAAGTTTATAAAAAAAGTTAAACACGTCACAACAATAAAGGGTCATATTCCACAAAAAAGGGAATAGAATATAAATCCACTAAAACTTTTAATACTCTTAAAATTCTTTAGAAAACATGTCAGACTATAGAATTACAGCGATAGTTTCCCTACGGATGCGAGCCTTCGTATCCACACCTTTTTGACACAATTTTATGGGCAACTAAGCCTCTCAGTATGCCTTAATGGGCAAAGTCACTTAGTCTCTTTATCCACGATAAAGTATAATATAGGTTTTTGTTGGATCTTTCATGGCACCATCTAAAATGTGTAGTTGGTAAATCGCAATAAAACTTCTTTAGGCGCATTGGGCATTTTTGAGATGGGACTAAACAATTGATTTCGCGACACTGTTATCGACACCAGCTTTAAAAAGACATCAACGCGCGATACATTATTGTACTGTAAAATTGTTCAAGTTTTCACTTCTGCCAGCACTCCCGGAGTGCCACTGTTTTTTTTTTTTGAGTAGACTGTTGTACTTTTTTACAAGCTCAACTGATGAGTTCGATTCCAAAGGGTCAATTATCAGGTCGCAAAGTGTTATTGAGTGATTCCCTTAGGAATTTGTCAATACCAGCCCGGAGTCTGGATTCTGGATTTGAGCCCAGAACTGATTAAGTTGAAATTTGGTACACATATGTATTTTTGTGACCCAAACACGGATGTGTAACGTAAATAAATTAAATTTTAATATGGGGGGCAAATAAGAAAAATAAAATATAAAGTTTTGCAAACTGTACCGTGTGATGTATCAAATGAAAGGGCTTACTGCGAGGACCTCAAGTATTTTTTTTTGTTGATAATTTTCATATCAATCCTTTTAAAGACAATTAAGAAAATAGATAGAAATTGACCATTCTCCCCTTATCTTCGAAACTACTGAGCTTAAGATTTTGAAAAAAAAAAAAAAATACAGAGAATAGTTCTTTGCCGAGATATTCCTGTAATCTATGAAGATTACAGAAAAACCTATAAGAAGTCTATGGTCTTAAAATAACAGTAAATATCTCAATATTGTACGTACAAACTTACATTTGCAATTGGAACGTATGGGAGAACATCTTTTTCAACTACAAAGTTAAGTTTGCATTTGGGATAAATTCATCCCAACTACGGAAGCTTTCATTGTGCGTAGTCCGATATGCACTCGGCCGGTTTGTTTACTTCTTTTTTCAATTTTTACGTGAAATCCTGTACGGTGTTAATGAAAGCACTGACGTAATATTATTTGAAGTTCCTGATCCTTATTTATTTTAATAAACTGTTCCAAGTCTGGATATTTGTATAAATGCACATACGGATTTTCGTATCTGAAAAAACTTCCACTCAGGATTTTTTTTTTTATCGATATGCAATTTTTATTTATTTAATATTTCAAGCACACAAATTTACAGAGGCTGTCTTAATGTCATAGGCAGTTTCAACCAATCTATCTTTGGTCAGTAAATTTTAAATATTTTTTAAGTGAAAACTTCTATAGGTGCGTTGGGCATTTTTGAGATGGGACTATACAATTGATTTCGCGACACTGTTACGACACCAGCTTTTGACAATTAAAAAGACATCAACGCGCGATGCATTATTTCCTGCACAATAAAATTGTTCAAGTTTTCATTTCTGTCGGCACTCCCGGAGTGCCACTGTTTTTTTTTTTTCATAAAGTTGTTAATATTTTACTCCTTTTATTAAAATATTGTTTATTTATTTCAACTCATAAGTAAATATGTCATAACTAGCGCATCCTAATATTAAACTGAAATACGTACTGAGTGAGATATTTCTCTAGAGTATCGGTTTTACGGCGGAAATTTACCGGACGGTCGTTATTGAAACCGGAGATGCATCATGCGTTGATATTGAATCGTGTTTAGTGAGAGTGGATGATATTGTTACGGTCTTTATTAATGCTAAAATAGAATGACTTTAGTTAAGTCTGTAAAGCTATGATTTTTAAGAAGATCGGTGGCTGCCATATCGTAACTGACGTCATGAACATCGGTCATTTTCACTAGTGTTTGATATGAAGATATTAAAAAATGCTGTGTATATAGACAGCCGTTATTGTGTGACCCTTCACCGCTTCCTTAGAAAACCCAAAGCTTTAGATTTGATGTATTTATCTTTTAAATAAGTTAGGAATTTTTCGCTGTTAATAAGGTAGTTATCTACCACGAATATTGCTAATCTAATCATTGTTTCATTTAAAAAAAAAAACCGGCCATACGTATCGGACTACACACAATGAAGGGTTCCGTAGTTGAGATGAATTTATTAATCCCAAGAACAAACGTAACATTGTAGTTGTAAAACATGTTCTCCCATACATTCCAACTGCAAATGTAAGTTTGAACGTATTGTGTGTTCAACTTACATTGAGAGAGCTATCATGTTATTTTAAGACCATAGACTTCTTATAGGTTTTCCTGTAATCTATGAGTAAAGAGCCATACTATGTATTTTTTTCAAAATTTTCGGTCCTGTAGTTTCGGAGATAAGAGAATGGTCAATTTCATCGAATTTCTTAAATATATTTAAAATTACATAAAATATTGGGTTGTTGCATAAGTCTTTGCAATATTTTGCTACTTTATGCGGTGCAAACTGACAGGTTCATACATGAAACAATTAGCCGTCTACAGAGCTTCTCAATGTGCGGTTCTGTTTTTCGTTTATTAAAGTAATGTCTGAGAATTTCAATATTACACGTGATCAGTTACATTGTTGTTTACTCTATGACTTCCGTTCTGGCGTTAAAGCCAATGAATCTTTTAAAAAGTTGTGTCAAGCGTTTGGTGAAAACGTGATAAGTCAGAGGACAGTGTACAATTGGTTCGATAAATTCAAACAGGGGAAGTACAATCTCAAAGACGAACCGCGATCTGGTCGCCCCTCTGAATTGGACAATTATCAGTTGATTCGGTTAGTAGAAGAGAATCCAAACCTCACTACACGAGAAATGGAAAGCATACTAGGCTATGATCATACTACTATAGCAAGACATCTGGCTTCATTGGGAAAAGTGTGGAAATATGTTTCTTGGTTTTCGCATAACCTGTCAGCTAAACAACGGCAGATACGTTTGAATGTCTGTTTGGAATTGCTCTCTCGCCGCCGAACAACAAACGGGCTAGATAATTTAATTACAGGAGATGAAAAGTGGGTTTCTTATCATTCGTCACACGTAAAAAACAGTGGCTGGGAAAGGGAGAAACTTCAAAACAGACTCCTAAAAATTACACTCAAGAAAAAGTTATGTGCTGCGTGTGGTGGGATACCAAAGGAGTTATAATGTTTGAACTCCTTCCTAAAAACCAGACCGTAAAAGCGCAACTATATATAGAACAGTTACAGCGATTAGCTCAAAATATAAGAGAAAATCGAAAAATCACGAACATGTTTATTTTCTTCATGATAATGCCCGGCCGCTCGTCGCTAAAATCACACGTCACAAGTTACTGGAATTAGGCTGGGAAATATTACCGCACCCACCTTATTCCCCAGACCTTGCACCTACAGATTTTTACTTATTTAGGTCACTACAGAATCATTTAGATAGCAAAGAATTTAAAAACATTGAAGATATTGAAGAGAACCTAAAATTATTTTTTCAATCAAAATCAAAGGATTTTTATCGACAGGGAATTCACGCTTTACCACATCGTTGGAGACAAGTCATAGATTCAGAGGGCGATTATATTACCGAATAATTTCATGTATATTTTTAAATAAATAATTTTGAAATAAATGTTACGTTTTTGCAATTACTTATGCAACAACCCAATATTTTTAAGATCCTCATGCAACAAGCCCTTTCATTTGATATGTCACACGGTACTGTTAGCAAAACTTTTTTTTATAATTTTCTTATTTGCCCCCGAAAAGTGACCATATATATATATATTTTTTTATTTTTTTATTTTTATGTATGTATTTTTTTTATGTTACTCGTTTGTGGTAGGGTCCTAATCCTGTAAAGGTTCCATTTTTTCCTTTTGAGATACGGAACCCTAAACCACATACACTGTAATATTTTGACGTTGACAGACGCACATTTATAAAAATCGGATTGCTGCGAAGAAAACCGAAAGGGAGATCATGGCTCCCGGCCACAAGACAAGTAAGAGTCTGACACGCCCTCCCGCTCCGCCCAGAGCAGGAGGAGTTATTTGATAATATCGCAGCAAAAAAAAAAGAATATGACACATGGTCTGTTTAAATACTCATTACTTGCCAGTCAGCTGCTTTGAGATTGGACACCTAGTTGGTAATAATAACGAAATGATAATTGTTTGTTATAATTAGTTCTTTATTTTCTGATGCATCCTATAGTTCCTCTAGTGTATACATACGTTGATAAATCGAAATAAATATATTTTACTTTACTTGACCAAGCCTAATTCAACACACTAATTTCCTAGTAAACAATCAACTAACCGAAAAACCTAATCGATTCTCAAAGTATTTGTCAAACAGCTATTACGCAAGCCTTCGGGGCCGGAAGTGGCGTAAGTAAAGCAAATATGGCGGGCGGATGTGGGTCGTAAGTCACGCCACAAATACCCGGACCGACATCCGGGCGACTGGCACAAGACTGCTAGCGTGTTTGTCCGTAACGCTTCACTTGAGAAATTCATTGGTGATTAGTAATTGTTTGATTTGGTTCCAGAGATTAGTTTTGTTTGTCCATTAAGAGTGAGCCATCTCTTCTGAACCTTCCCACGCTTTAAATAAATAAATAAAATCTTTATTGAACTAAGCCTAAAATAACTATTACAATGGTATAGTAGAAGTACATACATTGAGAGGCTTATGCTAGGTAGTAATGCATTGAAACCCTGACCTCTAAACTAGGTTAGTACCTGTATCTTAGAAGATCAGTGTCCCTCTGCAACAATGTAATAAGCCAGTAATGTAAAAATAGTTTTAAGCTGTAAATATGTTGAAATCGACGCCGAAAAACTCAAGCCTTATTTATACGACATAAGTTTGTTATCTGAGGCATACAATAAAATTGAAGCAACAAAATGACTTTCATTAGCTAAACATTTTTCAGACGTTGCACCAATGAGGATCAGGGTGTAAGTTCACTCATCCTCTACAGAAAACGAAGGATCCTCCGACCAGTCGGGTGTTGTGTCTGGTGGGCAACTGCTCGACGGTTAATGTTGGGAAGTTATATATATATACTGATCGCGCGTAAACATTGCTTGCGCGATGCAAGATCTGTGTGACGTCAGGTCTTTGATGCGTAGTTCGCATGCGGCGTTGTAGAAGCCACCATACAACCTTTTAATGTTGCTTTAACTTATGGAATGCCATATGCAATAAAAACGCAGCGTATAAATGAAGCTTTACTGTTTAAAGATCAAAGTGACAACTTGTGTAACATTACACTTCTACGTTCTATACAGCATGCTATATTGAACTAAAATGTCATTGATATAGGTACAAAAAAACGCATCGAAATTTTGACCATCCTTTACAGAAATTATTTGGAAAAGTTTATGTGTATATGTAATACTTAATTATTAAACCAACATATATAATAAATGTAAGTTTAATATTAATGTTAATCATTCATTCTAAATTACTCATCAACAAAATTGTATAGGTTGTGGATAGAGTCTGTTAGACAGGCAATCAGTCGTTCATTGAACGGTTTTATACGCAGTGAACGCAAATAAAACATGATTTATATGCGTCACAAACAAACAGATTGAAGCCCACCTCGAGCCTAAAATAGCCATTTAATTCTAGCTGTGGGCGTTAAAGCCACGTTTGTTAAGGCTGCGGTCACATAATTATGATCTGCTAGCGAGCTGTTTGATTCATTGATTGAGTTCACAGTTTCAAAGGAATTCTACATTCGAACGTAAACCACACGTGGGTATAGTGCAGTCTACCAAAGATGGACGGAGCTCCGGCGAATGGCTGAGGTGCCTTTGAATGACAAATGACCAAGTTTATTTGGTAATTGGTTGCTATTTTACAAACGGCGTATTTGATAAGAAACAGCCATAGTTTATGAATTTCTGAAGGTCCATGTGATGCAAAACATTGAGTTTACCAAAGCTCTTAGATAAACAACTATGGGCATTCTTAGGCCGCGCGCACTTTGGATACGGATTGTATCGTACGTAAACGTACGACCGTGGTCGTATGAATTGAGTGCGCACACTGAATACTCTCTCTCACTCTTTCTACGTCAAATAGGTAGTGTTCCGGTGATATCGCACGAAATAATACCAACAAGTTCAGATTGTTTTCGGACGTCGGAACTATTCGAACGTATACGTACCACTAACTCACACTCAGTTTGTGCACTCCCTTAGTACTTGGAAGGTTGGGATTGTTCGTGCGTGTTCGTATATTTTCGCACGAATAAAATTTGTACAAAAACGCATCCAAATTGCGAGAGAACATATTTATTACTAAGACTTACCTATTATTTTTCGAAGAGGAAAAATATCGCAAGAGTAATCTGCAAAAGCGCATAAAAATAAAATAAAAGGCAAATTCTTTTAATCCCACGAGTTAAAAATTGCACAGAAAATACAAAGTAACCATCATTATTAATTTACTAACGAGCAATACTATAAAGTAAGAATCCAATGTACAATAAACAAAAAGAAATGCACTAAGGATCGTATAAACGGAAATAAATCCTTCCTCTTACGTTATCATCTGGGTATTACCGAGGTATCCATTAAACTAATAATATATGCGCACACTGGCTTACTTACACTGTAGATATAGACAGTATCGTATGATAAACATTTACTTACTGAGGATTATGGTTGTACTAGCTGTTGTTCTCGGTTTCACTCTCGGCTTTCTTGGAGAACTACTTCAGGTACCAAGAACAGAAGTTAATGGTGTGTACAGACAGCAGGACACAGTTGTTTTGAATGCTTTAAATGGTAAGCCAAGCATGTGACGCA
The DNA here is from genome assembly GCA_916610215.1 of Omphaloscelis lunosa. Lineage (NCBI taxonomy): Eukaryota > Metazoa > Arthropoda > Insecta > Lepidoptera > Noctuidae > Omphaloscelis > Omphaloscelis lunosa. The sequence goes on from OU744252.1 coordinate 2,547,942, forward strand.
GGCTGAGACATATAAAAAAAAAAAAAAATCGCGCCGCATGCCTCGCACTGTTTGTTGCGTCATTTCTTCCTAGCTAGAAGCGAGAGTTTTGGGGGACTATCTTATGTAACCTAATTAGTACGACTTTTTTTCAAACATGCTTGGAAATTCGAGCATTATTTTAACAACCTTCTACCAGTTAAATCGAAAATGCTGTACTGGTTACCGGGTGCTGGTACCGCTTACTTGCATGTAATCTCAAATTCTTTATTGCGTACCATAATGTATATAGTTGGTAGGGAAGTAATTATATTAGTCACAATTATTGGCCCTGTCGGGCACAGTATAGGTCAAGTAGGAGAGAGGAGGATGTATTTACATGCGAATAGGCGGCCGTCAATATTACTATGAAAATCCATATCTGATCGTGTTTAGCAGTCGAATAAATTACTATGATAACTCATATCTGTCATGTAATTTAAAAACTAAGCGTGGTGACACTGACTTTTGAATTTAAATTTTTACTAAGGCATGATAACAGCCGCACGGTTCGATGTTACGCTCACCGCAGTTCATTGATGGGTGACCATCCATTATATATCGAGACTCCGTACCTCGGAAAGCACATTAAGCCGTTGGTCCGAGATTAATTATTTATCAAAAATATTCTAATGACCATCTAATGGCATTCCTATTAGTTGATCAGTTTTACTGGTTATTGTAAAGATTTACACTGTGACGACACCTCATTTTTGTAAACGCAATTGTGCTCTTTATTTAGATAGGTTACGGACCAATGTTCTATTTTATTGTATTTTTCTTCCACCAAGGCGATCTTGTTCAAATTTTCACTTCTGTCAGCACTCCCGGAGTGCCATCAGTTTTTTTTTAACTATATTTTTGACATGCAATTCCTCGAAGCCCCCACCGTGCCATGGAATGCACGTTAACCCGTTGGTCCTGGCTGCCATTCGTAGATCTTTGACAGTCGTTACGGGTAGTCAGAAGCATAAAAGTCTAACAATCAGACTTACCAAGGTTACCCAATAACTGGGTTATTGAGGTTAGATAGGCAGTCGTTCCATATAAAATACTGGTATTCAGCTGCATCCGGTTAGACTGGAAGCCGACCCTAACATAATTGGGAAAAGGCTAGGCAGATTGATTGATTATTATAGACGTTAAATTTTATGTAGCTACTTGCCTGCCACCTGTTCTAGGTTGTATTAAATCTAATGTCTCATCTTCTACTGTAACATCACCTGCGATGTTATACTTATCTGTTTTCAGAGCATTACACATTCATTTTTATGATCAAAATGGTAGTATAATAATAAAATATATTCCCTGTAAAAGGTGTCAGGCATTAAGATAAGGGATGTAAAAAGCTTTAACATATTGATGAACAAACTTATATATTTAACATTTTTAACGTAAAATATTTTAAAATGTTTGGTACCTACGTATGTGTTCTTTTTTGTGTAAGGATTAGGTATTTAAGTCCCTGTTCTTGTCCATACACTGTCCCTGTCCTGGTAAGCTGGAGTCCTAAAACGCCTGCTTTGGCAGAATCATAATATTACCTGCGTTAAATTCATATTACGCAATTCATCTGTTTGACAGTTTTGTAATACAATGAAATAACATTTAAACCGTAGAAATAAAGAATAATAATCTCATTTGATTAATAAAAACGGTAAAGAAAAATTATCCGGTAAAATTACGGTTTTTATTTTTTTTATGCGGCAATATTTACACCAAATATGAATCTGATATGAATTGAATATGATTCAGCTAAAATATTTGTGTCACCATAAATGAATTGCTGGGAATTCAGAAAATGAATTACTTTTAGATGAATTGCTAATGTGGCCGTTTTAGACCCGCAGGTCTGGTAGATAAAATCTTAAATTCTGTTTGTTGCTCTAATGATATCAAACTCTCAAACTCAAAGCATTTATTTCAATTAAACCATTTACAGGCACTTTAGAATATTGTCATCATTCATTCACTCATTCATCCGTTTGGGAATAAGATAAATAGTTTGAATATACAATTTATTTATGTTCATTTAAATGTATATGATCTGCCATGCTAAGGTTATCCTTAGCATAGGTATTAAATATCAGCTCATTAAAATGAGAATTATGAGCCTTTTCATTAAGAGAACTCCATTTACGTTTTAAAAGCAAGATAACCTGAGATTTCATTAAATGTTTTGGTCTATACCTCTTATTTTATTCAGAGACTTAGGCTGGGATATACTGTTACATTTACACGTGTTTAGACTTAGCCCCTGCCACCATTTTGCACTTTTAGTTTGTGGAATAATGACAGGAATATCGCTTACCGTAAGTAAGTAATAAGAAACGTTTATAAATCTCGGCCTTTGTCCAATCCTATAAGGCTCGAATTCTATAAGACCGACCTATCGATTTTGCAATAACGGTTTTGCTCACTTTACTCATAGTACAATTTTCAATACATCCGAAGCGTATCCGCGATTTGGGGATGATAAATTATCCGATGAATACAGTTACCAGTGGCGCAATTTCGCTAATTAAAATCGATATCCATGTGTGTTCGTGATTATGCTGACGTTTGAAATATTAGTTTTTGCTTTCCTATACATACATACATTAAAATAAATAAAATTGAAGTGTCCGTTTGTAATGTCAAATTAACAGCTATTTACTAAATGCATAAGAAAGTATATTATACGGTACTTAAACAAAAATAAATTTTGTCTGTCTGTCTGTTTGTTCCGGTTAATCTTCGAAACGGCTGGACTAATTTAGTAACTTAAGTTTTTATTTAAGAAAAATAATCAGTGTTCACGCGGGCAAAGCTGCGGGCAAGGGTGGTAGGAGGGTGGAAGGGTAGGAAGTAAAGTTCACTCATCCTCCATAGAAAAGTGAGGATCCTCCGACCAGATGAGTGTTGTGTCTGTTGGGCAACTGTCCGCCGATTGATGTCGGGAAGACATATATAAGCTGATCATTCGGTAAACTCTGCTTGCGCGATGCAAGATTTCGCGTGGCGTCAGTGTGATAGGTAGTTCGTATGTGGCAATATAGATGCCGCTTAAGGTATTCTGAATGTCTCAGAATATATTTATGTGGAAAATGAAATGTATGTGACTGTGATGAATAGATATGTCAAAGACACTAGACAGGTGTGTGACTCTTTCGTTATTATCAGCAATATTTTAACAACTGTGGGCGTACTGTGGTTAGTGTTGGTTAGTGCGCAATAGAAAAACCGTTTGCAGTTCAGATCACATTATAATTTACTATCAAATTAATCACACTAGCAATGCACACACTGGCTGCGATACAAGGCGTTAATTAAAATCACAAATTACAATTACTGAGCAAAACGAATCGAGTACAGTTCCGTGACGTCTTAACTCCGATGCGATCAGAGACTGAATGTTCTTCTCGCCGTGGCCTTAAAACATCACGACTCTGTATAAGCGCGCTTTAGGTGTGGGTAGATCACGTGATGTCGCCAGTAGCGCGCTTGCGATTCGTTTCGTGTCCGTACTAATGACCGGATCCGACAGATATATTGTTATATGAAAAGGAAGGAGACCACGGTACATATAGATTGTGTGTGTAAGGGACGATGTAAGGGTAAAGAGAGTGACTGATGAGATGACAGCTGACAGAAGAGTTTGGTGAATAATAACAATATAATAAAATTATTTTATTTTCTGTAAATTTGTTTGTACAAACACTTACACGTCTATAATATAAAAAAAAAAATATTGAAAAAACTGGATGAGGTTTCTAGAGGGTTTACTATCTGACTACTCAGAGAAGAAAGGCCGAAATAAACTTAGAGTTCATAGTCTCTTTAAAAGTCCTGACATAATCTTGGTCAGATCTTGTGAAGACCATGTAGATTGGTGTCTCAAATGGTCTTATGAGGAAAGAACCACACAGATTGAGTGGACCTGTCCAGTCAGTGTCCGCATAATTATTTTGTCAGTAATCGTGCAGCTCAACGCAGAACTTCAGGAGCTCAACGATGCGACGAACAATACCGAAGAAAAGACATTTAATTTAGGGTAGGCCGCATAAATTACTCAAACTGCCTGCTAGACCATGATTAAAACTTACTGAGAAAAGAAAAAAAAAAGAAAAAATGTGTATGTCAGCTCCGACGCATGACTGGAGTTGACTCTTTAATACGATTGTCTTTGAATGTGCAATAGGCAAAGAGGGTAAATAAACGCGTCTCTTCAAAAAAAAAAAAAAAAAAAAACAAACGTTTAAGAATACACATACACGATTTCGAAGTAAAAGGTGTGCAAGGTACGTTGCGCAGAATAACGTAATGCTTTTGATTTATCGCTTGTATCATAAAATTTCCATACCGGCTTTATATAATATGAAAATTGATTATTTTAAGGAGTAAACTCCAAAATAATAATTAAAAAGAAGTAAACAGAGAGAGAGTTATCAGAAGCAAAACAAAAAATAAACACCCAAAACAGTCAATAACCTTTTACAAAACAACTTGACTGTTTTGAGTGTTCCAAAAATTTTCCACAAGATTTATTCTCGTGCAAGAAACTTCTCAACTACAAGACGTTGATTTACATTGTTTTCAAGCAAACTGAAACGTTGATTGTACGATAAGAGAAAACTATATTTTTGAAAACTTTCATAAAGGGAACGACGAAAGAATTTCACAAAATACTGCCAAACTCCCAACTTATAAATAGCGTGATGTTTATTATTTCTAATGGCTTTTGAGTTTCGATATTGTTTGATTAGTTAGAAAACTTTGAATTAGAAATGTTTTTGATTAGGAGGTTTAGAAATACAATGAGTCTTAGATGATTTTGGTGTTATTGTTTAAATATTCGGGGAACTTCATAGCTATTGTTTATTGTTGATTTTAAGTTAACTTTACAGTACAGATAATACAGGTAGGTACACAAAGTCACTGACATAGCTTTAATATTCCATAAACTGAAGGTTACGAACCTGTTCATTGTTATTTATACCACATTGGAGTAGGTATTTAAATAGGCTGGCAAATTCATTTTTTATAAAGAATTATAATAATTGCGTAGGTTATGTTAAAAACATGTTTTTATCTAAGATTAGTTTTGTTGGTTTTAGGGTTCCGTACCTCAAAAGGAAAAAAAAACGGAAATCTTATAGGATCACTTCGTTATCCGTCTGTCTGTCTGTCAGTCTGTCGAGAATTTTTTTCTCAGGAACGTGTGTAGGTCTACGGTCCCTTGGAGCTCTAAAAAAATCAAGCTTCTAATTCAACGCAATAAAAAATCCGGCCATTTTTGCGATATATTTTGATACTCTCAAATAAATCAAAACTTATAGGGTGCTTCCCGTTGACCGCTAGAATCATGAAATTTGGCAAAAAGAAAGGTCGTCTAAGAAACATTTTTTTTTCGATTACAAACCTACATTTGCAGTTGGAAAATTGACCGTGGCGTATATCAATATATGGAAGAATATGTTATGTTTTTTTTTTTTAATAAATACATCCCAACTACGGAACCCTTGATTGTGCGTGGTCCGACACGCACTCTGCCGGTTTTTTAAAATTTCCCAATCCTGGTCTCCCTCACAGCTTTTCACTCTTTCCTGTATGTTGCATTCTCCGCTCAATCTCCCTTAAGCATTTCTAAGTCATCACCTTCCTTTTTCATCTATGGGTGTTAAAGTAGTAGATTATTAGAGTACTATTTCACTTTACCACATACCAAAACAGCATCAACATCACTTTATTCATAAAATCAAACGTCCTTCATAATGCCTGGAAGTTATAATTTATTAACGTCTGTCCAGGCAGACTAAGGCACTTTACATACGGAACGTAACATGTTGAGGCAGTTACTACTTTATCATGTTCTATATTGAATTGTCTTTAAGCTCAATGCTCTATATTAAATAATTTTGATAGATGTTTTTTTTTATTGTGTTCGGTTACTAACCTGGCTGTCAGAGTTTTTATGGGCCTTATATTCCCATGGGCCTCTGAATGGGGTTCACATGCCGATGAGAAATTTCGCTCTCAGGCATGCCGGTTTCCTGACGATGTTTTCCGTCACCGTTTTTGATGCAAGTGATAATTATACAATACGCGCATAGATCCGAAAAGTTAGGGGTGTGTGCCTTGAGTTCGAACTGGAGTCCTATGACTTGGCTATCTGATGGTCTCACCACTAGGCTATCACTGCTTATTAGAGAATAACAATAATAGAAGATGTGATAAGTGTATTATAATGTTCTTTTTTACTTACATGTCTGTTTCGAATATTGCTGATATTTTTTTTTGCGAATTCTTAGTCATAAGCTGACACAGTGAGGTCGTGAGTCAACCATTATCAATGTATCTTCTTTTCATAAAATACTATTATTCGCCTGCGGCTTCGCCCGCGTGGAGGTCGGAAATTATCCCACGGGAACTATCCCACTATCGAAATAAAAATTACCCTGTTAATCCATGTTATAAACTATATGTGTGCCAAATTTCATTCAAATCTGTTTAGCCGATTTTGCGTGATTGAGTAACAAACATGCAAACACACAAACATAAACACAATATTAGTAGGATTGTTCGATTGAATTTAAAGTAAGAATATCTTAAGCTTACATAAGATTGTAGGCTTCTACATAATTCCGCATTTTTTAAATTTATTTTTTAACAGTCAAATGCTGCCACTGTCCTGTTTAAGTTCTTGCGTACGCTTGTGGCAACATAGGCTAACAATTTACTACTATCGTGGCAGGTATGGTGGCTAGGCAACTGAAGGAACACGGGTGGGTTTTAGTCAGTAAGAGTCTGACACGCCCTCCCGCTCAGCCCAGAGCGGGAGAAGTTATTTGATAATTTCTTACCCAAAAAAAAAGGCTAACAATTAGCTGAAAGTAGGTAAACCTATCTACGATAACAGGCCTTAAATTCATCTAATGATATTAGCTGCTATAACCCGATTTTTAACCGACTTCTAAGGAGGGGTTTATATGTTGTTGTTTACACAATTTTTTTTTTTAATTTAAATATTTTTCTGAAATTGTTATTGTTTGTATAATTCTCTTTCTTTCTAAATGTTCGTAACGTATTTTTTTTTTATGCATGTCCACCAATTTCTACGTCAATTATGGACCTTTTTTTTATTTGTAAGTGTAAGTTCTCAAGGTAGTCCCCATATAAATTTTATTACCTTTGCTTGGATAGTTTTTGAGTTGGGAATGAAATGAAATGAAATGAACGGAAATGAAATGAACTGAAATGAAATGAAATTGTTATGTAATGTTAATGTTGTATGTAAATAGGATATCGGAATCACTTTTACACGTCATATTAAAAAAATAAAAATAAGCTAGTTGCGTTCGGCGTTTCCTATCTGACTACTCTGAGAAGAAAGGCCCAAACAAACTCAGAGGTCACAGTCTCTTTTAAAGTTCAGACATAATCTTGGTCAGGCCATATGAGGACCATGTAGATTAGTGTCTGAAATGGTCTTTTGAGGAAAGAACCACACAGATTTGAGTGGACCTGTCCAGTCAGTGCAAGCATTTGTCAGTAATCGTGGAGCTCAACTCAGAACTTAAGGAGCTCAACTCGACGAACAATACCAAAGAAAGGACATTTGGGTAGGCCGCATAAACTACTCAAACTGCCAGACCATAATTAAAACTAACTGAAAAATGAAAATAATAATGATATCCATATAGTCCTCACATTCACAATAATTAATTAAAATAATATAATACTTTACAAAGTAATCATGTCATTTTGAATATGATTTTCAACAATGTCAATGTGTATATAAAACTGGTATATTTTGATGATTTTACAAAATAATTAAAATGTTAAGTTTTATCACAAGGCTTAGCAGAGCGAGCAGTTCAATCCTATGCTTTTTTATCTTCTAAATAATCTGAAATTTTATAATACCCTTTTTTACAAAGTTTGGTTTTTATACAGATTTTAAATCTATTAATGGGTAAGTTTCGAATGTCAATGGGAAGTTTGTTGTAAAAGCGTATACATTGACCCATGAACGAGTTGCCTACTTTGTGGAGACGTGTGCGATGGGTTCAATAATACGTATTTAAGTTCCTGTCACTGTTATTTACATAGCAGGTAGTGGTAATTGAATTTGTGTGAGGGACACCACAACTAAAAAGTGCAAAATAAAAACATTCTTTAACTTCGGAAGTCGGTGGCAAAAACGAAAATTCAGAACCAAAGACAACTTCCGAAATTAAAGTTTTTTCGCTTTGTATTGTTTTTTTTTTTTTGGAAGTCGGTTGATTTTTTTTTTTTTTTGTAAATAGTTTTTTATAACAATCTTCTAACATCAAAATATTACAGTGTATGTGGTTTAAATAACAACAATAATAATTTAATGCGACGAAACGAGTTGTGTAGTCCGTAGTAAGAGGCGTCGGGGCACTGAGAAGGTAATCGTGCGGGGGCGTATTCAATACGAACAACCCACGATTTTGACAGCTCCAAGCGGACAGTTATAAAATCGAGTTTTACTCCTGCCTCGATATTATGGGTTTGCATTTTGTGTAATTTTGGTTTATTTTTACGATGCGATAAAATTGTGAGAAGTGATGAATACTTACAATATTCATGGAACATCTATGTTTTGCGTATCTATAATATATTTTCAACGCGTTGGTGTTTGTGTGCGTAGACTAATTTTGAACTATAAAGTGTTATTTTGTCTGATATCGACAAGCGACCCTCGTAATAAAACATGTACGCATCACAACACTGTGAACGATCTAGGTCTACGAAGAACACAAAGATAATCTCGACATAATCCAAAACTATAATAGCCCATATCCCGTTCGAAATAGAGGCCATACTGACCGAAACTACCTTTGGTAATTTACGATCGCATCAAAATAGACGACTTCTCAAAGAGAAATCAACTTTATGACCTCCAAAATTAAGTTCAAATTGCTTTAGGCTCGTAAATGGAGTTCCACGGCGTTATAGGGCCCAACATACATAACGCTTGAATGGTGTCAGATATTCGTTTTAGTATTAGCTGAGTCCCGAAAAAATCTGATAATATTTCTATGGGTTGGAGAATGGTGACTCTCAATAAAACTTATCACAGACTGAGGAAATTGATCAGTCGCAGAGATTAGGCTCTCGAGAACTGAGTTTTATTTTTTATTTTTTACGACTAAGGACATTTGTCACCCAAGTACCACCCTTGATTTATGACAATCTACATGAGCCTTTATTTGTCTACGTATATAAAAGCTAAAATTTTGTAGGATATAAATACATAGTCTCTGTATCACGGTCAGGATTAAGTAAAGCTCAGACTGTTGCGACAAACGTTTTTGTACCTAAAAACAGTTTTCTTTTACAATATTTTTCGTCCCTACTAGAACCCACAGTAGGTATATAATCTATTATTGTTACATTATTATTTGTTGTAATAATCCTATACAATATTCTATAAGGATTTTTAGGGCTCATAATATTTTCTGTTGACAAAGTGCGGTCCATCCAAAGGTTGGACCTCAAATCTTATTCCTTTCATTTTAGGACGAGTATGCAAAAAAAATCCTCATAATATTTTATTGATATTACCAACAGCTAGTGCGTTTTTCTTGATCAATACGAGGGTTCATCAGGAAGTGTATTCGGCCATTTTTATGAGGTCTATTGGCCTCCGAATTGGTGGAAAATAGATCCATCATCTTTGCTATGGAATTTATCCATGCCGATTTTTGGAACAAAGGAATATCGTAAAATATTTTGATGAAGGTTTGCTGATAAAGTCGGGTTTACTTAGAGTGGATTAGATGCTATCATGCCACGTAAGTTATGAAAATTAAATAACAAGTTATAAGTTGTAGATTTTCAGACAGATTTCGTAGATGCAAAATGGAAACGGAAATGATTACATACAATCTTGGGCCTGAACGTAACGAGATAAAAATGGCGTGTGAATTAATAAATCCAAACGTGTATTAGTGTATTTCAGTGACTAGTCGCTATCCCACAATTCACACAGCGATCCGTAGTTTCAACAATATCTAATATCCAATCCACAAGGCGGCGGTAAAATCCAAAATAACCATTCCATGTCAATCGTGTGAGCGATCTTCGGTATCCAGTGTAAAAGCAAGGGTCGTACAAGGTAAGCAGGGTCAGAATCCGTAAAAAAACAAAGCAGTGGTCGTTGAAAATGAAAAATAATCGGGAAAGAACTTAAAACGCATCCGAAAACACAAGTAAGCAGGCAAGAGCAGTCGGCAACTATCTAGTAGAGGTGAGCGTTGCGACGAAGAACCGTTTACAAAGACCGTTTTGTCTTTTGCGACAGTGAAACTGTTTTACTGTCTGGGTTCAAACAGTCTTCATTGCATAAGCCAGTCTTCGAATTACTTGGTGCGGTTTTTAATTTAACGCCTAAGAAAATACAGTCGAGAACACCATGATTCAACTATCTATCGCACTCGTCGTGTCGTCGTCCTTAATGTTCCACCTTCGTATACAAAACAATCCTTACAATAAAAAGTGAACTCATAATGTCTTTGAAATACAGTCAATGCTGTTACCAGTTGTCAATGCCGTAGTTCGTGATGCTAAAAAACCATTTCATACAATTCAAATTGTTGATAGTTGTAAGAAACTGCACTCGACGAAAACGCAATTCTATTCCATATCGTCCTGTAAGCCGTCTTCAAACCAGTAGCAATGACGACCGTTTTCTGTAACCGTTTTCGTCATCGGGAAAACGGTTGTGTTTCGTTCGTCAAAAATTCGGCAACGACCCACCACTACTGTCTAGTGTCAATATCTGTCAGCTCATGCCAATAGGCACATGTCCAGTCATGTCAGTGACATAGACTAAAAATCTATGACTGATTTTAATCGATAAGACAAGATAAGAATCATTATTTTGATTTTTCAGTAATTAATTGATGTTTTCTTAATATGACTGTCATTAAATGCACTATATTGTATACAAGTATATGTAGTGCATTTAATTACTTTGAGTTAATAAACTAATGCTACCAAGTGCTAAGGTTTTCTTACTCAATTAATCGATAATCTTACGAAAACTATCTTTCTCATATTTTTCCGCTTCCAGATCGAGAATTGAGCAGATTTTTGATATTTTAAGATAGAAAAATATGACATGCTTTAAAATTATTTATATAAAGGAGGAACACTCAGTAGATTTTTTTCTGGAACTACATAAAAATAAGTAAGATAGTTCAACAACCGTTTCTCCTAAGAGAACCATTAACTTATAAACCAACACTTTTATTCACAATAATCCTCTTTAAAAGTTATCACGTACGACGAGAAAACTACCATTTAGACTTAAAAGTTTTCTTCCTTAACACAATAATTTTTACTTACAGTAACAGCACAAGTAAGTTATACAATAAAGGCAACCTGACACGTTAATGTGAAAAGTTGAAATTTTTATCGGATCGTAAATCACTATTAAACGGTTCAGAGCCCCGTATCTCTATTTTCCAAAGTTGCAATTTTAAAAATGTTATTTGTCACGAGATTGGCAACGTTGCCTGGGGCCGCTGCAGGGCTGCTTCTAGCGAAATACTTCACGCCGCTGCTGAAATGTATGCAGTTGTGACAGGTTATTTTAAACTGCATGACTTATGCCTTCTGGTGAAGAAAAATGTTGCAAGAAAACTCAGATTTGGTTGTTTAAAATAGTAAACATACAGTGAAAGTATTAGTGTATCTTAAAGTTTACCTAGTATGTAAGTTATACTGTAATGCCCGATTTGTGAACCAATTAATTAAAAAAAAAGAAAAGAAAAAAATTATTATGGAAATAAGATGGTAAATACTCGTTTCTTGTCAGTACGAAAACAACCGTTCCTTGTTATGCCACTAAAACAGAAACAATTAGATATTATTTTGGAAAATAATTGCATTAATGAAAACAAATTTTTTTCACATCCAGGGACACCACTTGATACCCTTCGGCATCTAGGAATTATTAGTTAGTGTACTATCATTGACTCTGGGATGGTTTGGCAGTGGTGTGGATGTATAATCTTCAAGCTAGGCTGTAGTTGCCTATTAGCTATCATGTGAAGAGAGGAATCTATAGCCTTACTTCGGGCACTTTGCCAACACTAAGCTCAATGTAATTATTGTGAGCAAAAAGTCGTTTGAAACATGTTAAAATGCAGTAGAAACCTCTTCATATTTTTTTTGTTTGAATATGTTAAACTAACTTGATCCACTATGTTTTTTTAATGCTAAGTTTAACTCAAACTCACATTTATTGTTTAATTTTCTCATAAAACTGCATCCAGGGTATTGTCACGTCCGAGGTGGAAATGAGAGTGGCGGTACGCAAGATGAATGCGAAAAATACCGCCCCAGGACCCGACGGCATACCTGGAAAAGCCTGGGTCCTGGCCTTGGGGGCTCTCGGGCCTCGACTAAGGGGGCTCCTAAGTGCATGCATGGAGAGGGGCCAGTTCCCACTTCGTTGGAAGACGGGGAAACTGGTCCTCATCAGGAAGCCGGGGCGCCCAGCGGACTCTCCGTCCGCTTATCGGCCCATCGTGCTGCTCGACGAGGTGGGCAAGCTCTTTGAAAGAGTCATTGCAGACCGCCTCGTCGAGCGGCTGGTGCGGGTGGGGCCGGATCTGGCGGAGAGTCAGTTTGGCTTCCGCAGGGGTCGCTCTACGGTGGACGCCATCATGCGCGTGCGGGCCCTCACGACGGGGGATGCTGTGGCCCGGGGTGGGGTCGTCTTGGCGGTGTCTCTAGACATCGCCAATGCCTTCAACACCCTGCCCTGGAGTTGCATCAGGGAGGCACTCCGGTATCACCGGATGCCGACCTACCTCTGTCGTGTGGTCGAGGCCTATTTGACGGACAGGGCCGTCATCTACCCCGGTCACCAAGGAGAGTGGAACCGGCGAGAGATGTCGTGCGGTGTCCCACAGGGATCGGTCCTGGGGCCGCATCTGTGGGACATCGGATACGACTGGGTGCTGCGCGCCGACCTCCCTTGCGGCGTCAGCGTCGTCTGCTACGCTGACGACACGTTGGTCCTGGCACAGGGGGGATCGTACCAGGCGGCGGCCGAACTAGTGACACGCGGGGTTGCGACAATCGTCGACAGGATCCGGCAGCTGGGACTCGAGGTGGCCCTGCACAAGTCCGAGGCCATGGGTTTTCATGGACCTCGGAACGCGCCACCGTCGGGTTCTCAGGTAATGGCGGGAGGGGTTCACATCGGCGTCGAGTCGACGATGAAGTATCTGGGACTTGTCCTCGACAGCCGGTGGAACTTCGTCGAACACTTCCGACGTTTGGCTCCCAGACTGGAGCGGGCCGGGGCTGCGTTGAAGCGGCTCCTGCCCAATCTAGGGGATCCAAACGCCTCCTGCCGGAGGCTCTACACGGGGGTCGTGCGGTCCATGGCCCTTTACGGGGCGCCGGTGTGGGCGCGTTCAATAAGGCTGCGGCCAGCACGCCGTTTGAACGCGTCCCAGAGGGTCATGGCCATCCGGCTGGCCCGAGGATGCCGCACGGTCTCCTGCGAGGCGGCGAGCCTCCTTGCCGGATTACCGTCATGGGATCTGGAGGCAAAGGTCCTCGCGCACATTTGGGAGTGGCGCGAGGAGGCGAGGCGCCGGGGCTTAGCTCCGCTGCCGCGAGAAATCGCGGCTCGGCGGACAGAGCTCCGGCGGGATCTCATGGCGTCATGGAGAGTGCGATTGTCGCAACCCAGCGCTGGGCACGCCACAATTGCGGCGATAACACCCCTCTTTGAGGAGTGGCTTGAGAGGCGCCACGGCGTCCTCACCTTCCGCCTGACGCAGGTCCTCACAGGACACGGCTGTTTCGGGAGGTTCCTGCACAGGATAAGGCGGGAGGAAACGCCCGGGTGTCACCATTGTGTGGATCGCCCGGAGGATACGGTGGAGCATACGGTGGAGGTCTGCCCAGCTTGGGCGGAGCATCGCCGTGTCCTCGTGGAGGCGATCGGCGGCGGTGATCTCTCGCGTCCGGCCCTGGTTCAGGCTATGGTACGGAGCGAGAGGAAATGGGAGGCCGTCACCTCCTTCTGCGAAGCGGTAATGCTCGCGAAGGAGGAGGCGGAACGCGTGAGGGAGAGGAAAATTTCGCGCCCTCACGCCCCTAACCGCCGCAGGAGGAGACGCCCAGGGCGTCGGGAATCGCGAGGCGATTTCCGGCCACCGTAGGCGCGGGCTTGCGGGCGGTGAGCAATGGAATGGGTGGCTCACCGTCCGATAAGGACCAGGCCCGGGTCGACGGCGCGTTGTATTCCACGCGCGCTTCAAAGAGATGTCAGCAGAATTGAAGGGGTCCACTAGGACCGATGCCTGCCGGGGTTGCGAAGAAAACCCCGAAAGGGAGATCGTGGCCCCCGGCGACAGGGCAACCGAAGGAACACGGGTGGGTTTTAGTCAGTAAGAGTCTGACACGCCCTCCCGCTCCGCCCAGAGCGGGAGAAGTTATTTGATGATTTCCCACCCTCAAAAAAAAAAAAAAAAAAGGGTATTGTCACGTCGATAAGTCCCCTCTTTGAGGAGTGGCTAGAGAGGCGCCACAGCGTCCTCACCTTCAGCCTAACGCAGTTCCTCACCGGACACGGTTGTTTCGGGAGGCTCCTGTTCCAGATAAGGCGAAAGAAAACGCCCAGGTGTCACCATTGTGTGGATCGCCCGGAGGACATGGTGGAGCATACGGTAGGGGTCTACCCAGCTTGGGCCAAGCACCACCGTGTCCTCGTGGAGGCGATCAGCGGCATTGTTCTCTCGCGCCCGGCCCTGGTTCAGGCGATACGGAGCGAGAGGGTATGGGAAGCCGTCACCTCTTTCTGCGAAGCAGTAATGGTGTGGTGCGGGCTTACGGACGGTGAGCAATGGGTAGCTCGCCGTCCGATAAGGATCAGGCCCGGGTCGATGGCGCGTTGTATTTCACGTGCGCTTCAATGAGTTATTAGCACAACTGAAGGGGTCCGCTAGGGCCGATGCCGTGGGTTAAGGGTTACCGGTTACCGTGGCCCCTGGCAACATACAAGTAACTGAAGGAACACGGATGGGTTTTAGTCAGTAAGAGTCTGACGCGCTTTCCTGCTCCGCCTAGAGCGGAAGAAGTTATTTGATAATTTCCCACCCAAAAAAGCGTATTGTCACTTGGGCATAATGTAAATCAAGCATGAGAAGCACGTTCCACGGCGATCCGGTGAATCTGTACAGTGTCATTTTATTAACCTCCGACGCAAAAAGAGGGGTGTTAAAAGTTTGACCGCTATGTGTGTCTGTCTGTGGCACCGCAGCTCTTAAACGGGAGAAGCGGCTTGAATGCGGTTTTTTAATTTCAAATTTAAGATCTTAGACATGTTTTATCAAAATCGGTTCAGCCGTTTAAAGATTATCAGCTCTTTTCTAGTTGATGAATGGATGTGAGTATCTTCCACAGGTCTGATCGATTTGAAATTTGGTATTGTGTTACTTGAATTCTGTTTTTTTTTTAACTGTTAAAATTGTACTTGTTTATTGGGTAGCAAACAAAACCACGCAACAGTGCGGAAAAAATATTAATTCGATCGAAACATCACCCATTATCAGTAAGTCTAAATCAAATTAAAATAAACGAGTAAATTCTTGCAGCCCTATGCTATTTACGCGCCGCATCGTGCATCGCCTTCCCTCCAGCCACGTCATTCACTAGTGCCATTACGCCACACCCTTCGTATTATTGCGATATTCTTGGGTTTTTGGGTCATCTTGGACCGGTAATAGCAATCTGTCTGTACTTATGTAAAGTTAAATTGATGCTTTCACCCTATTACGTGGGACTTCATAACTTAACTGTTGAAATATGGCTGTACCGCTGACCTACTTGTTATAGTGTGCAATGAAAATGGCGACGAAAAAAAAAAGCACTAACCGCTAACCGACGCAAAGTCAAGGAAATTGATTATTTATCAAACTGACATACTACCTAATTTTGCCGGGTAGTAGCCACTAAGCATTAAAAAAAAAATGTGGAATAGACCTGCTCTTGACCTCAATCACGCCTGATGGTAAGCGATTTATCAAAAAATTATAGTTGTGACTTAAATATGCGGACAGTTTCAATTGGTAGGTAGTTCTTACTAGCTCGCTACTTGTCATTTGATGTGTAGTATACATATATACAATAATCTGCCTAGGCTTTTCCCAAATATGTTGCGGTCGGCTTCCAGTCTAACCGGATGCAGTTGAATATCAGTATTTTACATGGAGCGACTGCCTATCTGATCTCCACAATCCAGTAACTGGGTAATACGATATCCATTGGTAAGACTTTTTGTCAGATTTTCGAGCTTCTGACGACCCGTAATGACTGTCAAAGAGTCACAAATGACAGTCGGGATTAACGGCTAACGTGCTTTCCGGGGCACGGAGGAGTCACGGTATGTAAAGATGGTCACCCATCCTCGGACCAACACCGGCAAGCGTAGCTTAATCTGATGGACCGACCCTTGCAGTTGTTATTACTTAGCCACGAGCTTTGTAATATAAACATGCGACACATCAATTGACAAGTAACAAGCTTAGAAACAAAGTTCAAAAATGATCAACGTTTCCTTAATGTAATTGTATTTACACTTCTGCCTATTAATTGCATTGAAGCATTGAGAAAATGTGTAACATTACCTATATCGCGTTGAATTCTTTAAATCAATAAATTGTTACCAGAATTAAGTAATTCTATCTTTATTCTACAGAAAAGGGCTGTTCGAGCCATTTACAACCTAGGTCCAAGAGATTCCCTTAGAGAAAAATTCAAAGAAATAAATATTCTGACTGTAAGCCTCACAATATATTTTTGAAAACCTATTGTATTTACACAAAAATATATCTAATTTTAAGAAACTGTCCGATGTTCATAGTTTAAATACAAGGAATAAACACAACCTTGCTGTACATCGCACACGTCTCCACAAAGAAGGCAACTCGTTTATCAGTCAATGTATACGCTTTTACAACAAACTTCTCATTGACATTCGAAACTTACCCATTAATAGATTTAAAATCTGTATTAAAACCAAACTTTGTAAAAAAGGGTACTGTACAATTTCAGATTATTTAGAAGATAAAAAAGCTTGGGATTGAGCTGCTCGCTCGGCTAAGCCTTGTGATAAAACTTGACATTTTAATTATTATGTAAAATCATCAAAATATACCAGTTTTATATACACATTGACATTGTGTTGTGGGTTGTTGTGGGTTGTACGTACTAACACTAGATGTTAAGTAGAATTGTTACTAACCCTATGGACTCCGTCTGAAATAAAAATATTCTATTCTATTCTATTCTATTGTTGAAAATTATATACAAAATGACATGATTACTTTGTAAAGTATTATTTCATTTTAAATAATTATTGTGAATGTGAGGACTATAGAAGAATAGAATAGAATATTTTAATTTCAGACGGAGTCCATAGGGTTAGTAACAATTTTACTTAACATCTAGTGTTAGTACGTACAACCCAGATTAAAAAAAAAGAAAAAAAAAATATAATATAATATTTTTTCATTCAGCGTGGAGCTATGTGGATATCATTATTATTTTCATTTCTCAGTTAGTTTTAATTATGGTCTGGCAGTTCGAGTAGTTTATGCGGCTTACCCAAATTTCCTTTTTTTGGTATTGTTCGTCGAGTTGAGCTCCTTAAGTTCTGAGTTGAGTTCCACGATTACTGACAAATGCTTGCACTGACTGGACAGGTCCACTCAAATCTGTGTGGTTCTTTCCTCAAAATACTATTTCAGACACTAATCTACATGGTCCTCATATGGCCTGACCAAGATTATATCTGGACTTTAAAAGAGACTGTGACCTCTGACTTTGTTTCGGTCTTTCTTCTCAGACTAGTCAGATAGGAAACGCCGAACTCATGTATCTTATTTTTAATATGACGTGTAAAAGTGATTCCGATATCCTATTTACCAAATAAACAATTTCATTTCATTTCAGTAAGAAAACGTTCAAAACACAGAAAGAGATACTTCATACATTTATCAATACGACTTCAGAAGTCGGTATTTTTAGATTGTATGAAGAAGCTAAATAACATTACCTCTTTCAAACTACGTAAGCAAAGGTGAACGTCCCAAATAAACTTTGAATAATGTTGAATGTTTGATGTTTTCGTGGGAATATAATGCTAACTTTAACGTCGATCAATGTTTGTGACAGGTTCGTTTATCTTGTTACCTTTATAATGGAAAAACAGGTATTGAACCATACTTTAGTTGCTCTAAAATGTCTGTTCCAAAAGTATGTAGTGAAAGTGTTAGCAAACCCAGTTCAGGGTAAATTTTTACGCAAACACTCACTGAAAGGAATTAGTAACACATTAGAAAGAAAAAACCAGCCAAGTGCGTGTCGGATCACGCACAATGAAGGGTTCCGTAGTTGGGATGAATTTACACCAAACACAAACTTAACATTGTAGTTGAAAAACGTATTCTCCCATACATTCCAACTGCAAATGTAAGTTTGTACGCACAACATTGAGAGATTTACCATGTTATTTTAAGACCATAGACTTCTTATAGGTTTTCCTGTAATCTATGGGTAATGAACCAGTCTCTGTATTTTTTTCAAAATTTTAGGCTCAGTAGTTTCGGAGATAAGGAGGAATGGTCAATTTTCATCAATTTTCTTAAATATCTTTAAATGTATTTATTTTAAAATTATAAAAAAAAAATATTTGAAATTCTCGCAATAAGTCTTTTCCATTGATATGTCACACGGTACTGTTAGAAATTTTTTTTTTTTTTTTTTTTTTTTTTTTTTTCTGTTGGGCATCTCGTAGCTGACCTCTGAGGTCATGACTACTTAACCGGTCAATCCTGTGGTTGCCTTAAGCTGCTACACTCAAAGCCTCCAGCCAGGGGCATACAAAACTAAGCTAAAAAGCTAGGTGAACGCTCGCTAAGGGCACCCCCTGTGGGGTACGAGCCTCGGCTTAGGGCGTCACCGGAGGGAGGACATCAAAGATGGGACGGGCTGGATCAAAGTTTTGATCATTATTATTAATCGGGGAATTTAAAGCTACGTGCACAGCTGAAACCACTGCTGGCACCTCGTTATCGAGCAAGGGTCGGGGAGGAGTATCATTTACTCGGGGGCGCGGTCGCGATCGCAAAGGACCTCGACGGCGAGGTCGGAATGACGGGAGGCGTCTGTGTCTGTGTATAGTACTAGTGGCCCTATTGCTCTCCTGGAGGAGGGTTATGGGGTCATCAGGGTCGGTGAGAATGTGCCTAGGTCGGCGGGTACGGCTAATCCTACTTGGGAGTGTTAGAAAAACTTTTATTTTTATTTTCTTGTTTGCTCCCAAAAGTGACCCCTATATTCAAAATTCATTTATTTACGTTAAACGTTCGAGTTTGGGTCATAGAAATACATAATTACATATGTGTACCAAATTTCAACTTAATCGGTCTATTTGATTCGGAGCAATTTGCTCCGAATCTAATAGACCGATTAAGTTGAAATTTGGTGTGTGACAGACGGACAGATAGACAGACACAAGAGTGATCCTATAATGCTTCCATTTTTTCCTTCTGAAGTACAGAACCCTAAAAAAGAAAGAAAATACGTTTATTTGCGGCAAGCATGACGCAAATAAACGTATTTTCAACGCAATACAAAACAAAAAGAACAAGTTAGGGGAAAATATGCGTCACATCTACACTAAACGGGTAACGCTCAGCATAATGCTGCGACCATAAGAGTCTCAGCGCTATTTTTCAGCGACAGCCGGCGTTGACGTTGACGTAGCATACAATGAGATATATAAATAAGATATAAAATAAATGTACAGTAATAATTACATTCATGTGTATTTAAAAGGTTTCATCTTTATATCTCACCAGTTTTTCCAACAATTATTATTTATTGAATATTATTAAACTGTAATTGAAATATCATGGACGAAAATTGAGTATAAATAACCTCAAATTATTGTTAAATGATATAGTACGTTACTGTCGCGGCCTGCAATAGAGGCATTAATGGACGATCGTGAAAATGTGGGCCGAGGCACACATATATGAGTCCATCAATGCCTGGTTGCGGCCAGGGCTTGTATAGTACTTCTCTCAAATAATGCGTGGAAATTCAAACTAAGTAAATTAATTATAAATTCCAGAATCAATGACGAACTACAATCATTTTTCACGCGCCAATATGTTCATTTGTTTCTTCTTTACTTTAAACAACTCTATTTGCAAGACAAATCGAAATTTAAATAAAATCTTTGATAAGTTACTCCTTGGTTGACATGATGTGTTGAAGTAAAAAGTTCGTTCCATTTTTAAATAACACGACAGATGTGAGTTTTCATACAAATATTGCCAGCCGGGCGCTCGCATGTATTCGGCCAGTACAACAATTTCGGTTTATATCGAAAATAATGCTCGAATTTCCATGCATGTTTGAGGAAAATGTCTAAAAGGTGATTTAAAATTATAATTTCGGGTTTAAGTATTCAAATATTCGAATCATAACACTCAATTTGTTAGTGTTACTACAAATTGATATTCACTGGTGCGTTTCCTAATCCATTTGTTTAGATTTTCATCAATACTTTTGTAATACTCTGGTGACTGACGAGTTCCCGTGTGGTGAAAAAGTTAAAAAATTTCTTTATTTTCTGAATTCATAAGAGCATGTACTATTTTATTATAATTAACGATACCTGTCTACATGAGTAGGTACATATGTACTTATGTGTCATTCATTACAAAACCATGCAATTTCCTAATGAGTGGCAGGTACGGAGTACTTGAAGCTCTTCACCCTTTTCAAATGTTTGCTCTCTCAATACTCAAGCTTTTGTGAAAATACTAAGGTAATGTTTAAATTTCAGCTCTTCATGTATGACATAAATAAAAGATACACACATAAATTCTTTATAACTATAACTATATTATACTGCCTTTTGCTTTGTTTACGTTAGTAAATCTGTCAATTATATTCATTCTGTTTATTTTTTTATTTTATTTTTTGTTAGTCTAGAATGCTCCCTTTTTTATTTTTGTTAATGTGTGTTCCTTTTTTTATTATGTTTTGTATTTCCTGTGCGTGTCCCAAATAAAATATTTTCTTTCTTTCTTTCTTTCTTTTCTAATTGTAGCTGTCCCATTTTTGGTCCGATAAACTATAACCGTGGAAGCGGCATGCATTGTTCGCCGTGCCTCGGAGTCTAACCGTCGCTCGAGCCCAGTCTCCCGTCCCTCGCACACTCTCTGCGCTCAACGCTCTCTTGGACGCTAAGCCTGACTGTGATGTGTTCGCAGATGAATGGAACAAGATCTTGTCAGTATTTCTGGAGTATTGTGAGAGGAGCGTATGACTGTCGAGTATAAGTTGTATACTTTTTCTTACTGTACTTTAATAATGTTTTTGTGTCTTTGTCTTTTACTAATGTAATTGGCCTTAGCCGATTTATGTAAAAAATCTGAATCAAATTCCCGTGACTAAAAACTTTTAAAATCTAGTCGCAGCCTTATCTCAGCGACAATCAAGGTTAAAAAAAAACAGTGGCACTCCGGGAGTGCCGACAAGTGAAAACTTGAACAATTTTACTGCGCAGGAAATAATGCATCGCGCGTTGATGTCTTTTTAACGGTCAAAAGCTGGTGTCATAACAGTGTCGTGAAATCAATTGTTTAGTTCCATCTCAAAAATGCCCAACGCGCCTAAAGAAGTTTTCACTTCAAAATATTGGCTTCGCCCTCGTTATATCTTTCTTAGCCTATGTTACTCAGTGATAATACAGCATTCTACTAGTGAAATATTTTTTTAAATCGGCCCAGAAGTTTTGAGTTTATTCATTACAAACAATCATACAAAAAATCTAATCTTTTCTTTTTTATTATAGTTTCGATCATTCACGTTGAACGTATACATGTAAGAATTGTTTTATATAAGGAGTCGTAATCCTATGGACCTACTATATTTCTATTATAATTAATCCAACAACATACTCAACGGTATTGTTACACATACTTGCATAATAATTCACCCAGCACAATACTATAATCAGCGCTCACATGAACAGCTAATCGGTTTAACAAAGTCGGAGTGACGCCATGCAGAATGTGTACCACTGAGATATTGTATACTGTATACATTTCCCTGGCCTCA
This sequence comes from Omphaloscelis lunosa, assembly GCA_916610215.1. Classification (NCBI taxonomy): domain Eukaryota; kingdom Metazoa; phylum Arthropoda; class Insecta; order Lepidoptera; family Noctuidae; genus Omphaloscelis; species Omphaloscelis lunosa. The sequence goes on from OU744252.1 coordinate 2,570,136, forward strand.
TGTGTACCCATTGTTTCATATTTACGTTGAGATTTGTAAAGGAGAGAAGGATTACGTTGACGTGATTTCCGTCGATAGAATTCAAAGGGTAACTTGAAATGCTTGAATTGAGGCAGAAGCCATGATTATATTTCAATATTATTTTAGCACAATTATACTTTTCATTGATAGAAGTTGATTATATTTGTCATTGTCTTTGTTTTTTTTTTATTTCATAACAGAAGTTTGAATTGCCACGATACTGTCGCCGAAAACTTATTATTTTTTGTTATTTAATGTTTATTTAATGTATACGTATAGTTTGTATGTAGATTAGTTTAATAATATATATATATATTTTTTTTTTCGTTTTCTTATTCTTTTTTAATTTATTCAAAAATAAAGTTCTGTACATTTTCATAACAATAATGTAACTGTAAAATTGTAATTGTAAAATTACAATTACAATTGTTCTTAGACAATACCAAAACAACCACCAAAAAAGTCACTCTCAAAATAATCTTATCGACACGACTCTCACAATCTACTTCTAAGATTAAGCAAATGCGATAAAAAGTAAGATTAAATAACCTTAGACTGAAGCACTCTAACACACAATACGAACTTCAGTTCATTTAATTGAAAAACTTTTTGTTGTTAAAGAAAAAAAAAAGCGCTTTAATTTCATTAACGTGGAATGACTTCGCTTTGTTTCTGTGTTACTATCGCGGATAAAAAGGAAACTTATAGCGGCTTGATTGCTGAAAGAAATTGGGGCTTTGTTGTTTGAAGCGTTTGGAGAGCCAAGGTGGGGGCAGACTGGTGATGGTAAGTAAGGTCGGGAGTTTGGTGTTCATTTAGCACATGTGATCTTTGGTTGTAATTGAAGGGTGAATATATTATATAGTCTCAATGTGCTTGGAGAATTGTTTACATAATTAAAAAAAACATAATATATATATATTTTTTGTTTTAAGAATTCCCTACCTGAATGCCAAGTTTCAAACGGCGCAAATACTCCAATCTTATTGAGACTTTTATGTTCGAGACATTAGGGGTTAAAATACTAGGGCCATGAGGTCCGAGTGCCAAATAGTACCTAAATAGATTAAGGTGTAACCAGATTCTAGAAAGCTTAGAATACTGCAATGGCTAACAAAATTAAAAGAATTTTATTCCCGCCTCTCATGCACAAGGTGTGGGTTCGAATCCGGGCAAGCCAATGCGTCACGCTTTCACCATTTCTAAATTTAGGATACTATATAATTTCAGGTCTGCGAAAGTTGTCTTGTTACGTACAAGTTTCGCAGGCCCGAAATGAAAAAATGAATAAAAGTTAAACAGTACCTAATAATTCAAAACACATTTTGTTTCGGTTTAAAGAAATTTATTTCTCAAAAGAACGTACATACTTCACTTAAATATGAGAAACTAAACAAAATATCTTAAGTGATAAACATAACTTTTGTCGTTCGATCTATCGAGTACATACAGTGAGTAATGATTATTTTATTATTGTAGGTTAGCCAAATACAACCTATTCTTAAAAATGTTCACTGATGAAGAATCCCTTTTTCTTTCGGTAACTTATTATAAAACTGCGCTCCTTCAAACTGAATAGTTCTTCTTCCATGCAAAGTTCAAACTGAAGGCAATTTTATACTATCCCTATTCCTGGTGTAGTGGTGAGTTTTGTGTTTAAAGGTGATTTGTGAGTGTATTTTATTTGTTAAAATTTTCTTTATTAGTGGCTATATGTGGTAAGTATATAATTTTTTAAGGTTAAATAGTTTAGTTTTAGCGTGACTTTCTTTCGTAGGTGTTAAGTAATTGTAATTAAAAAGTACTTTGATTGCTTTGTTTTGCGTTACTTGAAGATGTGTAATAGCGGCCTGTCCTCATACTTGGATTAAATAGTCTAGATGCTCTTTGACTAGTGCATTATAGATTGTGTAGCGTAAGTGAAATGGCGCACATTTAGCAATATTTCGCAGAGCTCCAGTCAACGGAATCAATCTGCCTCTATCGTAATCAATGTGTGGTCTGAATGCCAGTCTATTGTCCAAAATCAGGCCCAGGTATTTCTAATGGTTTGATCTTAACAGCTGTTGACCATTTACCTTAAGAGGAAGGATTTTTTTTAACGAAAATACAATTTAATAATTTTGCTACTCTGGCACCCGATCTCAAGATAATCTTTAAAAAAGATGATTTCAGATTTTATGCTGAATTTCCGAAAACGACCAAGCTCACCAATTCATTACGAACGATGACGAAGCTTCTCTCCTAATTTAGAGAAAAGGCGCTCTTAATTCGTACCCAAGTGTCTTGATACCTTAGATCCTCAGGGATAATCTGGGAAAGCTACCAAACCGTTTCCTGGACTTAATTCGTCCACAAATAGGATAAATCCATCGAGTTGGAACGAATCAAATGAATCGCCGATCGAATTACTTGCTAAGACATTCGAGACCTTTAATTTATTTCCTAGGTTTCGTCATGATTTGTTAAGACAAATTGGAAGTGTCTATGTTAGTTGTGTTGCAAACTGATTAGTTGTTGGACAGTTGAGGAATGTTCCTAGTGTACCTACTACTCTATTAGATACATTCTAGTACCTATGTAGGTTCGTTTTGTCTTGCTTATATTTAGAGCCCTCCAAAATTAAACAGGTAAAGGGTTTCCATTCAAGATTAAAATGTTATTATGTAAAATAAATCTTATTTAAAAAAACAACAAGGTTGGCATTTTTGTACATCTATAAATACTTTTAAACCCATACTTTGTTCTAATTGAGTAAACCCTAAAAATACACTGTGGTGTGACCAAAATAACCATTCGCATTTAAATATACAGTGCCGTGCAAATAAAATGAGCTGTTACGTTATTCTTGGTACAATTTTACGCAAAGAAACTGAGTGGCCAGAAAAACTGCATATATATCGTATAAATTCACACAAATTCTGACGGCTACGGTTGATTTGTGGCCGCGGGAATCCACTATAAATCTCCGTTCTTTTCTTTTTTTCATTTAAGTCATAAGCTTAAAGCGGGCGGCGCGCAATAGCGATAAGAAAACTAACAAGCTGAGGAAAATAAATATTCAGTTTGTTTCAGATTAAGGTATTTTAAAAATGAAATTTGTTTTTGCCTTTTCTGCCAAGCGTACCGAATTTTCTATTTAAGTAAAAAGCTTTTTACCACTGATATTGTGGCAGATTGTTATGACATACCTAGGGCATTGATTGTTGTGTTTTTTAAAGATCAGCCGATCTATTCCGTAAAAATCGCACTGTGAAATCCTAAGTGAAGGGAGAATGAAGTGAGCTGTCATTCCACCGGATGCTAGCGACTTACAGTTCACTTCACCTAAGTTTTAACGGTAAGATTACTATATTAAATTAAAAGGAATTATTACAAAAAATTTTGCACCTCACTCTTCAAGACTACATTGGCAAAAATAGTCTATTTTTCTTCCCCTCACAATCGCCACCTCTCACAAGTTCCCCCACACTATGGCGAAGGCATTCCCTTTGTTCTGTGCGCGAGTTTATTATTAAAATGTTATTAGGAAGCGGAGTGGATACTGCCATAGCTTATGACTTGGCAGACACTGTATATTACTTTTTTTAGCCTACTTCAAAAGGAGGTCTTTCCTGCTTGTTTCGTAGTACAATTGACATTACAATTCACTGGCTGGTTTGTTCTCGGGGAAGAAAAACTCGTTTTTAACATGAATAGCATCGTATTGTGTTAGTGTTTTCTTTTTCTGAATTGTTTTGGTGAACCAGTTTTGTTTACTGACCCGTCAAATGATTGCCTACTAAAATCCGTTTGTATGTAACCGGTCAACGGTTTTCACGATTTTATTTGTTTTTTTTTAAGGAAAAGTGTCGGTTCATAAATGGAGAAATTATTATTAACAATGAGTACCTTTTTTTAAAGTCAATACTTCTATAGGCACGTTGAGCATTTTTGAGATGGGACTAAACCATTGATTTCGCGCGTGATGACTCCACCTTTTGACTGTTAAAAGACTAAAAGACATCAAAGCGTTGATTACCGCGGTGCCGATTTTTTTTCATGTTTTCGCTTCTGTCGGCACCCCCGGAGTGCCACTGTTTTTTTTTTATACACCACGTGGAAGGTCTTGGCCTGCATCTCCCCTGATGGTAAGTGGTGATCATGCCAAAGGTGGAAGCGAATTTCACCCGGAATCTTCAACCACAGGGGAACTGGCTATCTTACCTCTAACTGCCGAAACACAACAATGCTATTAACATTGTTGTTATGGCGACAGACTTAGACAAGATAGTGGTAGCTAGCCAGGCGGACTTCAAACAAACCCTACCATCAACCAAACCGAGCAGAAAATTTTGCCCCTACTGGGAATTGAACTCCGGACCTCTGGGTCTGAGACAGGTGGTCTAACCACTAGACCACATAGGCGATGTTTGTTATATTTTTTCTTATCGATACATGCATAATCAGCCTGTAATGTTCCCACTGCTAGGATACAGGCCTCCTCTCGGTGAGAAGAAGTGGCCACCACGCGGGCCCAGTGCGGGTTGGTAGATGTCACAGGTCATCGAGTTTTTAGTTTTTGGTTCTAGGACAGGCCTGTTTCCTCACGATGCTTTTCTTCTTCAAAGCAGTTTTCTATATATCCGGTGGGTATAATACAATTTGGTTGGTCCCCAATCTAAGGTATTTCAACGCGTAACGGGTACCTTAGTAACGTAGACACGGCTGCTGACATATTACCTACACCCCGTGTGTTATAATGTCTGGCTGCCGTGTTTGTTATTGATTGCAATTAGATAAATACCTCTTGCAGGATTAGGTCATTAGGTTGCATAAGTATGTAGGTATAATATTTCCTGTAAAGGTTAGTCCTTTGTTAGTCAGTACGTGATAAAACTATTTTAATATGGCATTTATTTAATCGAAACTTAAAAAAAAAACATGCATTATTAGCAGCGCAAAAAGTTTTAGAGAATCAGTTTAATCCCTTTTAACCGCATTCAAAAAAAGGAAGAGGTTATAATATGTCAGAAAAATCAAGTCACTGACTGTAAGAATCTGGTTATTCGAGGTTCCCTTCCTATTTACAAAAACAATCACAGTACAAACGTCAATGAACTCCGAAAACATTTACCTGCACAAACAGCCCCCGCATACCGCCATTGTTTGAAGTGTACCCAGCAATGAAATAAAAAGGGCTCGTTTTAAACATTTTGTCAGCAAAAAAGAAAGTGCTAATGTTAGGCCGTTAATATAAAAGTTGTTTGTATGTGGCCATTAGACAGGAGCCGTCATGTTTATAGCCTGTGGCTGTTTTATTTTAACGAATTTTTTTTTGGCTTAGTGATTTTGGTGAGTAGGGTAAGTAAGTAAAATTATTATGGTTTTACTTATTTGTTTAAATCGCATGGACATTTTCTATCAGTTAAACTTTGGGTGATACAGAGACAAACAGTGGTGGGTGCAATTACGATTTTTTTTTGGAATAAATATTTATTTTAATCATCGATCACTAATAAGTGATCGATGATTTTAATATACTTGTAGTAAACGATAAGTATATTATCTATACCTAATTACAGATGGTGCCATCCAGGAAGACGCGCCTCACTCCGCTCCGCTTCATATTAAAGTATGGCTTACAGCACAGCAATCGCGGAGTGGGGCGCGTCTTCTTCGATGGTACTATCTGTACTATGGTTTATTTAGGATCTTTTTATGGTTTTATTCTCGAAAAAAGATACTTTGGCAAATTTCATGAGATAAAAATTATGGAATAAATTCAGAAAATGAGGGAAAGAAACCTGACCAATGCAATTCTCATACGTGAAAAGGTTTATACGAACATTTTCACGTATGAGAATTGAAGGCACTTCACAACGACAGACGGCGGATCAGTTCCATTATTTAAAAAAAACGTAACCTGACTAATAGAAATATAACAACATTACAAAAACAATTTAACGTTTCTGACCCACTTCACATTTGTTCCCGTGCGTCGGCCATTAAAAATAATCGTGTTTTTATTTTTATTACGTTTATTACGCGTACGCTTTACCGCTGTCCCGTGCTTATTATTTATTTGTACAGTTTTGGACCCCAGAGCATATAGCCTGGAAATTTTAGTGGAGTCACGTTTTTTGGTAACGCACAATAAGTGTCGCTGTAATTTTTGGCCTCTTGCGCCTATTATTTAAATTGCTTGTGTGACTCTGGGGTGTTAAATATGTAAAGTTAGATAACGCCATTGTAATATCGTTGACATTAAACACGTTAATACTGGCTGTCAAGAATTACTTGTGGATTTTGTAGAGGACATGGATAAAATTTACGTTACTTAATAGCGGTGTTGGAAAGCTTCACTCACCAGCAGATTAATCAATACTCAACAAAGATGAAGAAGCTACTAAATTCAATAAAAAATAATCGTAGCGAGTCGGCTAACTGCTACGCGAAGGCGGCGTAGCCGTGACCTCATCGAGTTAGCTACGGCGTAGCACGTAGCATCTTTTATTCTTAACACTATTTATTTGAGCATACTGATCCTATTATCAGAAAAGACTTCGTATAACCAGATGGATAAAATGGAACAGTCTTCCTAGCAATTGTAAGCCATATGATTTAATTTTAAGAAGTATTTCGGAAAAATATTTGATCAAACATAACTGAAGTCTAAAAATGCCACTTTATTAAAAGTCTCTAGATATTAGACTACTACTAGATATCAACTAATATAGATATTAAATCAGCTATTAGATAGGATTTTTGCTCAATATTTCGACGCATAAACTCAAGAGATACAACCAAACTCTACAAATGACATCAAATAAAGTTCAAGCCTTATAAAACACAAACTACACTCCCATAAATATGAAATCTAGCATACATAATTTAACAATGATATATAGATCATAGGAGTATAATAAAAATCGGGGACACATTCAGATCACTACGAAGCCCTGGGTCCCTTCACTAATCCCCACATAAAATTGCCGAAGAAAAAGCCTGTAATCGAAGCACCCAGTCGTAACTGGGTCCGTAAACCGGTCCTTCACTTACAAGGGTTTTAGAATGGCTCATTTTGGAAATAGGCTATACATTTTAGGAGGACTGACAGCCTATTAATGGCCTAGTAGGCTGGAAATGGATAATTTGTGTCTTAGATTTCTTTTGTACAAGTTCGGGATTCAAACGGTCAGGCCCTCCGGGGAAATCCGTGAGACTTAGGAAGAGACTGGATTAAGTTGGGGATTGAAAAGTAGCGAAGGTTGGAAGTAAATAACCCAATTATTACAGGTTGAAATTACTTTTTTATTAGTGATTTGATCAGTAGATGTAGTCGTATGAATAAGAAACATAACTGATGGTAGTTGATAGGTATAAAGTAATTATAAATCGCTCGATAATAATATATTGTAACGTTACCAATGTAAACCTACCGTGTATAAATAAAAAATAAAAAATAAAAAATAAAAAATAAAATAAAATTTATTGTGTCAAATAATTGGTCTTACAAATTGTTGTGTTCGGAATCTTCTTTTAGACAAATAATGCCTGTAGTAGAAGACTCCGCCCCTCCCTATTTTGTATAGCGTGATAATTAACACAATATTTTTAAGATGTAAAAGAATATTAAGTCTAGGCTACCCAAAATAAGAAATTAAAGAAGAAAAAAAAATTAAAGAGTATACTTAAAGGTTGTGAGTGTGCGTGTATGTGTTGTATGTTTGTGTGTGTGTGTAGGGGTGTGTGTGTGTGTGTGTGTATGAGCGTGTCTGTCAGAGTAAGTGGGTGTGTGTGTCTGTGAGTATGTGAATAATTCCGTGTTATAACAATGCTTCTGTGTCTTCATACGTAAGTGGTTTTATCCACTTAATTAGTGTTTCTTTACAGTCATATTTATTTTTCGAGTGTATATTTATCTTTTTATTTATTCTATTATACAATTGAGCTGATCGTTTACGATATTGAGTGTATGCATGTTATGTGAATAGTTACGTGCACAATATGGATGATTTCTTTCAAATAAACATATTTTCATGTGTATACTTTTGCGGGCGGCAGGGCGGTGCTGCATTCCTTGTGCGCATTTGGGAGTGGCGCGAGGAGACAAACTGCCGGGGCGTAACTCCGCTGCCGCGAGAAATCACGGCTGAGCGGACAGAGCTCCGGCGGGATCTCATGGTGTCATGGAGAGTGCGATTGTCGCAAACCAGTGCTGGGCACGCCACAATTGTGGCGATAAGTCTGGCTGTGTGGCTAGAGAGACGCCACGGCGTCCTCACCTACCGCCTGACGCAGGTCGTCACAGGACATGGTTGTCTCGGGAGGTTCCTGCTCCGGATAAGGTGGGACGAGACGCCCGGATGTCGCCCGAAGGAACGATATCCGCAAAGTCAAAGTTAAATTATTTATTTCAATTATGCAAATAAAAAACACTTCTGAACGACAAAATTTACAAAAAAAAAAAAAAACTGTGGCACTCGACAGAAGTGAAAACTTGAAAAAAAATCGGCACCGCGGTAATCAACGCGTTGATGTCTTTTTAACCGTCTTACGAGTTTTCGATCAGGTCACGTGTCCTGACGCGAGTTTAACATTTTTTACCCATTACAAAAAAAGTGCACAACGCCACTAAAGAAGTTTTCACTTCAAAAAAAAAACGTGATTATATTCGCCCCTTTCAAGAGGCAGTTACGTACGTAGAAGAATGGACAAGAAAGTCCACCTTCGTCCATCGTAACGCCGATTCCTTACCTTAAATTCTTCGTATTCTTCCAAAAAACGGAAAGCGTCTTTATTTCTTCAAAACGCAACTGATACCAAACAACCCCATTGGCCCTTAAATATTTAAATCGGGCCAAAACTGTCGGTCGAATAACTGGAATTTTATTCATAGCATACCAGGGTTTTTCGAAAGCAATTTTCGTTGTTATCATAAATTGTTAGTCCATTTGCGTCACCTTGTCGAGTCATGAACGAATGAGGTTCGTTATGCAATAATAACTGCCTTTAAGCCTTTTCACCGTCTCCGGAAAACGCGCGAATGGAAATCGTATTATAGATTAATTAAATGACGGGGGATTTGGAGGAAATGGGCTTGAAGACACCAGTTTAAATTTAGAATTAAATGAAAATTGAATTAACTTTAGATTTGATAAATGGGTTACTAAATAAAGGATGCTTTGATAATGTATTGTAACTATTGAATTGATATCTATTCATTGATAATGTCCTCTCCTGTAGATAAAAAAAAAAAAAAAAAAAAAAAAACACAACAAACAAAAAAAAGAATACAAGCTGTTTCTTTAATAATTACTTAATAATTCCTTAATAATTACTTTCAAGAATATTTTATTTGTGATTTAAAAAAAAACATTTAATAATCTTGAACATTTTAACGCAATGATGATAGTTAAGAAGAATTGTGTCACCGTTATCAAAGGTCTTTACATAATCATCCATCCACGAAATTACTGATTTTTTTTTTCAAATAAAACGGATTAAATTGTATTTGCATAAAGTATTCCTATACCAATTTATAGTCTTTAATAATTATGAGCAAACATTAAATCGAATAAATATTTACGGACATTATATTGTATTTGCAATTGAAGTTTTTATCGGTAATGCCATAATACTGTAATTCAATTTACCCTGAAGTGGTTAATGTAATTACAGTATCAGACAAGTCTGATAATAGTTTATTAAATATTAAATTTATTTTTGAAATAATCATTAAAATACTTGTTCACAAGAGTATGTAAATTACCCATTAGTAAATGAATACACGAATAAAACTTAATAGATGATTGTCATAATTTGGAATTTAAATTACGTAATCCATTGTTTAGGGTTTTCTATAAAAACGTATAAATACAAAATCAAAAATTCCGAACCTGCTGTCGCTCAACTTGCTATGAAAAGAAAATAGTGACATGAAGCGTACGTAATGCAATAAATCCTTTACAAATACCAATTTATTTCGACACAAGGGTACATCTCGTTTTTATTTGTTTACAGAGGAAGACACACTCATAAAAACCCATAGAGTTGTTTGAGACCAAGTACATATATTATGATATGTACGGAATATACTCAACTTGGTTTTAATTTTTATAATGAACACTTTTTAGCTTCGGGTTTTTGCTTGATATCATCAATATTTAGAGCATAGTTTTAGCTTTTTTAGTGTTAACCCGTTGGTCCCGGTCGTGATTCGTAGATCTTTGACAGTCGTTACGGGTCTTCAGAAGTGCGAATGACTGACAACCAGTCTTAACCAGTCAGTCCCAGTCTTATCGTGTTGCCGAGTTACTAGCTTGTAGGGGTCAGATAGGCAGTCGCATCCAACCGGAGGCATCAGGATACAAGGAGCGACTACAACTATGTTGGCGTCAGCTTCCAGTCTAACCAGACTGGAAGCTGAACCCAACATAGTTGGGAAAAGGCTACACAGGTGATGATGAGTTTTAGCGTTACTATGCCTTGACATCAGATAGTTATGCATCTCCTTTTTCCCTTATAGTGCATTTTCCCACATTATGAGACTAGCTTGAAAATGTAACACATTTTCAAAATAGCCAAAATATTTTTGTCCTCAACTGAAATGCTTGAATATATTATGTGTCTTTTCTCTGTCGTGGCTTGCGTTTAGTTAGAAGGAAAACGTTGGTTTATGTCTAGTCTACATTCTTTTGCGGAAACTTAAACGTTTCTGTTCATCACCCGGGCACTCATCTGAAAGTACAAGAAAGGAATTTTGTGCTGCATTGAGATACATAGGGGTTTTTATCACATGGACATAGTTTATGTTACTAGTAGTAAAATATGAGTAAAAATATTAAGATAAAGTTACTAATGATTTTGGGTAATTATAAGTTAGTTTGGTCAAAGATTTGCAAGTCTTATACAAAGTTTCAATTACTTATAAGAAAGTTTTCCACGAAGTTTGAATGCACAGATGATATTTTGTAAGAATTAACTATCAAATTAGCATGAATATTGAGTGGCCCACATTTAAACTATGTTTTGAATTTTAACTGTTTGTACTGTGTGCGATATAATCTCATATGAACTATTTACAAAAAAAAAATTACTTAATTCAAGAAAAAGTCACCAAAAAAAAACAGTTTGCTCCTCTATTATCCAACAAATCTTATTCAAAACAACAAAGAACCTCTTAAATTTCATGACAAGTACATCTTTTACTGTCAAGTAACCTATGACATAACAAGAAAATATCAAATACCGCCATTTTCGACATCAAAGTATATTTTTCCAAATATGAGGGTAGGAGCTGCGAAGCAAAGATTACAAAATAAGTGGGTAAGGGGTGGTGGGAGTTGGCCTCTCACCCACCCAATAACCTTCCGGTATTCGTGAAAAATATGTTATTTGAAAGGTGGAATATTTTTAAATGTGATTTTGAAAAGGTATAGTTTCTTAGCGGCTATAGTGTGAATAATACTTTTGTGAGAGTTGTGGGAAATTTTGTTTGGGTTTCATGATTTTCACGTTGTAAAATCATTTACAAAACGTATGGTGAAATGACCATATCAAACTACGGTAGTTATTTTGTACCTGCACCATGCTGTTAAATTTAGATTATTTGAGTTTAACTCTACGTATGAATATCATAATACACCGTAAGTTTATGCTATAAACACAATATTAATACGTTACATTTAGCAGTTAATTGCTAACTAGCTGAAAACTCCTCTTAAAAAATAACCCTTTTAAGTAAAACTTTGCAAGGCGAGAACCATTTTGTGGGTTCACGGCTTTTACCACAGTATATTCGAGGGAAAAACAGCCTTTCCCCATTTTACAAATATTTTTAAGTCTCGGAGGGAATTCGCATTACCGCCTATGGTTTGGTGCGACTCCGAAAAATTGGATCAACAATTTCGGCACAGCAAAAAGGTTCTGCACAGCTCATTGGAATATAAAATTGGCTTTTTGAAATAAACTGTTGCGAGTCAGTTGCGTCTCACTTTGAGAATTTTTCGGACATAAAATTAAAGTTTGCTGATATTTAAACTACTTTCTCTCATCCTCTTTTATTTTAAACTATGTGAAATATAGCCAGGAGCTGTGAGTTAACATAATGTTTGAAGTCAATTTTTTATTTCATATCCGTGTTCCTTTACCGATATTGTAAGTAACGTTTTAGGATATAATAAAAAGGTAATTCTTCCCATATATATTTTTCTTTGTGGTCTTTGTTATTTCAATGAACAATGATCAATTTAATCAAGTATCAATTTCAAATAAAAGATTACAATAATTATCTAATTAGCATTGTTTTATAGATAATTGATGTTATCTTTTATTGACATGGTGCTTAGTTAAGCATCGTGTCAATAAAGGGTCTTTCAAACAGGCGCGACACGCGACGCGACTCAAAGACACCGCTCGTCGCGCGACGAGCGGTGTCTTTGAGTCGCGTCGCATGTCGCGCCTGTTTGAAAGAGCCTTAATTCACCGAATTTAACGCAAAATAAAAACAAAAACATGAAGAATCTCAATTTTGAAATCCTAGTAGATTGTAGTAATCGTGAAAATGAGAAAAACATTATAACGCTGAACACTGCACATAGTTTTTTTTTATTACGAAGCAAATACAAATTAGCGAATAAATTCTATATTCGCTAACTTGATAATGACGTAGAACTCTATTATTTTCTCATGTTTTCTACTACGTTTTTACTTGACATTTTCCTTCTTTGCTTCATGCCAATGTTGAATAGGAGAAATGTCGCTCCAAATGATTTAAATCAACAAACTTAATTAGGTCGAGTTCGTTTTAAACAAATAGAGATCCCTAAAAAAACATTTCAACCGTAAATTATTAAAGCTCGGAGAACAATTCAAGTTGACGCCTTAAGGCTATTTTGCTTTTTTACATTTTCTCACTCCACCACGATGGTAACGTTGATAACATTTATTAGTAAGTAGCTACTTACTTAGTTACGTTCCCTGCGGTAGGTGTATTTTAAAAAATCTGGAATATTTCTTTGGGTAATTTTTTATATGAGTCTGTTTATTCGAATTCATTCGAGATTCACCTTTAGTGGTGCCGGTTCTAGACATTTACTTTTTTAAGTTCCGCGTTAGAGATAAGATTTTTTACAATTTGAATACATTTTATCGTGTGGAGCTATTTTCTTTACAATTAATATTTAACAAAGAACCTAACTTTGAAGAATTGAAAACTTCCACGTTTGGGTATTTTGAAAGTAATTTAAAAAAAAACTGAATTTTATGCCTACCGCCTTATGACTACCTATTACAGCAGTGTTTTCACAAAATTGAAACAACATTACCCAAAAAGAATAAAAAAGAGGTTGTGGAACAAGAATTTTGAATCCAATTTAACTATTTTTCAGATTACAGTCATAAACTTTGAGAGCCCACTTAACATAATGAATTAAGGAACTTAATTCAGGTCCAAACAAATAGATCAAAGCGAAAACTTTCCAGACTATTATGAAATGAATTTACGTAGATATAATAGAACTAAATCAATAAGGGTTGAGATATAATAGTTGTGCTACAAAATCCGAGCTTGTTTCGTTAGTTCCTGGCTTATTACAAACTTTATACAGTTCTAACTAATAACAATTTAGAAATTTACATATCTGTAATACAAAACAACCGAGTTTGTTGAATTTAATCCCTCAATCTGGCACACGTGTATTGTAAATATTTGAAATGACTAAGTTATAAATTATTCTAGTGAAAAGGTTACCATAGATACATCGCTTGAGGAACATTTTGGCTAAAAAGGATTTAAGAATAATTTATTAGCTAACATAACCATCAATTTAACTTTAAATAATAAATTATATACCTGAATTGAATGAGCAGTGGTGGCCCAGTGGTAACGGCCCCGACTAACAAGTTGTACGTTATGGTTTCGCACCGAGGCAGGCGCTTTACTTTATGTACCTAATTAATTTCATCACCATTGCTCTCAAAACGGTGAAGGAAGATGTTTTCCTTCACCGTGAGGAAACCGGCATGTCCTAGAACCAAAAATTCGAAGACATGTGACATCTACCAACCCGCACTGGGCCCGCGTGGTAGATTACAGCCCACTCCATCTCACCGAGAGGAGGCCTGTGTCCCAGCAGTGGGAACATTATAGGCTGATGATGATACTGATGATAATACCTGAATTTCTGTAGCTTTTCTTAATAATTTTTGGTCTTGTTTTGCTTTTTTAGACTTACGAATTTTTCCAGGAACTTGAATATTTTTGTACGGTGTTTAACAATCTCCTGAAGTGTTCGAAATGATTTACCTGGAACAAAAAAAAACAAAAGTTGTTTAAATATTTATAGAAAAAATTGTATGTAGCAAAAATATATATTTTAGCTGTTGATGGACAACAATTAAGACCGACAGCCCTTAGTTTTGAAGCTAGAAAGAGAACAGCCTAACTAATGTAACCTTACTAATCAACACAAATACATTCCAGATTTGACTTTAACCAGCTATTAACTCAGACAGATATTAATAGAGGCTCAAATCAATACTTTTCGGTAATACATCATGCTTTTGTCTCTCACTGCTGACAGGTGCCTTCAATCAATCACGCACTGCATTATCTTGCTCTAACTGATAGAGAAAAATGGCTTTTTGGCTATCAGAGCCTGCATAGCAGTCATTTTCAGATTCCTTTTTTACTCATTTTGTGTAGTGACTTTTTGTGTTACCGCCTCTGTTAATATATTCCTTTTTTAGGGTTCCGTACCTCAAACGAAACAATTTAACCCTTATAGGATTACTTCGTTGTCCGCCTGTCTGTCTGTCAGTCTGTCAATACCCTTTTTGTCAGGAACACGTGAAGGTATCAAATTGAAAATTAATATCAAATACGTAAGTAGACGGTTCCTTAAAAAAATCAAGTTTGTAAATCAACGCAATATAAAAATACGGCCATTTATGCGACATATTTTGATACTTGCAAATAAATCAAAACCGGGTACTTCCCGTTGACATAAAATCATTAAATTTGGCAAGAAGCAAGGTAAAGGAAAAAGTTCGAAAATTGTTCATTTGTAGTCAAAATTGTTAATTGTTAGTCACATAAAAATGTTTTTTTTTTTGCGATTACAAACATACATTTGGAGTTGGAGAATTGACGGTGATGTATATCGATATAATTATGATAGAACAAGTTTTTCAACTACAATGTTAAGTTTATTTTTGGGATAAATTCATCCCAACGGTCCCTTTCATTGTGGATGGTCCGACAGGCTTGGCCGGTTTTTTAGGGTATCAAAATGGTAAAAGGAACCCTTATGGTGCGAGTCAGTCTGTCTGTCTGTCCATCTGTCTGTCACAACTGTATATCTCAAGAACTACTAATGCTATCAACTTGAAATTTGGAATAGATTTAGATTATGTTTGCTTAACTATTTTGCAAATAAGAAAGATTTTTTTTTGCAACATGGACTGAACGGGGGTCATAAAAATTCGAAGTGGGGCTACAAGGGCATGTGGAGTATCATATGAAAGATCGCTATTAGCACATTCTCAAACATTTTTATTTATTTTGTTAGGCCACATATTTTTCAACTTTTGAGGAAAAATTAAAAAAAAAAATTCCTTCCCCCCTTTATCTCCGAAGCTTGCATAGAGAAAATTCTGAAATTATTCTTTGTGATAGAAATTTATATAAAGATTACAGCAACAATAAAACGATGTCTCTAAATAACCCACTGTATCAGAAATCATCAATAAAAATTACATTAGTTCAACTATGAGCCAAGAGATGGCGCTGACCTAAAACTGAAATATTCCACGCCGCAGTGTTAAAATTCTCTGACGAATATAGCCTCGCCGATGTAAATTTAAAAACATTTCACGGTTTATATGTATGATGGTACGGAACCCTCGGTGCTCGAGTCTGACTCGCTCTTGACCGGTTTTTTATTAGTGTGTTGCTTGTACATGACACGTGGTGTGATGTGTGTGTGGCTTGCCATTTATGTTCTGGGTATTAGAGGCGTGGTTAAAACAATTGATTATAAGTCCAGCATCTGCTAGTGAAAGCATGCTCAAATTTTCTAAAATCTTAATGTAATTCATAAACTTTGAAAAATAAAGTTGCTTAACTCTACGTCAAAATTGAAGCTCTATTTTAATCAAAATTCCCCAAAATCATATTTTATTCGTTCAATAAATAAAGAACGTCGTCAACGAGAAAAAGTTAAATTAATCACTCTTTTATTCAAACATCCAAGCTAAATTACTACGACCCAACTTCGGTATGACGTGGACCACATCACAGATTTAATTTTCATAACCTCTTTATAATTCTAAATTCATCCATAAATTAACTGAAAACAAACTCGACCGCAAAACATTGGCGACTGCCCAAACTGGCCCTGAAAAACTCCATCTGAATTTCAAATGCGAGACGTCCACGTTACCGAAATGTTATTTCACCGCTGACACTTTTGGTTTACACAAGCAAGAACCACCTTTATGCCTTAAGCACTAGAGTTCACGAGGACTGTGTGTTTTTGCTGGTAATTGTCTAAACGCTCGGATGGACTACATTTTCATTTTCTGTGGATAGAATTGTTTAGCTACGCTATTACGTGATGGGATAGTTGTGCAACTGTAAAAGTCGGACTAGATTCATACCGATTGAATTCCAAAAAGTGTAAGTTTGGGACAGGTGACAATATTGATATTCTGGAGCGACAATGTGTTGAAAGTATGAATGAAGCTTGCAGTCCGTTAGATGGAATTCCTGGTAGGTAGTCAGTCGAACAAGTTTCCATGGAAATGTATGAGAATTGAGTAGGTACAGATAGAAGTTTAAAATATTAGAATGAAGTTAAAAAAGCCGGAACGGAATTTTAAACTGTCAATGAAAATTGTCATAAAATACCTAGTAAATTTCATGCTTTATTCTTTATGCCCATTATTAATCATTAACAACCCGTTTGAATTTCTGCGTATTATTTGAGAAAAGTACTATACAAGCCTTGGCCGCAACCAGGCATTGATGAACTTGAGTATGTGTGCCTCGGCTTCGCCTCGCGGCCCTCATTTTTACGATCCATCAATGCCCTTATTTCAGGCCGCAACAGCTGCTTACACGACTGATATGGAATTTCATACAAACATTGCCGGCCGGGCGTTCGCCTGTATTTGACCAGTACAGCATTTTCGATTTATATCGAAGGAAGTTATCAAAATAATGCTCGGATTTCCAAGTAAGTTTGAGAACATAATATTTTATTAAATGTTTGACGTGTTTGTACAAAGCTACTTACAGAAAATAGAATCATCATCATCATTATTATGTAAATATTACGTACGTCAGTATTAATATTATAGTATTTAACCTCGGCAGTTATGCATAAACCTTAGACAAATTTTCAGAACAACCTAGCCTCGTTTCAAAACTGTTAAAGGAAACTCTGAGCTTTCACACAATCGCAACAACTACAAAGTTAGTGCATTAACAATTTAAAAAACAAAGAGCGGGCGACGTTAAGTGCACATGCTGACTCCGACAATGTATTTCTTGTAACATTGTCGAGTTTGTACGTATCACTGTTTATTGTCACTAAAGGGAACAGCCAATCGAGGGAAAACAATGTGTTTATGTCGTTTAACTTTAGTGGCAGTAAGTTGTGATTGTCGACGCTTATTTTGTTAGAGATTTACATCGACGAAACTATTATTTGACTGACTTTTGAGTAAGAGTGGCGATCTTCCCTCTGCGGTTATAAACGAATTTCGTGTTTTGTTTATTTTTGGTTCGTATTTGTTGGGCTTGTCGCTAAATGATAACAGCCCCACGGGTCGATCGAAGGTTAAGCTACGCTTGTCGCGGTCTGTTCCTGGATGGGTGACCATCCATTACATATCGAGATCGTACCCCGAAAAGCACGTTAAGCCGTTGGTCCCGGTTATCATTCGTAGATTTATGATAGTCGTTACGGTTAGTCAAAATCCCAAAAGTCTGACAACCAGTCTTACGAAGAGGAAATAGTATTACACAGTAACTGGGTTTTCGAGGTCAGATAGTCAGTCACTTCATGTAATATACTGGTATTCAGCTACAACCAGTTAGGCTGGATGCTGACCCCAACATAGTCGGGAAAAGGCTAGGCAGATTGATGGCCTGTTTTCACAAATACTAGGCGACTCAACGTAATACGTAACTTACAAGTTGCCTACTGAGAAACGAATAGTTAAACATGAACTGTTGCTTAGGGATCTTCTTAAGTCAGACATAACGTAACTAGGCCCTGTTTAGCTTGACGTTAGTGAAAACAGGCATAAATATTTTAAGGATACAAGTTACTGGATCAATATAGCAGGCCTGACCAAGTAGCGGGCTAATGGACTTAGACAAGGCCGACCTCAGAGAAGACCCAAGAGACTCAGATAGAATATTACATAAAATGATAATGCTAATAATGCTAGGCCTTTTAGAACTGTCATGAATTTATTTACGAGTGTACATCATACCAACACCAACACTACCAACAACAGGACTATGAAATTTGCATAAATTTACAGTTAGAAAAATTCCTAAACGTTTAGCTTGTATATCATAAATCTGATTCTTTTGAATTACTTGAAGAGTTTTATAAGTTGTAGATACAGTACCCCGAGAGTCAAAATTACAGATCGAGGTTTAGAAAAGACTGGGTTGTGGAGGTCAGATAAACAGCTCCGAAAAATACAGGTATTTAGCTGCACCCGGTTAAACTGGAAGCCGACCCCAACATAGTTGGGAAAAGGCTAGCTAAGATGAGGTGTCCCGCTCAGAGCACTGATTTCAACTGCACTAGTTCGAACCACACCTGAGTAATGCCACTAGAAAAGGACAGTGATAGAGATGGTGCTATACAACTGAACTTTTTGATAACTCGTTGTGTCATAAAATCCAACCGTAAAATTTCCCTATAAAATACGATTACCTCATTGTACATGCAATTTTTTTAATTATGAAATGAAACGAAAAGGTTTTGAAATCGACCCTGTTTCAGATTGTTTTTTCATCGAGCAAATTAAAATTTATCGTGATTTAAACACGTTAATTTACGTAAAACAAGGATGTATCTATGACATATATTTTTTTCAGCATACTAATATTATGACTATTTAAAATTTATTCTAAAACTTTTTTAGGCAAATTCGTATAGCCCCCGTTAACCTATTGCAATAATTAATCTATGCGGCCGTTCAAACGGCACTGTCCTGTACGATATTATACGGTGAAAAATTGGGATCACTCGTCAATGGGAACATAGATACGGATACAATATACATACAGGTCTAGTACATAACCCTCCTTTTTTGGCTTCACCGCAGTCGGGTAAAAACTGAACTGATAACCTTCACCATTTTCTTATTATTGACGAAGCAACAAGCGGTCTTGATAATGGTAACTAAACGGCTACAACGGCCACACTCGGCAAGCTTTTAGATGATTAAATTAACGGAAACCGCTTTAATTAAGTCTGTTTGTTGCGTTAATAAAGCTAATGTTAACAATTGTTACTAAGATATCCTAGTAATATCCCTTGAGTGAACTGTTTGTTTGGTCAACGAATGGATAGGTAGGATCTATTCCTGTGGGGGAAGGTGGAAGTATTGTGGTTGTATTCTATCTGTTTGTGTGAAATTATTAATGAACAGGAAATTGCTATTATTTATAAATTGATTGATCCCAATGTAAGGTTTATTATTTTTAATAGCAATTAATAAAAAAAATTCAATATGAAATTATATAAACCAAGTAACGGCAGGTATTATCAATTTGATGAATCGTTAGAATCGATATGAAGACTTGGCAACACTCGACGAGCGCGGGGATACTAATCTTGACAGCAGGTTTGTGCGGACGTGTGCTGGTGTAACATTGGTTGGGCAATAACATAATTATAAAACATAATGACCCGAGTTTTACTACTCGAAGTTGTATATGAAATCTTTACCGAATCACATATTTATTACGGAAACTATTAGTTTAAAGGATATAAGACTAACGAAACCAATGAGCATATTATTGATACCCCGAATATATGCGAAAAAATATGCACAACGAAGGGTAAAAAAAAAACATGAAAGCGTCTCTGAAGACGATGTTTATAAGTAATCAAGCGTAGGCGTAGGTGGTAACGTACTTGAGTACAAACACTCGAGGCATCCCCGAACGAAATTAACCATTCAACGTCACACCAATTTTGAATTTTAACAAACGCATTTATATGCATGAGGTGTAGGATTTTCATCGAAACCGTTCGTCGCCTTATCCTTTATTTATTTTCCTGGAAAGTCATGAATCTGACGTTGTCATATTATGAGTTATATTTATGTTTGAGCGCCAATGTACTGCGGGGTGGAGTGAAAATGATCTGTCGCAATTGGAGACTGCACCGAGTTGATAGGCGTAATTAACACTGTAAGAGGTGTCATATCTATTGTTACATATTCGATGATGTTAAAATTTATCACGACTTCGATGATTGAGGAAATACATGGGTACTTTGTTAGAAGTAAATTCTGATTAAGTGTATCATGGGTTTTCGTTTTTACATTGACTCACTGAGACGTAACGCAACAAAATTCAGAGACTGCTTTAGAAGTATCTCAAAAAAAAAAACGTAATAAGTTTGAATAGCTTGACGTGCTACAAGAAATTAATAGGTGATACTAACTCTTCAAATAAATTATATCCGAATTTTAATTAATATAATAATAAGAACAGAAAAATTCAATTTATACGTTTTCCGATGAGTATGCAACCATTCCGAAAGAAACAGATATAAGTAATAGCCTATAAAACGCTAAGATGAAGATGAGATAATGAAATCATCCAAATAAATCAATATCAAATCCTTATTTTCTCACTTTCTTCGACTTCAGAATCGTAACACTGCGCGTAAGCCGACATTGTTACAGTTAATAATCGTATTATTGGACCCATAAAATTTTATGTTAACTAATATCGTTTGAATCGATGGTTGAAGGGCCATCTCTACTTGTGTCATTATATCCTGGTATTCGTTATACGCACAAAGAATTTGGAGCTAATATTATGGCAAAATTCGTCCTAAATATTCTGAGAATGTCCTGAATTTTTGGTATCAGGTATTTGTTGGAAGATTATCTAAACTTTGTCCGTAGTTTCTGATTTTCGTTCTCATATTAAACGAAATGAAATTTTTTTCTGATGTTATATTATATTCTTATATTATATTATATTATTTTATCTTATTATATATATTTTATCTATATTAGGTATATTCTTGATTGTATCGGTTTGGATTTCTATCAAATTTTTTTAAACCTTGATCAGAACTAATCTAGATATTTTCTAGTGCCTTTGGTGGCAGAATTCTGTTTGCTTCTGTTATCATGCAGATTAAATTGAACAGACTGTTTTAATAAGTTTTTAACTAATTCACTTCCAAGTATTTCAGTGACTACGTTTCAGCATAATTATCGAAATACGGAGGCGTGGAAAATTATGAAATGGGTCGACTGAACCAGGTCAAATTAACACACAAGTGGTGTGAATAACTTAAATAATTATATTGTTTTGTACGTCTTTAATATAATCATAACATGAATAATAGTACATTTATTACATTTTTGAGAGCAACGATATAGACTGTATGTTTAAGTCAACTTTTGCTAATGAATTTCTTCCACATATAAATCTCAGTTTGCCTCGAACAGCACCCCTGTTAGAGAATTCACTTATTTTTCCCATCATTGTTTACGCAAGGCATTCTCAAAATTACCAGTTAAAATTTTCCACAAGATAATCCACGCACAAATTTATACGCCAGAATATTTACTCCAACACCCCGCATTCATCAAAAGAATTTCACTAAACACATCAGTGTACGAGAGGGTGGACAAAAACGGCAACTTTTGTGCCTTGAATATAATAGGTATGGCTTCAGTACTATTGTGATGAAACTCGCTTAAGTTTCCGTTGCAGACGCTTCGGTCGTCACCATCGAGACTCGTGGAGAAGATAAGAAAGACGACTGAATGCTACCAGACGAACTCGAATGTTGTTTCACCTTAAATGGTTTTGAAGATACTAAGCTTGAAGACTGTAACTACAGTATAAAGAGAAGAACATGAAGCGAATGAAGCACTAGGTGATAAAGACAATTAATCAGATATCGTGAATCAAATCCATGCCAACGTATCCGATGCATATTTGATCGTTACCACAGTGGAAATGAATAATACAGCATATGTCATCAGTGAGTCTAGACAAGATTTTCGAAGACAGTTCAGACAAGTGGTTGCATTATTTTTTTATGACCGTGTATAGTATAAAAGTGTTAAGAATATTTTTGTTCAAAATAACATACAAATAAACACCAAAGCAAGAAATAATTAATTCAACCAGACCACAATAAAGAAATAAACATGAGTGCTACACAATTTAAAAGCCAACCACATAACCAAATTAACACACGACAAATTCTCGACTTCCAACACCATGGTAACTATTCGCCACTTGAGGCTGCCATCTCTTTTTGCACGGTTATTACACATGACACGCTACGCTTAGCGTACGTCCCGAGCTGCCACCCTCTAATTTTATTTAGCATATGAAATTTTATCTCCAACACATCAAAGGGACTTTGAAGTTCCTTTAATTTTGAAAGGTTGTCTCCTCAGCTGATTGTTACTCGCGTATATTTTTTGGGTTGAGGGACTTGTAGTTCTCAATTAGGGCTTTACTGAGGAATGTTTTGCGAGTATTTTTAATCCTCTCCCTGTTCCGCATTTAGTGTCTGTTTTACAAAGGGTTACATTTGTCATTATAAATCAAAGACCTTTTTAACGCGCGTAATTAGCTTTACCTGCAATTACTAAACCAACAGATATATATTAAGTCTGTTATAATTAAATGTTCTGTTCTGGAAGCAACAGCTGCCTCTAAAAATAAATTCGACTCATATTATTATGTTTACAGCTTTGACGGAAAGATCGCATTACGAATTAATTTTTTACTAGGTACTAGTAGTTTCTCTACTAGACAAAACAAAAAGTTAAACAAGCATTGAGCTATATAGACTACCTCGTTGGTCTTGTGGTCGATTCTCGGTCATGACCCGGGGTCCGATTCCCGGGTCAGGTTATTGTGTTTCTGGGTTTTTCCATCTCGAATTTCTCAGTAGCAGTCTGGAGTCCGAATTTGTGCCCGGTTGATGGCAATAGGCTTGTCCCCTATTATAATTATGGAACTTAAACATAACTGGCGAAATGTGGGTGTACTATAGGTGTGCATTTCTTCTCCTACCCTTCGGGGATTGCAGGCGTGAAGTTATGTAAACTATAGAGTGTGATAAGCGCCTTGAGCGAATTAAGGCAGACATTATCATTCGATCGCCATCCTGAGGTTAGAATTTTTAGTTTCAATAATGAGCACTGCTTAAAAGTATTATTTTTCTGAATCACAACCCTAATACCAAACCTACATTTCTCTTCAACATCAATATCATTCTATATACATGTAAAATCACTGTTCCATCTACCTTTTCACCCGATTATAATACCATATAATCATACGCGTATTAAGCTGTTCCTACGAATATCCACTCATATTTCATCTCCAGCATATTTCCATTAAGAATTTCATTTAGAATATTACAAGAGGTTGTTTGGGGACGACGACCTGGCACCGTTGGCCTCAACGAACTTAAGTTTTTATTTACATGGAGGATGATAATAAAACCTTACACCGAATCACAATGGGAGTTCATTTTCTTCAAGAAAATTGTTTTTGAGATTATCTCCTTCGTAGTGCGCTTTTTGCACTATCCTCTTAGGAGTGTGTGAGATGCAGCAAAATGATACATTGTGTTTTTGCTTTCTTTAGAGGTGGAAGAAAAACTTTATCAGTTTTTAACATGTCGAGTGAGCCTTTAAAGAGTGAGGTAAAAGGTTGCTGTAGTAAAAGTAGTTATAGGTTCGATGAGGTGACAACATTTCAAGCAATTTTATCAACTTTGACCTTTCCCATTTATGTTGTAACATATAGCAGATTGGCATTATTTTCTCGTATCTTCCTCTATGCTATGCATCCTCATTGGCAGTTTTTGCAAACCTCAACCTCCCAAAGCCCAAAAGTACCACAAAACGATACTAAAAAGCAAAGACCCAAAGTGCCTTCCACCATTAACAGAATCAAGTCGATCGCGAACAAGAGAGAAACCTTGTCTATTTTCCACGTTTTAACATTTAACAAGTGGAACAACGAATCCCGGTGGTACAAAAATAAAAAAAATAAACAAAGGAACTAAATTGGCATTCAACTGCAACGCTCACATTCCCCAAGTGGACAGAGCTATCAGAATTTCCGATGAGTACGTCTGTTAGTCTGACGTTCGATTCTCGTTTTTTTATAGCTCCCTAAACGTGGGGAGGTTTTAGTTTTCGATACCCTTTTCACTCCTTCGTATGTGAGTTTACATTCTTACAGTCTTTATCGACTCTCGTTTTGAATTCAAGAAAATTGTTGCCGTATTTGCTGACGGCGAATTCAGTTAAAATGGGAATGCTTTCAACGTGTTTTGCTTTATGTTATGATCCTAACAAGAAATTAAGGGGAGTCTGGAAGGAAATAATGGACAGTTGTCTACACAAATAACTTAATTATGGTGCTGAATTAATTTTGTAAGTTAGTAGTGCATCTAATTTTGAAATCCAATCATCATTAGATTGACCGCTAACATTTTTCAGTATATATGGACGAATTAACTATCTCAAAACTAATCTAAAACACGTGGACGTTAACAAGATGGATTCCAATATATTGCCTTAATTACCACCTTTATGCGCTAGGTTATGTATACAAAGTTCCCATTATTATTAGGTATACCTACGTCTGATTCAGTCAGTTACTTTGTCGATTACAAGAAAACTATATAAAAAAAACACAGGGATCTGTAACTGTGACTGTCAGTACTCGTATTATTCCTTCAATGTGAGGGCGGTTTCAGTTTTCAATATCTTTTCTCTTTACCAAGCACTGTGTACGGCATTCTTGAAACTGCATTATTACAGTCTCTATTGAGAAAGGTTTTGTTTTCACTAATTCGCCTGTGTATTTGCTGAACGAAAGAATATAAACTAAACGTTTTCAAATGGGTCTTTTTCCAAAGGTTACCTAGAACTGTGCCTTCATACTTGCTGTGTACCTAATACTCTTTTGTTGACTCAACTACCCAATATTATTGCCGATGGAAATCAGGTACCTATATCCTGAGTATAATTTTAGTAGGTATACCTATTTGTAATCTCAATTTATCCTCCCAAGTTTTGACCATGACACGCGCTAACAGTAAACCCGAGTTAAATGCCAACTCAAGAGTTAAGTCAACCACATCCCTAAACGATAAAACTGAACGAAAAACTTCCATCTAATAAACCAATTCAGCTAATTATAACTCCCATCATCAAACATTAGCAGGAAACACTTAAATTCATACGTGCCATTAAAATGGGTGCGGGCAGAACAATCAAAGGTAAATAAACAGAAGAAGTACGTATATGTAGGACGAAATAGCATGGCGGCGGCGGCCGTGCTCCCGACAACTGAATGTACGGGACGTGCTCGTGGTTAGGGCTGTGATTACATATTTTTAATAATTATTGTATTAAAAACTTTAAAGAAAATATGAATATATCTAGATTGTTGCTGTCTGTACAGAAATCGAAACGAGCAATATTTGTAAATAAACATATATATAATATCTGGTTGACCGAGCTTTACTCGGTTTTTTTTTGAACGACGTTTTCTAAAAATGAAACGTAGCTAGATCGATTTATCGCCTCGGAATTTATATTTATATATATCGTGTAAGTGTGTAATTAAAAAATTTGGGACTGTCACACTGTGACCAAATTACAATAACCCTAGGTAGGTAGTATGATTTCTAATAAGAAATTAGGTAAGTACTTGTGTTTGACGTAAGAGATGACTAGGGAAATATAGGTATAAGGAAATTTGAAAGCTGTTGTTGCATAATAATTATGACTTAACAAAGGATAGAGAAAATGACTTTTGTTTCAGAGTCGGTTTAAAAATGGCCGATATTTTCTAGGAAAAGTGATGGACATTAGTTACTTGAATGTTAAAATTACCTTGTATGTTATACCTGACAGTCGTGGTAAATAATGGTAACTTAGAACTTTTAAAGTAAAGACGAAACAACAATATTTTTCAGAGAAGTTTTCAAACTTTTGTTCGAAAACTTCAAAGATTTCTAAGACTTTCAAGTCGTACATAAAACACTGCCTCTATGGTTCTTTCTGTTAACCATATTTGAAGTCCAATCCATAAGTACTATACCTCGTATTTTTTTTTGTCATATCTAAAATATTGGTTAGCATCATCGTTTTTTTCTTTTTTTCCAATTAAATTCATATCTTCTAATTACAACGCACCAACCCTGGCTGCAATTGCAACATGTAATTAGAAGCGTTGTGAAATTAACGCGCTAACCGCTTTCAAAACCGAAACAATCGCGGTCGCAGAACAACTAGAAATACTGTAATTTATGTTACGCCTGTTTTCAAGAGGCTTTTGTATGCTTGTTAAGGCAGGGTGAGGTATTTGAGGGAGACGCCATTATTTAAAAAGAGAAAAGATGTGATGTTGTTTTGTTTTTGTTATACTCAAACAAAAACAACATGATTTCTGGAGAATGAATTTACCTACCGTCTTTGAAGACATAAACTAGGTAGAAATGCGTTTTTTTCAGATAATGTTTTCGGTTAGTTTCACAGCTGTCTGGGAGACCCATACGGGTAGCGCCCACAGTGCTCTGAAACGAGGGATAACTCCCTCGTTTCAGAGTACGATACGGTTGCTATCATTGTACGGGCTCTACCCGGAGCGGGTTGTGTACGGACCAATCCGCGTCACTGTGAAATAATGTTCTAGCGCTTCCCGTGTGTCTCCGTTCCGAGAGCCCGTACTGGGCGGCCCGCACACTCTCCCGGACAGCTGTAAAACCAGCCTAACACGAACGTTTTGCGTAATATCAGAAAAACGTTCTGTATTAAGTCAATAATGCTTTAATTAGTTCAAAATATTGTTCAAAGTCTCTCAGAACCACGTTAACAGCTTTTGTAGAACAGCTAAAATGGCATTGCAATCAAATCCAGATTAGGTTAAATCTGTAACAAAAAAGCCTACGAAAATTGCACAAAGAACACAAAATCAAGTAGTATCCTGTAATAAACATTATAACAAACCGTCTTGCATTCCACGGAACTGCATTGATTTTTTTTTAAACCCCTAGATTCTCGCTCCGGCACGTATTCAAGCGTTTTAATTCAAATTAAACGTATCCCTATTGTCCAAACTATGCGGAACCACGGAGCTTATTCAACGTCAGAACAAACTAGATATCGCATCTGAATTTCAAATGTGACACTGCGTTAAACTAAGTAGTAGGAGAAATTATTTTTAAAGGTCTTGTCTGTTTGAACGGATTCAGTATGCAAAGTAAATATTTTTTATACTTACAAAAGAGGTTATTTTTCTGTAACTGAAATGTTTTTGTAAGTTTGAAATGTTTTTGACGTTATTCTCTAGAATTTGTTAAGGAACATCATATTGTGCGCAACGACATGATGTAGGAAAATAAGCGTATTCAATTTTACTTTTAGCTCAATTTTAACTTTTAATTATTTTACCTTCAACAACTTTTACATTCAATAAGGACCACCAACAGTGAAGTCTTTAAAAATAGAATTTATGTCGGTTCATAATTTCATAAGACTTAGAACCATGGTTCATTAAAATACTAGTGGTGTGACATTCTGGCTACTTAAAGTTGATTTGAGTTACGGGTAGTCAGAAGCCTAAAAGCCTGTCATTCACTCTTACCAAGGGATATCGTGTTTCCCAGTAGTGGAGGTTGCGGAGATCAGATAGGCAGTCGCTCCGTGTAAACTACTGATATTCACCTGCATTCGGTTAGACTGGAAGTCGACCCCAACATAGATGGATAAAGGCTAGGGAGATTGACAAAGGTGATTTGAGTTTGTAACACGTTACTTTGACGTAGTGAACGACGGACCCTACACGAAAAAAAATACTTGTAAAAGCTCTATTGCTCACTCTTCGTTCCACAGCCTTTAGGAATCCCAAAAACATAAGCCTTAGTGTAAAGGAACCTTATTTCGAGATAAAAACGGAACCTGTATGGCCAGCCTGTCCGGACGTAAAATAAAAATAAATTGCTTATTGCTTCAGTAATGTTCAGTTATAACATTTACCTTTGTATTACAATGTGGGTACTTTTTTGAAGTTTACATGGCGCTTTATGATCATGCGAGGTTTATTTTTAAAAGACTTGTATGTGGTTTGCAAAAGTTTACTTCTTGGTGGAACGGCATGAGTTTGTACAGGTTCACTGGAGCAAAGAGCTGAAAAGGTTGAGTATTATGTTTGCTCTTGTTGAGGTAAACAGACTAACTATTAAGAGCCCATACTACCTCAGCTCGAATTCACCTTTAATCTCGCTCTCACCATTCTGCTCGCGGACTGAGTAAGAGCGATGCACGCTGGCGGTTTCCAGGCGCAATAGTATAGGTAATAGCTTTGGATTTTTTTCTATCGAGAAAATTTTATGGAATCGTGTTTTCGTCAGATATAGTATGATATTATACATTTATTTCAAAATTAATCATGCAGTATTTTCGATATAACGGAAGATTATGCTAAGCAATTTGAGGTATTTTTTTTTTCTTTTGTGGGAAATTAACAAAAAACTACTCCGAGGGCGTGTCAGACTCTTACTGACTAAAACCCACCCGTGTTCCTTCAGTTGCCTGTATGCTGCCAGGGGCCACGGTAACCCTTTCGGACAAACCCGCAACCCCCGCAGGCATGGAGGAGCCCCGGACCCCTTCAATTGTGTTGACATCTCTTTGAGGCGCGTGTGAAACACAATGCGCTGTCGACCCGGGCTTGGTTCTTATCGTACGGCGAGCTACCCATTGCTCACGGTCCGCAACCCCGCGCCTACAGTGGCCGGGAATCGGCCTGCGATTCCCGACGCCCAGGGCGCCTCCTGCGGTGATTAGGGCCGCAAGGGCGCGAAATTTGCCTCTCCCTCACGCGTTCTGCGTCCTCTTTCGAGAGCATTACTGCTTTGCAGAAGGAGGTGATGACCTCCCATGTCCTCACGGTCCGTACTATGGCCTGAACTAGGGCCGGACGCGAGAGATCACCGCCGCTGATCGCCTCCACGAGGACACGGCGATGCTCTGCCCAAGCCGGGCAGTCCTCCAAGTTATTACAGACCCTTAAGGTAATGATTATTTTAGTAAGGAACCATAAGTGAAGAAATAAAAACGCCTCCCTGGTTGATCGGGAATTAAATATTTTACTTAGGTACATTAACAGTCTATTTACATCTGTCGTCAACAATGAACCAGCATGAAAATATGAATCTATTAACAGTGTATGAAATCAAAACGTACTAAAACAAAATATTAAATGCATGATTCATTCAAGAAGAAAGCAACGATAAAAACATCTGCAAAAACAATTTTATCTCTGTCATAAATTCACATTTAAGACCATTTTACTCAACGAACGCGTTTAGCCAAATTCTTTTCGCCACATCAAAGCCGAGGATCAAGGGGCATTTGAAATTCTGATGCGGTTTTCTTGTTTGCTTCACTAACGGGCATCGTGCGGCCTGGACTCGCATAAGGACACATTTTCCTAGATTGGTATGTGCTTTTACAAGGTCTTACGGCTAGTGGCTGTTGTTGCTACAGCTTTTGCCGATTTTTTTTTTTTGGTTATAGCTCCGTGGTCTGATGTTTGTTTAGCTGTTGACTTCTTGGTGAATATTGAGGCAATACTCTTTTGTTTCTTTGAAAAGTTTCTTTTTTGGGTTCCGTACTTGAAAATGAAAAAACGGAACCCTTGTAGGTTTTTGTTTTTATTTTTTTATTTATAAGAATTGATTAATGTATTTATTTGATATTATAGTAATAATATTATACAGATAAAAGAAAAGCATTTTTGTATGTTTGTTTGTTACGCTCTCACGCTAAAACGGTTAAACGGATTTGGATGAGTTTACATGAATAGACTATTACTCGGGTTAGGACATAGAATACTTTTTATTCCGATATTCCCACGGGATCGAGACTTACACGGGCGAAACCGCGGGGCGCAGCTAGTTTTTTAATAAAAAAAATATATACTTTCAAAGATTTTTAAGAAAATTTATGAAAATTGACCATCCCCACTTATCTCCGAAACTAATGAAACAAAAATTCTGAAAAAAACAATGCAGAGAATGGTTCTTTAATAATAGATTACAGGAAAACCTATAAAAAGTCTATGGTCTACAAATAACATGGTAAATCTCTCAATATTGTGCGTAAAAACTTACATTTGTAGTTGGAATTTATGGGAGAACATGTTTTTCAACTATAATATTAAGTTTGTTCTTGGAATAAATTCATCGCAACTACGGAACCCTTCATTTAGCATGGTCTGACACACACTTGGCCGGTTTTTTAATGTAGTCTTTAATACCAAAGCTTGAAAATAAAGTAAAAAGAGGTGTTCCATTTAAAGCATAGTAAACATTAAAAAGCTAATTTTTATAACGATGTTAAACGAATGGATTATATACATAGAATTTTATGATAAAATAAAACATTATTGATTAAATAAATAAAAAAAAATAACTATTGTTTGAGATGCTGTATCTAATTATGCAAACGTCACATAAATAAAAAAGGTCAATTGGTGCAATAGTTTTTGTTATTTAAATAAATTTTCCATAGCGGCCACCGCTGGAAATGTAAATCACTGATGTAAAATCTTTTCTACTTCATTTACATTATGTCTACAGAATAGTCTGCAAATATCATCAGAATTTATAGTAGGTAATTTTCTAAACATTCATTCCTAGTACAATATTCTAGCTAGATGAACTAAACTTCAAACATGATTGACTGTCAGCCGCAGTCACGGCTAGTCAATGAGGCAGCAGGATAAAGCAAAATTTTCTGTGGTTGGGTACCATTTACCAATTGTTTTGGTTAATCATTTGTAACTGCAGAGAGGAGGAAAATTACGAGATATCAAAGGCAGCTGCCC
Source organism: Omphaloscelis lunosa (assembly GCA_916610215.1). Taxonomy (NCBI): domain Eukaryota; kingdom Metazoa; phylum Arthropoda; class Insecta; order Lepidoptera; family Noctuidae; genus Omphaloscelis; species Omphaloscelis lunosa. The sequence continues at coordinate 2,601,304 of OU744252.1, forward strand.
ATGATTTTAAATTATCAGTTTTCGTCGTTTAATTTTGGAACATCGGGAAAATAAATATATTTGAAGTTTGCGAGGTCATTAATAGTAGATATGTATCCTGAAGAGCAGTGGTGGCCCAGTGGTAACGGCTTACGAGTACGAGTTGACTTACGAGTTGTAGGTCGTGGGTTCAAACCCAGGCAGGCGCTTTACTTTGTGTTAATAATTTCATCACCACTGCTCTCAAAACGGTGAAGGAAACCGGCATGTCCTAGAATCAAAAAAAATCGAAGACATGTGACATCTACCAACCCGCACTGGGCCTGCGTGGTGGATTACAGCCCACTCCCTCTCACCGAGAGGAGGCATGTGTTCCAACATGTGGGAACATTATAAACTGATTATGATGATGATGATGGGTGCTAATATATCAATTAGTGAATCAATCAATCTGCCTAGCCTTTTCCTAACTATCTTGGGGTCGGCTTCCAGTCTAACCGGATGCAGTTCAATATCAGTATTTTACATGGAGCGACTACCTATCTGACTTCCACAACCCAGTAACTAGGTAATACGATACCCCTTGGTAAGATTGGTTGGCAGACTTTCGGGCTTCTGACGACCCGTAACGACTGTCAAAGATCCACGAATGACAGCCAGAACCACCGCTTAATGTGATTTCCGAGGCGCGAAGGAGTTTCGACTGTAATGATGGTCACCCATCCACGGACCAACCCCGGCAGGTGTAGCTTAACCTGATGGATCGACCCGTGCGGCTGTTATTACTTACCCACGAGCTTCTCAATAGTAATGATATCAATTCTCCTCATATTAAGTATCGAATGATGATCTCGAAATAGTGCATTTACGAAAGCAAAGTGGGTTGGGACTACTGAACATGGGCAAAGTGTTGGGTCACCACCCATCTGGAATTTCTCAGGCCCGGAGTCTGAATTTGTGCCCGGTTGATGGCAACGGACTCACCCCCTGTTATTTGGGATTTAAACATAACTGGCAAAATGTGGATGTACGTACACCTCTGCCCTACCCTTCGGGCATTGCAGGCGTGATGTTCTGTGTTGTTTCCGATATGCAAACAGCGTATAAGCTCCATCTTCCGAAATTTTCCTTACTTCTGTAACTAGAAGAAGTTAATATGTCTTTTGAAGTTATTGTAGAAATCTCTACCAGGACTGCCAACATTAATAGCACGTATAAAGTTTCCAAAGTAAACAATTTGAATATGTTTTCCATACATTAAGTTTGTTAGAATCTCGATGCTCTTAGGAAGTTCATTATGAAAGAGAACTGTAGAAGCACGTCCGTTAGTTTGCCAAACGCTGTAGGATTCTTAGTATTCAAATACACGGGGCCAAAGTTTGCGGTCCAACACTGGGTGGCAGTTTGAATTAATGGTGTAGCAAGCATGAATTTCATTCCGCAACCACACACAGCATCTTTGGTATAATGTACAATTTTGCTTATTAACAAACGATATTTTGGAAAAATCGCTTTTTCCGTATTTTTACCCGAGCAGAGCTCGGTCGCCCGAAGTTAAGAACAAGATGGCTACCTTAGAATAATGACATGGCAGCATGGAATTAGTAATTACCTACAATCATGGCAGCATGGAATTAGTATACGTGGAATTAATAATAACAAAAAAATAATAAATAATTTCTTTCCAAAAGTAAATTACAAAGTAGTTATGCGCAGCATTTACAGCTTAGGACTTTACAAGTGCACAGAAATTTGATCAATGACCCCATGCTAGATGGAAACTATGTTACAGAGGTCATTCATCCGTCCATTAAACAAAATTACAGGTAGGTAAGTAAGTAGTACTTATTTTTTAGGGGTACAATTATGCGTAGTAATTAGTATGAACTTTCCTATACTATTAAATAAGAATTCTCTAAATACATAATACTCTGTGGGCAATAACAATATTGTACCTATTTACAAATTATTTTCTGCGACCTTTATGAATGGAACCGTAGCAATAAAACATTAACATACCTAATATTGGTTTATTTATTAATCAAATTTAGGTATACAGCGTTTCCAAAAAAAAAATGTATACTCTAAAATCAGCACCAAAGTTACAATGACTGGTAAAGAGCTGTACCCAAATGGAAAAATATCCATGCACTGCAGAAAATCATAATAGATGCATCTTTGCAACATAATTAAAAAAATAACAAGGATCCAATCATTATTCTCTGGCCCTAATCCCAATTTATTTACGGTTAGGGCAGCATGTCTTCCTTTACCGTATTTTTCTATTAGTCACCAGCTCAGTAGTCACCTCCTTTCTAGCCACATCAAACTCAAACTCAAAAGCATTTATTTCAATTAAATCATTTACAGGCACTTTTGAATTGTCAAAGAGTCGGTCAGTTAGTCAGAAAGTTGAAGCTAGATGCCCATTCCAAAACGTAGATCTCTATAGAGAAGAACGGGCAAGAAACTCCAAGGACTCTCTTTTAAATATAGATATTACAAAATCCTGGTTACATTATTTTTGTTGCTTTTATATGTGAGAATAATGTACAAAAAACAATCAAAATCAAAATAAGCCCTGGCAAATAAGAGTTGACCAGATTCAACTGACGGCGCCCGTTCACAAAAACGACGCGTGGATCAGCACCATCCAGCTCAACCATTTTGTAGGGAACCGAATGATCCTACACAGTCGCCCCCATCAGCGAGACATTAAAGTGAGCATGACATACTCTCAACTGCCATGCTCTTTCAAGTAAACATACATCCTAACATTGTCATCTTTCACATATCCATCCATTGTTTCTTCTAACTCTTATAGACATCCACATTCATAATCAATACTTTTCTAAAGACATTTTCTACATTCCTCCGCATCACACGCCCATATCATGACAACCGATTTCCAAGGAACTATTATTAAGAATTAATCTTAGATAGCTCATATAAAATCATAATATCTCATATAAATAAGCTGTAGCTTTATAAATATTCTTTTATTCCATCTCATTCTTATCCGTCGGCTGCAGTAACTCACAAAACATTAGCTCATATACTTTGTTTAACTATGTTAGTGCTCACTCGCCGTCCTTACGCAGTCAGGTACCGCCTTAATCCAGTTAACCGATTCACGCTACAAGATAATACCAAGTCGCGATGGTAAAGAATTGTAATTGTTTTGGTTTAGAAATGACTGGATAATTATATTTTTAACAAGTAGCAAGATGTGTATCTGCAAAGACGTCTTCTGCTTATGGAGCAGTGTAAAATGACAATGATAAAAGCTGCATAGACTTTATTATAAAAAAGTGTCTTGTTCTATCTCATTCTTATTTGTCGGATGCAGTTACTCACCAAATACTCGCTCGTGACATTCTTTAACTATGTTAGTGCTCACTCGCCTTCATTACGCAGACAGGTGCCGCTATAATCCGGTTATCCGCTTCACGCTACACGACAATTCAATTCGCGATGGTAAAGAATTGTAATTGTTTGAGCTTAAAACTAAAAGAATATTTTTGCACATCCAATGTGTCTCTTTAAATTATTTGATAGAGTGCAAAATAAGTGAAACTGTGAACATCAAGTTGCAATTCCTATACATTTCGAATTGAAATCAAATCAGAGATTTTTTGTTTTACCCGACTGCTCCAGAAGGAGGGTAATGTTTTTCGAGAGTATGGTATGTATGTATGTATCTTTGGCACGCTCTGTAGCCTAAACGGCTTGATGGATTTTAACATATGAGATGTCGTTAGATTCATCTTAATTGTGGGAGTGACATAGGTTATATAATATTTATACATTACATCTGCAAATACAAAAAAAGGAGGGGCAAGTTTAAAATAAAAACAACATTATTGGCTAGTTAATTGATTCCGGCGTGACCTTGCGGATATCCATTATAAAATACAATAGAAGTGGATATATTTAGTAACCTGTTTCGCTTAGCTAAGTGGAACAGGTTACTAAATATATCCACTTCTATTGTATTTTTTAACATTATTGGTATCAAATAAAAGCTAGTAATTAATTTTATTAAGCTAGTAAAAAATTATAGATTATAATGTTTGTTTTTCTCTTTTCAGTTATGTGTTTTGGCAGTCGGGTTTTTTTTTTTTTCTATTTAACCTTCAAGTCGAAATTAATAAACTTCCATTATTTTGCAAACGCCAATACAACAAGACAATCCTACATATTTTTTTTTTCTGACAAAACAATAAAATAAGAAAAATTAAGTATTCCTACAAAGAAATCTTTTCTCATTTTTTCATTTAATTACAGAGTGGTCATGGTAAATTGCGATATTAATAGGTCATCTTTCTTAATGTAGTCAAGAGTTATTTCTTGACGGCATGTGAAGACAAATCAGAGGTCCATGGGCAGCTTAGTAACTCTGACACCAGGTTAGTCACTAACGACACAAAAAGAAGAATTTGAAAAATATTCCTTATTTATTTATTTATAATGACATGTGTTAGGGAGGAAATGTATGTATGTTCAAAATCTGGTTCAATTTACTATACTTTGTGAGCGCTTAGAAATGGGTAGTGTCGTTTAGCAAAAGTCGTGTGCGTGCTTTTTGTAGGACATCGGGGTTCTGGTCTTCTTCTTGCTGTGGAAGGATTACTTATGTTTAATGGCAAGTCTGAGTGTTTGCAGATTAGTGCGCTGTAGATAAAGAGATATCGGTCTGTTAAAACCTTGTAGGTACTCCATATATAGTGTAGTTACAACCTTGCAACTAAGAAGTACTTTAATTACTGCTTTTTGCGCTCGCTCTACCTGTAAATATGCAGTCTTCGCTGTACCTCCCCAGGCTGTAATGTAATACGATAAGATAGGATCACAAAGAGCCGTGTGAGCCATATTTAGAATTTCCCTATGGGCGTATAGTCTAAGTTTTAAGAAGACATAAATAAGTTTCCTGACGCGCGGACAGTCTCAAGGTGATAGTGCCAAAATAGATAGGCGCATAGAGGGACATGTGCATATTACTAAACACCACAACAAATAGTTAAAAGTTACAGTCAAACAAAACATCTAATAAGATACAAAATTCCCTAATGACTGCCAAGTTAGGCATTAGCCGTATCCCAAAAAAAGAACCGACGACCCAGCCCGCAGACTAAACTTTCTAAACGAAGAACTACAAACTTTCTTTTTACCCCGAAGCGAAAATGTCCGAAAACGTAGGTATTTACCTACTGGAGTTTGTACTAACTTTTTCACTGAAAGCCTCCTTTGAATTGCATGTGACATGTTTACTAATGCCGGTAAAGTCTGGCCAGTGGTTCGTAATGTACCTACTAGGAATGTTGACACAGGTCTGGGTTTTGGGAGATGGACCAATATTTACAATACTAAAGTAGCAATGGTACCTGTGTAGATTAATCCCTGGTGGGTGTTACGGCATAGCTCTCTAACCCAGTTAGATCTATTTATATATATATCTGTGTAATCAAATGTTGGATCTCAGCAGATTATGGGTTAATTGATCTCATAAAATAATCAAATCTAGAATAAATCTATACCTATTCAGTTTTATTTGAATCAACACGATCATGATCAAAATAAATTATAATAGCGCAAAATGTCACAATATTTTCTGAAACAAAGTAAATTGCAAAAGCGATAGTTCAGTTTCTTTATTACATTTCTTTGCATTCTCCGTATACTTTACTGACGTAATATTCCTTAACCATCTTAAAAAAGCTAGCTAAGACGTGACTTTCCTACAAACGTGGACTTACATAAAGAATATGTTTATTTCCTGCAGCGAAACTGTAGTTTGTTTAAAACTTAAATGCTTAAAACGTTATATTTTTCTTCGCACAACTATCACGTAAGTAACATCAGAAGTTCATACTTATTACGTACAAAGAGGATTTACTTTAAAACTTCAATCTTAAAGATTAACACTCATGAAGTTAAGAGGAGAATTTTCACAAAGAAAATTAACTAGGAACAACTAACTTCGACGGGGCGCCGGCGAAATGTATGTACCGAGCACACTGACTCTACTTGTATAGGGCTGTCACTGTCACCTGCCACACTTCATAAACCACCAACTTTTCACATAATTAAATGGATATAGATTTAATACAGATATACCTATAACTCTGCCAGAAGCAGACTATCATTATAGATTTATTATTCAAGACAGCTATTTGATAACAGATGAGATCGAGTTTCCTTAAACCTAATTACAGCCAGATTATATTCTAACGGACATTCTAGGCCCACCCTGGCAACTAAAGCCTAATTACGCCGTACATTCCCACCCTAAATAACCCAAAACCAACAGGCTCAGCCTAACATACCAACTTCTACAACCTGAAAACCATAAACTAAAACTATGCCCACCCGCAGCAGCCCTGGCCCGTATAACCGGCTGGAACTAGTTTAAACTAGTATTATAACGATAAGACAGCGGGCGGAGCGGTTGTTCTGTGCGACGTACGAAAGCACTTCGCGTGAAACGTTGCTCGGTGGCTTGCTCATACACTTGTACAGGCGAAAACGGTTGTGATTTTCGGATAACCGTACTTCTTAATACTTGGAATTTACAACGGCTTCGAACGATGTGGTGACGCGGTTTTGAGTTCCGACAGTTTGAAGTTTTAAAATCGGCTTCCGATATTTCTGAAAGCTGTCGAGTTGCGTGTTGGAAAATGTTTAAACGGGAAATAAATGGTAAAACTGAACTGGCACAAACAGAAAGAGGCATGTCAGATTTTGAAGTCGGTTGGGTCAGTGGGTCGTCTTAAGGGCGGATAATTTGAAGTAAGTCCCTCACTTTAGACCACAATAATTCTATTACTGCTACTTATAATTCCCTATCCTTTCACTTTTAATGCGAACAAAATTAATTTAAATTATTCCGCGAACAGCTTAACATCGCGAGCGTACGTCAGCTGCTAGCCTAGCGGTGTTTGTGCTCGCTTTGGCATCGTTAATTAAGCTATTTTAAGCTATTATACTCACGAATCTGGTAGTAAGTCAAACAGTATTAATATATAAAGTAAGTTAATTCTACCTTTAGTCCCACAACGCCTGTTTACGAGCAGGTACGAAGGCTTGGAGGATATGCTTGAATCTATGATATTCCGTGGATAAAACTAGCTACACAGTAAGGAAGAACGACTGGTAATTCCACAATCTAAATCCTATACTATAAAACGACCAATATTTGTATAACATGAATTTGTTTGTGTATAGATTTGTACTAACGATTTCGATTAAAGTTACAATAAAAGAGGTTGACGAGGGCGAAAAATCAATCTAGCTAGGTCTCATATCTGGGAAGATTAGTTTTCTCCGTATTTTCACCCGAACAGAGCTCGATCGCCCAAAGTTTAGAACAAGATAATGAATAATGACATGAGAATAATGATATGAGAATAATGACAAGAGAATAATATCATTAGAATAATGAAATGGCAGCACGGAATTAATAAGTACCTACTATCATGGCAGCATGGAATAAGTAGGTACTATACATGGATTAGTATGAAATTTAATATACTAATAAATGAGCATTCTCTATTTTCACCAGAGCGGAGCTCGGTCGCACAGATACTTCTAATAAAATCACTCGGAAAATTGTAACAAATTTTCCAAGAGTCACTTACATAACACTTTACTTGACTTTAGAATAACAATTCTGGATCTTTAACTCCATAGCTAAGATTAATTAATTAATCAATCATTTCATAACAAGTGCTCTACATTACTGCAGTTTTAAAACTCAGAGGTTGCAAAAAACTACAAAACTTGGTCGAGAAAAACTTCAGAACAAAGTAGAACATTTCTGTTCCGCATTCGCCCCTGCATATTGGCTGCATGCTTAATACGGTAAAAAGCAAACCAGTGTAGTTGTCCTTAAGCCAGGAATACTCATATAATTATTAACCTATAAAATGTTAAAGTCAGTTATGGCAATACTATGGCAAAACAAGGGGGAGAAACGTAAAAAGACAGATAGGTGATAATAATTTGTATAACCTGCAAGCAATTTGTCTTTATCAATTTTGATTATTTTAACAAGCCAGAGTGCAGTCATTCTCCGGTATGATCAAAAACCAATTCTCCTCGGATGCATACAAATTGACCAAAAGCCACTAAAAAAATTGTCCTTCAATCAACTGTCAATCATGAGTGAATGACACACTCGATGTATACCGGTCGCACCCGTTCCTGCCCGGAGTGAAGTATGACGCAGATTTTTCTGCTCTTCAATATGTGCCGAGGAGCAAAATAAGCAGGTTTTTTTTTACGCCGCAATGCAGAGAATGCATTTTATATAATCTTTCTGTATAGTCTATAAATCTATAATCATAAAGTTGAGAAAAGTGAAAATGTCACGGTAGTCGCTTCATGTTTGTAACCAAAGTTCTAATATACTGTCTGTGGAAGTATAGATGATAGAATGATATTATTTTCTACCACAGTAACACTTCCATAAGAATTCATTAAAGACATCTTATTTATGGCAATAAAGAGACTTGACAATAAAAGATAAATCTTCCTTAATTAAATGTTAACAATCTTAAGGTGTCAGACGGCAGACGGTACCTGCAGGCGAAGTGTCGCCGACACGACTGGTTATGAATTTTTATGAAATACCTTCCGTAGCTAGTGACACGTCACCTTCATAGAAATACATAAGAATACAAACCTAAAACATACATAGAAACCATTAATGTTGCGGGGACAAGTCGCCTGCAGTTGCCGCCTGCGATCGGCTACGGAATTGTACCTTTAAATTATTAAATTCCCCAAAATCCATTTAACCATCTTTTTCCTTTCACAAAGTTATCCGAAACCTGTTTCCTCCCAAAACTTTCTCTCACCATCCAAAACTTGAACAATATTTAAAATCCCCACTGAAAGGAAACAGGAAATTCAAAGCACCAATTCCTTAAAAAACTCAATTGGACTTGTGATGCAAATTCACAAATCTACTTTACCGCTTCGAAGCTCCGACAGAATTAAACTCTATTTAGATATCCACGATTTGCTGACTGATCTAAGTCGTCCATGAAGTGGTTTTAACTTATTTTGCGCGGAATTGGTTTTCAAATGAGACTAAGTTTAAATTACTGGTGTATTTTCTTCGGCTTTTTATGTGTGAAAAGAGTGCGGATTTATACGTGGTCTGAATATTCCGGTCTTTAAAGGAAATAAGGATTTTGGATGTGACTAGCTCCTTTTATTTTTATACGACTACCATTAAATATAGACGTACCAAGATTTATTTGAATAGTAGGAAGACGTAATTATTTTGAATCAAAAAAATAATATACACCCAAACTATGGAAGGTAAAATTTACGGTACTGTGGTTACGGTAAGGTGATGAGGAAATAAACAACGCCGGCGTTTGCTGAAATTTAATTGATTATTATCGTGTATCAAAACCGAATTTACCTGAATAAAGCCGGCAGTGTGATAGGAGCGAGTACGTGCAATCACAGTTTTTTTTACAACTTTGCCGGAAACGGTGACACACTTATTTGAACACTTCGGAATTGGGTCATGCATTTTTTTCTCGATATGAGTAATAATTGAAAGTATGTAATAGAAATAATTTTCAAGCCTTGAATGGTGACCTTCAGATGGTCACGGAAATTCATAATGATTGGGGGAGATCTATTTCCAGCAGCGGTCTTTTAGCTGAGATAATGAATAATTCTGTGGTGGTAAAAGTGGATAAGTCATAAATATGAAAAATGAGTTATTTTCATAATTCGATGCTAGACATTAATATCTATTAAGGTAAAAAGGAGATGAGTCGGTATTTGTATTACAATTTTGTAAAACTCAAATTGCAAAACGAGTCTAATTAGAAACAACAAAATACTCAAAAAAGTAAAAAGAGTTAAATTTACTCATCTCATTATTGCGTACGTAATATTTTTTATCGATACATGCATAATGGGATAAGTCGACTCGTCTCTAAATGCGTTTCGTCATATTCTGTCAGTTGCATTTCGCGCGCGAAGTTGACGTGTTTTGACCTGCGTGAAAAATCAAAATATTGTGTTTCTAGTGTTTAAGAGTGTTGAAATTCTTAGAAATGAACAGAATTCATAAGATAATGTCATTGGCTCTAAATGAAAGTCCTACTGAACGTAAGTATGATCTTTTTATTACAATTTTTACCTTTCTAACCTTCAAAATTATTATTATTAACGTTGAATAACGATTGATATTTCGTTCGGTGTTTGTGTTTGGATGTTATTTCTAGTTAGATAAACGAGTTATGAGTTAGTTTAGTATCTAAGAAACAGTATTTAGCTAATAATATGGATATCAGCGTGTTGTACGCAGTTCGCGATGTCCGTAGGTAAAGGTATTACGGACTGCGGAGCGGTGAGTAGGTATGCTCACGTTCAATTGCGCTGCGAATATTGTAGGTATAATGTTGACAATTTGGGCAATTTTACAGATATACAAGGATTTGTATCAGAAGACAATCTCAGCAGCACGTCGGTGAATGTATCTGTAGTAAGCAGTGAGCTAACTGAAGAGCAATTACAGCCAAACATTAGGAGAGTTACTCACTCCTTCTGACCTAGGATTCCAATCGCACGATGATTTTCCAATTGGTTAGTATTTTTAAAATTAATAATACATTTGAATAGCTATTCAGTTTATTAGTCCCATTTTGCCTCGATCTAGATAGAATTCTGTTTAGAGTAGGTATTAAGAAGAATTAAAGAATTAATTTTTAACAAAGTAAAGATTTTCTTTTAATTAGATATGTACGGTCGACACTGTTTGCGGTAGACCACTTATAAACCTTATACCCTTGTCATAAGGTTGAAAAGTAATCTACCGGGAACGTTGTCGAGTGAACATACATACATATGAAATGATAAATAATTTTTATCTAAATAACTTCTCCCGCTCTGGGCGCAGCGGGAGGGCGTGTCAGACTCTTACTGACTAAAACCCACCCGTGTTCCTTCGGTTGCCCTGTCGCCGGGGGCCACGATCTCCCTTTCGGTTTTCTTCGCAACCCCGGCACCACGGATTACCCCTGAGCCGACTGAACCAACCGATTACGACTCAGATGATAGCGTGCTTGATAGGACCTTTGCTGCTGAAACAAATAGTAGTAATTCTTCATCCAAGTCTTCTTCTGAGAATATTGCACCACTTCAACAAAATGATAACCATGATGTTGAAGTCACTGTTGAAGAAAATAGTCAACGGAGAAAACGTAAGGGAACAAACATAAGGAAAATAATTCACACTAAAAGAAACAAAGGATTGACATATAGAACACAAACAGGTAAAATAATTCAGTAAAGACAAGTTACCTCATTAACCCTTTGCCGTAAAAAATGTTCAGAAAAAATTAGTTCAGATAACCAAAAAGCACTTTTTGATGAATTATGGGCATTGGGTGATTACAACAAACGTTCGGCGTATTTGTCATCGTTGATTTTAGATATACCAAAAAAGACCCAACGCATACGTAATACATCAGGCGAACCTAAACTAAGAAGTAAGAATCATATTTACAGCTTAAAAGTAAATGGCACTATGACTGAAGTTTGTAAGGGCTGTTTTTTGAAAACCTTTGGAGTTTCTAATAAATGTGTCGAGGTGGTAATAAAGAAAAAATCAATTAGAGTATCAGGAATTTCAAGCCCTGATAAACGTGGATCACATATACCTCCTAATAAAATAGGGGATGAAGCCATGCAGATTATAAAAAATCATATATATTCATACCCGTTACACGAATCGCATTATAACCGAAGTCATACTAACAAAAAATATTTACCGACAGGGCTCTCACTGACATTAATGTATCAAATGTACAAAGAAAAAGTGGCCAATCCCGTATCATACACGTATTTTGGAAATGTTTTTCGTACAATGGGTCTGTCTTTTAAGAAACCCTCTTTGGATACCTGTAATATGTGTGACGCATACAAGATGAAAATTAAACTGGCTTTGCCGCCAGATTCTGAAACTTTAAAGAGGTACCATGATATCCACCAACTTGAAGCTGACTCAGCTTATTGAATGAAAAAAAAAGACAAAGAAGAGTCCAGCGACGTTAAAAGAGTTTATTGTTTTGATCTGCAGCAATGTCTCCCAACCCCCTTTCTAAAAACTAATATAGTTTTTTACAAACGGCTTTTATGGACGTTCAATTTAACTATTTATGACTGTTACAGCAAAAGAAGCTTTTGCTACATGTGAAGCGAAGCTGATGGAGGGCGTGGAGCTAACCAAATAGCGTCTTGCCTGTTTACTTTTTTAATATCATTGCCACCCCATGTAAAAGCAGTAACCTTCTATTCCGATACATGTGGCGGGCAAAATAAAAATAGTCACGTTGCTGCTATGTTTTTATGCATAGGCAAACTGAGACCAGATTTGCTAATAGACCATAAGTTTTTAGTACCCGGGCATACGCACATGGAGTGCGATTCTGTTCACGCCCAAATCGAACGTAAGAAAAAAAGAACTGACATGGCTATACATGTACCGAGAGATTGGTATAATCTGGTAAGAATGACGAGTCCAAACATTTACGTCATAATAATGACAAACGATATGTTTTTGAACTTCGCAAAATTGTTTAAAGGGCCATTGCAGCTCCGAAAAGTAGATTTATCTGGTGAGAAATTCAAATGGCATGATGTGAAATGGTTTAGATTTAGTGGCGAATACGAACCAGGTGTAATTAAATTTAAAACAAAATTAGACAACTCAACCGAGTTTAAGGACATTTCTTTCTGTCGAAGGGGCAAAGCAAATTAATCTTTAAATCCTGAGAAATGCTATGAGTGTCAAGTACCTATAAGCCAGGAAAAAAAGAAAGACCTTTTAAGTATTCTTCACTTAGTTGACAATAGTTGCCATGACTTCTACAATAAATTACAAACTAGTACTAACGCAAGTGACATAGATCCCGATATTGAAGAATTCGACGATGTTTAAATTCCTAGTATTTTTTTATTAATTTTTTTGTCATCATGTCCTATTTAATCGTCCCAATTTATATATTATTTTATAATAAATAATATTTCCAAATTCTATAAAAAAAAACCTATGAATAATAAACAAAAGAAGAAAATTAAATAAATATTGCATAGAGATGAGTCAATAATATGAATATAATATTTTTGTTCTTGATAAGGAAAAACGAGACATGTCAATTATTTTAATTAAATAACAAATACAAATATGTTTTCAAATTACGATAAACAAGAGGCAATATTGTTAAATGAAAATAGTAAAAAAATTGTAGTATGTATCTTTTATATTTTTGATTATATACATTTATCTTTTGAAACCAAAGAGCTTTTTTTTCTTTCGCCTCTGGTGAAAAGTTGTGTTTATTGACTTATCCCCTTTTACTTTAACACCACAGAATTATTTGTTATGGTTCTTTCTGCAAAGTGACCATTGATTGAATAAGACAAGTAAAATGGTAAGGAATGTAACCAAAGAAGATTTCAAAATGTTCAAAACAAAATCCATAACATTTTTATTATTGAAAACTTGCACTAAAAGAACAGTGCAGTAACCCGATTGAATGTTACATAACCACACTTTAAAATTAGTAAACCATGATACGGAAACAAAAACGGACTATGAACCTACGAAAGTAATAAAACTATACACCGGAACTATAGTAATAGAAACATAATTTGTATCAAAATGTAGGGTGCTCATAAATTTTAATAAAACGTGGACGTTTAATCCGCTCGCGGACGTGTCTAGCCCCAAGTTGTGTTTGCACATGATATGATATTTTATTCATTATTTTGAATTTAAATGGGATTTTCGTGATTTAGGAATATGATTTAAGTTAGGTTATTAATGTGTTGATGGTATTTATTAAGATAAAGTTCTACAGGAAATTAATTGAGTGACAAACTTTTTTGAATAATGACAGTACATGTACAATACTTACTGTACCATTATGAGAAAGTGATGAATATTAATAACGATTGATGGAGCGGGAGAGGAAGGCCAAAGAAAATATGGATGGATTATGTGAGGAATAATTAAGAAAGAGAAGGGAGTGAAATTTTAGTGTGACGGTTGACAGGGGAGAATGGAAAAAGAAAACGTGTTGACATGGGATAAGAGCAGCAAGTTGCTGTACCATAATTAATTGTATTTATTCAAAAATATTTGGGGTAGGCCCGCTGGTAAATTGGTCTAACATTACAAAAAGTTCGGCTTTGTAGGATGTCGTCTCGTTCACCCTGTGTGACAGGCTTTTTCCAAAGCTCGATGTTTCGTGCCCGGGTGTGCAGTAATTTTAACCCTTTGGCCTCTTTAGAGGCTTTAGTTCTCCAAGTGTAAATAAAGCCCACTACCTCATCAAAAACTACTGATACTACTAAAAATATTCACGAGTCGGGATTTGAATTTAAAATGATATAAATCACATTTTCCAGGATAATTCAGCGCACGTCTCATTAAAAGTCAGACGTGCGGTGACCGTACTCGCTAAGCCGTATAGCTCGCTATATGAAATTCAAATACTGACCCGCTTGTAACCTGAAATAGGAATAGTTGACTTAAGGCGGATAAAGGTGAGTTTATCGTTTGCAGTTCATTCTAGTTTATTTAAGTGAAAACGTCTTTAGGTGCGTTGGGTATTTTTGAGATTGGAAAAATAATTGAACTCGCGACACCGTTACCGACACCTCATCTTTGTAAACGCGATTGTGCTCTTTATTTATATTTGGTTACGGATCAATGTTCTATGTAAGTATTCTTACTTTAAAGGTTTTGGAAGTATTTTTTTAGTTTTAACTTCTGTCGGCACTCCCGGAGTGTCACTGTTTTTTTTTTAGAAGTTTTTGTAATAATAGAATGTTTGAAAATGGGTGCAATAAACCAGCCTTTATGATTTCAGCGGACATTGGCCAGTCAGACCTGTTAGCTGACCCTATATTATACCACGGTAAGAACTATTATATTATTAATATGACTTACAATATTGGGTCAACAGTCAACAACAAAAATCGATTATCAATCCATTTTTATAAATCTTATTTACTGAGCAAAAGATTGTATTAACCTCGAAATAGAAGTAAAATTATATGAAATGCTGAAAAGAAAATTATCAAATGATTTTGGGTCAATTTAAATGATGTCTGAAAGTAGCAGTGTTAATCAACAAGGAATACTGTAGTGATGAAGTATATTAGGAAATTATGTTACATATTGGAGAAAACTCCCTAGAGCAGCTACTCCCTAGAATAGTTATTGAATACCTGAATTCGTCAGTAAATATCAATTTAAAAAAAAATCATTATTGCAAAAAAAAAAAAACGTGACTAGCAAGTATAATATCGTGAGTTATGTTAAAAAGTCAAAAACCGTTCTGTGATTTGTATCCCCTAACTTGTGATGAATTGCTGGAAGGTCAGGACGTAGTGGGATGGCATAAACCAGTTAATTAATCCTTGAGAAAGACCATGTTATTTTGTCTGACTGAAAAGAAATATTACATAAGTTTTATTTCAATGAATGCTGGTCGTAGTTTGTATGTTGCTTTATTTCGAGTACTAATTTTAAGTACTAATTGGTAAAATATTTTCTGATGTGCATAAATTTTACAGGAATCTGCTGGATGCGGAAAGCACAGAACCGGTCGAAGTTGCTGTACTCGAGGGAGGACTATGCCTAGCAGTAGACGTCTTTCGGGTGCAATGATGATGATGATACCTTTTAAATAATGTCTGAAACCGAGATATTTTTCTGACATAATTTACGATTAAAATAACTCGTAACTTAGTTAAAAGTGGTGAATGATATAATAACGTAAACTTGCAAAATGATTAGCTACCATGAATCTCTGTAATTATTCAAGTACCCTTTCGCAACAGACACACAAAGTAAACCAACACAATATATACAAATTAAACTTTAAATCTAGCGCTAAAACAAAATTAAATAAAATAAAGCCAGGAAGGAGAGCTCCCCAGCACATTAATTTCAAACTTACATAGAAAATAAAGGTCCCATTTCCAAAACTTACGTAACACCCTCGAGTGCGGAGCTAAATAATCATAATTTATATCTCGCCACATATAAATTAACACAGGAAGCCATTATCAGGCTAACAGATGACAAGCGAGGCATTAAAGTCTAAAATGGTACAAAACTAATTACCGCGAAGACCGTTTGTAAAGGTGGTCGCTATGTAGCTGTAATGCGAGTCGGAGCTAAGTTTAGGTTAGTTGTAAACTTGCGATTTGTCGCAGAAAAGTTGTGAGAGCTAGATGTACAGAGGCTTTTGTAAGACAACTGCCTGTGCAATGCAAATAAGTTTTAGGGTCTTTGAGTGACATAGACCAGGTCACAAGTAACTTGAAAATTTGTACTTGATTGATCTATGAAATTGTACCTGACAAGACAAGAAAAATTCTATTGAATATCTTTTACAAAACATAGCGCGTGGAGTTTCTTGCTCGTTCTTCTCTTCACTACGCTTTGAAATGGGCAACTAGTTTCATCTTTCTGCCTGACCGACCCCTTCACAATTCAGAAGTGCCTGTAGCTAGTTGGTTTATTTGAAATAAATATTTTCAAAAAGCTAAAAGCTTTGAGGTTGATTTTGTGTGGTGGTGAAAGAAAGAAAGAAAAATATATATTTGGGACACGTACATGAAATACAACAAAAACTAAGAAAATTATAAAAACAATTACAATTTCAGAAAAAAAAACATTAAAATTTAAAAAAAAATGTGTAAACAAAAAAAAAAGGACCTGTGCGTGCCCAAAAAGGCCCCTATCTCAGCATAATGCTACGATATTTGATGGTGCAGTTTTTTATGAATTTTAACACAGATATAACAAACTTTGGAACATTAAAACTAACTTAGGCGTAGGCGACGCTAACATCCTTTTCTACACCCATTCTGTATTTTCAGTTACACCTCATAAAATGTCGTACGTTTGCAAAAATCTTAATGTTCTCCCGTTAGTAACACTATATTAAAGCGTAACAACTGAAGATGAAGTGAGTCTTTGAAGTGGATGGAGAAGACGACGGAAATGTTGCCAGGGGCGATAAATATGTAGGTAATGGTGCACCGTGGTCAATCGGTACGGTTCCTATGCTGGTCACGGTTGATTTATTTGAGGAGCTATCACATAAAGGCATCAGAACAGGATCTGCTAAATATAGTATGCATTGAGTTTGTAATGTATGATGATGAGGAAGAACAAGAAGTTGAAAATAAATTAAAGTAAATTACAAATACTGTAAGAGTACTGTACTTTTTATACTATGAAATCTTCAATTTACTGTGTGACTTTGTAACAATAGCAGTAACGGTCATAATTCGAGCATATATAACCTACCTACACTATTTTTAATAAATAAGAAATGAATAACAAATTTGATAGAAATTATAAATACCTACATATTTTCCAACTACAGAATACAAGTAAAATTTTACTTCAGAGTATTCAAAACAACTAACGTTATTCTCGAGGGACGTTAGTGCTGCTGCAACGAGATTTTAAATAATAATTATGTTAAGTAGAAATTCCCATGAATTCTCCAAAGAAATATCTTTCAAAGTCTGCAGTCGTCACATACCGAGAATCTATTAGTACTAGATTATTCACAAGCAATATTCCCCTTTGAGCGATAACATACGTGCAAATTTTATATTTGATACTCATACGCGATGAGAGTCTTTATAAGTTTCTGCAACGAAAAACCTTAATTTGGTCTAGTCACCGCGCGTTCACTCTGAACGAGGCCTTTTTTATATTTTAACATATAATATTTTGCATCGCCTGCAACGAAATCTGTATTGCATGACTATCTTATTAAAGCTCATTTCCGCATTTGGGATTAAGAGGAAACATATAATAGTATGTCCTTTATCTTAATCAGCGTTAAGATAACGAGGGTAATTGCGTTTTAATAGTGTAATATTTTACCTGTGTAATTTAGAATACAACTTAATGAAGTGTGGTTGGTTTAATAAGGGGTCGTTTGAAAAACACTTTTAAACAAAACTGAATAGGTACAGTAGGTACTGATCTACTAGAGATAGTTATAAATAATGAAAAAGTTATAAAAACCTTCGCACTCCTTCCAGGAATGTGAAAAGCCTGCACATATCTGAAAATATGTTACTGAAAAACCCAATTTGAGTTCAACTGTACGGCGTCTATTCATTCCAAACGTTTGAATCCAAAAAAGAGCACCAGAAACGATTGCTATCCTAAAATGGACCGTGAATTTTCGTAGCAAGATTTAATACAGTTTGCAAACAACTCTAGGCTGTATGCGATTCAAAAGCTCAGTCAAATTTGAACTTTCAGTTGCTATGAATAGAATTAAGATTTCTTTACGATACTGTTGGTTTAGTTTTAACGCCCGCACGTGCGGAACATGTGAATTATGCACCTTTGAGCGTCGCGTCGAGTTTCCAAACTGGATTGACAAACATATCAAAAGGATTTACTTCTTTATGAAATTACTAGATCAGATCTAAAGAACATACCTAATATAAACTGCTTTTATGCATATTGAAATAGTTTTTTATCTTAATTCAGTTTCAAAGACATTGTACAAAAGGTCAAATCTGTGTAGTTAATTCAAGCTTATTTTTCAGGGCAACCCAATGCGATAATCTCATCCTCAAAATACAAAAACAAAAAAAAAATCTAGTGCAGCATTATTATTTAATCAAAATCCTTCCCAGGAAAATATATTTATCAACACAAATTTATCCAATCTACACATTTCACAGCCTATTAAAAACATCAAACCACCACCACTAAAACAGCAACAATGTAACGTTAACAATTTCGCGGGAATCGTTTACAGTAACCCAATATTCGTCATGACACTATCGATATTGCTCACTTTTGGGCTTCACTTAATTTCACGGTGGTCAAAGTAAGTGGGTCCCGCAGGGTGCATCGCTTGGTCTGCTAGTTTTTCAATTTGCCATGTTGCGATGCGCACGTAGCCCATATTGCGATTTTATTCACTCCACCATTCAGTATAAAATGGGACGTTTTAGATTGCTGCAATATAGATAGCCTTTTAACTGTCAGTATTTGTGGTATTAAAAAGATAGGAATTTGCAGCCGGGAAAGTAAGAATTTCTGATGATTGAAAACGTTTCCACCAAATGATTCTAGGCTCTAAATTGCTCTGTACAAACTTCAAAGACTCGAAACGAATCAAAAACATCCTACATACCTGTACATTTGTAAAATTAAGTCTATCGACAACAGAAATATTCTATTGTGCATTGATTTAGTTCACAAAGTTTATTCATTCGGGATTCCTTTCAATATTTAGTTTCAGTTTTGATCATCCGTAATAAATCAAGTTTGTTTTAATTACTTTCGACATAAATATTCCAAAGTTCAATAAGTAAACAGGAAACCAATGGTTCTCTCAGTTGTTAATGATAGAAGATACAAATGAATGATCAAATTGAAAATAATAGAATTATTTTCATGCTGACGGAATGAAAATAAAATGAAAGGTAGAACTTTCACTATAAATAAAATCAAATACATGCAGATGTAGAAGAGACAGATAGATAGCAAGAATGCAAAAATAATTTTCAGCAAAATCAACGAAAAATTTGTTTCGCATAAAATAAAACGTTAGCAGTTAGGACTGATATTAAAACAGCAATTTGAAAACTTATTTCCTAATAAACGAAGCTCCTTTCCCCATTTACAAAACAAAATAGAAAGAGCCTTCATCCTCCGCTAATATAATAAGTGCGACGTCTCTTCAAGCTATCGAAATTCTGATCCGGCTCGAAGGACCTGCAACTGACTTCCCGCTGGCAATGTGCCAATAAAATAATATAACGCTATCCCGGCTACCCGGCTACCCTCTTAGCTTTTTGTTACTAACTGCCCCACTTGGTCCGTTGATGTTAATGAGCCTAAAACTTTTAGCCTAAATAAGTAAGACAACTTTGGCTGTACGAAAAATCTGAATTAGTATGTATGAAGATAAATGGTTTGGGTGAATTAAATTAGTTTAGAAAGAATATTTTGGTGACCTAAATGACTTAGACGGGGCGTGATGTCCTCTGTTTATAATTTAATTTTCGTCTCAAAACATAATTATATTTTTTGTAGATTACGAAGAAGTCTGGGATTTTAATTTTCGTCTTTATAAACACTTTGTGTTTATTATAAAACAACGGTTCGTCAGTTCAATTACGTAAAATATAAGATTTTACGTAATTAAAATGAACAGCAGCGCGTCCTCTAAGTGCTCCATATCCAATATTTCTGGCCTGAATACTATCGCAGACACCCAATAAAATATTGATATTTTATACTACACCCTAATCTCAATTCATATAAAAGTTATTGTGTTTTGTCTACAGCGCTGCTACGCGGCAAGCATTTATATTGCTATCTCAAACAGTATGAAAGTGAAACAGCCTCTTGGAACGTTCATGCTGTTACATAAGCCAGTATATTTCATACGGCCTATATCTTTTTAAGAGGTCAGAGCAACTACCATAAGATATTTGAATTTCCTCATTCCTTCTTTACATTATGTGGATTATAATAATGGAGTCAGTTTTTCAGGAGGAAAGTATTGCCCATGCTAATCTTAGAGTGGAAGAAAAAACAGTATTGCCTTATCTTAATGAGAGAAATTATTTTCCTGTCCAACTTGGAGGAATTAATCAGGGAAACGAATCACCATTGGGGATAGATGTGGCAACCGTATAATCTAACCGTGTCTTGCACATTGTTACGATCTTCAGTTGTGTTTATTTTGTGTTTGGGTAGTAATTTACTTTGCCACACTCACGACACACTCGACATCAAGCCAAGGAGGATCGTGACCAAACGTTAGGACTAAATGACTCTGTTCGGTATTTAAATCAACTTCTTTTCGTGTGGTTAGTGTCACAGTTTTTAAAGCCACCCATGGCCCTCTGACTTGCCGAGACATCATGACCGACGCTTGCGAAGAAATCCGAAAGGGATATCGTGGCTCCCGGCAATATGGCAATTGAAGGAACACGGGTGGGTTTTATCCAGCAAGAGTCTGACAGGCTCCACCCACCCAGAGCGGGAGAAATTAATTGATAATTTCCCACCGAAAAAAAGGCACATCTTTTCATCATCATCACTAAAATCACGATTTAGTCCAAAGCTTATTAATTAATTCATCCTCAATCTTTTTTTATCCTATTTGTCTCAGTTTTCCATTTAACTAGTACTTTTGTAATATTTGCAACTCCATCAGCATTATCACCATTCAGCCGAAAGTCATCCACATTACATAAACCATCCATTTAAAAACATCGTAACAACTATGTATTTTAATAAAACATCTAGTAAAGAGACGACACAATGAACATACGTATAAAGTCAAAGTCAAAGTCAAAGTCAAAGTCAAAGTCAAAGTCAAAGTCAAAACATTTATTTCAAATAGGCCCATGTATGGCACTTTTGAACGTCAAAATTTACAAAATAATATAATTGATTCTAGTCGCCCCTTCCAAAAGGTAGTTTTCGTATGGAGAAGAATGGGCAAGAAACTCCACCGTTACTCTTTTAAAATGTTTTACAATAGTTTGTATTAGTACGTACATTACTTAAATAATTATATGTGAAGACGATGCACCTAGAATAAAATTACTATACCACAATAGGTAAAAAGAATTAAAAATGAAGCAACGACAGATAATTTAATTATATGATAGATACATGGTGCTCACATATTTACAAACATAGTAAAAGTAGACGATTTTCCTAATGTTTTTAAAATTAATAAGTCAGTGTGTGAGGAAGTAATCACAGAATGTAAAATCAATGTCATATAATACAAAATTATAAATTTAACAATTAAATTAGCAACCTGTTTGATTTTGTCTTGATTCTAAATTGTCCTATGGAGCAGGACCAGCATGTTTCCAAGCACTCTTATCTTGGATATAATCCTCTAATTTGTAATATGCTTGTTTACAAAGTGTACTTTTAATCTGAGTTTTAAATTTTCTTTCATTTAATTGCAATATGTCACAAGGTATTTTGTTGTAACATTTAACACAGTACCCCATAAAAGATGTATGTACTTTAGATAATCTGAAAAATGGTTGATCTAGTTTATCTTTATTTCTAGTATTAAAATTATGTCTATCACTTATTTTATTAAAAAGATGTGGATTTTTCCTTACATACATAATATTTTCATAAATGAATTGGCAAGGTACCGTCATAATATTAATCCTTTTAAATAGTTTCCTGAGAGATTCGCGGCGACGTAGATTATAAATGGCTCTGACAGCTCTCTTTTGTAAAATAAAGATGGATTCAATGTCAGCAGCCCGACCCCACAGTAAAATGCCATACGACATAATGCTGTGGAAGTAGCTAAAATAGACCAATCGCGCGGTTTCTACATCTGTTAACTGTCTTATCTTTCTAACAGCATAAGCGGCCGAGCTTAGCCGCCCCGCAAGAGATGTTATATGAGGTCCCCATTGTAATTTCTCGTCTAGCGTGATTCCTAGGAAAACCGTTTGATTAATAAATTCCAGTTTTTCCCCATTCAATATGATGTCACATTCGCTACTTCTAACATTAGGTAATTTAAATCTAATGCATTTGGTTTTTGTTTTATTTAGTACTAAATTGTTTACCGTAAACCAATCTTGGACTTGCAGAATAGAGCTATTAACGTCTTCAAGATTTTGTGACCGTCGGTTTATTTTAAAGATTAATGATGTGTCATCTGCAAATAACACCATCTTCGGTTGATTTTGAAATAATTGGGGTAAATCATTAATGTAAACTAAAAAGAGGAATGGACCCAATATCGAACCTTGGGGAACGCCCATTGCCATTTCAGACCCTAATGAGTTTATGCCGTTTACCTGAACTTTAACCTTTCTATCTTTCAGGTATGATCTAAGTAAATCAAGAGCTGTATTCCTAATCCCATAGTGCTCTAGTTTCAGCAGAAGTGTCTCATGGTCTACACAATCGAACGCCTTCGAGAGGTCGCAAAAGATTCCAATGGCATCTTGTGCTTCTTCCCAGGCATTAAAAATGTTCTTTATTAGGGTGACACCGGCGTCAGTGGTACAACGCCCTTTGGTGAAACCGTACTGTTGTTCATGAAAGATGGAATTTTTATTAAAGTGAGGTAACATTTGATTGAGCATCAACTTTTCAAACACCTTACTGAGCACTGGTAGAATTGATACAGGCCTATAATTGTTGGGTTCTTTACTATCACCAGATTTGAACAATGGAACTACTTTACTGTGTTTCATGAGATCCGGAAAGACTCCTTGGTCTATACTGGTGTTAAATATGTAAGCTAAATAGGGCGCAATGGTTTCGATTATAGATCTACAGACTTTTACAGACATTCCCCATAGATCTTCTGTTGATTTAATTTTAAGATCTTTAAAAGCTTTTATAACAGCCTGGGGGTTTGTATGCTGAAACCTAAACTCCAAAGGGCAAGCCTTCACATTCTGTCTAAGTAAGGCAGCAGAAAGCGCGGGTGAGGAATTTAAAGCTTGAGTAGTTTTAAGGGGAATATTAGCAAAAAAGGATTCAAATTCTTGAGCTATTTCTATATCTGAGTTAATGGGGCCATGTGCAGTCTCTAAATTAAATTCAGTATTTCGCTGTTTTTTCCTACCTGTTTCATTATTTATTATTTGCCAGGTAGTTTTTATTTTATCATCAGCTGATTTTATTTTATTGCTAATATAAAGAGCTTTGGCTATTTTGCACACACTTTTAAAAGTTTTTGAATATTTTGCAACATACTTATGAAAGCTTGTATTATTCATATGTTGCTTTAGGCCATAAAGTTCAAATAGTTTTTCCCTGCTTTTACGAATACCTGGAGTCGCCCAATCACTAAATAAGAACTTTGTGTAAATACTTTTAGTCTTTTGTGGAAAAGTGTCATTAAATTGCGTGTTTAATAGTGAAAAGAACTCGGCGTAGAACTCATTTGGGTCATCTATATTATTATAGTATTTTCAATACTTGATATTGCTAGGCGTCTGGCTGGCAATTTGTTGTACTTACACGTACGTTACGCGTAGGTCACAGGGTTAAGTAATAAATGTTGTAAGTTACTTCAGGCGATAACATCGTCGTAAGTGTCATGTCACCACAAATTGGAGTTCTGCAATTTATTGAGAACAGCGCCTAAAGTAAATTGCTTTTTAAAAATTCGCAGACAAGTTACAGGGGTGAAAATGACATTTCAATACAATTCTGAGCTGTTTAAATATTACTCCAATTTTTTGTCTTAGATATTAATTTTAAAAAATAGCTACACGCCTATATTTTTTTGCGGGGTAGGCAGAAGTTTTTATTATGTGCAAATTTCGTCAATTACCTATGCTTCAGTTCTATGCTTTAGGTTTTTGAAGTGAAAACTTCTTTAGGCGCGTTGGACATTTTGTAGATGAGGCTAAACCATTGATTTCGCGACACCATGACGAAACCTCATTTTCGTAAACACGATTGTGTTCTTTATTTATATTACGTTACGGATCAATATTCTATTCAAGTATTTTTACATTAAAAGTTTCGGAAGTTTTTTTTTTTTTTGTAAATGTTATTGTGCTCTTTATTTAGAGAAAGTTACGGACCAATGTACTATAATTTTTTTTTTTTTTTTCACCCAGGCGATCTTGTTCAAGTTTTCACTTCAATTGGCACTCCCGGAGTGCCACCACTTTCTTTTTTTTTTCATTTTCATCCAAACTGGACTTAAGCTGCGTCCAGATATGTTCTTTTGTCCGTACCGTACCTCGGTTTCGTATCAGCGTCACGATCGAAGAACACTAGTTTGAACGCCCGATCGGAGAAGACGTACCATCGTACCGTACCGAACGGGCGTCCAAACTTGCGTTCTTGGATTGCGACACTTTCCGAAACGGACGAGTGGTACGGACAAACATATCTGGACGCAGCTTTAAATAACACTTTTGATAATTTAATTCTTTAATTTTAATTAATATAGCACTGATAGCCTAGTGGTGTGACCGTTGAACTACCAAGTAGTAGGTCTCGAGTTCGAATCTAAGGCACGCACCTCTAACTTTTCGGATTCATATGCGTATTGAATAATTCTCACTTGCTTCAAAAACGGTGAAGGAAAACATCGTGAGAAAACCGGTATGCTTGAGAGATATTTCTCGACGGCATGTGAAGCAAGTCAGAGGCCCATAGCCGGCTCTGACACCAGATTTTAGTCATCAACCACACGAAAAGAAGATTTAATTATTTCAATAGAAACAATATTGAAAATAACATACAACGTAGTTGCAAACAGCACGTTCGCAACAAATAAGATCATGTAAGCCTCATGTGCATAGTATAACCTTTCTTCCTTATCCTCCCTTCGTACAAACTTGCATGTTGCATTACAGCATCACGAATTAATACCAACACACAATGCATTTTATACAAGAGAACGTTTAAAACACCTTCTTCTTTGAATATAATATTGTGTCGAGGATTTCATTAAAGGCATTGTTGTAGGAATTTGTAAGGATTTTGCTCCGCTGGGTTTCCTTTTGTCCTTCGCTGTACTGTTTAAGTGAATGTCGCCACTTATAAAATAAATATAGGAAACTAATATTCTTTAAGCGGCTTTATTTTTATATTGCGCTTGAAATTCCTCGTTAGGTATTTTTCCTTTTTTCTCTATCGAGTACGTTTAAAACGTTATTATAATGGGAAAATACTGGGTAATTATGGTAATTTTACTTCGAATTATACCGTTTGTAATGTCACTGGAGTCAGTCCAGGTCGCTAATGTTTTCAAACTCACCTTTAATACGTTTCTTTAATATCCATTTAGTAGATGACCCGGCGAATTTCGTACCACGTGTGACATTTAGTTTTATCGAGTATTTTTTTATTTTTCCTTTTTTGATCTTGTCTATAAAATATTAATCAATTTAGCTAGCCTTTTCCCAACTATGTTGGGGTCGGCTTTCAGTCTAACCGGATGCAACTGAATACCAGTTTTTACATGTAGCGACTACGTATCTGACTTTTACAATCCAGTAACTGAGTAATACGATACCCCTTGGTAAGACTGGTTATCAGACTTTTGGGCTTCTGACGATCCGTAACGACTTTTAAAGATCCACGAATGACAGCCGGGACCAACGGCTTAACGTACTTTCTGAGACACGGAGGAGTCTCTATATATTATGTAAAGAGGGTTACCCATCCACAGACCAACCTCGGCAAGCGTAGCTTAACCTGATCGATCGACCTGTGCGGGTATTATTACTTAGCCACGGGCTCCTCGAGTCTGTAATTCAAATACTCATGCAAAAAATCAGCTTTTACAAAATAATTCACATAGGTAATACTGCAAACAAGTTCCAGATAGTAATAATTCCACCTTCCACATCATAAAACGATTCCACAATTTACCCGAAATCAGTAAACAACGAACTCAAAAAAGATGCTAATGAACGTCAGTTACTCAGCAATGGTAGACTATTCACACAATACTTGGATAGAGAGACAAAATTTATCACGACTGTACTGGACGTATACGGTGCTAATTTGTACGGCCAAATGGGGCAACTACGCCCCAAGGGCATTACCCGGCTAAGTAACAAAGAGATGCAGCTGATTGATAATGTTGTGTCTAATGATGTAGCTATATATGGTGGGGTTATATTTTAAACAGATATGGAAAAGAGAGGCGTGTTCGGAGTTAATAGGGATTTGGGTTTGAATTTGACATTGATTAGTTTGAATACTTCGTAAAAACCAAATTAATATCGAAATCATTCTTTCAAAAAGTACGAAAATGCATTTTTACGATATTTTTGAGGTAGTTTTATACTAAAAGTTGTTCATATTTCATGACTAGGTACTGTACAAGCCTTTAACCTGCATGGTTGTACCATACAACCTTCATGAATAGTTTATAAGTTAATGGCCACCACCTACATGCAAAATGGCCAATAAATTAAAAAATAACCTTTTGTAAGCAAATCATTTCTCTAACAAATGCTGTACTAGGTTCACATTTTTTATATCTCCAAGTACGTTTTTATGTTTCGTTTTGATGTACGAATAAAAAGCAACGCTCATTGCATTTTATGTATGTTACAAAGCATGAAGAATATTTTCCCTAAAGTTACATTCGTTGGTAAATCGTTTTATTGCGGTCCCATTGTTTAATCCAAGCTCAGCTACACAATTTGTACAGCACAAGTATTTAATTTTATGACTGAGTGGTTTACTTACTGTTTAGTTAATTTAAGTTGATATTATTTTATTGTATTTCGAAATAAATATTATGAAAGATCATTATGTCTAGAAAAGGGGGGTATTCTGAAAATACGGTCATTAGAATTGCTTGGAAGAAGCGATATTATTCCAACTATTCTTTCCAGTTAAAACACTAGGAAGTGGTGAAGGGTTGGCGTTTTTAGGGGCCTGTTTTATGTAATTTTGACGTTCGGAAAGTGCTGATTCTCAGCCTAGTTTGAATATATGATTTTTGTTTTTTTAATTTATACTTGGCCTACTCTTTTGCAGCAAAACGAAAAGATCTCATTAAAACGTTACATAATAATAAAGATCATTTTTAGGAATGTTTCTTTTTTGCGACGAGTTTAGTATAGATCCGAATAATCATTCAAACACATTAAAGAATGTATTAATGGAGGTAATAATTATATATAGGAAATATATTAATTATTTAAAAATTAGAAATATATTAATAATAGGAATTATAATTACGCAATAAATAGCCAACGATTCGTATTTGAAAAAAGACGAGGGACCCAACACTTCATGGAATTAAAAATGGTGGACATGAACGAGCAAACAAACATGAGGGTAATCCCAAAGGGTTGTAGGAACAATGGTGTTTGTCACACGTCAGATAATGCCAGCCCTGTCCGATGTGAAGGTTTAAATGATTTTGATGAGGATCCTTAAAAATAATCATGAAAATGAAATCTGACATTGGGGGAAAGGTTCCTACTAGAACCACCGTAATTATAACTGAAGAAATCATGCATGAAGAAAAAGCAGTGTTGGTTGCAACTTCTAATGACGTCCTAGAAATAACGAACTCTAAGAGAAGTGGAAAGTGCTCCAACGTCAAAACATGCCTCTTGAATATTGTAGAAGTAGTAAGTTAGTAAACTAATATATTGGGTTATTATGTGAGTACAGCCGAATTAAAATCTAAATAAAAAAACAAATATATATATATATATATATATATTATTATTATGTATAATATAATATTATTATTTATTAATATTTCATCGTTTATTCATTTAAAATCTTAAAATTTACATTTTTAAATATTTCTTAAAATAAAAGTATAAAAAAAACATTTAAAAATATAAAAAATAGAGTTCCGCCGGTGTCGGGAGCAGGGTCCAAGCTACCGGTGGTTAGGGCTGCAGAGACAGGAACCTCCTCACAATGCGGGCCGTATCGAGGAGTACTGCTTTCTGAATCAGGCGTTTGATCCAACCGCCTAACGAGAGCCTCGAGAGATGGTGATCGAGGCTTTTGGCCATTAGGCCATTAGCCGTTACGACAATCGGCACAATGATAGCTGAGCTCACATTCCACATGTCAACAACCTCGTGTGCTAAGTCCAGATATTTTATTTGTTTCTCTTTCTCAGCTTTCACGAGGTTCTCGTCATGTGGAATGGTAACATCGACTATCATTGCGTGGCGCGCTAATCGGTCTATCACCACTATGTCAGGTTTATTGGCAACAATAGTCCTGTCAGTAATGATAGACCGATCCCAGTACAACGTGGCATGGTCATTTTCGAGAACTGGGTCGGGCACATACTTGTAATACGGTACCTCAGAGTCTACAAGTTTATATTTCAAAGCAAGTTGCTGGTGAATAATCCTGGCCACTTGGTTATGTCTGTGCAAGTACTCGCCGTTAGCTAGACGCGAACAACCAGAGATAATATGTCTGATGGACTCACCCGGACGATGGCATGCCCGACACACGTCAACCGTACCGTCCTTCATAATATGTCTCCGGTAGTTATTCGTCAAGATAACTTCGTCCATAATTGCACAGATGAAACCTTCGGTTTCCCCGAAAAGGTCACCGAAACGTAGCCAGGATACGGACGCTAAGAAATCTACACTGGGCTCGTGAAGAGCCCGATAGAAGCGCCCGTGAAGCGCCTTGCTTTGCCATATCTCCTTGCGGTCATCTGTAGTAAGTACTACAGGTTTGCGCCAGTTCTCTTTAGCCATGGAGAGCGGGGTGAGCCCGTTGTCCACTGCGACCACATCTCGGTGCATACCCACATCGGCTTTAAAAAAATATTCCCTGAGGCTGCACACCTCGCGGTTGTGGAGGGTCTTTGCATTTAAAAACCCTCGACCTCCGCATTTCCGCGGGATGTACAGTCTCATCACTGATGAACGTGGGTGATGCATCCGGTTTGCGGTCAGGAGTGTACGTACCCTCCTGTCCAGGGCGTCAAGTTCGGTCTGAGTCCATTTGAGTATGCCGAAAGAGTACATCAAGACCGGCATGACCCAACCGTTGAAGGCGCGCACCTTGTTTCCGCCTGAAAGAAAACTAATTAATACCTTCTTCAGGCGACCAAAGAAGCGCTCCTTCAACGATTGCTTCATGTCAGCAACGTTGATGCCTAACGATTCCGATATACCCAAATACCTATAGTTTTCGGCTGAGGAGAGGGATCTAAGGTGTATGGAGTCCGAGAGTTGGATTCCCTCGGATTCCATAATCTCCCCTCGCTTTACATGCATGACTGCACATTTGTCCACACCAAATTCCATCCTGATGGCGCCACTGAATGTTTCAGTTACCTTCAGTAGCTCTATCAGTCGCAACTTGTTGGGGGCAAAGAGTTTCAAGTCATCCATGTAGAGGAGGTGAGATATGACCTGACCACCTCTCCTCAGCCTATAGCCCAGACCTGAATCCTCTAGCAGTGTGCTTAGAGGATTCATAGCTAAACAAAACCAAAGTGGACTTAAACTGTCGCCCTGGAATATTCCCCGTTTAATCCATACAGGCTCGTCATTCCCCTGGGTCCGTCGACATCCTGGGTAGCGAAGGATCGTCCTCCATTGCCCCATACACGACATCAGGAAGGTGCGCAGAGTTGTATCTACTTTATACAACTCCAGCACCCTCATGAGCCATGTATGTGGCACCGAGTCATAGGCCTTCTTATAGTCTATCCAGCATGTCGACAGATCCTTGCGAGATCGACGAACCTGTTGGCTTATGGCCATGTCGATGAGGAGAAGCTCCTTAGTACCGCGGGATCCGTTCCTACATCCATTTTGAGAGACTGACATAATTGAATTACTATCAATGTGTGTGTTTATTATTTATATATTTATATATTTGTAATTATTAATATATTATTATTATTTTATTTTTTATATAAATAGCTGCAAGTCTGTTATTAAAGTTATTTTAAATTCGAAATATCTTTTCGTTCGAGTTCCCATTACAGTGTGGGCACTACTACCTACCTAAACTGTGTTGGATAGTGGTGAAGAAGAAAAATTGTTCCGTATCTCGGCCACCCTAATGCGATATGTATAATTATATCATGACTGCTAAATTCTTGATAAATGGAAATCCAAACTAGGTAGCATTAATACTTAAAGCTGATTCATTAAACAAAAAAAAAAAAACAACTAATCTTCAAACTATGATTTGTTATTATTGACTTCAAAACATCAAATATTGTATTCAGTTCATTTTTGCTCATGAATCCCTAGAACACAATATCAGAAAATCTACTCACAAACTCAAATACAGCAAACGAAAGCCAAAAACTTATTTATTGTTAATCCGAGCATATAATGCTTAATCTTTCCGTAAAGTCGAGCGTAAGGAGGCTGAGATAAAACAAACGGTACTGTTTAGTAAGCGTAAAAATACAAAACCCTTACTACGAGTTTATTGTATTCTCACACGATGTGACGAGGATATTTATGCAGTAACTATGCAGAGTATTGTGATGACAAAAGAAAATAGTGTAGTCACAGTATGAGAAAAAATTAAGTTGGAGTTGGATTAAAGCAAGCAAGATGGAACATCGAGTAGACAGGTAAGTACCGTTGGTGTTTCAAAAAGGTGTAACAAAAGAGTAAGTTCTCCTGGTAATTAAGAAACAAACTAATCACAGTTTCGTCTGCCAACAGTTCTGCTTACTAATGGCAAATTCTTCTCGCACTAATTTATTACTGTAGAACTTTTTAGATACATAAAATATTTACAAAGAGAAGTGTTTCTTAAGTTAACGTTTCTGTCAAAGTAAATATCTTAATATCGTAAGTAAGCATTAATAATCCACATGAATTCTCCAAGTTATCAAATAAATGAACACTTACTTTGCTGATCCAAAGACGAAAATTGAAGTAGACGCAAACCATTAGTAGCATTTCTTAAGTACAAACACTAAATTGAGCTATCTCCTTAAACTTATTTCAGTGAACTCATGAAACCTAAATCGTTATTAAATTTGATTTATTCAAGAGACTGAATACTTATATTTTATTGCTTTATTTCTATTTTATACTCTGAGAGATGAGCGGTTTTCTAAAGTGCTTTTAAGACTAGTCTACTATCAACTGTCGTTATTATATTATGCACATAATCCAAAATCGGCAACAATGAGGTTAACTCCTAAACTAGATACATAGACATGATTATAATGAGGCTTAGCTCATTAGTTTAAACTAATGAGCTAAGCTTTAGATTCTCCATCGTCTACGATTACTGAATTTCTGTTAGGTATATTATATTGCTTCTCAGTTACACACTGGTTCACTTCAATAATTGTACCTACATAACTGCCCCAGTTTACCTATAAAGAAAACAATATGTATAATGAAAACAAGAACAAATTGTGACCTATCTCTCCAAAACCTCTCACTACTCAAGTCCGTAAAAATATCTCTTATTTTGAATCCAAAAATATACTTTAATTGGGGTCTCCAATACATAAAGTAGGCGTCTTGTCACCTTGGAGAGCGTTTCAAAAGTCCTGACGTAGAATTTTGAAGCCGAACACTTCGGTTTGTTAGCTGACGTCAGGGTACTTGAGGCAACAACCCCTGTTCACGGCGTGGCGGAGGAGCGGGAGTCGATAAGTTAACTCGTTTATAAATTGACTAGGAGGCAGGCTTTGCACGGCTTGTGTAAAACTAGAGAACTTTCTTGAATAATATTGTTAGCAGTGACAATAACAATAATTTAAAAGGGAAAATTAGGTCATATTTTTATGTTGGTGCAAAAATTGATACACTGTTGCCTTATTGTATTATGTAAATCGCTAAAAACACTTCTTGGAATAGAAAATTAAACAGGCGAGTATTCATTTCGGTAGCCAAGATTGAATGACCGCGTGAAGTAGAAAAATAAACTTACAATACAAAACCACATTACTACAACACCAACAAAATCGAAAGAAACTACAAAAACATTTCCTGCCGACAAGAAAACTTTAAAACTAAACCGAATTCAATTTCTTATAAGACGATTGAATTTAGTTCACTTAAAAGCGAAGCACGTGACCTCATTATAATTTTTCTCGAGTTCGATACATTCCGTGTTCAGGAAAGTGTTTAGGAAAGAAAAGAATCAGAGAAAGAAAGAAAATGGACAGCAGCCAGACGGGATCTTAAGGGATTTCTGCGAAATAGTTATTGGGTTGAAAAGGGAAAAGTGCCAATGTAATGGGGTATTTTAGGGGTATACGATGTAGCTGTCTATGTCATAGTTTATTGGATTTGTCTATGTGGTAAGTACTGGAAGAATTATTAATGTTTCGTGATGTATGGAGTAAATAATATTTTATCTTTCTTCCTTTTCCAAAGCTCCTGATTTAAGGCTTAGAATTTATGTTTATCCGCTCAAAGATCGAGGAGTCGTATTTTTTGTTACTAATGTGTTCAATATTTATTTTTCTGAGTTAAAAATATTAAGGAATCTTGTATCAACAGAATTTTCTCCAAAGAATAGTAAGTATTTTATCACTAAAGAATAAACATAGCGAAACCAACTAAAACAAATTAAATTTTCCCTTTCCTAAATCAGCAGGGAATAAAATATTTTTGTAGATACGTCCCGACCAGTGAGAACGAGGCCCGAGATTTTTCACTGTCGCCGAGTGATGTAGAGTGTCAATTTTTAGTAGGAAGAGGGCGAGGTTAATTTTCGTCCTCCCTCTATTAAAGTGCAGTCTAAAAATAAAAGTAGGTTAGCGATGATAAAAAAAAAAAATTTAGATTTTATGCTAATCGAGCTTAAATATTGTTTGGCTTGTGAAAAAAATTTGAATAAGTTTTGCATTTATTACTGTTCATTGCAATACTCATAGGTTCATTGTGTGTGTAAAGCTCATTTTTGACGTCAATATTTGGCGAAAAAGAAAAAAAAAATAGTTTAGTCCTAATTCGGTAATATATTATAAATGAACTAACAGAAAAATCTGTAGGTAAACATGAAACGATCATAAATCTTAAAGAAGATTTTCACGAAAAAATAACTTAAGATTGACATTACCTTGCTTGAAATAGTTCAAACAAAAGATTTATTCGTTGTTAAATCTAGTCAATTATTCACCAAGATATTTCAGTACCTGTAACAGGAGAAAATTAAAATCTATTAGTAAACATTACTCAAACAACGTAGCAAATGAAAGTTTAGAAATAAAGGAAATTAATTTCGATAAATCACGAGATATTTTCGGGCCCAAAACAAATTGTAATAAAACATAATTTGGGGTCCTGACATACTATTTATCAAAAGTTTTGCGTTATGTTTTGTGAACAAAAATATAAAATCTTTGGATTGGTTGCCATACGAATTTTATGAGTCGACTGTAGGAAAAAGATTTCATCTGTGATATCGTTGTTATGATATTCTGTAAAGTGACAGTTATTTGTTGTCACTTGCCACTGGCTTTCATTACTTTGTGACATTTCTAACGCTTCAACATCATTGTCAGTCTTGATATCAAACAGAGTGGGTATTTGAACGAGGGTGCTGATCTATTATCTTATTACCTACGATATTTATATCAATTGATCCATAGCCAGCATAGCATTCGAAATCTATAGGTACATAGCCAACATGTCAAAACAAAAATGCCTTGTTCAGAAAATTCGTGACGAAAATCAGAACATGAAAGCCACTCCTGCCGGCGACGTGACAACAGCGCGTTTTGACTTGGATGACATGAATCGAGAGGCCTCAAGCTCTGGACCGCAAACGCTGACGCATTCACTTTGAAGCCAAACGAGTTGGCTCTTAAAAGATCCGCAAGTTTGACGTCAGTGTCCAAGTGCCCTCCAGCCGTCAGGAAACGTGTCTCGTCAGTTTTTTTGATACGCCCACTCACATCAAAGGAGAGGTTATTGATCAAAGTGGATGTACGGAAAAAAATGGGACGATAATAGAAGAGGACGGATGGTACAAGGATCGAAATAGATGTCAGATTTAAGGGTCTATTGGC
Organism: Omphaloscelis lunosa; assembly: GCA_916610215.1. Lineage (NCBI taxonomy): Eukaryota > Metazoa > Arthropoda > Insecta > Lepidoptera > Noctuidae > Omphaloscelis > Omphaloscelis lunosa. The sequence continues at coordinate 2,635,827 of OU744252.1, forward strand.
GATGCAAAGACAATCCAAAAAGGTTTTGTGTTATTACCTATTTCTAATTTAAAGGAAAGGTTTTTACTGTCTTAGTTAAAATTCACACTGCGTAGCACTATTTTGATCTTTCTTAATTAATCTAACAGCCACCCGGTTTCTTTGATCTTGGTACCTGTTTTAAAGACCTTTTCGCCGAAAATAGAATTCATCACTGGAGGTAAATTTTTTGAAGGTAACAATGACTGACATTAATATTCCAGTAGTTCTCTTAGTTTAATTTCCAGCCTTCATTACGTGCTAAGTGGAAAGTTTCTTTGCCTCCATAATAATGCTCAGACAAATTAGAATTGGAAATTCAGGAAGGGGCCGGAGTAATTTGTTTTGTTCTATTACCAAGTTATATTTGTTACAATTCGCCTGTCATTTTAGCAACAGCTTCCCAGATTTTTTTTTTCCCTGTCTACCTAATTTAAATTTGTTCAAGAAAAATGATAATGGAATTTTGAATTTCATTTAATTAAATGGGACAAAAGGTTATGGGTTCGTGATTTCTGCACAGAGGTTTATTTTAATGGAATGGTTTTATATATAAGTAGTTATTGTTTTTTTTTTTATTTTGGTTTATTATCGACCCATGTTATTGTTTCGGATTTTCCGACATTTAGATGAGTTATTAAACCAACTATAAATTGATGAGAATTCTCAATATATACATTATAGCCATCATTGATCATATATTATTGCAAATAGGGAGTTATTGTCCATTTTGTAAGAAAACATCTATATCTTCTTGTAGGAATTCTTTGTCTGTTTCAACTACTCTAACAACATGACGATCATAACCATAGCCAATGATAGAACGTATCGTACCAAATATTACAAATCCGATAATTTAGCATCAAACTCATTACCATGCTCTATCACCCTTTGTCAAACTTCAAGTTAGTACTTCCAAGTCTCGGTATGAACATCGAAAGTTACGACACGTGCCTCTGAGGTTGTGTATTTGAGACATAGTTACCCCTTATTAGCGTAGGAATACACGTGCGATCTTCCATTTCCAAATTCGTGAAACCATCTAAATATGTATAATACTTATGAGGAATTACTATGATGAAATTAATAGCTATAAATTCTATTCTACTTACAGGTTGACATTCGTTTTATTATTAGAATGTTCTGCCCTTGACAGCTACTTATTTTTACTTAATTATTTTGATATTCGTGGAAATGAAGAGCCTATTTTCTCACATGATTTTTGGAATTATCCAAGATTTTACCAAACATAAAACAGTTCTTAGGTATTTTTCCAGGTAAATTCCAAAGAAAGTCCCAAAGATCGAATCAACATCTCATTCTCAAATCACGATAACTTACCCGCAGAATCCCGCAGATTTATCATCTTCTAAGAAATACTATTTCTGTTTTGTTTCAAAAACGTCGCAAATTCAAAGAACTTTTCATATAAACAAGGCTAAGTCCTTGCGTCTATCCTCATTAAAACTGTATTGCATTAAAACGAAGGAAAGGATACATAGAGACAAACGATGGATACTCTCTTACAAACATAAGATTTTCCCAACAAAACCTTTGTATATGAGTAGTAGAGTGCTTTTTTGAATGGATATAGTATATAATTATGTTGGTAAGGCAACAAAGTTAAAATATGTCAAAGGAGTAACATGAAAGCGACGAAAGACGAAGTTACATCAAAGCATGTGTTTGTTTTTGATATGATTATTGAGTCATGCGTAAGAATCTTGGAAAATATTTTTGTGAAGGGTTCACGACATTAAACGATTCGTTCTAAAAATAAGGTATAAAACGAATACGTAAATGAGTGTTATTAGGATAACAGACTGCATCGTTCGTCTCGTGGTCGTATGCACTACTGCTGAGCATGAGCTCCTGGTTTAGATTCCCAGGTCGAGCAAAGTGTTATTATATTGGATGTTTCCATCAGAAATTTCACAGTAGCAGCCTGGAGTGTGGATTTGTGCCCGGTTGATGGCAATAAGGTCGCCCCTATTACATGTGACTAAATATAACTGGCGACCGTGCGATAAGGACATCTCTGCCTAACCCTTCGGGAATTACAGGCATCATGTTATGTTACGAGTGTAGAATAATAGAATAATTATGTTTAACTTCTGTAACCTTGTTAGAAAAACTGACGTAGAAAAGAGATTTTAATATGAAAAAAAACAATAAATAATTTTATTTTATAACAGCCTTTTTCACCACCTCCGGTAAACTAATCTAATTATAAGTTCTAGGGAACATATCTGCCAGATTTGTTTACATAAGATCTTTCTTTTCGTATTTTCTTTTAATTTATCTAGTGGATCGTATACATCCAGAGTTTTAAGATGATGCTGAATACTTTTATTTTCATAACAAATAATTAAACAACCCACATTAGGTACCTAATTTAAAAACCAACGCGCTTTGAATAATTAATTATATTAACGTGCTCACATTCACTGAACAATTATTGCATTCAAACGCAAAATCCAAAGCAAATAAAAACTTCATCACAACATTAGCACAATAAACACTGAATTAACAAAGCTTCAGCAAAACCACGAGTTAACGCTAGAACAACATGTTTGAATTAACCACGTGTCTAATAACGAACGGATAGTATTCAAAAAACAAAATTACCTTTTACACCCCAAAATAACACGTACTACCTGAAACATTAGATACTATTTCCATTGTCGAAACTCACCCGGTTAATTTGGACTTTTTATAGAAAGACTGGCATGCAATTTTCGTACAGACAATAGACGGAATTAACCGGTCCATATTATCAGCGTTTTAAACTTCAACAAAGGTTTTATTTAATGCAAATTATTTAGTTTTTGATGTGTAATATTAGAACGGTGGACTTAACAATGGAATAAACGGTTAACTGCCGGTAAATGAGTTTAGAATGGAAATAACCACTTAAGTTTTGCATAGTGTAATAGCGCAGAAGGAAGTTTGAAACTGTTTTTAAGTAGCTTAAGCATTAAACAACATTAAAAGAAAATCAAGAACATTAAGAAAAACTTTCCTTTCTTCTCACTGGTCATCGTAAAGGCGAAAATTTATTTAAGACGTATCAGAACTTTAATATATTCCTAAAAAATGCCTGAATTTTTTCAAACATAACATTCTTACTTTATCATACAAGTTAAATACATTCACATAAAAGCAATTCTGCTAGAATCTATTACATGCATCCCTTTCATCTCATTAATCCTCTAATCATATAACATATAATATCATAGATTGCCTACGCACCAAGAATAATTGAAAGATTATCATATCTTTCTACAATAGTTATGTATCATACTTTAGACAGAATAAGATCACGACTAGTTGAAATTAGAACTAATTCCAACCGAGTCGACCAAAATTATCCCTTTGAGGCTGGATTTAATAAATATAGATAACAAACCATATTCTGATAAAGCTTTGTAACACGAGGGAACTTGGTATGAGCTGGTATTATAATAGTTCGACGCAAGATGAGTTATGCAGTCTTACCGAGGGGTATCGTGATACCCAGTAACTGGCTTGTGGAGGTTAGATAAGCAGTCGTTTCATGTAAATACTGGCATTCAACTGCATCCGGTTAGACTGGAAGCCAACCCCAACACAGTTGGAACGAACCTAGACAGATGTATATCATCTCTCAGATGATAAATTGTACAACGAAACAATTCAAACAACAATGAACAAACTTTTCACCACACAGTAATAAAAAAACAGTAATACGAAGCTCTTTCACTACTGACCAACTCGCCAATAACTTCGGAGTTCCACAGGGCAGTGTTCTTGGTCTCACGCTTTTCATTGTCTATATAAACGACATACTAAACCTCTGTGAATAATGCTGACATTAGAACTGATGCAGATTTACAGCCTTCATACATATTTCGCGAGAAAACATGGGAACATATACACTGTCTAGCAGAAGAGGGATTGTCGCTAATCACGAATAACCTGGACAGAAACCTCCTCATGCTAAGTTGCAGTAGAACAAAATATATTTTTTTCTCCAAGATCGCTTCAAAACCTCCGGAAAACCTAAAGCTCAAACTGCATCACTGCTCTTTTAGCATTCCTACTTCCCCTTGTAACTGTCCTTTTCTTGAACGTACCATTAAATAGCTCGGTATTCTTATCGACGACTACCTAAACTTTTAAACTTTAAACTTTCTGGTAAAACAAAAAACTCATCCATACCATGCGTAGACTACGAGACCCATAGACACACTATAACAAGTTTACCTAGCGCTATATCAATCCATAATTCAGTATTGCATCAGCGTGTGGAGTAGTGCTAGAAAGACCAACTTGATTGAAGTAGAACGAGCACAGAGATTACTTTTTCAAGTAACTTTTAAGAAGCCCTACCGGTTCTTCACTGACTTGCTCTATCGTGAAACGAAAGTTCTCAGACTCCGCCAGATTTACATTATTTCTGCTGCACCAATATTAACAAAATTATTAAAAGCAGACCCGACTACACATCAATCATAAGTAAAAGAAACTCTAGAATCCCAACACCTGCCAGCACCTCATTACTAGCTACATGCTCCCAGCTTAATATCTCATAAATACGTAGGTACAATAAAGTCTGCTAACTCGGTAAAATTAAAAATACTTCCCCATTCAATTGTAAAAAATAATAAAGAAAATGTTGCAAAACTCTGGTTATGATGATTCGAAACGATTAATATAAATTGAAAGAAAGAAAAAAATAATTATTTGGGACACGCACAGGACATTAAAACAGAAAATTATAAAAATAGTAGCAATTTCAGAAAATAATATTACAATTTAAAAAACAAAATGTGTAAATTAAAAAGAACATTTGTGCGAGACCAAGAAGGCTCAGCGTAATGCTACGACTAACGCTAGTATTCTGATAAGGCCCACTGTGATACAATGGACACAAAATAAATCCCAATAAAGGAGTAAAAAATAAACTAAATAAAATGAGTTAACATAAAATAATACATACAAAAGTCAGTGAAAACCGTATTTCTTACGATAATAATTATAAATAAGATCAACCCACACCCCACGTTCCAACATAGCTTGTCCATGCTAGTACTACTTAGTCTGTGTCCATGCTACAAACTATTGTCGGACGCAAGCGCTGGCGATGTAATTGGATGTCAATGTCAGAACACTTGACTTGAAATACTCTGATCTGACACTGAACCAAAGACGCATAATGGGAACAAAATAATACGCACACACCGCACCCCCACACATACCACACCCCCACACACACCGCACCCCCACACACACCACACACCACACACTTTACACACATATTATATAAAACATACTAGACAAATACAACACCTGAAATAATCTCTCTAGTCTCTACTCTGGAATTCGTACCCCAATCCCCAAGATATAGACTGTCTAGTTTGGGGTTCACTAGTAAATAATATTTTCTAACCTAGCTATACATAATATTTTAAGCTACTCATATCATATCAAACTGTAAACCTGCTTGCTGTATTACCTGGACAAATAACTTTTTCTTTCTATCTTCTAAATCAAAGCCACGACTTTCCAATTAAGTCTTCAACTAAGTCCAATGGCTATAAAATCGTAGCTTCTTACCCTCCAAGGGTAAAATGATAGGGGAAAACGTGAAACATATCACCAATGTTATCAACGTAACGTGTGTCCATTTATCACCAGGGTGAGGTATTGCGTATTATTCTAAAAATATCGGATTGGTCAAAGGCAGAAGATCCAGCGGGAAGAAAGAAGTGAGGGTTTTGTTCGGTTATTGACGGTAAAACATATCAGTATTGATTATACCTGCTTTTCATTAAACTCAATCATTAAAATTTTGTGTAAGTTCGTACAAAAGCTGTTCATTTTTTTGTGTTTTGTGGCGAGCATTTTAGGGGACTATCTTAGATAAATTTGACGTTCAAAAAGTGCCTAATTTGAATAAATGACTTATGTTTTTGATCATTTTCGCATAAAATACTTCATCGAGCTTTTATAATATTTCGAACCTTCAAGCTCATTATAAAAAGAAAAGAAAACAGAATAAGCTATGAATCAGCACTTTTAGAAGGTCAACAGTAAAAATCAGTTCACAAAACATCCACATTACTTCTTACCGTTACTGTACGCCTGTATCATCCCACTGCTGGGCAAAGGCCTTTTCCCTTAACTCCTAGTGGTTGTAATCCAGGGTTAATGACAAATACTGGTCGTTTGCTTTTTCCGGCTCGTCCCACCATCTTCTACGGGCTCTGCCGCGACGCCTTCTAGCTTAGTCTAATTCTTATTCTTCATTTACTAAGTTTACTTTTGTTTCTTCCATCATCTTTTACCACTCATATCTCCTATAACTTGTACCCAATCTCGTGTTTTCAAGACGGAGAGTGCGTGTATAATGTAGCCTGGCCGTGCATAATATTAAAAGTAATATATCAGGGAGTGTGTGTTCTTCTTACACCTGTTATCCTCAGAAGAGTATTCATTAGGGGAACCACATTTAATATAATGCCTGGTAACAATAACATATATCTTCTTTTTTGTGCTTTTGCGGTGAGCGATTTCATACTATGAGAGGTATAGCGTCGTCTTGTTAGATTTTTGAATTTATTCTTCTTCTGTCAAATTGATTGTAAACGCTAGATTAATAAACACAGTTACACTCTCAGAAAGAATTCATTGCGCTCACGTCAGTCACGTCAAAAAATATAATTACGTATAAATTGTGGGAAGTTGGCGGCACAAATCAGTCACAGCACTACCGACGCGTCTCAGTCGTCGTCACGTCACTGGTCATTCAAAAGTTGTATTGCTGCGAACGAAACAGGCGTTGCTATAACTGACTGTCTGACTATCTGTTCACACCCGTCTCTACGATTGATGTGACTGATCGGCGATGTAACATTGACGTGACTGACGTGTGTGCGTGACCTTTACAGTGCGTTCATTATAACTTGACGCGTGACGCGATTGGTAGCACTGAATTTTGCAGTCGTTTCAATATTAGTTAATAGAGTTCAAAATGGCGACTGAAATAATAGTACCTACCAATCACATGATTGCAAAATTCAGTGCTACCATTCGCGTCACGCGTCAAGTTATAATGAACGCACTGTATTACGCACCACTGTCATAATTATTTATTATTTCAGAATTACATTTCAAGACTCTTTGGTTTCCCCTATTAAGTTATTTCTTATAACTTGCACCAAAAGTCTGCATGCTTCTAAGCCACGGAGAGCAAACGTAATGTATCCTAGCGGTACATAATATCGAGCTCAATATATCAAGAGCTGAGCGAGCACTTTTCTCTACACTCAACCATAGAATAAGAAATCCATATAGAAGTGTTCCTACTCATGTACTTTCTTTTGTAGTGCGCTGATACTACTAGTATAGTAGTAACCCCCTGCCAGCCCCACATGGGTCTTTAAAACGGAGGTCTCTTTACCCCCACTGCAAATACCTGTAGTGATCTAGTGAAAACAGGGCCCTCGATTTATATGATGATTGAGCGCTGAACGTAGAACGCGGGCCGGAATAGACGATAGGTATTATCTTGACTATTAAATTATTTGTAAATTATTTTTTTTTTTTAATTTAAATGCAATGTTGGCGATTTTTAAAACTGATACTGAATTATTGACATACAATTATTATTAGTGATATTGATACATTTAAATGTGTAATGAATTTTAAATATTAATGTGATGTTTTTTTTTTTCTAATTTGGTATTATTTTATTTATCATCGCTGTAATTTTCAACGCAATGTATTTTGTTATGGAATAAATTACTTATGACTTGAAATGTGCTGAATACGCCTCGTAACTATAGGCTAATATTCGGAGTAATAGTGTCACTTCTAAACATTTTTATTCTATGACTCGACCTTGTATTAGTATTCCTTATGTTTTTCCAGTATCCACTAACTTCATTCTTAAGCTTAAAAAATCACTAGTCATGGACTTCCATTTTGTTTTACCAAAGAAAAAAATTACTTAAATCATCTTGACTTTTGTTGAGAGGTCTTCATTGATTATTTATTGTTAAAGTATAGACTTTGATGTATTCAAATTTCTTCAGTAAAGGCATTTTCATCGTTCACTTACTGTCAAGATTTTTATTTTATTTTACTTTTTTACTCAAATCGCGAGGTATTGTGTGCACTTAACGAGAAAAGCTAGTTTTTATTCAATTACTTACTTCAAATAAAAATTCCAGTAAAAAGCTTCTGAACACAATAGACTGAGACTAACTTAAAATTTTATTAAATCTGTTATCCTCTTGAGAAACTATTGAATATCTAAAATCTGATATTGGTAACATTATTTTTCTAGAGTACCTACTACTTTTATTTTATTGAAGTCTAAAGATGAGAGACGTTTCAAACAAAAGTTTCAGATATAAGTATTAATTCGTTTTGAAATGACAAAAACTAAGGTCCATCATCATCATTTCAGCCGAAAGACGTCCACTGCTGGACATAGGCCTCCCCCAAGCACCACCACTTCGACTGATTCTGTGCTTTCCGCATCCAGCGGATTCCTGCGGCCTTCAAAAGGTCATCGGTCCATCTTGTGGGAGGCCTTTCAACGCAACATCTTCCGGTACGCGACCGCCACTCCAGAACCTTTCAGCCCCATCGGCCATCCGTTCTGCGAGCAATATGCTCTGCCCATTGGTTTGGCAATTCTTCGGTCTATGTCGGTTACCTTGGTTCTCCTGCGGATCTCTTCATTTCTGAATCGATCACGTAGGGAAACTCCAAGAGAAAGGGCTATGCTTCTGATAAGGCCCTTGTGAGCACCACGTTTCAGTACCATAGGTCATCACTGGCAACACGAACTTCTCAAAAATTTTCGTCTTGAGACACTGTGGTATGTGGGACGAGAAGATATTGCGTAGCTTCTCAAACTTAACTTCACGCCGTTATTCCCCGAAGGGTTAGGCAGAATATTGAACACCCACATTTCGCCAGTTATTTTTAAATCCCATGTCCCATGGGGGGCGAGGCTATTGCCATCAACCAGGCACAAATTTAGATTATGGGCTGCTACTGAGAAATTCCAGATGGAAACTCAATAACACTGTGCCCAACCAGGGAATCGAACTTAGAACCTCATGGTCAGCAGTAGTGTTTCCGACAACTGCACCAACGAGGCAGTCATTACCTAAAATTTTAGGGTTAAATTCCAACGAAATAATGTTCTCAAACAAGCAGCTTAGATGACAACAAGAAACACATTCAAAAAAGTAATTTAAATACACAATATTAAGTTCCAAATTACGCCCCAGAATAACAAAATGAAGAAATTAATTCTGTGCTACGCAAACTTCGCTTAGCAAACTGTCCGGAATATTTGTACACTGTGCCTTGGACAATTTTGTCTAATTGGTTCTGGCTTATCGTTTTAGGTCTTAGAAATCAAATAAAGACATCCAATACTATGTCCTGATAACAAATTAAAGCTAAAATCATGAAAGACAAGGTTATTACGAAATTGGAACTGTTTCCTTAAGCCTTAATAATGATTTTCATGAAATAACACCAAGTGCTAATAAATAGTACCAATTTAGTTTAGTTATCACTCTTAAAATACAACTATTAAAACACAATATTTTCAACATAAGTGTATCATATTTATCATATACACGATTATTCCTTACAATCCGCATCTACATCTCCAAAACCTTTCAGAATCGTCGACAAAGGTAGAAAAAAGAATATGACAAATCACCGAAAAGAAGTTCATCCATTATAAAAGGGACCTAGAATATTCAGAGCCCTTTTTATTCATACAAAAACATTGGCTCCAATAAAAATTTTAGCAGCAATAACAGTTAGGTTTGTAGTGGGAAACAAAACAATGATGAACGCAAAGAATATTAGTGTGAATTTATATCAACCTTTGTTCTCCGGGTGGGGAATGCGCATTTTGTTTGTGGGACACACGACTTGGTAAAATGGTGAGCAGCGTTAATTATGGAAATCCTTTTTTTCTGAATTTAATCCATAGTACATACTTGGACGACAGAGCTCTGCTCTGGTGAAAATAGGAAAGTTCATACTAATACTATGTATAGTACATACTAATTCCTTGCTGCCATGATAGTAGGTACTTACTAATTGCATGTCACAATGTCATTATTCTAGAATCTTGATAAATTTTAGGGCGACCTAGCTCTGCTCGGGTGAAATACGGAGAAAACGAATTTTCCCAGATATGAGACCTAGCTAGATCGATTTGTCACCCCCGTAAACCCCTATATTGCAAATTTCATCGAAATCGTTAGACCCACTTTCGAGAACGTGATTATAGATTATATCTATAAACAAATATTGCTTATTTAATAGTATAGGATGAACAAATAGGTCCATAAAGATATAGATGCTCTTAGATCTGCTAATTCAGAAGCTGCTTGTGAAAACAAGAACACCGACATTCATTACATGTAAGAAGGAAAAATATAAAATGTAGGACCTACCTACAAGCTCCTTCTTTAGTATATTTCCATGCTAAACAAGTCATTGCACTCAGTTTTGACACCGGCACCGCAAACTTCAGATCTCAATTGCAATTTTGCTCACCTCATTACGCAAAGCGCAGAAATTTGAGCCAGTGAGCACGAACAAACTCGATTCCTTCAAGGATATTCATGAAAGTTAGTGTACTTACGATAGTGGATAGTTTCCATCGTCGTTTATTAGTGGGAACTAAGCTCGCTCGAGGAACTCGTGGCTAAGTAAAAACAGCCGCAAGGTTATCCATCAGGTTAAGCTACGCTTGTCGGGGTTGGTCCGTGGATGGGTGACCATTTCTACATTCTTCCATGCCTCGGAAAGCACGTTAAGCCGTTGATCCCGGCTGTCATTCGCGGATTTTTGACAGTTGTTATGGGTCGTTAGAAGCCCGAAAGTCTAATAACCAGTCTTATCAAGGGGTATCGTATTACCTACTTACTGGGTTGTGGAGGTCAGATAGACAGTTGCTCTATGTAAAATACTGGTATTCAGCTGCATTCGGTAAGACTGGAAGCCGACCCCAACAACGTAGGGACAAGGCTAGGCAGATTGATTTTTGAAGTGCGAACTAATATCAAAGCAACTAGCTTCATATTTCTGACTGACCGACTCCTTGACAATTCAAAAGTGTCTGCAAATGGTTTAATTGAAATAAATGCTTTGAGTTGCAGTTTGAACGTCGTCGACATTAAATCTTTGCAGTAGTATTTTGTGTATGACCGTTTGGTTAATTAATAAGAAAATATTAATTTGAATAGTCGTACTCATTTCAATTAATATGTTCCCTTAATAGCTCTTCAACATGAATTACTAAACAGTGCGAAAAATTTAGGGAAACGAACCTTATTTATATTAGTATTCATAAAACTTCTGTAGTTATATGTTATTTTATTGTAGGTTTTCCCTGAGATAGAACTAAATCAATTTATTTAAAAAAAAAAAACATTTTCAACATTACTAACACAAATAGCAAAACTACTCAAAACTGTCGCTTTATTAGATCATGTCAACAACCGAATCCAACTATCATGAACATTTTTGCCACCCAACAGTCCCAGCCTCACCACGTTTGCTCAAGGCAGGTGGCGATTTCAGAGTTATATTAATTATAAAACTGCCTCGTTGGTCTAGTGGTCGCAGGCACCACTGCAGAACACGAGGTCCTGGTTTCGATTCCCGGGTTGGGAAAAGTGTTATAGTTTTTTTTTCTATCTGGAATTTTTCTTTAGCAGCCGCCTTTGCGCCCAGTTGATGGCAATAGGTGTGTAGGTCCAACGCTGCCTAACCCTTCTGGTAATACTGGTAGAAGCCTAGGTTTCATCACAATGTTTTCCTTCACCGATGGCAGTGATGTCTAAGAAACTTTCCAAGTTAAAAATCACGTTGGTACTTGCTCAGATTTGAAACCCAAACCCGTACTGTGTTCAGTCTAAAACATTTTCCATGACCTTGACTGTTATTTCGCTGGCCGTTCTTCCCGCCCGTATAGACGCAGTAATAATGGAACACTCGCATAATAAATGGCGACACGTTCGTAAGGTAACATCGCTCTTTCATTTTTCTCACGGTCGATTAATCTTCTGCGTGGGGATGCTTCTGGTTGGTTATTCGACGAGTATATATCGACAAATGACCGGGAATTTATTGTGTACAGTTGAATGGTTCTCGAGGTATGGTAAGTATTAGGCTTTTAGTAAGAGGTTTGTGGCTTACTTTTTTTTGAGGGATTATAAGAAGAATCTATAAATAAAGATGTCAGCGTGGTAAATGAAGTTTCTCTTTGACAAATAATTAATGTTGATAAATAGAAAGAAAGAAAGCATAACGTTTATATGAACACAGTTCGTGAAACAAAAAATACACCGAACAAAATAAAAAGAGAAAAATGTTTTGACAACAATATTGTGTGCCTCACGGCTGCGCCAAAAAGGTTCATTTCAGCATGAATCAAAGTCAAAGTCAAAGTCAAAACATTTATTTCAAATAGGCCCATGTATGGCACTTTTGAACGTCAAAATTTACAAAATAATATAATTGATTCTAGTCGCCCCTTCCAAAAGGTAGTTTTCGTATGGAGAAGAATGGGCAAGAAACTCCACCGTTACTCTTTTAAAATGTTTTACAATAGTTTGTATTAGTACGTACATTACTTAAATAATTATATGTGAAGACGATGCACCTAGAATAAAATTACTATACCACAATAGGTAAAAAGAATTAAAAATGAAGCAACGACAGATAATTTAATTATATGATAGATACATGGTGCTCACATATTTACAAACATAGTAAAAGTAGACGATTTTCCTAATGTTTTTAAAATTAATAAGTCAGTGTGTGAGGAAGTAATCACAGAATGTAAAATCAATGTCATATAATACAAAATTATAAATTTAACAATTAAATTAGCAACCTGTTTGATTTTGTCTTGATTCTAAATTGTCCTATGGAGCAGGACCAGCATGTTTCCAAGCACTCTTATCTTGGATATAATCCTCTAATTTGTAATATGCTTGTTTACAAAGTGTACTTTTAATCTGAGTTTTAAATTTTCTTTCATTTAATTGCAATATGTCACAAGGTATTTTGTTGTAACATTTAACACAGTACCCCATAAAAGATGTATGTACTTTAGATAATCTGAAAAATGGTTGATCTAGTTTATCTTTATTTCTAGTATTAAAATTATGTCTATCACTTATTTTATTAAAAAGATGTGGATTTTTCCTTACATACATAATATTTTCATAAATGAATTGGCAAGGTACCGTCATAATATTAATCCTTTTAAATAGTTTCCTGAGAGATTCGCGGCGACGTAGATTATAAATGGCTCTGACAGCTCTCTTTTGTAAAATAAAGATGGATTCAATGTCAGCAGCCCGACCCCACAGTAAAATGCCATACGACATAATGCTGTGGAAGTAGCTAAAATAGACCAATCGCGCGGTTTCTACATCTGTTAACTGTCTTATCTTTCTAACAGCATAAGCGGCCGAGCTTAGCCGCCCCGCAAGAGATGTTATATGAGGTCCCCATTGTAATTTCTCGTCTAGCGTGATTCCTAGGAAAACCGTTTGATTAATAAATTCCAGTTTTTCCCCATTCAATATGATGTCACATTCGCTACTTCTAACATTAGGTAATTTAAATCTAATGCATTTGGTTTTTGTTTTATTTAGTACTAAATTGTTTACCGTAAACCAATCTTGGACTTGCAGAATAGAGCTATTAACGTCTTCAAGATTTTGTGACCGTCGGTTTATTTTAAAGATTAATGATGTGTCATCTGCAAATAACACCATCTTCGGTTGATTTTGAAATAATTGGGGTAAATCATTAATGTAAACTAAAAAGAGGAATGGACCCAATATCGAACCTTGGGGAACGCCCATTGCCATTTCAGACCCTAATGAGTTTACGCCGTTTACCTGAACTTTAACCTTTCTATCTTTCAGGTATGATCTAAGTAAATCAAGAGCTGTATTCCTAATCCCATAGTGCTCTAGTTTCAGCAGAAGTGTCTCATGGTCTACACAATCGAACGCCTTCGAGAGGTCGCAAAAGATTCCAATGGCATCTTGTGCTTCTTCCCAGGCATTAAAAATGTTCTTTATTAGGGTGACACCGGCGTCAGTGGTACAACGTCCTTTGGTGAAACCGTACTGTTGTTCATGAAAGATGGAATTTTTATTAAAGTGAGGTAACATTTGATTGAGCATCAACTTTTCAAACACCTTACTGAGCACTGGTAGAATGCCAGACAGATGCTGTCTGGTGCTGGTTTTCTAATGAACCTTTGGGACATGTGACGGGAGGAACAAAGAGTGAAAATGACATTATAAACGGTAGTGATGGTGCAAGTCTTTAAACAAACTCCGAGCCCAGGTTGGCCGAAGCAAGGAAAATCTGTTCAGGTGGAGATTCATAGACGACTCTGCCTTAGAGCGTTAATGTGGTGCTGTTCCATAAACGACAGGACACTTAATGTCATGTACTGCGTGTCCTGTCAGCTGCACTTTATTGGAACTAATGGACGCTAGTGATGTCGCCAAACACGTGGCCGAATTCTGGGCAGAGTCTATAGTGAGTTTAGATTGCCATCGACATGCTAAGAAGAAGAATGACGTTATTTTTGTAATCATAATTTAAAAATCTAGATGAGATCGGCGTTTCCTATCCGACTACTCTGAAAAGACAGGCCGAAACAAATTCAGTCTCTTTTAAATTCCAGATAATATAAGTCACAGTTTCTTTTAAATTTCAGACGTAATCTTGGTCTGATCATGTGAGGACCATGGAGATTGATGTCCGAAATGGTATTTTGAGGAAAGAACCATACAGATTTGAGTAGATACTGCATGCATCAGTAAGTTATTGTGCAGCTCAACTCAGAACTTAAGGAGCTGAACGGTTTACGCTGGACTAGTAACAGACCAGCATTATTTAGTCTTTAAGTAAATGAGATAAAAATTTGCCGTAAAAATTATGTATTTATCCATAATTACTAAAACTACTTAAGCAAGGTACGAAAATGATACTATTGATGCCATCAAACTAATCTCGATACCTGTAAAAGTCCATGATTAATTAAATCTGCTGTTTCATAATAAGTAAAGCTTTAATTTCTATAAAAACTGTAACTGCGCATTGTATCCCAAAATCTATAATATAGATATACCAACTAACAATACTTGATGCTAATCTGATTTGAGTATAATAATAATTATATAAAATTAATATCACAAAATCCGATTAGCATTGTTTTGGCCAATTTAACAGTACGGAATATTGATCAAACAGAATGTATAATCGGGATAAATTTCACTTGGCTATCGGTAATACGATCAATTTTGATTCTATTTGCGTAATTAGTTCAAATTGTAACAATTATAAAGTAATTTGGGAACCAAAGTATGATAATGAATCTTGGAGTGGTCTGTTAAAACAGTTACGCCTGACGTTTGCTGAGGTAGCTGGGCCATGCGGGAGGGGTGACAGTTGTCACAATTTGACGAATCACTGAACTCGCGCATCACGTTACCACACCTCGCCCGCACCGCGCAGGTACCTCAGCAAATGACTCAGTTAAGCGGTAGGCCTATATGAAGTTTGAAACTAATATAATGGCGCCTTTACCAGACGTGATCATCGTGTTAGTGGTTCAGCAGCTTCAATATCATCAGGATTGTGCTGGAAAATAGTAGTTCGTCGTAGACGTGGTACGACAGTGGCTCCCCTTACATCCTCTTCTGTCATCAGAAGATAGCCGCCCCGTAACCATTGATACGACGCTCTGCTAGAGTGACTATCACAAGCAAGTATCACTCTTATCCGACTTTTTGCGTAATAGACGGCGCCACTTGCGGCAAGTGGCGCCGTCTGGTTTTGTTCCTTCGTTCGTTGCTATCTTCGTTCAACAGCAAAATTTTGTCACAAATACATGTTATCATCACCAACGCCACCAATAGTGGTGATAGCGTATCGTAAGATACGGATTATATGTATAAAAGCATGGTTGAAAAAAAATCTGTGAAATTGATTGTGTAGACAATTGAAACCCTACGCCAATTAACCCTATTTATTACCTATAACCATTACATAAATTTAAATTTTCCGTATATTCATATCATAACTGTCAAATTATGGCATGTTATTTGAATACACAGACGATTTAAGTTGGTAGTCGAATTAATTTCCCCGACTTTCTGAATTCCGTGTGCATACTTCGAAGTCTTATCACCACATTATTAACTGAATTCGAAAAACTCAATAATTCTTTTATAAAATTAATGTAAAAAATCTTTGCTATCTTCAAATAATATTGTGTTTCCAAACTTTTGAAACCAGCAAAGATTTTCGTCAACATGAAAGCTGAAGTCCTGGCCGGTACAATTTTAAAAGTTTTTTCTTTATTTTTCTTCTCTGTTTTGAAATTTCAAAATTCTATTAACAAGTTTTTCTGCCATTCGGATCGCGTCTTTCTTTCTCAAATACAAATATAAGACGGTGTATTTATTAAACTTTTTAATAATGTGTTGATCTTTGAATTATAATATGATAATATAATTGATGTTAATAGTATCATTAATTTAAGCTTTGCTTAAATTATACTTCCAACTTTTCAATATCACAAAAACAATATGATTTATGTACTTACTTTTTAATATCACAATGAATTTTCAAAAAGTCCTTCCTTAATGCTCACAAGAACTCTTTTTCAATATTTCATGCTTCTAGACCCAGCGGTTTATGCTATGCGTTGTCTGTCAGTGGATGAATGAATTTAAGATTTTTATGGAGTAGTTGATTTCCTTATACAAACATTGTATACAGGACTTTGTGAAATTTCAGCAAAAAGTACTGTATAAAATATTTTATTTAGTGAGGACTTTTTGAAAATTCATTGTGATATTAAAAAGATAGAAGTACATAAATCATACGTTAAGTTTAGCATAAACAGCTAATAATGTTCCCACTGCTGGGACACAGGTCTTCTCTCTGTGAGAGGAAGTGGGCCGTAATTCACCACGCGAGCCCAGCGTGGGACTGCCGGAAGGTAGATATCCTATGTGTTCAAATTTTTCGCTATAGGATATGCCAATTTTCTCACGATGTTTTTCTTTACCGTTTTGAGAGCAGTGGTGATGAAATAATTTACACAAAATAAAGCGCTTGTCTGGGTTCAAACCTACGATATACAACTCGTAAGTCACGGTCGTTACCACTGGGCCACCACTGCTCACTGCACGTTGTATCTAGACCTATTTGTTTACTGTTCATTAATGAGGATTTAAGCTTCTACCTTGCTACCAACGGTATTAATTTTAACAAGTAGACTTAATTAAGATGACGATCCGACCTTTTGATTCCATACTTCTATTATTTTCTCAACCTCGATATTATCATTTCTTACATAAACCCTAAATGTAAGAAATAAGGGACCATCCTTCAATATCTAGAGCATCGTATACGTTGGGTCCTACATTATTGCTCTCGATTTGAGCAGTGTTAGCCAGCGTTTGTCATTCCGGAGGGCGACGCGATTGATCGTCTTCGGAAATATTTATAAATTCCTGAATCTTACGTGACCGTCCTCTTCAGCTTGCTGGCATGCTGGGATCAAAGCAATATTGATTAAATAATAAATATACAACGTGTGGTCTATCCACCATATCAACGAATAGATTTAATTAGGTAATTCAATCTCTTATGTGTTGCGAAAGTAAAAAAGAGTGATAACTTACTGAGTGTAAAAAGACCCTTCATGAAGCCGTCATCTACGCACACTGTACATCGAACTAAATAACTTCGTGCGAAAATAATAGCCGACTTTTGTTTTTAGTATGTCATTGTATTTTCGCTGTGTGCGCAGCGTAACACACGCAAACCATTGTGCATATGGTTGTATACAATGGTACAGGGATCGTGGGAGTATTTATAGTTAAAGTATAACATTTATAACATGTTCTTGTAAATAAAAAAAATAAATAAAAACGTTGGTACTTTGACCTTAAATATTTCCGTAACCAGAAACTCTCCAGGCATAGTTCAGTACAATAAAAAAATAAAAAAACATAATAAGGGCAAGAACATGTGACCCTCGGGTTGGCACTCGGCACTTTAGCGTGCAACATTTCTCAGAAGTTAGAAAAGGTTAATACAATAATAAAGGTAAAGGTTAATAAGATTTCTAAACCTACAGTGTTCAGCATTCATGCCTCTCGTTCAATTCAAATGGACAATTCCCGAAAATTTCCGTATCACAAACGGGAAATACCAGGACGTACTAAATAATTTCCCAACGTATACGGTCCATAAATTGTGCACGTTTCTCAAAAACACTTGTGTATAATATTCGCGAGCCAAATACGGATTTTCATTTATCTAAACCAAGCATGTGGATTATGTTGGGCCGACGCAAAAATGACAAAGTCAAATCATTTATTTCAAATATGGCTCTTTTAAACGTCAAAATTTACAAAATAATATAATTGATTCTAGTCGCTCCTTTCAAAAGGTAGTTTTCGTATGGAGAAGAATGGGCAAGAAGCTCCACCGTTACTCTTTTAAAATGATCTTTCAGAAACAAATCTTTGCACGCATCTTTTAAAGCGTCCTTGAAAGTTGGATTGAATTCACTTAATTTTATAATTAAGTGAATTCATGCATTGTCTTGTTTAGGGATATTGCCAAGATTTGTGACTTTAATATGCTACAACTGTTGAAATGAAAGACGTTTCTTAAGTAGGAATACTAAGTTGGGAACATTTTCTTTGTAACACATGTTGCAGAATTCTCAGCTGTTGAACAAAATCCTTTAAGAAAGACTTATAAATTAAAGAACTTTCTTGATTGTGTTATTTCTAGGAACGGAGTATAAAAACACTTGAATAAATTAACAAATTTTACTGATGGACTGATGTTGCTTGATAAAACACTCTAACAAGCAAATGACAAAAGTGATGTACCGTGAGTAACACGAAAGGTACAATTAATACAGAAAGAGTGAGTGCAGGTAATTAAGTAAATGGACCGCCGGGTAAGCAAGTCGCTGGCAATAACATAAGTCTCAAGGAGCTGTGCGAGTATATTGCTAAGGATGATAGATAGACGTAGTTAAGCTGTAATAATAGTGTTGTAGTTCACAGAGCAGTATCTTAGTCTCTTTGAATATGGGCACGAAATTATTCTTCCCTTGGTTTAATATATATTGTGAACGACCACGTTCGATTACCATGTCAGAGTAGAGAATGATTACCATGTCAGGATAGAGATAAGAGTGTGTAATTTGAAAAATGTTTCAAGAAATTCCGTTTCGTATATACTTTCCCTTCGATATTTGTTTATCTATGCCTCTGCATTTATAGTAGATCTCAACAAAAATGGATGAAAAAATAGGCAGTCATGGGGACAGCCGACACTGAAAAGTTAACATGTGACGAAACCAGTCACCTTGAGTGGTTAGCTTGCGTGTTCTGTGCTGAGCTCACGCAACGCGTCTTACGTCCAGCCAGTAATAGAACTCGCCCATAAAGGAGCACTGTCCCGAATTAGACGCATTATACATTTATTGTACAATACCAACACCGACCAAAAGTCCATAGGCAATCTCACAAAGGAATAGACTGACGCTTCGGTTTGACTTACGACCTTCTTCTATAAGATGTTACAATACTATAGATACACACACACTCACTTTATCTGCAACTCATAGTACTTCATAATTTCTACCAATATTGTATATGACATGCTAGCTCAGTGGATAACGTGCTCGGTATGTGCGGTTATGGCGAGCCGAGCGAGAGTTCAAATCACATCTGCGGTTAAATTGCAATTTTTTAATAATTACTATTTTATAATTTATTTTATACTATAAATACGTTTTTGTTATTTTTTTTATAATGACTAGTTCAATAATCATTCGCTTTTTGTTTCAGTCGTCTTGTTCACATAAATATTAAAGTTTAGCAGGTAGACCACAAAAACTAAGTAAATTATTTCGATTTCCGTGGGGTAGACAGACGCAGTTCGTTACGCGTATTCGCTTAATAAAACTTTGTTGGTTCGTGGTTATTGTTGGTGACGAGTATTTAGGTATTAGCGGTGTTGTGGTTATTATTTTCAAAATGCAGTTAAATATAAATATTGAAGGGAGATCAAATATTATTACGCTGCGTAAAAGTGAATGTAATTTACACAAATATCTAATGAATCCGGACTAAGTGTGAGTGTTATCGTTTAAATATTTCATATTTTACTAAACATAAATCTTAATCAAAGGTATTGTTGATAGAACAGAGGTATTGTTGAGACAGAAGATGCCTTTAAAATTTTAAATTCATTATGAGGTTTAATTCGATTAGTGAATGATAAATAATTATTATGTGTAATAAATACAATGTTATTCTTTGTTCTAGAGAAATACTGTGAGGGTTAAGAGGAATGAGGAAGAGGCTTATTATCGAGCAGTAGCGACGTCAAATGATGGAAGAATATGAAACAAATGGTTTCATACCAACGAGATATTTTGCTGAATTATTAAACAGGATATTATTAACCGTTCTCCGTTGCATCACTGAAGACCAGCTAGGAAACTGTTTTTGACAGAAAGGCATAAACAAGAACGTTTAAGTTTCGCACGATAATATTAAGACTTCAAGTGGGACACTGCTATATTTAACCTTAAAATATTTACCGTACCAACTAAATAAACAACAGATTCGTTATTGCATGAATTTGTGGTAACGATTTTTTAAGCAAGTTACAATATGTTGTTTGTCGTATTTCTCGCAGATAGACCGAAAATGTTTAAGATTATTTTATTAATATTATTATTTTAGGATTACAATTTGAGGTTTAGTTTCAATCTTCTTTTCGTAAAGAAAATGAATACTTAAGCTATAACCTCAATACCAACCAATATTTACTAAAGCCAAATAAATAATGTAAACAAACACTTAGTTAACCTTAAAATCACCTATTTTGTAACTAGTTTTTTTTTTTACATTTTGATTAGTCTTATATTCTTATTTATTGCTTAATTACTTCGACCATGATCAAAGCTAACTAATAATAAGCTAGCTAATATTTATGGTGAAAAAATCAATTTAAAATATGTCAAAATAATATAAATTGCTTCTAAGTTTCTCGACATCTATTTCACATCTTATTGAGCTGACGTAATGACAAATAATTGTAGCAATATATTATCTATAAGTAAAATAAATATAACGAATACAATTTTTTAATTTTGCTATCTCATATCACGCATTTTTAATTCTAAACCCTTTATTGCAATAACAGCATTAATAAAAAAGGCAGCAATAGTTAAAATATAATATTATTGCAAACAAAAATATTAATATTTGCAAAAACTGCACTGTGCTTGACGAGGTTGGAACCTAAGCCAATTTGCATCTCAGACCAATGCTTAACGCGTTATGCTATCTGCACACGTAATTTTGGTTCGAATTTTAGTAATCCCATAAACTGGCCGAGGTCAAGCGCATGATGCGTGTTGTCTAACAAAAGCGACGGAAATATATATTTGTTTCGGTAGTGCGACGCAAGTACGCGACGATACGACAGTGTGTAAAGCGCAATACTGCGTTCTCTGTGGTGTGTGTGCCGTGTTGTTTACACATACAGATATACGGACTACACCGCGTGTTCACAGCAATATGATTCTTAACGTGCTTATGCACTTTTGAACGCTTACTGTACATAAAACAAAAGGTATTTTAATAAAACACGTATATTAAAAGAGAAATCATTAAATTATCTTTAAAATGGTGAAGGTTTCAGAAATATACGCTTGATAGTTTTTGCGTCATTCTCAGTTTTTTATCCGAGTTTGACATAACTTTACAAATTAATTACACTATGTAATATAAACATCATCTAAAAGGATTTTAGACGTGACCTTCAGCATAAAGTCATTAAAAGTCGTTCATTGTCGCCTTAAAACTGCTTTTAGCGCCATCTATGTTCTTTAGTTTAGCACTACAGCAGGAGCACGTCGGTGACGCGAATCTATGTTTACCCCCTACCAAAAATCAATGCGCCAAAAGAAGTTCTCACATCCATTTTTTTTTGTGTGATTATTTTAATTGCCATAGTACACCTATGTTCTATGAGTAAAAAACCTTACAATTAAAAGCATCTATGATATTGTTTTTATGTATCAATGAACGGACTTCGACTGCATAAACCAATCATTGTAATCTGCTTGATTCATCTAATGGCATCTAAACACCACGTTATCTTACTAGAATCTTTACCACTTACAAAGGACTGTTTATCCCTAAAAGTTTTGGTGAACGCAATTCACTAATTAAATAAATGCTCCAGTTTAACTAGTTTGTTTAGAATGACGTGTGGGTGTTTGTGGGCGAGTGATAGTGCTGGGCAATAATTGAATTGGCCGAGGCCGAGATACCGGGCTGGGAACGAACGATAGGTGTTGATTGGATCAGCTGCCGATCTAGGGCCAGTTGTTGGAATTCAGATGGTAGATGCTGCTATTTTGATAAAGGTCTGTTTGAGAACTGCATTGTACAAATACGGTTTTGATTTGAATCATCCCCATGACACCATCAGAAAAAAAATATTTTGATGCCCGTTTTGGTCAAGTCAAAGTTGCAATTTTATGTTTTATGCTGTGATATTTCCTAAAATTTTCAATACTTTCTCTTAAAGCGAAGAGAAAAAGAAGAATACCTAAAAATCTTTCTCACTCTTAAAAGCCATCGAGTAAAATCAAACTGATACTTCGGCGTGCGCCGTGATTTAGTATCACACTCCGAAATCCTTTTATATTCGTCCTTAAATAAGATTAAATACTTCACATTCTTTGTATGTAGCAGGAAGAATCCAATTCACGAGCGTAACACGTATGTAGTACTTTAGTGCTTTTTTATTCCTAAATCAAGATAGCACATAAGGTCAAGTGGCAAAAGCTCAGCGCTGAAGATTTGTGAGTATTCGTGGATGATTGTGACCACTCGTTGCACTTTTAGCTTAGTTGGATTGGTTATAAAACAGAAATACTATTTACTAGTAAGTTATAAAGTGGTATCAAAATGATCTGCCGTTCGTTATTCAGTTCCTCTAAAATTTGGACCGTAAGCACGCGTCCCACTGCTGGGACACAGGGCGCAAATATGTATATTATTATTAGAAATTCTTACCTAGTAATTAACTACACATACAATGCTAGCAATCTATTAAGAAAAATAAAAAAATCTAAAATCGGCCGGCCGAATTTTTCGCCGAAGACGAATCCGCACATCAACATATCTCCGAAAATCTCTCACACGAATCGTGTAATTCACTACAATTTGGGACTTAATCAAGATGTTTTAAACACTTGATGTAGGTATTAAAGGTTCTTAGTTACTTTGAAAGGAAATGTTGGTTGTTTGTTGGGCCTTTAATTGCTGTTTGTATGAAGTTGATTACTTGGTTGTTAGAAAGTTTTATCGAGAATATGTTGCTGAACAGTGAATTATCTTATGGTGAAAGATTTTGTTACCCAAAGTTTTGTTTATATCAATAAATTAACATTCATGTTTTATTGTAATTAGCCACGTTTATGTAGGTAAACAACCTCCATCAACACTGAACGCGATCAGCACTTTTAAACCGCGTTTAAAAGATGTTAGTGTCAATATTACAAAGCAATTTTGACACTGACAGCTCTTGAATGCGATTAAGATGTGCTGAACGCGTTCAGTTTCATTGCGAAAATTCGCCATGGGAGACATATCTATATCCAGTAGGTGACTGCGATAGGCTGATTTATAACTTTTCACGTAACACAACTTCAAATTTATATATGTGTAGATATATTTTAAAACTTAATAGAACATGTATTCACAATAAACAAGCAAGTTTGTCTATCGATTTTACACAAGACCGAAGCAAAATACCGTTGCCCTAAATTATAAGCCCTAAATCCTTACTCCCTAGAAAGCTGGAGCCGGCTTATATTAATAAGCCGATTTCAAACCCACCACGCTCTCTATTTCAGTTCGGTCTTTGATATTAAATATTGCCGTTTTGTTTGTATTTCGAAGACAGAAATAAAACAAAATACAAGTAAAAATATTTAAAAAAAGGTTTTATTGAATTAAAAAGTACTAAATATTTGGAAAATCCAAAAGTGCAAGCCTCATAAAGGCTCCTACAAACAGGCGCGACAAGCGACGCGACACAAAGACACCACTCGTCGCGCGACGCGACGTACCTTTGTGTCGCGTCGCGTGTCGCGCCTGTTTGTAGGAGCCTTA
The DNA here is from genome assembly GCA_916610215.1 of Omphaloscelis lunosa. NCBI lineage: Eukaryota > Metazoa > Arthropoda > Insecta > Lepidoptera > Noctuidae > Omphaloscelis > Omphaloscelis lunosa. The sequence continues at coordinate 2,660,156 of OU744252.1, forward strand.
ACGCTCATTACAGAACAGAAAAATATGTTTTGACTGCTTTTACCCATCAATTTGGGTAAAATTTCTCACGTACATCTTCACGTACTGTAAAAGACTATTTAGGTTTACTTTATTAGCTGCTAGGCGACAGAAGAGGGTCAAAGTTGGAAATATATGAAGATAGATTTTTATAAATGATAAATGATAAATGATTTTATTTCTGTAAATAGGTTTGTACAAACACTTTTACACGTCAATCATATTTTAAAAACTAGATGAGGTCGGCGTTTCCTAACTGACTACTCTGAGAAGAAAGGCCGAAACAAACTCAGAGGTCACAGTCTCTTTTAAAGTCCAGACATAATCTTGGTCAGATCATGTGAAGACCATGTAGATTGGTGTCTGGAGTGGTCTTTTGAGGAAAGCATCACACAGATTGAGAGGGCCTGTCCAGTCAGTGCACGCATTTGTCAGTTATCGTGCAGCTCAACTCAGAATTAAGGAGCTCAACGATTCGACGAACAATGCCAAAGAAAGGACATTTGGGTAGGCCGCATAAATTACTCAAACTGTCAGACTATAATTAGAACTAAGTGAGAAAAAATTAAAAACAAAAAGAAAAAGGAATGACCCACATAGTCTTCACATTCACAATAATTTAAATAATATAATACTTTAAAAGTATATAAAATTCATTAATGTCAATGTGTATATAAAAACCAGGAAATAATCTTGGTCAGAGCATTTCATTTGAGGACCATGTAGATTTGTGTCTGAAATGGTCTTTTGAGGAAAGAACCATACAGATGTGAGTGGACCTGTCCATTCCATGCACGCATTTGTCAGTAATCGTGTAGCTCAACTCAGAACTTAAAAGGAGCTCAATGATTCGACGAACAATACCAAAGAAAGGACATTTGGGTAGGCCGCATAAAGTACTCACAACTGCCAGATGATCATTAAAAGTAACTGAGAAAAATAAATATATATATATGACCCACATAGTCCTCACATTCACAATAATAAAAAATAATAAAAAAATATTATACTTCACAAAGTAAATATTCATGTCATTGTGTATATAATTTTAAAGTTAGCAAAAAAAAAAAAAAACAAAGTTCCGAAAGTAAAACATAAAAAAATTATAAAATTGGAGCAGCTCAATCCCATGCTTTTTTATCCTCAATGTAATCTTTAACGGCATAAAAAGCCTTCTGGCACAACTTGCGTTTAGTAAATGATTTGAATTTATTAAGGCTTAGATCTTGTACGTGGCTTGGAAGTTTATTATAAAAGCGTATACATTGACATCTAAAGGAGCTACCTATTTTCTTGAGCCTTGTTGTAGGTACAACAAATTTGTGTTTGTTCCTAGTATTTATGTTATGGATATATGTTTTTTTATTAATATAATTATAATTAAAATATTTTTGATTAAAAGAGTCATTTTCAATAGGTTTTCTCCCATGGCTGAAACGAATCAATAAAAAAAAAATGACTCAAATAATTGATTTTTTCGCAAATTACAATGTTTTCAGGTTTCACACTTGATTGACAGGAAAAATTTAAAATGATGTTTTTTTTTCTTTTCTGCTGGATTCAATAAAATTTGAAAAGTACAAAATTAATCTCCATTAAATTATCTTTATAATGATATAAAACTTAAGTAGGTTCTGTGTACTAGCCGAAGTGTAACAATAAAAACAGTTGCAGAAAAGAGGCAAAACAAATTTTTCGATCGCGGTTCGCAATAACAAACGTGCAACTCACGTAAACATAGAACTTTAATATTTTCTTAAAAGCTTGAGGCTTATCTTTAAGTGTAAGAAGGACGTTCATGCTTCAAGCTTTTAAGAAAATATTAAAGTTCTACGTTTACGTGAGTTTTATTTAGTACTTTTTAGCATTAGAATTTGATAAAATATCTGTTCAATCACCTTCACTTGTAAAGTACTTATCAAGACAAATCCAACCGTCCAATACAATAGGGCTATCTTGTTTCGTTGAGGAGTTCCTATGACCACCTTCCAGCTACAGCATCAGACCCTGAACAGCACCTAGTGTAAAAGCACTCGTCAGTACTTATCCAAACACGATGGTTTTATCTTGTTTGGTTAAGGAGTTCCTATGGCCACCTTGCGGCCCCATCATCAGACTCTGAACATCACCTAGTATAAAAGCATTTAACAATACATTTCCAATGAGTCCAAACACGACGAGGTTATCTAGTGTACTTGAATTTCGTTCCTGTGCTGTTGATCACTGAGGACATTTCTCGTATGGAGCCAATCCTGAGTGCAGTTTGTGGTGTATGAATGCGCCTATAAAATTTCGTGTCTGTACTGTTGACCGTTGAGGAGTTTCCTCGTCTGAAGCCAATCCTGGGTGGCCCATCAGGTCATGCTTATCATAAAAATGCATTGTCTTTGGATATGAACCAACTTTTAAAATGTCAACTCCGTAGAATAAAACGAAGTGGTTTAAATTTTGTTTGTAAGATTTGCCACAAACAAACTAACTAACAAACATTGCAAGTTGAATAAAAGCTTTTAATAAAGACATTTTGTTTTATAAAGGGAGCAGTGGTGGCCCAGTGCTAACGGCCCCGACTTACTAGTTGTAGGTCGTGGGTTCAAACCCAGGCCGTCACTTTACTTTGTGGAACAAATTTCATCACCACTGCTCTCAAAACGGTGAATGAAAACATCGTGAGGAAACTGGCATATCTATGATATGCCAGTTCGAACCAAAAATTCGAAGACATGTGAAATTAACCAACCCGTACTGGGCCCGCATAGTAGATTAAAGCCCACTCCCTCTCGAAGAGAGTGTCCGAGTAGAGGGAACATTATAGGCAGATTATGCGTGTATATATCTACGACCCAGCTTCAATAATTAGCATAATGTACCCACACAAGGATTATAACAATGGAGGATAATTTAAATAGAATACAAAAAAAGTTAATTCGCAACACGTTTTGCTGACTGTGTACGATTTTATGTGGGCACAGTATTCAATCTAAAAGCTTAGGCGTGCCTGGAATTTCAATTTGGTAGAGTTACAGCTAGAATTAAAACTGGAATCAGTACAAATCTTGTGAATTGAATAATAATTAAAAACATATTAACAAATATTGGTACAACTCGTCTATCCTAAACAAAAACATATGTACAGAGTTTTTAGTATTTTAAAGATTTAATGAAGAAAGGAAGAAGAGTTAAGGCTCTTTCAAACAGGCGCGACACGCGACGCGACACAAAGACACCGCTCATTAAAGTGCCTTTAATGACGATGTCTGTGCTAGTATTAACTATGTGACAGACGCCGACAGACGCATTCCTCCTACAACCTTAAGTAACAAGCGAAACTGAGACATACTGATTTGCTTTATTATAATAATAATATAATGATACAAATATAATTCTGGTACAAATAAGAGTGCTTGGAAACATGCTGGTCCTGCTCCATAGGACAATTTAGAATCAAGACAATATCAAACAGGTTGCTAATTTAATTGTAAAATTTATAATTTTGTTTTATATGACATTGATTTTACATTCTGTGATTACTTCCTCACACACTGGCTTATTAATTTTAAAAAGTTAGGAAAATTGTCTACTTTTACAATGTTTGTAAATATATGAGCACCATGTATCTATCACATAATTAACTTATCTGTCGTTGCTTCATTTTTAATTATTTTTACCTATTGTGATATAGTAATTTTATTCTAGGTGCATCATCCTTACATATAATTATTTAACTAATTTACGTACTTATACAAACTATTGTAAACATTTTAAAAGAGTAACGGTGGAGTTTCTTGCCCAGTCTCTCCATACGAAAACTACCTTTTGGAAGGGGCTACTAGAATCAATTATATGTATTATTTTGTAAATTTTGACGTTCAAAAGTGCCATACATGGGCCTATTTGAAATAAATGATTTGACTTTGCCTTGGAGTTTGAAATTAAGTTACGCCCATTAAAGTTTAATTCAAATTATAAAAATTGAATTTAATTGGATATAATTACGGGAAATACGTGAATTTATTCGTCTGTTCTGGATGAACTGTCTGCAGCAGTCATTTGTTTGCCGGGCTGACCATTGTTCATGCTCACCCGATAAATAGTTTCATATTAATCTACTAAGACACTTTGTTCCTCCTAATCCCACAAATGATTACCCCAATTTCCCTATAAATCACTGCAGGGTTGGGCAACCCTTTCATCATACGAAGGCGAACCTAAAATTATAATATAACCAAATGAAAATTAAAATCGCCTAATCCTGCTCAATGTTAATCTCATTGCCATACAAATTACTTCGCACCCGACACATTATACAAAGTTGGGGTATGAAAGTACCCCAATCACGCGTTATAGAGGTCCAAAAGACGTAGGACCCCTAATTCCGGATTTAATCATTATAATCGGCTGTGGTCACGGTAACATTTGAATACTGGAGTGATTCTAACTTAGATTAGTTGGTTGTTGGATAGGATTGCCTCGATGGATGACAAGGATTCGATTTACATTTGAAGATTTGGTACTCCTAATAAATTTTGATAGTTGGTGTTGAATTGTTAATATTTGCATGGCTGTTTATACTGTTTTTTTATAATGTTGGCTATTTCTTTCAATATTATTTTTACTGATTATTTTGATCAATAGTGAACCAAAAGCAGCACTATAATTATTATGTTCATTTATTATTTTATTTATATAAATAAAAATAATCCTATCCTGCTTAGACAAATCTAAGTCATCCGCGTCCCACAAAAGTTGTGAACGATGGAGTATAGTTACATTTACAATTTTATTGGCGCTTGTCTTACGAAAATTATGTTGTTTTTGTTTATAAAGGCAGGATTGTGTGATAAATAATAATGATGTGTGCTATTTAATGTGATTATTCCAAAATGTTTGTCGTCTTTTGTTTTAGGCAGTTCTGGGAAAAGTAACTGGGTCATTGGTAGAGGGATGGTCCCCTGTCACTGTTTTTGCACGAAATTCGAACGCGATTTCATGGAAACTAGAAACAGTGACTGATATTTTACTGCATTTGGTTTGACTGGATGCCTACGTTTAGGTGATTTCTTGAAAAAGTTCGTTCAATGAAAACTGAGACTTTTCGTTCTTCAAATCAATAGGGTTAAGCTACCCAAAAAGAAACCTTTCGTAGCTGGTGACATTATGAAACCAACAGACTGGCTTCTTGACATTCAAATGGCTTTAATTCACGTAACCTTAGATTACTTTTTAAGAGAAAACAAACGCATGTATTTTTAATACCTACTCCCAATGCCGACAGCACACAAGTGTCTGACACTCGCTTCGCAATTTGTGTCGGAGCCTGAATTCAATTTAATAGTGTCGCGTTAACGCGTCTAAAACTACTAACACTGACAACTGGAAAGCCCATCCTTCACATTTTCCAATTAGAGTTCTGTAACTGTGGAAACTTTTATTAGAATTAATGTCACACTACGAGGAATGCTACTGCCGTTCCTAAGTAATAGCGAAATCGTATTGGCTTTTGTAACTTTCTCAACTTTAAAATACAGAGTTGTTTTAAATTGGCTAGCTAAACTCCACAGACGCTGAAGATGGGTGGTGGGATATCTAAACAAGATAGAACGAAAAAAAAAAATAACTAGTAATTTTTCTTGTGGGGTCATCGACTATAAATTATTGTAGTCATTTGAAATATCACTTTAAAAAGTCTTTTTTTTGTGTAAATTTCACAGTCGTCATAGGTTTCGATATATAAACATTATAAAACACAAGAAAACAGTTTTTCACAATTCATACTTCAAGTAACAACAATAAAAATGGGTCGTTAAAATTCCAACAAAAAAAAAAAAAAAACTTATAATATTTTTATTTTTTATTTTGTCGTGTTTACATATTGACACCTATCGTTTCTGCGGAATTTAGCTAGCCAATGTAAATTGACCCTGTACAGTGCCAATAATCTTGCCCATCATTTACGAAACAGAGGGAAATTTTACGGGTCTCCGGGTTAACCTTTGGTTGACATCTGTAACTAAATCGGTTGGCTATAAGCTTGTAATCTTCTTACTGAACCTTTTTGTATAGTTAGCAAAGGTCAAAGAGATGCTTTTGTAGCTGTAAAACTGTGTAATGAAACTGACAGTTTATGGATATGTTCTTTAAATTAGTTTTTCTAGACCATTTGCTTGTGTTTACTGCAGAAATAATAATTACTGTTTGTGTAATAATGTAAGTTTTCATTACCAGCATTGTTGTATACCACAATGTAGTGTTATTATTTAATTAAGTATTTAGTTCATATTTTTAAATCAATTCTGAATTTTTGGTGTCCATTATTATGCCCAATGAGTCTTAGGACAGGTAATAATAATATAAAATTTGCTTAAAGTTCCTTTACAGTAGGTAGTCAATAAATATTGTTCGGATCGAAAGTTTATGGAAATAATGTTTCTTAAGAAGATGGCCGTTAACTTTTTAAAATCAAACGATTACCTGTATATAATTAAAATAAGAAAAGGAACTTAAAAATAAGTTACAGACATAATTTACAATATTATTTTAGTAAAGTAGTAAAGCACTCAAGAAAACACACCACCTCCAACTATCTCAACGAAAATGTAGTTTTCAGCACGAGACTTCATATCCTGCGCTCATTAATCTACGTTATCTGTAGCGCCCAAGTTGTTGTGACCTACTAAACTTACCGTCGGTTGAGCACCGAAATGTTTCAGCCTGTCTTGTGTCAGATTATTTTTGTTTGCGAATTTTGTGTGTGTGTGTTTGTTTTGGGCTAAATAGGTCCTCTTAAGGCCAAAACACACACGAACAAAATAATATTGCGTGCTTGTAATATGACATTATCTTTCGTGTGAGTGCGAGTGCAGGCGTGCTGTTTAGGTTTGTAAAGGATTTCGACCAATCGGATTGGAGCGCTGTGCGGTGTTGCTTCGAAGTTTGTATTGTCTTTGGCGCTCACTCACACAGCTGCAGAGCTTATGTCTAGGAGCGAGGAGATAATGGTATAGGAAGACATACCAACATTTTGGTTCTCAACTCTCAAATGCTGCGTAAAATTTATAGCTATTATAACGTGATTTATTGTCATATAATATAGGTATTAGGGTAAAGCTTTCACTTAAGCCCTGATACTTTTATTTGTTCCAATTTGAATCAATTATACTACATAAACATTTACCAATTAATGCATTAAAATTATAGATTCGAAATGATTAATACACAAATGGACATTTGAGCTAAACGATTTTTTAAAGCTATTTTTTATAGACAAATTGATGTCAAGATACACCAGAATCTCTAAACACCAAACCATAACAACTCTATTGCAGCTCCAGTCTCATCAAACCGAGTATTTAAGTCAAGTATAAACAGAACTGTGTGCAACGAGCACAATTGCTTACAAAGAGACCATTTTGCTAAACATCACTAAATAAATTGCTCGTAAACTTGTGTGAGCTACTCCGTTTTACGACCAGGTGGTTGGCTTTTTCTCCCTTTTTTCCCTTTAGAGGGAGTATGAGCAATGAGCAATAACATCCAACTTGATTCGACGATGCAAATAGCTTGCTTGTGTTATGATGGCTCGAAAACGCCTTGCGGTGCGATTCCGGAAAATACAGTGACGAAAGCTTTCATTTTGATAGTTTTACCATTTTGTTGATTTAGTTACCAAGAAGGTCTTTTATATCTTTAATACAGTGCAATAAAAATGGATAGTCAAATTGTAAACATACTACTTTTGTTTACACACAGCTAGGAAGGTCACATAACCATTGTGCTTGGAAAAAGAGCAAAAATTGCAGTTTGTAGTTAAGAGCAGTTAAAAGACTTCAGCGATTGGTTGATATTACTTCATTGGGACAATTTTTGGTGACCTAGAAATAGAAGGAGATTTGCATTGAGTGTAGAAATACGTACAGGTGAGTTGAAAAAAATATTTAGTTTCAAAATATTTGTTCCAGGTACAATAATGAGTAAACCGTCAAATAAAAATGTTGTTATAGCAATCAAATGCTTAATTTGAATAGATCTAAAGATTTATAAATAAGTAGCTTTTTTTCACGGCTTTGCCCGTGTGGAGGTTGGAAATTATCCCCCAGAAACGTACTACTGGGATAAAAAGTATCCTATGTCCTAACCCAAGTCATGGTCTACCCGTGTGCCAAATTTCATCCAAATCCGTTCATCTGTTTTAGCGTGAAAATGTAACAAACAAACAAACTCACTTTTGCATTTATAATATTAGTTAGGATTAGGATTAAAATTATTACAACAAATATTACCTAAGTCATTACTTTTGGGCAAGTTCTTAAATTTCTAGTGCAAAATTTTCTCTTCTCCAGAAGAAGTGGCCAAAACATCCGCCCTTGGGTTACTATGCAATGCACAAAGACGTGTTTTCAGAACAATTTCGACCATTAATAGTCTAGCCATAAAGGCTTGGAACACAATACTTTACGACCCACACATAGGTCGTATTCTTGAACTTATCTTTACTGCCTAAATTCCCAAAGTATTAAACCTAAGTACCAGTACGTCATCACAAATCTGGTATGCGCCAATTTATGTCTTCATGAAATAAGTTCTACAGAGTTAATCGTAAGATAACTCTGACTCTAAACCTAGTTCTTGAAAAAACATTGTGAAAAAACCTAGATGTACAGAACCTAGTGGCACAGAATAGTACAAAAGGCGCATTCTGCATTTTAGGTATGAAGCTACAAGTACGCGGCGTGCTCGTCTTGTCGGGCCAATTCAGTGAGCGTAACATAGGCAGAAGTTACAAGAGTGACGCGATAGAAATAGAGGCAACTTCTAGGTGAATTCATATAACTGTAGGTAATTAGCGCTCTTTGCGACCTAAATTGCACTTTATTGTATTGTAGCAAAAGTCGCTTTTTATTTAAATGATTTTGCGGAGTGAACCATCTGTATTACTCCATATTAGTGGTCGGATATTATAAATTATATATAATAAAATAAAATAAATCAGTAAATACCTACGCGGTCAAAATGTATGGAAAAGCAGTTTTTTTTTAAATAACCGATGAAAAATTTCAACGTAGGTGGTTTCAGAATTATGTACTGAATACATGGTAAAGGCTCGTGCAGACCAGCGCGATATCCCGGGCGCTACGGGCAGCGCGACCCTTATAGCGCCCGCGATATCGCGCTGGTCTGCACGAGCTTTACCAGTTTTTGCGTCGCTACCCTGCATAGTGTGCAAACGTGGTAAATAATGCGTTGTTACTGTGTTGTGCGTTGTGTTATGTTGTATATTGTTGTTCCTTACCTATGCCTATCATTTTTATAGTGGGACAGTTTCAGTCTCATATTATTACAAACCTATTTCTTATTTTGTTAACGGGTAATCAGTTTCAATAACCATAATATAGGTAAACTATTGGGAAACAAAAAAAATGTGGGTCCGAAATGTGTGTGTGTGAAGCTCCGACGCATGACTGGAGTTTACTGCTTAATACGATTGTCTTTGAATATGCAATAGCCAAAGATGGTTAATAAACGCATCTCTTTAAATAAAACAAAATCGCTACCGCCACCCTAATAAAACTCAAATGAAACAATAATTAGATCATAATTTAGAGTTGTCTTTGGGATTTAATTGGATGTAGTAAAGTGCAATTAATCGTGTATTGCACGGCCGAAATATCTAGATCGAAGTGTGAAATATTTAATAAGTAAAAAAAAAATACCGTGTTATTTACGAATAAAAACACAATCAATGTGAAACGTAACGCTTTTGAGATAACGCTGTTGTATAAATGTCACTGCTCATAAAATTTCATTATGTGAAAATCGATTCTTAAGGGTACACTAGCCGGTCATTCGTCCATACAAACGTAGTATGGTGATTACTCGTCTGTTTGACGGTGTACGTTCAAAACCAAAAACTCTATCAATTTGCCTTGTTATCATCTAGTCCTGTATGGAAGCAGAATTTGGAAAAAAAGTATTGGTTTGGAAGTTATGAGCGTCGAAACTTCCATATTTCAACACTAATTTTGACTCATCTTTGGGCGTAAATAACAAACTTATTGGAATGAAAATGACAAAATAGAAACCGTACAGGGATAGATATTTATTGAAAGTTCAAAAAATTTCATATTGAATAGATATATCCCGTACTTTTTCCATAATATATGTACGCCCAAAGTTCTGTTCATGACATTTTACACCCTCATTTTCGTTATAAATCATCGTCTATATCACTAAATAAATAAAAACTAAATAAATAAATAATTTTACTAAATAGCATGCTTATCAGCCACGTGACCAGTGAGTTCGAGCCGTCGACTAGTGGAACCTTAAGGAGTAAACTCCAAAAAGATGATACTGCCCATACACCTCGTAAGTACTTATTTACATTACCTTCCAACTTTAGTAGCCATAAGAACAAGAGTTGAGTATCTACCTACTATTCTTAGCCTTGAAAACAACAGTAATGTGCTTACAGTAGGGGCGTTGAAACCATTAATATTATTTCATAGCGAATACCTAATTAGCGAACTGGGTTTGAACACCACAACAGCGCATAAATTCTAACAAAGTAGACTCCATTATTATTTTGGTCGTTAAAGTATAAGTACAGGTTACTGGAGTTTATTACCTAGTGCAGTTATGGTTGTATTGTTTTTTTTTATTTGTTTAGACAAAGGAAAACTTACATTACAGTCCGGCCGTCGAGAGAATGCGTTCCTGACACCCGTCAGTTGGAAAATTTCTAGTAACTCTAAGGACCAAATTCACATAACACAAATTCGTTGGTATGAAAGTGACAGGTGTCAAAATCGCATTCTCTCAACTCTTTTTTTTCAACTCTCCTTAGGTGGTTAAGCAGGCCCAAAGTGCAAAACCTACCACAATTTTTTTTTTCTTTTACCCCAAAGATTGACTAGTAGATAATAGTTAATTGATTCAGGCGTGACCTTGCGGAAATCCATTATAATAATAATAATAATAATAAACTTGCAACACTGAAACGTCAACAACGAAAATAGTTTTCGTATCTCATAATTCGCATATTTAATTATTTATATATATCATATACGTACAAAAAGCTCCGTAAAACACAACATTGGAATAAACAATAAATAATTTACAATAAACTATTACTTACAATGAAGAAACCAAAAAAAATAAATAAAACTATAATATCTCAAAATGACGCTGTCAGATACAGACCACGAAATAAATGAATGCAAGATATGAAAACACAATATGTTGACAAGATCAGCAGCTCGCAGTGCACGCCTACCACCCCCGGACTCGCCGCTCAGCTCCGCCTCGCCGCCGCCGGTACCCAGCCCCATCGTGAACGCTGTATCGACACCGGCCGCGGTAGTTGCGTCGAGCTCGAGTGACGAGTATTTCTCCCCGCCGACGTCGCCAACACCTGTACGCCGGCAGGGGAGAGGCCGTCCACCGAGAAGCCTGGGACTTAGGGGCCAACCGGCCCCGAGCCGGGTCCCCGCTGCCGGTGGTTGTGTGCAGCGCATGAGATGGACTCAGTTGATGAACGAGAACGTCATGCGCGCATATTACGGGTCTACAGAGGGTGGAACTAACCTCACTGCGTACCGTGTTAGGATGCTGTCTCTGTTTCAGGAACTAGAACCAACCGTGAACGTATCGGCCCAACGACTATCGGATCAGGTGCGTGTCATCCAACGCAATCATAGGTTGGACGATATCGCACTTGATAGGCTGCGCTCAGAGGTACTGAGCAACCATATCGTCTCAACTCGGGCACAAACCGCGGCACAAGAGTCAAATATTGATCCAACTCCGCCGCGGTTCAATTATGGTGTTGAAGAGGATGATAGGGTTGCCACAGTAAGTAGCCAGTGTAACGACCGATTGAGGAGCGCACTGGAGGATGCGTTTCGCGAGTATAGGTACACTCCGACCGAACTTAGACCACGATTACCACGCCTACCCATGCACAAAAAAAATAGGGCGCTGGTGTGTGCCTTGGACTCGCAGCTTACGAATTTTTTCGAGAGCAGCGAGGATCTCATTGATACACACTCGATCCTGTATTGCGCGGCTGTTGCGGCATGTCGTTTAGCTAACGTCAAGTTTCCAAATTACGACGGAGCTACTCGACCCAAACCAGTCGTACCAGCCTGGCAGTGCAGGATCGAGCGACGTATCGATGGGGCCAGGGTGCTCATCGGCAAACTATACTGCTTCAGGGAGGGAAATACACGACCACGAGTGATGCGCTTTGTAAGACGGGCATTTTTGGGGACTGGAATCAGCCCGCAAGAATACATGTCCCGTGTCACAGAGCGCATCGACTTCCTGAAGCAGAAAGTTTGTGCATGGGCGAGCCGTATTCGGCGGTATAAGCGGCGGGTTGACCGGTACACGCAGAATCGCATGTTCCAGAGCGATGAGAGGTGGGTATATAGAGCTTGGGAGCGACCTGAACAAAATGTGACAGACGTGTGCCGCCCGGATGATGCCGCCACGAGTGCATTCTGGCGCAGCATCTGGTCGGTGCCCGTCTGTCATACTGAGGCTGGCTGGATGCAGGATGTCGAGCGAGTGTGTGAAACTATACCAGAAATGGATGCTGTATTCATCACGCCATTAGACGTAGCCAGAGCAGTCCGTCCGTTACCGAATTGGAAATCACCGGGACCGGACGGACTGCACAACTTTTGGTTAAAATGGCTGAGTAGTTCGCACACTCGCCTGGCATCCCAATTCCAGTCATCCCTAGAGTCTGGGTTACTACCTCAGTTTCTTACAACAGGCGTTACCCACCTGCTCCATAAGTCAGGTAATCCCGCGGAACCCAAGAATTATAGACCGATCACATGTTTGCCGACGGTCTATAAACTTCTTACATCCATTTTGAGAACGAAAATTAACACACACATTGATAGTAATTCAATTATGTCAGCCTCTCAAAATGGATGTAGGAACGGATCCCGCGGTACTAAGGAACTTCTCCTCATCGACATGGCCATAAGCCAACAGGTTCGTCGATCCCGCAAGGATCTGTCGACATGCTGGATAGACTATAAGAAGGCCTATGACTCGGTGCCACATACATGGCTCATGAGGGTGCTGGAGTTGTATAAAGTACATACAACTCTGCGCACCTTCCTGATGTCGTGTATGGGGCAATGGAGGACAGTCCTTCGCTACCCAGGATGTCGACAGACCCAGGGGAATGACGAGCCTGTATGGATTAAACGGGGAATATTCCAGGGCGACAGTTTAAGTCCACTTTGGTTTTGCTTAGCTCTGAATCCTCTAAGCACACTGCTAGAGGGTTCAGGTCTAGGCTATAGGCTGAGGAGAGGTGGTCAGGTCATATCTCACCTCCTCTACATGGATGACTTGAAACTCTTTGCCCCCAACAAGTTGCGACTGATGGAGCTACTGAAGGTAACTGAAACATTCAGTGGCGCCATCAGGATGGAATTTGGTGTGGACAAATGTGCAGTCATGCATGTAAAGCGAGGGGAGATTATGGAATCCGAGGGAACCCAACTCTCGGACTCCATACACCTTAGATCCCTCTCCTCAGCCGAAAACTATAGGTATTTGGGTATGTCGGAATCGTTAGGCATCAACGTTGCTGACATGAAGCAATCGTTGAAGGAGCGCTTCTTTGGTCGCCTGAAGAAGGTATTAATTAGTTTTCTTTCAGGCGGAAACAAGGTGCGCGCCTTCAACGGTTGGGTCATGCCGGTCTTGATGTACTCTTTCGGCATACTCAAATGGACTCAAACCGAACTTGACGCCCTGGACAGGAGAGTACGTACACTCCTGACCACAAACCGGATGCATCACCCACGTTCATCAGTGATGAGACTGTACATCCCGCGGAAATGCGGGGGTCGAGGCTTCTTAAATGCAAAGACCCTCCACAACCGCGAGGTGTGCAGCCTCAGGGAATATTTTTTTAAAGCCGATGTGGGTATGCACCGTGATGTGGTTGCAGTGGACAACGGGCTCACCCCGCTCTCTATGGCTAAAGAGAACTGGCGCAAACCTGTTGTACTTACTACAGATGACCGCAAGGAGGTATGGCAAAGCAAGGCGCTTCACGGGCGCTTCTATCGGGCTCTTCACGAGCCCGGTGTAGATTTCTTAGCGTCCGTATCCTGGCTACGTTTCGGTGACCTTTTCGGGGAAACCGAAGGTTTCATCTGTGCAATTATGGACGAAGTTATCTTGACAAATAACTACCGGAGACATATTATGAAGGACGGTACGGTTGACGTGTGTCGGGCATGCCATCGTCCGGGTGAGTCTATCAGACATATTATCTCTGGTTGTTCGCGTCTAGCTAACGGCGAGTACTTGCACAGACATAACCAAGTGGCCAGGATTATTCACCAGCAACTTGCTTTGAAATATAAACTTGTAGACTCTGAGGTACCGTATTACAAGTATGTGCCCGACCCAGTTCTCGAAAATGGCCATGTCACGTTGTACTGGGATCGGTCTATCATTACTGACAGGACTATTATAGCAAATAAGCCTGATATAGTAGTGATAGATCGATTAGCGCGCCGCGCAATGATAGTCGATGTTACCATTCCACATGACGAGAACCTCGTGAAAGCTGAGAAAGAGAAACAAATAAAATATCTCGACTTAGCACACGAGGTTGTTGACATGTGGAATGTGAGCTCAGCTATCATTGTGCCGATTGTCGTAACGGCTAATGGCCTGATGGCCGAAAGCCTCGATCAACATCTCTCGAGGCTCTCGTTAGGCGGTTGGATCAAGCGCCTGATTCAGAAAGCAGTACTCCTCGATACGGCCCGCATTGTGAGGAGGTTCCTGTCTCTGCAGCCCTAACCACCGGTAGCTTGGAGCCTGCTCCCGACACCGGCGGAACTCTATTTTTTTTATTTTTAAATGTTTTTTTTTACACTTTTTATACTAAGAAATATTTAAAAATGTAAAATAATGTGATTTAAGATGAATAAACAAATAATAATAATAATTTATTTCTCAGTTTATGGTACATTGAGATCTTAAATTGAACATTGTTTCACATAAACTACCATTGCTGGTGTAGAAATATTAACTATCAAGCTAGGTACATGCTGATCAGAACCAGGTACATTATTAGAATATTATATAAAATTATGTTTTGTATTAAGTTTATATATAGTTTATTAAGTTTATATAAAAATTCAATAATTTTAGTGACAAATTAAAAGACTGGTTATATCACAAACTGCATGATTTATAATCTCAAAATATTATTATTTAAAAATCAAAAATATAAATCATAACGTCGAAAAATAAATCATAGTGTCAAAGAATAAATCATAATGTCAAAATACAAAAGAATAAAAATCAGAATAGAAATTACAATGTCCAAGAATTCATAATAATGTCAAAGTACTAATGTCATTATTAAGATCTTATTAACAATGATGGTGGTATTAACAAAATGATGATGTGGATATATTTAGTAACCTGTTCCGCTTAGCTATTTCTATAGAGTCTTAAAAAGACCCTGGAAGAAATCGACACGTGTTTCACCTCTCAACGAGGCATCCTCAGGATGACGATTAACTTGTCGCGAACTCGAACACGGCGTGTTGCCACACCAAGCACCGAGCGCAGACTCGTCTGCGCCGTGTGTGTAGATAATGCCTTGTGGCATTAATTCTGCCTACTAGTACCTAAAATATAAATTAATAAATAATTCCTTCAAGATTTGCGTTAAAATGTAATAAGTTTTTTGACAGCATAACATAACACTCTGCTTTCTCCAAAGGATTAGGCAGAGGTTTTTTGACAGCACTTTTCGCACTTATCATGATACAAAAATGCACCTGTCAAAAACGTCGACCTCCATCTCTCAAACAAAGTTCAATATAGCGCCACCCATAATTGAATTAGGAATAGCGCACGAATAACACATTGAGCATTTTACTAAACATGGCAAAATACTTGAGTCGTAAACGAGTACAGGATACTCAACTTTACGACACTAGTGCTTGCTCGTATTTTTCTGTCGGTAAAACAGAAAATTTTAAAACCAGTGGAAATGTCTCGACAGCTGTGCGGTGTTAAATGGTACAAGGAAATAGAGTTGAAAGATGTGGCCTGGAATTGCTCAATACATTTTTATCAACCTTAACCTACCTACCTTTTTTATGTTTAAAATACCTATTCTTAACAGTTTTCTAGCAATTCATCGACTCCGTCATAATTAATATTATTTATTAGAAACAAGGCTAACATTGTTTTAAAGAAAACAAAAATTGTATTTTACTCTCGTATTGGCACGACCTATGCAAGGGTAGCTGTACGAAGTCATACAGTGAAAAAAGATTGGCCAGTCAGTCAACAAGTTTAGTTCCTATAATTATTAATTAATTGCTTAACGGCCGAACCCAATAACCTATCTGTGACCAGTTTTGGCATACGGGAAATAGAAAAACGTATCTAACTATGGTTTTAATTTCCCAATAATCTGTCAGAGAATAAGAAACTTACGGAAATGTGGCGACATTCGATGACAGATAGAATTATACTGTCCACCATCAATAGCGATCTGTCATTTACTGAAAATAGGTTACTGGGTTCGGCTGTAAGAGGTACACTGGACTTATATCGTGAAAACTAGCATCAATTTGAAAGGTTCATGGAATGCACTGTATTATCTACCTTTGCGGTTTTGTATAAAGAACGTTGTGCATCTAGCCAGCCACTTCCAGAAAATTCCCTTGAACTATTCCTTAAACGCAAGAAACTATTTTTACTCCCCCACACGTACAAATTTAGTCCCTCTTAGTTAGCTGTGGGGTACTAATTGACGTTTTAAATCTGTCCTCGCCCTTGGGACTTGTCGTACGTTTATGATTTTATACACGTAACTAAATGTTTGCCCTGACTTCGCCTGTCAAGGGAGGAATGAACTTGGTTTATTAACGTTTCTGGTAGCGCGGTTAGATGTTTCGCTATTTATTTAGCTTTTGTGAGCGTTTATTTTAATGTTTTCGTTGATAGTTTCATTCACATAGATAACTACGACTCGTAATGTAGTTTGTATTATTTTTAGGTAAATTGTTTTACTCTGTGCGGTAATAAAAAAAAGTAACGTATAGTAATAAGCGGTAATCGGAGTAGGTAGATTGATTTTACGTACTCGCATCATGAATAGTCATAGAAATCATAACATGGATGAGCCTTCTTTCCGGGATTTCATTTTGGTACTTATGGGATTGAATCAACTATTGCAAAAGTAAGGATTTTTAAACTACTACATTAGAAATTTATAGAATGCGATAGATAAACCTTTAAAATTGTTTTTTTTTTTTCTTATTTATCAAGTAATAAAGTGAATCTTACCGTTGTGCGTCCATTCGTAACTTTCATAATATGACTAATTTAGTAGTTATTTCTTGTAAGTATATTATCTGCTGCTATTAATTGTTACTATTCTTGAATAAATAAATAAAAATATATTTTTATACCTCTTAATATTTTTTCGCATTCGCACAATACTAATGTGTAAAGCTTTCTGTGTTTTTTGTTTTTAATTTGTGTGCCTTAACCTGGGTCATTTAAATTTATTTTCTTTCTTTCTTTATTTTTCTTTATGAGAATCGGCATTATATAGCTGAAAGAATTTTTAATACTGGTGTTCTGAAGATTACCCCCACATTTCTAAACTCACGAATTTAACCTCATTTTATAATACAAGTATAGAAAAGAACCTATAAAGCTGTTTTATGCAAGTTCTAAGACGATGTAGTTAAGCTTACTAACCGCAGCTTTTTGCTTTCAAACCAATCTTTCATGTGGCAGTCTAACCTTTAAACAAGTTTATATCAGAGAAACAAAACTTTTCTCCTCATAACATGAACACAACCCTCGCTGCGTTTGCGGTTAATTATGGTTTTCTTTGGTTATAACAAGTTTTACGACTTGTTTCCTGTTTAGACCGGTCACGAGTAACCTGTTTTTGTAATTAAATGTTATGAAGTTAAAGGCTCTTTTAAACAGGCGCGACACGCGACGCGACACAAAGACACCGCTCGTCGCGCGACGAGCGGTGTCTTTGTGTCACCCTTTAATCTTGGTTTGTATAGTTTGTAAACTACAAAGGGTGTAACAATTTCATTGTGATTTTCATTAGATTTTTGTTTCTTTTCGGTATTTTTAGTGTTCCGTACCCGAAGGGTGCCGAACGGAACCCTATTACTAAGCCTCCGCTCTCCGTCCGTCCTTCTGCCTGTCTGTCTGTCAGCGGGCTGTATCTCAAGAACCGTAATAGGTAGACAATTGAAATTTTCACAGATTGTGTCTTTCTATTGCAGTAATAACAACAATTTTGATATTTAAAGGGGGTTTAAGATACCTACAAGAAACATCTTTTCTCGAACCGTTCGTGTGCGAGTCCGACTCGCATTTTTCTAATTTTTAGAGTTCCGTACCACAATAGGAAAAAACGGAACCTTCATAAAACCACTTTGTTGTCCATCCGTCAGTCTGTCAAGACCCATTCTCTCAGGAAGGCGTCGAGGTATCAAGTTGAAATTACCATCAAATACGTAAATCTATGTTTCCTTGGAGCTCTAAAATAATCAAGCTTCTAATTCAACGTGATAAACGGCCATTTATGTGTCAATTTTATTTTTTCGCATATAAATCAACACCTACTGGGTACTTCGCGTTGACCTAGACTGATGAAATTTGGCAGGAAGCAACGTCTCACAGCATAAGTAAAGGAAAAAGTCCGAAAATGAATAATTTTGTAGCTTTATCACATTTTTTTTTTGCGATTATAAACTTACATGTGCCGTTGAAGAATTGACTGTGACGTATGTCGATGTATGGGAGAACGTGTTTCTCAAATACTAAGTTTGTTCTTGGGATAAATCCTTCCCAACTACGAAACTCTTCATTGTGCGTGGCCCGCACTTGGCCGGTTTTATAAATGATTATTTGTCTCACTGCGGTTCACGAAAAAATGTCTGCTGCAACGCTGGTACTATTTGCACTTTTTAAAATGTATTTCACGAATAGTTGCCAAATAAATGAAAATTTTACTTCATTTCTACAACTGAAAGGAAAATGATCACCACGGTCGTCACCAGAATTCATGACAGTAGAATTGAGGATGCTGATATTCTTCAAAAATAATCTCACCGTCACTTCTTTATCTCTTTGATTAAGATAAACTGACCTACTCCTTTGTCCTAAACCAATAAACTACTCATACAACTAAAACATTACCATTTTATTACACTCTAATAATGTCCTAACAAGAAAACCTAGCAAAGAATGTTGAACGGAAACCGCATTAGTGAGGAAGTCGGACGATATTGTAAACTCGTTTCTAATTTGAGTGAACACTTTTGCTTGCCAGACATATCACTGCGGGCGGTACACTGTGACACAGAGAAGTGGACTGTCAGTAGTATTAATTTAATTAACTATTTTATTTGCACACCTTCTTTCTTTTCGTGTGGTTAGTGACTAACCTGGTGTCAGAGTTTTAAAGCCGCCCATGGGCCTCCGACTTGGCTTCACATGCCGTCGAGAAATATCTCTCAAGCATGCCGGTTTCCTCACGATGTTTTCCTTCACCGTTTTTGAAGCGGGCCTTGGGTTCGAACTAAAGACCTATGACTTGGCAGTCAGACGGTCACACCACTAGTCTATCACTGCTGCTATTGGCACACCTAGGTACTCGTATGTAAAACTATCATCACTAAACATAATTATTTTGTTTTCTGTTTTCTATGTCAACATTACTTTGTTTAAAAAAATATGTGTCTAATAAAAAAACAGGTGTTTTTAAGGAGTAGGATCTCTTCTTTATCTTCAAACATTTTAGCAATTTTAAAAACTATATTTTTTTATGAAAAAGTTTTTATTCACAAAACCAAAAAAAAAATTGATACATATATTACCTCAGCCAAACTGTATAGCAGTTTGTTGGCAGACGTAGCTCCCTTATTAAAATTATTATATGTACAATACCTACTGCATCTAGTTACAAAACTGAGAACCAACAGTATTAGGTACTTAAACTTAAACAGCCAAGCAAAACTGTCCATTAAATATCATTCGCGGTTAGTTGGTCTCGCAATTTCCGCAACCTCTCGCACATACATTTCACATCTCACCATAAAGCGGTCTCCTTTTGTTCTGACCAAACCTTCGTCCATTGTTTGCCATGCGTAAAGTGCATAGTGCTGGGTACAGATTTAGCGACGGTACCGTTTGACGTGGTAATTACACCGTAAATCCTCAAGTGGACGGAATTAACTCGCGCTTCTGAGCGTGTTATGAAAATGCACGCCATTGTACAACACTGTAATACACTTAAAAAGTTTTTGTGAAGTTGATGGGTGAATTTTTTTTACGGAACGGTAAGCAATTTTTAGGCAAGATATTTTTTTTAACTTTGACGAACTTATTGAATCATCACGCTTGTATTTTCCGAAAGGTTGGGTAGATATGTATATCTATATACAAACCCATCGGCATGTGCCCGTATTTTTCTGAATATTCATGAAAAATTATATTAATTTAAAATTACAAAAAAATATTATAATAATAATTAATTCAGAAAAATGTGGGTGGGGACATGCCAATGGGCGACATTAGTTCACCCATATTTCGCCAGTTATGTTCAAATCCCATGTAATAAGGGGCGAACCTATTGCCACCAACCAGGCACAAATGTAGACTCCGGGCTGATATTGAGAAATTCCAGATGGAAAACTCTAGTAACAATTTGCCCGACCCAGGAATCGAACCCAGTACCTCATACTCTGCAGTAGCGCGACTACTAGACCAATAAGGCTGTTTTTAGATCTTATCGACATAATAATTTAAAAAGAAACTGTAGCTATAGTTACAAATTGGTCTTCTAAAAGATGCTAAAACGTTCCAATTGCATATGTAAGATTTGCAGCAACAATCCCCGAAAAGCAAATAGTAATTTGTAAGACCAATTCATTTTCTCAAATTGATGGATTCAATACCTAACTCTATTCAGTCAATAATCTAGAAATCACTAGACTTCAATACATTCTATATGTCATCACAGAACAACCTTTATATAGAAAACAGTAACAATATGAAATAACATTTCTAACGAGTAAGGTCGAAAAATTGCCCGTTATCAGACATAGATTTTGGTACGATAAATCAAAGGATTTTTCTTTGGTAAGTCTAGTTCCCTAGACGAATGTTAACACAATTCGATTTGTTACAAGAAAATAAAGGCGAATTTCTATCATTACATACTAAATGCTGGGAATAGGTAAAGGTAATTAGATTACTAACGAGGGTTTCGTTAGGAAGGTTTGGTAACAAAATTTTGTGTTGTTTTAGTAGAGGACTAAATTCTCAAATGACACTGAATTTCAGGCAGCAGATAGCTCTCGTTACTGTTAATACAATTGAAAATGCATTTTTATGACAGAAATTTTTAAGAACGTCTTACAGAAAGACGTCACAAATAAAAAACAGTGGCACTCCGGGAGTGCCGACAGAAGTGAAAACTTGAAAAAAAAAATCGGCACCATGGTAAGCAACGCGTTCATGTCTTTTACTCCACAGTGTCGCGAAGTCAATGGTTTAGTCCCATCTCAATAATGTCCAACGCGCCTAAAGAAGTTTTCACTTCAAAAAACAGTACCACCACCTGCCAGCCCGGATGTAACCTGTATGGAAGACAATCAATCGACTGCGGACCCAAGTAGGCCGCTGCAAGCACAATCTAGTGAAATAGGGGATTATTGACCCAACCGACATCCAGTGCGAATGCGGTGCTCCCGGCCCAAACATGCCCCATATGTTGGAATGTCCAAAGTGTCCATACACCTGCGCTTCTAAGGACCAAAAAATCTAGGCCCAACTCATTTAATAATTTACTATTGACTCGAAAAGTGGAAGTTCGGTGTCGTTTGAGCCGGCTCGATGGCGCTTTGTGTTCCACGCGCGCCTCAAAGAGATGTCAGCAGAATTGACGGGGTCCGCTAGGGCCGATGCCTGCCGGACTTGCGAAGAAGTCCGAAAGGGAGATCGTGGCCCCCGGCAACAGGGAAACTGAAGAAACACGGGTGGGTTTTAATCAGTAATAGTCTGACACGCCCTCCCGCTCCGCCCAGAGCGGGAGAAGTTATTTGATCATTTCCCACCCAAAGAAGAAAAAAAAGGTGTCGTTTGAGAATTAAAGGGTAAAATGTGTAAGACATTCTGTGACCCATTGGGTGTGCTAATCTTGTTAATGTGTTTGACATTCAAACGTGCCTTATTATTGCCAAATTGAAATCAATTATTTCTGCTGCTGATATACAATCCGAAACTTAATAAGGAAAAACAAAACTACCAAACAAAGTACACAATATTCGAACTCGATCCAATTAGACAACTAACGTCGAGAACCCTTGCATAAAATTAACACCATCAGCATGTAGATCACCAGATAACACGACAAATATTAATTTACCGATCGTCACAGTTCGAAAATTAACATTTTAAATACATTTACAACGACGCCCGAGCATGCCCAATCGCAATCAAAGACCCGAAAGTTGGTCCCTATCGATTAGACACCGCATCTGTCCCGGGAGAACCCAATAAATATGTAAATTTGTTCTGGATTAACCCCGATTGGCAAAAGAAGCTTGCTCCTGTAAATCCTGACGAAGTTGCTCGAAGTAATCATTTATTGAACGTTATTAAATTTTATTTTTTTATTGCTATTTCTGGAAAAAGTGGAAATGAGGGTTCTAATTTCATCACCGTTGATTAGTCTATTGAGGTTTATAAAATAGCAGGAAAATAAACTGAGCTTAGTTTTTTTGTAATGTATATTGTTCATGCTATTGTTATGTGCTCATTTCATTTTCCTAATTACGGTATTTCGTACCAGGAAAGAGAGATTTGTAAATAAAATAGCCCGCACATTACGGTAAATTAAATGTGGTAAAATTAAGGGCTACGAAAAAAACAACGTTTTTTATTTTAATGTTTTTGATAAACATCTAAAGATGGTACCAAAAGAACAAAAGCGAGTCATCAAAGAAGACTACATGAAGGAAATTAAAAACTGCGGATCAAACCGCAGGTATATAGAAGCCTTTGTTTAGCTGGCAGTTGTGTAAGGACTAATCCAATAGCCAATTGAATTAAGGTAGTTAAGGTACCCGAATTTCCCTATTGATATACACTGTATATTCAAAAGCAGTAACATAAATAACAGCTCCCAAACAGGCTTTACGAAAGTCCATAAAAGTTTAACACTTCCACACATGCGCGAGGCAATCTTTCACAAAATAACCATTCGCTTGAAGAGATAAACCGCAGGAATATGCTTTTAATTCCAGCATGTAGCCGAAAGAATTCAGCGGTCATAAGATTTATAGAGTCCGTACAATTTATGTTCCACACGGCCACAACACACGGCGCCTATGGGAGGCAAACCATAGTATTATGGGCTATGGGTATTTACTCCGGGCAGTCTATTGTTTTTATGATAGTATTTCATTTTAGGGAAACGGCTTCAGGATGTGGTCGGTTTTAGGAGCTGATTGATGGATCTGGTTTACGGTTTTCTATGTTTATTCTTTGCTTTTATGATAGCTTCAATATTTATTGAAGCTATAATAAAATCCAAGTAAGCCAGTAAGTGGCAATGGGCAGGGCACATTGCTCGCAGAACAGATGGCCGCTGGGGCCGAAAGGATCTGGAGTGGCGACCACGTACCGGAAGAGGTAGCGTTGGAAGGACTCCCACAAGATGAACCGATGACATTCTGAAGACCGCAGAAATCCGCTGAGTGCGAGGAGCACAGAACCGGTGCGAAGCGGCGGTGTTTGGGGCAGGCCTATATCCAGCAGTGGATGTCTTTCAGCTAAAAAACGATGATGATCATGAATAAAATCCAAACTTCCATTCTATCCATAATTAATATTATAAATGCGAAATTTAATCTGCCTGTCTGTCTGTTACCTTGTCACGCTTTAACAGCTGAAAGGATTTCTATTAGATTTGGTACACAGGTAGACCATGGCTTGGGTAGGATAATATAATACCTTTTATCCCCTCCACACGGGTGAAGCCACGGGTAAAAGCTAATTATTTAGAATAATTTGAAATTGTATTATTTTTTTCTTGGGGTAGAACCCTTACGAAAGCTATTAAGCAAAATCAGCAGTGATAGCTAGTCTGCCGTCAAAAGCGATCAGCCGTATGTCTCATTCCCGTACCTAGGCGACCGAGCTCAGCTCTGGTGAAAATAGAGAATGCTCATTTAAAAGTATAGGAAAGTTCATAATTCCCATGTATAGTACCTACTTATTCCAAGCTGCCATGATAATAGGTACTTACTAATTACATGCTGCCATGACATTATTCTAATGTCATTATTCATTATCATGTTCTTACCTTTGGGCGACAGACCGAGCTCTGCTCGGGTGCAAATACGGAGAAAACTAATTTTCCAGATATGAGACCTAGCTAGATCGACTTTTCGCTCACGTAAACCCCTACATTGCAACTTTCATCGAAATCGTTAGAGCCAATTGTGCTTTTACATAAAACTATGTAGTGTCAAGTACCATATTCGCATGCGCTGGATATATTGGATTTTCTCCACACAACCTGTTTGGCTTTCATGTTTATTAAACCCAGCTTATCAAGTGATTAGTCCTAACGCCACTAATAAATTTGATGAACTTCCTGTAATAAACTATGGCCCGACATTAAAGCTCGCGCACATGGATCCGGTTCAAGGAACACCTACAGGTGAAGAAAAATATTGTGGGGACACCGGCATGTCCTAGAACTGAAAATTCGAATGTGTGTGGTGGATAACCGCTCCCGCTCGCAAAGACTTAGCCCAAAGTGAACCCACTGCTGGGACATAGGTCTCTAACTATGTCCCAGCAGTGGATACACTTTGAGCTGATAATGCTAAGCACCTACTCGCTTTCTGGGATGTCGCTAAATCAAACTAAGAGAGAGTAGAACTTTGATTATTTTGTTGTTTTTTCCCAATGCTGGGATACAGCCTCCCCTTTTGAGAGGTAGTGGGCCATAATCCACTACGCGGGCCCTGTGCAGCTTACTGGTCGTCACATCGAAGTGTTCGAATTTTCGATAAGTTATATTATAAGAGTTACCTCACGACGTTTTCCTTCAAAGTTTGTAAAGTATACACTAGGTTGGTTCGCTTTTTGCCTTTGACATAATTCCTAACACCAATCTTTTGGGTACCCATCTTGATGACTATAATCTCTTGCTATCGTTTATTACAACACTCAGGGCGTCTATGTTCAACAATGAACCTCTTAGGTATATGAAGTAAAGGAGCACTTATCGCCTTTCTCAGAACATTACACAAGTTATAACTTATTAGTAACACTTGGTAGGTTCAGAAGTTTTTCCAGAAAAAATGATTTCTTGTTTCCTCAGTTACTTTTCTTATTTAATCCGCTTACGATTTGATGTAGTTTACCGTTGCTTAATGTTGTATGTCGTTATGGCCCAGTGGTTTTAAGACCTCACCTCTCATGTACGAGGTTGTGGGTTCAAATCCGGGCAGGTAACAATGGGACTTTTTCAATTCATATTATGTACTTTCTAAGTTTACCTTAGAAATTACTGACATCGATGATGGAAAATATCGTGAGGAATTCTGGACTTACAGTTTTGTGAAAAGAGGCTTTTGCCTTGCAATGGGACAATAATAGGCTGGTATTTGATATTATAGAATGGAATTTCCTTTCACAGTTTTATCGTGAAACAGTTGACAATCTACGCAGTGTCGGACGTGTCCATTGTTTTGGTAAATATTGAAATTAAATTAAATCCCATCAAAAACATAACATGTAAAAAAATGCAAGTCTCGCAACGCAGTTCTTCTACCGCAAAAAGATGTGAGATCTAATGTAAAACCAAGTCTATCAATTTATTCAGTACCTATCTATTTGTAATCTTTATTTCTTTAATAAATATAATGACTTGGCAATCGCACACGGCAATAGAATCTATATTCTACATACAGTAAAATACACCACATATTAGCTGCTGCGCTTTATTTAAGTAGGACTATTTAAAATAGCCTATACTTGAAATCGGAAGGGTTCGGATAGTAAATACCTACTAATTCTGAAACATTGAAAGCAGCAAATGATCATTTGAAAGAATGAAATGCATTTATTGGCATAAGAAATTAATAAGTAGAACAAAATACAGCAAAAAAACTATTAACACAGAAATAAAACATTGCTCATATCTAAAGGGCCTCAGCTCAGCATAATGTCACATGGCAACACTAGGTAAATACCATCTGACACTGATTTTCAGCTGCAGCCTACGTGTAAATAATAAAAAATAATACTATCGCTACTTTGACGTCGCCATCTCGTTTTCGTTCACGCTGAGATGGACAAATGGTCCAACAAATGCATATAATTAACAGATTAGATTATTTTAGTTGAAAAAGGAGTATTTTATTTCTATTGCGCAAGAGCATTCATTTTAGTCCATTGAAACAAATAAGTACCAAGTTTGAAGTTTACGGACAGTAGACATTTTTTTTTCCAGTTTTGTCACGTCAAATAAATCGTTGCACACATACAATGTGTGATAAATATTTATACGACTTCACCGTACATTAATATTATACAGGGTATCATTAATCGGGTGACACAGCACATTAAGGCAATACGGTGCGTACATGACGTCAGAGGCGCGAAAAACAGCTCGAATTCCTCTATTTATGCACATGGAACACAATTTATCTTGTAGAGTTAATTTGTGAATTAAAGTCGAAAAATTCTTTCACTGCATGCCTTTGATTAACGTTCGAAATTATGCTTTTGAGAATATTCACATGAGTAAATTATAAATGCATGGCCCAATCAATTTTATTCTTACTTCGGTAGAACGGGCGGTATTTTTTTCTGATGCAAGGAGTAATATTTAAAAAAATGGATGGCATAGGTACTCCTTTTTATTTCCTCAGATATAAATATTTATCTTCGTAGTGAATGGGATAAAATGCAGTGTTTTCCTTTCTAAGAATGATTAACACCATTAACTATTTTCATTGAATGTCGCGATTAAAAAGAATTTCTCGGAAATCCACCGAGAATTAGATGGTATCATTTTTTTTAACGTTATTGTTAGTGCTTTGTTAGTATTTTACTTTTACTAATTACTTTACTTTACTAATAATATTATAAAGATGTATTTCTTTGTTTGTAAGGTTGCATGTAGGGGGTAATCTCCTGAACTACCAGATGGATTAAAAAAAACGTGTGAGGTCGGGGGACCCCCGTCAGAACGAAGTTCTTTCTCACGTATGATTTATAAGAAAAACTACATTTTAGCAGCTGCCATCTTGGATTTACATTTGACTTCACTGTCGGCTTAAGCACCCTCGGAAACCATGAAAACGATACCAATGACGAAAAAGTTATTTTATCCCACGACACTAATCACTTCACTCTTACCTTTGTTTTTTTTTTCGGCCGGGGTTCTCTCTCTCTCTTTCTTTCTTTCCTATGAATTAGAAGAAAACTGTCTCAAGTATTAGCACTTTTTTTGCCGTGACGATTTTTGAAAGTTTACAAGCCGCTGTAAAGAAATTCGTCCCAAAAAGACAGTAAAAACGCTACGCGAAAACGAAGTAATAGCGCGGGTGAACGATGGGATGCGACGCGGTGGTTCGGGGGCCGGAATTTCAATCGGGAAAAGTTGCGGGCCGAAACTAGTTTTTACATAAATGAGATCACGTGTCGGTTCTATTTTAGTTTCACTGTTATTGTATTTCATCAGAAAATCAATTTGGAATCTAGATTCAAATGTCAATCCCTATTTCATAATAACAAATATTGGTATCCCTTATTACAGTTGGGTCATCTAATTTTGGAAACCCAATGTTAAACATATCCCTAGCCTACCGAAGTCAGTTTTAAACCTAAAATAATAACACACACACAGAGATAGCCAGCACCCATGGCTTCAACAGGTATTCTGACCACCAGCATGCAGCGGATGCGCATTCCTAGTCATCACCTTCAGCCTCATCAGCAACCTTGGTACAACTCACTGCACTTTCGGCCGATCCAAAAGCAGAGCCCTTTAACCCTCTCTTGGTCAACGCCAGCAGTCCCCCTCAACCCGGCGAGGTACCACATCCGACTCACTGGATTATTACGCAGCGCCACCCCGACTTACTAAGGAATCACCGCAGTCAGTTCTGACTCACCGCTAATTATGCTGCACCCGATTCCGGCTCACTGGAACCTCAACTGGCACTGGCAAGCATCGCAAGATACAAGACTCGGCCCACTATCAATCTCCGGTCTCCGGAGGACAATGATGTGGCATCTACATCACCACATATGAAATACGCATCACACTGACGTCACGCGACATCTTGCATTGCGCTAGCAGAGTTTACCGCGCGATCAGTATATATAACTTCCCGACATCAACTGTCGGGCAGTTGCCCACCAGACACGACACTCGTCTTCCCTCCGTCCGTCCCTTTTCTATAGAGGATGAGTGAACTTTAAAGCTCTTTCAAACAGGCGCGACACAAAGATACCGCTCGTCGCGCGACGAGCGGTGTCTTTGTGTCGCGTCGCGTGTCGCGCCTGTTTGAAAGAGTCTTTACACCCTCATACCTCTAAAAGAAATTATTAGATTTTGACCAAATACATATTTTTTACAAAATGTACATATTTTTTCCCTTCGAGATCTTATCCTTTCATGCATGCTTAGTACTTACTTCTTTGTTTCGTCATAGAACGTAAAACAGCGAGTCTAGTGAGTCTAATACAAAGACTCAAGCACATACACGTAACATGATAAATCTCCTTTGCTTAAGTTTCTTTAGCCTTTCTACTAACGACGTTGTAGCTTTGACGGCAAGCTTATGCTGGATTTATTTTTGATTCGTGTTAGCAACATCTATTATAAATATCGAACATAAAATTACCCATATTTCTATAAATGGTTGGGCAGTGGTGTACCTATAGAACATCCGCATTTCGTCAGTTACGTTAAAGTCCCAAATAATACGGGGCGAGCCTATTGCACGAATCCAGACTCCGAGTTGCTACTGAGAAATTCCTGATGGAAAAACTCAATTCACTTTACCCGACCTGGAAATAGAATGTAGGGCCTCATTCTCATCAGTAGTGCTTGCAACGACTGCACCGACGAGGCAATTTAATAAATGTTTTTGTTTTAATGGAAAACTAAAATTGCCCGCAGCTTCTTTACCGGTACCTTCGCGGCTGTGCACGACAACGTACCAAAGTTTCATCGCAATCGGATGAAATGTTGAGAAACACATACGGGACGAACAAACAAACAAACATAAATTTTTGTATACCTACATAGATTTCAGGTTACATTCGTTTCAAGAACTTAATCTGTTTGAGAGTAAATCCCCAAGATAATTGGCTTGAGGATTATTTGGAGAGCTACACGTGGAAGAAAAGCCGGTATCTGTTAGGAAAGTATACAAGTTAAGGGTTTATTTATATTTTTGTATAATATCTTACACAGAGGAATGATATTTCACAAACTTTTTGATTATTAGTGTTGATTTTATTTTGGAACTCACGTGCCACTTTTGACGTCCCAATGTTTACTTCGAAGATCTTTCTGTTTCAACTTATATAACATAGATAGAGTTTTAAATCATCAAAGGAGGAAATCTTTGAGATGACAAGCGAAAAGAAAACGCAAACTAACATAAAATATTAAGTAGGACTAGGTATTTTTTTTTATTTTTATTTATTTCATTTTATACACACATGTAACGATGTCCCATCGTGCTTTTACAAACAATAACTTACTTCTAAACTAAATTAACTAAGCTTAGTCACAAAAAAACCTAATCTAATCTGTCATGTTTTTCCTACTTCCGAAGTAGGCTAAACTACCATGGACATTTCAACAACCATTATCGACAAATTCAACGAGTTGAGAAGTGCGTTTCTTTTATTTGTATATCTGACACATTCCATCAACACAAATGCGAACTCCCTCTGTTTTAGTACACATCTCATAGTTAGGAGAGTCCGATTTTCCAGACCTCAAACGATGCGCAGCAACAATTTGACATCGACACTTCGACAGGCCAGATTTAGGATAGCGGAGTAAAACGCAACATACCAATGGGTATGTCCGATAGAATACTTAAATTACTTCTTTATTCTATAGGGAGTTACGGATATTTCTGAAAACAAAAATTTTTCTTTAATCTAAATCTTTCTTTAATCTAAATCTTTCTTTATTTTTCTTTTCTTTTGAAAATGTATGTGTGTTTATAAAAACTGTTTATATGCATCGGCAGTTTTGCATGATTATGCACGTCGCATTAATTTGTTTAATTGTGTTCACTATACAATCAAATGAATTATGTAACTGTAAAACCTAAATAACATTAGTTCCGTGAACTACGACCATAGAAGAAAAAGGAAGTGTTAAGTGTCATTACGTCGGCGCCGGCTGTCGCTGAAAACCAGCGCTGGCGCTCTGTCTTGCATAGGGTCGTAGCGTAATGCTGAGCGATAGCCGATTTGCGTGGATGTGACGCATGCTTCCCCCAACCTTTTCTCATTTTTGTATTTAAAAAAATAATTGCGTCATGTTTACCGCAAACAAACATTGTTTCTTTCATTCTTTAAAGAATCCCTTTACAATAAATTACTAAGAATATAGGTAATTTTTCTGTCAAAATCTGAACAGACCAATTTGTTAGGTACCCTTATAAACCAAAACTAAAGCAACATACCTGCCAGTTTAAGTCCGATGCGTTTCCCTGGAGGCTTAATTAACTCTATGTGAGTCCTCCGCAGGCCTCGCTCTGTGCACAGTCCGGAGTCAGTCGACAGCGAAGTCTGGGATTTAAACACTGGAACAGAAGAAATAAGAGTATTCAAATATAACAATTAAATCAGTCTGTAATTATACGCTGCGAGGAAAAGATCTTACAGTAATATACAGAAAAGGAATATCGCGGGTAGAAGGTAAGTTATGTAGGGTAGCCTATCCACTTAATAAAAATCTTAAATTCAATGAAAATGCACCACCTAATAAACCGCTAGGTCTAGAAGCTTGAAATTTTGCACAAGAGTTCCTTGACGAAAGTGAGAAAAAAGGAAAGATTTTTGAAAATCGGTTGTCGAAAATGGGTTGGATATTTGATAGGGGATAAAAGTTTGTATGGGATTTCGTAACTATTGCCGATGGGAGATCACATGGGGAAAACGGCGTGTCACTAATGAAAAGTTTGGCATCATAATAGACATCATTTATAGGGTTCCGTATCCGAAGGGTGCAGTACGGAATCCTATTACTAAGCTTCGGCTGTCCGTCTGTTTGTCAGCGGGCTGTATCTCATGAACCGAAATTTTCACAGATTATGAATTTCTAGAATAAAATATAAAATAAAAATTATAAATTAAAGGGACCGCCTTTAATTTATAATTTTTATTTTTTATTTTTTACAAGAAACTTGTTTTTTTCGACGTTTTATTTATGAATATTGTACGATGGTACGGAGCCCTTCGTATGCGAGTTCGACTCGTACTTGGCCGGCTTCTATACCTACGTCACTAAACTTCACTACATAAATGATACAAAGCTGTTTTAAGTTTGAGACCAAAAATGAAATCCTGCAGTACACATTTGAAGAAGTTATTTTGAAGCCTGCGTTCAGTAGAGGATGATAATGAACGAATCTCTTAAAAATAAGTTTTCCTTCTGTCTCTAAAGGCCACACACGTCAATGCAAGCATGACAAGCCCGCTTGAACAATAATTTTGTGCAAGCGTGCATAACTTCCTCATAGGCTACACACTGTACAAGCAAGCTATAGCAGCATCAGTTTTTGCTTGAGGGATGGACGCGACGACGCGCTTGATTTAACTGCATTGATTTTGTGCAACTGGCGTGCGTATGATTCCAAAAGCTTAACCTGCATACATACGTTCAATTATGCTTGCACAAGCGTGGCTTGTTCAAGCCGCATAATAAAAATTATAGCAATATTCATGCCACTTGCACAAGCAAGATACTTGCACCAATTCATATACAGACGCTCAAGTACGCTTGCACAAAATTATTGTTAATGCAGTCTTATGCTTGCAGTTACGTGTCTGGCCACTTTAATACAATGCTCAAGCTTTACAAAACCTTCACTAGCCAACCGAGATTCTCCAACAACTAAACCGACATAATTTTCCACACTTCCCTTGTTTTAACCGAAAAATAGCCTGCAATTTCCCAAAACAACGCCCCCACAATACTCGAATGCGGCACAGTTTTGGTACCGAAACATTTAACTGGTGGACGCACAAATCTCCCCGCGCCCGTTTCCGTCCAACTTTTACTGTAACTGCACTTGTAAACTGCGGAGCCTCTCTTAAAATAATACCCGGAGCGGGTATCGATAGTGACTTGTAGCAGTTTGAAACTAATAAACGAGAGTAAGCCGCGTTATTAAGAAAATGAATCGATGTTATGGTGGAGGTGGAATTTTTAGATGGTGTAGCTGTTTGTTAGTGAAGTGAAATAGAATCTTTGTTATTTAGCCCATGATTGCCACTATTTAAACAAAGGCACAATCGATACTGCTGACTAGTTTCCGACCAAAACTGGTTTTTACGACCGAAATCGAAACCGAATTTCGGCAACAGTCTCAGTTTCAGCCGAAACCGAAACCGAAACTTCCTTACAAGGTTCATGTTTTGAGGGAAAAATAAAGAAAACGTTATTATAAACAGTCAGTCTTTTATAATATTTGTTTAAAATAAATCACTAAAATCATACGAAAACTCATAACAAACAAAACAAAATCCAAACACAAGCCAGTCACGACATGATTAGGCACATGGATGCGGCAAAATGTCTTCGTCGCTTACTCGCTTGGATGGACTTTAACGCGCCGAACGTGACCGATCACAGCGCGAGTACTCCCGAATGCAGTTTCGGTTTCGGTCATAGTTTCGGCAGGTTTGCCGCAGAAACCGAAACTCGTTTTTTTGCCGAAACTCGACCGAAACCGAATTTTTGGTCGGACACTACTGCTGACAAAATATCGCCATCGCTAGCAAGACATCGATTATCTCCGTAGCTTGTTCTATAATAGTGTCGGTGATCTTGATGATGCTCATTTGTTTTACTGTAATTGAACTTGTAAACTGCGGAGCCTCTCTCAAAATAATATCCGGAGAGGGAATCAATAGTGATTTGTGGCAGTTTGATACTAATAAATGAGTGTAAGCATGAATCGATGTTATGGTGGAGGTGGAGTCTTTAGATGTTCGTGTAGAGTCCGCGCCACCACTGAAGTCCTTTTGACGTGGCGCTAATGTCTATGTATTGCATAGCATTAATTTAAAAAAACTGTTCCACAATTTTCCTGTCGGCCTTCTTTTGTGGCGCGCACTCTAGTTATGTGATTATGTTGGTGGGAGAAAAAAGAATCTTTGGTATACGATTCAGGATAATGACAAGCCTTTTTTATTTCCTCAGAATAATGAATTACTCACCATTGTGCTTCAATATAATTAATTGCTCAAGTATTGACAGCATTGCCTGGGCTGGCAATGGCGATAATCTTAATAAAATTATAATGGTGATACTATTTTGGGCAGTTTCCAGTATTCACAATAAAATAACTTCCACCAGTAAAGATCAACCAGCGCACCCAGAACCCTCGGCCCGGGAAGAAAACTGCTGACTATAAAGTAATGGTTTAAATTTCGATGAACCTACTTTTATTCTGTAACTCGATAGAACTTCCGAAATTATAATAAAATCATAAATGCGAAAGTGAGTTATACTTTTTGTTAGGTTTAATATGTCATTTGTAATGTTGATAAAAAGATATTCGAAGCTAAAATTCTAAAAAAATTCTAAGTAAAAAACTAAAATTCTAAAATAATTCTAAAATTCTGTACTCGTTACTTGAACTTTGAATAGCAACCATTGTACAACGTTTACTAAGTTTTTCATTTTGCTATTTACACAGTATTTATTTAGGAACCTGATTTTTCAGATTACAATTACAACAGTTTATTTGTTTGTTACGCTTTCACGTTAAAGCAGCTAAATTATATTTGGATGATATTGCCCACATGGGTAGACCATGACCTGAATTATGACAGGATACTTTTTATACCGATATTCCCAAGGAATCGACACTTATATTATTATTATAAACCGCGGGGCGCAGCTAGTTTTATAATAAAAGGAAACAGAAACCTCAACAGTTTCCATCTCTTAAAATCTTCGTGACACTTCCAATTTTTTAATCAATTAATCACGTAAACAAGATTGGGGCAAATGTTTTTTCGTAAAGGAAACAAAAATATTGTAGTTTGCGACATAACTTCTGTGCAAGTACATAATAAAATGTAAGTGGATAAGTTTCGGTTTACATTATTTTTTGTAGGACAAATAATATGAGAATATAAAACAACGTCCACTAGTTTGTTATGTACAATAAAAATAACCGAATTACACATATTTTGTTTCAAATTGAGGGTCCTAGTAATGAAGCACAGTCACATACTGCCTCAATTCGTGTGTGAGAAAATGTTTATTCATTTTTAACTTTAGCTGTGTATCAACGTAAAAAAATGTATACTTTGTTACTCTCACAACTGTAAAAGAAAACAACTTAGCCAAACAGTCGATCCCCAAAAAAATCTCTTCTAAAATTGGAACAGTTTATAAATACAGCACAAAAACTTTCCGCCCGCTAACGCCTGTAACTCAAGCAATTACGTTTTGAATTGTTGTTTGCAAATTTCAGCGGCTTCGCGGGTCGTTAGCAAAACTTGACGTTTCATTTTGAAAAAGAAGGATTGCTTTATATCCATCTCTAATTTTCTACGGAAGAGGCTCGTCTAACTTTTTCTGTCGTTTCACAATTTTGAGGGCTTGTCCTCCCTTTACGTAATTATTCTTATAACGAATGTCATTAATATTCTGAACGTAGAAGCCTTTGTCGGTGTCTTTTATGTTTTTATCCTTTAAAGGTTAAGATGGAATGGATGTTTTAGGATGATTTAGGCGTCTTCAGGAAATTATGTCGTCAGGAAATTCGTTGTTGATATCTTATTTAGAGTAAGCTTCAGTTGTTTTTTCATCATTTTTTGACTTGATCCCGAGTGAAATCATAATTATTTTCAATTATTTATATGTGTTTTTCTTTATTTTTATTTGTAACTAGCTTTTGCCCGCGGCCGCGTGGAGGTAGGAAATTATTCCACGGGAACGTACTACAAGGATAAAACTATCCTATGCTTTAAATCCTGGTGCTAAATTTCATCTAAATCCGTTTAGCCGTTTTTGCGCGATTGAGTAAAAATCATCCAAACATCCAATAATCTACACATTTATAATATTATAGTAGGAAGTTAAATTTATTTATTTCTGTTTGTGCTTCTCAAATCCCATTTTAAATTTAGACAGACAGCAAATAAAAGGTTAGCATTAATCAATACTGTAATACATAGTTGTAAGCCACCATAGTTGTAATCATCATGGGCCACCGAGGGATATATGAATTCCAGCCCAAATTACAGTTTTGACGATCCCGAAACAAGCCTATTACAAAATTCAAATAATGTATGCATGTCACAAACGTTTTCCAACATTCAAAGTTCAAATAAAACCTAAATTAAGTTAGTTTTTGATATGTTAATTGCTGTTTTAAAACTATAGCTTATTAAGTAAGTTGGTTACAACATAATTTCTAAATTGTTCTTGTTACTACATCCCTTTTCAATTGTGTTACATTGTTCCAGACAAAATAATCTAGGTACGGAATTTTTTATAGAAATTCTAACGAGTGGCCTCAAACAAAAAACCTTTAATTAATTAAATTAATAATGTAAGTCATTATTAAGAACGATTTTTATTATGTGAACCTTTTTTTAGATGTTCATTTTGAACAAAATTAGAGTAAATAGTACCTAAAAATAACAGTTACAGTTAGTTGATAGCTTTTGTAAGTGATTTTAGTGAGTAGGTAATCTAATAAAATTAATTTTAGTAGAATACTAATAATTCAATTGCACAATGATTATTGATATAGCGCATGACGAGAACCTCATGAAAGCTGAAAAAGATAAGCAGATTAAGTATCTTGACCTAGGTTGTCGACATGTCGGATGTGGATACAGCAGTCATTGTGCCGATAGTCATGACGGCCAATGGCATAATAGCCAAGAGCCTCGACCAACCCCTGAGGAGGCTCTCGTTAGGCAGCTGGATCAAGGGCTTGTGCCAGAAAGCGGTACTTCTGGACACAGCGCGTATTGTTAGGAGGTTCCTCTCTCAGGAGCCCTGACCACCGGTAGCTTGGCCTGCGTTCCCGATACCGGCTTCTATTTTTTATATTTTTAAATGTAAATGAATACGTTTTTATAAAAATATTTAAAAGTAATTATACGTTTATAACTGAAATAATATAATAATAATCATTTATTTAGTTAATTGATTCAGGTGTGACCTTGCGGAAATCCATTATAAAATACAATAGAGGTGGATATATTTAGTAACCTGCTCCGCTTAGCTATTTCTAAAGAGCCATAAAAAACCCTGAAAGATATCGACACGTCTTTCACCTCTCAACGAGGCAGATGCAGAGACTCTGCGTTCAAAGCTCGGTGTGGCAACACGCCGTGTTCGAGTTCGCGACAAGTCAATCGTCATCCTGAGGATGCCTCCATGAGAGATGAAACACAACCTGTCGATTTCTTTCAGGGTTTTTCATGGCTTTTTAGAAATAGCTAAGCGGAACAGGTTACTAAATATATCCACGTCTATTGTATTTTATATTTTTTTTTATAAAAAGGTGCACATTTACAATAAGTAACTTAACAATTAAAATCACAGTCTAGCAAAGATGTCACAGAGCTGAGATTCTTATATATCTACCAATCTAAATACCTATCTATAGGTATCAATACTAATCAAAATGAGAAAATTAATACCTTCATCAAAAATTTCATAGGCAATTAAGACCACAATTATAATAATGGCAGCAAACTCTTTCAAACACGTAACAACAATTACTTTACAAACAAAAGTACCTACAACGGTTTGTTTCGTTAAAACGGATAAAACAATTGTGCAAAGGCGAACCCGAACTGCGGAATTAGCCGACATTTCACGACGTATCATTTATCAAGAGGTCGAAATAAGAAGTATAAACATGAGTAAATTGCAAGCACTCGTTAAAACCACTAAGGGTGGAGTTTCAGGGACAAGCGTTAGCGACTGAGAAGTATTTTGATATATTACTAGCTGTTGCCCACGATTTCGTCTGCAATCCAGGACGAAAGTATCCTACGTCCTTTTCAAGATCATGGTCTACCCATGTGCCAAATTTCATCCAAATCTGTTCAGCCGTTTTAGCGTAAAAGTAACAAACATACAAACTCACTTTCGCATTTATTATAGTTAGGATGGAAACTTTAATTTATTTTTATTTTATTTTTTTCTATCCTCAATTCAGACAACCGAAATTCTAAACACGAGAAATGGTCTAATATCTACAGTGAATGTTAAGCAGTAGCTAAAACCCTAAAACTTGGTTTGGTACTTGTTGAGGCTATAAAATATAATTTGGTTGCTTTATCCAAATTGAAAGGCAAAAGCTTACCTTACGACACCAAAAACAATCGGTCTTGGCACGCCACACATCTTAAATGTGCCGTTACGGTATTCCACTGACACTGACACCGCAAATACCCACATTTATTTCTGGTCAGCTTTGAACTTAATTAAAATACTTTAGTATTTTACTGAAATTAATTGGGCCATGAACCGGATCAACTAAATCCATTCCCGCAATTTACTAACATTATTCATTTGACGAAACAGTTTTCATGATTCATGGAGCAGATAAAGTTCGTAGCGCCGCCGGTAATTACGAATTTTCGTTTAGTACCTATATTTCTATGTAAAATGTGGGTTATAATAAATAGAATGATAAAGTTCTTTACTTGTCGAGTGATGCGAAAAATATGGAATTTTTCGGGAGAAGAAAAGCAGGTATTTTCCAAACTTTATAATCTTAAACATGTCCTCATTATGAACAGCAGTGTAGTTGCAAAAAGCACACAAAACCTCGAAGAACAAATCGTGCGACTGTTTTTTTTTTTCAATTTTCGTCTTTCAAAAGCATCGACTCTATGAAAATCGTTTGACTGTGAAATGTAAGCTATTTGCCCATATTTTCACTGTACTGCACAATCACTTGTGAACAGCCAAGCACACTATTATTATTGCTGCATTGTTGAGTTGCAAGTATTAATGATGTGACAGTTTGATTGCCTTTAGTGAAGACATGAACACATGAACAGTCTTCGAATTAAATGGCCCTTTTGATACATAGCTGCATCGGCCGTATCCAAAATAAACGCGACAGCAAGGCAAGACATAACACAATGCAGCGTCAAGGAACTCGGCTGACACTGCGCATACTCTTAATTTATTTTTGGCCAGTGACTGTAACGCTAATTAACGCTTTGCAAGTAATTCTGTAAAGAGTAAATAAAATTAAATGACTTTATTTACCAATAAGTACAGAATCATCAATTATTTTTATGAGGTCGGCGAAGAGCACTTACGGCCGCTTATATTAGTTTGTCAATTTAAAATCAACTGCAGTTTATGTATTTCATTTCTTATACATATTATATTATCTATATATGCAAAATAAAACTGCTAGCTTAGAGCTTAATTCTCATGGAAAACTCTTTGCCAAACAATATTTCTTGTCTCAAACGATGCAAACCAAATCCCATAACTTTCTTCGTTAATTTCTAATTTCCCTTGTCTAATTGGCATTTCAAATACAATATGAAACAAAAGTTTGCCACAATTTATGAACGAGTTGTCTGCATAAATTCGTGCTCATAACTTTTGATAACGCGTTGGGGTTGCACTCATTTGTACCCTAAACTTTACTCAGTTTGGGAGAAATCAATGTACCGTGTACGCCTTTTGTTACTGCCCGCAAAACTGATGTATTTATTGTTCAGAGGTCAGTATTTTGGTTTTGAAATAAGTTTTCGGTGAGAATTCTTGCCATTGAAATCAAGAGATACAAATAATTGAGAGAGAGAAATAAATACCTATATCAAAAATCGTATCATGCGAAACCTCTGTAAGATTTTTGCGGTTATTATAATTTCGTGTTTCAGCCCAGATTTAACGAGAACAAAACCACAAGCCTCACCGAATTACATTCGTAATAATTAGAACAGGAAATATAAACAAGTAAAATATTGCTTTATGCATGAGTCACCGCAGTAAAAATATTCTCGCAAAATAATTAAATTGTACACACACATACGTAATCAAATACTCATAAAACGAAAAAAACACTCCAAAATACAAGAACAAAGAAAAGCATCTGCCTTTCATTAGACGCTTTATTAATCCCTCCGAACAATACGTACTTTAAAAGTGGGACATGCTCTATAATCCCCGTTTATTCGACTCTATAGAACTCTGTGCTATGAGACGGGGTCACGTAATCCATTACCATGGAGAAACGTGACTCTTTCAGACGGTACAGTCTGTAGGTAATTTTATTTACCTTCTTGAAGACGGTGTGGTGTAAGATAAGAGATGATGGCGAGGAAGATATTAAGCTGGTAGTGAGTAAGTCTTGTGTGAATTGGAAAATACTTTTGGTCTGTCTTGAGTGACTGAGTCTTATGCTTGTGTTTTGGTCTCCTGTCAAAGCATTAAGGACTCGAGTAAGTACAAGAAATCAGCTGAGGTTTGCTTTCAATTCCTCACTATGTTATAACTTACAAGTTTTGGTTTTTCCCCAAGTTATACTTTATTTCCTAAAAAGAAACAGTAGTTCATCGATACTTAACTATTGACTTTTATGGAACACCTCAAATCAATACCCATATAAGTAGGTACCTGCATAGGTATGCCATGCCATAGGCCAT
Source organism: Omphaloscelis lunosa (assembly GCA_916610215.1). Classification (NCBI taxonomy): domain Eukaryota; kingdom Metazoa; phylum Arthropoda; class Insecta; order Lepidoptera; family Noctuidae; genus Omphaloscelis; species Omphaloscelis lunosa. The sequence goes on from OU744252.1 coordinate 2,700,170, forward strand.
AATAATCGCCATTTTGGTTTCTTTGAGTATCAATTTCGGTTGAGCCGCTTATGGTTTATAACTTGGATTATACCCTTGTCGGAAACTTGTTTCGTTTTGTTTGTCACGTGAAACTTTCCGAAGTTTACACGATGTACAGTAGTCGTCTTGTTAAATTTTTTATACTTGCTTTACGCGATGCAAGAAAAAGTAGCCTTTGTTTAGATATTCTTGCTTCCTTTCTTGTTTCAAGAACTTGGCGTAGTTGGGTTGATAGTTTTAGAATTCAATTTTAGGTGAAGTAGTTTTGTTTCAGTGGAAGTGGTACGGCTGTGGATAGGAACCATTTTTTTGCAATAATATAAGGGATCGCAGAATCCTAGCTAGTTTCATGAATTTAATAATTTCATCGTATTGTTTTGAGAGCAGTGGTGGCCCAATGGTAACGGCCCCGACTGACGAGTTGTAGGGTCGTGGGTTCGAACCTAGGCAGGTGCTTTACTTTGTGTAAATAATTTCATCACCACTGCTCTCAAAACGGTGAAGGAAAACATCGTGAGGAAACTGGCATGACCAATTACTATTTTTTCGCGACCAATTACATTAAAGATCAATTTTTTGGCTCTATAAGACATGTGACATCTAGCAATCCGCATTGGACCCGCGCGGTAGATTACAGCCCACTCCCTCTCGAAGAGAGGCGGCCTGTGTCCCAGCAGTGGGAACATTATAGGCTGGTTATATTACAATAATTTGATCTGATTTATTTTGACTACAGCGAACTATTTTTTCGCGACCAATTACATTAAAGATCAATTTTTGGCTCTATAAGACATGTGACATCTAGCAATCCGCATTGGACCCGCGCGGTAGATTACAGCCCACTCCCTCTCGAAGAGAGGCGGCTTGTGTCCCAGCAGTGGGAACATTATAGGCTGGTTATATTACAATAATTTGATCTGATTTATTTTGACTACAGCGAACCCAAAATATTTTTACTAGATTAGAGATTAGAGCATTATTAGAAAGAGACAAATTATTATTATCTTGGTGGCATATTTTAACAGTCACACGCATAAATACGTTACATTTATTCAAGATTCAAAAGCTAATTTCTCCAAAATTATTGCTAATTTTTATGATTCCGTACCTCAAAAAGAAAAAACGGTGCCCTTATAGGATCACTTGGTTGTTCGTCCGTCGTCTGTCAAGACCCTTTTTCTCAGGAACGTGTAGAGGTATCAAGTTGAAATTAATATCAAATACGTAGGTCTATAATACCTTGGAGCTCTAAAAAAATTAAGATTATACGCCAACGCAATAAAAAAATACGGCCATTTATGTGATATATTTTGATACTCGCAAATAAATTAAAACCTATAGGGTACTTCCCATTGCCCATGTTTGGCAAGAAGCAAGGTCTCACAGCACAAGTAAAGGAAAAAGTCCGAAATTCGTTAATTTGTAGATTAACCACATAAAAAAAAAAATGCGATTACAAACTTATATTTGCAGTTTGGGACCATAACGTAAATCGATGTATGGGGGGAGAACATGGTTTTCATCTACAATATTAAGTTTTCTTTTTGGGTAAAATTCATCCCAACTACGGATCCCTTCATTGTGCGTGATCTGACACGCACTTGGCCGGTTTTTTTTTAAAATTATCAATTAGATCTTTGCTCAATGTTGCAATCGTTATTTCACAAGAAAATTACAGTAATTTTTGCAAAATCAAAGTTATTTATATACGTGATTGTACCTACAAGATTTCACTGGACCAAACCAATAAATTATTTTTAATTAAAAAGAAAGAGAGGGAAGATAATAATCAAATCATAATAATTACTGTAGATTGATCACTATCGCATGGATATGACCCACAACCCCACATGTGCTAACAAACTTTAAATTTAATTACTTCCCACCATCGATATTTCATCCAGAAGGGTTAGCGTGCGTGCGTTATGTGAGGTCATGTACCAGGTCATTAGGGGAATAAGGCGCAAATACCATTGCGTGTCGCTTTCATAATTTCAAGTATTTTATTTATTTAAGTATTAGAACACTTCAAGCACAATATATGCATAAAGACGGACCTTATGCCTTGAGTATTTTCTACATACAAAGTTAGGTATAAGCGTGATGGGTGAATTAAGATATAAACGCTTCACACATACACAAAGCTACTCACAAACGGAGAGAAATCCTTAACTATACAAATAAATAAAATAGAAGGGTCTGTTTGTAATGTCAAAATAACAACTTTTTACTAAATTAATAATGAAAGTATATTATTAAGGGTACTTATAAAAATAACAGTTTTTTTCCGCTGTTTGTTCTGACGAATATCCGAAAAGGCTGGACCGATTTTGACGGGCAGATAGCTGATATCATAAGGTTACTTAGGTTACTCCGCGGACAGTAACTAATTGAGAATATAAAACGTGTAGTACAGAATATATTTATTTGCTTTAAAACTGGTACGAATTATGATCTTACATGTTTCGCCATGAACAGGCGAATACAAACGATATACAAATGTTTAAACATGTTAAATGCAAACATTTAAAACGACACATTAATTTGTTTTAATAATTATTTTGACATTGTGACATGTCTAATAACACTGGTTATTTAGGAGTTATAGAATTCGTACAAATTTTTAAAATTTTATTCATAACTCAACAAAAATGTGTGTAAACAAAACATAATTTAAAAACCAGGCAAGTGCGTGTCGGGTTTCGTAGTTACAATGAATTTATCCCAAGAACAAACTTAATTTTGTAGTTAAAAAAACGTGTTCATACGGAATGTATGGAAGAATATTTTTTTGCAACCGCAAATGTAAGTTGGTCCATAATTATCGTTAAAGCTTGTAAAACCTACTTAGCTGTGATAGTTTTTCATTTAATTTTGGCCAGACGGACAAACGGACATGGCAAAATTATAAGCGTTCCTTGTTCACTACAGAACCCTAATTACGTTCAAGAAAGACTTTTTGAAAAACATATTAAAAATTCTTTCATCTGCCTGTAATTGTTCTTATTAAATATATCACAGCTATTTAAGCAAAAGTTTAATTCTTTATGCTAATTGCCTCAAAAGGAAAGGTTTCGGCTCTTGACCTTTTGACCCCAGGTTAAGCGGGCCAATTTTTAAATGTTATTTTTTAGGACCATTTTAATTTTACTTCTAATGCCATTTCGTTAACTTTAACTTAACTAAAGGCAAAGTTCAAAGAAAGTCTGAAAACATTTTATTCGACTCCTTAATAAATCTTCTTTGAAGAACTGAGACAAATTATACTTGTTAGATCTTGAATTCGAATTGTTGTTCAGCTATTATTTTTGGATTTTTGAGACAGAAAGGCTGATTAATAATTAGTTAGCCTGTTTTCACACGTTCAAGCTATCGACTAGCCAATGGATAAGAAAACGTATCTGTGGATACCAATTTGAAGTGCCACTTACAAATTGATTATTTGAATTAAAAACGAAATTCTAATTTTAAGTCACTTTAAAGAGGTTTTTCATTTGACAATAAATTGAAGTTAATTTTGTAACCTCAACTTTCGTCGATGATTTTTCAATTACAATTTAATAGTGTTATTTCAACAATAATATTTACAGGTGAATGTGTTACTAATTCCAAATAATGAGCGTAATAAAGAAGAACATGGTTTGTTTATACTTTCATTAGATACTTTTTGAATAGACCATAGGCGCCGTGGGTTGATTATAGTAGAGTACCTAATTATTTTTAGTAGTTATCATACGTACCTTACGTACCTACCAATTAAACGATACTACCGTTCTAACTTGGTTTTCCCATTTATTGTGCGCTCATATAATTTTTAACGTGACGATATTATCGTGGACGTTCACGTTCACGTCCATCGTGTCCACGTGCACGTATTTCCAAATGTTTGGAAATACGTGAACGTTATGACATTATTGTGGATTTATTTTATTGTGCATTTTACTTCCCTGTGTTATCGTGCGGCCGTGTCGTGAACGTGGACGTCCACGATTATATCGTCATATTAGAAATTATAAAACCGCACATCAGCTGGACATTGCACAGCTTGTGAAAACAAGCTTAGGGCCTTTGCACACGGTATTTACTGTAGGCGTCGACGGCGCTGGCGGGTTTTCTGCTTTGAAAAAACAGCGTTAATCGCGTTTGCAGCGCGAATACATGCGTTGCGAAAAACGCCGTGTGTAGGATTCACTAATAAGCTTATTAGTATCAATGCATACCAAATTACTAATTATGTTCAATCATGTTAACTAATTCAAAATGGGCTTAAATTAACAATAGAAGGGCTATCCTCGGGCTAAGCTTCATTGTGGTAATCATTTAATTAGAATTATTGAATAATCGGCTTGAAACTCTTGGTGTTAACATTAATATTATGAATACAAACATGAGCATATCATGGGGAAAGTTTCGAGACTGAATGTAGAGGAAGACTAAAGAAACGATGGTAGGATTTTGTGAAAGACAATAGGTACGGACAAAGGGCATGACTACTGAGATGATAACAGATTGAGATATATAGAAGACTAGCTTTTGCCCGAGCTTTCGAAATTATCCCATGGGAACGTACCACTGGGATGAGAAGTATATTATGTCCTAACCTAGGCCGTGGTCCATCTGTGTGCCCAATTTAATCTTAATAATATCTGTTCAATCGTTTCAGCGTGAAAGCGTGACAAACAAACAAACTCACTTTCGAATTTATAATATTTCTATAGTATATTAATATCTGTATGGTTTTTTTTTAATGATGTTTTTTAAAAATGAAACCTAGCTAGGTTAATTTATCGCCCCCGTAACCGCATACAAAATTTCATGAAAATCGATGGAGCCGTTTCCGAGATTCAGATTATATATATAGACACATATATATAAGAATTGCTCATTTAAAGGTATTCGATAGGTATAGCTAGGATAGAGACATGCTGCGCCGTGTTTTAGGAGGAATATTTCTATTTCCATAATATTTAAACTTGCTTTAAGATAGTTAATTGATTAAGGCGTGACCTTGCGGAAATCCATTATAAATAAAATACAATAGACGTGGATATATTTAGTAACCTGTTACGCTTAACTATTTCTAAAGAGCCATAAGGAAATCGACACGTGTTTCACCTCTCAACAAGGCATCCTCGGGATGAATGAAGGTCTGCGTTCAGCGCTCAGTGTGGCAACACGCCGTGTTTGGGTCGCCGACAAGTCAATCGTCATCCTGAGGATACCTCGTTGAGAGGTGAAACACGTTTTGATTTGTATCAGGGTTTTTATTGCTCTTTAGAAATCACTAAGCGTAACAGGTTACTAAATATATCCACGTCTATTGTATTTTAAACTGGCTTTGTTGTAAGACTTGGAAAACGTACCTACCTATACTAACTTTTAAATTATATCGAACCGCTGAGGTGACTAAAAGGTAAGTAATTTCATACGTTCATTGTAAAAGGTAAACATTTTTCAATTAGTATCGTTGAAGGCATCCCTGTGATCATAAAGTGAGTCACCTGTACATTATGGCGTCACACATGGTGCGGACATCATGGTACTTTTTATGTTCTAATTGAATAATGTAGTAACAAGTGAACATAAAGCATGTATTCTTAACTTATATATTACTAGCTTCTGCCCTCGACTTTATCCACGACCCAGAACCTCCCTCAAGAAATGGGCTATCCAATGCAATTTTTTTTTTTTCAGATCTTACTGGTAGTTCCGCAGATTACCCTACATACAAACTAAACAAACATACAAACAAACGAACAAACAAATTTTAACACTTTATAATAATATTTTATATTATATTTTTCAAATGTCTTTGACACTTCTCGGGACCTTGGGGTCCCGGACCTTTGGAAGGCGTACGAGGGGCCGAAACCAACTCGCAGAGGTCTGCTAGACGTTTTGAATTAAATGAGGCACCAACCGACGATTATTCCTGTTCGCGCTATGCAAGTGCACCCAAAGACAACCCCCGGTTGGTACAAGGATATGGAAACAAACATATTGGATTATGGGTTTGGCTAAGTTAATTGGTTATATAGAGCTATGGAAAGACTATGGCCCCTGCCTGGCCAATATTTTATATAAAATACACAGGTAAAATATATTATATTATTAAGGATATTAAGTATAGTTTACAATAATTAGCGTTGAAATAATAATAATAATAATTTATTTATTTCTCAGTTTATGGTACATTGAGATCTTAAATAATCTGAAATAAAATGCAATGGTATCTTGATCTGAAATGCGATAAAAGACGCAGACGATTTATAATCTAAACATAACTATTCAAACTAATACAGCATTGGTATTCTATTTACATAATTTCACAGATATGACTCGTGTTTAATATCAACAACTAACAATGAATATACCAAACGAAAAAAAAAATTGTTCAGTGCGGTTAGTGGAAGTGCTCAGGTGCGGTTCGGACAAATGCTATTGAAATCAGTGCTTTGAGTGGAATAACTCAATTTTTCGACGTACATTTATTTTCAATTCGAATTTTCCGAATAGGTCCTACCATTCACATGCCCAAAACCGCACAAAAATCAACCATCGATTCCTAAAAACACCGAATAAAATTCAATGACAACCATACATTATTCAAGCACCTACTAAGACGTTCTTAACCACTGAAAGCTCCAATTCCAGGCCAAGAACATAGTGCTTTAAAATTCTCACTAGCATTATAACACGTGATATATGAATAGAGCGCTCTCCTCGTAAAATTTCAAATTAGCTCTTTTCTCTTTCCTTTCATAATATTTTCTCGAGATCGCGAAGGATCAAGACAAATAAGAAAGCTAGTGGTTCTTATAATTTGGTTTGGTTAACGATGTTTTTATTACAGAAGTAAAGAAAAGATGGACTGGTGATCTGGAAATGGCTGTGGACTAGATGAATCTGGATCAGAAGACGAAAAACCAGGTGTAAAGGCGAAGTTTCGAAAAGGCCTATGTTGAGAAGAGGACTGTGTTTACATTCACAGATTTTTTTTAGATTAGTGAAATAAAATCAATAGAAGAATAAAAAAAAATCTCGTCATTAAAATAGAATGATTAAACTTTGTCCTCAGTGTCTATAATGGTCTTTGAAACTAAAGTTTTATCCAATAAGAACATTTTGAAAATATTATAGAAAAATAAAAGATTTTATCATGTATCTCTTTTTATCTAATGAGGTCATTAAAAGTTTCAAGACATTGAATTCAAGCAGTGAGACTGCTGAGGCGTCAAATATTATGAAGACAATAATATTTTATCTAGCACTTGAATTTTTTTACTGCCATGCCCACATTGCTCATTATAGTAATAAACAGACAGACCGGATGGAAAAATGAAATTGTCAGTTCAATAAGAAATAATTGCAGGATTTCTAAAGAGTCTTCGATTCTGTAACATTTTAAAGTTAATGGTTATGATTATGACAATGGCTTTTATAATGAAAATATTATTACTTACACTAATCCTAACGAACAAAACGGTCATGTGTTGAACTAAAGGATCGACACTGTTTCAAACGAAAGAATGTACCTATTAGCGGACCAGACACTATCAGTAATAATAACATCAATATTACTGTCATTCGTTTCAATATTGATAAAAAAAATTAAAAATATTTAGATCACATCATCATTCCAACCACCACACTGTTCAATTCAATTCAATTCAAAATTCAATTAAATTCAATTCAATTCAAAATATTTTTATTTCACATAGACCTACATGGGCACTTATGAAACGTCAGAAGCTAGATGCACGGTTCCAATTGGTCGTTTCCTATGGAGAAGAGCCGGCAAGAAACTCCACGTCATTGGTAATGACATTACTTGAATGTAATGTCATTATTACTGACAGTGTCTGGTCTGCTATTACAATCATACTCCAAACATAATTCAATACTTTCATTTCAATTTGACAGAATGTATATATTAGCGCAGTGCGCATTGTACAAATTCTTCAGTTACCGAACAAATTCATGACAGCTTTTTACTGTCAGACAATTTTATTCCTTAACCATTCTCCGTGCAAGGTTCACATTCGCTCACAGCTCTCAACTGCAACTACTTACGCGTTTATATTTCAGAGAAATAATATTAGAATTTTAGAGGACACAAAGCTAACCCCGCTTTTATAATTAGTCACCAAAGCTCGTGAATCATTCAGACATCCTGCCTTGCTAAGAGGAATTCATATTGGACGGTGGATTGACAAAAAGGCTTAAACGCCAACTCCAAAAATAAAATATGCCCGCTTCGGTAGAAAATATAAAACGACGAAGGGCGTTTGAATCTATCTTAATTTAGAGTGTGGGTAGTGACAGTTCGTTAGTCTAATGCTTGTGAAGTTATGTCTAATGTCTGTCAATGAATTTAAACGATTTGCAAAAGATTTTTCGTGCTTTACGAGTTTCTAACTTAGCTTGAACAGATTGGTGGCTATGTCTGATGACTTATCCCTTGTATTTGTTAAAAAATCTGTTTTTAAGACCTTTGTTACTCTTGTAATTAAGAATAGTTTATTATAAGGCTGTCCAGTTAAGAAAATTTTAGCAGGCAAAAAAATAAAAATATTTTTGAAATCTTTCCATTGTCATCTCCCATACATTTTAATGATTACCTACGTTCGATTCGTATTCACACCGAAACTAAACGTAGGTAACCATAATCATGATTACGGCCTAATATTACACTATTGAACATTCAATTGTCTTATTAACCGACGTAAATAAAAAGGACGAGGTTCTTAGTTCGTCGAAATCTTTTTTTATTTTTTTATTTGGTAATGAAAAAGGCGTGCTAAGATTTTGAGAAAAAAAAGTCTGACTGGTTAAAAACTAAAAAGTTTTGAAGCAGTTTTTGATGTACTTAACATTTATGTATATTAAGATGCCGTGTTAAAGTAAAGCGGGTGATTGATGCGTAAACTCAGATTTTTGGGCATTGTTTGTTTACGAAATCTGACATGTAAGTTAAAACACACTGCACCTACAATCGCCATAATTATCAATGATAACAACTTTACGACATAAGAGCCATTATTCTTCGAAGGCACTTACTACATTTTTGATTTGTAGACTCCCTTAATGTACTTTAACAGGCGAGAGCAAAGACTTTTCCTTCCATGTACGGTGCTTGTTTAATTCATTTCTAATTAGCGACGCGCCACAGTTACTGAGCAAAAAATGTCCCCTGGAATATGTATCTAACGTGTGAATTTAAGTAAGGTTAATGTTCTAGAGAATGTTACACGGAAATGATAATATTGTTGAGGAAGTTGATGGGTTATTGTTTTAGGATAATGTTAAGGTTTTGCAACATTATTTTGTTGATATCATTTTGATAATTTAATTACGAGGTAGGTGTTATTTAATTACAATCAAGTGGTTAGTTATTAATTAGTTTTTAACCCCCAACGCAAAAAGAGGGGTATTATTAGTTTGAGCGCTATGTGTCTGTCTGTGTGTTTGTCTGTGTGTCTGTCTGTGGCACCATACCTCTTTTACAGGTTCACGATTTGAATGCACTTTTTTAAAAATTTTAAAGCAAGTTTTTAAGCGATGGTTCTTAGACATGATTTATCAAAATCAGTTCAGCCGTTTGAAGATTATCAGCTCTTTTTTGTTGATGAATGGAAAAGAGTATCTTACACATGTCTGATCGATTTGAAATTTGGTATTCTGTTACTTCAATGATATTAGAAGAATATAGGAATTACTGATGCCGCACGATCACCTGGAATTTGCAAGATACCCAACTCCCTTATCAACTTACAGCACTGGTCACAGTCTCAATGAATAGGTTATGGATAGATGGTGAATAGTGTCTGGTGATGGAGTAGTGAAGAAAAATGAGGAAATGTTTGTTGGTTTTTTTTAAATTTTAACTGTTAAAATTAAAAAAAAAAATGCACTTTTTTGATTTCAGTCATCATCATTATTGATAAATGATAAATGATAAATGATAAATGATAAATGATTTTATTTCTGTAAATAGGTTTGTACAAACACTTTTACACGTCAATCATATTTTAAAAACTAGATGAGGTCGGCGTTTCCTAACTGACTACTCTGAGAAGAAAGGCCGAAACAAACTCAGAGGTCACAGTCTCTTTTAAAGTCCAGACATAATCTTGGTCAGATCATGTGATTGTAAGGCGGATTTCATAAATTAATAAATGAATAAAAAAAATGTGTCAACTGAATACATTAAAGGCATAATGATAAAAAACTAAACAGTACCTAAACTAAACCGTGGTTAGTTTTATTGATTAATTTTAATAAATTGTAATTGCTTATATTCTCTTACCTAACCTAATATAATAAAGAGAAAAGATTTTATTTTTTGTATGTTTGTTTGTAATGAATAAACTTCAAAACTACTAGACCGATTAAAAAAAAAATCTTTGACCAGTAGAATGCTAAATTATCACTGAGTAACATAGCCTACAATTTATAAAGACATCACGCGGACGAAGCCGCTAGCAGAAGCTAGTGTTTAATAAATTGAATATGTACTGAAGTCAAGACATCACTAGTTTATAAAATAAAATTAATTTTTTTATCTTAATTTAGATAAATACAGCTAAAAATAATATCAACCCTTACGATAAAGTTAATGTCACGTTCAGTCGCTCAGGTCTCGTCTCAATCATAATCGTCGTCTTCTTTAACCTTTCGTTCACTCACACAATACCACAGATTAATAAAGATGGGACACTCTGCAAAATCATTTAAATAAAAACCAACTCTTGCTACGACACAATAAAGTGCAACTCAGGCCGCACAGCGCTAATAATAATTACAGTTATATTCACCTAGAAATTGTGTCTCTTTCTATCGCGTAACTCTTAGATCTTCTGACTACGTTACACTCACTGAAATGGCCCAACAAGTCGAGCCCGCCGCGTACTTGTAGCTTCATACCTAAACTGTGGAGTAGCCCATCTGTATTCATCTATGACAATACATTATTTGATTATTTGCTTTCATTATTAAAGTGTACTGTAACCATCTTGACTCAAGCATTAACAAGCTAATCACTGACTTACGTACAATGCAGAGTCACGCAGTCAACAAGCCAAGTCACTGTTCCACCATTCGTTTGTGTAAATTCATTTCAATTAAGAAAATACTGCCAAAGTAATGGCGGCTGCGAAAACAGATCCGGACGTAATTCCATAGCAAATTCGTTTGATGGACTCACTTTGACAAAATAAATGTACAAGTTAATAATTCATCATCAACGTTCAATTCAATGTCTTCAGGATGATCCAAATTGAAACGGAAGATGGCGGGGTTTCAGATTTAATCTCTTATGAAAAGTTTTTCTTTTATTATTGGAAATATTTATCAGGTTTGACGTTTTAGGGTAGGTTTAGAGATTGATTATTTTCTCGCATAATCTTGTATAATTTTTTCGTTAATTGTGATCCATCTTTAACACAATATTTTGTCTGGCTGTACGTTGTTTTATAGCTTTTATTTTCATAGAATTTCGTTTCACATATTATTTTTTTTCATATTATCATTTCATAGAATAATCAATACACAGCATACTTTAAATAAATTTAAATCATTGATTTTTATTACAAGTAAGATTTTATGTTTCGATTATCATATCATAGAATAACAAATCAAATATTCTTTATGTTGTTTAGTTAATATAGAACTTTTAGAAAAACATTTTGTAATTTTATAAGGTAAATATTTTTTTTTTGTAAGCATAGTGGAAGGAGCAACGCTCCGCGGGGCTCCTGCCCCTCCGGTTTAAAAAAAAATAGCCCCACCATCCCCTTCTAACCTAACCTATCCAAGTCGGGGTGCCCCAAGACCCGAGCTCGCTTCGCTCGCTCTTCCAGCCTAAGTTCTCATTCGACTTTAATTCGATACTTAATTTTCGACGTTCAAATATGTACCCTTATAAAATTATAGATATATAGCAAAAGAGACGCTCTCTTTTTTAATTTTCGTTGAAATAAAATACAATGGAAAAAACAATATTCGTATAAAAATAATTCTACTGTTTGATAAGTTTGATAAATAAAAAAAATTGATTATAAAATTCATTGAATCTGTGAAATATGTTTCTTTCAAGTAAATAATCGTTAAAACAATAATATTCGAAATATAAATACAAAGACCAAATATTATATGAAACATTTTCTGCGAAACGAAATTCTATTAAATTTGTGTCTGCGAAATAAGGGGACACCGTTTTGTCTACTTCTACTATTTTATCTATCTAAGAAAATCACTTGATATCTATTAAGTGATTTTAATGGCCAATGAAAACTAGATGCTTATTAATGGAGTGGCGGCATCTACAACTCCACATATAAACTACGCATTACATTGACGTTACGCAAAAATCCTACATCGCGCAAGCAAAGTCCGTTGCGCGACTAGCATAAATATTCAACGCCCTGATGTCAACCGTCGGGCAGTAGCCAGATACTAGACACAACACCAGTCTGGAGGATCCTCGCTATTATATGTGGGATGACATTGCCCTGAAGGTAATAATAAGATGTCTGTTGCCAACAGCCAGCCACAAACATTTTATTATACAAATCAGCAAGCCACAGTGTTATTTATTTTCATAATTATTTTAATCAAAAATTTTATCTCACCGCCTGACAACCCGAACAATACTCAACGGTTCAACACACCGAATTTAACCAATACCTATCTTCGAAATTTTAGTAATCACGGCGAACAGCTGCGAATTATCGCTTTGGAGACATGGACTCCAAAAAGTAAAGAACAGAAGATCTGTTTCGTAAAAAACACTCGTTTTTGCACGATTTCATAAAGTTACAATATAATCCCAATCAGTACTTACACTTTAGTGTAAATCCAATATTATATAAACAAGACATATAAGATGAACGAATATAAATTATAAGATGTTCAAAAAATAGGTTCACCGAGAGAAGACGAAAGATTGCTTGAAATATTAAAAAAATCCAGAAGTTCACGCCTCATAACGCTCATTCAAAAACAGAAAAAGTTTATTATGAAGTATGTATTAACTGCTTTTTTACCCATGAATATGGGTAAAATTTCTCACCCCGTAATCTTTACGTACTGTCAAAGACTATTTAGGTTTGCTTTGTTAGTTGCTAGGCAACGGATGAGGTTCAAAGCTGGCTATAGATATTTATATTAGTTAGTTTTTTTATTAATCATAATTAAACTACTTTGGACAAAAGATTCATTTTCAATAGGGTTCCTCCTATGGCTGAAAAGAAACTATAAAAAAAAAAAACTCAATTATTATTTTTTTCGCAAGCCACAATGTTTTCAGGTTTCACACTTGATTGACGGTATTTTAAAAACTACTTTGATGTGTTTTCCGTTTCTACTGCATTATATAAATGTTTTAAAAGTAAAGAATTAATCTCCATTAAATTATCATCTATACAATGGTATATAAATTAAGTAAGTTCTGTGTACTAACAGGAGTGTAACACTAAAAACAGTTGCAGAAAGGAGGCGAAACAAATTTTTCGATCGCAAAGCACTCTCTAATGCTTCGCATTATGAGTCGTGTAATATCGCCAGCATTACTGGGATTGCGGCTATCGAACTATACATTATAGTTCGATAGCCGCAATTGGTTTCGGTGCAGTAGGTAGTAGATATCCTTAAAACTAGGCTGACAGCCTATTTCTAGGCATACATAGTGTAGGTAGCTAGGTAAGTTGAACCGTAAGGCCCTTTGTACAGGGCACAGTTTCTTTACGGTACGGCATATAACCCGCGCCGTATAAAAAACTGTGTCTGTCAACAAGCTTCCATAGTGATCCATATAACACTGACGACCGTGCCTACACACGATGAACAAACCGTAGTTTTTCTCGGCAAGAGAAACATGTGTGTACATGATTCACATCACCAATTATACACAATTGCGTTCTTGTCAAGTTGTCTAAAGTAGTAGTAAGCCTTCTGTAACTTTTAAATTCAAGAACAACATGATAACAAGCACCTGTTTTTGACGCAAACAATATCTGTTGCTTCTCATTATGGAAATGTGTGCCGTTTAAAATAATTTTACTGCCACGTCCCTTGTAGACTTCATTATCTTAAATATGTGACAGCCATTTAGCTTAGCAGGTATGCGTACGAGTTTTATTTGGGATTTAGATTGAGGGTCGGGAGTCGCGAGGAATGACGTATATTGGTGCATATTTTAGAGTTAACGTAAAGATTGGCAATTCAAAAATGGAAAAAGATAATTAGGGATGTAGAATAGAATACTTTTGAATATATATACCATAAATATTACTGATATAAATGTAGGAATTTTACACTGGGCGGTTTTATCGCTAAAAGCGATCTTTTAAAAACAACTTTTGGATGAATTACGGGTGAAAGGAGAGACAATACTACATCCTACTACTATGTACTATTTGAGCGATACTGGCATTCAGCTACTGAGCATTGCCAATTTATATGAGTGGGTTTAAAATACTCATACATTTTCTGCGTTTACAACAGAATTTACTCTTGGCAACAGTAAAATTTTGTAACGAAACAAAAATAAAATACAAGAAGCAAAAAACAATTTCTAAAGTCAAACTGAAAATAAACAAAAGAAACAACGGAAACTTTCCTATCATACAATAACTTCTCAAGGCAAGGGCCACTTAGGTTTTCCGAACAATTTTAATTTACTCACTTAATATTATCCCACAAAAGTTTTTTCCAACTTTCCATCTTCGAACTTACTTCGGGTTGATTTTCAAGATAATTTTTGCGAGACCCCTAAAAAGTTTTAATGTGCCCAAACCCACAGTTCTCTTTACCACGAAATTCGAAAAAAAAATGTCCATAAAATTTTTAGGACATCTTTTGGACATAAAAAGTAAATTAATCTAAAAGTTCAATGAAAAACGCCATTGAATGTTCATGGTTGTAAAAAATTATGGCGATAAATGTGTCACCATGGATTTAGTTTTGTCTTATCAGAAGGGCTTTTGACGAATACCAGAAGATAAGAAAGACAGTGATGGTCGTAAAAGTGGATATCTTTTTATTCGTTTTGGGGAAACGAGTGTACTGTGCTATCCTTTTCGGATTTGCTTGATCTTCCCGAGATTACTTAGCTACAAATGTCGAGCTTAAAATCAGCAAAGTAAATATGGAAATTTGGTAGCAGCACTCATATTTGAGATCACCGATTTGCAATACCTACATATTATTATTATGTTGCAAAATGGACGATTATGAAATGTTTCCCGATTCAATAAATCTGCCTCACCTTTTCCCAACTGTGTAGGGGTCGATTTCCATTCTAACCGGATGCAGCTGAATACCAGTACATGGAGCAATTGCCTATCTTTTTTTTTGGTTAGGAAATTATCAAATGACTTCTCCCGCTCTGGGCGGAGCGGGAGGGCGTGTCAGACTCTTACTGACTAAAACCCATCCGTGTTCCATCAGTTGCCATGTTGCCGGGGGCCACTATCTCCCTTTCGGATTTTCCCGCAGCCCCGGCAGGCATCGGCCCTAACCGCCAAGGCGCCGGATGCAGCTGAATACCAGTATTTTATATGGAGTGACTGCCTATTTGACCTCCACAACCCAGTTACTGGATACTACGATACCCATTGGTTTGACTGGTTGTCAGACTTTCGGGCTTCTGATGACCCGAAACGACTGTCAAAGATTCACGAATGACAGCCGGGACCGACGACTTAACGTGCTTTCCGAAGCACGGAGGAGTCTCGGTATGTAAAGAGGGTCACCTATCCACGGACCATCCCCGGCAAGCGTAGGTTAACCTGATGGATTGATCCTTGCGGCTGTTATTACTGAGCCACAAGCTCCTTAAATTTTTCCCGATTATTATAGAAATTGAAATGTTCATTTGTAGACGTTTATTCTCTGATATTAAATTAGAACAAAATAGAATGACTATTTACTTGCATAGGAGGTAGATTTTTACAATAAGATGAACTTACTGTTGTTTCAAGAGTACTCATGAACTAATAATAGGTCCATATTATTGTAAACCTATATACTCATAAATGTATACCAATTCATTTAATCTGCACGTGTAGCTCTTTGAATAGATTTCAAGTTACGATAATAAGTAATTAACTGATTACAACCTTTGCTGAATCCTCTTAGTTCATGACTGATTACATCAGATACGTATTCAGCACCTTATCAGTAGGAAATAGATCTGTTAGGTAATCAATCCTTAGGTACTAAGCTGATAGTTCTGAATTTCTTTACAAAAAAGTTTGTAACATGCGGTCTGATTCCAAGACAAAGCTTTCTATGGAGGATGAGTCAACGCGAAGATTCACTTCACGATTTTGTTTTGCAGGCATTTGTTGCACGAGCTTTTGTCACACGACGAACATTCAATCGTGAAGCAAACAGTTTGTCTATTGTGTAAATCGAAATGAGAAACCAATTCTCAAAAAGGTACTCACGAACGATTGTTCGTTTCACTAATGAATGTTCGTCACGTAAATGTGGGCTTAAACCAAACGAATATAGAGCTAAAGCTAGAACGAAAGCATAGACCGTCGTTGTTTCTTGTTTTTTTGGTGTAAACGATCATTCGTTTTCATCATTTACGCCAAAAGAATATCAATGAGCTAGAATAACAACAAACAAGAAATAGAATTCTTGCACATGCTGTGGAGACGATCAGGTGAATGATTGCTCATTGCTCATTCGTCAAGTGTCTGCCGCCGGTTGTAGACTAGGTACACTATTTCTGACTCTGAGATTGATATTGTAATTGCAAGTTCTGCATTTATCATTCTGTCTGAATTACTTTGGCGGATGACGAATTTAATTAGAAGAAGGAGTCTAGATAATGGCTTGTGTTTTTATAATTTTCATATGTAGGATTCCACAGAAAGCTCAAATTGTGGTAGGCTTCTATTACAAGTAGACATTTTTCTTGAGACAATACATAATTAAATAAAATATTTATTGGTCAAGTCCCTTTGAAGAGATCGCTTTGAAGGAGTGAGCACGTCCGAACACGAAAGAATGCTCTAGGCAACTGTTCGCACGCTCGTGCGCCGTTAACATAAAGCGAGCGAGCATTCTTAAAACATTCAGTAGAATCTCGCAAACAAGACAGCACAATAAAAGAATGCTCTGCCTCTGTTTACACCAATAGAATTTGATGAAGAGGGGATATAATGAGCATTCGCACGTTTGGTCTAAACCCACCTTTTTAAAAGCTTGCACAACGAATGTTAACAAAAAAATTCGTGATGTCAATGCTCCCAGTAAGTACCTTCTTTTACAAAATCTATTTATCGAATCATGACGGATACTATTGTAGGTATATATAAGGGTTATTGGCTTTTCTGGGAAAAAAGACATTTTCTTTTCAGATCATGCATGTTATGTTATCAAGGATTAGCTAGAATTGAAATCAACATTATAAGTAACGATAAGTATCAGTCTTATAATATTATCTTATTTATATCTTCAATTCTCATTTATTCAAGAGAAACCTTCACGCGCTGACCACTGCCTTAATACCTCTTAGAGCCACTTACGCCAGTGAATTATTGGTTAGTTACTTGCTCACTCACCGACAAGCTTGGCTCTAACCCCTTTTGCTACTAGCACGGAATACTA
This sequence comes from Omphaloscelis lunosa, assembly GCA_916610215.1. Taxonomy (NCBI): domain Eukaryota; kingdom Metazoa; phylum Arthropoda; class Insecta; order Lepidoptera; family Noctuidae; genus Omphaloscelis; species Omphaloscelis lunosa. Next base: position 2,717,816 of record OU744252.1, read on the forward strand.
AGCAGCTAGTAGTAGGTATATATAATTTACCTTTATTTCTTAACTTGTTACGCAATGCAAATTGTGAAACAAATCAGCGTGTTATTTTTTCTCAAAATTGCTATCATCATTATCAGTGTAATAATAGTCTACTACTGAATAAAATAACAAACAAGAGGACAAATCTTTTCCGGGTTCCGCACCCAAAGGATGCCAAACGGAACCCTATCACTAAGCCTCCGCCGTCCATCCGTCTATCCGTCTGTCTGTCTATCAGTGGGCTGTATCTCATGAACCGTAATAGGTAGAGAGTTAACATTTTCGCAGATTATGTATTTCCATTGCCGCTTTAATAACAAAAATAATATAAGGTAAATAATTAAAGGGGGTCCCCATAGACAAGAAACGTGTTTTCACGGTACGGAACTCTTCGTGTCAGAGTCTGACTCGCACTTGGTCGGTTATTTATTCAATTTTTATTTGACTATCGTGGATCTAGTGGTCTCAAGCGCGTAACTGCTGAGCATGAGGTCTTGGGTTCTATTTACGGGTCGGGTAGTGTTAGTGGATTTTTTCATCTGGAATTTCTCAGCAACAGCCCAAAATTTGAATTTTTACCTGGGTGGTGGCAATAGGCTGGCTCCCTATTACATGAGACTTAAACATAACTGGCGGATTGTGGGTGTACCATAGGTACACTTCTGGCTAATCCTTTTGGAATACCTGCATTATATAATTTATTTATTTAAATGCCTTAACACTACCATTATAGGTCTTAACCTAATGCAATAGCCAAGTCACACACACCAAAAAAACGTAGTTATATTTTAAGTACACCTTTATTTTATAATGGTTTTCTATTTTTAGGGTTCCGTACCTCAAAAAGAAAAAAAAACAGAACCCTTATAGGATCACTATCGTGTCTGTCTATCCGTCTGTCACAGCCAATTTGCTCCGAATCTAAAGGACCGATTAAGTTGAAATTTGGTACACATATGTATTTCTTTAACCCAAACACGGAAATGTAACGTATATAAATATTTTTTTTAATATGGGGGTTACTTTTGAGGGGCAAATAAAGAAATGAAAAAAAAAGTTTTTCAAATTGTATCGTGTGACATATCAAATGAAAGGATTTGTTACGAGGATCTCAATTTTTTTTTTGGAAATGAATAGATGAAACTTGACAATTCCCCCTTATCTCCAAAACTACCGAGCCTAAAATTTTGAAAATATACCGAGAATGGTTCTTTACTCATAGATTACAGGAAAACCTTTATGAAGTCTCTGGTCTTAAAATAACTTGGTAAATCTCTCAATATTGTGAGAACAAACTTATATTTGTAGTTGGAATGTATGGGAGAACATGTATTTCAACTACAATATTAAGTTTGTATTTGGGATAAATTCATCCCAACTACGGAACTCATTGTGCGTTGTCTGACACGCATTTGGTCGGTTTTTTTTCGGCGAGCATAAAACCTTCCTCAAGAGTGTGAGTTCCGGAGATTACCCCCTACATAAAAACTTACAAACAAACAAACAAATTTTACCTCTTTATAATATTAGTATAGATATGCAATAAAGAGTCTTCATAGGTTGATATCTATCTACATTTTGTGGGTCTATTCAAAAGCAGTCTATGTACAGCATATTCCGATAAGCCGATTTGATTGATTGATTGATCAAAGCATTAAGCTCAAAAAGGAAACTCCCCATCACGCCATACTGATGTTCAAAATATTCCTCTTCCATTGTCTGCCGCATTTTTTCACTAATGCACTCTCAAAACTCATTTTTCCAATAACATTACTAGCCAAGAGCGACGTTATTACGAAGATAAACATACATTCTGTCGCATTTTATTTTCTGGAAGCACATGAAAAAACCTTTCTTCTCGCATTTAGAAGCTTTTAGCTGCAATCCCGACGGTGCCCAGGAGTGCCGTACTAACGTCTAGGTTTTCATGTTTAATTAAAGCCGTCTCTAATTAGTTAGCACTATAACTAGGCAAGGAAATGCAAGAAATGTCGGAAATATTTTCGGTAGAAAACCGAATATAGGAGTTTTTGTTGAAGAAAGTTAGATTACTAGCTACGACAGCTAGTAATCTAACTTTCTTTAATAGAATGATTTTGTTTTCGTCCAAATAAAACAAATAGTACGTTTGAAAGTTATATTTGATCAAAAATAAATTGATTTAATTAATGCTTTTATTATTTACTAAGATAACGATACGATTTCTACGAATCATGGCGCACAAGTCACTGAGCACTTAATCAATCAATAATTTATTTACTGAATATTATTTAGTTCACAATTTGCTTTACGAACTGACTAAGGCATCTTTCAATTTGTTTAATAAAACATATTGTCATTGGTGTGGAGAGTTAACTCCATTTTACTTTATTTTACAAATATTACATTCGAAAACAAAATTTTATTCTGATATCCGTGCACCGTACATGAAAAACATTTTCATGAAATAAATGCCAACAACATGAAAAATTGCAAAAAAATGTTTTACCAAAACAACGAAATAAAATAACTCGTCAAACTGGAATGATAAAGAATACTAAAAATAAAATACAATTTTGCAATGTTTACGATGTAACAAAGATAAAATACTTTATTAGTGACACGTTCCCCCGGGCAACTGTTTTATGTTTCTATAATAATGGACCAAGCCACATAATTTGTATCTGTCTTGTAATATGTAGAAAATACATGAAATGTAGCACAATATTCCGTTTTACTGTTAAAGTTTTGTGAGAGTGAGAAAAAATTAATTTCTTCTGGGAGCAGTTTGTTCTGAACGAAGTTCTTTGTAATCACAATTCTTGATTATAAATTAGGATTGAAAATATAATTTAGAAGCACACCCCTAGGGTATACATTCATAACTTTTTCAATCGCTACATTAAGTAATGTGATGCGCAGAAAAACCCCCCTGAGTTTTTTCGCCATTTCTCCTCAGAAGTAGTCAGATAGAAAAAAATCTAATTTAATGACAGTAAGAAACAGTGTGAGTCTTTTATTCTAAATTTATTTATTTTAACCGTTTTAATTATTTTTATTAATGAATTGTATTTTACTGTAAATTTCTTTTTTATTATCTTAATTCTTATTTGTGATAATAAGAAACAATCCTAAATGTTTAATTTTATCACAAAAAAAATAATAATAATTGTATTGTATTTTAAAAGACAATTAGTTTTTTATTCTATATTTATAACTGAGTAATGCTAATCTGATACTTTTTACCTTATCTTAATTTTGTAAACATGCGGATAATGTAGTGGGCTGCAATATTATTAATACTACTGTATATTATTGTTATTTGTAAACATTTTATATTGTAGCTGTTTACTGTCCCATATTAAATAAATTAAAATAAAATAGGAAATGTCGACTCCACTTAGTATTTTTTTTTTATTTGACCTGTAAAAGTGATTCCGATGTCCTATTTGCTATTTTGCTATTGTTTGCTGAATAATCAATTTCATTTCACCCTAAGCCAATTTTTTATACCACGTATGATAAGTTCTAAGTGAGACATGCTATCGTACAGGAAAAGTTTAAGTCCATAAACAGAACCAAAAGACAAGGAAACTAATAACATGTGAAAATATCTGTTTTATAACTTTCTCATTAGCATGCTTAGTATAATACAAGAATAAAACCTTAACAAACCAAATTAAAGAAAATTGTAACAATTCGACCCTAATTTTAGATCCAAAATTACCTGCATTCAATAACCAACCACAAAAAGGCTTATGTTCACATGTGGAATCCAAATTAAGTGAAGGTGACATCAGGGGAGCGGCCAGGATACTGTTCAGCAGCGATGTGGTGGCGCCTTACTCTCCAGAAACGCTAACAGCCCTAGAGAGTAAACACCCAGCGCCTGCGGATAGTCTCACATTTCCCGATCCCCCCGACCCTCTTGTCCTAAATTCAACCTCCTTAAACGTTTCGGCACCCCAGCTGATTGCAGCCGTGAGCTCCTTCCGGAGCGGTTCCGCCGGCGGCCTCGACGGCCTGACCCCACAACACCTAAAGGACCTATTGAGTTCAGGCGCCAGGGACGCTGGTGAGTCGCTTCTGAAGGAACTTGCGGCCCTGATTAACCTCATGCTCACCGGCGGTGTGAACGAGGCCGTCGTCGATGTCTTATACGGTGCAAACCTATGTGCCCTGCGCAAGAAAGACGGCGGCATTCGTCCCATCGCCGTTGGGTGCACCTACAGGCGTACGGCAGCCAAAATATGCTGTAAGCTATACAGCGAATCCCTTACAGCTAAGTTTCAGCCGCTGCAGCTTGGTTTCGGCTCAAGAGGGGGCTGTGAGGCTGCCGTGCATGCCCTTTCCACCTTTTTGAACTCCAAAAAATGTGAGGTTATCCTCAAGGTTGATGTTAAGAATGCCTTTAACTCTGTCAACAGGGACACTTTGTTGGCTGAAGTCAAAAAGGAACTTCCCGAAATTTATGGTTTTATGTGGCAGTGTTACAGGTATCCCTCTAAATTACTATACAAGGACAATGTTTTGGAATCTGCAGTAGGATGCCAACAAGGTGACCCTCTCGGGCCAGTCATTTTCAGCTTGGCTATTCATCCAATTATCCAAAAACTAAATTCAAAATTTAACGTGTGGTATTTGGATGATGGAACGCTAGGAGGTGATGTAGACACCGTTTTGAAAGACCTAAAACTCCTCAAACAACAATTTAAATCCATTGGCTTGGACCTTAACCCATCAAAATGTGAAATTTTCCTTTCTGACATTACTGACAGACAATTGACCCATGAAAAATTTAATGCAATAGCCCCACAAATCAAAATTTTAGAAAAAAGTTCACTTCAGCTCCTAGGTCCCCCAATTTTAGAAGACAGTTTTTCTCCTTTCATCAACGAAAAAATCAAAAACTTCAATGACGTTTCGGACAGACTCTCCAAAATTAATTTACATTCGGCATTCACCCTGATTAGATACTGTTGTTTTGGTCCAAATTTTATATATTTTCTACGCTCTTCCCCCTTATGGAAGCAGTCACACCTCTTGGATAAAATTGACCAAATTGACCATTCGCAGCACATTATCATCCATTTTGAATGTGGCCTTGGATGACCGAGCGTGGCTGCAAGCCACTCTACCCATCCGTTTCGGTGGCCTCGGTGTCCGCAAAACTACCAGTATTAGCTTACCCGCGTTCCTGTCCTCTGTCCACAGCACTGAAAAGTTGACCGGGAAAATTTTAGCCCCCTGCCTGGTTAACTCTGAAGTGCCGTGCTTGACCGATGCGGAGAACGCCTAGAAAGCGACTTGCCCGAATACAGATCGGCCAGTGAACCCATCTTCCCAGAGGCAGTGGGATGAGCCGCTCTGCAGGTTGGTACGGAACAATCTTATTAATACGTCCACCAATACTGCTGAGCGTGCCCGCCTGCTGGCTGTGGGTGAGTGGGAGTCGGGCCTCTGGCTTCAGGCGCTTCCGTCACCCAACATAGGCACTATGCTGGGTGATACCACCTTCCGGCTCGCTACCTGTCTGCGCCTGGGCGCTCCTTGTGTGGCTCCGCATCTCTGCCAATGCGGTGAAGGTGTCGACTGTCTCGGACACCATGGCCTATCTTGCAATAAGAGCGCAGGTCGGATAGCACGGCACGCCAGCATCAATGACATCATCCGTCGTGCTCTTGTCACCGCCGGAGTGCCAGCTATTTTAGAGCCCAATGGCTTGGCACGCGACGATGGTAAGAGACCAGACGGAATGACCATGATGCCTTGGAAGGTAGGTAGGCCTTTGGTGTGGGATGCAACGTGTGTCGACACCCTTGCGCCATCCCATCTTCCTAGCACGGTGGGCTGTGCTGGAGCTGCTGCTGCAGGTGCGGAAAACCTCAAACGGCGCAAATACTCCAATCTTATTGGGACTTATATGTTTGAGCCGTTTGGGGTTGAAACACTAGGGCCATGGGGTCCAAGTGCCCACCTAGTTTTTCAAGACATTGCCAAGCGACTGGTTGACTCTTCACGTGACCAGAGGGCTGGCCTATTCTTTGGCCAAAGAATCAGTATTGCCATACAACGTGGCAATGCTGCCAGCCTTTTGGGCACTTTTCCTATTGATAGCGATGCGGACGAATTTTTTGATGCCCTATGATTATTCCCCCCCTTTTTATATACTTGTACATATTATTATTATTAAGTCTTAGTTTTAAAAATCATGTAAATACGTATGTGTAAATGAACTTGTACATATTATTATTATATTTTAAGAGAGACAGAATATAAAATAACTTTAGTGACAGCGCAAACTGTGCGTCTCGTCGCTGCGTCTAGTTGCTGCAACAAGACGTAGAGTTTTCGTTTGCGTCTGCTTCTTGTCGCTGTGACCAGTCGCAGAGCTATCATTTGCATCAGCGACTAGACATTATGACAGACGCCGTGCAGGAAGCAATAATAATTTCATAATTTTCTTTGAGTATTCGACGCGCTTTGACGTCCGATATGAAAACATCAACATCGAACATTCACCTTCCTCAGCGCTCATATCAAGACTGACGCTGATCTGTCGCATCTGACAGTCGTCGGGTGTGCGCGTGCAAATAGTCACTGCGACAAATAGCGAGAGCGTACAACTCTCCTAGCCTGTCGTTGCGACTCTACAGCTCCACGCCAAGTGAGCTTTGGACAAACTATATTAAGATTGTTGGAGCCATCGCAGTCGCATGTTGCATAGTGTGCGCCATACTTTAAGCTGCTGACTTTCTTTCTTTTTCGTGTGGTTAGTGACTAACCTGCTGTCAGAATTAAGCATCGTAAGCCGCTGTGAAAGATACTATTAATCATAAATAAAAAGAGGAGGAGAAACAGACGGATTAGAAAAAAGTATAACAAGAGCCAAATAAAATAATCCTTTAAATACACCGCTCTTTCCCGAAAAAGTCCACGTTTATTGTACAAAATTGTATGTCCTTTTTATCTTTTGAAATTTATGCTAACGACGGGTGTCAGAATGAAGAATGGCTTAATGCAAAATCCAGTGGATCCGATAATTATATTCATGTTCCTGTAAACGTTTGCAGAGTATAGAGTTTATTTTAGGATCTTATTTTTTTGTTAATGGCTCTTATTCGTGTACACTATACAAAATTTTACGATAATTTGGGTTTTCCAGGTGTAATTTTTGCTTTTGTTATTTTTTTTATCGATTACCAAGATAGCATAAGCAGATTTCAGACCAAGAAGTTGCCTCTCTTTCTATCGCGTAACTCTTGTATCTTCTGACTTCGTTACGCCCACTGAATTCGACAAGTCGATCCCGCCGCGTACAATACGCGCCACGAAAGATGAGACTTGACCGCGCCTCCCGCCGCTCCTTCCGCCGCCCCGATGACGCCCCGGCGCGGACTTCATACCGCTAAAGAGACCCATAAATCGTCTACTGCGCAAGTCAAACCACGTGGTGTGTCAAGTCTCATCTTTAGTGACACGCACTGTACCTACTTGTAGCTTCAAGGCTTGTGCAGACCAGCGCGATATCGCGGGCGCTACAAGGGTCGCGCTGCCTGTAGCGCCCGCGATATCGCGCCAGTTTGCACGAGCCTTCATACCTAAAATACGGAGTGGCCCATCTGTATTCATCTGTGATATAGTTAGAATATAATGTTACAAGTTATAACACTCGTGTCATGATTTCCATATATTAATAAGATATGTAGTGATTTTAAATACTAAATATAAAATTAATTTGCCTCAAATCGAATCAATGGAATTGGAAACATGATGTTTGGAGCATCGCTTTGCTTCTAAGTCAGTTCGGTTTAAGCCTCGAAACCTAGAGGATGTCTTCAAGAAGTCCAAAGTTTATAACGTTATTTTATGGAGTACCTACCAAGTTTGTATGTGTGCAAGAATTTAAATACAGAAATATTTGCACTGAAATGGTGTATCATTCATTACACCCGTATTTATTATATCTACTGAAATTTCCGATCAATTAACTATCAGAGTAACGTCGACTATGCAGAGCACGCGCCGGGTCCTTAGCATTACTTACAGTCTTCATGCATGCGCATTCATTAGGGGAGTTTTTCATTTCAACATCATTTGGCCGAGGTCCAAATTGTTCTAGATACTCCCAATTCATCTCACTCGGCGAAATGCTGTTAAAAAACTCCTCCAGGCTTGCCCAGTATTTATTACTTATTTGACCTTTTTATAATGTAGTCAATATCGTTTGCATGAAATGTACATAACTAGATGCTTGGGAAACATTTCAAATAACGAGTAGGTATATCAATATTGAATTTTAAGACCGGACTGCATGATTCTAAGTAACATCAATCCCATTTAGAATCATTAATATCTTTTAAAATGGGAGCAAAAACAATTATCCCATCAAAATTAATCAACCTGACACTGCTAATGATGTGGCTAAGAAATATTATTCTTAAATCTCCTCCCACAAATTAACCCAGGACCCACTTAAAAACACGTTTGAGTACTTCGTCAAAAAATCCGTCCTTGAACAATTAAATTCACTCAACGCAACACTTGGTCACAGAATAGATACTTACAGAAGATGAGCTCCATACGACGAGCAAAAACGTACGCACACTTAGACATGCGTCTACGTACAACGAGTGAAGTTTACATGAAAAAATAAACTATTATTTTAAGTTACTATATTACTACCTGCGGTCACATATGTCCTTTTCCGGGTCATGGCCTACCCATATGCCAAATTTTATCCAAGTCCATTCCACCGTTTTAGTGTGATGACGTAACCAAGGAAAATAGGGCTTAATTTTTTTTGTATATATAATTTTATATACCTATATAATATAGATGTCTACGTAATTACGCTACCTAATTTTATTTGACCCTTTATATTCATTTTTTTTTTTTTCATGCCATCATGCGGAAGTGTTGTGCGTCTTTTATGAAGTGCATGTGGTGCAGCTCGAACAGCCTTCTGAGCGTGTTCGTGGGCCGCTGGGACTCGCCGATATGGCAGCACTAGATGCGACTATACACTGTGGGTGGACACGTCCAGGGCTTGGCATAAACTGGCACTCCTGTGCGGTGCCACTTTGTGATTTTTATTTCTTCCTCTGGCTTCATTTTTGTGTATACTAACAACAGCTTTATAAGATATTTTGTGTTACTAACAGTATATGAACTACGTCTCAAATAAATGTCTTATTATTATATTGAGGACTTTTAATTGTACCTATGTGTTTTTCATAATAACTTTATGAACTTTTTAATTTAATGGAATGTTATTATAGACTTTGTCTGAAAAATATATGAATTATTATTATAAAATATTATGTTGTTTACTTTCTGTACTAATCTATTCTGTGACTGGGTCATCCTCCCTGGGTTCTCGAACAATTTTTTACGTGTCAGGCAAAAAAAAAAAATAAGCTTGAGACAAAAACAAATCATCCTTTGTGGCCCTCCTTTTGTCGGCTGTCCCAAAAATGTAACCGAGTGGGATCTTAATTAAGAAACTGGGTGATTCAGTTAAAGTGTGCCTCATTTTGTTATGGTAATGTCGGGCCTTTTTGATTTTCGGTCGCATAATAAGAATAATGGAGAGATCATTTTTTATGTTTAAAGTATGTAGACTGAATTCTGAACTGGATATTTTTTTAAATTTTCATCCTAAATAGGTAAATCTATCTTCTTGTTGCTGATTTGTGGAAAATATCTAATAATGTTGAAATGCTTGAAGTAATAGTTATTTTTAAAAGCCTTAAAACTTTTGATCCTTCTATTTCTAAGCAAAACAGGAATTTAGTCTCAATAATTCTAGCTTCTTATCTTAAGGTCCAAGAGGTTCCCTAATGTTGAAAATAGGTCACGCAAGTCCACTTCCCCCATCTCATTTGTCGTTCAGTCAGTCAAAGTAGGTTACACGTCCCCTTTTATTTTGTATAAGTATATAAGAACAAAGTTTGTCAGATGTCAATGACTTTTGGCATTGCTTATTGTCACGCTATCGCTATAGCTATTCTCTAAGCGAAGGGGAGACTTTGATGTTTGTATCGAGAGAAATTTATCTGAGCCCTAGTAAAGAAATTTTAGTAAGGAACATATAAGCATGTACCTACTTAAGATTTATCCATCGTATGATTTGGTTTTAAACCAATTCAGATGAAGTTACTTTTAAAATATTATAAATATGTTCAATATTATAAACTTCTAGGTGAATTTAACTGTAGATAATTAGCGCTGCATGACCTGAATTGCACTTTATTGTGTCATAGCAAGAGTCGCTTTTCATTTAAATGATTTTGAGGAGTATCCGATCTGTACTAATCTGTGATGCAGCTGAGGAATTCCTATTACAGCAATGTTCTAATTTGACAGCAAATTACTATTCCCAGTCATCATGTGTGATGTTAAGATCTCTAACTTATGGCAGTGGTGGAGACCACTGCCATATGTTAGAGATTTCTTCTAACACGGATTCAAATTTCCATCTGCAACTACCACAGAACTTGCAGTCTAAATTGTAACTAGAATTGTACGACTGCTTACAACAACAACTATAGTTCTTAAACAATAGCAGAGGAATCTGAACAACGTCAAGTATGTAATGGATTTGCTAATTGTCGAGCTTGCTATTAAGGCAAGTACGAGACATCTGCACCTATTACTGTAGTCCTAGTAACGACATCAGAAACTGACGACGTATTTTGGTGATGTGCGCAGGATATAATTCATGGTATGCTTGAGTGAAATAGTTTTAGTCTTATTTTAAAACAATAGAAGGATTAGGATACATTGATTCTGATCTTAATATGTGAACTTATATTACATGGCTTGTCTTCTCAATAAGACATGGCTGAAAAGCAACGTCAGCCAAACAGGACTAACTGTAGTAGAATGGGTAAACAAGTTTTATTAAAGATCGAGATGGCTTTTGTATATTATAACCCCTTATGGGTGTTTATTTAGGCCATAATTATCAACACAGACAACAATTAAGAATTTAGCGTATAACATTTTGAGTTTAAGAATGTATAGACATCACAGAACTAAAAAACTCAATATATAATTATTACAAATTCATCGAAAAAAAAATTATTTCTAATCTAAGCCAAAATTTCAAGTAAAATTGCATTTTGCTATTTTAAATCCGCCAAGTCAGTCCACAATAGAGAATATTCAAAGGCGAGTCTTGAATGAAATTGCCAAATCATTGCATACTTGGGCAGCTTCGAGTTTAGCACGGACACTATTGGATTCTCAAACTATTTTTGGCTACAGATTTTAAATTAGCTTTTCATATTGTGAAATTTTCTTTTGCCGGTTGGGTTTTTGCTTCAAGTTTGAAGGCAGAATCTTTATTGAAAATAACGTTACCATCACTCTCAAAGTTCATAAAATTTCAGGTTTTTCAGAATACTTAATTTAACATGCCATAAGCAGCCTCTAAATGTTTTCACTGCAGGGCCTCCTCTTTGTGAGACGCAGTGACCGTAATCTACCACGCGAGTCCAGTGCGTTGGTGGTTTTTCATAAAAGTGGGCAAAGTTGAGCCGCCAGGCGTTACCTCAGCTTGACAAAGGTATGAAGACTGGCAGATGAACTGCACTGTTCCACCGCCATTTGCTGAAATTTGTTTTATTTTTTGCCATCATCCCCTTTGTGAGCTTACATTCACTGATAGAGAATTTTACGCATTCAACAGTACCTAAAAAAATTTATTATTAACAAATACGAGTACAATTACAAAAGTTATTGTTTTTTATTTGTGTATTATTATATAATGGCAATAAATCACAATAGGTATATTTAAATGATTAAATACTACAGAAGAAAAAGAAGCATAGCGAGAAAAGAAGCCCGAGATTCGGGATCACTTAGAAAAATCAGTCAGTCGGGCGGACAGACAATGTCTCTGAAAGTTTTGAATACTTGTTCTTGCGGAAAAATGCACCGCATGTTACTCTTTCTATCTTTGACCCATTTTCACACACAGCTCAGTAATGTTGCTCTTATGAAGCCATCCGTATTGTAGCTTTGATCTCACAATTCTCCAGAAAAACAAAATTACGGAAGGTTGGTTGTACTAATTATGAAACACAAATAAACTCCGCTCCCGTCTCATCAATATACATAATGTGCTTATCTGTCATAACATGGCCTGTTTCCCCATCCCAAAACAACATAAAAAAACATAATTAAAAACAACACGACGAGAGAATTTGATAAACAACCGTTTTATCAAATTACCTTGACTATGAAACCGAAATATTTGCTTTGATGTCGCAAGTTAGGCACGGTCCAGTGATAACCCGTTGATTAAAAATTAGGAGAAAAATGCCTTTCATCATACCTCTAACGTATAAAGGCTTGGTCACAGAACTGATTGTTGGTCAGATTAAATAGTTAAGCAAAATATGAAAGTTTAAAATATCTGGAAGTTATGTCAAAGCATCGGGGCGAATAATAAAAAAAAAAACTGCATGTAGAAGTTTGTGCTCAGTAGTTTATTCATAGATTTTCTATATTAATATACTCTCTATTTATTCTGAATTAGCGCCCAGCGGTTTCATCCGCATAAGCCTCAATACCGTCGTAATATCTGGATAAAAAGTATATTATGTTCAAACGCAGGTCATGGTGTATCCATGTGCCAAATTTTATCCAAATCCCTTCCGCCGTTTTAGCGTGAAAGTGTAACAAGCTTACAAAAAAATCGAATCTTTTCTCTTTATTATATTAGTTTAGATTAGCCTTTACCAGAAAAATCACCAAAACAAAACTGTTTTATAAATACTATTTCATTTCATATTGAAAATACTCTTTAATATAAATCGGGAGGTAGAAAAGCCTTTTATCCACCGCCACCGTCAGCAGGACGTCAACGAGAAACTAGATTATTCGAACCGAACGTGACGTTCTGTTGACGGACGTGTGGTGGACACGTGGTCATAGTAGTAAATGTAAGTATGTATCGCTACTTCGGCGACATCACCTCGTTCTCGTTGACGTCTCACAGTCGTGGCCGTGGACAAGCGGCTTTACGATGAAAAAGAACTCAATGAAGAAATGCGGACTCAATTCCCTTGTGACCTGAACTTGACTGGAGGTTAACTGTGTCTACCGCCTTAACTAGGACGAGGAAAAAATGATTTGACCAAAATGAGTGGATATAAAAAGGGTGGACGATATTTTATAAGACCCTAAATTTACTGCCTTTATATTTTTTTTTTAAAGCGTGGGTTTATGACATGTTATCCACATAATCGAAACACCTACACACATTTTTTTGACGGTCATGAAACATAAAATATGTTTTTATTCATGTTTTTAGGGTTCCACACCAAAATGGTAAAAAGGAACCTTTATGGTTCGACTCAGTCTGTCTGTCCATCTGTCCGTCTGACTATCACAGCTGGATATCTCAAGAACTACTAATGCTATCAACTTGAAATTTGGAATAGTTTTAGATGACGTTTACCCAACTATTTTATAAATAAGAAATATTTTTTTTGACAGTACTGAACGGGGTTCTTAAAAATACGAAATGGGGCTACTAGGGCATGTAGGGTATCATATGAATGAGCGCTATTTGCAAATTCTAAAAAAAAAAAGTCTTATTTTTTAGGACGCATAGTTTTCTACTTTTGATGAAAAATGTAAAAAAAAAATACCGTTTCCCCCCTTATCTCCGAAGTTTGCATAGAGAACAATCTGAAATGATTATATGTGATGGAAGTTAATGCAATGATTACAGGAAAAATAAAACTATGTCTCTAAATAGCACACTTTTTCAGAAATCATCAACAAAAATTACATTAGTTCCACTATCGGTCAAGAGATGACGCTGACCTAAAACTGCAATATTCTACACCGCAGTGTCCAGTGTTAAAATTCTATGAGGAATATAGGCCTCACGGATGAAAATTTAAAATAGTGCGCGAGTGCGACTCGCTCTTAACCGCTTTTTTTTTTATTTCAATTGTCAATAATTTAATTGTTTTTCGGATGTGGGAGAGGATTAGATGTCTAGACAGGTTATTTGAATTTGTATGCTTTTACTTCATATATTATTCCGTTTTTAGTGTAAAGGTTACAGTATTTTTTTTTATAACATAACGCCTGTATTCCGTGAAGGGTTAGGTAGAGATGTTCCTACAATATATATCAATTTCGCCAGTTATGTTTAAGTTCCATGTAATAAGGAGGCGAGCCTATTGCCATCAACCGGGCACATATCAGGATTCCGGGCTGTTACTGAGAAATTCCAGATGGAAAACCCAATAACATTTTTGTCCGACCCGGGAATCAAACCCAGGCCCTCATTTTCAGCAGTAGCGCTAGCGGCCACTAGACCAACGAGGCATTCATGTTAAGGCAGTCAAAGTCATATTATTCACAGCTGCGCCCCGCGGTTTCACCCGCATAATTCTTGATCCCGTGGGAATATCGGGATAAAAAGTATTTTATATTTTAATCCAGGTTATAAAATATATGTATGCCAAATTTCATCGAAATCCGTTCAGTAGTTTTTGCGTGAAAGAGTAACAAACATCCATCCATCCATTCGTGCTCACAAACTTTCGCGTCTGTCCTATTCTATTAAACGAGCAATATTAGTATATTGTATATTACGATTTCGATATAAGTTGCAATATAGGGGTTATTGGGGGCGAAAAATCGATCTAGCTAGGTCTAGCAGAGCTCGGTTGTCCAAAGTTTAGAACAAGATAATGAATAATGACATTAGAATAATGACTTGGCGGCATGGAATTAGTAAGTACCTACTATCATGGCAGCATTGAATTAGTATGTACTATAATAAATTGGATTAGTATTAACCTAGGTACTAATATTATAAAGTAGGATAGCATAGAATTCATGAAGGAATCGTCATTTTCATATTCCCATGTGACTTTCTTATTGCCTTATTCGTAAGTCATTCCTTTTTTGTCGACAAAACACTCTTGTCTATCTTCAAAGTTTGATAAATGATCTCCTTTATCATCATACGTTTTTTATGTTGCCCGTTGTAAAAAGTGATTAACGAGTTGAATCAGTAGCGAGAATGTGAGTATGGTAACAATTTTAATAAGCGCAGCTGAAATTACATATTCAGCCCCCATATCAAGCTGAATGGTATATATATTATTTAACAGAATGGCGAAAATGTTGTAAACTCGGCTTATGTATCAACTTGGTATAATAATGCCGACACTTTAACAATAACGAAATTATTTTAACGATTTAAATAATATTGTGTTGTTCAAAAATAAATTCCAGTTTCACAACATCCGCAACATGGGGAAAATGGCGGATAATCTGAAGTGGTTCAAATACCTCCGAATTGTTGAATCATCTTTCATTAAGGGATTAATTATACAGAATAATTCATATTTTATATCAAGGTTAGAATTTTAATCAGTCAGGATGTCGGTTGGGGGTCTGGACGTGACACAAATATGAACAGTACAGAAACTACGTAGTAAACGTTCGAAACGGCACACTCAATGACGAAAACCCAAAGTGATTGTCGCGGTGCTGTCAGTTACGATTGCCATATCGAGATGAGTGGTCGCCGCGATCTTTTTTAAAAATAGAGGGTAGATGATTATTGCAACAAATAGGCTTAATTTCTATATTGTACATTTTTACACTGTGGCCTAGGTGATGGATGCATCACCACTAGAGTGACAGTAACTATAGCAAAAATTGCTGAAAAAATACTTTTCCAATGCATGGCAAAAGCCTCTTCTCATACAGAAAAAGCACGAGTATTGATCACCAAGTTTGCTCAAAACGGGATGGCGTTTCTTTTGCTCGTGCAATAATTGCTCGCGCTTAAGTAAACACTAATATGTGGTATGTGGTATGTGGTACATATATGTAATAGAAACATGGTCATAAATCTGACGAAAGAAGTGTAATTGTAGTTAAGAGAAGAGACAAAGTAAGATTATAAGAAATAAAAAGTATAATTAAGTTCAAAGATGCGAAAAAAATATATGAAACATGAAAATGGCGATGGACTGGACCATATGTCCAGTCCATCGCCATTTTCATAGAGAGGGAAAAGGCTCTTTCAAACAGGCGCGACACGCGACGCGACACAAAGACACCGCTCGTCGCGCGACGAGCGGTGTCTTTGTGTCGCGTCGCGTGTCGCGCCTGTTTGAAAGACCCTAAAAGAGAAATGGACCAAATTAATAATAAAGTGGTACCCAAGGGTTCAAAAAAGGAGCAAAGGACGACAAGCAACACGGGATGACGACGTCAAAAGAGTAGCTGGTCTAGAGTGGATTCAGAGAGCGAAAGACAGAGAGAGATGGAAATCTGTAAAGGGGGCCTTTGTCGAAGAAAAAGCTGTTTAAGAAAAAATAGTCCACCGAACGTCGATATCTAAGACAATTTTAGTAGATATAAACTCAGAACAAATAAAAAACCAAGATAAAGCGCTGTCAATAATCACGTGAGGCCGATTTTGTAAACATGTATGCACTTAGTGAGGTGTAGTTTAATTGTAGTGTCATTGTAAATGTGTGCGTGTAAGCGTGTATTTTTTAAAAACTATTTTTCTTTATACAACCTGTATTCTTTAATCACTTACATATAACTTATGATTACTTATTATTATTATTCAAGTATATTATTGTATATTAGTGTGCCCAGAGCGGAGGTTAATTTTGGCATGCTTCACTGTATTGTTCGTTTTCTAGCAAACTTTTAAAAACTTATTTTTTTTTTTTATAATTCCAACACCAAATAAATTGAGAAAAGAGTAGGAGAACGATGATGTTAAAATCAAGTTACACTTACCATCTAGTTCATATCCTTGTCCACCCCACTGCGGTAACTCCTGAGAGTAAGACTTGGGGTCGCTGCGACTGCCTATCGATATCTTAAGGCTTTTCCACAACTTCATCTTGCCCACATATTTATACACAACACTAACACTATTTCTGTTACACGTCACTGAATCATTTTGTCACACACACTGTCACTTCGAGTCCGGAAAATCTAGAAAAGAAGAAAAATAGGTTAGATATTTAATTATGGCTATAATAATCAAAATAATTTTGTCACAAAAAGTTAAATGCACGTAAAATTGCAGGATTTTGTTCAGTTATTTGACTAATAAAGTACTTAAGTGAAATTCAAAGATTTTAATCGTTAGATTTGGCTCTCTTTTTTTTCATTCTGACACATAATGACACAAGTTATTAGACTTAATTGTCATGGACTCTCCGTATCAAAACGTCCTAAAAACAAATCGTGCTATTAGCAAAACGACCCATAATCAAAACGATACTTTAGCAAAATGTCCTATTAGCAAATCGTCCTATGAGCAAATGGTCCAATTAGTAGAACGTACTACTTGTAAGGTACAGTAACACTGAAAAATCGCTATCGGTTTTTACCCAACTGAGACGTAGCCAAAAAAGGAGGGTTATGTGTTTGACCTGTATGTATGTATCTCCGTTTCCTCGTAACTAAAAAACGACTGAACCGATTTTGATGAATGATATGTCGTCAGATTCGTCTTTATTGGTCGAGTGTTACTGGGTTTATCATAATTATAAAAAGCTTAAGCCGCATAAACAAGTTTGCAAAAAAAAGCTTGTAAACCCACCGAGTGGGGTATCGAAATGAAGGGTTTTAAAAGTGATAACAAAAATATATCCAAATAAAATATAGATATAGATGGTTTCCATGCTATAATGCGAAAGAAAGCGGCCTCCTTACTACAGCGCCTGCATGGTAGTGACAACAGCATTCTCTAAATGATCGCTGCCAGACCGGACTGTCCCTTTCAGGGACACTGGGTGGGGACAGTCATAGGTCTGTGCAAATAAATAATTTGTAAAAAAAAATAACAATACTAACCTACTTATTTAAGCACCATTGTTACTAACACCACTATACGAATAAAATTATGGACCTTAGTCTGAAATAAAGTTTTATTTAATTTAATTTAATTTAATATGTTTAATTGTAATTTAGAATGATAAATGATAAAAAAAAAACTAACCAAAAAGTGTAAAATAAAAAACCTTAAATCCGACTGTGGAAAAAGTAGTCTGCATCAATAGGGCTTTTTTGATAAATGGATGAAGAGGTCTCCGATTGGATGAAATTGTTTTTAGTATTAAATGGGATTGAAGACAGGAATAGGTCATCTGGTGTCCATCTTTTGAGGTTTCCGTACCTCAAAAGGAAAAAACGGAACCCTGATAGGATCACTCGTGTGTCTGTCTGTCTGTCTGTCACAGCCAATGTGCTCCGAATCTAATAGACCAATTAAGTTGATTCATACCGTTCCGTAGTTGGTTCATACCAACTACGGAATCCTTCATTGAGCGTAGTCCGACACGTACTTGGCCGGTTTTTTTAAAGTTCACGTTTTACGCTGTCAGGTTTTTTATCTATAAAATTTATTTCTAAGGTACCATAAAAATTATGATATCGATATGCATGACATGACTGACTCCAGGCTCGTTCCACGTTTTGTTTCTTACTACTTGTGTACATTTAAGTAAATAAACATTTCTGTGAACTACTGTCTCTGTTTGATCAATAAAATGAGTTAATTGTTACAACTTTATCGACTTCCATTTAATGTGGAAACGCCCGTTTTCACATTTAAACTGGTCGTTTTGCTAACAAGACGATTTGATACGGAGCCATTTTCACAGCTTTTTTCCATTGAACAGACAACAGTCACTGACTGAGAAGAAAGACATCGCACTTGCTGACGAGTGTATGGGTGTATTTAAAGAAAATAAGGATGAACCTAATGGAAACCCCTATTACATGGGACTTAACTGGCGAAATGTGGGTGTACTATAGGTACACCTCTGCCTAACCCTTCGGGGATTACAGGCGTGATGTTATGTTATGCTAATGGAAACCGTAAACCACAAATTGTCATCCCACGAAAGTTATAAATGACAATTCAAATAAACGGGTCATTTACCAACGTAGGCGCACTAAAAATGAAGAAACTACCCAAATTGATTACAATTATTTAGAATACCAATATCTCAAAGCCAAATGGACTACAAATTGCATTTCGGACGCACTAATAGGAACTGTTTATCATGTCCACCGTCACGGATCACTACAGCCCGTCGATCAGACGACGACATGGCTCCTTGAATACAATGGAGCTCAAACATCCACTTTTTAATGGCTCCGACATACTTCCATGAATATAAAATGACTTTGTAAATAAATTATTCATAAATCAAAGTATGATGAATGAGCTTATTGGAACGGGGAGTAAAGGTTATGGATCAAGGGCAGATAGTCTATCTACGTCAGCGCGTAACGTTGTAATTAAATCAAAGATATTATAATATAAGTCAAAACCAGCCAAGTGCGTGTCGGACTACGCACAATGAAGAGTTCCGTAGTTGGGATGAATTTATCTCAAATACAAACTTAAGATTGTAGTCGAAATACATGTACTCCCATACATTCCAACTGTAAATGTAAATTTGTATGCACAATATTGAGAGATTTACCATGTTATTTTAAGACCATAGACTTCTTTCTTATAGGTTTTCCTGTAATCTATGAATGAAGAACAATTCTCCGTATTTTTTTTCAAAATTTTAGGCTCAATTGTTTGGGAATGGTCAATTTTTATCTATTTTCTTAAATATATTCTATTAGTATTTATTTTAAAATTATAAAAAATATATAGTTAAGATTCTTGCAACAAGACCTTTTATTTGATATGTCACACGATACAGTTCGAAAAACTTTTTTTTTTAATTTTCTTATTGGCCCCCAAAAGTGATCCCCATATTCAAAATTCATTTATTTACGTTACATTTCCGTGTTTGGATCACAGAAATACATATGCTCACCAAATTTCAACTTAATCGGTCCATTAGATTCGGAGCAAATTGGCTGTAACAGACGGACAGACAGACACACGAGTGACCCCATTAGGGATCCGTTTTTTTCTTTTGAGGTATGGAACCCTAAAAGAGGTAACCAACACAGCATGCGATCTTCGAAAACGGTACACAAGAGCTACGGTTCCTTAGAAGACCGATAGCCGTAACTTTCCGGCCGCAGTGACAGCTGTCATGACAATGATGTTTGTGAGGTTTGTCTTTACTGTGCTAAAAACGCTCTCGAAGGAAACACACCTACTTACTTTCATAAGGTTTCAGTGACGTCATTTGCCGATAAATCGCAATCACTATGTGGCGGCCACCGCTCTTAAGCGCACGGCGCGTAAGTAATATTGCAATTTCCCAATATATATGACACGTGGATGTAAGTAAGTGGTATATCCTAATTAAACTCGATGCGCAAAAAGACAAGCTCAATATGTTGCTATGCAGTGCGAAATTGAGTTCGGCCAATCTATTCTGTAGTAAAAATCACGCCGTGAAAGTGAGTTTGACGTGAGGTGTAAATAGGTGTCAATCCCTAGCATCGGGTGAAATGACAGCTCACTTCAACTAAGTTTTCACGGAGAGATTTTTAAAGAATAGACCAACAGTTTTGCTAACTAAACCAAGTTTTAAGAGCGTTTATTCTAAAAGCTGGCAACGTCACGTCACAAATAGCTGTCAAATATTTACCTGTTTGGCTTAATTTGGCAATATTACTGTATGGAAATATGAAATATCGCTAACTAGTGAACTAGAAATTAATAATGAATTGCAATTGATAACACTGAATTTGATATTGTAACCGTTTTAGGTGTAAAAAAGGCCTGTCGAGGTGGCGGGGATGTCCGAAAGAGTTAACGTGGCCCCTGGCAATATACTGAAGGAACACGGAAGGAACACAAACAATTTCCCACCCAAAAAAAAGACATTTAAGTAAATACTTTTAGCAAATACTTTTTTTACATCTAAAACTAAATATTCGGTGTTAAGATATTAATTAATTCATTTCATAATCAAGTGCCTGGTCGACCGAGCTCTGCTCTGGTCATAATACAGAATGCTAATTTAATAGTATAGGATAGTTCATACTAATTCCATGCTGCCATGTCATTATTCTAAGGTAGCCATCTTGTTCTAAACTTTGAGCGACCGAGCTCTGCTCGGGTGAAAATACGAAGAAAATGAATTTTCCCAGATATGAGACCTAGCTAGATCGAATTTTCATCGAAATCGTTAGAGCCGTTTTCCAGAACGTGATTACAAATATATATATATAAATACGTACAAATATTGGTCGTTTAATAGTATAGAATATTAATTTAGTTCACCAAATTAATCAAAACAGCGAAATATTTGACATCTGTTTGCGACGTTGCCCACTTTTCAAATGCACGCCTTTAACGTGCCACTTTCCACTTGCACCTGTCTACGCTTTATTAGTCATTGGATTCGACCGTCAAAGGATATTACTTCACAAATTCGATGGAAAATGATGAGCATTACTCCCGAATGTAACGCAATATCTTTGTTTCGATATTGTTCGGGATACACTCCATAAAGCTAGTGATTGAATTGTACGGTATTGCCATGTACGGCATGTTTAGAATTAACTTGCTAATAGGTAATTATTTCATTTAACTAAGCGATGTTGACATATAAGATTATTTGTTCACTTTGATGAAACAGTTACAAATTATATACATTTATTTATTTAAGTTTTCATGCACAACATAACAGAATGTATTTCCAAGGCGTTGTACAGAACAATATACAAACTAAAAATTACACACATACCTACGTAAGTAGGTTATGTAAAATTACAAAAAAAAAACAAAATAAAACATGAAACACGAGAAATAACTTAATTAACAAACAATATAGACACTCGTATTATATAAACAAACAAACTGCAATCAAGAGGAAGAAAAAATTACATAAAAAAAAAAAAAAAATTATCTTTCATCCATCCTCTCACAAAAACTTAAACATTCACGACACACATCGATCCGTCTCCCAGCAAACAAGTCACATTCCGGTGTTGATGTCAGAAGAGCATTGAGCATAGTAAGGGCCCGAACGAGGGGCGAGTTAGCTCGCGACACCGTGCGTGCTGATGGTACGGCTAGTAGCCGGTGACTTCGCGGCCTGAGTTGATGTTTAGGCAGAACAGGAACAAAAAGCCTTACTAACTGCTCCACTAGTTCCTGACAATCGGACTCACCCCGCATAATACGGCAGGCAGTGATAAGCAGGAAGCACTTACGCCTTACCTCGAGAGAATTAAAATTTAGTACGCCGAGTAAAAATTTTGTAGGATAAAGGAAGGGGTAGTATCCGAAGAGCTTTTTATATAAAAATCTAAGGAAGGCCTTCTGGACCTTTTCAAGAAGTAAAGCGTAAGTGCATTCATATGGGTTCCAAATCACTGCAGCTGATTCGAGCTTACTCCTGACTAGGGCCATGTACATTGATTATCAAGAATAGTATGCTGAAGGGTTTGCAGAGAAGTGACGAAATGATTTGTTTGTTTTAAGGGATTTGGCAGTCAATTACATTAACATTTCTGGAACCATCTTTAGTAGAAAAAAATCATGTTCAACTAAATATTTTGGCTTCTACACAAATTATTCCTGAACCACAATATTTCATCCTGTCATGTTCACATAAGAAAAATCACATAATGATATCGAAGTTGAATATATTTCACTGTCATATAAACGTACGCTATATAATTGCCTGTTCATAATCCAAGGTTTCCTTCATTTTTTATGTATTTATGGGTTATCATACCCAATATGCTATATTGAGAAAAGCTCACTTACTTTTTTATTTACCCCACTTCGAGTGACTTGCAGAATCGAACGCCTTTGGGAAGAGTATTCACATAAGGATGTGCAAAACACTGTCGATAGTTGGAAGTAATAATCGTTTTTATCTTTTTTATATACGGCGTTCAGCGTAATGATATAAGTAGTTAATAATGTGAGCTTTTGTGTTTATTCGTGCTTGGTTTGCTAGTTTTCGTATAGTATTTCACAGTGATAATCAGCATAATCCTGCAGCCGACAACCACGATATTTACCAAACTTCACAAAAACACGAAATAAACCATGTAACATCTGCATCAAACTCATTTTAACTCCTAACAAAAACACTTCGTTTTTGTAGGCACCGCTTTGGCACACGAGGCGCAGAACACATTTTTTCGAATCGATAATAATTTCGATAAAAAAATGGAATCCCTATTCTTTTCCGGACTTACCGAAGTTGAACAAAGTAAAGCCGGAGATCAGCCGACTGTAACAATGCAGAATCATAGTGATGTACGAAAAGACTCCCCAACTTGCGATCCGAACGAGAAAACTGTTCAACAACAATGATTTGTATAAGCCAGAATTATTAGTTATTAGGTCTAATCGACATGATGTTTGCTTTTGGGTAATTGTGCGGAGAATGTATTGTTATCGATAAAATAATCGAGAATGGAGATTATGATTGTTTTCAAAGCCATCGGTCAACCCGCAAATGGAAATCGTATCGGGGAGTTCACAAAATAAATTCGATACCGTTTATGATAATACGGGATAGCTAAAATGAATGGTAACATTAATATCTCTCTAATAACTTAAGTTGGAAAGTGAATACTTATCTACTTCAATTTAATCATTTAACAACCTACTTTACATACAAATAGAGAAACTAATAGGCTTTACCTATACTATTCAAACCAACGTAAATTATAATAGAGTCAATAAAATTAGACAAAGTAACTATTCCACAAAGCCCAGTTTACATTTACTAACAAAGGTTATATTTCTATTTTCTTTTACATTTCTCTAATTGTTACGTTCCATTAAAATAATACAATTTACATTTTCAATTCACTTTGTCTTGTCAGTTTAAAGTCAATGAAGCTAATAGGTCCTCGTTTCTCTATAGATTTGCTCAACGAAATTTGTTTGAAATAAATGAATAACCTTTCAATTAATAGGGTTTTGTTTGAAATACAATGAATGTAGAACAAAGCACGTAAACAAAAGACGCACGTAATATATAAATAAGTAAGATTTACTTCATCATTTGGTAGGTACTTTTTAAATGAACCTGTAACCCCGCGTCCTATTCAAAATCGATATTCGTTGCGGGAATATGCAATCAACGCGGTCAAATGTCACTTTTTATTCGATAATCGGAAAGCATCCTCTGTCAAAAAGTGACATATGCACGCGACAATCACTTTTTTAAATAAGACACAGCCTTCAGGTCATTGTTAGGTTAAATACACCCTACCTACACCAATAGTGAGTGGGAGAGAAATTAATAAAACAGTCAATGTGTATGCATGTTCCATTTATTTATTTCAAAGTCAAAGTCAAACCATTTATTACAAATAGGGGCCTATTTGAAATAAATGATTTGACTTTGCCTTAGTGACTTGAGTATGGCACTTTTCAACGACAAAATTTACAAAATAATAGAATAGTTTTCCTGTGCGTTTCCTAAATATAATATTTTTCTTTCTAATGAAATGATTGTCAGCTCAAACAATTAATTTCTATTTACCACCTAACAGCAAAAATACCTACAATTTATCACAAACGATTACGTAAACCAAAGTAGGTACAGAATAACGAGTTCCAACAACGTAACTCAAGTTAGAGACCAAGGGTAATCAGTTAACGGGCGTCGTCTCGTTACACGGGTCGCGCGGTCAACCAGATTAGCGTTGCTAGGCAACGGACCTATTGTGACTCGTGAGGTCTTTTTTAGGGTTCCGTTTTTACCATTTGGCTACGGAACCCTAAATAAAGACCTGGTTATAATTTCGTCATGTCTGTCCGTCTGGGAGACACACAGCCATTCTACTCGGAGACTTAGTACTATATCGATGAAAATTGGAAATAAGGTGTATTTTGTGCACCGCTAAAAATGTTGTAGTTTAATCACGAAAAAAATGATTATGGGAAACACTCTCCATACAGTCATGTAGGCGAGGGATGAAAAAAATCATTGCAAAGGTGTGTTGTTCGATCACACAATTTAAAAAAAAAGTTTTGTCTCTTAGGGACTTTGCTATTTATGCCAACAGTTTTTGAGTTATGAGATGTTTTCGGTTAGGAACGCAGGAATACCTTTATAAAAAAAAAAACCGGCCAAGAGCGTACGGACCACGCACAATGAAGGGTTCCGTAGTTGGAATGAATTTATACCAAAGACAAACTTAACATTGTAGTTGAACAACATGTTCTCCCATACATTCCAACTGCAAATGTAAAATTCATAATCATCTGCCTAGCCTTTTCCCAACTATGTTCGGGGGGGTCGGCTTCCAGTCTAATCGGATGCAGCTGAATACCAGTATTTTACATTTTACATTTTTATTTCATTCATTTTAAACTATAAAATGTCAAATTATTCGAAAATGATTCACATTTGCATAAGGGGTTATTTGGTTGCAAATGATCTACATCCCCTTTATGGATTGCCGACATTTACCAATAACCCTGCATATTCACCTTAACTACGGAACCCCACTGTGCGTGGTCCGACAAGCACTTGGCCGGTATTTTTCTATTATTATTTTAATTATGAAGATAAAAGGATTAAAGGACAAAAAGGGAGTTGGCCAGGCGAATGGATTGTTGGTTGAAAACTAAATTGTAGCCATTAGCGATGAAAATGGTACAAGTTGGTAAACTGAGAAATTGATGTTGGTTTTCAGTTCTATTGGGCTGGAACTAAATAGGTTTATACAATGTACAATGTAACTCGTCAAACTTTCCAGTTTGATGGCGAGAAGCGCTTCTTAACAGGTATGTATATGGTACACAAAATCTAGCAAAATTAACCTTAAAACTATCAATTTATGTTTGCTATGTTAATATCTTTCAATTGTTTTGGAGTTTCCGCTATCTTTCTTGAGTTTAGCATGGGTCTCTTAAGAGTTCACGTCTATCATTCCATTCCATCAATAGGCAGGATTATTAATTTTTGACATCTATATTTTTGATCATTATCATTCTCATCACACAATGAGGGTTTCCGAAATGACACACATACACACACACACACACACTCTCACACTGAGACGTCAGGTCCGGGCACCTGGGAAAAGTGTTAAAACGCCTATATTTTCTTCAGCCGTGATTGAACGACGAACGAATAAATGAAACGAATGATGAATCATCCTACTATAATAATTAATAACCCTACTAATAATATTATAAATGCGAAAGTTTGTGAGGATGGATGGATGTTTGTTACTCTTTAACGCAAAAACTATTAAACGGATTTCGATGAAATTTGGCACAAAGATAGTTTATAACCTGGATTAACACACCTCGATATTCCCACGAGATCGAGACTTATGCATGTGAAACCGTGGGGCGCTGCTAGTCATCATATATTTTATATTCATTATCAAAATGGAAGACCTCTTGTCAAAGTGGTGCCAACTGGTGGCGTGAATTTCCATGAACACCCTCATTGGGATCCCAAGTACCCCAAATTCTTCCTTAGTTAAAAAATCCTTTTCAATAAACTCGTTCCTCGATTAAAATGATTTACGATAAAATGAGGCATCCTCTGCAATTTTTAAGGGGAAGGAATTCATTTACTTTTCGGGGTTAGGTTAGCATACCACGATATAAAAATTCAATTACTTCAAGATCACATAAATGAACTTAAATGTAAAATTAATCAACTATGAGGACAAATTCAAGCCTTCTGCTTTATTCTTTAACGTTATAATAATCTCTAAAGCTTGATTCTTACATATTATGTACCTACTTCATTTTCCTTTTATATTGCAATTGCAACCAAATTATAAACGGATATACAAATCTTGAATTGAACTTACGAATTCTACATTTCAGTTAAGGCTCCTACAAACAGGCGCGACACGCGACGCGACACAAAGACATCGCTCGTCGCGCGACGCGACGTACCTTTGTGTCGCGTCGCGTGTCGCGCCTGTTTGTAGGAGCCTTTATGTTTATTTCTGTAGACGCTCTTTACATTCGATACAAGTAATTTTTATTCCTGACATTATATTATCAACAAGCTTTTGCCCGTGGCTTGGCCCGTTTGGCTTTCGGAAAATATTCCACAGGAACGTACTACTGGGATTAAAAATACCCTTTGTGTTAATCCAGATTATAAACTTTATACGTGCGAAATTTTATCCAAATCCGTTCAGCCATTTTTGTGCCATACCGGAACATACATTCAGATAAACAGATAAAATTCTAAAAACAATATTTACGGCATCAGACTCATTCCTTGTAGCAAAATTATTATTTTTTCAAATATTCAATGTACAGTTTCGTTAGATTGTATAGATATCCAATGTCTTGACTACATAGGTTTAATATTACATATCAAGTGAACTATAAAACTACATAATATATTTTTGTACGTACTCTCTTCGTTCGATACAAATAAAACGTTACATTTGTGACATATTATTAACAATTACCCACCTTTTTCCTTCACATTTTCCTAGAAAATAAAAATATTTTCAGTTAGCAACGCTCCAGTAAAAGAAAGGCTTCGGCGAAAAACACGGTTATTAACTCAAGTCGAGGTAAAAACGAAACTTATAATTGCCCGTTGAGACAAATTTGAAAAGTTGGACAAAGTTTCAGGAACGTATCTGTTAACTTGAAACATTAAAAGCAGATGATGGAACGGTCGGATTGAGGTTTTGGTATAAAATTATAATAATTGGAAAGGTGTTGGATTTATTTTCCTTAATAATTTCGGCTAAATATAAATTTCTTACCTTGAGATTTGGCATATTCTGTAATGGAATTAAATTATTCTAAACAAAATAAACAAAGTTCATAACATCTTCTCACCCACAAAAAACCTAGGTAAGAAAAACTTAATGGAGGGCTCATGACTCTGGACTATGACATAACCGAAAATCTTATACTTTCTATCCCAAAATTGTCAACGCATTCCGTCTGTGTTTATCTTTACTACAAGCACATACTACTATGGCATTCAGGAAACAGTTTAAAACGCACCAACTTCTTCATCACTCACACTTACACACCTACACTACATACTCACACATCAACACACCCCACGCGAACACTCTTTCCTATGAGTAAAATGAAAATTATTGTCTAGTTTAAATTTTTGGGAAATCATAATTACATACTTGGGATCTGTACCCTAATTGCGTAACTTATTTTCGTAAACAATTATACCTAATTTGTTTCATTTTGACAGTTCAACAACATTCATTGCGTTATTTACGTTGTTGAGCAGATTTTTTTTCCAATTTATGAAGCAATGGATTAGCAATCTGTTTCAAATCGAAATAAATTGTGATTGTGTTGTATTAAGCAATGAGGGTACAGGTTGCCTGAAATACATTTTTCGGCTTAGATTAGGCACCAGTCTCCCACAATATTTTTTCTAAAAGCACATAGCTGGACAATGTTGTTTTTTTTTTTTTGTTTTTATTTTGTAAGGATATTGTGGTGAGAAAATAAATAAATATAATTACTCTTCCACGCTAAATACTGGGTACTTTAATATTTCATAGACCGTAGATATGTACTAATCAACTTACCCAAATCTCTATTAATTCTAAGCCATATTATTGAAAACCATTCACTTGAAATTTCCAGCGAAACTAAATTAAGTAGTAATCGCTTCACTGAGATTCTCGTTATAGTCCATTTATTGCGTGCAAACCTTTCAACCAGCTCGTAAGCCACCTTCAAGTGAAATTTAACGATATGCACCTCAATTACAAGTATTATTACTTTCATGTCTGAATTTAGTTTAACTCACAATATTATTCACACCATCTCGCTGTAAACCCAATTACAATGTTTCTATAAAACAGCTTTATTAAATATAATAATTGAACAAAATTAAGACATAATTTTAATAACAGATATAAAAATTAAACCATCCATAAAAAGGCGATCCGTACTAAAAAATTGTAAGTACCACAACAATTAATGTTGGTCCTGCCGACAGATAAAACGGTGTTAGCACCGGCAGGGGCGCTTACTGAAAATTTAATGATTTCACGCCAGTTCACGCTAATCGTCTCACAGTGTCAGTGATGATAAAGACCCATATAAACGTAGGTACCCACATACTGGACGATGATGATAAAGAATTGGTTGGGATAGAAGAGGCTTTTTAAGACTTTTTGAGGATATAGTTATAGCGCAATGGATACACGTGGAAGTATGGCAAGGATGAAAATGAAAATAAAATACTGTTTTTAATTAGAGTTCAGTACCTTTTAAAGTGTTTTAGGGAAAAATAACTA
Source organism: Omphaloscelis lunosa (assembly GCA_916610215.1). Lineage (NCBI taxonomy): Eukaryota > Metazoa > Arthropoda > Insecta > Lepidoptera > Noctuidae > Omphaloscelis > Omphaloscelis lunosa. The sequence goes on from OU744252.1 coordinate 2,747,015, forward strand.
CTAGGTACATCTTAAGGTAAAGGCAAAGAAAAGATTCTTGAAGCTCATTAAAGGGGTGCAGACACAAAAAAATTATTTAATGTATAATTAATGTAGGTAAATACTGGTTTATGTTCATTCACAACCTCCAAAGAACGACCAACGACTGTTTGTAAAAACGAAGCTAAGGTATATTTTTTTTACTGCCATTGAAGAAAAAACATAGAGGAAATAGCAAACATAACATTGTAATTTGGCTATTGTGAAACAAACCAAGTTTTTTCCCTCTAAATCCGTTCATAAAGGAAATGAGGTTAAAAACGGCCAAAATAAAATAAAAAAATTAATAAACTTTACACCCTTGCAAATTCTCGGGATAATTAAAATTATGATATCGTGTCATTTATTCTGAAGGGACCCTCATACATTATGAGGATTACTGTTCATGCTATAATTAGGTAAGCACACTGAAATGGAATATTACTGAGTAATTTGTTTATATTTCGCGGTATATCATTCATGTGTAACACCTGTCTCGGAATTCAGTTAAGTAAACAGGGCAACCGCAGGAACACGGGTGGGTTTTAGTCAGTAAGAGTCTGTCTACACGCCCTCCTGCTCCGCCCAGAGCGGGAGTAGTTATTTGATAATTTCCCACCCAAAAAAAAAAGGTGTAGCTGTGAATTTTTTTGTGAGTGTTTATGTATGAACACTGAAATTAAATACTAGCGAAACTCCGCGAGTGATAAAAACTAAACTGGATAGCTGAAACTGACTAACTGAGTCAACAATGTCATATTTTACCTCGGTATCAACGTGTATTCTATTTACATGACGTACTAGATTTGGTCCGCGCCGGGATCGTACTACCGGGATGAAAAGTATGTGCTGTCCTAACCCAGGTCATGTTCTATCCGTGTGCCAGCGTGAGATGCTAACAGAGTTACTTTCACACTTATAATGATTATATACACAGTATGGATAGATTATAGTGCCGATACGAGAAAAGAAGAAAACCAGCAAACAGTTTGACGTATAAGGCAGCGCGCACTTTGGATGTGTTTTCGTACGAATTTCACTCATACGTAGTATATTGTATAGGGAAATTCCCGAGCAGAGCAGTCGTTTGACAAATATTACCGACTACAACTAATAATAAATACTTCTAATCTACTTATCAGTTCATCAGATCATGTCTTCTGTTCGACTGCCTATTGGTCTAGTGGTCGCAAGCACTACTGCTTAGCTTGAGTGCTTGGGTTTGATTCTCAGGTCGGACAAAGTTAGTTAGTTAGTCGGCAAATTTCTCAGTAGCAGCCAGGAGTCTGGATTTGTGCCCGGTTGATGGCAATAGGCGCGCCCTCTATTTTATGGGACTTAAACATAACTGGCGAAATATAGGTGTACATGTAGGTACAACCCTACCCAACTCTTCGCAGAAACAAGGCGTAATGTTATGTCAATATCATGTCTCTACGTGCACATACGTTTGTAAATCTTGTGACGCTTCGAACATTTAGGTATATTTAAATATTTTAATAAAGTATACGAAGAGAATTTATAAATTGAAAGCTAATATAAACATACTTGTCAGTGAGGACATTTCAAATCTTGGAAACCGGAGTGATATTGCTAGATAAGTAGACATTAGACATACCATCCACGGAAACAAGAATAGACTTGATGTGACAGTAGATAAGGTTGAAGTTGTAATGAAAAATGTTAATTCTGGATTTTTTAATTGTAACAAATTGTTTTGAGATCAAACTTAGTGATTCATAAGTTGGAATAAAGCCAGTAGAAAATGTGTTTCAAAATTACTTCAAGTTTAATTTGTAACAGCAAATTAAGTTTTAGTTTTATTAAAATATTTGAAGGATTTATGAGGTTACTTTACGAGGTTTGTAAATTGTTGCAAGTACTTTTGATATAAGGGTCGTTTTCAAAATGCATGTACAATTTTTGTGTTTATTTTGTGTTATCGTGTCACAAAAGTAACACAAATGAGAGTTAAGCCACAGACACATCACTGTGTCGTGTTGTGTCGTGACGCGGGATACACCAATCAAACGAATCTGTTCAGGACTACGTCAAATCACAACGAGTTTTGATTGGCTAACACTGCGTCAGAAGGCGTCACGACACGACACAACACAGTAATATGAATCCGGCTTAAGAACAGAGTCACAACGAAGTCGACGAATCTAATCAATTTTTTTTCTTATACTTCCTTCCATTTTAGTGGTTTTTTTATTGGAAATGCTCTTGGTATCGTCTTTGTCGTTCAGCAGGCGTTAACGGCATCTTTCCTAAAACGGAAATGGAATTACAATTCATATTTAAGTGAATATATTTTAACAAGCCCTAAGTGTCACGTGATACAAAAATAATAACACAATGTTCACACAATTGAACAAAATGACGTTTCCCTAACATTAATTTAGCACTTTTAACACAATTTCTTAAAGTCATTTTTACGACACGCACGAATCGAAACCCACAGTTACTAAACAAAATGATGCAGTTGAAAAAAATAGTGCCCTCTCGTTGTAAATATTTTGACGCATAGATTTGCCAAACTAAATTTGGAATTTACTTCTATTAATATAAAAAATCAAAGTTACAAGAAGGAATCACACAATGGAATGGAATATGAGACACGTGTTTATGAGTAAATAGTTTTTTAAAATTACATTGTTTTATAGTATATTTCATATAACTTACCGCTTCACCTGACAACGTATTGTTGAATCAGGTTAAATAATGCACGCACTATTTAACCTGATTCAACAATACGCTGTATTTTTTAAATACGCGCAACTATGAACATAGCAATTTTGTATGGGAAACAAATTATGACAGAAATTAAATTCAGTGTTTTAAAGCAATTTTCATATTTAAAAAAATCTATACTTGCAATTTCATTACTAATTAGTCTGAATGTTGATTTATATGTTTACATTTCGAACTGTATTTTATTTCATCTTACCAACAAGTTGGTGGACACATAATTACAACAAAATTTACATAAAATTTGAAAACGACCCATAAACTAGAAGGACAAGTTAGTCTTAATCTCTGTTTTTTTCTGGTACAAAAGTCTGTAGTACATACAATTCAAAGAAATTTTAAAATTCAATATAATTTAACATAACAATTCCCAAAAAGTGAGACAGAGATGTTCCTGTGGTATACCCACATTTAGCCAGTTATGTGTAAGTCCCATGTAATACCCCGGCGAGCTTATTGCCATCAACTGGGCACAAATCCAGACTTCGGGCTGCTACTGAGAAATTCCTGACGGAAAAAAAACCCAATAACACTTAGCTCGATTATACTAATGACTGTATAGGGTAAGCATTGCCATACAACGTGGCAATGTGGCCAGGTCTCTTGGGTACATTACCAATCAACAGCGATGCGGATGTATTTTTCAATGCTTTATTTTAGTTTGTGAATATTTTTAGTTAAGTTAGTCATATAGTTTTTTTATTTATTTTTTCCTAGAACGTTGTAATTACACCAGCCTGTATTACGTTATAAATTATTGATCACCCAAATAAAATAGTTCAATGTCAACTCAATGACTGCATTTTCCTCCACGTCAAGTTGTCATCAACTATGCAATAAGCTTAAGATTTATTCTAAGTACCTTTTCCACGCTAATTCCTAAGTGAGAAACGGGTCTTGCTAATTCCCATTCAAATATAGCGCGTGTTAGTTAAAACGCGTCGTATAAACCGTTCCACAGAAAACGAACGGCCCTGGATGATGCCACGGGACGATTTAAACAAAGCCAAAAAGATATATGGGTGACGACCTCAATTTACGACGTAGGAATTGTGAATGAATAAACGACCTGTGATGTGGTGGAGAAAAATAAATATCAATGACTAACAAAAACACGAATTTAGCTGATTGATAACGATAATATTTTCGGCATTCATTTTCGTTTTAGTTTTTTACTGGGTAATGCATTTCCCGTTGTTGTAAATACTTATACTCTCATAGTTAAACATATTGAACCTAGCGATTGGATTATTATTATGAGCTAATGATATTGCAAGTCATGAAAAAAAAAAATGCAGAAGAATTCTCAGTTCAAAGTTAATATATTTGTAGGCGAATAACTATTTCTAGAGTTGTCGATTCACCTACAAAATTAACTTCCTAAGAAAAAATAGTATTATTTAAAAGTGTACACATATTACCTTCCGAAATAAATTATCTAAATCAAAATTTGTTGCGTAGTTTAGAAGAAGAACGCGGTCTCATAGACGGATACAAAAAGTGACTTTAATTGATAAAATATGTATAGATAGCTTTAGCCCGCGATCGGAAAATATTCCCAAGAAAGTACTGCCAGCGTACTACTAAAAAGTACCCAAAGCGTGAATCCAAGCTATAAGCTATCTGTGTGCCATCCAAATATGTTCAGCTGTTTTTGCGCCAATCCGAACAAACATACAGATAAACGGCCAACATTCTAAAATCTTTATTTTTCGGCATCAGACTCGTTCCCGCACCTCGTAGCAATTACTTTCTCGAAAATATTCAATGTAAAGTTTTGACTTCGTTACTTGTTTATTATAATGTCCAAATCATCCCAAGGTATGGAAGTTTGTATGAAAATCCTTCCGACCCAAGGGTGGGAAGTATGTATGAAATTCCATTACATACCCGGTTTTTTTTTTTTTAATTTGTCAGCAGTCATACTGCCAAGAGACTTTAACTGTCTACTAATTAAATTTCAAGTAAATTGTTACTGGCCACATACAGTTTTTTTTTAACCAGTTACCAACCTCCTTGGTGCATAGAGAAAATTAAAAACGAAATTATTTTTGTATATAAAACGCGCGGAATCACGGAAGAAGTGGCTTCTTCAAGCCTTCAACTAACTCAAGATGTAAACATGTCTCAAAATATCAAGATACCCGGACAAAATGTAACATCTTATAATAGCTGCACTTTTAATAATTGTACTTTTAACTAAATATAAACATTTCTATGCATTTATGTCCATAATTTTCCTCGTAGGTGTAATAAAAAGCACTATACATCCCTCAGGATAAAGTACAGTTCCATACCTCAAATGGTTTGCGCCCCTCGCAAGCTCGTGGCGCAAATGCCATAATCTCGGTATGGAACTGTCACTTTCTTCCCTCTGAAGTAATGTACTATAACCACCAACAAAACATTGATTAAAATAATTATACCCATTACAAAACTAACAGTTGACACTAAACACAACCCTCAGGAACATAACCACCGTTGTGTTACATTTCAAAATCCGTCAATTTGAGTTGAGGATAATGTAACAAGTCACTTAACGAAATGATCGGATTATGTTTCATTGACAGCGCAGCGCATGATTCATGTTCAGCTGGCGACTGGCCAAACGGTGCGCTTAAATAGACGAGACCGTACTAGATTAGGTTGTGTTGTAGGGAAAGTTAGTACCACTGCAAATACTGCAGATACAGTCATACACTTCGAGTTTGCTGATGTCCAGGGTATTACAACTATAAATTGTAATTGAGAATTCTGTATATCAACTGAAATTCTCTCTACCACTTGCTATTTTACATTCTGAACTGCAGAATTTGAAGTCATATTCGGATTACATAAGGTGCGGGTCATCGGAACGCAAAGTGTTACCATTAATTCAGCACATGGTTCTAGACATCCAGAAGTGCAATACGTATACGGTCAAAATGTATAGAACAGCAGTTTTTTTTGCCGTGTACAACTCGGTGCATTTCCAAATGTTTAGTGTAACGAGCGTGTTATGGTCATAGCTCAATTATGTGAAAGCGCCAGAATTATACAAACCAATTTCTTAAAATGGATACGTTTTTATATACATTTTTTTTTAATTTTGAAAAGCTTTTGGATTGTATTTCCTGTGCTTGTCCCAAATAAAATATTTTTCTTTCTTTCTATAGTTGGCGTTGATTTTTGTTTTAGCATAACTGAAATCACCCCAAGTCTCATAGATCTATATCTATGACAGGAATTGGGGTAGACTCAAGAATCTTAAACCTTCACTTAAACTCTGCAAACATTTCGAAATCCTAGCTGTTTTAAGTATCCATGTACATAGTATAATCCGAATCCCCACCACGTGCAATAGTAACGCGTTCTGTTAATGATCACATTATGCTTAAGTAGCAAGTAGTTGTGTTGCTCACGTAGTCTGTATCTGAGCTGAATGAAACTGTTGTTGTAGAATACTGGTTTTTATTTAAATTTTAGTGAGAGCACTGGATGTAGGTAATGTTGACTAGAATGAGCTTGATAATCTTTTTAAGTGGAGGATGTAGTCCAATTAGTGTGAAAATGTAATATGGATGAAATTAGAGATGTGTAAATATTTTTGGAATTCTGTAAAGTGGGTGAATGATGTGAGAACGTAGTAACAAAACGTTACTGAACTGACAGCTGCAGCTGTCATCGACATGACAGATTACAATAAGACGGATTGAGTTACGAAGTTATTGTGAAATAAAAAATAAAGATTATAAAAGACAGTAAGCGGTTTTTAAGTTCGCGAACGTACTCGGCTCGCCGTCGGTCGGCAATACACGTGAAGCCTGCTGTATCGTGATTTCGTCAATAGAGGAAACTTTGTGTTATCTAGGATTATGAAATGAAATGAGTTTTTTCGTGCGTAATTTCCAATAGATTATTGTAAGCTTGAAACTTTATATGTTTTTCTTTATAGTCATTGCTTCTAATTTGCCAAAGTCAAGATTATTTCGCAAACCTTTAATACATTCTATTAATTCCGTTAAAACTTATTCGCATGAACTGTTAGTAATTTTCTGAACGGAAATAAACAAACGGCACGGTTGCCGCAGTGGTTAAGCGATTGACTGCTGCGCTGCGTTTCGCGGGTTCGATTCCCGCACGGAACAAATATTTGTATGACCTACAAGTAGTTGTTCCGGGTCTAGCTGTTTGTGTATGTGAGTTTAAATGTTTGTGAATGCACCCACAATACAGGAGAAATTCCTAGGGTGGGGCAAAGTTTAAATAAAAAAATTAAAACAAATATCGAAACAAAATGGTGGCTCAAGACTCGCAGCAATGCCAGACGTACGAGCCAAGGCGGACTACGAGCAAAATTTCAAACCTATTGGATCGCTAACGAACTTACTCAGCGGTTTTAAAGTATGCGTACTTAGCATGACACACGGGCGAGAAAGGTCGTCGAGCTATAACTACGCGTACTTGCTCGTGCGTCTATTACCCCTTTATTAATAAGTATTTTGACATTTTTATAAAATTTTACACTTTGATAATTTTATATTTGACATTTTATTTTATTTTTTCCGTTCGGACATTTTTATAATTTTTTGAATTTTTTTTGTTTGTTTTTTAATGAGATGAATATATACATTTTATTAATCACAATTTTATTTTGGGTTTTTATCTGTTAAGATAAGAGTTTATAATTTAAATTTATGAGTGAAAACTATGGACTAGAACTATATCTGAAATAAATAAATAAATAAAAATTGAATTAATACGTGTTCGCGCTTTATGCTTAGCTAAACTACTGCATTTAATCCTGAGCTGCACCAACTTTTTAATGACACCATAAACACGTCTGCTGACCTTATAAACGAAGTCGACCGTAAGAATAACAATGCACATAAAGGCACAAACACCTAACATCCATTACTCACTTTTTATCAATTTTATTACATCACATAAAACGATTTAGCCAACAGATTTCCCGCGGTAAACAATCGATTAAAATAAATCATTCGCTGTCGCCCACGGCATTCTTCAAGCAATGTGCGGTCGCGTTGAAAAATATTTTGATTGCGAAAATTCTGCACCGATTTACAGACTCCGAGGAATTTCTTCATTTAATGGACCCTTTTCATGAAAAATCTCTACTTTGATAGTTCTTGTTGGACTTTTTGGACTTTAATTTTATAGTTTGAGTTGTTTTAGTCTGAGGTTGAGAATTTATTGCTAAACTTAATTTTTAGACATTTATTTTATAATCTTGCCTACACTGAGTGACTACAAAAATCTCTCACTGTGTAGTGAATTATAAAATAATTTGCCTAAAACATCTGGCAAAATAAATGTGTCTTTTTCGATAATTTTTAAACAAAGAAGTTATCCGAATCTCAAATCTGAGGACAAAAGATATATAAAGTGACAAAAAGACAGTCATTGAATACCAGTCAGTTATCTTTTTTAAACTACATTAAAAATTGATTAAATTAGCAATCAAAAGTCATAATAATGCAGTGCTTATTTAGCATTTTATTGCATTCTGAGATATTAATGTGAATGAATTCCACTAGAATATTTTTTAGTATATATATCTTCAGAATCTTCTCTGTCTTTAAGTATTTTGCAATTTTACATTAATTCGTATAATTATTCAGTTACTGGAAATATTTAATAAACTACAAAAAATACAAATAAAATTCAGACACTCAATCGGGCACTTATTATTAAGAAATAATTATTATTAAGAAACTGATGCCAATAACTTTTCCTACCCTAAATAATTATTTTAACACGGTCTTCTCGAATAACACTATCAAAATGTAACCCAATTCACCGCCATTTGTAGATCAAGATGAACAAAGTATTTGGCGTTAACAATAATTAAGATCGACCCTTATTGTAACCCTTTCATCGCCAATAATAATATTGGGTTACAACATTGTGGTATTGGGGCTACGATGACAGGGTAATCAATATCTCTGTTTAATAATGGTATCAATGATACATCTCGTGTTATTTCTTAGTATATTTGATTGAGGTGGCTGTCATGTGTGGGAAAACTAACATAACATCACGCGTAGTTTTCCCGAAGTGTTAGGCAAAAGTGTAACATGTACCGTGAGAAATCTTCTTTTATCGATTATGTCAAAGTAAATACATAACACAACATCATGCCTTGTTTCCTCGACGAGTTAGGCATAATAGTACACCCACATTTTGCCAGTTATGTTTAAGTTCCATGTAACAGGGGCGAGTCTACTGCCATCAACTGGGCACAAATGCAGACTCCGGGTTGCTATTGAGAACTTCCAGATGGAAAAACCTAATAACACATTGCCAGACCTGGGAATCGAACCCAGGGCCTCATGCTCAGCAGCAGCGCTTGTAACTAGACCAACGCGGCAATCAGCCAGTGTGTAAACCTATGTGTTAAAATTAATAATAAATCGAGAAATTAATTTGACGTGAAGCAGCTCTAAGTTTATTAAAGGTTAGTCTAGCTAGAATAGTTTGAAGTATAAGAGCGGTTTTGCACTACGTCCGATCCGAATCCGAGAAATATCGGTCGGAGCTAGCCATAGTACTATTTTTATGAGGGGTTGGGCACTAGATCCGATGTTTGTCCGTCTGAATTTAGAACATTCCCAATTCTGATTGAATTCGGATTCGGATCGGACGTAGTGTGAAACCGCTTTAAGTAAGTCGAGATAAACCATGTTGGCGCATTTAACCTAGGAGTCCTTCCTGGATTAACCTTTGTTCTATAAATTAATCCACTTTCGATTAATTTTGGTATAAAGTGCTAATATTCATCACATTATGCTTTTAAAAACCGCCGAAATCTTTGATAACGACTTAAAAAAACACTACTATATTAATCACATGACCTAACCCTAAAATACCTCACATTATTTCAATACAAACAATAATTAATTAAATTTTTATAATCCCAGTCAGCCATGACAGTTTACCTTTATCAGTCGCCACGTCACGTCACCATCTGTTTTCGTCACATCAAACGCGTTTACGTTATTATAATTTATAATTACTTTCAAGTGGTGCCCTCCCACGGAGTTTGTGTGTATTTATGGCCTCGTCGATAATTTGGTTAGTAGCTGAATATTGATTTATAATTATATGTATTATGATTTTGGCTTTATGTGTGCGATTTTGATTATGTGATGAAAATTGTGCCGTGACCAACTTCCTAGTTAGTGTTCTCGTCATAGGTATGACTAATATATACGTTATAATAATAATATCAGCCTATTATTATCCCACTGCAGGGCAAAGGCCTCTTCGCATACAGAGAAGGCACGCCGCACGAGCATAGATCACCACGCTTGCTTAAGACGTGTTGGCGATTTTAGACTTATCTTGTACATATATATAAAACAAAGTCTTGTTAGTTACACCACTTATAACTCAAGAACGGCTGGACGAATTTGTATGATTTTTGTGTTTTTGGACATGTCTTCTTCCGGAATAGGATAATAACTATTAAAACATTGGAAAAATTCACAAAAAAAACATATCTAGAAAAATGTTTTTATAAATTTTGTATTTATGATACCCCGGTATATATGCCATAAATCCTAACACAAAGTACTAGGCTTGCATGAATTTTGATATCTCGGGAGATGGTAGGTATGTACGTTGGTTGGTAGGTAGGGTAGGTAGGTAGGATAGGTAGGGTAGGGTTGGTAGGGTAAGTAGGATAGGTAGGATAGGTAGGTAGGGGTAGGTAGGTAGGGATAGGTAGTGTAGGTAGGTAGGATAGGTAGGATAGTTAGTGTAGGTAGGTAGGATAGGTAGGATAGGTAGGGTAGGGTAGGTAGGGTAGGTAGGGTAAGTAGGGTAGGTAGGATAGGTAGGTAGGGTAGGTAGGGATAGGTAGGGTAGGTAGGTAGGTAGGGTAGGTAGAGTAGGAAGGTAGGGTAGGTAAGTAGGGTAGGTAGGCAGGGTAGATAGGTAAGGTAGGTAGAGTAGGAAGGTAGGGTAGGTAAGTAGGGTAGGTAGGCAGGGTAGATAGGTAAGGTAGGTAGTTAGGTGCGCCGTTGATAAGTTCTTAATGCTACCCGTGCGAAGCCGGGCCGGGCAGCTAGTATCCTATATTTATATCTTACTAATATTGTGCATGCAAAAGTTTGTGAGAATGGATAGATGGATGTTTGTTTTTCTTTCACGCAAAAACTACTGAACGGATTTGGATTATTATACTTTTATCCCGATATTCCCACGGGATCGAGACTTGTGCGGGTAAAATCGCGAATTGCTGCTAGTTAACTATAAGTCCAGGTTTCCTCATGATGTTTTTCCTTCACCGATATCAGTAATGTCCAAGATATACACAGAAAGTACATAATTATGAAATTCAGGCATGTACCTACAAATGTTATTTTTTTCAATTCATTGTACAGGGTAGCAGAGACATCGACGCGGAAACTGTTACCATGGATTCAGTACACGATTCTGATTTCAGGCGTGTGGCAGAAGTCAAAACATCCGCTGGAGTTATCAGAAGAGGCTTTAACAGGATTGGCCTACTGCCCGTTGATTCTGCATCTGGTTGAAAGCGCCTCTGCTGCTTCCATTTTTCTTCGTCATCGAGGCAATACATGTTTGACTAAAAATCAGCATATTTGGAGTTTCTTTGAAGAGCCACCTACAATTCGGGCTCAGAATCATGTACTGAATCCATGGTAACAGTTTTCGCTTCGATGTCCCTGCCATCCTGTATACTTTCTGAGTTTAATATTGAAGATAGTAAATCTTATAAAAGTGGCAAACTATTAGCTACCATCAAAAAATATTGTCTCTTCTCAGAAATACATCTTTTGATCCCCAATATTAGAACTCGCACTACTGGGTTCCGATTAAAAGCGATCAGAAGAAAGCCGTTGCCTAATAGTCTCTAGAATTCTAGACGTTTTATTTACCTCGTTTTTTTGCGAGACGAATCACTGTAAGGAAGTTTTTTTTTTCCGCGGGAATAACACAAAACTCAAAATAAAAATGATTTGGTACAAATTCAGAGATTGAACAAAAAATCAACGACAAAACGTCCTCAATATCGATACATCGAAATAACAACAATGACAATAACCATTACGTTATGAAAATCAATTCATTGTCATAATCAAACCGATACCATCCCTAATTCAGAATTAGGGGTACTTCAGATAATGAATGAGAAACCCACAAGATAGTATCGGAATGTAATTTCCTCCTCGAATCGGATAGGATTATGTTTATGGCTATTAACATTTATTATGTTAGCGGTTAATTATTATTATTATTTAGTGGTGTTTGCAGTTGAAGGGTTAGTTGGCAAATACTTAAGATATTGTAGTTGGGGTTCAATTAATTACTGTGTTCAATTTGTTTGTAGTACGCAAAGGTAGGCAGTCAATAGGATTTCTTATTATTTTCTATCTTTGACATTAACGTTTTGAAAAGTCGAATATGACATGTTTCAAAGTTTAGTTAAAGTTTCAATGTGTAGTGTTACTGTTATTGTCACTGTTAGCCTTCATGATCCCACTGCTGATCAATGGCATCTCCCTATGACTTCTAGTTTTTTTGATCCAGTGCTACTGTGGACTATTGTTTTTTTTTTTTTTGTCAGGCTCGTGAATTGTAATAAAAAAAAAGAAAGAAAACTTGTTTATTCTGCAAAAACAGGTAATTAAAAAAATATTACATGCTTCAGTCTCTTTATAAAATAGTTCTTTCTAAAATAATAAACTCAAACATGACTCGCCCGCCGTATTTTAAATTAAAAAATATAATTAAATTATACGAAGATAATGAAATATTTAAGAGATTACATAATAAGGCTGTATGAATTATTACAACGAAGCTGATAATTGTTCTCAAAATGATTATATTTTCTGTATGTATGTAATTAATATGTAGAATATAAGTTAGCCAAAAGGTTATTCTCGTGAGAACAATAAAAGTGATGGATTGCCTTATTATATTAACATACCCCTTTCTTTTTGCTACAAATTGCTGATAAATATTCGTTTTTTGAAAACCCATTTACATGTTTTAATGCTATTTTAGCATAATAAATAATGCTGGTTATTTATAGAACAGAAAAAAAATGTTAATCTGCACAAACTAAACGCACATTGCAAAAAAAAAATGCATAAAATACTCGTTTACAAATTATCCAGAAGCCTCGTATTCAACATTCAAAAGTAATCAAAGTTTAACAAATTTTCTCCATTGCTTGTCATTTACTTTAGTACCTGTATTTTTCTTGTCTCACTAAAAATATTATTTTTAAATAAATGCTATCTTCATTGTCCTCGTTTTAGCCGGCTACACCTAGTTTTAGCCGGCTACAACTAGGTGCGACCGGTAGCAGTTGGTTAAATTTAGTTGTAGCAAATGAAAATGGCTGAAAGGTAGGTTAGGTTAGGTTAGAACTGTGACTACATAACACACTGCACGAGCCGAGCGAGCGAAGCGAGCGGTGCCGCGGCAGCGGCCGGCGAGTGCCAGGGTCTATTTAGGCAAGTTTAACCAACTGCTACCAGCCGCATCTAGTTTAAGCCGGCTAAAACTAGGTGTAGCCGCACTTCGGGTTTTAGCCGTAACATATACACTATACATTGGTGAACCGTAACACGGAATGTAACACTTATTGATAGAAATTCGCCTAGTTGTTGCATATTTTTATGTTGCATTGCAATATTGTTAACGGCTCATTTGTATTACATTTCATGTTTTTGTTTCTCAGTATCAGCCCGGAGTCTGGATTTGTGCCCGGGTATACTGTTTAGAGGCATGAAGAACAAAGGAAGGATCCTCCGACCAGACGGGTGTCGTGTCTGGCGGGCAACTGCCCGACGATATTTTTTATTTTATTGCAGGGCATCTCTTAGCTGACCTCTGAGGGTTGACTATTTAACCGATCAATCCTGTGGTGGCCTTAAGATGTTCAAAGCCTCCAGCCAGTGGCATACAAACTTAGCTAAAAAGCTAGGTGAACGCTCGCTAAGGGGGTACGAGCCTCGGCTTAGGGCGTCACCGGAGGACATCAAAGATGGGACGGGCTGGTGCCCAATGATTGATGTCGAAAAGTTATATATATGTCGATCGCGCGGTAAACACTAATTGCGCGATACAGGATTTTGCATTTCGCATGTGGCGATGTAGATGGCGCCACAGGTATACCTCTGCCTGACCCTTCGGGAATTACAGGTATAATGTTAGGTATGTTATGTTATGTTCATTTTAATTTTCACCAATCTGTACCCGAAATAAGACCCAAAGTGATTTCTAAAGATTTATAGGTATAATTTGGTCACTCAGTAAATAGAGATACGTGTGAGAACAAAAATGGAAAGAAATAATTGATCCTGTAATTTCAATGTCATTGCATACAAACTGCCAGTTCACTAATAATTTCAGTCTAATTACAAGTAATGCTAATACGTTCAAGATAGCTGATCTAACAAGGCCATAACCTGAACATTACATTATCAATAAATCATATTGATGACTCCACTAACTGCGTCAGTAGCCACGGCTAGGCAATTAGCCCATCTAAATATACCTACTTAAGGGTTATGTACACACATCAGTCACGTCTCCGTAACTGCAGCCACCATAAACAATAATCAGTCACATAAAAAAATACAAGCGTAGTTTTTGTTTACTTGCACCCTAATTGCGTAACATACTTTCAATAAAAATCTGAATCATTTTGAGGGCTATTCCTCCATCCATTGCTTCACATGTTTAAAAAATTTGTTTGCTCAACAACGAAATAACGCAATGAATTTTGTTGAACTGTCAAAATGAAACTCATTGCTACTGATAATGTTACGCAATTACCTCGCTGATTATTAACAACTTTTACCATAGGATCAAACAAAAAATTGCGACAAAAAAACCGAATTTCCATACAGTTGGAAGTCGCAAGACATCGGCTCAACACGTTTGTCACGTCTTACGATGCGTCACCGGCACGTTAAACCATGTATTGTTGCGTACGGAATCGACCACCTCTTCACATACATCACGTTACGTCCCTAACGTTGACGTGACTGATGTGTTTACACGTACCTTTACTTTCGTCAATTCAATTGAACGAGGTACATAGCTACCGACATGATACAATCTTGACTAAGCACTTACGGCTGTAGATCAGAGAGACATCATCAATTTGAGGTCTACTTTAATTAATGTACCATTAAGATGTACCCTAACGTTTGTACCGAAAACCCGAGTTCCAATTGACGCCATATAGGGGTCAATTGTTTGATACGATCATAATGAAACTCTCATAAGAAAAGGACTTTAGTCTTTCCTCCCCAGTCAATAAGAAAGAAATTTCCTTGATTATTCTCGTGACGGACGATGTAATTGTTCGATTCACTCCACTTGTTTAGCCATTAATATTATTAAATAACGTTGTAAGGTTTATCAAGATGATATTTTTATTGTGTTAAAGGGATGAATTTTATATTAATTATATACTTTGCGGTTGCAAAGGGGTTCTAAGTGATTGATGGTCTTGACATCTGATAATATCAGTTTAATAAGTGTTTTGTTAAGTTATTTAAGTAATTTGACGGCTCAATGGGTGTCAAGTATTAAAGTTACGATATCATCGTGGACTTCCTTATTCACATCCATAAAATGTTTGGAAATACTTGCACGTCTAACGTTATCGTGGACGGAAATGTAAAATGATATTAATTTATATTTCCATATATTTTACTTCTTTTTGCTACCGTGATGTGACGTGGACGCGTCCAAGTCCACGCTAATATCGTCACGTAAGGAATTATAAAATCTCACATTGGGCCTTGATTCTGTGATAAGTTTGGTGTTTTGTTGGGCAAAGTTATAAAAAAAGATGTAAAATTTTATTTAAAATTAAATATTTGTAAGAACAACAGATTAAAACTACAACGATACACCTACTGTTAATTAAAAGACCTAAGTGATAGAGAAAACGCTAATTTATTAATTTTCAAGAAATCTTACACTTTATTTTTTTAATATAGTGCCAAAATGTCGTCGCTGCAAAATACCCACTGCCACAATCAGAAACTACATAAGTTTGCATAATGGCTGCAGCTTCAAAGGTCATGCCTTTTTGTATTTACATAACATACCAGAATTATTGAACAGCCAGTGAGCCGTCAAATTAAGATATTAAAGTTTATCAATTCACTTGCGAAACTGATGATTTATTTTAATGAAATTCCAAGTTCCTTCCAGGTCAATGAAGATCTTACAAAATTGTGGTAAATGGATACATTGTCCCTGATACATACGGTATGTTAACAAACTAAGGGAGTTCGCGTTAATTTGCAATAGTCCAGACATGAGAAAAAAAATTTACAAAAAATATTAAATTGATACGTAAAAGAAATACTCTGAACATTCCACGTTGAAAAACAAGTGCGTATGTACAGATTGTGTCTTATATTTCATAAAAAAATGTTTTTTTTTTTTTTGCAAGTATACTGCGGGTTAAGGAGAACGCCCTTCGTTAGTAGACATACTGTATAGCTATAGAAAATAATTATTTCTAAACAAAACATTATTGTACCTAACAAGCAAAGAGTTAGTTAATAAAGGTTATAAGAGGTCAATACAAGAATGTCATTCACCTGATCGACATACGAAATATTTGTTGTAGATATATTTACACAAAATTCCAAGTATTAATGTTCCAAGAATTGAGAAATAATACCCTTTGGGGCAATCAGCAGAAATTCACGGAAACTATAAATACAAACATCCAGGATGTCAAAATGAGGAGTCGTTAGGGTATGTCCTTTCTCTGTCTTGCATTTGTGATTAGCTATTTTCGTCTCTGTTGCACCGAAGTGACCTAGAAGACGCGTTTTGGTTTGGGTTTTGCTCTTCCGGACTATTCTCGTTTTGTAGTTTCGGAATACGATCCGAAGTGGTTTCTTGTTATTCTCCACTACTTCAGTTTTGTTAGAATTTGAGATATTATGATAATGCACTAAGATATTCTCTGAATTGATAAATGCATGGTATCTCATTATTAGATTAATGTAAAAATGTTTTTTTTTTTACTTAAGTCTATACCTACTTACTTTCCGAGACACAAAGCCTACCCTATTATTACTAAGCCTCCACTGTCCGTCCGTCTGTCAGCGGGCTGTATCTCATGAACCGTATAATAGCTAGACAGTTAAAATTTTCACAGAATTGGGTTTTTTTATTGCCGCTATAACATTATAATAAAAAATAAAAAAAAGTTCATAATTAAAGATTGTCCCAAACACAAGAACCATGTTTTTTTTAAAACTGAAGTATCAAAAAACATGTAGTGTTAAATATTGAACCCTTCGTATGCGAGTGCGACTCGCACTTGGCCGGTTTTTTTATATAACTACATTTCAGTCAACTGCCTGAAGAAAGGTAAGTTTGAGCCAACAACATGGTGTATTTCAATAATAAGGAGAATTATCGAGCATAAAATACAGTCTCCCAGCTCAAAGACGGCAGACCGTTCAATAATTTACACAAGAAATTAAAACCAATGAGCAGATTTCTTTGAATATTTTCAAATGCATCAATGCATCAAATAACATCAAAGAAATATGCAGACTTAAATATTTTCTTTTATGTCTGTTTGTTTACAATTTATATGAATGATAAATATTAAAGATGATGAGATGTAATTTATAATAAGGAGGAAGTAGTTTAAATATCTTATCCTCTATTATTGAATGTATAATATTTTTATATATACAGTATGTTAACAGACTAACGAAGGGTGTTCCCGCTAAACCGCAATACGTAAGTATAGCGTCCATATACGCAAAAAAAAGATTAGTATTAAATAAATAAAATAAAAACCTTTTTGTACTCAGATATTCAGAACCGTCCAAGTGCGTGTCGGACCACGCTCAATGAAGGGTTCCGTAGTAAGGATGAATTTATCCCAAATACAAACTTAATATTGTAGTTGAAAAACATGTTCTCCCATACATTCAACAGTATTGAGAGATTTACCATGTTACTTTGAGACCATAGACTTCTTATAGGTTTTCCTATAATCTATGGATGAGATAAGAACACTTTTTCTGTATTTTTTCAAAATTTTAGGCTCAGTAGTTTCGGAGATAAGAGTGGGGAATGGTCAATTTTCATCTATTTTTTTAAATATCTTTAAATGTATTTATTTTAATATTATGGAAAAAATATATTTGTTATGTCACACGGTATAGTTTGCAAACTTTTTTTAAATTTTCTTGTTTGCCCCCCTAAAGTGACCCCCATATTCAAAATTAATTTATTGGATCACAGAAATACATAATATGTATTTCTGTGATCCAATAAATTAATTTTGAATCTAATAGACCGATTTAGTTGAAATTTGGTACACATATTTAATATGTGTACCAAATTTCAACTAAATCGGTCTATTAGATTCGGAGCAAATAGGCTGTGATAGACGGATAGACAGACAGACAGACAGCCAGACAGACACACGAGTGATCCTTTATAGGATCACTCGAGTCTATCTGGCTATTTGTCTCAAATGTCTGACGTGTGTCTGTCTCAATAATAAGAGAGAGGAATAGTAAGGGAGAGAGAATAAAAATATTAAATTGATACGTTATCGAAACACTCTTTACACGCGCACTGTTCTTTAACGTGGAAAGACAAGCGCGACAAGTGCGCGTGTACAGAGTTTCTTTTACGTATCATTTTTTTTTTAATATTAAAAAAATATTAATTAAAAATAAAAAAACTGTTTTTTGTGTGTATTGAAATTATACTATTGCGGGTTAGCGGGAACGCTCTTGGTTAGTTAATATACTGTATATATTTGTAATCACGTTCTCGAAATCGTTAGAGCCGTTTTCGGGTTTACGGGGACGAAAAATCGATTTTGCTGGGTCTCATATCTGGGAAAATTCGTTTTCTCTATTTTCAACCGGGAAGAGCTCGGTCGCCCAGAAACTTGTAACTTATGAGTGTAAATTCCTCTGTTTCTGTTAGAATTAGAAGATGATAAAGGAAAGGTATGCAAATGTTTTGTAGATATTTGTGTCAATTTATACTCTTCTATTCATGGTTATTAATATGACAGACTGCCTTTAAAGCTATTTTCTCCTTGTTAACAACATTTCATCTGAGAAAACTGTAAGTAACATAGATAAAAACCTAGCGTTTGAAATGACAATTGAAATAAAAGGTTCGAAAAAAGCAAGACAGTCAGTTGCAATTAAATTCTCACATCGTATTTTAGCCTATTTCCAATTATCTAGATATGACATCTAAAAATTTCAAATAATCCCCGTGACAATACAAAAGCCAAAGCCGCTAGTACTCACAAGACGCAGAGTCTTTACACAGCCAAACACAAAGTCAGTGTGGATACCACTTAACTCCGTTCAATCCATTGTTTTATACGTTCAAATACCGTAAGATCAACTCTTGTCTTGGAGAGTTACCTTCGGTTTTAGTTCCCCCATGTTTTATGCATCAAACACTTATTGATTTTGAGGGGTAGAGCTTTTTGTCAGTTTCGTAAATAGAACGATGGTTTTATGGTGATTTTGTTGGCAAAACGGTGTAGGTTGCGATTTGATAAAAGTTATATTGCGTTATTATTTGCAATAGATATTAACGGGTTAAAAATAGTGCTTTTCAAGTATATTCATATTCTTTTATTCTTTTTATTAAAGAGCGGTTATAAAATATAGAATAGGCAAAACAAATTATTTCTACAACTCAATTTGTTTCCTCATCAGATAAGTCTTGCTCGTTTTAATATAAATAACGATGCTGGTAGGCATAGCTACTTACCACTCTCGCGTCGCTTACAAACAATTACCGTTTCTTTCTCCCATACTTTACTCTTGTATTATTGTAGCACTCACAACAACAAAATTTAAGTAGGCATACTTCAAATAGATTGAGGAAACACTACCGAAATCTGCGCGTGTAAGATATCAGCATATACCAGGAGCACAGAATAGATAGGAACAGAGACTTGGCTCCATATTATATAATGAGGGAAAACGCACGCCCACATAAACACGCTTCACGTAGTTCGAGTGTAAGCGCACTCGCGACTGTCATTTGTTTGAGATAGTTTGAGATCTCTGTACATACGCGTAGGCGTCTATCTTGCGGCTGTCCTCACTCGTTGTTCGAAGTCGACCTTCTGTCCCATTCTGTGCTTATACTAGAGTAGGTAGGTATTATCATCTTCCATTGCTCGGCGCTCTCGCTTTTAAATGGCAATCGTCTCAGTGCTCGCAAAATATTCACTTAAAGTGGTTGTTAGGAAGAATTCAGACGCGCCAGTTTGCGAGACCACAATTTGTTTGCGGTTTATTGTGTATATGATAACTTCTATGAATTTCTTCTGCATTTGCACCGGGAACTCCAAATGACGGCCGAATAGATAATTTGTCTGTTTCATCAGCACAGAATTACTGCTCGCAATGGCGATGTTTGGGTAAAGCCTAAGTCCAGCAGTGGACAACATTTGGCTGAATGATAATGAAACTAACATGTGCAAAAGAAGGTCTAATTGGGACGTCATTTGAAGAACCATGACACAAAACTTTTAATTTGCAATTTCAATCAAAGCGTTAATTAGAAGTAAATATAATGAAGGATTTATCGACTATCTTTAATACTAGAGTGTTAGGATCTTTTAAAATCTACCCACTTCTTTTATATTCAAATATTACTCAGTATACATCCCGTGGAAGACGCTTGTTTTCCTCGACTTATCTTAATGCTGAATAATTTTATACAAACGCCTACGAATTTCTTCCGCCTCTATCTGAAT
The DNA here is from genome assembly GCA_916610215.1 of Omphaloscelis lunosa. Taxonomy (NCBI): domain Eukaryota; kingdom Metazoa; phylum Arthropoda; class Insecta; order Lepidoptera; family Noctuidae; genus Omphaloscelis; species Omphaloscelis lunosa. The sequence goes on from OU744252.1 coordinate 2,767,572, forward strand.
AATGTTAAGTCGGCCGTTTATTAAATTCACTCGCTTTTGTAGGAATGTGTGCGGTTATATCGATAAAAGGATCGGGATGATTACCATTATTCGATTACTTGACTTAATTTTCGAGATATTTCACTTGTTCCAAGACGACAAAATAAATGTATCTACGAGTTATCTTTTATTTGCTTAACTTTCGTTCACATTACAAAATGGAAATCGACGATATTTGAGATTGTCTAACAGATAGTAGGTACATACAGTAAAAATGACATCATCAGTATCCGTAGTAGAAGTTTAGGACTGGATTGTCCCAATATTAAGGCTATATAGGCCTTTCCCATAAATCTAGCGCTACAAATGTGGAGCACGGGAAAAAATCTGTTGGGCCAAATTGATCGAATATAATATTTTGTGGCGAAAGTAAACATTCTTAGTCTGGTGATTTTAAGACGTCTTAATAAAATGATGAGAGGTTCAGATGTGAACGATGGGTATGTGTGTGGCTATAAAAATAAATGAAGTCCAAAGAGACGAGAAAAAGACAGCGGGAAGGTGATTTTGCTGGAAAGAAGGTGACAACTGAGCCTGATGACGGTTTTTTATAATATTTGAACGACAAAACGTGCTGCGTCGATACGAAAATTAGCAGGAGGACGTTATAGAGGTAAAAGCTATACATGTAGATTATCCTTCACAAATGATATGAAAATCACACCGAATACATTTTTATTCTACAAAATCAGTTATGAGCACCACAATCTATACTAGCAAACGAGGACTTAAGTGATGTCACTATCTTACTTGTTACTTTACAAGATTCAGCTCCCGATAAGTGTCATTACTGATAGATATAGTACGCATTTATCGAAAGTACCATCGTAGAAGATCATATGAAACGTTATTACACTAGAAGATATTTTATGTCTCAAGTTGAGACACGATAAACCTATCTATCGCACGTACTTGATATAAGTATGAACTTGAAAATTCTGTTGAATATTTTCAACGTAATATCTCAGGTGATATCGAAAGTGATGCTGCCATGTAATAGGAGTTACGAAAGTCAATTGACTTTGACTTTGAAATGGAATGAAAAGTGACAAACGATATTGTGAATGTATCTACAAGAATAGTGTGGTACACACGGCTACATATCACGCTATTCATTTCCAGTAAAAACAGATCTCGCATTGTTTCGGATTTCCGTACAATGAGAGGTCAGCTTATACTGGATATGATGCTTGATATGTAGCCGTGTGTCCACAATGTCACCTTGATTTATTTATACTCTTGTCAGAGAAAAAAATTCCCTAATTGTGGAAAAAAAATGAACTGAAAGATTTTAAAATCGCAGACACTGAATAAATTATTATGAGACCGATAGAAGCTATGAGGGTTAGCTTCTGCAAGGATATTTTATATTATAATAATAATGATTAGAACCCTTTTTTCGATTTACTATTAAATCGCCAAGAGGGGTACTCTGTCATATATGTTCAATCGGTATCCAATGAAATTTCAATACACATTACCGAGCACCCTAAATATCAACTTTATAGTTATTAACTTATTTCTTATTTCCAGCTACAGACGATACAAGCTATCCTTCCTTGTTAATAAATAGCCCGACTTAAACTCAATGTATGTGAATTTACGTATTTTTTCCCGACGCCCCGCCCCGTTCAGTCCGGTCTGATACATCGTAAATCTGTAATCTGGAAAAATTGGCCGCGGCCGCACCGGCACGGATATGTAGCGGGTACGGGTTTTACACTTCATTTGTTTGACGGATTGCTCCGGATTTCCGAGTGTTAGTTCTGTTCAGCGAATTCAGCTAGAAAGTAATTTTGGAGTGTTCTGAGAAATAATGTCTATTTTACACTAAAATACAAAAATCTATACAAGAAACAAAAAAAGTATTTGAAAAAAGTCATTTAAAAAAATCAGACTACAAAAACACATAAGTAACTGAAAAGAGAATAATTATTTTCAACTTTTAAGTTTTTTATCATTTCTCATTCCAAATTACATTTAAATATATACAATTTGAATACATTTTCGTAATCACCTTTCAATATCCTTCATTTCAATACCCCACTTGATAGGATAGGGAGTTTTTTTATATATTTAAATATACATAGGTACGAGTGATACTCGCGAAATAAAGACGAATCTAGCGACATATCATAATCGGTTTAACCGTTTAGTAGTTGTGAGGGAACATCGAGACGAACACACAAAATATATACGTAGGTCAAGCACATAACCCTCCTTTTTTTGCTTCCCCGCAGTCGCTATATTTTTAAAAACAAACGGTGGCAGGGACATTGACGCGCAACCTGTATTTACCAGAAACATGTTCCTGCCTGTAAGTAATTTGTCTCACTGCGGGGCTTTGAGACCTTTTATGGAAGGACGACCATTCATTAACACGATTGCATAGTGCGGGTTGACGAAGACAACTTTAAATCCATATTTAATAATCAAAAAAGGTGTTTCCAGATTCTCTATAGCTTCAGTTCAAACATTTACCCTATTGCTATGTTGTCAGACCCAAAATCTCTGTCAGACAAAGCTCCACGCAATGGCAGGATTTTTTGGTATACCACGTGACTGCTAACCAACTTTTCCACAAGCTTTAATAGGACTTTGACAGGCGTTAACAAGTTGAGAATAAAACACACGTCATTCATAACGGATTCTGCTGTTTTTCTGGGAAAACTGAAACTGTTTTCAATTGTTTCCATGTGGAAATGAAAATAGAAAATAGCAGTGAGATGTCATGATGGATAAGACATTTAAAAAAACAATTGAGCAATGTTAATACATCATCTAATCTACGTTCGCAATTTATGTGCCAATTATGTAAACAAACACTAGTTTTAGGAAAAACAACTGTAACGTCTACACCTAAGGTTCAGATTGCACTAACACTTCATATTTTTTATTTTTAACTTCTTCAACAGTACTAGTCAGTCTAAAATCAACTTTATCTACATACGCATAAAGTTTATGTTTGTTTGTGAAAATAACATCAATGGAAACAAGGATTTAAATAGACCATAAGTATCTTAAATTATATTATTAGTAAATTATTATCTTATTTATAGGTATATTCATTATTATAAAACCAAAGAATTTTTCCTTATTACAAAATACCAGCTTCCACCAGTGAGTTTGCCCGCGTGTATCTTTCAATAATAGCCTATGTTACACTGTGATAATATAGCATTCTACAGGTGAAAGATTTTCTTAAATCGGTCTAGTAGATTTTGAGTTTATTCATTACAAACAAACAAACATACAAAAAATAAAATATTTTCTCTTTATAATATTAGTTTAGAAGTTTAGATAAATATAGACGAAAATGGTTATTCTCAAGTAATTATTGCAGGTACCGAAGCCTACAAGGATAAGCCTGATTTCACCTAAGCTGGGACAAAGGGAATAATTAATGGAAAGCTCTTTCGTGAAGGACATCTAAATAAGTTTCTTTGACCGCTACAAAAAAGATCCAAAGTAATATTTTCTTATATTATCTTACTGTACAAATAAATATATATTTTAGAATACTGTTTGGGATTTTCGTTTACATTATTTTTTGCGACAATAAGCAGATTAATTGATTGTGCCTGCTCTTTTTTTATTTTCATATGCTATTTTAGGTCTGTCATTAAAGCTTTCGTACCGTTTGTATTAACATCTTCAAAAATATGATTATCTACTTCATTGGCTTTACTTTGTTATTCTTCTGTGACGGCATCTACAATGCTACATGTGAACTACGTATCACACTGACATCACGCAAAATAGTGCATCGCGCAAGCCGGGTTTTCCGCGCAACGAGTATATATACAACGTCTTGACATCAATCGTTGAGCAGTAGCCCACCAGATACAACACCCGTCTGGTCGGAGGATCCTCCCTTGTCTATAGAGGATGAGTGACATTTACACCCTGTTTCTCAAGCTTCTATACTTCTTTAAGTTTCTAATCTTTTGGTACCATTATCGACTTACCGTTTATGTGTTCTATATAGTTTTCCACTTTCTCGTTAACTGTTACTTTTGTCGAAGGATCAGAAATAATTGTAGTACCATCAACTTCAATGTCAGTGAACAGTATAACTATTTTCTTAATGTCCCTCGGCAAACTTCGTGCTTCGTCTATCTTCGGATTTCTAGCAGCTGTCCTTTGCACTTGGTGCAGACCGGACGCTCTCAATCGACTTGGAAGTACATAGAGTTGTTAATACTCTTTTAACTTACTGTAATTTATTTTTAAAATGGGAGGAAAGCTGCTAAAGTCGGAGACACGAAAATAGTTTTACAGGTCTATACTCGTATAGTTCACACGGAAATCAAAACAAAACAATAATAAAGTACTTAGTTCTGAATTCAATTTGTTAATAAATATAATAATTGATGGATTTGGAAATAAGCATTCGTATTCGGAAATGCGATGATTCCCGAGGGACATTAAGAAAATAGTCAGACTGTATACTAGTAAATTGCTATGACTCTTGGTCAGTGTCAAAAAGTATTAAAAGTACTTTACTGTCTGTAATTATTGACAGCTTTATGAACATAATAATATCAATTACAAAGCCCACAGTAACTTAATCAATTATTACTGATACTTGTGGCCGTAAACTTGTCACTACTTATTTATAATCCTTTGCGATCTTTTTATTGGATATGTTCGTACATGTAGTTATAAATGGCATTTAATCGTTGATGACGTTTACTCGGAGTTTTTTTTTTTATTGTCTGTTTTCGATTATGCTTTTTATTTAATAAGTGGGGTACTTGGTTTCCACTATGGCCTACAAATTACTTTTACAACTCTTGAATTTTTAAGGGCTGGCGTTTTTAGGTGTTGTCTTATGTCATTTAAGACGTTCAAAAAGCATTGAATTTCAGCCATATTCAACTAACGTATTTTTAGTTTTAACTTCTGCACTGGAGTGATTTTTATCATCCAACCACCTAATGTCACTGCTTCTTACTTAGGACGATACAGGAGACTATTACTCATGGACTAAACCGTCCCTTTCATCATACTTTTATACATACTATCTACCAAAGGCCATTTACTTATTAAAAACTTTTCATTGAATTTTGGAACTTATTGCGATATATCAAAGGAAGAAAATTCTTTGAAACTCACCTTTAAACGATTATAAAAGTCGTCCACAGAGAAAATTTTACTAAAGAATTTTTCGTTTACGTTCAAATTCAGATAAGAGAAGAAAGACGATAGATCATAGTCCTTAAATTACCTGAGGATAGCCTTACAAGTAATATTAGACCGTAATATTACCTAGATATATATCAACTAAAATTAATATGGGTACCTAATATAAACAGGGTTCTCTCATTATTCTTTGGCTTAGGGTCCAGTTGAAAGGTAACTATTGCGAATTTGATCATGAAGCTAGAAACGATAATATAGGTAGGTAATACCAATGTAGTACAAAGAACCATGATTAATGTTACTTATTTTGATAAACCCAAGGAAGTTATATGTGACAGCGTCTGTGTGGTGCCGGAAGTAGAGAATAACACCATCCCATTTCTTCCCATGGGAGTCGTAACAAGCGAGTGGACTCACTAGAGAATGGGCAGCAGCGTTCTCTATGCATTTTAACGCCATACAGCGATCGCCAACTCGCCTGCCAAACGTGATGATAGTGGCAACCCCTTTCGGGGAGGCCTATGTCCACTAGTGGACGTCAAATGATTATGATGACAATATGTGGCAGAGGAGTTAAAATGGAACAGCTGATGTATAAATCTAATATTAGAGTTATTCGGTTTATACATCAGCTGTTCCATTTATTATAATGATTAACATTTTCTCGTATTGTGGAAATGTTGATAGAGATAAAAAACAAATCATTTTTAATTCAGACTTACCTACAAATCTACTAAACAACATTTCCTACGGACAGTCCACCCCAGATCCAGTATTTATTCAACAATTTAAACAAAGTCCAAGGTTATTAATAAGTTCCCCTAGAAGTTAATATTTCTTCAAGAATTTCTCGACAAATATTTGAACGACGAAAAAACTATGAATTACAAAAGTTTGCTTACACAAAGAAAATTCAATTTATTTAACGAGCAACGTTTAGTTTTTCTAATTTATTTTTTACTTCGCAAGTTTGACGCTTCTCCTCGTAAACACGTCCAGACATGCTTCATAAACATGTCTGTGTTAAAGATGAGGAGAAAAATAATTATTCTATGTATTTCGTCGCCTTTTACAAAGTTACAAAGGGGAAATCTTGTCCTGCAGCTTCAGGAGTTAAAACGATATTACTCTTTCTAATACCTACAGAAAATTCTCATAGCTCTGGGTCACAGCTCTAGCGTCAGTAGTTGAAATGAACACAAAATTTTTAACAAAAACTTAGGTACCCAAAATTCACGATTAGCAGGCACACGAAACGCTAACATAAATAAACAAGGCTATTTCACGAAAAATAAAACTGAGCAAAAAAACAAAACATGTTAACTCAGTAGAATGGAGGCAAACATAAAATATGAACAATTCACAATATCCCTAGAGATTTATGTAAGGTTAATAAAATTAACAATTTGCTTTCAGGATTTGATTTAGTACTTTAATTCAAAACGTTACGCTCTTGATTTGTTCAGTAAACTCTTGTTTTCCTTTATGGCTGACAAGGGAATTGATTGCAGCGATTTCTTGTTTCACAGGAATTTAGCTTGGTGCAGATTGAGAATAATAGCTACTATGGAGACATTTGGATAAGTTAGAAAGTAACTCCCACTCTCGTAAAATCCATGGATAAAGGAAGTATTTCATTGTAAAATTAATAATAATGTATATGGAAACAAATTCATACCGTATTCAATCTTAAGGCAATTATTTATTACTTTTAAGACAAACAAAACTAACATGAAAGAAGAAAAACTTAAAGTTACACAGGAGTAAGAATTTTCATCGTGCTCTTTGCCATATATAAGGTCGCAAAACAAATCCTTTTATAAACCCACAAAGATTTACAGAGACAACATTCGATCCATAAAACAAAGGAACAAGACAGTTCGCTCTAAAAGACAAACAATGGCGACTCCAGCAAAAAAGCTAATACCAGAGTTGAAAAGACTATCGATCACAAATCAGCAAAGTAATTTCCATCCGCGGCATCACTTCCTGGATTATAGACTCTTTGCAAGAGATAAATTAAAAACCATTTTTCAAGTAATTCCCTGGTGTGGAAACGGACGGTGTAATCTATACAAATTGGACGACCTCGCCACACGTTGATACATCAATAGGGGATTGCTCCAGGCCATTTTTGTTTATCCCATTGATGGGTTATTAATATTTGCATATCAGTTTTCGGAGCAAAATAACGAATGAAAAATTATCAGCTGATGGATTTGTGAATATTTGGCTGTTAAAAGGTTTTGGGGATTGATTTGGTGAATAATATTGTTAAAATGTCAAAGATAAATTGATGCGCGTCGAAATTTGAAATTTTTGAGGTCTTTCAAATGAAAATCAACATACAAAGTGTAGCTTCGTTGTTACACATTTATTGAGTGATTTTAAAATGTTAACTTAGGCTAACAAACCGTACATTATTTAAGCCAACTAGATCATAAACACAACCCGTTGGGCATAAATTAAAAAAAAAAAACAACAGTGGCACTCTGGGAGTGCCGACAGAAGTGAAAACTTGAAAAAAAAAATCGGCACCGCGGTAATCAACGGGTTGATGTCTTTTTAATGGTCAAAAGCTGGTGTCATCACAGTGTCGCGAAATCAATGATTTAGTCCCATCTCAAAATTGCCCAACGCGCCTAAAGAAGTTTTCACTTAAAAAATGCGACAAAAAATAAAAATCTAACATCGCAAATACAACTTCCCAAAAGTAAAAGTTTTTTTTTATAACCAACAACAAAACAAACGAAATAAAATCAATACTTCCGTCCACAAAAAATTAGATCCCGAATATAATATTGTCCATGACCGGAAAACCGAGAGAAAAGGAGGTACACGCAGTTCCTATCATTACCTATCAAAGAGCAACGCAATTTCCGCTGCGGTGACATTTGGTCTTTTTTTCGATACCCGGCCCCAATAATTTGAGCGAGTGTTTCATCCGGGATCAGGGGATCAACAGTTTAACTGCCCTTTTCTGTTACTAACTAGTTTCCCGATTCTATAAAGGTGGTTCACTTTGTTCATTGGGAATTGGTCTCTTTTATGTTTAATTTTGTTGGTGGTACTCAGTAATCGTGGAATTTTTTACCGACTTCCAAAAGGAGGAGGTTCTCAACTCGACGGTTTTTTTTTGGATGTTTGTTACGCGATTATTCCGAATAATGATCCGAAATAATGAATTGATTTTGATGATTCTTTTTTGTTTCATACTTGAGAAGTGGACCATATGCATTGTATTAACTTTGCTTGGGTAGTTTTTGAGCTAGCTTCAATTATACGTATTTTTTCCCACCTAGTATGTGGATGATATGATAAGTTCCTGTCACTGTTATTTACATCACATCATTATTTTTATTTACATTTTCGAGTTGTGTGCGGTAGATACCACAACTAAAAAGTGAAAAATAACTTTAATTTCGGAAGTCGGTGGCAAGAAACGAAAATTCAAAACACTGACTTCCGAAATTAAAATTATTTTTCACTTTGTCATGTTTTTTTTGGAAGTATGTTGTTTTTTATTTTATTATGATGCAATTGTTTTTTTTTTTTCATCGTTCCAAGTTTCGTTGTAATTGGCATTTTCATATTTTTTTATGTTTTTTCCGAATTAGATGCTGCTGTTTTTATGTAGTTTTTACCAAGAAAGGCCCATATCAAATTGCAAACCTCTTTCATCATAATTTTGTTTTTCGAAAGAATTTAATCACTTAATTTTTTTATCTGTATTTTGTACACTTATATTTTATTATAAAGAGAAAAGATATATATTTTCGTTTGTAATGAACAAACTCAAAAACTACTGCACCCATTTTAAAAATTCTTTCACCGTAATGCTATATTATCATCGAGTAACGTACTAAGCTATAATTTATAAAGTTATTACGCGGACGCGAACCTATTGGAGGAAGCTAGTGGATTATATTTAGCTTCACTATTATATTTGATTGCTAGTTCATAGTTGTAGGGTCTAATGTACCTAACAGATAAGGAATTTATAAAGAATTCATTGGAAATTCCATATACATATTCGGTAGTAACATGACGGTATTTTATTATCCAGTTTCCAAGAATTTTCTCCCAGAGCTTATTCTATAAAATAAAAGGACTAAAAAAGTAAATGAAGACGTTGAGGACACTTCAAGTTTTATTTTCATGGCATCATTCAACTTTTTACGACAACATTGACAAGTATTAATTGAGGTTCTTTAAAATTAAACGATGAATGATGGGACAAATTGAATTTACCTTACCGCGAACGAGTTTGGAAATAAAAATTATATTTTTAATTTATAAATACTTTGTCTTCAGTTGTTTTTAAATCTTGTTTTATTTTACGGGTGTAGGTACTTACTTTTACTTTTACGGTCAACAGAATTTGGCAATTCAGTAAAAAGTCTTTATACATTTCCTCCAATGTAAAGGTCCCACAATATAGGTTATATTCCTATGTTCTTTAGTAGGGTGTGGGTTATAAATTGTAACCCACTGGATACAAACTTGAACTATGTAGACAAGAAGAAGGGTTCGAGGAAAAGGATTAGTTTGCAGAACAGGTTGCTAGCATATCACGGAAACCCATGTCCCTACATTAAATAGTAACTCGCAAATTGTGTTGAAACTACTCGGCTGTCCTTTGTCCTTATGTAAGCTTGAACAAGGTTCAACAAACACACGTCTAGACAAACAGTCATAATTTAAATAAAATTTGGAATAGGCTTATTGCATCATAATCAGGCTTTAATGTTCCTGCTAGGAATCACGCCTCTCTTCTGTGAGAGGGAGTGGGCCGTAATCCACCACGCGTGCCCAGGGTCGGTGGGTTATTGGATATACCCACTTAATTATATCTATTCACTACATCGTTTTGCGGTTTAAATGTTTTTGCATGATGAACATATATATCCAAGCAAAAAGATCCTCCTTATCTGCAATCAAAGGTAAGTCTCGAGAAACTGTAACTGTTACTTATTCATTTATGTTAAAACGTTCATATACTCCGAGCATTGTATCCCGAACTTAAGCTTTCAGCTCGATACGCTGAACCTCTAAGATGTGATTTTCGACTTTACCCCAAGTTTTATTTCTAGCACCCTTATCTAGGGACGAGCTCTGTATCGATTTGTTGTTAAATTGATTTTGGAATTTTATTCGATTAGTAACATCTCGGTAAGGTTAATGATCAACCTCGTGTTTAGAGTACCTATGTGGAACAGTATATTAGATTCTAATATAGTAATATTGATTCCAAAACTATTTACTAAGAACTGATTAATATGCCTAGAACTCTGAAAAATCAATTACGGATAAGACTATTTAAAATGGAATAAAACATAGTTAATGAATAACATTCATCAAAAGATATGATATCCGAATGATAAATTCGTTTCGATTCCAATTTTAATTTCAACGCATCGATGTGTTGGAATTAAAACAGTATCGACTTTCTGTAATCGGTACTGTTTTAACCATCTGCTTCCCTCTCCGACATATTGAAAGGAAAAGAGTTTATTACTTCTCTTTGTGTCGAATCGAACAAAAAGCGGGTTCGTCTAGTGTTTACTGTATGTTGCGAGAAAATATCTTATTGTGGTCGTTGAATCGATTTATGAGTCGTTAAGTGATGTTGACGTTTTTCCGAGCAGTTTCAATTTTGGGTGAAGTTATTTGATAGATGACCTTTATTTGACAATCTTTCAATGTTATAAAACGTCGTCATTTGTCCGTGTTTTCGCTTTGTATTTACTTCTAAACTACGTGATGGATTTTGATGTGGTTTTCACCATCATTAATTAGAAAATCGTATTCTTTCTTTCCTTCTTTCTCGTGTGGTTACTGACTAACATGGTGTTGTGAGTTTTTATGCCGCCCATGGGCCTCTGACTTGGCTTCACATACCGTCGAGAAAATATATTTTAGGCGTGCCATCCGGGGTCCAATAGGGCCGATGCCTGCCGGGGTTGCAAAGAAGTCCGAAAGGGAGATCGTGGCCCCCGGCAACATGGCAACTGAAGGAACACGGGTGGGTTTTAGTCAGTAAGAGTCTGACACGCCCTCCAGCTTCGCCCAGAGCGGGAGAAGTTATTTGATCATTTCAAACGCAAAAAAAAAATAGGCGTGCCATTTCCTCACAATGTTTTCCTTCACCGTTTTTTAAGCAAATAATAACTATACACTATAATACTCACATGAATTCGATATGTCAGAGATGCGTGCCTTGGGTTCAAACTCGAGACCTATGATTTGGCAGTCTGACGGTCACATCACTAAGCTATCACTGCTTAGAAAAAAGAAAAACATATTGAGGTATGTATCAATATAAAATATACATTTATAAAGCTGCTTAGTTATTCATTTTCACCTTCATTCTTACACGGTAATTTATAAAGTCGTACCTATCTGCTAGTTATGTAATTATAATTGGCGATACAAGATCTAGCCCAAGCAAGTAATAATTATTTTCTACTTATATAATTAATTTAACTCAACATCTCTATTCACAATATTATTTTTCATAGCGTATTTTCTAGCCAGTTGCCAGGCACTGTTTAAGCCCAATTTAGTTAGAGTACTAAAAAACAAATACTTTCAATTTTTATTATATTACCGTGATTTAGAATTCCAACCGCTAAATTCGTTGAAAATCAAACTATGTTTTTTCAGATTGCTCACTGTTGTATGAAATTCACGCTTTTATGTAAACCTGTATTTTGTTTTCAATCATATTTCGACTTGTTTTCTGTCTAGAATGAAAATGAATGTCTAAGTTAGCATAATTAATTTGAGAGCTACTAGAATGGTAAAGCTTATACGTGCCTTTGTAAACAGCGTTTAATATAAGTGTATTTCAAATTCAATTAGGTTGACTGAATATTTCTTTGTAAAGAACTTTTGTTCCAAAATAGACATCATTATTTGCCTAACCTTTTCCCAACTATGTTGGCGTCGGCTTCCAGTCCAACCGGATGCAGCTGAATGCCAGTATTTTATATGGAGCGACTGCATAACGGACCTCCACAACCCAGTTACTGCGTAATACGATATCCCTTGGTAAGACTGGTTGTCTGACTTTCAGGTTCCTAAATGTTTGTAAAATCTAAATTAATTAGTGTGTGTGTCTAATGTAATGTACGCCGTGTGGTTTTGGCAACAAATGGATCACGCGGTAAGTCTCTGGGGTGTCGTAAAAGGCTAGTGACGGATGGGCAGCATCATCCACCAGGGTATTGATAACATTAAACTAGTTTATAAAACTATCGAAATAAAAATGTTTGCGGTTTGCTAAATTGTCCAAAACATTGTGTTTTCACAGTTTTAAAATATAGATAATGGTTATTGAAATTGTCTCGAATGTACATTAAAACGTTGCTTATACCTATATATATATATCTCTATTAAGTAGTAATTACACATATAATCAAAAATGAGATTAAGTTAATTGATTAAATTAAATTAAGCTAAATGAGGTAAATTTGGATAAAATTAGATAGAATTGGTATAAAATTCCTACGTACGTACATCTTTGGTTTAAGTAAATTACATAATGTACTTAAACTACAACTTTGTCGTGACGGTATTAACTTTTTGATTTATTTCAAATAGACTTCAAAAACTCAATTACTTAATACAATTCCATTCATTTTGGAGCAAAATGTCAATCAACGTAAATAATAGAGAAAGAGAGAAAGGATTAGATTTACGAGTTAAATGTCAAACGGTTTCGAGAGCTGAATGGTGGCTACTCGACAATCGGCGTTTGAAAATTAACTTTTTGAAGTCTTATTTAAAGAAGCCTAGGGTTTTTGGGATGATTTCCGAACTATGCCCAGTAGAAATCCTATGTGCATCAGCATACCTTACTTAACAGTGAAAATTAATTGCCTATCAAAATGAGACACTACGTAAATTTGCCGTGTTATAGATATTTCATACAGTTGCCAAAAAATGACAGTCGTGATTTGAATGTACGGACAATTTAACCTAGTAGTAAAAATGAACCATTAATTTCCTTGAATTTGTATACTTGTAGTTTAATAGGTAGGTTTTAATAAATGCCAATGCGGGCTTCCGCTTTAGAAAAGATTTTTCTTTATTCTTCCCTTGTGTGTAGAAAATAAAAAATAATTGGAACAACGTTGCAAGACCTTTCACAAGATATTTAACAATTGTTTCAATTGCATATTAGTTGTAAGCCTGCAAGCCTCTCAGCAGAAGAGCAGGGTGGCCCAGTGGTAAGGGCCCCGACTTACGAGTTAGGTTGTGGCTTTGAACCCAGGCAGGCGCTTGACTTTGTGTAAATAATTTCATCACCACTAATCTCAAAGTGAAAAAGCCAGCATGTCCTAGAACCAAAAGATCCAAGATATGTGACATCTACTAACCCAAACTGGGCCGCGTCGTAGATTACAGCCCACTCCTTCTCAAAGAGAGGAGGCCTGTGTACAAGCAGTGGGAACATAATAGGCTGATTATGCTAAACCTCTTAGTGTGTTAATTGTTTAACCAACGAATATGATTATTATGAACTAAAAACGTCCTGAGACTGAGTTATAAACCAAGAACATAAAGACAAAGACAATGATGTCACGCCGTCTGAAGTGGTTGTGAACTGGAGATACGCAAAAACATAACTACAGACACAACAGTCACTGTTTATAATAATAACGATTTAACAAGCTGAAGAACAGATTACATCACAATGACATGTAGTTTAAGATGTTAATAGTGACAACTTGTGTAGCCAACATACTTCAATAGATATAAATTAATTACAGATGTAAGTATGTTGTCACTCAGTGCTTGTAATGTCAACAGATTTGGAAGATTGGTTCAGAGATTTGACACTTCAGAATATTATTCTAGTTTAGAAAACAGACATACAAATTATTAGATAGAATATGCAGATGATAGAATATACATATAGAGCAGTGGTGGCCCAGTGATAACGGCCCATACCATCAAGTTGTAGGTCGTGGGTTCAAACCCAGGCAGGCCCTTTTATTTTGTGTAAATAATTTCATCACCACTGCTCTCAAAACTGTGAAGGAAAACATCGTGAGGAAACCGGCATGTTCTAGAACCAAAAAAATCGAAGACATGTGATATCTACAAACCCGCACCGAACCCGCATTTTGGATTACGGCCCACTCCCTCTCGCCGAGAAGAGGACTGTGTAGACTGTGTGGACTGCTTAGTAGATAGAATATTACCAAACATCAAAACTTTAACAAAGTTCATAAGTATGTATAAAATAATAAGATTATCAACGTGTGATGTTGTGTTACTATTTCAATGGATTGGTTAGTCAGTTGTGGCCAGCCAGATATATTTTTTCTCTGTACTTTGTTATCCCAGTCTACGTCACTTAGCTCCCATACTTTCACCAGTCAGTGTATCTCCACCATCCACTAGGATTTACCATTGGGATTACCTATTGTTGCCGCGAGGGATCAATATTATTATACCCACAGCGATACTGGGAGCCGAATTTAAAGAGACTAGACGTAAATCCCTTTTGTATCAATTTCCCTCATGTTTTTCCTTCTAACGATTACTTTTCAAAAGAAAATGTTGTTTTTTGTCATCAAAATATTATTTGATTGTAGTTCTTTGTTCGACGTTTACTTGTTAGTCCTTTAGACATCACGGCTTACGAAGAATTTTCACCAATCATTTTGGAAAAGATTTGGGAGAATCTGTGTAGATTCATTATCTAGAATGAAATGTCAATGGAAACAAATATTATTGTGTTTTTTTTTTTAAGTATGACATATATGCATAATTTATAAGCTATCACTGCCATTAGTCTTGAAATAATACATACATCTACAAAAGATCATTAATCAAACATGGAGTTCATTTATAATTCTGGATAATATGGTTATTACCCAGAATTAAAATAAACGAATTTATGTCTATGTTAACAGGTGCTGTAAAAGAAAAAGAAAGAAAATATATTTATTTAGCACAGACCAAAAAGCACATAATATAATTAACAACAGATAAAAAATTAAAAATCAAAATCAAATAAAAAGTGTTAAGTGCAATGTAAGAAATTAACAGGGGAGTGTGCCTCACGGCTGCGCCAAAAAGGCCCAGTTCAGAGAAACTGCCAGACAACTATAAGCGCCTGACGCTGGTTTTCAACTGGACCTGAGTAGGCTACAGCACCTTTTTATATATTTTGTACAAGACAACGCTGAAAAAGATTTTATTTTATCTTCCCAAGAATAGGTAATTGTAAAACTAATTTAAAATTAATCAAAAAGAAGTCTCCACAAGGCCAAGCAGAAAATCTTGCGAGACAGAAAAAATCTCCTAAAAGGTTTCTTAATTCAATTCGTCAAGCCCTAAGTCTACACTTTGACCAAATGAGCGAATCCGCAGACAAATACTGACCCATTGACCTCAATTTATTTTCTACGCGCTTTTTCCCAGATATCTCTAAGCCGGGAACTAAGCGTGGTCTTTGTTTAACACTGAGATAAGGCCACCGTCTGATTTGAATTAGGAAATTGAAGCAGCAAATCAGGGCGTCGGACTAATCCCATTTATTTGCAAAAAAATCAGACGCTGAATTAAATTCGGTCATGTTTTTAAAGCGGGATTTAGGAGTACCCAATTATTTGTTCGAGGATGTTATGTAAAAATAATCTGTTTTGTTTTCGAATTAGACGTTTTGGGTAATATCATTCCTTTTATGTTGCGTCAGAATATATTTAACGATAAAAACGAGCAGGTTTTAACATTTTATTTGCGAATATAATTGTATTGGTATATAAAAAAACGTGACTTATTTTCCTCAATACAAGTTTGAATTGATGAAAAGGCACAACAAATTGAGGTAAACTAATTGCTGGAAAACCGTCGATTACAATCCGTCTTCATTGAACTTATTGAACGAACGCTTTATATTAATTGGAAAGGCTAAGAGCAGCAACCCATTAGGAATGCACCAATAGGCTCGTAAGAATAAGTTGCATTAAATTTTGGTATTTAAAGAGGTCTTAAATATATGTTATATTATACTTACCCGATTTATTATGTCACACCGAGTGGCGGCATTATGTCACTCAAAAAATAGTTGCTAAAAATCAGCGCTATTGATGACAGATTCGTCCGAAGTCTCTCTGCATTGGAATTTGTTTTATTTTGATTGTTTTTTTTTTGTTGTCATTTGCCAGTGTTGCTACACAGAGTCCGGTAATTAAGTAATGAGTATTTATTGTCTTTGGTCTTGGTGTGTATTCTGTCACCGTAATATTGAGAGAACCGTCAGTTTTAAATCTATCAATATTAGTTCCGTTAGATTATAAACTGTCGAAAAATTGACAAAATGTTTCAATAACCTATACATTTGGTCACACCGCGATCACAATTCAGCAACAGCTTCGCCGTGACCGCTACTTCCAATTAGCTCACAGCTAGGTAAGAGGCTATTTAGTACTAGCGCAAAGTACGTTACGTCGCAAGCAAGTTTGATACCAGTTCATAATTTGTCAATTTCCTATGGAAAGATGGAACTATCGAAAAATAATGCGTTAAATTGTAAATGGTTTGTTGCAGTTCACAATTTTTCAACAGTTTTTATTCGAATGGAAATAATAACGATAGATTTATAAACTAACAACGTTCATAATTATACCATGGTACATCCATTAAATTGTGGCCTATTCTGACAGTCGGAAGCAAGAAACAAAATTGTCAAACCTTAAACTGTTAATTGTAGAGTACAAGTATTTTGACTACTTTGTAAGTGTCTATTTTGTTTTTTTGAAGTGAAAACTTCACTAGGCGCGTTGAGAATTTTTGAGATTGGGATTAATTTCGCGACACTGTGACGACACCAGCTTTTGACCATTAAACAGACATCAACGCGTTGATTACCGCGTTGCGTGGAGTAAAAGACATAAACGCGTTGATTACCGCGGTGCCGATGTTTTTTTAAAGTTTTCACTTCTGTCGGCACTCCCGGCATTTGTTTTTTTTTTTTGTAAACTGCATTGCGTTTTTTTTTTTTTTGTGCAGAATAAAAAAAAATATTTATTCTTTTCTTTTTGTTATTTTTTTTTTTATTTAGCTTAGAGAACAGTACTGCATCAGACACTATACCTATCTAGGTGTAGTTAAAATAACTGAAAAAGAATATTTTAATTCATCATTATAAATAACTTTTACTATGAGACCAACCCTGAAATCGCGAAAAAAAACAGCTTTTCCCCACATTCTATCAAGTTATGCGAACATAAATTGATAGAACAGCTGATTTCATCACTTGGTCTATTGTTGAAGTGGAGGAAAAGTTGTTCAAAGACCCCTTTTCAGGTTTTCATCTATTTCAATAAATTACACTTTGTTTTTACACTTTATATTTTGCTTTTAAATATTCTGGTGCTAAGCTCTTCTTTTTCTTCTGAAGAAGCCATTACAATGAAACCCGTAACAGTTACAAGCTATGTAATAATTTAATAATAAAAAACGCAATATCCACAAACTACCTTTGTAATTTTCCGCAGAACTTTACGAGCAAAATTTGCAGCCAGCTGTAGTACCTACCGTGCAAGTCATAAACGTCCGCTTAGAAAAATGTTCCATTTGTTATGTTCCGTAGGCGTACATTGTTTCACTAATATTTTAAACTAGCTAGCTTTTCTAGCTTCGTTACCTTTTCCATCTCTCTACATTTCACTACCTTGTTCACGTTCATGTTTTATAATTTCAAAACGAGAATCTTGCTTTTAGTTTTCATCGTTTTTAACTATTCTTATTTCATTTGTTTTTGGGATTTTGATAAGAAAAGACTATCGTATTTCCCATGGGTGTCGTAAAATGCGATTAAGGGACTGAAAGGGGCTACAGGTTGGTTAGTGCTACTAGAATGTTTCTTGTATATCTTTTAATCTTGTATATCTTTATGATAATCACTTGACTTTGGAACTCGGGAAGCTTTCATCAAACAGCTAATATACCAAATATTGGCAATTATGTTATTGAAGTGCAAAATCTGACATTAACTCATTCACAAGATTTTTGTAATCTGCTTCTATTTTATTATTTAGACTTCTCTTCCTTTTCCATCCCAGCATTGACCGTACTCGCTTTTCTCAATTTAACCCTATCAAGTTTAATAGCTATACGATAACCAACAAACTCACATCCAGTATGTACCCAAAGGAATCATTGGTATTGTGGACACTGAAGTTGTTGGAGCATAACATTCGTCCGGGCATGACATGTCTTTACAAGAACAATTTAGCATATGCACTCTTGCAAGCTATAATGGGCCTTCCACCTTTAATAATAGAGTTTTTAGTGACTGAAGGGGTTTCGGGTCCATGTGCTCTTAAGACATTTACTGCACAGTGTTTATTCATGAGAAAATAATAACGTTTGATACGGGAGCATCGAATTTTAAGAATATTGTTTCTAATTTTTAATAACATTAGCGAATAGGATTTTTATAAACTGTATAAATATTTTATTTTTATATTTATTTTATAAATAGATAAAAAAATTATATCATTTACGATTAGGAATCGTTTTTTCACCTGTAGTTATATGTAAATAATAAATGGCTACAAAGGGGTTTCCTCAAGAAGATGGGCTAGAGTGTTGGAAGGTATGCAAATATCTACAAATAGCAGTTCTGCCGCGCTAACGAAGAATAAAATGACTCGATTTTTTGTATTTTTGATTAGTGAATTTTTTTTGAAGTTTTAGTTATAGCATTCTTGCTTAATGAAAAACCGAGTTCCTCAAGGATTCATAAAAAGTTGCTTTGAGAGAGTTATTGTTCTCGATTCACTGATTTCAAATATATAGGTATATATCTCAAAATCAAGTTATTGTTTTCTTCGTCAGCGCGCTGTTCAAACTCCGGATTCAGTAATTAATACCTTAGCATAATCAGCCTATACCTAATGTTTCCACTGCTGGGACACAGGCCTACTTTCAGTGAGTGGGCCGTAATCCAACACGCGGGCCCAGTACGGTTTGGTAGGTATCTAGTGTCTTCGAATTTTTGTTTCTAGGACATGCCGGTTTCCTCACGATGTTTTCCTTCATTGCTTTGAGAGAAGTGGTGATGAATTAATTTACCCAAAGTAAAGCGCCTTTCGGGGTTACCACTGGGCCACCACTGCTCTCAAAGTAATACCTCGAAACGGTTTTACTAAGAAAAGCCAAAATTATTCCCTCCTTGGTGACGAGTAACCAAGTACTTCATATTCGTTCTCCCACATAAATTATCGTTTTCAAACCCTCATAAAAATTCTATTCTATTGAGAAGTGGATATAATTTGTAACCTGTTCCGCTTAGCAACAGGTTACTAAATATATCCACTTCTATTGTATTTTATAATGGATTTCCGCAAGGTGACGCCTTAATCAATTAACTAACCCTTATTAAATTTATTTTTCTGAAACGAATTGTAATACTGTTGACTCCATACAAAGTTTCAAACAACTCGTTGTTATCAAACAAAACTCAACGAGCTTATTACAGGAAAATGTATATAACATCTTTAATTACCTCCCCAACATTGTTTTCTACAAATAGATCGATAGCTTTAATAAACCGCAATTAAAATGTAACATTAGAACCCAAAGCTTAAAGTCCATTATAGTTTGAACGGTGTAAGGGCGATGATCGCTGTGCATGTCGATTAAACGAACTGTTTTAGTAATAAAATTAACGTTTCGAAGTTTGAATAAGAACAAAAGGTTGGTTTTCACTACATTTTTGGGCTGTGTAGATTGTTTTTATATGTTTTTAAGCTAATATTAAAGGGAACTCTTTTGATGAGGGCTGCTTGCCTGTTATCGACATCCCGTACAGTAAAATGCATGTACATAGTGCATGTTGCTATCGAAACTTTCAACAATAACAGCTCGACATTCGTTTTGGTGTAAACCCTGATATATTTTTGAAAATAATTTTAGTGGTTTTTCTTCTAAGGATAATTTTTTTATTTTTTTCATTTTATTAATAGCCTATTAAAAGAATGTGTAGGACGTCCTCCAGCTAGATGGTGGTTGGCACAGACTGTATGAGGAAGGAAGAGGAAAAGGTGTTTTTGTCAGCAGTTGACTGCGATAGCCTGAGTTGATTGATTGAAAAGGCTATAGAGGCATAAGGAACAGGATGTAAAGTTCACTCATCCTCTATAGGAAAGGAAGGATCCTTCGACCAGACGGGTGTTGTGTGGTGAGCAACTGCCCGACGATTGAAGTCGAGACGTTGTATATCCTCGTCGTGCGGTACACGCTGCTTGCGTGATGCAGGATTTTGCGTGACAAGGCCTATTTACTTAATTATTTATGTTCCTTCACAAGCAAAATAAATTGTATCTACTTCAAGTAAAAGAACGAAAGTAAGTTTATTTGTGACAGGAACACGTGCATACAAAAAATCAAGAGTTATCAGTAAACAGCAAAAAGTACACAGTAAATAAATCACGAGCTATAACAGAAATAGTCTGCAGCTGAACGTCATGACTGTGACAAGAAGGCTTCCACTCAGCATGATGTTGCGCTATGGAGGACTCACAGCACAGCGCCGATTTTTAGTGGTCACCCAATCAATGAATCAAAGTAGGTTTCCAGTTAACAAAAGTGCAATAGAGAACATGAATGGCATGAAAAAGCAAATATACAAACAGCAATCTTTCTATTGAGTCAGTTCCGCCGAATTTTATTACCAAACGTATTTTATTTGTTTAATGAACAGTTTATTGGGACTCCATTTTATCGCGACACATCACAATGAAATATTTCAATATTCAATTGAAATAAAATATTGGACGTTTTATTCATATTTTAGTTTTGGGAGCTGTTGACTATGTTTAAGTGGAAACCAATTTATGTCAGAAGTTTTGATAAACGAATGCAATTGCTGCCGCTCTATTCTGTAAGAATCTCAGTTTGAAAATATTGAAAGTCAAACTCATATAATTTATTTCAAATAAGCCCTTTTAAGGCACTTTTGAACGTTAAAATTTACAAAAAACTGACAAGTGAAAACTTGAAAAAAAAATCGGCACCAGATTAATTTAATGGTCAAAAGCTGGTGTCATCACGGTGTCGCGTAATCAATGATATAGTCCCATCTTAAAAATGCCCAACGCGCCTAAAGAAGTTTTAACTTAAAAAAAAAAATGATTCTAGTCGCCCCTTCCAAAAGATAGTTTTCGTATGGAGAAGAATGGGCAAGAAACTCCACCGTTACTTTGAAAAAATGTTGTACAATATTTTGTATAGATACATTAGTTATAAATATAATTATATGTGAAGACAACGCACCTAGAATAAAATTAATAGACCACAATAGGTAAAAAGAATTTAAAATGAAGCATTGAATGTACTG
The DNA here is from genome assembly GCA_916610215.1 of Omphaloscelis lunosa. Lineage (NCBI taxonomy): Eukaryota > Metazoa > Arthropoda > Insecta > Lepidoptera > Noctuidae > Omphaloscelis > Omphaloscelis lunosa. The sequence continues at coordinate 2,789,122 of OU744252.1, forward strand.
TGCGTTAGTACCTACATAGCACCTCAATGCCTTGAAAACTTAGGTGAAGTGAGTCGTCAACAGTGTCAATCCCTAGAATTACCTAAGGGCCTTATCACACTGTAAAAATCTCAATTAAAGTGTTATCTTACTGACGATTTGCGAGCGTGTTTCCAGCGAGGTGACTTTTCCCCGCACTCGCGGCGTGTGCGTATTAAACGAGCCCGCCACGTATGTGCAACGTGTTCTCCATGTTTGCGTAAGGAGAGTGATTGACATAAGTTTATAAGAGGGAGTGAGACAAAAGAGTGTATATTTTTTTTTAAGTGGAGAACATTTCGCGTTGGCGCGGCTACCGGCTACCCGCGGAGAGCACGCTCACAAATCGCCTCGCTGGAAACACGCTGGCAAATCGTCAGTAAGATAACACTTTAATTGAGATTTTTACAGACTAGACCGGCGCAAATAAAATGTGTCGAGGATAGTGTGTTGACCTAGACTTGCTAGTTGTGATCTAAAAAGCGATATTCAATACAAGTAACCTTGTATTTTCGAACTAGGTTCTTTAATAATTCAACAATAAGTAGGTACAACTTTTCTTATAAACGATGCTTTTGCGGGAATTAAAAAGGTTAGGTAAATAGACTCCGTAGTCTAGTGACCACAAAACGTGGTAAGTTTTTGTGTAGAATAGAAACTTTATTCGCAAAAAGACATCTATTATAGATAACAGAGGGAGATAGGAATACGTGTATAGTGTTACCCAGTAACTGGGTTGTGGAGGTCAGATAGGCAGTCGCTCCATGTGAAATACTGGTATTCAGCTGCATCCGGGTAGATTGGAAGCCAACCCTAACATAGTTGGGAAAAGGATAGGCAGATTGATAGACAGACTGAAGTTGTGCTGTAGGTAGGCAACGACGGTATGCAGTAACGATAAGTAGAAAGTGATTGTTTGTGCCTGAGAGATATTACTTCGAACAGAATACTTTAATAAGTATGTAGGTAAATAATATCTAGAATATATTCATAGGTAATATAATATCCGATTGCTTCTGGTGCGTCAGAGAACAGAAACGATTTTGGTAAAATCGGTGTCGAGACTAAAAAGGAGAAAAAATTCACACTATGACACACAGGGGAACAAGCCATTTTTGCCCAAAAAATGGGGTAGGAAACAAACCTGTTTCAAAACGGTGTTATAAAAACAGTGTGTGTTGGTGAAACAGCCGGTTTTCCTAACATTTCTATAGAATTTTATTTAGGTGTCCACGTCAATGTATTTCTGGTACTGAAAATACATTTGTTTTGGAGACTTCAATAATTTACGAGCGAAGTTTCTCCAAGAACAAGTTTTAATGGAAGAATCATACGGTTTTTTCTCGTGTGCAAAGTTTTTGTCCCCATATTTGACAATCTGATTACTTACTTATCTAAACTATCTAACTAAGCTTTATTAATCTATAGAGGCTAGCTAGAAACTAGCTTATTGACGTTCGAAAAGTGCTGATTTTCAGCCTAGTTTGAATATATGACTTTTGAATTTGAATTTATTAAATTTATTTATAAACAGGACATTAAAAAAATGCGTTACGCAATAATTTCGAATAGTTTATTTTATATATTAGTTACTATTATTACGTATCTAATAATATAATTCACTTGTGTGACAACACCCTTAACCATAATTGAATACGCACACATTTTAAGCATGATGTAAGATAATTGTTCTAACAATTAGTTAAATATAGTATTACATTATTCATTATGCTATTGTTTAAGATGTTAATTGAACCGGAGTAATTATGTTGGTAATTAGTTACACATATTCTGTAATAACGGGTAGGTATTACATAACAGTGATCATCATCATCATTTTGGCAGAAAGACTTCCACTGCTGGACATCCTGGGCCTTCCCAAGCACCGCCACTTCAACCGGTTCTGTGCTTGTCGCATCCAGAGGGTTCCTGCGGCCTTCAAAAGGACATGTGTCTACCTTGTGGGAGGCCTTCCAACGTTACGTCATCCAGTACGTGGTCGCCACTCCAGAACCTTTCGGCCTCATTGGCAGAGAAATGTGCCCTCCAACGATTAAACACTGATATCTGTGATGTTTAAAGAATAATCCGTGCTGTGTCTTTTAGTTTACGATAAAGAAACTGACTAAAAAGAAACTCTGCCAGAAACTCAGAAACCCGCAGACATCTGCGGTGATTATGTAAAAACTGTGATACTCTGTAGAATTACCCGTGAAATGTCAAACTGTAAAAACTGTGATACTCTGTAGAATTACCCGTGAAATGTCAAACTGTAAAAACTGTGGTGATACTCTGTAGAATTTACCCATTGTTAAAAATGTCAAACTGTAAACTTAAAACACCTAAAATATAATATGAGTAGGCAGGTGACCTACGGTCAGCAACAAAAGTCGATGCTATTTTTACACATGACATCATCTAAATTCATACAAAATTATATGCATTGCATTTCAGCATGTTATAATATAGCCTTTTAATTTTACTTCTGTTCCGATTTTAATTAAATATTCAGCTCAATAATAAATATATAAAAAAAATTAAGTGTAAATCGACTTCAATAGGCCATTTTGAAATGACTTTTTTGTATTGTTATAAACACAGCCAACTTACTGATGAGAGGGGACGGACAGCATAGAATAATAATTAATTCTATGCGAATAAGTATCTACTGAACTATAGAAAAAATAAAAAAAGCTCTCACCTAAAATCAACATGGAAATATATGTCTTATGCCGTTATCATAAGTCATCATCAACATAATGTCATATTACGTATGCACCCCTACAAATGTTACGCAAAACAGAAACCTGTAGTAATTTACTTATGAACGCAAATTGTGTGAAACAATAGCGGAATGGCAACAATTTCCATGGCCAAATAAAATCGGCCATATAAATTATCGCCTGATGTCCAATATACAACAGAATCTGAACAATGTTTCGACCTTAATCGGAGTTTAGGGTAGCCGTTTATTTAGGACTAGTGGTGAGAGAGAGGTGTATCGATTTGATTCGATCAAATCGATTGTATTTGTTTCATACATTTTAATTAGTGTAATTGCAGTGGCCGGTTAGACTGGAAGCCGACCCCGATATGGCTGGGAAAAGGCTAGGCAGATTGATAGTGGTCAGGAAATTCAGATCGAGGGTTTAAATAGACGCCGTTTTGAACGCAATAAAATAAAATTATGTTTATTGTCAAAGAACGCACTCGTTTAGGACTTTTGGTTGAACTAAAACCTACATTCCATCAAACTGAAACTAAATAATATATGTGGAGTCATTGGGTACTTTTTTTACAATGCCATTTTTACTCATGTCATCAATTTGAATCATATTCATGTTTTCGTTTTTATTTCATCACAATTTAAATTACAACTACAAATAAATTGAAGCACAAGGAGGATGATGTAAGGATCTTAGCAAGTGGTATTCTGTAGTTCTGCCTACCGCCATTGGTAGAAGGCGTGAGTTTATGAAGGTATGTTTGTGTAATAAACTGATTTAACAAATTGATATTAATTCTATCGAATTCCGAGCATGGTCTGTATTTGTCCCAGCCCTAGAAGCTTACCCCTATCGTAAAACAAAAGATAATGTACGTGTCAGTAATTTGTTTTACGCACCATAAAACAAAACACTTGAAGATACAATATGTATTCTATAAAAAGTGATAATTATGTTTATTTGGAAGTACCTACTTTCTATGGCGCGTGTGTTGGATCATTTAACTCCCTTAAAAATGGTTGAGCTGAATGGTGCTAATCCATGCGTCATGTTCGTGCACGGACGCCGTCAGTTGGGACTGGTCATCTCTAAGCTGCCATGGCTTATTTTTCATTTATTTTTATTTTTTAATTGTTCTTTGTTTTATCCTTCTAACGTGTACGTCTTTCTATATTGTTCTCATATGTATAATTTTAACATGAATGATGTAACCAATATTTTGTAACATTTTTTTTTATTTAAAGAGTGTCCTTGGAGTTTCTTGCCCGTTCTTCTCCATAGGTACCTACCTACCTACTACGCTTTGGAATGGGCAACTAGCTTCATATTTCTGACTGACCGATTCCTTGACAATTCAAAAGTGCCTTTAATGGTTTAATTGAAATAAATGCTTTGAGTTTGAGTGAGTTATGTTGTATTATAAACCAGTCATCAAGTTTGCAACCTTTCGTCTAGTCTACGACATCAATAAATTATAGGGTAACTAAGATTATTACAATTGTTTTGTTGTCTATTAAGCTTTTCAAATGAATAACTCTCGAATGAAGGGTTAAAGTTTACAAAAGTGCCACGTCGATAAGTAGGGGAGACAGGGAGGGAGAGAGTCGCCGGAGACAGTTCTTTTTAAACAATTTTTAATATGACATAATTCTCAAAAAGTTTGATAAATAAAATGTAGAGGGAGGTGGAAGTGAGGAGAGGAAGAGGACAAGTCATCCCTCGCTCACCAATTCATAGTAGACATATTTTCAGGGTCAATGTCAAACGTCTTGAAGGTCAAGGTCAAATGAAAAAAGAATGATGGGAAATATATATTTTTTTAAAATTAAGGCGTTAAGGTTTATTAATTAAGGTTTTTTAATTTCGACGACGAAGTCCTTTTTTTTTTTTTTTGGGGGTGGGAAATCATCAAATAACTTCTCCCGCCCTGGGCGGAGCGGGAGGGCGTGTCAGACTCTTACTGACTAAAACCCACCCGTGTTCCTAAGGTTGCCCTGTTGCCGGGGGCCACGATCTCCCTTTCGGTTTTCTTCGCAACCCCGGCAGGCATCGGCCCTAGTGGACCCCTTCAAATCTGCTGACATCTCTTTTAGGCGCGCGTGGAACACAACGCGTCGACCCGGGCCTGGTCCTTATCGGACGGTGAGCCACCCATTGCTCACCGTCCGCAAGCCCGCGCCTACGGTGGCCGGAAATCGCCTCGCGATTCCCGACGCCCTGGGCGTCTCCTCCTGCGGCGGTTAGGGTCGTGAGGGCGCGAAATTTGCCTCTCCCTTACGCGTTCCGCCTCCTCCTTCGCGAGCATTACCGCTTCGCAGAAGGAGGTGACGGCCTCCCATTTCCTCTCGCTCTGTACCATGGCCTGAACCAGGGCCGGACGCGAGAGATCACCGCCGCCGATCGCCTCCACTAGGACATGGCGATGCTCCGCCCAGACGACGAAGCCCTGGGGCTCCTATTTCTGACTTCAGGGTTTAAAGGATCCTGTCCGAATCGGGGTGCCCCAAGTACCGAACTCACATTGTTTGCTCGCTCTTGAGACCTAAGATCTTATTACCTTTTTACTAAGTCGAGCAGTATATTATCTGTGGTCGAGCTGTATCGCTCGCTAGGCTCGCTCTTTGTATCCGTAAATACTTAAGTAGATTTTTTTTTAAACTTACCTTAAATAAATATTTTTAATAAAAAAATGCATCTCCGGCAAAAAAAAATGTTGTGGAGGGTTCAGGACCTCTAAAATCCAAATAACGTTACATTTTCTGGCGCGGTGGCACTTTTCTAAACCCAATAAGAATGAAGTACTCCTAAAAAGATTGGGTAGTCACATAAGTATTCTCAACTTTGTCAACAACAAGCATGTCGGTGTTTTCGACCTCGTAATTACTTTACCACCAAATTAAATAACTCTTTAACTGTCACGTAGACAAATAATTAGACGTTTTCGTTTTATGACATGCAAGTGACATTCTAGCTTAGGGTGATAAGACAAATACGTGATCGACTATATCTTCTGCTTAATATATTGTGCATAATGTAATTAATGTAATTATAAAGAAAAGAAGCTAAGTACCTATTGTATTTAAAGTACAAAATAAAATAAACGATATAAATTAAATAAAACTTTATTTCAGACTAAGGTCCTTAATGTTGTTAGTATAGTGGTGTTAGTAACAATGGTGCTTAAATAAGTAGGTTAGTACTGTTTTTTTTTTTTTACAAATCATTTATTTGCGCAGACCTATGACTGTCCCCACCCAGTGTCCCTGAAAGGGACAGTCCGGTCTGACAGCGATCATTTTTAGAATGCTGTTGTCACTACCATGCAGGCGCTGTAGTAAGGAGGCCGCTTTCTTTCGCATGATGGCATGGAAACCATCTGTGAGAGCCTCCACGAACATTCCTGAAGCGCGATATAAACACATTTTCTAAGTTTTCCTTTATTCGGTCATTAAACTAGGAGCAGAGCGGAGGATAACGTGTTTTCCAGAAATCCTCGTAAACATGCTTTCAACGGCAAAGAGGAACTTAGTAAGGAGTTAGAATCTCCTCGTGGGAATTATGACACACTTTTTTCTACGTACTGTAGTCGCACGTCCAGTTTTTTTTTTTTTTTTTTAGATAGGGCATCTCGTAGCTGACCTCTGAGGTCATGACTACTTAGCCAGGGGCGTAAACTAAAATTATATACGAGCAGTCGCTGAGGGCAGCCCCTCGGGGGTACGAACTTCGGCTAAGGGCGTCGCTCGGGGGAGGACAGTAAGATGGGACAGGCTGGATCAAACATGGGGAACTATTATTAATCGGAGAATTTAAAGCTAGTGGCTAAATAATAACAGCCACAGGTTAAGCTACGCAAGCCGGGGTTGGTCCGTGGATGGGTGACCATCTTTACATACCGAGACTCCTCCGTGCCTCGGAACGCACGTTAAGTCGCTGGTTTCAGCTGTCATTCGTGGATCTTTGACAGTCGTTACGGGTCGTCAGAAGCCCGAAAGTCTGACAACTAAGGGGTATGTTATTGCCAAGTTACTGGGTTCTGGAGGTCAGTCGCTCCATGTAGAACATTGGTATTCAGCTGCATCCGGTTGTACTGGATTTGTAAACATAATCACTAGACTAAAAAAAAAGTCTACAAAACGCTATAAAGTTAAAAGTCAATAATCCCAGTATATTTCAGTCTATCAGCATAAAAACACAACAAAAACGAAATAAGAAAAATGTTATAAAACGGATTCATTATTTACGCTCTACCCATGAAGATGTTTACGATGTTATCAGAAAAATATAAACCAAAACGATCTTCAAAGTAGTGCAGGGCTTTACGTGCAAAATATTTTATGACGACCGATCCGGAAGAAGCTTCCTTTCCTGAAGTATGCGATCTTATTTCTGTGATCTTCAGATTGGAAATCATGGAACTGGGGGTATCAGTTGTTAAGCATTTGGGAATTTAAAATTAATTTTAATATAAGTTTGAAATGACAAAAAGAAACCAAATTGATTGTCTCGTTGGTCTAGTAGTCGCAAGCGGTACTGCTGAGCATAATGTCCGGTGTTCGATTCCCGGGTCAGGTAAAGTGTTATTAGGTTTTTCCATCTGGAATTTCTCAGTAGAAACCCGGAATCTGGATTAGTGATTTGTTCCCAGTTGATGTCAATAGGCTCGTCTGCTATTACATGGTATCTACTTAAATATGACTGATGAAATGTGAGTGCTATTCGGTGCACCTCTGCCTAACCTTTCGGGGAATACAGGTGTGACGATATGTTAAAAAAAAAACAACCGACTGCCAAAAAAACACTACAAAAGTGGAAAATAACTTTAATTTCGGAATTAGATGTCTTTGAATCTGTATTTTTGTATTCTATCGCCGACTTTCAAAATTATAGTTATTTGTCACTTTACAGTAGTGACAAATAACTATTTGTCACTTTACAGTATTTTTTTGAAAGTCGGTTTTTCAGTTTTATAAAAAGTAGCCCAGCACGAATGCTATCTACTTTTACTACAGTGACAGGAATGACAAAATGGATTAAATTCGTTATATAGAATTAACTCAAAAACTTCCTAAGCAATGTTTATAAAATTATTATGAGACTACGAATTTTCAAAATCAGTCCACAGTTGACGTCGATGAACAAACAAAAAATAAAATACATACAGACGAACATAATTATAACCTCTTCCTTTTTTGAAGTCGGTTAATTAACAAGCTTTTCCTGACAGAAACAAAAAAACGACGATCTTTATATAACGAAGCGCAAAGTAATTATAAAACCAAAACCTCTTTCTACCTAAAATTGGAACAACGGGCGACTTTAATTAGCAAGATGCTAACTACTTTGGAAAATTCTCCGAAAATTTCTTCTCTACGAAATGTCTTTGAGGACGATGCAATTAGTAGTGGTAACGCTTGGTTCACCATTATATTTGTGAAATGAAAATTCATAAACAAATTGGCTTAGTTTTATTTCTAAAATTAGTGACCTAGTAACTGTTTCGCACGGGTACAATGGCGACATGAGAAAACATCGAAATTTCTGTTCTATACCTACCTAAGTTAATTATTAACGTAGTACATGTCGCGGGCAATTTGTATGATTCCGCTTTTTACATTATTTTCACTTTTTCATTTTGTTAATTATATTTTGTATTTCACGAACTGTGTCCAAATAAATGTTTATTCTTTCTTTCTTTTACAAACGGTGTCGTCCGTTTACAAACGCTCGCTGTTATGAAATATGCCGAAGGTAAAATGTAAATTGCTTTGTCACTTTATAATATGCCACTACATTTGACAATTCAAACGCCGTTTACAAACTGCCGCGGTAAATTGTAGTATTTAGTTATCGGGCACTTAAAAACGTATGGTATCCATGTCCATGGAATTTGGTGCTCGGAGGACTCCTGCGAAATATTATTGGTACCTACACACTTTTCGAAAAATTGTGAACTGTAACAAACAATTTCCAATTTAACGCATTATTTTTCGATAGTTTATAATCTAACGGAAATAATTCCGACAAAGTGTGAACTGGTATCAAAATTGCTTGCGACGTAATGCACCTTGCGCTAATACTAGATAGCCTGCCTAGCTGCAAGCAACTTGGAAGTAGCGCTCGCCGGCCGCTGCCGCGGCACCGCTCGCTAAGCTCGCTCGGCTCGCGCGGGCTTTTTACATTTCTAATCTAAAAAAAAAAAAAAACATTTACCGAGCGCTCCGCACTGCAGAATGTCACTTGCATGTCATAAAACGACCAGGCTTATTTATTTTAACATAACATAACATCATGTCTGTAATTCCCGAAGGGTTAGGCATAGCTGGCGGAATGTGGGTGTACTATAGGTACACCTCACCTATAGTACACCCACATTCCGCCAGTTATGTTTAAGTCCCATGTAATAGGGGGCGAGCCTATTGCCATCAATCGGGCACAAATCCAAACTCCGGGCTGCTACTGAGAAATTCCAGATGGAAAAACCCAATAACAGAATCGAACCCAGGACCTCATACTCAGCAGAAGCGCTTGCGACCACTAGACCAAGGAGGCAGTCGATATTTATGGTAGTTTCAATTTACATGAAGTTCATGTTAAAATTGGTAATTCAATTACGAAGTTGACTATACCTACTTTTTACAGCCATAATGTTTTCACAGTTCAATGTAATCATCTTTAATAGATAAGTCATCGAATTACATAACACGTATAAAAAGAAAATAAAATGTCAGCCTACTAATGTATCGGCCTGGAAACTGGGGCAAAGCTAACACACAAAAAGTTTAATTACAATATACCGCGGGGACTATTGCGAGTCCAAATGATATATTGTTTGTTTTGCACCCATATCGGAGTGTTTAGGTTTATGTAAATATAATAGGATCAAAATATCGACCATAGTTTTTGTTGTATTTTTGGACCTCATGGTTTTCTAAACACAGTTAATCATTCGAAATGTTTAATGACCCGAATCGTGTATAATACGTACTCCATGAACATGGCTCTAATCAGTAGGTAACTTTTCAGTAGGTAACTTAATTTTTTTGGTGGCACCGTAGTCGCAGTGGTTAAGCGATTGACTGCTGCGCTGCGTGTCGCGGGTTCGATTCCCGCTCGGAACAAATATTTGTATGACCTACAAGTAGTTGTTCCGGATCTGGCTGTTTGTGTATGTGAGTTTAAATGTTTGTGAACACACCCACAATACATTCCCAGTATGGAGCAACGTTTTTTTTTAAACAAGAAAAAAGTAAAGAAAGAACTTAATTTATGGAACAAATATTTTGCCACATTTTCTTTTGTACAAATGGTAAACTACTTCAAGTTTAGTTACAAGTTTGTTATCTAACTATACAAAACCATACGCGAAAATAATTATTTTCATTCAAGCCGTTATAAAAACTTTTACCTACTTCTTCATGTTTTTTTTAAATATTTTTTTACGCGCTGGTACCATTACCAAACGAAATATTATATTCAAAAGAATATTTAAAAGTTGTTATCATAACGGATTGCAAAACTGTGTTTCATCACAGTAAAGCTTACTTTCTACTCACACCCTAACGCAAGAAAGCGTAAGTGATACATTCCCTTTACATTGGATTTTTATCACTAGATTACTTTGATAATTTAATAGCTGATACTAAAAATAAGCACTCATAAGAAGCAAAGAATTTTGTACCGAGTCTTCTGGAAACTAGAGTTGAAAATTGAATGCAAGGTGCTACCCTTCTAGAGTTCCCTTCAATAACTTGAGAGAAGAAATTGACAGAATCCCCCTAAACATTTCCCTCATGTTTTTATATGGGATTCCCATTAAATTAAACATCAGCCCCTTCTCTAGCTTCTTGCCCCAAAAACAATAATATCTGTGCGGGAAATAAAATTACACTTTGATTGTTTTATTATTCTTAAAATTTTATTTATGGTGACGCCGTTTATGTGGTAAGAAAATAGTGGGACGTGCATACGTCATATTTCTATAATGCTTCTATTTTTATAGAAATTGAATTTGATGAAACATCATAATCGGATCATGGTAAAAAAGTAAAAAACGACTGAACTTTCAAACCGTCTCTCTCAAAGTGTCTCTCTAAGCTCATATTAAAATTAGGAAACAAAAAATATATTATAAAAATATTTATTGCAAAATAAAACTTCAAGAATATAATAAAACAAACAGCAAACGTGTATACACGTCTAAACAGAAAATACCACTCTTCTTTTACTGCACAAGTACTAGAGAAACTGGCCACGACGGCGACGGTGACATATTGTTACGATCTTTTAAACAACAGCATTACTCCTACATCTGGCTTGAAACCAGCAAATAACTGAGAGACAAGAAACCTTTTATAAAATGTGAAGAATAGACTAGAGAAGGAAACTAAGAAAGAAAGGAATGTTATGTGCCTAACATCATCATCACCATGATATTAACGCCTATTCAAGAATCATGATCTGAACACAACCAATAGGTTCAATGTATTGATTGTGACCACTACCAAGATTCTTATAGTTTGACGGGGAAACTTGTTTAGTTCAACCACGAAGGCAACCACGACTGGCTTTTTAAATTAAATTCCACTCCATTTTCTTTATATTCTTTATTAAGTTTTTAGTCACGTATAATAAAATTAAGGAATTCTGAAAGTCATTATAAGAAATTAACATTTTAATGTGCCCACAATTTAATATGCATAACTTTAATAATCTGATCATGCTTACAAAAAAAGCAAATCCGAAAAAAAAAAGCATTGCACCAACTGTACTAGAAACATTCGAACTAAACATCCACAACTTGATGGTTATTCACCGATTTAATAGTTAAATGTATTGAAATATAATAAAGGGAACAAAGTGGAAGCCGACGCAAAGAGGATAGAACAGCTCTGGGAACAAAGAAAACTTTGCAGCACCGAACTACTGTGGGATAGAAACGATTTCGCTAATTCCAAACTCGGGGATAGGGGCAATTGATTTGTATAATTGTGTAGCTTTCTATAGAAAATTGTAGATAGTTGGAAGCTAAGAAAATTTAACAATGAAGTAAATGTACGTATTTGTGTTGACAGTAAATTGTTTAAAGATAGTAGAATACATTTTCAAATTAGTGTTAATAGTAATTTACATAAAGTTTTTGGTAAAGTGATACAAGACTGAATGAAAACGATTTTGATTTGAAAAATTGATGGACTAAAGAAATATTAAAAACAAAACAATACAAAAGTTTGTGTTGACATTGAAGCAGCTGATGTCTCAAGAACGAATCAACATTATAATAACAGTAGTCTTACAAGAGAAAAAACAAATAAACAAGAAGCCGAAACAGACAGCAAGTCCAGTTTCGGCCAGGTAGTCTGCATTTACTATGCAGCCAGGCATGTCAAACTATGTTACCCAATTCAATGGCTATAGTCTGGTTGCAAAGAGCAATTAGGTTTGTCTACGGAACGTCAGATAGACCAAACTTTGGTATTGCGTAGTGAAGCAAAGTCTCTTCTAAAGTGAGTAGATAAAATCAATCATTTTGAGGGACATCAAGATTTTTTATCAAACTCTAATACAACATATTAGTTTGGAGTTAAACATGTTTTAAGCATCATGCAAACATCATTCTTGTCAATTTCAAAAGCTTGTCAGAAATATACGTTGCACACGTTTAAACATATTTTTAATATTTGTAAGTCTATTCACAATTCTTCAGCAGTCAATTTTAGGTTTATCTCAACCATTAAGAATGTTATAGGTTAAGGTCGGTTTCTAAGCAGACTAGAGGCATCTGAATATTGTGGAGACTGCCGTCTGACCTCTACAACTCAATTAAGCCTCAACTGGCAGACACTCTAGTGTCCTAAGGCTATGAGCTCAGGAGCGGAGGGCAATATAATTAGTTTTGTATCATATTTTTCGAAAGATGGGTTGCATTATGCTCGATTTTGTCGATGTCGAATTGTCGATCTAAAAAGTGTATGTCAAAGAATTAGAGCGTAATCATCTCATCGATCTCGGAACCCATTTTAAACAATTCGGATCTATTTTAGTTGAGATCAATGTTGAAATATGAAGAAACAAAAACGAGCCATTATATAGGGCTCCTTTCAACAATATTTTAACATGTAATATATAGTAACTCCCTGGAAATTTCCAGGGGGTTACTATAATTTATATTATTAAGACAGTTTCCTTAAACTACACAAAGTTCAATTTACAACAATCACAAGCACTTTATTGACAAAACCAGGCAATATGGCAGTTTAACTATCCGAGAACAGAATGCAGAAACAAACAACATAACACATTTGCAATATAGTACTCGTATTTTTACGTTACCAACAGCAGAAACAGAAGTTACAACTATAAAATACTATTAAAGGAGTTACAAAGCTGACAGCTTGATGCTGCAGGGAAAGTTTCCATTAAAAGCAAAGCCTTGCATTTGTAGCAAAAAATATTATTCTTTGTGGAATCGTTTGCTTCAGGAAAGAGAATTTATTGAAATAGTTCCTTCTAATATAAAAAGTAAACTGATTGCTGGGATCTTCAGTATACGTTTGTAATGGTTGTTATTCTGTTAGTGTTTTTTTATTTTTTTATTATTAAATTGCATTACTATAAAGAATTTTTTTTTGTCTTTACCTAGGTCAGTAACGCAGTTGTTGGCTGTCTTAATTGCTCTTTTTTACTGATGATTTACATGAGAGTTTACTGATCTTAGTTCATCATAAATTGACCAAATCCATTCAGCCGTTTTAAAGTAAAAGCGTAACAAACAAACAAACTCACTTTCGCATTTATAATATTATTATATTATATATTTTAGGATTATATGAAAACATTACCGAAGGATACAATGCACTATCTACAATATGAATGTTAACTAAACTTTTTCTATTTCATTGTTCAATCACTTAATTAGCAGAACTTTGCCAGCAGCCAAACGAACCTAGTGCAGATGCAAACAAAACGGATGGACTCCACAAAACAATTTGCTTCTGAAAATAGAAAACCGAGGCTATATCTTTAACAAATTGTTCGCGGTTTGAGTTGAAAGAAAATATAAAAAAAGCTATAACAGTAAGTTTACTTAGAAAATTAAATGGAAAGAACACTTGGTATGAATTCACATATTTTAACATGAAGTGTAATCCCAAAAGACTAGGCACCCATATTTCGTCAGTTATGTTTAAATCTCATGTAATAAAGGCCGACTCTGTTGCTAACCAAACACCAATGACACTTCGTCTTACGAAGAATGTTGGTCTAGTGGTCGCTAGGGTGACGGCTGCGTCTATGAAGACGCAGCCGTCACCTTAGCGACCACTAGACCAACGCGGTCAAAATGAATTTTTGATCCAGATACCAGCGGTATCGCCATTGGTTGATCAAATTGAGTTGTTCGTGGAAATACAATATTGACTACGTCAAAATTCAGGTGAATTTTAGTCACAAGAGACTTGACCTCAAAAATAAAAAGGCCCTTTGACAGCTGAATACGAGCTTTACTTAGTTAAGTATATGTTTTAGAGATTGGTTTGACTGAGAACACAGCGTGTGTGTTGAGATATTAAACATGGACGCCAAATAATTACGTAAAGTGATTAAGTGATTTTTAATTTATTTGGTAAATAAGTAATAGACCGTAGGTCAAACACATTAATTTTGAGAAAATTAATGTGTTTGAATGGTTAATTCAAGTTACATAGATCAAGTGATTGATGTCAAAACTCGTGTTTTTCGGGTTTGTTTACTAAATAAGATAAGTTAAAAAAATCGCACAGTATTTGATGTGACTTCAGAATAAAATAAACCAGCAGCGCAATTACAGTGATGGTAAAATAGTTACAGCCACTGAACCCTACAGTAACATCATGTAATTCACCTTCTTTCCCTTCTAATTTGGTGGTTACAAATGTAGCACCTACTTTTACGAGTTAACTGTTCACTTTATTGCCGAATAGGGATTTGGGATGATGAAAGTCTGATGCGTAAACGTTACAGATTAGTAGGTATTATTGTATTTATAAAAAAGTATATTTTGAAAGATATGTATTTGAAGAACAAACGCGCCTATGAAAGCGTTAATGATTTTGTTTTCTTGCCAAACCCTCGTTGGGGCCTTAAATTAATTTATAGAAGTAATATTTTAGGATGAATTAATAATAATGTACGTACCCAATAAACACTTTAAGTTGAGACCCACACTACCTGGAAACAAAAAAGTAAAATTAGTTTACTAATCTGTGATTATTAAAGGCTGAAATGAGACTGGCCGGGTCACACTCATAGGATGCATCAAAACAAATGGGCCAGGATCGCCACACAATGGGTGCCTGATGATGATCGTCGCACCGGGGCTGGCCTAAAAAGTGCTGGCTTGACGATCTGGACTCGTTCCTGACCGACTGGCCGGAGGAGGCACACCTTTGCCCAGCAGTGGGACAAAATAGGTTAGTAAACAAAAAAAAAAAACAGTGATATTCCGGGAGTGCAGACAGAAGTGAAAACTTGAAAAAAAATCGACACCGCCGTAATCAACGCGTTGATGTCTTTTTAATAGTCAAAAGCTGGTGTCACCATGGTGTCGTGAAATCAATGGTTAAGTCACATCTCAAAAATGCCTAACGCAACTAAAAAAGTTTTCATTAAAAAAAAAAAAAAACTGAAATTTGTAAAATTACTAAAAACAAGATTATTTATGCAAGGAACCACTGAAAAAAATCTTAGTAAGTAAAATAACAGCTGCCAAAGACCATTTACCTAAATACATAAACAATAAAACACACAGTATAATTAAACTCAAACATCCAGTTAATTCAATAGCAGTGCTATAATTCCTTCGTGAACGTACTGGCTCCATAAAAGAATTTATTTTTACTGTGGCCTCTCTTCCATCCGTTCGAGGTTATCTTAAGGGTTCGACCCGACGTAGTCTACGTATTCGATCTTATGTAAAATATTCGGATTTGCCTGCGTAGGAAGACAAATTGCTACTTAATTTTGGATTTGAATTTTTTTCTTGGACTTATCTCTGGAAGAAGCTAGTTTGCCTAAGGCTTGCGGGGTCAATGTTTTATGTAAAGAAAGATTTATTCCCATAATCCCGCATACCGTGAATTTGCCTGTAGTTTGCTAATGAGCACAGGACCAATTTTTAGCAAGGTAATTTGAGTCGAAAACTTGCTTGGACGATGATTCGATTTTCAAGCTGCTTTTTTTGAACTTCGTCCCATTACCTACTACTAAAATAACTTTATTACTGCATTTTGTTGCTGCAGTTTTATGAGAACATGTACGTAATGCAGCTATTTATGTTTCGGTATCAATCAATTGTTATCAATCAATTGTTCCACAATAGACAACATCTGCCAGACTACCACGAATTTGAAGAAGCTGAAACGTAATATTTTTTCTTTGATTCCTTAATACCTTCGAAATATGCTTTACAACTCTCTACAGTTTGCGCCCTTCAAAGGAAACACACGTCAACTCACCATGCACACTTAATCTCAAGGAAAATACGGAATAAGTTCGTTTTCTAAAAACAATCTTCGGCAGATCTCGATATATCCACACTTCGGCATTCAGTGCGCGGGCTTAGCATCCCCCTCGCAGCCCGGAAAGGAATTTTTATTATCAATATCATGGTGTTGAACTATGGCGATGTTTATGTGCTCGTATTATTTATAGTTTTTGCTATTTGTGGGGTCTTGTGTTTATTTATAATGTTTGTTGTTCGCAGTAAATTGGATTACGGCTTTGGGTTTCTTCTCGTCGTGTTTTATGGTGTGATCAACAGTGTTTCCAGATTTGTGAGATAGAAATAAAGTGAGGAATAAATGTTTCATTTTATTTCGGATTGAAACGATTTGTGGGGAAAGTGAAATGGCTGGTGGACTTAAGATACGTTGGAGATTGAAGGGGTCACATAAAACATTGTCTAAAAGTATTTGATGTGTGGGGGTCGTTCGAATGGTGGCAAAGTATTAAAGAATCCGTTGGACTCGTACCAGTCTTTCTCGTTTTGGTGCACCCGTTTTATTCTTTGGCATAACAATTATGCTTTATTGTACCTTCATATTCTTCTATTAGTATTCTGTTCATTGAATATGCATTGTTGAAATTCAATTCATAATTCCTATATTTTTCAAAGTTTCTTTTATTCTTACTTTTATTAAGTTCTAGGAATTCGAGCCATGCAGTTTTCTCGACCCAGATTACTAGAGCATATTAAATTCCAAAGAATAGACAGTCGGAAATAGTGGTGACGACCTATGTGAACTCTAATATTATTTAACTATCATCAAAAGGCACAATTTCCCCTTTTTAAGTAAAACACTTCCGAACACTTATTTGAAAATTTAAAAAAAAAAACTGGCATTCCGGGAGCGCCGACAGAAGTGAAAACTTGAACAATTTTTCTGTGCAGGAAATAATGTATCGCGCGTTGATGTCTTTTTAATGGTCAAAAGCTGGTGTCGTAACAGTGTCACGAAATCAATTGTTTATTCCCATCTCAAAAATGCCCAACGCGGCTAAAGAAGTTTTCACTTCAAAAATTAACAAATTGACATAAGAAAATCAGAAACGGAAACAGCCAGAATAACAAAGCCGCATATACCTACGTCAAAATTTAAGCACCATATATAACGAGAATTAAAACTCCATAAACGTTGCCAAAAAGAAACAAACAGTTATAAAGCAGGAGCACCATCAAACATTTTACAAGCACCAATAAAAACAATGATGTGGAACAATGGGAACTGTTAGTTTTATCGCCAAACGTATATTATGCAATAATTCAAGCGGGAATGCAAGTGTTTGAGAAAGTTCCGTAAACTGCTAGTACTGTTCTACTAGTTCCCAACTTGTACGTTCGGCTGACTTGCGAGAGCTAGCCTCGACGAAATTCGCAGAAAATGAAGTAATTTAAAAGTTCCCTAGTGGTATTAAGTTTTGCATCATTGGCGCCTGTCGAACCGCACGGATAAAGCATTTTATTTTTGATTTAGTGTGGGGAAGGAATTTTGTGACGGAAAAAGAAAGATGTTTCACTGTTATGAGAAAAGGGAAATGTTTTTATACTATTTCGAAGGACTTTATATTGAGCCATCAGAGCTATTTTCTAAAACCCTCTGTTATAAATGTACCTATATATTGTATTACTGTCTGCCCGTGACTTCGTTCGCGTGGAACTGAAATGAAATGAAAAATGAAATGAAATTTTATTTGCAAGAATTTATAATTAAATTAATTTAATTATTCAATCATTATAAATAATCATAGATTTTTTTTTTATTTTTTTTTTTGGAGGTCGTAAGACAGCACAATATATCAAAATAACAGCCGCATTTCCCGCCTACACCATTACTTCGTTTTTGCTAAGCCTTCTTTCTGACTTTTTCCTTTTTGCTCGGCTCTTAAGGGTAGCATAGAGTGTTAAATAGCCTATAACCTTCCTTAAGAATTGGTCTATTAAAATAAAAAATATTTTTTAAATCCGACTGGTAGTTCCAGAGATTAGCACATTCAAACAAAACAAAAAACAAACTCTCCAGCTGTATTATTTATAATACTAGCAGCGACCCGTGGTTTTACCCGCATAAGTCTCGATCCCGTGGGAATATCGGAATAAAACTATCCTATGTATTAATCCAGGTTATAAACTATTTGTGTGCCAAATTTTGCCCAAATCAGTTCAGTAGGTTTTGCGTGAGAGTAACAAACGTTCATCCATCCTCACAAACTTTCGCATTTATAATATTACTATCTGCGACCCCCGGTTTCACCCGCATAAGCCTCGATCCCGTGAGAATATTGGGATGAAAAGTATTGTATGTGTTAATCCAGGTTATAAAATATCTGTGTGCCAAATTTCACCCAAATCTGTTCTGTGAAAGAGTAACAAACGTTCACCCATCCTCAAACTTTTGTATATATAATATTAGTAGGTTTAGTAGGAAGAATAATGTATAAAGAAAAAAATGCGTTTACGCTGAAGCAACGTGGCACGGAAAAAAAATCACAGAACTTAAACAATGTAAATTCTGCACACTAGGTAAAATCCTTTGTATAACGCATACTCCAAATTCAAAGCATGCTGCAATTTCAGTTGTAAACGAGTCTAGAAGTTGTACCTACCAGTGAGTTTCAGTGGATAATCCAATTTTTTCTCACCAGGGTAGCTATCGGATGTACGTACCTACGCATGACACGTACCTATCTGAAACGGTACGGAAAAGAAGGTTAACGGCAAAGAGGGAATATATAATTTCACTGTGTCTATTCCTGTCATATTTGTTATCATAATCATGAAAAAGTAAAGGTCACAACGTATAAAGAGACAAGTACAATTTTAACCATTAAAAATTAAAAAACCCCCGACACAAAAATTTCCTCATTTCTCTTTGCTACTCCATCACCAGACCCTGTTAACCATCGATCTATAACCTATTCATTGAGATTATTCTAATGAGCCGAAACACGATACTTATGCTGTAAGTTGGTAAGGGAGTTGGGTACCTATCCTGTAAATTCCAAGTGATGCTGTAGCATCAGTTCAAGGTTACCATGTTCTTCTAATATCATTAAAAGAACAGAATACCAAATTTCAAATCGATCAGACTCGTGGAAGATACTCACATCCATTCATCAACTAGAAAAGAGATGATGAACGGCTGAACCGATTTTGATAAAACATATCTAAGAACTATCGCTAGAAGACCTGCTTTAAAAAAAACCGCTTTCAAATCGGTTCACCCGTTTAAGAGCTACGGTGCCACAGACAGACACATGGCGTTCAAACTTATAACACCCCTCTTTTTGCGTCGGGGTTAAAAAAACAGAGATGTAGAAAACGAATAACTTATGAACTTCACAATTTAAAGTTAAAAAATAATACGAAGGATAGGCTCACATGCCATGACCAAACTGTTTAATTTTCTATGCGACTTTAAATTTTACCATCATTAAACACAACATTTCACAGAAACTAAAGCATAAGTCCATTTAATCCATCTTAAATCCCAAGACGAAAACAAAAAGATGAAATGAGCCACGCAAACTTTAGGCTGCAAAAAATTAATGACCTGTGGCACACAAAGCATTGAACTAGCACTTTTTAATAACATTATGGAAACATCTACGTGTAAAATCACCGTACGAAACCGCTGATCACTTTTGGATTTTGTCACATTAAACTCGTTAGTTATCAAATGCCATTATGACTTGTGTCTTACGTCAGAAAAAAAAATATGCCCTAGGTTAGGTCCCTATTTAATAAAACTTACACATTTACAAGTTACTGTTTAATAAAAATTACAAGTTACAAATTTGCCATAGTGGAAAATTTACAAAATTGTAAAATTGTGCCTAAAATTTTACATAATTCTGTTTAATAAACATTTTCACTTTACAAGTGTCAGTTTACACATTTGTAAACGTTCAGCCATTTTTGTGTGATTGAGTAACAAGCATCTAAACACACAAACTTTCACATTTATAATATTAGTAGGATATAGTTAAGATATACTATGGATGCTAAGGTTCTAGTTATGGTTAAGGTTTTCATTGGCCGACTACCTGTACCAAAAAGTTAGCACCATAGATAAGTTAGTACCCAATCTCTTTGATCACCATATCGAACCATCCCTCTTGACTTATAACATCCCAAGGACTATGAACAAGAATTTATGCATGCCAAAGTTATTCATACCGCTATCTTCAAACTTTGACCGTCCTCAGGTAAAATGGATCCGGTGAAATTTCAATTATGGCAAGGAAATGTTAAATAGAGAAAAAATCGGCTGACGGTAAGTTAATGGCCATTAAAAATCCAATTTAATTGACTTAAGGGCTCCTTCAGAGTTCTCAAATTAGTCGCAAGGGAAATTCGTAAAAAAAAAAACATTCGTTTGATAAATTGTTCTTTATTTTCTAGAGAAATTGGGCCTTTAGTTTGTTGAAGAAACTTTTTGTGAAATATGGGAGCAGCTAGAATCTTTATTAGTGAGTTACTATGTTCTAACTACTGAGTAGCATTCTCTCTGTATTTGATAAAATCTTATAATATGCAATGAATAGTCCGCTATGAAGAATACGTCGTAATAATTTGCCTAGTTTATTTCACACAACAACACAACACAATAAAACATTTCGCCGAAACTGGACCAAATAAATGGAAACAAAAAAATGGTCCACCCCTAAATGTATTACCCAATCTCAATTTTAGTAAGACTATTTTATTTCCAGCGTTTTGTTTCATGTTAAATGCGAGAAAGAATGTTTCCAAGTTCCCAACATTTTTCCTTTAGATTCTGGCATTCGGCCAGAATCCACCTTTCGCCTGGAGTTCGTACTTAGACAGATTTGTGAAAACTAATACTGGCATTTTCAACTCTAGCCTCCGCAATGATCAGTTTCAAAGACTTGGTAAAAGAGGAATTCTGTCATAGTTTTCAATTTTGTTGTCAAAATTCATAAGTTCTGCATTTGTATATCTAGTACTTTTATCCAGAACAAAACTGTTAACTGTAGTTTTAAGTACAGTACAGCCATTTACTAAATAGATGTACCATAAAAATGCAAAATGTTTTTTTTTTTATAAATAAAAGGGTTCTTCCCTTTCACACCCACGTATACTTTGATAAAAATTTACGTCACCTAGTTATTTTTGCACCGTTTAGACCGACCATTTCATACATGAGCGTAAATTTAATAACTCCTAACACTCATAATTTTATGTAGTTGACTTACACAATTTCAGCAGAAGATCCGGTTTTTCCAGCAACCTAAAGTAACAACCTTAGGGTCCTAAGTTATTCCACCCCGCTTTTCTCGTAAGCACCCCACCGAGGCCTTTGATATACGGGTCTGTTCTCCCAGATATTTGATTATCCTTACCTGTGTAGGACAACGACTTTTTCATGGTTATGAACGAAAATTTTGCGAGGTTTTTTTTTTTTTCATTTTTGCTGACGCAGGCGGATATGTTATAGATTTATTTCGGTTAAATACTTTTAGAACTTTAAATGAGAATTGGTATGCTTGCGTTTTAAAACATTATTTTGCTTGTTTTGTTACTAAGGTGTAAAGTAGGTACAGAAAAAGCGAGCTATGATGGATTGGATACGAAGGGCGGACAACGAGACTTTTGTGGTACAACTTGGGAGAGGCGCTCAATGGCTTTTTTTTTTTGGTGGGAAATTATCAAATATATTCTCCCGCTCTGGGCGGAGCAAGAGGGTGTGTCAGACTCTTACTGACTAAAACCCACCCGTGTTCCTTCAGTTGCCCTACTGCCGGGGGCTACGATATCCCTTCCAGTTTTCTACGCAACCTCGGTATGCAACGGCCCTACCGGACCCCTTCAATTCTGCTGACATCTCTTTGAGGCGCGCGTGGAACACAATGCGCCGTCGACACGAGCCTGGTCCTTATCGAACGGCAAGCTACCCATTGCTCACAACGGTAGACTGCGATAGGCTGTGTTAATTGATCGAAACAATTATATTTTCTAAGTTGTTCCAACTTGATAAAATAATCAAAATAAAAAAGGTTTACAAAAAAAAATACGACTTCCAAAAAAAAACCGCAAAGTGAAAAATAACATTTTTGTAAAAAGTTTTTATTTTTCACTTTTAAGTTGTGGTACTTACCTACCCCACACAAATCGAATACAACTACTTAGGATGTAAATAATAGTGCTAGGAACTTATTATAACATCATCCACATAGAGGAAAAATACGTATTATCGAAACTAACTCGAAAACTGCAATAAAATTTTTAGGGGGCCACGTCTGAAGTTATGACTTACCAAACAAATAAATAATCATCAAAACATACAGTCGAATTGAGAGCCTCCTTTTTGAAATCAGTTAAATATGTTGTTAGTACGTGCATCGAGTTGAGATCATCATTGTTGACAGCCTAGTTCCACCGACGGTTGAGTATTAGGGATCCTTTCTTTTGTGCTATTCTTCCCAGGCCTGTTCGAGTTCGATAACTTTGCTTATTTAGGTTCTTCATTGTCAAATTCCGTTTATCCTAAGTTTACGTCGCTCTCTTACCCAGTTTACACTTAGAGCGGTTACGCATTACGTCCGATCCAAATCCGAATTGAAGATCCGAGTTCAATCCGAATTTTGTAATGTTCTAAATTCGGACGGACAGAGTTCGCATCTAGTGCGCAACCCCTCATACAAATAGTACTATGGCTACTTCGGACCGACATTTCTCGGATTCGGATCAAACATAATGCGTAACCGCTCTAAGAAAGCCGCACGTAGCACACAGACATAAATCATTTCATTTTGAGTTAAGATTAGTAATCAGAATATCTAAAATATAATCTTCCTTGAGAACGTTCTATACCGAAATAATTTGACTATAATTGAGTCGGTTCAGATATAACTACACATACACACGGCTACACAAAAAGCTATAATTTCCAGTATAAGCTGATCTCGCATTGTACAGAAATTCTATACAATGTGAGATCAGAATAAACTGGAAATGTATAGCTTGATGTCTAGCCGTGTGTACAATATTACATTATAAGAGGAAGCCACAACCTAACTTAGATAGGTCAGTTTTGGGATAAAGTCAAGCACTCTGTAGTGTCTAATCTTATGTAATTTAAGGGTTAAGATAGCTGAATAACTGTTCCTTTACTTTGTAAGCAGAATTGTAGTTGAAGTTTATCTTGCATTATATATTGCCACATTTGCGTTGATTACTGTATCGTGTTTCATAAGAATAGTTACAATATTTAATATATATCTTTTTTTTTTTTTGACGTCACGGTTGGCGCAGTGGTTAAGCGATTGACTGCTGCGCTGCGTGTCGCGGGTTCGATTCCCGCACGGAACAAATATTTGTATGACCTACAAGTAGTTGTTCCCGGTCTGGCTGTTTGTGTATGTGAGTTTAAATGTTTGTAAACGCACCCACAATACAGGAGAAATTCCTAGTGTGGGGCAACGTTTTTTTAAATAAAAAAAAATATAGTTTGTAATAGGTACATTTGTATACAGTTATATATTAATTTATTTTTCAAAAAAAATCGTAATATCACTGTTTGTCTCCGCATCACCCAAAGGTTGACTTTTAGAAAATGCCTATGACATTAAGTCCACCTTTATATTTCTGTGCTTGAAGTATTCAATAAATAAATATTTATGAAATAATTACTTTTTAGAAAAAAATATTACAATAATAAACTTCATTTTACGAATTTTAAATTTGTAACTGCAACTGCCAATTTTTTACCTATTAGTATGATACGTTTTCGCGGTTTATCTGACGAATATGTTCGGTCAGATTTCGAAGAAATATCTGGAAAAGGACGAACAGTACTTTCCGGAAACACAAAAAAATCTTTTTAAAGTAGTTTCGCAGGGCAAAGCCAGTTAACTATTCTCCTTTTCAAAAACATAACTGCTATAAATAATTCCGGGGGTACATTAAGCTTTGACAAAAACTTCAAAGACTCGGTAAAAAGTTCAGAAGCACCGAACGTTCCGGTCTTACTATCAACCTTAATGTTCAATGTACGTGATCCATTAAGGAGTAGGTAGGAGTAGTGCATGGATCGTACTAATTTAATACTCAAGATAAAAATGTTGAGCAAAAAATTGGAAATGAAAATGTTGAGTCTTATGAAAATGGAGAATCGTTTTATGATGAGCGTCATTTAGAGCGTGACTTGATATCTGAGTAGTATCCGCAATCATAAAAAGAAAATAATCTAAGATACCTACAATTTTTCTGCTTACTTTATCAAGGCTTATTTAAAAGTGACTCATGAAACTGGCATGTTATAATAGAGACTTGGACTAAGCATGGAATAATTTTTTTGAAGATTATGACTAAGCATTAGAAATCATAAAAATGCTTATTGGAATGAATTGCAAATAACTATGACTTTAAATAACTCAATCTGTAATGCAACGTATAGTTTGTAATGATACACCATTTCAGTACTAATATTTCTGTATTTATATTCTTGCACACATACAAACTTGGTATACTTTTAGCAATATTTAAAAAAAGATTAATCTAGATACTCAATATAGACTTCAAAACTTTCAGCTTTCTTCTTTCTTCTTCTTCTTCTTCTAAACTTCTTGAAGACAATATTTCGATTTCGAAGCTCCAGCTGAACTAATTTAGAAGCTAAGAGACGCTCCAAACATCATGTTTCCATTCCGTTAGAAAAACAGTACTTATGGTGACTGTCAAATGAGATACTTTTAAACGTAATGATTACACTGATATAAAATCATTTGAGGCAATTCAAATAGGTACTTTTTAATTTTATTAGTTAAAATCATAATAGTACCTATTTAAAATCACTGTAAATTTTATTAATATTTGGAAATCATGACAAGTCTAATATACAAATGATACAGAATCCACTTAAAACCTCTAATCTAGCCAGCTTGTTAGCCATAGAATGAAATACTGCAGTTACGATTAAAACGATACGTACATGGTAAAGTATACGATTCGTTAGTACAAATACAAACCTTATAGTTAGTATACAATAAAGTTTCAAAATAGCTTTCCATAACAATAAAAGGGGCCCGTAAAGTGAAGCCACAGATTTGTGTTGTGGCCCAACGGGGCTATATTGATAAAAATAAACGCTCCCAATCTATTTGGAATTGAATTTGGTAAGAACACATAAGGATCTTTATGGAGAGAGTTTTAAAAGTAATTTTTGCACTTAAGTGCGATGGATCAACGGATGTTGGTTATGGAGATTCGATGTTTCAAGAACAGTTACTTGATGTGGCACTTAATGTTAGATTAGTAAAATGAGCTGATGGAGTAATAGGGAAAGGCAAAGTTACGATATAAAATGAGTGAGAGGCACCGACGTTGGATGATTTTGTTTTGTTTACTCATAAGATTCCAACGATATGGCTTCAATAGTACATTACTGACACGGCCTGCAACAGGGGCATTGATGGACGTTCGTGAAAATAACAATGTGAGAGAAATAACATAAGTGAGTCCTTCAATGCCTGGTTGCAGCGAAGGCTTATATAGTAACTTTTGTTATAATGTGTGTTTTTCAATGTGTTATGTCAAAATATCAAAATAAAAAAAACGCTGGATGAAATTTGGCACATGGGTAGACCATGACCTGGACAAGGACAAAGGATATTTTTCATCCCGATATTATTACGTAATCGAGACTTATGCGGGTGGAACCGCAGGACGCAGCTAGTTAATTATAAATTCCAGAATCAATGATGAACATCGACAATTTTTTCACGCGCCTTTTATGTTCATTTGTTTCTTCTTTACTTAAAACAGCTCTTTTTGCATGCCAAATCGAAATTTTTATAAAATCTTTGATAATATACCTCCTTGGTTGCCGTAAAAATATGTGTTGAAGTGAAAAGTTCGTTGCATTTTTAAATTACACGACAGTTTTCACAGTAATTCATTTGGCGGCTAAACAATACATGCATAGTTGGCATACCAACATTTCCGGCCGCGAGCTCGCATGTATGATCAGTACAGCATTTTCGATTTATCTCGAAGAAGGTTGTCAAAATAATGCTCGCAATTCTGAACATGTTTGAGAAAAATTTAAATCTACTCGTGAAGTTTCTAAGTGGAGCTTATGTGAAAATGGAACGAGATAAAACGTGTAAACTGGTTTAATATGAGCTGAAATCCATCACGAAGTATGTGTAAATCAAATTTTATTTAACGGACCGTAGAGCAAAAGCAATTGGTCACTGAACATTTTCCCAAGAACTCGATCGAAGATTACAAGCAAGTTGACTAACCAACCTATAAAACAAACTTCACAACAGTCTGATTTTGACACTCTGAACCGCTACAAACTAAAACCAATTATATTTTGTGCTCATAAATCTTGATTGTTATAGTTCACAAATCATAGCAGATTGTCAACCCATCGCGGACAAAAACAACAGTAAATTACTTGTCTTGGTCTGCAATCTTCTAATCTGCAATCGTTAGTTTTTACGGAGTTGAAACGTCTTTAGTTATTGTCAATCTATATCTTTCTTTCTTTCTATCTATACGATATTATATATTCAAGTATCTTTTAATTTTAATGCGGTTTTCACCATTATTTAGAAATTTCATTCTTGTAGGTTTATGTGAATGTATTGAACTTAATATAATAAAGAAATTTCGATGTTTTTTTAATTTATAAAACCGTGTGAAGTGACTGTGTTATGTCTATGACAGTTAAGTGAACTGTCATACACATTAAGGCTCTTTCAAACAGGCGCGACACGCGACGCGACACAAAGACACCGCTCGTCGCGCGGCCAGCGGTGTCTTTGTGTCGCGTCGCGTGTCGCCCCTGTTTGTAGGAGCCTTTACACAGTCGCTTCTTGTTTTCGTGTGGTTAGTGACTAATCTGGTATCAGAGTTTTAAAGCCGCCCATGGGCCTCTGACTTGACTTCACATGCCGTCGAGTAATATCTCTCAGGCATGCCGATTCTATATTATGGGGTTTTATTTTCGCACTTAGACCCTCAGGTAAGAGGGTTTTAGTCAGTAAGAGTCTAACACGGCCTCCCCGCTCCGTCCAGAGCGGGAGAAGTTATTTGATAATTTCCCACCCAAAAAAAAAGGTGGACCATTGCCCATTCGTGGGCTCAAGTATGCCGGTTTTCTTTCTCAAGATGTTTTCCTTCACGGTTTTTGTAGCAAGTGATAATTACACAATTTGCACAAAAATCTGAAAAGTCAGAGGTGCGTGCCTTTGGTTCGAACTCGAGACCACTCACTCACTTCACTAATGGAATAAGTATTATTCACCACACTTGTTCACTTTGTTTTACTGACCATATTTGCATTTTTAGGGTTCCGTACCGGAAGGGTTCAGGCCGGAAGGGATTAAAACAAAATCACAGATTGTGTATTTATATTATCAACAAATGATAACAATTAAAAAAAAAAAAATAATGTGATCCCATACAAGAAACGTGTTTTTCTCGGCGATTTTTGCTCGATCTTAATACGGTGCGGGACCCTTCATTTACGAGTCCGACTCGCACTTGGCCGGTTTTTAGACAGTGGTTTTTCTGTAGTTTAACTCTTTTTAAGTACTAAGTGTATTTTGGGTGTTCTTCTCTATCGGGTCGACAGACGATTTGAACCTCTCATGGAAAATGTTACGGTTGGTGTTAGTGTTCTACATGTAACGCAACTACTCTCTCTACTTTTTAATTACCACCATTGACCCATTTTTTTAAAATGAAATGACCCACGAACGTTATTCAAAGGTTTAAAAAAAATTGACCATAATTTAGAGCCGTCAGTTTTTATTTTTCAGCTGAATATATATTTTGTCACGTACATTAATATCATAAATCGACGCAGTTGTTTTGGTCGTGCCGTAGGTGAATTTGATTTAATAGACTCGACATTTATAGCCTGGCTGCAATAAATTGCAGCATATTTTTTAAACTGATAATTGGATTGGAATGCGATACAAATCATATTAAAAAAAATAACTAAAAATTCCTGCGGTATTCCGAAATAGAATTATATTTTTTTAAATGACAACCGGAAAAGTCTCACTGTTTTCGTAACGTACTGAAATTCTGTACTACTAAATAATTTATATCTATCTAAAAATATTATAAATATATATTATTATTGTTGTGGACTCCTACTTCATTAACGCACATCAAGGACTAACAACGACCTCTCGAGACAAGAAACAACACCATAAGCTACGTCATACCTATCGCTCGCGTATGATTGGTCTTCATTTAATACATTGTTCCCACACCCCTGTCCTTGAATGTTGTAAAAATCAAAATGGCTAATATACAGAATTTGTTCGTTAAGACTAACGCATGGATTTTATTGAAAATCCTCAACGCAAACTAAAAAGCACTCTAAAGTTTTCACCAAACCTCACCGCTGCTGCTACATTATTATTATACCAACATATAAAAATGAATCCCTATTTCCCTTGGTCCCGGCAATACGCGTGAACGGCTGGACCGATTTCACTAATTCTTTTTGTTGTATTCGTTATTCTCAGGACAAGGTTATAGGTAATTCATTCATAGGATTCATTTTTATATATTGGTATAATAATAAATATTTAGTAGGGTAGGTAGGTAGGTAGGGTAGGTAGGGTAGGTAGCCGTAGATAAGTGCTTAGTGCTACTCGTGCGAAGCCGGGGCGGGCAGCTAGTATATGTATATTTGTAATCACGTTCTCGAAAATGGCTTTAACGATTTCGATGAAAGTTGCAATATAGGAGTTTTTGGGGACGAAAAATCGTTATGGTATGTCTCATAACTGGGAAAATTCGTATTCTCCGTATTTTCACTCGAACAGAGTTCGGTCGCCAAAAGTTTAGAAGAAGATGGCTACCTTAGAATAATGACATGGCAGCATGGAATTAGTATGTACTTCTCTATACTATTAAATGAGCATTCTCTATTTTCACCAGAGCAGAGCTCGATCGCCCAGGTGCCAGAATTTTATAAGCGAGGTTGAGGCCAATGACCCCGTACCTTACACTGAATATTCATTACATGGAAAATCTCAAATGACGTTATAAAACGAAACGATACATAAATCGCCTCACAAAATTTACATCATTTAATCATAAACAGTCATTTTCGTGAAATCCTGTACTTAGTAGTGGCAATGCGCTTTCAAAAACCCGTTCAAGTTCATCGAATTGAGAATGGCTATTGGCAACTAGCTGTACCCTGGGGTTTCACCCACATAAGTCTCGATCCCGTATCGAGAGTAGACCGCAGCGAAGGTGGTGTGATGATTTAAACATGTTTGCGGGGCTAACATGGCCTGAAATCGCACAAAACAGTGAGATTTGGAAGGCAAAAGGGGAGACCTTTGCCCAGCAGTGGGACACAATATAGGCTAACAAAAAAAACTGTCCTAACCCAAGTCACGGTCTACCCGAGTGCCAAATTTCATCGAAATCCGTTCAGCCGTTTTAGCGTGAAAGCGTAACAAACACACTTTCGCAATTATCATATTGTTTAAGATTAGGATTAACGTTGCTTTGAAATGTGATGCAATTTGTTATTATTTTCTTTGGTTACAAGTGCAGTAGCCAGGAAGACTTAAGTTTGGAATGAATTACTTACTTACGCCTAAAAACTTCCTTTACAACAGCAATATAGATGTAAAATTCAGCATACCACGATTACGGTATCCAATATTATCAAGAATATTATTAAACAAGTACCTTTATAACTACCAAACAAAATACAATCCTCAAGATGGAATCGGTGAATTTCGGCAGGACTCAGTTTGCCCTCGACAACACTTGGCTGTAAATCACAGACTAAGTCGTCTGAACTCAAAACAATCTGTTATTGAATAGTTGAAAAGGTTATGCCAGACTTATTAATTTCAATAAACCCAGCTCTGCGGTTCACGCCTTTATTTTAGGTCCATTTTCTTACTAAATAATTGGAAATTTTTAATAGTCTGGTGGAGTAACAAAGCTTGTTCATTATGGACTGAAAATTATTCTCTTTTTATTTTAAATGTGTTCTGAGTTTTAAATTATCAAAGAGTAATCAAAGTTTACCTAGAACTGAACTAACAGTCGAACGTTTATTAAAAGAGACAAGTAAATACCATCTGGATTCTTATCATTAAAATCTGGGTAACGATATCATGGATCCGTTTGAAAAATCTACTCGCATTTTAGTAATACGTAAACATATATTTTAACCAACTGTAATGATGCGTATGCTCATATCTAAATTTAGATCTCAAAATACACAACCCTGTAACTGGGTAATACGATACCCGTTAGCAAGAGTGGTTCTCAATTTTTTGGGCTTCAGACAACCCGTAACGACTGTCGAAGATCCACGAATGACATTCGAGACGGCTTCATGTTCTTTTCGAGGCACGGAGGACTCAAGAAAGAAGTAATTTGATATTTTTGATAAAACAACTCAATTTTCTTATATTTTCCGCCTAATAGTATTATATACTAGGGTTATCCCATTGAACGCACAATATCGAACATCGTGACCTATAAACACATAACCTCGGTTACATTGTAACCGAGGTTAGGGCAAGGTGCGGATGTCGTTAAGAATAACGTCCTTTTTTGCAGTTTTTGTGGTGAAGGTTTTTTATAAGATGGAAGTTGCATTTATTGAGATAAGAGTGACGGTCAGTAGGTATGTTCAGGGTTATGTTTTGATAAACAAGAACTGTTATCCAGTCTTACCGGGTTATCGTGTTGTGGGTTAAGGAGTTTAGATAGTATTCAGCTGCATCTGGTTACACTAGAAGCAGACCACAACTGATGATGATCGATCTCGATGATGAACTCTATATTAGAAATAAGAAATCACAAAAAGCAATACTGCATTCTTTCAAAACTACAACTTCTAAAACATCACGCCTTTATCCCCCGAAGGGTGAGGCAGAGGTGTACCTACATATAGTACACCCTCATTTCGCCAGTTCCCAGTCCCATGTAATAGGCGGCGAGCCTATAGCCATCCAACCGGCCACAAAGACTCCGGGCTTGTACTGAGAAATTCCAAATAGAAAAACCTAATAATACTACCCGTCCTGGGAATTGAACCCAAGACTTCATGCTTAGCTAAAGCGCTTGCGACCACTAGAACAACGAGGCAGTTAAAAAAATTACTTGAAGAATTCGTATCGCTAATTGCTTTTTGCTTCATTACTTTCATTCCTATGTAGTACCGTATTTGCTTCGAACTAGATTCTTAGGATTAGGGTTGAAGCGAAAGACCCAATCTTTTCCACAAAACCTCTTCAACTTATTCCAGTAAAATTTTCTAAGAGTTCAAAATTTTTATCCTTTCAAAGTTTTATGATTGGCTTGAACTATAACTCAATTTGAGAACAAGAATTTGCTTAACTCGATCATATGATTTGATTTACTGAGTCCGGTTCACAATTGGATTATCAAATTGCCTTTGTTAAATGCTCTCTTGATTAAACTTTAGCTTACTAGTCGGTTTCGAATTGCTTCGGTTCATGGAGTAGACCAATTAAGAAAAAATATTTTGAACAAATTACTTTGTCCGTCAATTTAAATCAACTGAAACTATCGGCAGGATTAATCCTGCAAGTATACCAACTGAAAATAATGGAACTACTGAATGAAGAAGAAATGTAAAAAAAAATAATAATACTGATACATTTTGTCTAAAGCAATTCAGTAAAGATTGCAAATAAAAACTTTGTAACACACAATTTAACTGAAACCGCGACATGTACAATCCTACTATTATTTTTAACTGTAACCACTACACTTTTCAAGTAAACAGTGCTGGGTCGAGTGCGTCCACTTTCAGTTCGAGTTGGAAGTCAAGAGGTTAAGGCTGCGACGCTCCCAACGCAATGGTACTTGACGGTAGAACGTTCTATAATGTTCTTCCTTTTAAAATAGCTGAGACGGAAATATTTTTGGGAAATAAATTGCTTGCCGCATAGGATATAGAAGACAGGTGTAGTGGTGGACACTTAGTTGGAAAAAAATTGCTTTAGCAAAGGCTGTAATAAAACTGTAAAGAAAAAGGTGGAATGTTAATGTTCATTTTGGCAGAGAGAGGAACTTCGAAATTGTAAATGAAAAATTACTGATGTTATGGCGTCCCCTCCCCGACATCGATTTCCGTATCGGATTCTCATTGGTTTTGTTGCCTTACTGTAAGGCAAAGGTCTCTTCTCATACAGAGAATAACAAATATGGCGAGGGGTAATGGCTGATCTTTGCGTTATGCTCGTGAACGGGTATGGTTTTGTTACTGTTACTAATAATGAACTGTTTATTTATTTTACCTCGATGTTCCTAGTTTATCATTTATAACTACCAGTTGCAGCCTTATATAGCTATATGTAACCGGGCACGCCCATTATGCCTGGAGGCTTTTATTTAGATATTAAGTTCTGTTTACGTTTAGGTTATATTTATGCTTGAGTTTAGTTCTCGATGTTTTTAGTTGGTGGTCATGTGCTAGCTCGCTTTGACAGAGTACGTAGTTCACACAATTTCAATTATGTTTTGTGTTGCGTAATGTAAATTATTTTGCATACTGTTGTTTAGAATCATTTTTTCTGACTAAACAGACAGCTGTGCTGCTGGGGAGTTTGTTGCGTCAATTCTTCTTCCCAGCTAAAACACTAGGAAGTGGTAAAGGGTGGGCGTTTTGGGGGACTATCTTATGTAATTTTGACGTTTGAAAAGTGCTGATTCTCAGCCTAATTTGAATGAATGATTTTTGAATATTGTGTTTTTTTTTAGAAGGCACGAGCATTGATCACCACGCTTGCTCAAGACGGGTTGGCGAATTCAGACTTATATTGAATATAAGTTCAGATTTCCTCGCTATGTATTCCTTCACCGATGACTGTGATTTCCAAGTTAAACTTGGAAAGTTTATATGAATTGAAAAAGTCACATTAGTACGTCCCCGGATTTGAACCCGTAGCCTCCTTGCCTCCGGCAAGGCCTGCACCACTGATTTATCCATTGTTAATGTCTAATATTGGATGGATCACACAATCCACCCTTGAATTTAATTATATTTGAGAATGTAAATGTTCCAGAACTCGTACATTACTTGCTTTGGTTGTTCTAAAACCTTGGAATGACTCCAACTGGATTTTGGGATCGTTAAATGTATTTGAAATTTAGTATGCCTTAGTTTATATAAGTGTGACCAGTGAATCGCGTAAGAATATGCGAATACAGAGACTGAAGTATAAATACTAAATATATAATGTTCTTCTTCTTAGTGTGTTGGTGGAAATGTAAATTGAGTCGGTCCAGAACTTGGTTGCAAGTTTAGTTCCTATAGTAGCGTTCATCAGTTTCTATAAAGAGCAGATAACAGGACACGAAAGACACAATAGCAAGTGTTCCATAGTTTGCTCAAAAGACCATTTTAGACACATATATATATGGCCCTCACATGATTTCACCAAGATTATGTCTGGACTTTAAAAGAGACTGCAACCTCTGAGTTTTTTTTTGGTATTTCTTCTCTGAGTAGTTGGATAGGAGACATCAAAATTGGACATTTCGGGAATTAGACATTTTGGATATTGGACATTTTGAGAATAGATGGAAAATGGATATTGGGTTCCCTCTATCTGGCAGAATCTTGATGCTTCGAAATTTATTTGACATAACACAGTTGGCATAATCTTATTTAAACGACTGTTTTAAAGGCATACAAATGATTTAACATAATTATGAAATTATTTAATAGAATGTTTAAATTTCCGAATTTACAATAAACATACTTTTAAGAACATGTTTGATTTGGCATAATTCAACCAATCCACCATACCATTCATACCTTTGACAAAGTTAAAATTCCGCATAATTTCGTTTAGCATAACGTTTATTTAGAGCGATGATTATTTCACAAATAGTATGAAGATGGCAGAATTTCATTTGAAATAATGTTTTTAAAATAAAATCATGTCTTAAAAATTCAATATGTTGTGCTACAAAAGTTAGTAGCAGAAACGAATCGCTGCAAAACCGACGCCACGTAGTCTTTGTCTGCCCTACTCCTAGAGTGTAATTTAAGCCCGCATAGGCGCAGAAAGGCGAGGCGGCCCGAAGGCCGAAGCTGCGGTGGTTAGCGTTCAAACTATCTCCGACGACAAGATCGCGTGGGATCGCCGGAGCCCCGCAGCGCCGGAGCCATGACAGAACCTTGCCTGCTGCATGTTGCATGCTGACTTGCATGCTGCATGCTTGCTTGGTGTATGCTTATTTGCATGCTTGCTGTTGCATGCAGCTTGCTGCATGCATATGATAGATTAGTCTTTCAATTACTATGGATCTGAAATATATGCCAAAAGATGATTCTAACTGTAAACTTTCTGAGATATGATAGTTCTACCTTTTAATGACTATCGATATGAAATGTATGCCAAAAGACGATTCTGACTGTGAACGATGATGGCTCTACTTTTTAATTATTATGGATATGAAATTTATGCCTTTTTTTTTTTTTTGACTGTGGGAAATCATCAAATAACTTCTCCTGCTCTGGGCGGAGCGGGAGGGCGTGTCAGACTCTTACTGACTAAAACCCACCCGTGTTCCTTCGGTTGCCCTGTTGCCGGGGGCCACGATCTCCCTTTCGGTTTTCTTCGCAACCCCGGCAGGCATCGGCCCTAGTGGACCCCTTCAAATCTGCTGACATCTCTTTGAGGCGCGCGTGGAACATAACGCGCCGTCGACCCGGGCCTGGTCCTTATCGGACGGTGAGTCACCCATTGCTCACCGTCCGCAAGCCTGCGCCTACGGTAGCCGGAAATCGCCTCGCGATTCCCGATGCCCTGGGCGTCTCCTCCTGCGGCGGTTAGGGGCGTGAGGGCGCGAAATTTGCCTTTCCCTCACGCGTTCCGCCTCCTCCTTCGCGAGCATTACAGCTTCGCAGAAGGAGGTGACGGCCTCCCATTTCCTCTCGCTCCGTACCATGGCCTGAACCAGGGCCGGACGCGAGAGATCACCGCCGCCGATCGCCTCCACGAGGACACGGCGATGCTCCGCCCAAGCTGGGCAGACCTCCACCGTATGCTCCACCGTGTCCTCCGGGCAATCCACACACTGGTGACACCCGGGCGTTTCCTCCCGCCTTATCCTGTGCAGGAACCTCCCGAAACAGCCGTTTCCGGTGAGGACCTGCGTCAGGCGGAAGGTGAGGACGCCGTGGCGCCTCTCTAGCCACTCCTCAAAGAGGGGTCTTCCTCCTAAAGATTATTCTGACTTACAAAATTATGAGTTTTGAATGTATGATAAATGAGTGTTTGCCAAACGATTTTCAGCGAAATGAAGTTTATGCTATCCGCTGTTATGCAAAATAATATTATGAAATAAAAAGTTCTGCTATAAAGGGTAGACATGGCCCATGGACATTTTTATTTTTAGAATTGGTCATTCTGCACCTGAACGAACTCAGTTAAAAAAAAAAGATGAAGTAAAATAATGTACTCAAATAAATCGATAGATCGCGAATTGGCAGCCATAACTCAACTCAATTTGATTAAAAACATATTGGGTTTTCTCGATTTTCTAAGTAACCGTAACCGACACGAACCTTAATTTAAATTTTGTAGTATCAGATATCCCAAATTAACATTATTATAGCGTACAAAATATAAATAGGCCTCTTGATCTAGATACCAATTTAGCTACTCAGTCTTTTTATTAAAAACCTCTGTAGATATAATGTTGAAACCCACGAAACTAATATAATGCGACGTTCACATCTAGGGTAAACATAATTTGTGAGTTTACATCAAAAATATTATATTTCTGATATCAACCGGTAATCAAAATAGAACTTTTTCTTTTCGGCCACGCTCCTGGTATAAAAGCTATTACGAGTTTTCTAACTTAAATTAACTAAGTACTTGAGTTGATACCATGTTTTTTCGTATTTGGGAGAAGTTATGTTTTATTTTGCACCGCTGCTGCTGCCCGCATCTTCGTTCAACTTGGTCTTTTTAGTTTAAAAGATACATATGTATACTTGTGCACTACTCTCCGCGGTTCCGAAGTAAAATCTAATGTGGTTAACACAAGTGTGTAGAACTTAGTAGAAATTTTATTCTTCGGTATTTTGAATGAAGCGAAATCCATAACTGTTTACTGCAGTTTGCCGTAACCATATTCAAAAAGGGGGAATGGTGCTGTCACCACGTGGGGCAAAATGATTGATGGTCCAACTTTAGTCCCAAGGGGAACCCAAAAAAACTTAAAGGACAGCCTACCAGCAGCTAACTGAAGGAAAGACATAACCGCCATTTAGAGTAATTACATACATAAACTCACGCTTTCTTCCAATGGGGGCTGGCAGAAACTACAGAACGTCATACCTGCTACGATCCTGGTCATTACATCTACCTGAAAAACTAAGATTCTTGACAGACACCTTTACTTTTGAATTGAGAAAACACCAGTATACCTTGGGGACAGAAATACCTCGTTATCGTAGTAACATTAAAAGACACGGTAATGTTTACTGAAGATAACAAACATACTGTTCTATTATA
The DNA here is from genome assembly GCA_916610215.1 of Omphaloscelis lunosa. NCBI lineage: Eukaryota > Metazoa > Arthropoda > Insecta > Lepidoptera > Noctuidae > Omphaloscelis > Omphaloscelis lunosa. The sequence goes on from OU744252.1 coordinate 2,825,940, forward strand.
TTGAGGTCACATTTCAACCCTACCACTTTTATTCTCAAACTCAATTGAATGCTTTCAGAGATTCCTTTTAAATTATTCCACTGCATCCAATATTCAATGAAGTTTTCATAAACGTAATATTCTTTCGCATGTCCAGAGATTTCACTGTGAGAGGAGTTCATTTCAACTGTAGGAGCTTTTATATGAAGTTATTCTGAACTGATATTCGGTGTTTGATTCAATTTTGTAAACGACCCTGTTAGGACTGCAATTTTGTTATTTGAAATATTTGTTTATAAAATAACGTTTCTAGAAATGTTAAGTTTTTGTGTCACGCACATGATTTTTTTTTTTCATCATATCTAACATACAGGGTGGCAGGGGGCTATCGGCCCATCGTGCTGCTCGACAAGGTGGGCAAGCTCTTTGAAAGAGTTATTGCAGACCGCCTCGTCGAGCGGCTGGTGCGGGTGGGGCCGGATCTGGCGGAGAGCCAGTTTGGCTTCCGCAAGGGGCGCTCTACGGTGGACGCCATCATGCGCGTGCGGGCCCTCACGACGGGGGATGCTGTGGCTCGGGGTGGGGTCGTCTTGGCGGTGTCTCTAGACATCGCCAATGCCTTCAACACCCTGCCCTGGAGTTGCATCAGGGAGGCACTCCGGTATCACCGGATGCCGACCTACCTCTGTCGTGTGGTCGAGGCCTATTTGACGGACAGGGCCGTCATCTACCCCGGTCACCAAGGAGAGTGGAACCGGTGAGAGATGTCGTGCGGTGTCCCACAGAGATCGGTCCTGGGGCCGCATCTGTGGGACATCGGATACGACTGGGTGCTGCGCGCCGACCTCCCTAGCGGCGTCAGCGTCGTCTGCTACGCTGACGACACGTTGGTCCTGGCACAAGGGGGGTCGTACCAGGCGGCGGCCGAACTAGCGACACGCGGGGTTGCGACAATCGTCGACAGGATCCAGCAGCTGGGACTCGAGGTGGCCCTGCACAAGTCCGAGGCCATGGGTTTTCATGGACCTCGGAATGCGCCACCGTCGGGTTCCCAGGTAATGGCGGGAGGGGTTCACATCGGCGTCGAGTCGACGATGAAGTATCTGGGACTTGTCCTTGACAGCCGGTGGAACTTCGTCGAACACTTCCGACGTTTGGCTCCCAGACTGGAGCGGGCCGGGGCTGCCTTGAAGCGGCTCCTGCCCAATCCAAACGCCTCCTGCCGGAGGCTCTACGCGGGGGTCGTGCGGTCCATGGCCCTTTACGGGGCACCGGTGTGGGCGCGTTCACTAAGGCTGCGGCCAGCCCGCCGGTTGAACGCGTCCCAGAGGGTCATGGCCATCCGGCTGGCCCGAGGATACCGCACGGTCTCCTGCGAGGCGGCGAGCCTCCTTGCCGGATTACCGCCATGGGATCTGGAGGCAAAGGTCCTCGCGCACATTTGGGAGTGGCGCGAGGAGGCGAAACGCCGGGGCTTAACTCCGCTGCTGCGAGAAATCGCGGCACAGCGGACAGAGCTCCAACGGGATCTCATGGCGTCATGGAGAGTGCGATTGTCGCAACCCAGCGCTGGGCACGCCACAATTGCGGCGATAAGACCCCTCTTTGAGGAGTGGCTAGAGAGGCGCCACGGCGTCCTCACCTTCCGCCTGACGCAGGTCCTCACCGGACACGGCAGTTTCGGGAGGTTCCTGCACAGGATAAGGCGGGAGGAAACGCCCGGGTGTCACCATTGTGTGGATCGCCCGGAGGACACGGTGGAGCATACGGTGGAGGTCTGCCCAGCTTGGGCGGAGCATCGCCGTGTCCTCGTGGAGGCGATCGGCGGCGGTGATCTCTCGCGTCCGGCCCTGGTTCAGGCCATGGTACGGAGCGAGAGGAAATGGGAGGCCGTCACCTCCTTCTGCGAAGCGGTAATGCTCGCGAAGGAGGAGGCGGAACGCGTGAGGGAGAGGCAAATTTCGCGCCCTCATGCCCCTAACCGCCGCAGGAGGAGACGCCCAGGGCGTCGGGAATCGCGAGGCGATTTCCGGTCACCTTAGGCGCGGGCTTGCGGGCGGTGAGCAATGGGTGACTCACCGTCCGATAAGGACCAGGCCCGGGTCGACGGCGCGTTGTGTTCCACGCGCGCCTCGAAGAGATGTCAGCAGATTCGAAGGGGTCCACTAGGGCCGATGCCTGCCGGGGTTGCGAAGAAAACCGAAAGGGAGATCGTGGCCCCCGGCAACAAGGCAGCCGAAGGAACACGGGTGGGTTTTAGTCAGTAAGAGTCTGACACGCCCTCCCGCTCCGCCCAGAGCGGGAGAAGTTATTTGATGATTTCCCACCCTCAAAAAAAAAAAGGGTGGCAGGGGGCATCGACGCGAAAACGATTAGGCAGAAAAAAATCTGCTGTTCGATACATTTTGACCGCGTAGGAATTGCAATTTTCTATGAAAGAGCTGTTTTTTTTTTTTAATAACCGACGAAAAATTTCAACGCACGGGTGTTCAGAATCATGTACTGAATCCATGGTAACAGTTTTCGCGTCGATGTCCCTGTCAATTTGTATATATAATTATTATAAATGCGTAAGTGAGATTATTTATTTGTTTGTTACGCTTTCACGCTAGAACGGCTAAACAAATTTAGATGAAATTTAGCACATCAGTAGACTATGACCTGGATTAGGACATATAATTTTTTATCCCGATATTCCCACTGGATCGAGACTTATGCAGATGAAACCGCGGGGCGCAGCTACACTGGCCTTCAAAACGTACACACTTTTAAAATTGCAATTAACTTTTAGAGTACACAAGATATTTAAAGTTCCCTGATGAATCTCGATTCTCACTATTCACTTGCGATGGAAGTCGAAAAGTGTACTCGATACATTCAAAATCAAATCGTCTCAATTTGAAACTAAATAAATTTCTGTGGTCCTATAAGTACCTATTTAAAACATAAATACTAGGAGAACTAAATTGAGAATTTACAACCCAGAATCACTTATTCAGACAGCTGATAGACGTCCTATCCTAATAGTGCAGATTCCGACACGAACAACTATCAATGGAAGTCTAAATGTCTGCAAATGCGGGATTTAGAATCCCACGAGGGGTGAAACCCCAGAGAGAAGCCGGGACATTTGACAGCACTAGTGGGTGCATTCCAATCAATAGCATTGGTGCGACACTGAACAATTTCAGACTAAAAACGGTTTATTTTAGTTTGAAAATGGTTTTTTTGCCGCTAAAACTTTTACGCTGCGTTGGGCAATGTCCGATTTAATAAATCGAGTCTGTTTGATTTATGTGCGTAACTGTTTTTTAAATGTTGGTCATAAAAATGGTGGTTTTAATCTATTTTTGCTTTCGTGGCGTTTTTCATTCGAGGTGATTTGATCACCGATAACGAATAATCCGAAAATCTTTTTTTTTTGCCGTAATGTGAATTATATGCAGTTCTTCCGCCATGGAATCATCAAGGTGAAAATTATTGAACACGCACACAATACATTATCAATTCATTTAATGTTCACATTGTAAATTTATGTAGTAATTAAATGTACCAATCACACACTCATGCAATCTCGCTTAGAGAATTTAATTCTAATTCAAGAATTCTGTCAAAGTAATTAGTTGAGAACGAAGCACTGAATGACATACTTAATTATATTCATGTGACATAATTTATTATAACGTTTTGGAAAAGTGAAAACAACCGTTTGCAATCACAAATCTGTTTACCAGACCTGGTGATAGTTAAAATTTGAAATTCATTTTTTTTTTTTGTTGTCATACGGATGTCATTGTCCATATCGAACCATGCAATAATGCCAGCTGAGACACCGATGATGATCTATCTCAAAAATGCCTGAGATAGCTTGGAAGCGGAAGGCGGAGGACAGAGTGATGTGGCGCAGCTTGGGAGAGGCTTATGTCCAGCAGTGGACTGCGATAGACTGTAGAGTCGATTGATTGACGTCAATGATGATAATAATAGATATAATAAGTGTGTATAGAGGTATGAGGAACAGGGTGTAAATTTCACTCATCCTCTATAGAAAAGGGAGGATCCTCTGATCAGAAGGGTGTCGTTTCTGGTGGGCAACTGCCCAACAATTGATGTCGAAAAGTTATATATATGTTGATCGCTCGTAAACTTTGCAATCGTGATGCAGGATTTGTGTGACGTCAGGTCTTTGATGTTTAGTTCGCATGTGGCGTCGTAGATGCATATATATGTTGTTCATTGAACAAAATGCAAAATCACCATGAGTCCCAACCCCACAACGGTAGAAAATAATATTTTTGAACAAAATATTACGCCCGAATGAGCAAGGAAATACAGAGGAAAAAACATTTCCATTTATGTAATGAATACTTTTGTCTGGGCTTCAGCTCTGATCCATGGATTAAATAGAATATGAGTTGCCGTCATTCAATATCAATATAGACAATATAGAATAGTAGATTTAAAATATTAACTTTCAATATTATTGACGTTGGAGCTTTTGTTGGTATATTAATTTTTAGGACTCCGTACCCGAAGTGTGCCAAACGAAACCCTATTACTAAGCCTCCGCTGCCTGTCCTTCTGTCTGTCCGTCCGTCTGTCTGTCAGCAGGCTGTATCTCATGAACCTTAATAGATAGACAGTTGTTTTTTTTTTCATCTAAAGAGGATTTAGGAAAATATCGCGTACCTAAGAAAAAAGTATAAAATATCATTTCGTTTTTTATAATGTGTTAAAGATTTTATTATCAGCTTGTTTAACTTAAGCGTTCAACCAAAAATAATATGTGGTTTTCGTATAAAATTAATAATTAATTTATGCAGTTTCAATAAATATCAAAACATGATTGTTTCAATATTTAAATATTTGTTCGTAAATACGAATAATTTGCGGTTATTGTTTCAGTAATTGAAACAAAAACAGTGAAACAAAACAAAATAGGCAAATTTTAATATTATGTATAGCCCAATTAATTTTGCAAACAAAACAAATACCTTTTATATTTTTGTAAAATGTACTTATAGGAAAATAATTGTTAAATATTTATCAATCAAGCAAGCTAATCAGTAGCAAGCAAGTTTTTATAATTTCAGATTAACAAGAAAGGCTTCGGTTATATTTCCGAGTTAATTACGCCGCCCACTGAAACTTTTGTGTAAAATTCTTTGACCACTAGTTTTTTGTTTAAAACTTTTAACAATTCCATATACTTACCTACCTCTTATAATAATAATGTTCTGTGTAACTAAAATCTCTTGACAAGTTACCACTCAGAATATTATAGTAAACAAACACAGTCACTTTACGTACAATTAAACCACATAAGGTATGCGTTTCGGTAATCTTCATATAACCGAAGAAGTAAGAAGGTCGCGCTACAGAGTACCCCCACAGAGGCCAAGCTTCTAAGTTTTGCCTTGCCTTGCTTTGTAGAAGTGCACATCCCGCTAGCGTATTTATGATTTTTTCTCTCTGTCGGGTTACCGACTCCTCCGGTCGCAGATCGTCACATGTCACTAAAGATTCTACTCGTATTGCATAGAGTTGTTAATTCATAATTTTGTAATCATGGTAATACAAAAAAAAAATAACAGCTCTATATTACATCTCATCATTGCGCGTTCTTAATTCCGAAGTTAGACGATGATTTCCGGAGCGCATAGTTTTCCGTCGAGATCTGAATTTTATTGAACAACTTTGTAAAAATGTAACAGTTTAACATCTTTTTTCAACCACAAAGCTACAATTATTTACCAATACATATCGCAGCTGCTTAGAATCGGTTGTATGGACGCAATTGATTAATCCGAATAGATTGATCGACTCAATTGAACTGTCGATTTGCCCCCAAATTGTTAATACATTAGCGGTACAATACAGAATTATTTGTGAGGGAAACAATATACCAACATTTATCTAAACATTTTTTAATGCTAGGTAGGTACCATCAGGGTAACGCATATCTAACCAATTTGAAAACAAAATCCCGTGCACACGATCCTTTTTTTTTCGTTGGTAAGCGTTGCCATGGCGGCCGAGCGCTGCAAGCAAGAATAGTCCTAAATATCTGTACACTGTCTGATATCTGTAAACGCTGCGTTTCTACGATAGTATTGGATGTAACACTGTAGTGAAATTAAATATGAACTGAAATAGAGTAACATTCATAAAATAATACATATATTAAAGCCGATGCCATTAGACAGTCACAAAAAGCTTTGGTCACGTTCAAAGAAAAATAAACGTAAAAAAAATCTAAAATCATAAATTTTGACTAGGGTTTAATCTACTTAAAGTATATGGCAACGATTTATGAAACATGAATAACCTACAAAAGAATATCCTTACATAATATGAATAGAAACATTCCAAGCAGAATGCATCGCAAATCTAATAACAGCTGAATTCACGAAGATTCTTTATAAAGGAAATGTCACGTTAAAATGAGCACAAAGACATGATAAAACCTGTTCCTAGTTTTTTTTTAACTCAACTAAGGAAATCGGCCACGAAGACTTTGAAGATGTAGATGCACTGAAATTCTAGACGAATGTTAAATCTGATACATTAAAACGAGCAATTCTTGTATATATGTATATATATAATCTGAATCTCGGAAACGGCTCGAATGATTTACATGAAATTTAGCATGCAGGTTTCGGTGGCGATAAATTGATCTAGCTAGGTTTATTTTTTAGAAAACGTCGTTAAAAATAAAAAAAATATCGAGCATCTCGACCAATCTAGACGGCCAAACTCGGTCATCCAGATATTGTTTGTATTATGTCCAGAGCCAAAGTGTGGAACTCTCTGCCAGAGTCTATGTGCCCTTCCACATATAACCAGTCTGCCTTCATAACAAGAGCGAACAGGCATCTTTTGGACATATCTCGTTCCATCGTAAACCTTATCCATTGCTTTTCAGGTCAAGAGCAGGCCCATTCCAGAATAAAAAAATAAAAAATTGAAAAATTTACACGATTTTACTATAGCAGCTAGATGTATCGTTTGACCGACTATCAATCAATACCTTTAAAGAAGATCTGATGGCAAAGCAAAACTTTTGATGCCGTTCTGTCTCTAAAATTTAACACAGTGCTCTTAGTAAGATCACTGATAGCACTTTGGCACTTTTGGCTACTTTTGTATGTGTGTATTTTGTCTTTTTTTTTGAAAATGTGCGTTTTGTTTGTGCAGAATAAACAAGTTTTCTGTTCTTCTTTTCACTAAAGAATTGAAAACATCTTTCTTCTAATTGTCATTTTTCCTTTCTATATATTTTCGAGATATTTTAAGCGCTACGTATGTTTTCTGTATGTAAAAGAAGTGGGTTTTTTTTCTTTCTTAAAAAGGTAAGATTGTAGTTTTTTTCTGCCATAAATAGATTAATTTCTTTTGTAGAAGTATATTTATATAATACCACCTCCTACTTTTTTTATTGGATGTAATGGTTTCGGTAGTAAACAAAAGTAAATATTTAATTCCAAAACTATTAATAATATTAAAACAACCATCGAAATCCTGAACATTACCCACATAATAAATAACGGGTGTAATGTTCTGAGAACAGCTATAAGACGTGTTAAATTGAGCATGAAAAATCTACCGTAACCCAAACATCCATAAGGTTTACGATTGTAATCGTGAAAATGTAACCCTTTCTTTTAAATGGTCGATCATAAATATTATTTTTTAGAATAATATAAAAGTAGAGCAAAATATTTTTCTAGAAAGATGTGAAGAATTATGTTCATTTTCTTTATATTTTCCTATAATTTCTTCAAGAATAACATACCATAACATCACACCTGTATTTATCGATGGGATAGGCAAAGGTGTACGAATAGTACCTACATAGATATTTCACCAGTTAATAGGGGACGAACCTATTTGCCATGAACCGGGCACAAATTAAAACTCCGGGCTGCTACTGAGAAATTCCTCAAGGATAAACCCAATACTCTAGAATAACATGGGCTTAAATGCCCCTGGTATAGTATTTGGAAGTTCTTTATATGGTACATTTTGTTTATATAAGTCTCGTATAATTAAACAAGCTCAACCCCTGTTCTGTAGCTTAAAAAGTGTCAGTTCTCGTTTATCAGCTATATCTATGCGACATTTCTTGTTCTTGGCTCAGCTAGAGAGCGGTTTAATAAAGCGAATGCCGGTACCCCGCTAGGCTGTACCTACTGCTAACGTTATTACCTACTGTAGTTTCACTTAGAACGAACTATACAGGTTAGCAGGACATCGACGCACAACCTCCATCAATTCAGTACATGATTCTGAACCCCATGCGTTGAAATTTTTCATCGGTTATCAGAAAACAATCTTCTGTTTCATAGAAAAGTGCAATACGTACGCGGTCAAAATGTATGGAAGATCAATTTTTTTTTTTAATATCCGACGAAAAATTCCAATGCATGTTCAGAATCATGAACTGAATTCATGGTATCTCATTAATTTTATAGAAACCTATTTTTCGATAGCACCTGGGTCAAATAAATTTATTTTCTTTTTTCTTAAAGTTTTGTGTCACCAATAATTTCCATGCATGTGAACATTTGTTTACTTTCAAATACGCTCACATGACGTAAAATTTAATCAATTGTGATTTAAACGGTGAATTTGACTATTCATGTTCATATAGCTGTTACCGGTTACAGCATCTAGTTTTTAGATATCGATGATTAATGGTGTGTCAAAAATTTTCCATTTGTTGTGGCGTGTGCTTGAATGTGATATGGGAATAGGAAATGCATGAAAATGTACGTGTTAGGTGGCAGGTAATATTTTTAGGAGTTATTACGTTACGATTAGGAAACGTTGGGCAAAAACATGGTTTATTACAAGCATGATAGAGTCTAAAATTAAAGTGCTACTGTCAGCCTCTGAAGATATTATTCCTTCCACATTATTACCTACAAGCTATGCTGTGGTAAGGAAATGGTTTACCTATATTCTAGAATAGATATTATGCATTTTTCCGTAAATCGTCATATTTTGGCATTAGTTCTCAAAAATACTAGAAACTGTCCAACAATCTATAATCTTGCTTATGTATAATTATTTTCATGTTCTCACATGTATAATTTCAACATGAATGATGTAACCAATTTCTAGTAACAATATTTTGATTTAAAAGAGTGTCCTTGGAGTTTCTTGCCCATTTGTCTCCGTAGGTATCTACTACGCTTTGGAATGGGCAACTAGCTTCATCTTTCTGACTGACCGACCCCTTGACAGTTCAAAAGTAACTGTAATTGGTTTATTTGAAATAAATGCTTTGAGTTTGAGTTGATGACTTTCCTGGGGTTTATGTAAATAAAAACAAAGAACAAAAACTTATGAAGTTTTCTCCAAAGAAACTTAATCCTAATCCTAAATCCTAACTAATTAAAAGTGAAAGTGAGTTTGTTTGTTTGTTATGCTTTCACGCTAAAACGGTCGAACAGCTTTGGATGAAATTTGGCACTTGGATGACCTTGATTCTGACTTATGCGGATGCAACAGCGGGGCACAGCTAGTAATATTATTATGAATATAAATGTGAAAGTGAGTTTGTTTGTTAATTTGTTACGCTTACACGTCTTAACTACTCAACCGATCATTATTAAATTTTTCATACACGTTATCAAGAGTACAGAAACGGACATAGGGTACCTTTCATCCAGAAAAAAGTACTGTTCCCGAGGCATAAAAAAATGATTAACAACATCAACATTAACGCAAGTGAAGCCACAGACAAAGAAATGAACTTAATAAGGAAACGTAAATAATGAAAAGTTTGTCTAATTATAATTAAATAAAACAAAAAAACTTGGTAAAATTAATAAAAATCCGAACGAATCGCAATAAACACTGGCCATTGTGATGATGCCAACAAGAGAGTTTAATATAACTCAGTGGTGCAATAATATTGAGCTTAAAAAACGCAGTATCCAATGTAGCCTGACAATACACAAACGTGGGCCATTCAGTTTTACTCACAGTGTAGGTTTTATGAGCGATTATACATTATTAGATTTTGAAGATGGATTAAGGATGGGTATGCTTGGCCTCATTTCCAATGATGAATAAGATGATCTTAGGATTTTTGTACAATGTATACGGAAAATAAGTGCTTTTTATAGTCTTTCAAAAAACAAGCTCAACCATTACCTACGGTGCTCGGAAAAGTGTTTTTAATATATCAATAGGCAGATTGGAAGCAACAGCCGCTTTAGTCGAAAACATTATTACAATAGAGAAAGAATTTATGCAATCTAGGGTTCAACCACGTACTAATAACACGCCTTTTGTACGCTATACCACTTTTATAAAGTCCCAAGTACCCAGCTATATTTTTTTACACCAATTTGCGCAGAAAAATTGCTTTTACATTCGTTTTACTTCCAGACTAGCATTTATACACCGTGAAATTTTAGTCCTCTTACAAAAGCAACCCACTTCATGTTTCCAATGACAACTAAAATTTGTTTAATATTTTTTGATGAATCGTTAGAATTTTTTAATTACTCCTAGTGGTATTTTACGTCGGGTACATTGAGTGGCTCTTTGTAAGGCGACTTAAATGTCATGGTGTTTATCATTTTTTTTAAAAATGAATGTTCAGTTCAGTCATTGGATACATGAAGTACCTCATATATCCAATTACTACTGAACGGTGTATAAACGCTATAAAATACAGGAAATGACATAACATGAACATCACGCCTATTATCCCGAAGGGTCAGACAGAGGTGTACTTTACATATTTCGAAATAGGGGGTAAAAGGGGACGAGCCTATTGCCATCAACCGGGCACAAATCTAGACTCTGGGCTGCTACTAAGAAATTCCTGATGTAAAAAGCCCAATAACACTTTGCTCGACCTGGGAATCGAATCCAAGACCTCATGCTCAGCAAAAGCGCTTGCGAGCACTGGACCAATGAAGCAGTACAAGAAATTAAGACTAGGCACTCCAAAGAGAATTTCTAAACAAACTCCACCCCCATGCACCTCTCCACTATGTGCTAAACGCTAACACATTAGTAATAAGCGTGCGCTCTTTGGTCGTGTCCGAGCACGGATCTAAATGTCGTAAGTCTCAATTCTTATTTCGTTTTCTATAGTAATAATTGTTCTAGAGAAAATAAATCTTTTAAGACATAAAAGCCGAGTAATCTTGTTTTTTGTTTCAAATAATCTTTAAAAAAGACATAATATTCGAATAAAAAATTAATCGAGCGAAAATGTTCCAATTACGTAACTGTGTTACTTATGGAAAGAAAAAATCCAATAAATTATACACTAAAGTTTCATTTTGATTGTATGCGGGACTTTCAGAATATTAATGCAAATTAACATACAATTTAGGGAGCGTCCTCTTTACACGTTAAAACTTCTGTTGACAAAAACTGTAATGAAAAAGAACACAAACATTAAATAAAAGTAAATGCCAGCGTTCATAATGAAATTAATGTTAACTGAATTACAATTTAATTAGCAGAATTTCATTCGAGACTTTTAAGGCGCCAGGAATCTGTGAACTTTAGTGCATACTTGCGATTAATGTCTCGTGACTATTAATTCTTTATCCTATTAAATGAGCAATATTTGTATAATATTTGTAATCAAATTCTCGAAAATTTCGATGAAAGTTACAATACATGGGTTTACGGAGGCGAAAAATCGATCTAGCTAGGTCTCATACCTGGAAAAATTCATTTGCTTTGTTTTCACCCGAACAGAGCTCGGTCTTTTTCTTTTCGTATGGTTAGTGACTAACCTGGTGTCAGAGTTTTAATGCTGCCCATAGTCCTCTGACTTGATTTTTCGTGTCGCCGAAATATATTTCTTAGGCATGCCGGTTTCCTCACGATGTTTTCCTTCACCGTTTTTTTAAGCAAGTGATAATTATATAATACACACATGAATCCAAAAATTCAGAGGTGCGTCCCTATGGTTCGAACTCGAGACCTATGACGTGGCAGTCTGACGGTCACACTACTAGGCTATCACTGTTATAGAGCTCGGTGGACCAGGTACTTCAAGAAGAGTGAGATATTAACACAATATGTTAGTGGGTGGCGAAATGTGGGTAAACCATAGGTACATTTCTGCCTAACCCTTCGGGAGCAGGCGTGAAGTTATGTAAGTTGGTGAGAGATGAAGAAAAAAGCTCACAGTAAGTAGGTAATATCGAAGAAACGCATATTTGTACACTGTATTCTCGCTTGCAGCGTTCGGCCGCTATAATGACGCCTACCTACGACAATAAAGAGTCGTGTGCATAGGATTTTGTTTTCAAACTGCTTAGATATACGTTTCTTCGGCACACGGCTACACATCAAGCTATACATTTCCAGTTTATGCTGATCTCGCATCGCATATGATTTCCTTACAATGAGAGGTCAGCTTGTACTGGAAAGGTATAGCTTGATATGTAGCCGTAGGTATGTATTTTTTTCTATAAATCCAAAATCCTGTAAGGCACGGTTAAGGATTTGAATATGGATTTGTATCAAGTTTTTTACGATTGTACAATGGTGGTTGTTACTAAAATTTTATAGTTATTCTCTCTTTAAGTATATTTTCAAACTATACATATTAAGAATAGCTGCCATCTTTTAATTAAAATATTTACCTTAACAGACAGACACTCTCAACACCTCTCAAGGGCCCAGTTTCCCATTACCTAAAACTATAATTTAGCCAGCCGGCTACTGCCTACAAATTACAACTTAAAGCATTCAATTTGATCTCGAGATGACCCTTAGTAAGAAGGTCGGAAAAACAAACGGCTTTTACAATTGCTAGTAGCACCGCTCTAGGACTCCGTAATGTTATTCGGCACACTAGCATTATACACTCTGTTTTTGTGTCTCAGCCTACTTTGCAAGGGACGAAACCTAAGAGATGTTTTAAAATGAGAGTGAGAGCGAGTAAAACTTTCTAGAATATAGTTTGTAGAAACTGAAATATATTGTTGTTGATCGCACAACGCGCTATACAGTGGCAGAATCTGTTTAATAATTATTTTTTTCTATAGTAAAATGGTCGGGTAGCAGTCGGAAACGTAAAATAGATATGATGAAATATAATGACAACAATGAAAATGATACGACCAAATGTTTTGTATAAGACTAATCGGGACACCGGCACTACCTAACGGCGCTTGACAGAGTCTACAATATAACACTTGGACTGGCCGGAGCCATAGCTAAATACAGTTCATGGATGGTGGTCAAGCAGTAAAGACGTTTAGAAACGGTCGCGCGTTCCGTAAAGTTGTGTCGTGTACCTAAATTGCTAGTGTGATTAATTTGACAGTAAATAATAATGTGATCTGAACTGCAAACGGTTTTTTTTATTGCGCAATAACCAACACTACCCTAGTACGTCCACAACAGTTAAAATATGGCTGATAATAACGAAAGAGATATACCCTCTCCGACATATATATATATATATATCAATTCTCTAGACACTCAAGTCAAACAGGAACAAAAATAAGTATCCAAGAAGTAACAAAAACAGATACGCCTAAAAATAAAAAACGTTCAAAATATATACTATAACCGCAGTCTTCTTTTAACTTAACACCTATACAGCTGATAAGGGTTGACAATGCGACACTATACCCACTTGGAATAGTTGGGAGCAATTGAATAAATAAACAAGCATACAAAATTAAATTTTAACACAAAAGCTAAACGAAAAAGGAATATCAAGTTAGCAGATAAGGAGAAAAACAATTTCGGTGAAAAAGATAAAGAAAGTAATATGTACATTTGTGTATGTCGTTAAGAAAAGAAAAGGCTAAGGTAAGGAATGAATAGAGCTTATGGAAAGAAAATAGATGTAGAGCATTGAAAGAATAGTAAGGAACAAAAAAAAAAAATTAGGCGCAGTTCGAGCCCGCGCCGCGAAAGTCCTGAAAACGTGTGATGAAATTTCTTTAACGATATTATTTAATATTTACAATGAATTACAAAAATTGAATGCATTCCTAATGAAGCAAGCTTTTATCGATTGTGATATTTTTCAGTTCTGAGCAGATTTTACGGCTGATATGAGGCAAACAAATTTTCTTACGGTTTCTGATAGTGCTGTTGCTATTGTATTTGCTTGACACTAGATTTTATAGGCTCATTGCATGCTTTATGATTCATACTTTCAATAATTGGGATTTTATTAATTTCTGAGCAGATTTACGACCGATATGAGTCTATGTATAAAATTATTTTGATATTGTCAACTTCTTATGAATTTTTACCCCAATTTTGCAATATTTTTATTATATCTCTTTAGGTCCTGGTATTCCTTTGTCAATTCTTGGAAACGACACCAGAATCACTATTATAGCTGAACACGTTTATGGACTATACTAACTAATTGAAATTTCGACGTATTGTGAAAAATAGAGACATGCGCCTGCCCTCGTGATTTGACGTCATAGGCAAATTATATCCTGCTTAAAATTGTTATAACAATATATGGCCCATCTTTTTCGTGCTCAACCATTACTCTAGCATTAAAAGTCTTGTAGTTATCGGTGATTGAAAGCTTACATGTCTTTGACGGTTGGAAATATTGAACTACTACTACCAGTAAAAAACTCCGAGCGAAAAGACGTTTTCACATCAATAAATGTATAAAACAACCTTGAAAATTTCATAATTTCTTTTCTCAGAAAATTTTCCTCACAATCCCAAAAAAAAAACCAGAAACCCAGAAACCTAGAAAGATAGAAAATATTAAAAAATGTAAAACCCAGAAACCTAGAAAGATAGAAAATATTAAAAAATGTTAGTTGTTACATAAAAAATATTGTTAATTGTCAAAGTAATGCAAAATCTTTCTAACTAAAGCCTCCTTTATTCTATCCCACAGATAACTAAGACTATCAAAAGCTTTAGCGACCCCTCAATAATCACTCTAAGCAAAATACTCGCATATTTTTCTACTTGAGAAATTCAAGCGAAATCACTAACTTCAATAGGGATTTCTACTGGCAAAAGTTGAGAAAAGCTGAAACGTTGGCGGTCCCTTTGTGTTGTCAGCCATTGAAGTGAACAAAGACTGGTCTGAATCATACGATACGTGTAGTATGATTTAAATAGTCTTTGGAGCTTCCCTTTTTTACGTTTCATGGTGATTGACATTATTTGATAAACATTCGTCGTGCTATCCTTTGAGATGATGTAATTTTTAATGCTGGGTCAGCTATTATTAAAATCCAGTGTAGTTATTTCATGATTATGATTGTGATGATTACTTTATGATTATGTCATGTGTACTACATGACATAATCATGCCTACCTGTAGTTTGATGTGTAAAGGCGGTTCATACTCTTTTGTAAAATAATAATATTATTACTTTTCCAATACAAGTAAAAGTTAACAGTGTAACGAAATCAAGAGCTCGACAATAAACTCAGAGAGATACAGAGAAAAGCCAATTATTCAATTATAGGTTCTAAGCAACACCCAGACTCTGTTGCCACCTGGTGTCAATATAAGGGATTGGCTTTACTATGTCAAGGCTCTGAGGGATTAGAGTATAAACTCAACTTTACATAACCGGAGGCATAAAGTAATCTCTTGGGACATAGTGAAACTAAGACCGTACTTTAGCTGTATATTATATATTTACCATAAATGTATTTTGGCCACGTAGTAAACTAACTAAGAATAGAACTCCCGTGCTCTTCCCCTGGGTATTGTGTCAGGTATCATATTATTATGAATTGTTTAGGATGGTAAATCATGATTTATTAAGTAAAATAATAGTTTTGCAGCCCTATAATATGAACATTCATCAAACAAAAATGAAAGAAATCCAACGAATACTGACTTTGATAATTCGTAGGATTTCTTTCATTTTTGTAGAAATCATATAAATCCAGTAAAATGGTAATTTATTCATTTATTTAAGTTTTCATACACAACATTACAGAATATACTCCCAAGACGTTGTACAGAAGAATGTACAAGCTAAAAAGTGACACACATACCTACGTAAGTAGGTTATGTTAAATAAAAAAATAAAAAACAGTGTCACTCCGGGAGTGCCAACAGAAGTGAAAACTTGAACAATTTTACTGTGCAGGAAATATTTTTAATGAGGTGTCGGTAACGGTAACGATAACAGTGTCTCGAGTATATTACAAATTAGAGGATTATATGCAAGATAAGAGTGCTTGGAAACATGCTGGTCCTGCTCCATAGGACAATTTAGAATCAAGACAAAATCAAACAGGTTGCCAATTTAATTGTAAAATTTATAATTTTGTGTTATATGACATTGATTTTACATTCTGTGATTACTTCCTCACACACTGACTTATTAATTTAAAAAAATCTACTTTTACAATGTTTGTAAATATGTGTGCACCATATATCTATCACATAAATTATCTGTCGTTGCTTCATTTTTATTTATTTTTTACGTATTATGGTATAATAATTTTATTCTAGGTGCATCTTCTTCACATATAATTATTTAAATAATTTACTAATTATTGTAAAACATTTTAAAAGAGTATCGGTGGAGTTTCTTGCCCATTCTTCTTCATACGAAAACTACCTTTTAGAAGGGGCGACTAGAATCAATTATATTATTTTGTAAATTTTGACGTTCTTAAGTGCCATACATGGGCCTATTTGAAATAAATTGACTTTAACTTTGAGTTCAATTGTTTTTTCCCATCTCAAACATCATAACGGTAATGGAAAAAATACTGTTGAAAGTATACATTTTATTTTCACCTTCTTGGTAGAGAGACTAAAAGCTCAATATGAATCGATATGTAGCCGAAACAAGAATCCAATATCCCTATCGATATTGGCAACAAGAGTGATGTAACTTAGTTATTACGCGAGGTTCACCAATCCGTAACATCACATGAGGCGGAAATAAAACCGTATAGCAGAAATTTTGCTACAAGAGGAAAAATCTTGATGCCTATTTGAAGTCCTTTTCGGTTGTGGGATTAACAGCGTACCTGGTATCGGCTTTATGGTTTTTGAAACTACTCTAAGCGGCATACACATAATCATGAGTAAAGCTTTTTGATCCTAAATAAATCAACTAATACCATCGTTATTATTTCCAAATTTTCTTTGCATTTATAACACGAGTAGGACGGTAAAATAGAATCAGTCTAAACTGAGTCTAACTAACTAAGACTTACTGGGAATGTACAATTGGCTGTTATTCCATTTCGAAGAAAATAATTGGTTTGTCATTGTATTGTCCTGCATGTTCGTATTGTTCAGTTCAAACTTAGAATGCCTGACATATATACAGCTAATTAAAACAGTATGCTTTTAGTAACAACTTTAATCAAGATAAGTACCAGATTTTATTTCAAAAACACGTATTACCATAGTTTGATCAAGAGACCACTTAACTTGTTTATAGTTTACTTGAAATTCTTGCTTGGATAGCCATTCTTAATGTATTTAATGCTATAGAGCTATTTGTCTTCTTAGTGGTTCAAGAAAACAAGTCGTTAATCTTTTGTGTTCAAAAATTTCGGGGTGGAAAATACGTCTTGAGATTGCGTTAGTTTTAATTCTGATAAAATCTGTGAAGAGTTGGCAAGGCGTCAGAATTGTAATGCTTTATAGGTGAATGAACTGTCGAAGAGTGCTGCAAGTTTTTTATTCAATGAATTAGATGAAAAATGAATGGCTAATTACTGTAACAAGGATGTTAACCAAAGAACACCAAAACAGACATTACATTCATGATTATTGTCATATAGTTACTTAAACTAAACATTTTGGCAAAAATGGTTAAATACTTGAAATTTTAAATAAAATTCCACTTGAAAACGATTTCATACAAAACAATATAGGTTCATTATTGACGCTAATGGAAACTATAAAATAATTTATAGGTAAGTGAACTTTGAAAAAGTGCTGCAAGGTTTTTATGCAATGAGTCTGATGAAAAATACATGGCTAATACTACTGTAATAGAGAAGTAAACTATACAACGACAGGACTGAACATTAATGATCAGTATCATATTAGACTACCATTTTGGTTAAATACTTTAAATTTGAAATAACAATATAGGGACATTGTTGACGCTAATGGAAACTTTATAAAATAAGAGTGGATCAGGTCTATTTGAGTAGTTTATAAGCGTCAAATTATACTCTCGCGAAAGCCATTACGCCGTCTTTTGAGTCCTCTACTTATCTCAACCATTTTACTGTTAATATGGAGGAGCATAAAGCAGCAGACACAGACTTTTATAAAATCCCCCGAGGCCATAATAAAATAATATTGAATAGAATACTGGAAGCACTACAAAAAATAAGCAGTCTATAAGCTCTTTTCATTCTTCTTTTTATATCGAGGACGCAATATTTTTTTCACTCCTCTTGCTCAAAAAGTCCATCATTGTAGCGTACCAGAACGGGAAAAAATAGCATTTCTTGCTCTAGGGGAAAACGTAATTTTTGGAACGAAGTTCTTTAACGCGGCTTGTAAACTTTCTATTCAAGGCAACTTAAAATTTAATCGGAGTGGCAACCGGATGGCGATTGGGTATCTGAGTCTTGAAGTATTACCAAACCCACCGTATCGTCCGAATGGACTCCAAATAGACGGGGGCGGTGATATGTGGTATGGAAGCCTAAAATTTTTTTTTTTACACGACATTCAAAATTTAAGCTCTATTATGTGCAAAAAGTTTTTGTGTATCAATGCCCTATGGTTTTCATAAAATTAACCCTCATTTTCGACGATAAATCATCAAAAAGGAGTTTCAAGAATAGGCTTGTTTCATTAAAAAAAAATTTTAGTCCGGAAGGTAGATTAATAAAAAATATAGGACACATATTTTTCATATTTTGACGTAATCAAAAGATTACGGCGATACATTGAGTTAAAATGTGGCATGACGTCACTGCTTGCTAGATTTTATACTGATTTGTGACGTTGCGAGCCCCCACTCCCCAACTTTAATGCGTGTTTTCTAAGTTATTTTTTATTAATATGATTAAGGAAAAAATACGTGTCTAATATTTTTTTATTATCTGAAAGACGGACTAAATAGAATTTCTTTTTTTTACCTAGGCAACTACCGTATTATATATGTTACATTATTTCAATTATAACGATGTTGGGGGGTGGTAACTGGATGGCATTGATACACACAAATTTCTTACACATAATAGAGTAAAAAAGGCAAGTAAAAAAAAAAAAATTGCCCCCATTTGGGGTCCATTTGGACGGTACGGGGGCATTCAAAATCACTTTAATACCCAGATTATTACTCGCCATCCGGTTGCCTCTCCTATAAAATTTTACGTGCCATTGCTTTAACTATTCAGAAATCTTCACGCTAAAAATGTTAATACGCGACTGTCTTCATCTAATTCAAAGAGAAAGAAAGAGAGAGCGAGAGAAAGAGAACACCGGCCGAAAAAATAAAAGAAAAGAGTAAAGTGATTACAGTGTCATGGGTAAAAATTTTACACATCGGCCTGAGTACACTGGATGCCGGAGAGAGAGAGAGAGAGAAAGTGTGAATATGGTCAAAATGTAGATCCAAGATGGCGGTTCCGAAATTTTTTAAATTTTTCGTCATGAGTGTCGTTTTCATAGTTTTCGAGGGTGCTAAAGCCGATATGAGGTCAAAATGTAAATCCAACATGGCGTTACCGAAAATTTTGTTTTTGTTTTAAATCATACGTGAGACAGAACTTCGTTCCCGACGGGGGTCCCCCGACCGCACAATTTTTTTTTTCAAATTTTTTTCTGTAACCTACGAGCCTACAAAAACGAAAAAGTCATTATTCATACGTCAAACTAGTTTTTTCCCGCGGCTTCGTTCGCGTGGAAGTCAGAAATTATCCCATTGAAACGTACCACCGCATACCGGGATAAAAAGTTTCCTTAAAAATTCAGATTGAAGAAATTGTATATTTTTTAAATAAAGTAAACTATTTAATATTGTATTGGATTATTTTATTTTCTTTCAATCTTAGTGAAAAGTAGAGTGTAACACACGGCGCTAAAACCCTTGATAATTCGGTTTCTATTTACTCCCTCGCTAAAGCTCGGGAGTAAAACTACCTCCTCGTTAGAATGGGTTATTTTAGCCCATCGTATAACAATATAGTGTCCACTAGATTGCCACTAGACTAACGTAGTAGTTTATAAAATGAACACAGTTTATTTTAATATTCAGTGACACTAGATACTACTATTGAAATTGAATCATTTTAAATTAATTCGGTGAAAACAATAACAGTTAGGCGTCGTCAAGGCTATTAATATTATCACCGATATAGCCCTTTAGACATTTCCGCCCTTTTGAGCGCGCTGGTCCAATATGCCCCGAGAGGTCCGTCGTGGGTGCTGAAGCAGCTGGACTAGGAGCTCCTCCTGAAAGCCTCGATCGGGCAGGCTTAGGTGTCATCACCGGACAGGCCTGCTGACATCAACAACGAGGCGGAGTGGTTCCACTGACGCAGAGTCTCCAGCCCCAGCTTGTAGGGGACGTAATGAGCGCTCTGTTCCTTTCAAGAGGAGAACATACTCCTCCGTCCATGGCTCCGCCTATTGCAGTGACCGATGCGGACCACACCGCTGACTGACAGTAATTAATTCACAGAGTAACTGAAAACAATAAATGAATACGTCTAATATTCTCCCAGAACAATCTCATAGTCAAAATGTTTATTACTTTAACCACAGCAAATTTCAATTCGAGAACTTCGAAATCACAAATCTAGCTTATCCGCGAAACGGATGCAAAGAAACACATCTAAATCTCAGCTGGAAAACGGTCGTAAATTTTGGACACAATTCACTAGGATCCCTACTGACTGACAATGAACTAGAAACGACACTAAAGACAGAACCCCGTGGAGTCTTTATGGGCCTGACCCAAACGTACTGATTAGTTTGACACTGTGTCGATTAAATTCGTAATTTGCTTTCGTAATATTCTTTTACGAGATCGTTTCTTGTGTTTAGCAGTTTTCAAATTAAAAGACGGGGTTTGGAAAAATTTCTTGACGAATTTTTCAGCATTGATTTGTACCCAAAAACCGGTCAAGTGCATGTTGGACTACGCACAATGAAGGGTTGGGATGAATTTATCTAAAATATAAACAATTGTACTTAACATTGTAGTTGAAATACATGTTCTCTCATACATTCAAACTGCAAATATAAGTTTGTACTCACAATATTAAGAGATTTACGATGGTATTTTAAGAACATCAACGTCTTATAGGTTTTCCTCGTGTATTTTTTCAAAATTTTAGGCCCAGTAGTTTCGGAGATAAGGGAGTCTGGTCAATGGTAAATTTTCATCTATTTTCATAAATATCTTTAAATATTTTTATTTTAAAATTATTTGAAATCCTTGCAACAACCCCTTTCTTATTTGCCCCCCAAAAGTGACCCCGATATTTAAAAATAATTTATTTATGTTACTCGACCGTGTTTTGGTCACAGAAATACACTTGTGTACCGTTTTTTCCTTTTCAGGTATGGAACCCTAAAAAAGGTAAACATATTGCCGCAACTGAGTAACACTCGATTTATACTCATAATATCAATCAAATCACACCATTTAAAAATTCAGTAACTTCACAAAGTTCACCAAACTTCTAACTTCTCATTTCAAAACATCACCTCCTTTAAAAGTCAGGACTCAAAAGTAACATACACACCTATACTTTAGAAGCATTTCAAATACTTGTACTGAAGAGGAGAGGGATGCCAATACGTTGAAGGGTCTGGGAAGGGACTGATGTGGAAATACGCGGCTTTAACATACCTAAATACCGTGTATATTCTACATGTCAAGCTTATATACATTTCCAGTATAATTTGACCTCGTATTTTGCGAATGGCCATACGATGCGAGACCAGGTTATACTGAAAATTATGTACCCATAGCTTGATTTGTTGCCATGTGTACCAAGTATTTAGAGTTCCTGTTATCGTTACAAAGAGTTTAAGGAATAAGTATATTATTGTTTTGAATATTTTGATAAAATTGTACACATCGGCCCGAGTATACTGCATGCCGGAGAGAGAGAGAAAGTGTAAATTTAGTCAATATAAAAATCCAAGACGGTGGCACTGATTCAAAATTTTTATCATGGGCATAGTATTTATGGTTTTTAAGGGTGCAAAAGCCGATAATGAGGTCAAAATGAGAATCCAAGATGGCGGCTGCGAAATTTTCAAAATTTTCGTCATGGGTATCGTTTTCATAGATTTCGAGGGTGCTAAAGCCAATAGTGTGGTTAAAATGTAAATCCAAGATGGCGGCCGCGAAAGTTTTAATTTTTTTTGTTACTGGTGTCGTTTCCATAGTTTTCGGGGGCGCTATAGCCGATATGCGGTCAAAATGTAAATGCAAGATGGCGGCAGAAATTTTTTATTTATGTTTTAAATCAGGCGAGAGAAAGAACTTCGTTCCTGACGGGGTCCCGCGACCCCACACGTTTTTTTAATGCTACAACATCAATCTGCCTCCCTAGCCTGCCCTAGCTGAATACCAGTATTTTACATGGAGGGACTGCCTATCTGACCTCCACAACCCAGTAACTGGATAATACGATAACCCTTGGTAAGACTGGTTGTCAGACTTTCGGGCTTCTAACGACCCATAACGACTGTTAAAGATCCACGAATGACCGCCGGGACCAATAAGTTAACGTGCTTTTCGAGGCACGGAGGAGTCTCGGTATGTACGTACTTATACAAACTATTGTAAAACATTTTAAAAGAGTAACAATAGAGTCCCTTGCCCATTCTTCTCCATACGAAAACTACCTTTTGAACTTACTACCCTTACTACATTTTAGAAGGGGCGACTAGAATCAATTATATTATTTAGTCAATTTTGACGTTCAAAAGTGCCATACATGGGCCTATTTGAAATAAATGATTCGACTTTGACTTTGTAAAGACACTGGCCAACCCCGGCAAACGTAGCTTAACCTAATGAATCAACCCGTGCTTAGCCACGAGCTGCTTCAATGCTACAACATATAGGGCTATAATATGCTTTGACCTTACAAGTTTTAATATACAGCTAACATAAACAGCCTAATAATATTGACCATAACCCCAAATAATTCACATGTGCCGTATCCCCGAAAGCTGTTAAATCGAGAGAGTTATAGACCAACATACAACGCGTGTCCATTTAGATTAAATATCGTAATTGCTCGCAAATAGTGATAGATTGATTACCCATCCCTAAGGACCCGCAGCACGATCGATGTTTGGCTACAGTTAAAACTGTTTCAGTATAATGCGTAAAACAAACATGGCACATGAAACAACAGCTGCAACATTTTTATTAAAAACTTGTTCAAACAACAACGAACAATATTGACAGTAGGAACTCAAATGATCATAGGTACACAATTCAAAAGACGAACTCATTTTGTTTTTGAAGTGAATCGTTGCGGATTCACATCTCGGCACCGTTCGAATTTTGAAAGGATATTTAAAACGCTTTGACTACGTTCGGATATGATCTGGGTAAGTAGTTATCTTGCAGAAAATGTCGTACATAAAATCCTTTCCTATTTATCTGGAATATAGAACCTATCGTCATTTTAAAAACAGGTTCTCAGAGTATAACACTAGGTACAGGAACGACAAAAAGTAACAGTCACCCATTGACAGTTTATGACAAGAAGCCGATACTATTTATTTTCCTTTCACCCTTAAAACGATAAGAAAAGAAAAAGTAAATAATTTTACATTTTCACCAAGAAATTGCCAATAACGGTTAAATAAACTGAAATTGTGGATGACGTGCCTCTTTTTATTTTTGGCAAAACGGCCGGCTTGTTTACCTCAATCACTGTTTATGTTAAACAGTTTTGAGGAAATCATTTAAGGCACCTGTTTCTAACGGGTGATGGTGGGTACTCCACTGTCAAAAATAAAGTAAGCTCGTGAGTAAATAAGAGTGTTTCCCACAAAAATTATGCATGCGGATTAAGAAAAACCCAATACCAAAGAACAGATTATACATGACTAGCTTTTGCTGGCGGATTCGCCCACGTGGAAGTTATTATCCCACTCGAACGTACCTACTACTGGGGAAAAAGTATCCTACATCCTCACCCTGGTCATGGTTTATTTGTGTGCCGGATTTCATCGCATGGCGTGAAAAGCTAACGGACAGATAGACACACAGTTTCTTTCACATTAGGCAGCGCGCACTTTGGATGCGTTTTCGTACAAGTTTCACTCATGCGTACACGCACAAACGATCCCAAACTTCCAAGGATAAAGGGAGCGTGCAGACTGGGTCTTAGTCTTACGTACTCGTATACGTACGTATAGTTACAACGTCCCAAAACAATCCGGACTTGTTGGGACTTGTTCTCTTTGACGGAGAAAAACATATCCAGTGGGCGCACTCAATTCGTACGAAAACGCATCCAAAATTTGAGCGGCCTCTGTATTAAGTGTGGACTTTAGATTTTTGATACCGTATAGGTAACTAACACAAAGACTGGAATGGACCACAAAGCGATTCCGAAAAAAATTGATACGCTTAATATTATTTGTCTCAATAAGAGAACGCCTACTTTTTTCTTTCTCCTAGCATATTAATTTATCGCAGTATCGACTACGTATTGAATCTTAACAAAACCGAAGAATTGGACCCAATGATAAGCAATTAAAGCAAAATGGTTCATTTGTTACTTTTAATTGCCCACAATTTCGTTTACAACGGTGTATTCATCTTCGTTTCTATAACAGCAGTACAGTTAGAAATAATGGAAATTGTAACCATAATAATAAATTGTGAGGGTGAAACAGACTTTTGTCAGGTGAAAATATGCCTTTGGACGATTACGATTTTACTGTGGCCTGAAATAGTTATTATTAGATAAGCCTAGCTAGATTATATAAAACTAACAACCCGCCCCTGCTTTGCACTGGTAAATGGCGACATGTCGAAAATTCGAGATTTCGGTGCTTTATCTAATATGAAAATTAAAGTAACTGTACACATAAACCGAAATAAAATGCTCTAAATTATAGTGAAATGTCAACAATTTTCGAGTCATTTGACATTTTATATTTTTTATTTCATACATTTTAATTTGGTTACAAATGACCTCTCGTACACCCCCTTAACGGATTGCCGACGTATAGCCAAGTAACCTGTATACCTATGTATTACTAATAGAAGAAATTAAGTAATTGGGTAATCCGAGTTAGTCAATCACTTATCAAATTAATGATTCATGCGGTTTTTGATAGCTCGATAATATCGATGCTTCGTTTTATAATTTGATTGTGGTAAGTTATTAATGTGACCTACTCCATTAGAGTTCACGTACTTTATTCTCCTAGATCTTGGCTTTATTGTTCGTCGTAATAGGTATGTATACATTAGTGCAAAAGATTACATGATCTATCATTTTACTCCTCAAGACTTAAGAATCATAATCACTAAATCCACGAAAACGAAAATCTTTAAAAATTACACTTAAGTACTGGTTCTGAAATCAATTGTCTGAACCCGAGGTCTCGATGATGATGAATTTTATTTTAATAATTTATAACATAATTATTATAAAATCGTTAATGTATCCTTGGAAACACAAACTCCAAAACTAAACAACCCACTGCAAAACAACACCAAAACTCGTAGAGAAGTCGCTAATAAATCATATTTGCGACTCAACATCGCTTCTAGGATTAACCCGAGCGTTAGAACGTGTGATCCTAGTTCCACAACAGGAACGAATTTCTACTATCATGCACCACGAAATAGTACAAAAGGTTGACTCCATGCAACGAGAAGACGTTGGACATATTTCACGTAGGTAGGTACAGCAAGTGAAAGCACACTTGCGACTGGCGTTTGAGATAGTATGATGCGCTCCGGACAAGAGGCTGTAGTCCACGTGCGACTGCTAGTCACTGCATAAGGCATGTGAGCGGTGAGACGGCGGAGGGTGACAAAGTTGGCAGACTGAGTTAGCTTGGCGTTGCCTACTACCCCCGTCTCACCGCTCACATACCTCAAGCAGTGACAAGCATTCGTGCACGGACTATAGTTCGAATAGGTTCAAATGACAGTTCTGTCACTGTAGATACATACACTCGTGTACGGAACCGATCTTCTGTAATATTCTGTGGGTGTAAAATTATACGTGCAAATTAAAGCTGAATCTAGAAATGCCAACTTTCAAGTCCACATGGACTTTGCAACGGTAATTAAATTCTGTATGAATCTATATTCATTTAATTAGTTGGAGAATGTACGATGTGAAGAATTTGCATATCTCCAGCTTAAATTCTGATGTAGTTAAATTATGCATTTGGAGATAAAATCTTGATAATATTATTAGTGAGGCAGCAAGTTTTAGACATGAATTTTAGTTAGGGAGATAAGAGAATGATGTTATAAATAGAGAAGAAGACCGAGATATTACAGTATTGGAAGTAGATGTAATGGTTGCAGGCTTCCATTATCTGCCCTGCGGTTACAACAAGGTGTAGAACATGTTGTGTCTACTGTTTTCGATAATCGTTTGCATCTAAAACCATTTGTAAATACTAATTCTATATGTCATCGTATGATTATGAACTTCGTTAGTTTATAATCTATCGGTATTATTTCCATTAGATTATAAACTGCCGAAAAATTGTGAACTGCAACAAACCATTTACAATTTAACGCATTCTTTTTCGATTGTTTATATACCTAATCTATCCATGGGTCACCGAAAAATTGTGTAATGGTATCAAACTTGCTTGCTACGTAACGCATCTTGCGCTAATGCTAAATAGCCTGTCTTGCTGCGAGCAACTTGGAACTAGCGCTCGCCGGCGCACCGCTGGCTTCGCTACTCGTTCGGCTCGCGTGCGGTTGTTCACAGTTCTAACCTAACCCATCTCACCCAGTTCAGTACAGATTTCAACAGTTTATAATCTAACGATAATAATACCAATAGATTATAAATTAACGGTTCTCACAATCTTACGGTGACATTTACAAAACTAAATTTGTTGAGAACAAGTATCACACTTTGTAGGGTGTAAACAGTAAACGCAGGTTCAGAACTGAAAATGATGTAAATGAAAACATATTTTAATTATTGTTACGTTAGCAGTGCATTTTGAAATAAATTCTTGCTAACGATAGTTAAGTACATTAACGCAGTTACATTAACATTGAATCCACCTATTACAGTTTTGCCAAATGAGGTTTATTTATGGAAGTACATATTTTTGCAATAATTGCAATAGATGTTGTTTCAAGTTCGTTTTTTATGGCAAAAAACTTTAAAGAAACGTTTCAAATAATGGCATTTCACTGTTTGAACAGGGTCAGTGACAGCTCGGCCCGAGTCAACTCAACCCAAATAATAATACCAGATATTTCACTCCCGATTACGGTGATCACTGGCATGAAGTGTTTTGTGAATAGTGGGTCATACTTATAGTTTATAATTACCGATTTAAAATCAGTAAATTAATACAAATAATATACTTGATTGATTTTTATCCTGGATAATTGGATATTGTAACCACAATTTGGTTTATTTATTATATCAACCAGCTGCGCTCTGCGGTTTCATCCGCGTAAACCTCAAATATCGGGATGAAAATTATCTTTTGTCCTAATCCAGGTCATGGTGTACCCATGTGCCAAATTTTATCCAAATCTGTTTAGCCGTTTTAGCGAGAAAGCGTAACAAACAAACAAACTCACTTTCGCATTTATAATATTAGTTAGGATTAACATTATTTACTAATTGAATTTTATTTCCAAAGAGTAATTTATCATATTCGATTACATTCTGATAGAAATCAGTTTCATACAATTTGGTCTAACATAACAATCCAATTGTTGTAGAGGGTTACTCGCATCAGCAGCACAAATCGATTTAGTGTATAAAACTAGATTTTTGTCGCTGCGATTATCCACATCAGAAGGTTTTGATGGATTATAACAATTTTTATACAATAACCGTTTAGTTTTCTTTGTGATCAGATCACTGACATCTAACATAACATCACGCCTATATTACGCGAAGGGTAGGGCAGAGGTGTGTCGTTAGCACACCCACATTTCGCCAGTTATGTTTAATAATAGGGAACGAACCTATAGTCATCAACCGGGCAAAAATTCAGACTCCGGGCTGCTACTGAGAAATTCCAGATGGAAAAACCCAATACCACTTTCCCCGACTCGGGAATCGAATAAAAAAATGTCAATTTTGCTATTCTGAATTTGACGTTTTTCACCAAAAATTTTGATTATCTAGCTAAATTTAACTATATCTAATAGCGACTAAAAACGTGTGGAATAAAATTGGTTATCATGAACTTTAAATTCACACCAACACCTCAATTAACAGGTGCAAAAACAGTACTGTTTTTCTTTTGCTTTTATCTCGAAAATCGTGTGTCCTATCGCAAAAATAATGAAAAACCCCCTTTACAGAACTCTTAAACCCCTAAATCTCAACATGAAGGTATTTTTACTTTTCATATTTTCCATACAAAAAGTGAAAAATTCCTTAAAAAAAAACACGTCGGGGCTGCCCCCCCGCGCCTCCGGCTCTAAAAAAATAACAAGTACCTACCACGTGGAGTCGCGGTTGTCAAATTCGATTTAGTTGTATCAAAATTATTTTTAAATTTAGAGAATTTATTTTGCAGAATAGCTTTAAAATTCTCATTGCGAAAAGTAAGGAATTTTAATGATACTTTAGTTCGGTGTACAAGAGAATCGGTACCATTGATATCTGATATTATAGTCATTAACATCTAATATATTATAGTTATTCACATCTAATATTATAGTTATTCAAACCATGCAATCAATGGGATGTTCCATCGACAAAACGTCGAACTTCTATACGAACTCATCCCCTATTTAACCCCTATAGGGGATGAATTTTCAAAAATCATTCCTCAGTTCCCACCTTCCTTACAAAAGGAACTCTTGTGCAAAATTTCATGCTTCTAGACAAACAGTTACCAATGACTTCACTAATTGATAATTATGTGATTAGTTATAAGGAACCGAGGAGTATCCATGGCAACAGTTTGTGAACATCAAAGTAGGCGTTTTATACTAATCTTGGAGATCAAAATTTCAGAGTAATTTATCATTATGCTTTAAAATATTATATCTAATCTTATACTTTCTTTATTAATATTCAGTATGTTTGTTTTTGAAGTAATAACATGATTTTAATACTAAATAACCTTGATGTTGTAGATATTTTTATGTAAATTAATTTCCAAGCATTTACTTGCTATATTAATTAATTAATTATATTATAAACTGTATACTGTTACCTCGATTTAATCATGTTATTCGAAGGCTGTTATTAAGTTTCTCTAATTTCATTTAAACGTCAAGTTGAATAGACGTTTTCGTAGGTTTATTAAAATTGTGAAAGATTAAAAACATATTTAAATTTTTCCTCAATATTGTAACATTCATTTGCTGGGGTAAAATATTAGGTACGTATTTTATATGTACCTACTTTTTTGTAAAGAGTAAAATTATTCCTAAAAAATAAACGTGAATCGAAACAATGGAATTGATAAAACAGTACCAAGTTGGTGATGATATCAATTAAAGACATTTCAATAAAATAATGTTGAAATTAAGAGTAACACAGTGTAGTTATGTAAGTAAAATATTTGCCTAATCAATTTTTTAAAATCTATTTACAAAATTAACATTAATTTTACAATGTCTTTAGATTCGAATAAATAATTAAGAAAAACTATTTTCCGACGGGATTACACACAAACCATGATTCAAAAAAATTCAACGGGCCACAAAATTACAAAAAAATAATTCCAATTTCAAATTACCCTAAACCCTAATATCCCATCACATTTCAAACTTAGAACATGTCGCCAGTATTAATGTGTCAAATCAATTCCTGTTGAGTCAGCTGGTGACAGTTCTGTCCGAACTTTGCACTCGCCCTGTCAGTCTATGACCCTTTCTTAGTATGGCGTGCTTTCCTTTGATCGGTGAATTTTCATGAATATTTACATTTAAATTTGCATCCTATAAATTTTGTTTATCCTGGGATGCTTATTGGAAAATTCTTCTTTGAAGTGTTATATTAGGCATACATTTTTTTTTTGTTGCTCACATTGACAATTTAAAAAAAAACAGGGTTCATAAAAACTTAAAACGCGAAATATAATCAGCGAAAGCCCAAAATTGTGCATCAATTTTCTTTTTTTAAGTTCACAATCATGAAAACAACGAAATTCGCGAAAATCTAGACACAATACCGTTTATTAATTTAATTGCAGACAAGAAAATGTTTGTGTAAACACTTTTGATTTACTAAGAAACAACGGTACCTAATTAGTTTTTATTTGCAACGAAATATTAATTAAACTCGACATTATCTCAGTAACCCGAAATAAGGGCGTTTGGTAAATAGGGTGAAAAGAAAATACTCACTTTTCGTTCAGAAAATCCTCTCCAAATGAAACAAAAATTCTTGAAAACTTTTCTCAACTGTACATTTATATTTCACTTCATTTAAAGTTACACTGAACAATGTACAAGTCACTTTCACTTCGTATACAAATATAGATAATCGTCAAATAGACGTTACTATTTTCGTAACACAACTTGAGAACGGGACGCACGTCCTATCCCGGCGGCGGTCAGGACAAACTGAGTTGCTTCGTCATACACAGTGCACCGAAACCGGGCAAAGATTCAAGTCTGTTCAGCCAAGCAGCAAAGTTATTGAAGCATAAACAGGATAATGCTATAAATCTGAGGTCGGTCATATGGTTCTACAGTCGTATGTAGTCAAACAGTTAAACATGCTTTGATCTAATGTCGTGGTCTGTTTAAATAATATTTTTGTAAGCGACTAACTGTTTAAAGTTTATTTTGCGGTCTTTCAGTAGAAGTTTAAAAAGCTGGCGGCTTGGCTGTCATTTGCAACATCTTATGATGTGATGATTTCTTAACGTTGTGCAATCTGTTTTAACCGCCTTCAAAAAAAGGAGGAGGTTATTATATTCGTCTTAATGTATTTTTTTTTTATGTGTTCATCGATATTTTCGTCAATTGTGGACTGATTCTGAAACTCTTTTTTAATTTGGTAGAGAACTTGGTGGACCTTTATAACTTTGCTTGGGTAGTTTTTGCGTTAGCTTGGATAATACGTATTTAACTTTTGATGTTTTAATACTTCCTGTAACTGTTGTTTACATAGCAAGTAGTGGTATAATAAGAAATGGTGTAAAGTAGGCACCATAACTAAAAAGTGAAAAACAAAAACGTTTTTATACAAAAAAAAAAACAATTGACCTAAAAAAAAAACACTAGAAAGTGGAAAGTGAAAATTCCGACTTCCGAAATTAAAAATTATTTTCCTTCTTTTTGTAAAAACGAGTTTTTTACTTTGGATGGTTTATGAGATCTTTCTTAAAGTGGCAATTGATCACGTTTTTACGCAAAAGTATCAAGATTTATACCTTATATAATACCTAGGTACTATATGTCAAATTGAAAACGTGTCATATTTAATTAGATAGGTATATAGCTTCTGCGCGCAACTTCGTTCGCGTGGAAGTCGTAGGTACAAAATACTAAAATAGCAGCCACATTTTTATAAAACTTCCCAATTATAGTTTTGTTCTGAGCAGCCATACGAAAATATACACAGAGTCAGGACAGATAAGCAAGTGACGTACAGTTTTCCATGTGAGAAGCAGCTCGTGCTGAAGTCGACACCTACACACAGCCTTCAGTACAAATTTCCCATTGCTTGCGAAGTTTTTCGTTTTTAGTAAATTTTTAACGTATACGTTCCGGATATGCTAATTAATGGCATAGCATTGGTACACTGATTGGTTCTTTCTTACAGATCATTCCCGACGAAACAGCTATAACTAAAATAATATAACATTCGTAACAATCGACTGTTATAATATTTACACACGGGATTTCTCATTAACAGTCACCAAAGCTTTGTTCAAAATTGATTAAAATAGCCGTTCTTCTATATGTCAGGATTGACTGCTTAGCTCCATAGCATATAGCGTGATAATAATAATGTAAAAGGTTAAATCTACAGGTTAAATCTGCTATATTCTAACCTTTTGGCTCGTCTTTTTACAATTAGCGGTAAACTGTAGAAGAATACGAACATAATGCATTATTGCTCATCCCGCATAACAAATAGCGTGATAATTTATAGCCTATACGTGGATCACAAACTTTTGAGAAATATGTATTTGTGTAAAATTTGAATAGAATCTATTCAGTAGTTTTTACGTCAATCCGGAACATATATCCAAACAGACAAAGAGACTAAAAATGATATATTCGGGATCAGAATCGTTCCCACATCTCGTAGCAATTACTTTTTTTTTAAATATTCAATGTACAGTTTTGACTTCGCTACGATTTTAATATAATTATGTAGGTGTCAGAAAGATTTTAGGAATAAACAGTGATACATTCAATACTGAATATATTTTATTACTCTAATAATAAATCCGGCACAAAGAAGAGAAGTAGAGTTTCAAAACAACAATTTTTTGTAATATTCATTGACTTATTTAAATATGCAACTGTACCAAAAATAACTTGGAGTTTCAGAAAATTGAAATCTTCATCGAAATTAATGGACCTTTTAACCAGATATTAAATTTTGCATCTATTTCAGTTCAAAAGTGAAAGTTTAATGCGGACAAATCAATCAGAATGATACGATATCTCAAATTGAAATGGCTGCGATCAATTACGTCGCAACTTTTAAAGGGTCATGCGCTACCCTTTCAACTTTCTCATTCGCAAAGGCTTAAAACTCCGGGAAAGTTATCTCGTAGTGATTTTATTAGAATATTTAAAAGAGCATTGAAAGTAGACCCTCAGAGCTTCAATTTAATTGAGAGCATCAAATCAAAAGTTTCGAAGATGTCGTCCAAGGAACGCTGGGCGCTGTTTCGTCTCAACATCTGCAAACCAGAGGTATACAAAACTAAATTCCGAATATCTTATTTCCAATCAAAATCTGACATTTTCGCATAATTTTGAACAAGTTTTGGATGTCTTTCAGGAAAATTATAAAGCTTTGAAGATCATTTGTGAATATTTGAGGGACGAAATACATTATAATTGACAAGTTTTTCTTAATTTAAATAACAATATAATATTAATTGTAAAAATAGTCATTAACCACACGAAAAGAAGAAGGAGACCTATGCCACACAGTTAATTATGTATGAAAATGTGCCGTTTTTTAATCCTTACACGAATTCCATAAAAAAAATTCACCAAATATTCTCGTATAATTTATTATGTCTACGGTCAAATTCAATACAGATGACATTGTCACCCGATATGGTTGAGACGAGACAAAAATAGGATTACCCAACAAGAATTCGATGTAGCATTTAATTAAAAATTCTGCTCTCCTGTTAAAAGATTCGGTAAAATGAGGGAAAACATATTGAAAATTTAATTTCATTAGCATGGACAAAATTAATTTGTTGTTGATAAAAGTTTTGCAGAGATTTTTTTTTTAAATCATAGCCCTAATTAGCTTCTAATTTACTCGAAAGTCATTATTTTATAATTATTTCCACTAATTTTACATTTTAGAAGAAAGATACATTTAAATTTACGTCTTTATTGATAATATCGTTTTAGCGATTACGCAGTATTTTTTAATTAATCTGCTTAGTCATTCTGTCGTATTACAAGATTGCACACATTGTGATTGAAATCTTTTTAAATCTTAAATAAATTAAACAAAAGCTGTTCTTTCCAAAATCGTCCTTTTATCTCCCAATTATAACGAAGTGGTACAATATTACCATTAGCCATTTATTACAGAGTATTTTTTGAATTTGCACAACCATCAAATACTTTCTGTCAGCCTGTAAGATTACACACATTTTGCTATCCATTACGTCAATTAATTAAACAAAATCTGTCCTCTACATTAGGCACCGCAAAACACAAAGCCATTCTTTCATCTCTCAATTATGACGTGGCACAACATACGTTATATCTCATCATCTCTTGCAACCACTTGACATACTTCCACCAGTCCCACAGCATCAGAGGGGCCGCGAACGGACAGTCTGCTGTAGTCCTGCTTATTTTCATATTGTGAAGAGCATTGATCGTGTCATATTGGCGATTTTGACAACGAACTGACGCGATAACGAGGGAATAAACGTCGGATTTTCATTGGATCCGTCTGGATTGCAGGATGGAACTGATGAAATTAATATGGATTGTTTACGATATCGTGTGGTGTCGTGTGGTGTGTGTGTGTAATCCAGCATGCTGTAGATGATAATGTCAATCTTAACGACGAAAGTAAGTTCCTTATTTTTTATTTAATCACTGTTTGTAAGGTTAGTTTAACCTACACTATATTATTCTGTTAAATTCACCCATTATATGTAATTTCTTGTATTGATTGTTTGAATTTATTATCCATAGATATCAAAATTATTTATTTAATTTGAATTTTACCCTGTGTTGTCTCAGTGTAGGGCAAAAGCCTCCTTTTCTCCTTTCCACTCCTCTCTGTTATGAGCTAGGGTGGAGCAATCCTTTCTGTAGGCGTCAAGTCCGTCCCTCCAACTTCTGGGTCTGTCTCGATGTCGCCGGACGTTTTCTGGAACCCACATTGTGGTAGAGTTGGCCCTTTTGACTTATTCGAGATACGGCAAACAGCACATTCCCGTTTAAGCTTGGCTGCTTTTGATATTAGATTTTTTTTAGATATAATAAAAAAGTAATAATAGATAGTCTAATTAGACAGACCAGAAACAATATTTCCTTAACTCATTATTTCTAATTAAACCTTAAATCTATACAAATGCGTTAGAAATTTAACAGCTTCCACCATATAAAAACTATCTTCTAACCCAAACAAATACTAGCCGAGACAATTTTATTGACTACAATACACACAAACATTCCTTTACAAAAACACGAACGACTAACGAACTTGAAGCCGAAATCCTTAATAAAACTGGGTGTATATTTAGAAAACTATTTTTATAACGGACTGTCTTTCGCCCCTTTGAGAGACGGTTCACGGCGACGCAAGGAACCTGTGTGAAGCAACTTGCTCCATAACTCTGCTAAGTTTGAGCCAAAAAAATCTCCTTAATAGCCCACTGTCTTGAACTTTGACCTTTAAAAGAGTAAATTATAATTTATATTAGCTTCCTCTGTTATGACAAAATTTGGGCTGTGATGTTATTGTGAATTTCGTGTGTGTATGTTTTTGTCTTGTGGAGTATAATAATTATGATTGAAGACTATATTGAAAGAGAAAAATATCGGCCAAGTACCACGCACAATGAAGGGTTCCGTAGTTGGGTGAATTTATTCCAAGAACAAACTTAACATTGTAGTTGAAAACCATGTTCTCCCATACATTTCAACTGTAAATGTCAATTTGTACGCAGAATATTGAGAGATTTACTATGTTATTTTAAGATAATACACTTTTTATAGGTTTTCCTGCAATTTATGAGTAAAGAACCATTCTCAGTATAAAAAAAGCATAGTAGTTTCAGAGAAATCGGTGGGAATGTATATACATTTGCTTGAATATATTTTAAAGCATTTGTTTTAAAATTATGAAAATATATATTTGAGATCCTTACAACAAGCCCTTTCGTTTGATATGTCACACGTTACAGTTTGCAAAACTATTTTTTAATTTTCCAATTTACAAATTCATTTATTTACGTTACACGTCCGTGTTGGGGTCACAGAAATACTAAATTTCAGCTAAATTGGTCCTGTAGATTCGGAGAAAAATGGCTGTCACAGACGGAAAGCCAGCCAGACTGACAGATGCACTTGTGATCTTATAAGGGTTCCGTTTTTTCTTTTGACGTACGGAATGCTAAAAATTAACATTAATGTATGTAGTAATGTAGTAATGTTCAGAAAGCATGTTAGTGTCAATGCTTTGGACAAATAATTACATAGATGTTTTCGAAAAAAAGAAAACAGTTTCTTTTTTTAGTGAAGTCAGAATATCGTGACAGATTACCCTTTTCAATATAAACATTATACACGGAAGGTTACCTAAGTTACTCTAGCGTTATGCCCCAAAACTGGGATAGGCAGTGCCATCTATCACATTAGGATTGAACCGTAGGTGTGACGTAGATGTATCGTAGCATCGAATATTCAATACATTGATTGATATTTTGTTCCTACATCAGTTGCCAAAAGAAATATGGGTACTATTTTTAACCGACTTCAAAAAAAGGAGGAGGTTTCTCAATTCGACCGTATATATATTCATTTTTTTTATGTGTGTTCGCGGATAACTTTGATGTTTCCTTTTTTATTGGAAAGAAGATATCCTAAGGGTGCTACCATGATAAGTAAATCAGGATCCGATGATGGAATCCTAGAGAAATCGAGGAAAATCTTCAAATATTATAGGCAAACCTATAGCGATTTGGGTATTTTTTATAGTAACTCGTGCAGTTGCTCTTCGGAAGCACCATTTTGTGAAGTGGATTTGATGATGAAGACCTCAAATGGCCACCGGAATTACTCAATAATAAGTATTTACGGGTTGCGATTTGATTACTTTAATATGGTTGCAATGCAATTAATGCTCGTCACAATGCATATAGAGAAGCGGAGCTGATGGTGAAGTACCAGGAGAACTCCTCAATGATTAACGTCCCTTTTTTTGGTTGGGAAATTATTAAATAACTTCTCCTGCTCTGGGTGAAGCGGAAGGGCGTGTCAGACACTTACTGACTAAAACCCATCCGTGTTCCTTCGGTTGCCCTGTTACCGGGGGCCACGATCTCCCTTTCACTTTTCTTCACACCCCCGGCATCGGCCCTAGCATTGTGTGGATCGCCCAGAGGACACAGTGGAGCATACGGTGGAGGTCTGCACAGCTTGGGTGGAACATCGCCGTGTACTCGTGGAGGCGATTGGCGGCGGTGATCTCTCGCGTCCGGCCCTGGTCCAGGCCATGGTACGGAGTGAGAGGGCATGGGAGACCGTCACCTCCTTTTGCAAAACAGTAATGCTCGCAAAGATGGAGGCGGAACGCGTGAGGGAGAAGCAAATTACACGCCTTCACGCCTCTAACTTCCGCAGGAGATGCCCTAGGCGTCGGTAATTGCAGGCCGATTGCCGGCCAACATAGGCGCGGGCTTGTGGACGGTGAGCAATGGGTAGCTTGCCGTCCGATAAGGACAAAGCCCGGATCAACGGCACATTATGTTCCACGCGAGCCTCAAAGAGATGTCAGCACAACTGAAGGGTTCCGCTAGTGCCGATACCTGCCGGGGTTGCGGGTTTATCCGAAAGGGTTACCGTGGCCCTGGCAACTGAAAGCACACGGGTGGGTTTTAGTCAGCAAGAGTCTGACACGCCCTCCCGCTCCGCCCAAAGAAAGTTAATTGATAATCGCCTACCCAAAAAAAAAAGACTTCGGAACTAAAATAGATAGAAAGAAAGAAAAGGTTTTTATTTACCACAGAAACACGTGCATAGTAAAGGAAAAGTGACGGAGTCGCACTACGACAGCTACGTGTATCATCCGTTTATGGACCTATTGTATTCTTGAAGGTGGATTTTTCTTGGATCAGTCGCGTTACAGCCGTTCTACCTAAGTACACTTAACGATAGTGGCTGTGATGAGAAAAGAATCACACAGATCAAATTAACATTTCGTGAAGCATGGTACTAGGCGACCAGAATTATCAGGAGATACACTTTGTCACTAACGCACACGCGATAATGATGACAATATCGTATGTATTGGCAATATTATTGCGAGTATAGTTGCGGCTTCATTCAGACTTCGTCAATCGCTGCCTTCGGTGAAATAAAATATGGAAACAGGACGCCGCCTGTTGCGTTCTCTTTTGACACGCGCCAGTGAACACTGTTCTTCATTATTTTAGGAATCGATAAGTAATGCACAACACGCGTCTGTCCTTAGCAATAAAAAGTATCCTATGTGTTAATCTAGGTTATAAACTATATGTTTACTTCATTTTAATCCTATCAGTAGCATAACATAATGATTAAATACTATCGTGAATTCATGCAAGCCTAGTACTTATTGTGCCAAGTTTCATTAAAGTACGACTGAAAGAGACACCAATCCTATTCGTCATCTATGTTACTTACTACATGTGGTTTGCGTTCAGTCCTTGAGATACTCATAATAACGTAATTTGATATTTTTAAACGTATTTATAATATACTTAAGTAACATTATTTTCAAAATAATACTTTGCATTTTGACTGTACTGGACTGACGGACGTAGAGCGACTAATCGTGAAATATGAAGGTCAATGGCCGTAATGCGATCGATCTCAAAAAATGCATCTTCCAAATACAATAGGGCCATAAACGGACGTTACACGTAGCAGTCGTAGTGCGACTCTGTCAGAAAAGTGCGTGTCAGACTACGCTGATCTTGCTTTTCCATAATCATTGACAAACTCAAACGCCACTCCATAAGTCCCTGAATACGACAAACAAATTGTTGGACATAAAACATTTCTGGCACGTCAAATGTTTGACCAAATATCGGTTGGTGGGGAGTGTCTGGCAACCCGCCAATAAACATGAATCATCGCGCTCGGCACAAACCACCGGCGATTTGTCAGCATTACGCTAGGGAGGCGACACAAGGGACATGTGTGAATGAAGTGTGGGGCACTTTTTTGCCGCAGTTCCCTAATTTTTGTAGCGCGGTGATTAGTAGTGGTGATAAAAAATCAATACCACACATTATGGTTTGAGTGTTGATCGAGTGATCTGTTTAATTTTGTTTTAAGACTATGACAGTGAGAGTAAGATTCCAAGAACTAAGATGAATAGTTATGGTAATTTTTAGCTTATTTTTGGTACCAAATAATATTTTGATTATTCTGAGCCAGAACCTAGGAGTACATTTCACTTTTCCATAAAAACTGCTGTTCAAACATATAGCATCAAAACAAAATTTGGTCGCCTCAAAATCATGCTAATAACCAGGTAAAATATGCAGATATGCAGAATCATAAGATAGGATGGTAATATGTTGGTATGAAAGAAAAAAAACGAAAGAAAACTTGTTTATTCTGCAGAAACAAAACGCACATTAAAAAAAACTAGATGTAATATAGACACAATACAAAAAAGTTGCCAAAAGCCCCGTATTCAATAAAAAAAAAATTGACAATGTTGTTCATAGCTTAATTATAAAGTAGTAATATTATGATAAGTTTTATTTTATTCAACCTATCTTTGCACATACAATTAGGCCCATCTCTAGAGACATCACGGCCAGGCATGTGTAATATGACAAGTGTCACAGTCTTTTTGCGTGACCATAATTATCTCAACCATCTTGCTGCAGTAAGGTACCAATATTAAATTAATATCTTACTGAATTAATTTAATGTTTTATTGACATTTGTCTATTTTGATCATCAACTGAGGTATGCAACTTTTATCGTTCCATAAAAATTATAGTTCAACTCAACAAGAGTCATTATTATAATGCTATTTAAAGCAAATGCAGGCGAAAATTTAATATCACAAAAGCATTCTAAAACCTGTGTTTGTACTGTTTCCCAATAATTATTTATAAGTATTAAATTTACCTATGCACACACAACTATCATCTCTAGAGACATCACGGCTAGTTCCAGCCACGCATGTGTGATATGATAGGATAGTCTTTTGCGCCACCGTAACTCGACCATCTCATGTAAACTATTAATCAAAGACGTCATTTTCGTATTAAAATGTATTATTTCTTAAATATTTCGGTTAAACCCTAGATAGTAAACGAGTATATAATGATTCTTTTTTCAGTTTGATCCAGATGACTAAAATCCAGATGTCTAAATAAAACGAGCCGTTATGATTTTACATAACTATTTATTTAATTCAGTTTACCTTTGCACACAAAACTTAGCCCATCTCTAGAGACATTACGGCGACTAGTTCCAGTTACGCATGTGTGATATGACAAGTGTCACAGTCTTTTTTGCCCCACCATATCTCTGCCATCTTTTTGTATTTGTCATTGATGTCCTTTTTCGCGTGTCCCTAATGAATTCTGTTTTATTAGTTAATCGTTTTAAACGAGACACGGCTCTCTTTGAAGAGCTGGTTTTAATGTAGCCTTTTTGAAGATGTGCAGAGATAATTTGATTTGTTGTCGTTTTATGTGTTAAAATATACGTGTATACTTTTTCATATAAATTGTTTGTATGTGTTATTAAGTGCATAATTATAAGTTCTAAGTATAACACTGAGATAAAGACGCCCATATAGATAATCGATACATAGAAAAATTGTGTCACCATTCATAATTTACTTGGCAGAATATAGAGGATATGACTTATATTACACTTATGCCGGGACTACTACATAGCCACCCAGGGTTATCTTCAAAGGGCATCGTGTTACCCAGTGACTGGGTTGTAGAGGTCAGATAGGCAGTGACTCCAAGTAAAATAGCTGAGTTCAGCTGCATCCGGTTAGACTGTAAGTCGACCCCGACATAGTTAGGAAAAGGCTAGGCAGATTGATTGATCTTCATTAGAATTTATAAATTATACAAGGTTAGTCAAGATATATTATAATCTCATCAAACACATACCTTCGATAAAAAATGCAAGTCTCGCAACGCAGTTCTTCTACCGCAAATAGATGTGAAAACGAATGTAAAACCAAGTCTGTTAATTTTTTCAGTACCTATCCATTTGTCATCTTTATTTGTTTAATAAATTGATGACTTGGCCATCGCACGGCAACAAAATCAAATAGTGTGCTATTTTAAATAGTCCTAATTCAATAAAACGCAGCGCTAATATAAGGTAGATTTTGTTGTATGTAGAATCTCTTGCCGTGTGCGATTGCCAAGTCATTCTATTTATTAATTTATGATCAGGATTCTAGCTTTATCCGCAACGAATTACAGGGGATCGAAAATGTTCTGAATAGCTTCGAGAAAAGACGCTATGGCTGTGCCTTTGTATTATTTTTGTTCGACTTGGAGGGGGCACTGCCTTGCCCCCCGATTTGGCATGCATATGTGTGTTCGGTACAGTGAAATCGTTGATGTTGATTCACGCAATTTCTTTGTTTTTATTTTATAGGTGTTGGCAAAGAAGCCGGTCACACCAGCCCACCTCATTGAAAATGTTCACCGTCTCTTGGCACCTGCAACATCAAGGCAATTTTAAATACAGTCGGAATGTTTCATGAAATAAAATAAGGTAAATGCCCTTCAATACTTTTGAAAATAATTCCATTGTGAAGAGCGACTCAGCCATTTGTGAAAGCCTATCCTCGGAAAGTATCGTTCAAAATCTCTAAGGCCGAGATCTATAAACGTTACTTAGCTAATGCTTCGACTTACATGTTCCCGTATCTATCTTGGACTTGTAGTTTGACGGTTGTGAGACAGTAAGCCGACGTTCGCACGGACGTAATAAAATCGCGGCGGGATTTAATTACGCACTGAATTTTCAACTCTCGGTGTTTAGCCGAGCGTTAAGAATCCAACGTGCTGGTACGCACTCTCGTTCTAGCGCGTTGAAAAAACACACAGTTCGATTTTCAACTCTCGGCGCAAAGCAGAGCGTTAAAAATCAAGTGCACGAAAAAAAATCACCATGATTTTATTACGTCCTTGCTAACGTGGGCGTACAAGAATAACATTTAGCTTAAGTACGTGTTAAGGAACGCTTATAAATCTCAGCCTAAGTAATTAACTTCAGTAATTCTCAAACTCATAAACGTTTAATTCACTCCAACTGTACCGAGCTTAAATCCCTAGTTTCGCAGTCAACCATTTAATACCACTTGCTAAAACACCACCCTGCAATTAGCAACAAGATTAATAAAATAATACCCATCGCACTTAGGCTAGCAAAGGAAACTAAAATGATAAAGTGAAGATAGTATTATGAGCTGCTAATGCTCTAATAGCCGGAATACTCTAGCTGAATGCCTCGCAAGCTGTTAGGTTTTATTTTTAAAAGACTACCGTAATGGAGGTGTTAAGTTATGTTATTGAAATTCCGCCACTGAGTTAGAAAATAATAGAAGCTTGAAATAAAACTTTTACTTAACTGTATTGTTACAAGTGAATGTTCTTTGTGATCGGAGTGGTGATAGGAAAGCTGTTTTAAACTCAAAAGGTACATCCTTTTCTGCTTTCGCTCTCAGTCACTATTCAAAAGGAGATCGGCCCAAAAATCAAGAGTTGTTGCTTTATATCGATGAAAATTACAGTTACGCTTTGATACTTAACAACAAAGCACAATCAAATTTTCTTCCTAACGGTATTTAAAACAAATTATTAGCTATCCTAACAATCAGAGTAGTGGTGGCCCAGTGGTAAAGGCCCCGATTTACCGTGTTGTCGTTGTCGATCTTAGGTTCGAACCCAGCCAGACACCTTACTTTGTGTAAATATTTTCATCATCACTGCTCTCAAAACGGTAAAGAAAAACATGGTGAGGAAACGTTCTAGAACTAAAGACATTTGAAGATATTTATGTATATCTACCAATGCGCATTGGGCCCGCGTGGTAGATTACTGCCCACTCCCTATCGAAGAGAGGAGGCCTGTGTCTCAACAGTGGGAACATCATAGGTTGATTATGGTTATGCTAACATTGGATATCGATGTCACAAACACAAAGGTCAAGAGCTGGCCCAAAGCAAAAAAAAAATGGCGAGACAGAGCAAAGAAAGAACACAAAGGAAAAATATGCGTCACATCCACACGAAAGTTACTTTAATTTTATAATAAAATGCGGTTTCAATTTATTGAAGCTTGTATTTTTAATTATAAAGAGGAAAATTAATTTATTCTCGCTCTGCACAATAATTATGAATAATTCGATGCAAGTTCGTCATTATGAAAAGGTAAATTCAATGCTTCAATAGATGAAAACTTGGTAGTAAATACCCGGTTTGTGAAAGACAGATCTACACGATAGTTAACTAACACGCTATTAAACCTGAAATGCTGTGATTGGTGGACATAACAACAGCCAATCAAATCAATTGTGAGATTAATAACAGTCGATCGATTCTGTAAAAATTTCAACGTGAAAACTTAGGTAAATTGAGTTCTAAGTGAGCTGTTATTCAATCCAATTCTAGGGATTGACACTATTGAAATCGATCAGCCCATTATGTTAAATAGGCTTTCATAACTCAATTTAAATCAGTTTATTGCAAATATGTTGTACCGAGGTTTAAATAAGATTATAAGTTTCAAACATGCACCCTGTGAAGGCACCACAAAACAAAATAAAATTAATAAATTACATTTAATTACATTACAATACATTACATTTTGCATCATGTGTCATTTTTACAAAAAAAACATGGTTCAAATCAATATAATAATTATTGTTAATTGTTACTGTAGCTATCGTAAATTATTTATTTATGAGTAAAAAAGAATAAGAATAAGTTACATCAAAAATAAAATTAATTAATACAAATAAAATTTAAATTAAATAAACATTAACGAATACAAAAAAAATGTAGATATTTATACAAACAATGGTCAACGGTCAGCTATTTATGTCATTATGTTTTATTTATATATTTATTAAAAAAAAACATTTAAAAAAACTTGCAATCTGTTATAGCATTTCTGGTTCAAATAAGTGAACAATTTTGGTTTAAATAAATTGTTCCTTTTTATTTAAAAAAATTCTTAAGACACATTACATACGGGCCTGAAAAGAAAATAGATAGTTTTGAAACCGGTAATGCTATATCATTTTGGTGTCGCAAGTTTCGTGGCTGGGTGTAACGATCTTTATAGGGGAAAAGTGATATATTTTTCCTGACAAAACAACATATTTCAAAGATATACAGAGATGTGATAAGGATAAGGATATTGTATTCTGTAAATTTGGTCTACAGCTCCTCTCCACCTCCTATTTTCGTCAAGATACGTATGCATCTTTTTTGTAACTTGAACAGTTTATCTACGTTTGTACTACTACCCCAAAGTATTACACCGTAACGGAGCCAAGAGTGCGCGTATGCGTTATAGACTGCTTTAGCAGATTCGAAATCTGTAGATCTATTCAATTCCGATAAATCATAAGAGACAATTATTAGACTGTAAATTAATAACTTTTATTTACGTACAAAGGAG
This sequence comes from Omphaloscelis lunosa, assembly GCA_916610215.1. NCBI lineage: Eukaryota > Metazoa > Arthropoda > Insecta > Lepidoptera > Noctuidae > Omphaloscelis > Omphaloscelis lunosa. The sequence continues at coordinate 2,870,116 of OU744252.1, forward strand.
CTCGTGACTAAATAATAACAGCCGCAAGGGATGATCGAAGGTTAAGCTATGCTTGCCAAGGTTGGTCCGTGGATGGGTGACCATCCATTACATTATATCGAGACTCCTCCGTGCCTCGAAAAGCACGATAAACCATGATCTCGACTGTCATTCGTAGATCTTTGACGGGTTATGGGTAGTCAGAAGCCCGAAAGTCTTTTTTTTTAGGTGAGACATTATCAAATAACTTCTCCCGCTTGGTCTTAGCGCGAGGGCGTGTCAGACTCTTATTGACTAAAACTCACCCGTGTTCCTTCAGCTTCTTTACCTGTATTGCCAGGAACCACGGTATCCCCCGACTTTCCCGCGACCCCGGCAGTAAGCACCGGCCCTAGCGGATCCCGTCAGTTCTGCTGACATCTCTTTGAGACACGTGTGGAACACAACGCGCCGTTAACCCGGGCTTGGTACTTATCGGACGGCGAGCTACCCATTGCTCAACGTCCGTAAGCCCGCGCCTGCCGTAGCCGGGAATTGGCCTGCGATTCCCGACGCTTAGGATGGCCCCTGCGGCGGTAAGGGGCGTAAGGGCGCGAAATTTGCCTCTTCCTCACGCGTTCCGCCTCCTCCTTCGCGAGCATTACTGCTTCGCAGAAGGAGGTGATGGCGTCCCATGTCCTCTCGCTCCGTATCATGGCTTGGATCAGGGCCGGATGCGAGAGATCACCGCCGCCGATCGCCTCCATGAGAACACGGCGATGCTCCGCCCAAGTCAGGCAGACCTCCACCGTACCTTCAGGACGATCCACACAATGGTGACACTTGGGCGTTTCCTCCCGCCTTATCCAAATCAAGAACCTCCCGAAACAACTATGTCCGGTGAGAACTTGCGTCAGGCGGAAGTTGAGGATGCCATGGCACCTCTTTAGACACTCCTCAAAGACGGGAGTTATTGCCACAATTGTGGCGTGCCTAGCACTGGGTTGCCAAAATCGCACTCACCATGACGCCATGAGATCCCGCCGGAGCCCAAAAGTCTGACAACGAGTTAAGACTAGATACTGGAGACTGGATACGCCGTAGTAAGCTACGGCGTGTCGTATTACCCAGTAACTGGGATGTGGAGGTCGGATAGGTAGTAGCTCCATGTAAATAAATACTGGTATTCTACTGCATACGGTTAGACTAGAAGCTGACCCCAACATAATTGGGAAAAGGCAAAAGGAAATGTTTATTAAGGAGCATGAGAAATAGGTATGTCTTATTGGCGACTAGCTGTTGGCTGCGATTTCGTCTGCATCTATAGTTTAACACAAATATGCAGGAAGTAAAGTAGCGTATGTCTTTTTTCATGACCCAGGCTACCTATCGGCCAAACGTAACGATCAGTTATGTGGTAAGGGAGTACAAAGGTAACAAAGGCAAAGAGAGGTTTACGCATTAATAACTTTCGTATGAATGAATGTAGGTAAATCGCCTTTTAGTTCAAACAATAATTTTGCCTACTCATACACATTTTCTTTCTACCCTTTTCTCCTACAATCTCACAAAGCTAATGAAAATCTCAGTACCACAAAGTGCAACACAAAAGATCATTAACACAGACACACAGTCACACACACATACAAATAAGCTGCGACTCGACACCGCGGGTTTGCAAATAAATGCAATTAGAATTCACTTACGCCACGTGAGAAATATCTTTGAAGATGTGGTGTGGTGCAAGGGAGAAGAAACAGCGGGGGAAGGAATCCTGAAGATAGAAGTGATTTTACAACTGTTCTTGATACATAATAAGTATGAGCTAGTATTGAACTTGATTAGCAAATATTACAGTTGTTTGTCGCAGTAGAATACCAACAACTCACGTATACACGTACCTATCTAGAATTCTTAGAACAACCTTCGCCAAGCCGTCTACAAAAATGAAGTAATTGGAACTATTTTCATCAATGTTATTTTATAGCTACCCGGGATCGTAATTTCATTGAAACTAACAGTGTCTGGCCTCCCTCGCAACTATAATTATTGAGACCAAAGCCCGATAGTTTGTATCTATCTAAAAATACTACCCTCTTAAACAGTACTCACAAAGGCTGGCTATTACAAAGATCATTGCTCTCAAAATCCTGTCCCCGGTTATCTTTCACTAGATCTAACAAACCATGGACGCTTCAGAACCAATGAGGCGTCTCTCATTGGCCAGCTTAATATAATGGTCCATAAAAAAAGGTTGAAGGTCGTTCACGAATTGGCGACTAAGTCCAGGATTTAAGTGCTTGTTATTAGGCTGGAATGTATTATGTTATTTATGTATGGATGGAGCAGCAAGTGATTTAGGGGATTATACAAAATAGACGAAATGTCGACACTTCAAGGTTGGCATTTGTTTCTTCATTCATGATGTCTAAAGAAGTGACAAGTGTCATTGAAAACTTGCGACTCGCCCCTCCTTCACACGGGTGCAATAGCAACATGTAAAGCTATCAAGATTTCTGTAGGATATCTAAGAGAAATATGAGTTTATTTTAAGAGGCTGACAACAGCTAAAGCACTGTCACTGTTGGACTGCATAGAAAAGAGTTCTAGAAGCGCGATGACACAACGCTGGTAATTTATTGAAAAACATGAAGCAACTGTCTTTTTACAAAAAATCTATTGATTGGACAAAAAAAAAATTTAAACACTGTGTTACGTTAATATGTTGCTTCTAAAATAATCTGATACAAAATCAGAATGGTTGCATGTCTATTAATATGGTTTTTAATCCTAAAAAATGTTTTTTAGAGGTATCTTTAATATGTTGCTTCTAAAATAATCTGATACAAAATCAGAATGGTTGCATGTCTATTAATATGGTTTTTAATCCTAAAAAATGTTTTTTAGAGGTATCTTTAATATGTTGCTTCTAAAATAATCTGATACAAAATCAGAATGGTTGCATGTCTATTAATATGGTTTTTAATCCTAAAAATGTTTTTTAGAGGTATCTTCGTGATTTTTTCTATCGTATCAAATAGTATTATGTTTTCAACATACTATTTAACTAGCATAATATCCTGACGAATATCACATATTTTTCTGATTTTATTTACTGCGGTGGATCACATCGTTTTTGACGTTTTAGGCGTTTTAGGCATAGGTCCTGTTATATTTAATGGGTAAGCGTAAACTTTCCGCTGGATGCGGGAAGCACAGAACCGGTTGAAGTGGCGATGCTCGGGCTCTTTCGGCTAAAAAGATGATGATAATGATGATTAACCTTCCGGAATTAATTTTCTAAATGATGGTGAAAACCGCATCAAAATGCATTGAGCAGTTTAGAAGATCTAAACGGTCACACAGACAAACTCGGAAAGTGGCTTGGATATATTATGTATTATGATATAATATAGAAGAGAATGGTGTTGTCGATCTTATTACTATAACAGACAGGCAAATGTAACAAAATATTTTGGTAATATCCACTACAATGATGAAATACCTTCAATCAATATTTCATCGTCGATGCTACCTATATTCACCTTCATACCAAATGTTCAAATTCTCTTTGCAGTAAAGGATTTGCTTTGCCTTCAACCTAGCGTCGGGCTTAGAGTAAATCCGCCGAGTCATAATAACTAATGTGTATGGAAAACCCATTAAAACGGTCATAGCGAGTACCATTTTCACTGGAACTAACGTTGCTGTATAGATTCGTTTTCCAGTTCGAGACATTCACAGCATATTTGGAAATATCCTCGATAAATGCTGGAGGCTTAAGTAACTTACATTAAATTGGATCTGGGTAGTTGTAGCTAAATAATAACAGCCGCACGGGTCAAACAAGGTTAAGCTTTCGTTGCCGCGGTCAATTCATGGATGGGTGATAATATTGAGACCCCTCGGTGCCTTGTAAAGCACGTTAAGCCGTTGTTCCGGTTGTTATTTGTACATTTTTGGCAGTCGGGTACGGGTAGTCAGAACCCCAAAAAGTCTGACAACCAGTCTTACCATGGGGTATCGTGATACTCAGTAACGGGGTTGTGGAGGACAGATAGGTAGTCGGTCCATGTAAAATGGTGGTATTCAGCTGCATCTTGTAAAAGGCTAGGCAGATTGATTGATTGGGGTCAACTGACTAGCCTAATAGTGCTTGCGATGATAGTGGGAAATGGTCAAAGGGCTATATTAAGAAATTGTTTGCTTCTGCCAGCAAAAAAAAAATCATATAAGTTCTCAATTGTAACTCGCAATGGATTGTCGATGATCAGTGTAGTTTGGGGTATTAGCTTGGTAATTAACTGACGGAAAAGGAGGAATGGCTGCCACATCATATTAATTACCTTCTTTTACATTAAGGCCCTTTTCCTTGCTACTTCTTTGCTTTGACGAACAGTTTCCATAATGATCTGTACCCTAATTGTGTAATACACGATCAATTACAATTTGTATCAATTTGAAACAGATTGCTAATCCATTGTTTCATAAGTTGGCATAAAAATCTGCTCAACAACGTAAATAATGCAACAATGCAACAAACGCAATGAATTTTGTGGACCTGTCAAAATGAAACAAATTTGTCATAATCGTTTACGAAAATAAGTTACGCAATTAAGGTACTGATCTGAAAATATAAGTTTCTAATCAGTAAAATGTTTGCATCGTATGAAATCTTTCGATTCTGGCGGAATGTGTACCGTAGATACACCTCTGCCTAAACTTTCGAGAAATACAGGCTTATGTTCTCTTTCTATCGATAAGATTCTGCGTAGGTAAGACCTAAATCTTCAAAGCACTTGCGAGCTACATATTGTTACCTACTTTATAGATTTCTACCTTACCCATATAGGGTATAAAAAGAATCGAGAATATTCGCAGAAACATTACACTTTGATCGATGAGCTTCACAGATGACTGAACTTTCACACAGGGACCAGACGAATGAATATTGGAATTTAAATAATAAAAATACTATTAAGCTTTTTATTGCGATTTAAGCTGTTTTATATTTTAATGGCGCTATCAAGTTTTATGGTATTATAAAAATAAATTGCATTTCAATCACATAGAGTCGTATGATCGTCGTATTCGTGAGTATAAGTCGGAATAGTTTCAATTGTGGAGCAATTTACTTCACAATATAGGATGGTAATTTCCTATCTGATCGAAGTTTATGCATGATATACGTTTCCCACTAACGGAACCCATCTCCCTTAATGACGACAACCTGCACACCATATTCGTAATCTCAGTAGCCTCCATTTTGACATACAAAAAAAAAAACCATCATCATCTGCCTAGCCGTTTCCCAAATATTTTCGGGTGGGCTTTTAGTCTAACCAGATGAAAAAAAAAAAAAAAAAAACGTTGTTCCAAATTTGTCTAATGAACAAACTAAACCTAGCTCACCAAAATGCATGTTGTTTAGTTGTCAATATAAAAGCGAGTGGGATTGCGAGTGTATTTTACAGTTTGTATGTCAAGACATGTTTTCAATTTTCAAAGCTAAAAGTAGCCATTAATTATTTCAAACATTAAACTTGCACCACGCAACTAAAAACGTCTCCTCATGAAGCCCCGACCGAGGAAACCGACAGAAAGCAGCATAACTTTGACGCTTCACTTAAATGTATATTTATCTGGCCTTTTACAATCTTTTATGTACTGAAATTATATGACAATAAAGCTGAAATTAGAGTGACGAAGAGAGGGCATGTTCTTAGCTAAGAGTATTCTTGATACATTGGCGACTTGGCATCTTTTGAATGTACCTACATTTAAGTATGGACTTTATATTTAACAAAGAAATCTGGGAAATATTACTGTTGTCATAAAATGCATTCAGTTTTAAATTACAGCCACTATAAGTTTTCAATCGCCTCTCTGTGAACCACTTCAGGTTTAACCCACTAACTTTGTTTTACAGATGGATTTTAGCAGATTGAGCTCTGTCCAAATAGTGTTTAGTGAAATTCCGATTTATTCAGTAGTCAAGAAGTTTTAGATGACTGAGAAATAAGCGGCTAAGGGAAGGCTAAGGAGACTTTTATAAGAATATCAGAATAATAAACACAATACTTGTCATGTAATACAATATTTAGTTTAGATTATCATTTCAGAATTACCTTCTCATAGCAGTTGTCATGGTGCAGTCCTTCACAAATGATAAATACCCGAAACGTGATTTCTATTCGGGCAGCGATTTCAAGTCTAGTGGTGTGACCATCGGGCTGCCAAGTCATAGATCTCGAGTTCAAGCCCAAGGCACGCACCTCTGACTTTTCGGATTTTATGTGTGTATTGTAGAATTATCACTTGCTTGAAGGAAAACATCGTGGAGAAACCGGCATGCCTGAGAGATGTCGACGGCATGTGAAACTAAGTCAGAGGCCGTTGGGCAGCTTTAAAATTCTGACATCAGGTAAGTCACTAACCATACGAAAAAGCAGAAAGATTACTATTGGAATCCGTATTATTCTGCATAAAACACAATCTCATCCAAAGAATCGTAGTAGTAACTGTCTGTTTTCCTTTCATAGCTTGATTGGCTTTAACAACCAATGAATGTCTACCCTCTGAATGCCACTTCCAATGGATCGCAAGTTCTAACGACCGCTGCATTGAGCCACGTTGCAGTAAATTTTACTATGCACAGTCGATTGGTGATTGTTCGGGGTAAAACTTTATGTAAAAAAAAGTTGAAGTGAAAATGGTAGTGAGTGTAGATTTTCAGTGTGCGTTATTGATACATGGATTCATGCAACTGGGATATAATAATGCACTGAAAAACTAAGTTATGAAAAACGTATATTATTGAAAAGTATTTCAAGTGACAGAATATTAAACAAATTACCCTTTCAACCTTGTCAATGTTTACGATATTATTTGTTAATAAAATTCTAGTACCTGGGTGACCGAGCTCTGGTCTGGTGAAAACAGAGAATGATAGGATAGTACCTACTAATTCCATACTGTCATTATAGTAGGTACTTACTAATTCCATGCTGCCATGATCATTATTCTACTGTCAATAATGACGTCTATATTCATTATCTTGTTCTAAACCACAGAGTACATTATACTATTTCTAAACTTTGGGCGATCGAGCTCTGCTCGGGTGAAAATACGGAGAAAACTAATTTTCCCAGATATGAGACCTAGCTAGATTGATTTCTTGCCCTCGTAAACCCAACTTTCATCGAAATCGAAATAGAGCCGATTTCGAGAACGTGAGTAGGTACAAATATTTACAGAAATATATATACATACAAATATTGCTCATTTAATAGTATAGGATAAAATTGAAGTGTCTGTTTGTAATGTCAAAATAACAGATTTTTACTTAATGCTTAATTATGAAAGTTGATACGGTACCTACTTATATCAAACCATTTTTTACTTGTATTTAGTTAGCACTTAAATTGTATTTAGTTGTATATACATGTATATGTACCAATGTAATTATAGAAGTATATATTGTATAGAAATATGTATTTATAGTATTTATATAATTTTATAGGACTGCTTCGTTGGTCGAGTGGTCGCATAGGCTACTGCTGAGCATGAGGTTCTGGGTTCAATTCCCGGGTCGGCCAAAGTGTTATTGGGTTTTTCTATCCGAAAATTTTCAGTAGCAACACGGAGTCTGGATTTGTGCCCGGTTGATGGCAATAGGCTCGCCCCCTATTACATGGGACTTAAAACATAACTGGCGAAATTTGGGTGAACCTGCTACAGGGACACCTCTGCTCTACCCTTTGGGGAAACAAGGCGTGATGTTATGTATGTATGTATTTATAGAAAAGGACGATAAAGATGCCTTTCACCTCATTGAAGACAAAAAACACATACGAAATAATACACAATTAAATAAGTACGTATAAGTACGGTAACTCACCCAGCTCTCAACGCTACAAAGACAGTCGCCACAAAGCAACTTTATAATATTTTATACCCAACGCTTTCATTGCACTTCACATAACATCTCAGCTTTATTGCAAATGGTACTTGTACTACTCGTCTACTTGAGTAAACTTTTATAATATCAGTACAAATAAAAGAATACATTCGGATTAGAAATTATTATGTTTGAGGACATACGTTGGCATAACAACGGTTCCGGAGTATTTGTGTGTACCTGTGTGGCTGCTTGAAATTGTTTGGGTTGAATGTAAAATGATTGAATTAGAGTAAGCCTTAGCGCCTTTGGTTTAGACCGTTTACAGACCCTTTAGGTTCTTCATTTTCCAAAAAGAAATCGTCTTTTGTTCTGGTTCGAGTAGTGATGTCCCACTGTAGAGAAAATGTGCGACTTCAGACTTAATGATTTTTGTTTAAAATTTTCTGTTTTGAATAGTTACGCCCAACATTTTAAATCGTTAGATTCACCCACCCTGCCTGGACTAAAAATAGTCGAGTTGCAGCTTCGTTTTGACACTTCTGATACGCACAATAACTCAGTAACTCGACTTGATTGTGTAAACGCCATTATCATTGTGCGAGTTCACTCTTCTCAGTATGGACACACTTTTTCTTAGTTTTCCTGGCCCTGGTATATAAGTAAATTTGTTGTTACATCTCAGAGTAAAAACTAACTCGCCTAATTAGGTAGAGTTGTAGAATACCTACATCATCTGAAGAAATGTGTAAGATATGACTCTAACAGAAATGATAGGGGGAATAATCGGGAAAATGATTGGGTGTCGAGGTTGAACCAACTTGATTTAGGCATATTCCATGGAATTCTGATTCAACCAAATGGTGATAATGTGGCCCAAATGTAAGCCGTAGCAGTATGTGTTTAGAGTATGATGGACATACGTATTTCAATTGATGTTCAAAGGTGCCTTTTTGTGCATAATTGAAATAAATTATTTAACTTTAACATTGGCTTTGATTATAAATATTTAAAAAATCTAACGATTCAAATCTTTGGATACGTCTAACTCTTTGTGTGTGAACTTCTAAGTCCGATCAACTTTTTGATTGACTTAAGTAGCTTTAAGGAATACATATATTGTAGCCATTTGGTTAAATTAGCCAGCTAAATGGATGCCTAGGCCGTTTATTAAACGCCGGCAACCAATTAAATAGCTGAAGGACAACTAGCCAAGTCATTGAACGTAACGTTTAGCCAGATGGCTGAAGGTCGTGTAGTCATTTAGTTAAACTGATGGAAATAGGTAAGGTTAGGTAAGATCTGTGACCAAACCGCGTGCGAGCCATGCAAGTGAAGCGAGCGGTGTCGCAGCAGCAGCCGGCGAACACAATTTTCAAGACGCTCGCAGTTTTTTTTTTTTTTACCCATTTGAATCACTTGGCTGAGTCTTGGTCAGTCATCTCGAAGGGCTGACTTTCAATACTACAAATTGTTAAACGTTGAATGATTCTAGTTCAGTTAACTATCGGCCTAGACATCCAATTGGATGCCGGCGTTTAATAAACGACCTAAGCGTCCAATTAGCTGGCTAATTTAACCAGCTGGCTGCGACACATATACTACTTATTAAATTCTGTCAATGGGTTTATTTCCTATAATCCCTATAGTCAGAGGATTTAACTAAAATGTTGTGCCTGCTTTAAAGCTTCACTTATAGGCGCGACAAAATAGCGCGATACAACAGCGATAAGCGACAGCGCAAAGCGACAGCGCGATGGGACTCTTGTAGAACAATGTCTATGAAAACTTTAAAAAAGTTGTTCTAACAGAATCGCGTCAGACCGTCGCATCGCGCCTGTCTGCGAGGCTTTATTCAAAATATGAAATGGATATAGTACCAAAACATCATTTTTTTTATAATATTCTATTCATAAACAAAAATTGCAATATCATGTAACATGCATGAATGATAGGTCAAGCCCCGAACAAAAACCTGTTTTGTTGAATATGATACATTGTGTGATACGAACTTTAATATTAAAATGGCTGCTGGTTTCTTTTGACCAATGCTTTGTTATTTTTTGTTACAATTTTAATATTATAATAAGTTTATTTATTTTTTCTCACAATTGTTTGATATAAAATGAAATTGTATGTTCTGTAAATAGAATGTCGGAATCACTTTTACACGTCATATTAAAAAGATATTAAAAATAAGGTAGATGAGTTCAACGTTTCCTATCTGGCTACTCTGAGAAGAAAGGCCGAAACAAACTCAGAGGTCGCAGTCTCTTTTAAAGTCCAAACAGTTTTGTAGGACTTAACAATTTTTAACTATAAATTCACATTGTGAAAGCTGGTGCCTGATGTAGAAACCTGTGTTACACAGGTCACCAGGCCCCACTTAGTGACAGACAACTGAAACAAAAAAAAAAATTTAAGAAAAATAAAAGTAACAACAAAAGCCACCACACACCCACTAACTGCATTTGTTGCTACTTTTATATTTCTTCTCTTGGTAGTGAATGTATAGGTGAATTGTGGTGAATGTGTAGGTGAATGATGGTGAAAGTGTAGGTGAATGGGGGTGAACATGAAGGTGTATAGTGGTGAATGGTAATTATTTTAAACTGACTGTGTGTTGGAAATTGGAAATATGGAGCCTTATGGCTACATACAATATCGAAATTCGTAACAAAGATGCGGAAGGCCGGAATACAATGCTCTCGCGCACAATTTTTCTTCTGTTTTTTGTGAGTTACAGGGACACACACTAACAAAAATGAATAACAATCTAAAGGACTTTTGAAGAGTTGTTTCCGTGTCTTTCAAACCCCCGATCCAAAATGCAAAAGATGACGATGATGACATCGTGACGTAAGTTTCAAATTGATATACTTATTTAATTATTTCATGTCAGTTTCAATAAAATAACATCACGGCTTGTTTCCACGAAGGGTTGAGCAGAGGTGTACCTATATTACATTCACATTTTGCCAGTTATGTTTTAGTCCCATGTAATAGGGGGCGAGCCGATTGCCATCAACCGGGCACAAATCTAGACTCCTTGATGGTACTGAAAAATTCCAGATTAAAACACCCACAAATATACTTAGATAGACCTAGACCGAGCAACTACCTCGCGTGCCATGCGCGTGCCCAACTAACGTACAATAATCGTAAGCTGCCACTTTCGCGCTCAGTCTGCATCGGTGCCACGCTTGTCGCACGTCAGTTAAAAAAATGAAAATGGTTAATTGCATTGTTATAAATTGTAAAAACTGTGCAAATGTAAGGAGAAAAAATAAAGGAAACGTTTCCTAGTGCTTGTGACGTTATAGTAGGTAGTCAAAAAATGGCACGTTTGGTTTTCATACAGATCGTGATACTTGCGTTATGTAGGTCTATCTTTATCTGTGGAAAAACCCAATAACACTTTGCCCGACCTGGGAATCGAACCCATAAGAACTCATTCTCAGCAGTAGCTCTTGCAACTACTAGACAAACTAGGCAGTATGTAAATAAAATAACTTTAATATTAAATTATCCCCATATCGATGACCAATTAAATCAAAGCATGTTTCTTTTCATAAATTTTGCTATAAATAACGAATTTTGAAAGTAATTTGACACGAATAAAAACTGGTTTTGGATTAATTACCTTTTGGATAATAATATGGAGTCATAATTAATGAATTTTCCTTTATAATGGGAATCTGCTGCTTAATAACGTCAGATACGCGGTACGTGATCCGATCCGATACTAATTAGCTTTCCAGAAATATTTTTAAACCGAAGCATTCTTTTTGTAAATTTATTTTCGTTGTTCTAATAGGATATTACTATTTTTTTGAATTTTTAGGGCCAATTCCAACAATGAAACTGAACGTGATTACCATCTTAATCGCTGTCAGGAACTGTCAGTATTAATATTTTATAACAATGGCGATGCTGACAGCTCTTGAACGCGTTTTAGATGTGCTGATCGTGTTCATTTTCATTGGTAAACCGTAAAACGGGGTGACATTGATTAATTTTAAATTTTAAATGGGTGCCACGCTTACAATTTCAACGACAAAAATGTTAAAAAAAAATTCTAGATACTTTTTTTAAAAAAAAAAATGTATATACAATATTGCTTATCAAAGTTATATTGATACTGGGGCTACTTTGTCACCCACTCTTTTATTTATTCCTTCGTAAAGACACCCCGATATACGATAAAAATCAAAACTTTTTTTTTTAGAAACTGTCGTTTATGTATTATTGCGATTTGTATGTTTTTGGGGTTACTTTGAGTCAAGTTGCGAATTTGATGGTGGGTACTACAATATTAACAAACGAGATAAACTAAATATTTTTTATTAATATTTAAGAAAAAAAGTAACATTAGCTCAACATTATTACTCTTAACATTTACTTTCGAGATCAATTATATTTTTATCACTTAAAACTAGATCAGTCTTATAATCATATAAATCGGATTTATAAAATAAAAAAATCAACAAGTAAAATGTTATCAAAAAGTTAGATAAAAAATAAAAAATAAAACTACAATTCTTTGATCGTCATGTCATTTGGGAACGAGTAGCATTAATAGAACATACATAATAATATGTCTTTTTCCCCTTCTGTGATCCAAATTTTGCTAAAATAAATTGTCCTATTGTGGGAATCTGTGTGAAATCGCTTAAAATATTTCTAGCATTATTCGGCACTATATTTTAAATATCTGAATCGCAATCGGTAATATCATGATTGTTGTCCTCTTGACCATTTTGATAGCTTCTGGATGGCTCGCTGATAACAGGAACAGCACTTCGCATCAATTGTTGCATAGACGCTGTTTCAGTTTGTACAGGACAATCATTTCGATCCAATGTGTGTTCAAGCTCAACAACATTATCCTCATCATTCGATGTTTCATCTACTGTCAAGATACTTTTACCGGGTTCAATTTGCAGTCTTGTCCTCTTCCTTGGTGGCTGTGAATCATTCCCAAATCTTTGCTCTCTTAAAAAATCTGTTAAGGAATCTCGGACGACAGTTTCCATCAGGAGAAGGTGACTCAGGTGGCAATTTGTTTAAATCCCTGTTTCTATCAAAAGGAGCGATACCTAGTAGTCTTAAAACTACTATATATACCTAGTAGCCTTAAAACTACTCACAAAATAAAGCAAAAGCAACAAATGGAGTTAAATTAATAATTTGTCTACCACTACCATTGTGGTGAAATTGATAACTATCAAAGTCGCCTCGTATATCCTATTAATGTAGCCCCGATGAATTTATAGTGTTCATGCAAAATAAAATGGCGGCCGTAACCAAAAATGCAAACATGCTCTAAATCTTAAAGAAACGTTTAATTAAAACAGTGAAAAACTACAAATAAAAAAATAATACTTATGCCTGTGCCACTGAAGTTATTCAGGCAATTTTTTCAAAGCTTTTTGACACTAAACTTTAACAAATATTTTTTTATAGTTCCGACAGCAGATATGGTTCCTGTCAGTCTGGCCAGCAGAATAAACAAAATTTTGGCTGCGTTCAGTATCACGTAATAAATCCAAAAAACATACCAAGTTTAGCTATCATCAAAGTTACCCCAGCTCTCAAAGTAACCCCATTTTACGGTACCTTCTACTGGTAGAGGTGCCTACATGCAATGGTGCTTGACTTCACAAAATAATATCAAAAGTGAGATCTGCACTGCTCTAAAATATAATACTTTTGCATGAAGCTGTTCAAAAAACTGTTCGAAAAAATTACGGTAAAAACATTACGATACAATTTTATGAAAATGTCTAAATGATTGAGGGCAAAATCACTTAGATATTTTCGTAAAATTTTGATGAACAACGATCTAGACAATATTGGTCCCAAATTAGACTTTAATGAAAAATTTAATAAAATTCCAGAAAACCGTCTGATCGACCGTCTTGTATTTTTAAATCCCTATACAGTAATATAATCACCGTTATGGCCGGTAACGCGGCACGTGTAGTTAAGTGGGCACTTGATACCGGCTGGTATCGACAGCTGTATCGATTAAAATAATCGGTATTCAACTAATTTCATAGTAGGTACTCGTAATAACAAGGTATGACATTGGCTTAGAATTTATAAAAATAGAATGCATTTTTGGCATAGCTTTTATAAAGTTTCGACCAAAAAGCCATGCGAAATCGTGCATAAATACAAATCATATTAATTTCAGATTATTTCCTATACGTGTATGATATCCTACCTAATCATGGAGTGTAAAAATAAAGCGAAGAAGGGTAAGTTATTAGTAATTTAGTCGTTCAAAAAGTGCTTCTTTTCTGCCTAATTTGAATAAATGGTTTTAGTTTTATTATTTTGTAAAAATAATTGGGCAAGACGATTAATTACTCCATGGTCCTTAATAATATCATAAGTATCGGAATAGTTCCAGGACCAAAACTATGTCCCGGGTTGACAGCGCGTTGTGTTCCACGCGCGCCTCAAAGAGATGTCAGCACAGCTGAAGGGGTCCGCTAGGGCCGATGCCTGCCGAAAGACTTACTGTGGCCCCTGGCAACATACAGGCAAGTGAAGGAACACGGATGGGTTTTAGTCAGTAAGACTCCGACACGCCCTTCCGCTGCGCCCAGAGCGGGAGAAGTTATTTGAATTTCTCACCCAAAAAAATGGACCAAACTAGGTATACGAATGAATAATGTCCTCATAACTAATTCCATATTACGAGCAAAGGAAATGCATCACCGTATTAATGGAGTTTTCCCTCCAGATTATAATGCAGTACGGAAGCACTTAACTTTTTCTACATTGTTCGCTGCTCAAACGCAGGTCTTTGTGGTTTCTAAATGTCAGTAAGTATTGTATTCTTAGTAAATGCAGAGAAATCGTTGTGAATGCTGTTTTTGTAGTCAAATAGACCGTAGTGTATTTACAAAGGAATCTACGTAGTTTTAGGAATGAAAAAGGCTAAATAGTATCCTTTTGTAGGCTATAATCATTTTACTCTTTAAAAATAATTATCTTTAAACCAATTATTAAGCTTTAGAAATGTGATAAAAATGCTCACTTTTAGTATCTTTAACAGATGCATATTCCTGAGTTAAAAAGTACCTAACACAGTTTTTAACAATACATAACACAAAACGCATTCGAAAAATCATAACTATTCATAAAGTATTCATCAAAATATGGATAGCAACGTCATGTTACATGGATATTGGCAATATTTTGATGGACAGATATACTGCAAGTTGAAACGGTGGAGCGCAACACGAGTAGCCAATCATTACGAAGCAAAGCTGAGTACGGTCTGATAAACAATTCAGAGAAATATTTTTGACAAAATTTTCGCAATTATTTTATTTGAAATACGGAACAAATATTTGCGTTCTACAGATGCTACCTATGCTGGGTGGAGGTATTTATTACAAGTGAGATTTATGTCAGTGACTTCAGCCCCGACAAACGACGTGTAATTGAAAATCTCTTAAGCGGTAAAAAAAATCAGCTTTTTCCTTGATGTTATCGAGTTATGCAAACATAATGTGGATGTTCCACATGAATCTAAATATAGGCTCATGCTGGAGAGAGTACAAAACAAGTTTGTGAGGTACTTGTACTTGCGCTTGTATGGTGTATACCCATTTTATCCGCTTATGTACCCGACTTTATTTATTTTGGGTATGGTTGGATATAATGAACTGAGGGTCAGGAGGGATCTTGCACTCATCTCGTACATATTCAAAGTACTTAAAGGGTACATAATGCGGACATCTTAAGGCACATAGGTTTGTGTGTTCCGGATCGGTACGTGTGGCGACGACGTCAGCCCCGGCTACTGGCGGAGCCGCGCGCTCGGACCAATCTTTTGAGGCGTCACTGACGCGTGCACTCCGCACTCTCAATGTCCGCACTCTTAATCTCATAGCTAATGACTCGGACCTATTCTGTTGTTCTCTGAGTGAGTTCACAAAGAATGCATTATTTGTAATAAGTTACAAAATTTAATTATAATTATAAGTTAATAATAAGTTAGGATAAGATTAAGATAAGTACGCTATCGCAATAGGTGACCCTGTAATGATAGATGTAAGTTGAAAAAAAAATAAAAAAATAAATGAGCAGCTGATTTTATCGGGATTTATATCGGTTAGTCTCATAATATTTTTTTTTTTCATAATGATGAGTAAAAAGTTCCTTTAAGAGCATTTCAGTTATTTTAATTAGAAGGTGTAATTTTATATACGATAAATAATTTTATTACAAGAGTGAAAATATCTTGCTGCGTCAAGTAAAGCTCACACTACTTTACAGTAAAGAAAAATAAATCGTGAGTACACTTTTGTTATACAAAAAGGAATTTGATTGCGGTACGGAAATGGCGTCGGCTGACAGTTCTTTTCATTACACGGTTTGTGTGGTAAAGGTTTTCGGGTTAGTCATATAATATTATTTCATGAAAATATCTGACCCATCACTCGTAATAAAATTAGTTTTTTTTTTTTTATAACATGAATCAATCAATTCTAAAACACCTACTACGTACACGAAATGATACAGTTTGATACACTAATGCCCGTTTTCACCGACAGTTAAGTAACACCTAAATGAATCCCTAAATAAAAGTGGCACTGTTGGATTTTCAACGCTAGGCTCAGAGCTGAGAGTTGAAAATCCAACAGTGCACTTTTAGTTCGGGATTCATTTAAGTATCACTTAGTGTTGGCGAAAATTAGCACAAGGCCCAGTTTTTAATCATCAGGTAACTTTACTGAATAATAAACATGGCGGTTTGACATAATATTTTCTATACAAATCTGTCAAACTGCAATTTTATTCTCAGTTGAAAATCCTACACTATTAAACGAGCAATATATATATTTCTATGTATGTATATATATTTCTACTCACGTTCTCATAATCGGCTCTAACGTATTAGATGAAAGTTGCAATATAGGGGTTGCAATATATTTACAGGGGAGAGAAATCGATCTAGCTAGGTCTCGTATCTGGGAAAATTCGTTTTCTCCGTATTTTCACCCGAGCAAAGCTCGGTCGCTCAAAGTTTAGAACAAGATAATGAATAATGACGTCATTAGTGACAGTGGAATAATGATCAAGGCAGAATGGAATTAGTAGGTACTATCCTAGACTATGTATTAAATTAGCATTCTCTATTTTCACCAGAGCAGAGCTCGGTCGCCCAGGTACTGAAACTGAACAGATAAATTGATGTCACTAGGTACTTAATTCGATCCAATTTGACTCACATATCTCCAGTATCTTGACATTTAATTATGGAGTCGTTCAAAAACTTGCGGAAAGCTCTTACGAAATCATCAATCCAGATAATAAGAAAATAAGACGGGTGTAGGAGGAAAATCATATGATATTCTCCTAGCTACTGATGTGTTCCGACAGATAAAGGTACCAGTCCATTTGTTAACTAAGATTATTGGCCAGGTATATAATAATATCAGGTTGCTTATTCTTATAATATTTTTTAAACCTTTTTTTCCGTCAAATTAATTGGTTGAATGTATTTAGAGGATTTTGGCAGTCATCAATTTGTGAATTGTAGTTTTTATTATTTTATTATTGTACTCTTATAGAAAGAAAGAAAGAAAGAAAATATTTTATTTGGGACACGCACAGGAAATACAAAACATAATAAAAAAAAGGTACAAACATTAACAAAAATAAAAAAGGAGCATTCTAGACTAACAAAAAAAAAAAAGGAAAATACGACCTGTGCGAGGCCAAAAAGGCTCCTATCTCAGCATGATGCTGCGATATTTAAAAATAAATAAATACCGCAGCGCTGGTATTCTGATAGGGCCCGCTGTGATGCCACGGACATACCTACGGACCTATAAATCCCAGGGGATTACAAAATAAATAAAACAATACAAATAATAATATAAAACAAATAAAAAAGAAAAACAAAAACATTGTTTGATAAATTAAAATAATCACCGCACACCCGACACGACGCACAGTGGGCTGAAAATCGGCTTTCATAGACATTCGATTTTTTTTTCGAATTGGTCAAATTTTTTGATTGGAATTGTTTAAAACAATCATGACCTTGAGGTATAATTGGTATGACGTCATAGAACATAGTGGAAGATAGACTTTTGATTTTTTTTCAAAATACTTGTATGGGAATTATCATAAAATCTTCAATATCTCAGCTATCGCATATTTGCGCAAAAGAATTCTTTCACACAAAAAATCTCCTATTTTTTTGCCAATTTTTGATATATTTCACTTTTATGGCAGAGGTGCGATGAAAAAGAAAAAAAATAAAAATAATTTTATTATTTTTATTTCTTCATTTATAACGATTATAAATGAATTTAATTACGCATTAGAATAATATAACAAAGAATATATAGCACAATAGTCTAGGCCATCGTGAGCCGCTTTTTTAGTCATTGATTTTTATACTACCTAGCAGAAAAACAGCATCTTATACGTAAAAAAACAATTCTTAAATTGTTGACAACAAATACTCGACTTTATCGGAAGCCTGACCCTTTTAGCCTATAACAATTACCGAGAATTATTGCTAATAGGTACCTACCTATTAACTAATAGGTAGGTGATCACTGATCACCTAATTTAAGTTTTATTATGACAATGAAGGGTTTTTAGGCTGATTACTAATCGTTCTCCAGAGGTAGAACTTACAGAATCACTGTGCCTAATGGGTTATTATCATTAGGGTATAATAACAGTTAAACATATAATATACAACTACAAATATGACTTACATTTAAATTTTAAATAGTTTTATATAAAAAAAAATAGAACAAAAATAGTACCTAAATCTAAATACATTCTAAAAATAAAATTTAATTGATTATTTACAGACATGCTCTAAATTAATACTAACAAAAGTAAAACTAATAAAAAGTTAGTAAATAAACAAAAACATCTTAACCTACTGTTAGTCACAATCACTACATTCTGATTCTGATTCAGATTCGGAATCTAATTGATTTATATCGCAAAATTCGACATCGGGTTCTTGCAGGTTATCCAAAAGATCCCGAGTTTCAGAGAAGAGAGCTTTCCTGTTCTTTACATCCATAATTGGTCTAACTGAAGAAATGAGAGGGTCTGAAGTGAGAAGAAGCATGTTTAGAATGTCTTCATTAGAACATTGTCTGCTCTTTTTTCTTGAATGATGACATCTAAATCTTCGAAAGTCCTTATTACGAGCCTCTGATGCTTCTTCTGAAAGACACCCAATTGGTACTACTGCATTACAAGCTATAATATCTGCCCCATGTACAAGTAACTTGTGCACAGTTGACGACATGTAATACCAGTTATAAAGTGCCAAATACCTCTCTGCTGTCTTTAGGCAGTACTCTTTAAATTTTTCAATATATATATTTTCTTCTGATGTAATAGCCTGTAAAATAACAGCAAATCTCCGAATCAAATTCTCATCCAGACCCGTAATGGCTGCGGTTTTTTCCGGAAATTCAAAAAATCTCCGTGCTGTATTTCCATCGTTGGTTGTTCCTGAGCCTTGTTTAACCACACCTATGATCAGGTTCAGTTCCCGCTTGAAACCGTCTTGGATTGTTTTTTTCCTTGCCTGCAGAATAGCTTTATCTTCTTCCCCTTTTGCCATCCATTTTTTAAGATCTTGTCTGTAAGAAATATTTAAAAGGCATTCCATGCAATTGATGCGTGCATGTAACGAAGACAGCCCAAATTCGTATAAATTCTCAGAAACAGGCCTTTTTAACACTTCCGTTAAATTGTTCATCTCTGAAGGTTTTGCCAAACATAAATAGCAAACTGAGCTGGCTTTGGCTTCAGAGATGTAAGTGCAGACCTTGCCATCGATCATGGTCATCTTAAGGTCATGGGTGACCTTGTTGCTGCCACTATCTGTCGGTCTCAACGCTTTTATTTCTTCTTTCATACTGTCTAAATGCTCATTGACAACCAGTTTGCTTTCTTTCATGAAGCTAAATCGCACGGGACGACAAAATGATGAAGAACAGGGTTTCGGGTTTTTCCATATGGTGTCACTGCCATTGATTAGTTTCAATGGAACTAATGATGTCATGAAGACACTAGAATCATCATTTTCACTGTCCATTGTCTGTTTATATCTGCTCTGGCTAGACGCACCGTCAAATCCCCATTTCGATATTAATATTAACTGTTTCTGTTCTACGCACTCAGGTAAACTGTCGAAGATTCTTTTGACTGTTAAATCTAATAATCCTTGAAGAGAAATTTTTGCTGATGAATCCGTCACTGTTATTGTTTGTTTGGAAGGATAACATTGTAATTTCGCCTGTTGAACTTTGTAATAAGATGGATACAAATCTTTTACGCCTTCACGTATGGCTGTTTCTCTCAATGTTATATATTGCCACTTAGATAATTTTAAAGAGAGAAATATGCCAAGTGCCTTCTCGGGTGTGAAAACTTGCTTGGCCAACGATTGATGAATTAAATTATTGAACTTATCAGCAGCTCCTGGATTTGTCAACATGAATTCTAGTGCTGAAGCAATATTCTCCTTTCCTTCTTGTCTCATCTTTATGATAGCAGCATATGCTATCTCACTGGACTCACAATTTTCTTGATCTGTAATTCTCCTTCTTTTTTGTTTCTTTCCTAGATCTTGAAATGGTTTACGAGTTGGTGCCTTTCTTTTTGTCATTGTTCCAACTGATATTGCTGCTGATGTAGATGTGGAAGGTTGAGGAGATATGGCATTTACTTCAGAATCCACAATGCCTGAAGCAGCAGGTACTTTTATGCAACTAGGCCAATCAATATCAGTCTCAAGCCAGTTTTTGTGTTCCTTTAAGAAACACTCCAGTTTTCTGTTGGCTTGCTTCCATTTCCTTGTAATAGCTAGTGTAATCCTTCTGCAATATTCTTTTAATGTTAAATTATCTTCATCGGAGAGATTTAAGTTCAAACGAGAAACTACAGCATTATATAGTGCAAGGCTGTCACTGTACTTCCCCGAATTCTTCAAAATCATGAAGAAATCTAGGTAAGTAGATAAACTCTCCATTTTTTGCAAGCACAATTTCACTGTTAACACAAGGGGAAATCAATGTGAACTGAATAATTGTTCCCAATACTGCACTTTAAATACCTGTGAGATATCTGTACAGAACTAAATTAACCCTAATGATTATAACTCATTAGGCACCTGCACAGTGATTCTGTAAGTTCCTCTGGAGAACGATTAGTAATTAGCCTAAAAACCCTTCATTGTCATAATAAAACTTAAATTAGGTGATCAGTGATCACCTACCTATTAGTTAATAGGTAGGTACCTATTAGCAATAATTCTCGGTAATTGTTATAGGCTAAAAGGGTCAGGCTTCCGATAAAGTCGAGTATTTGTTGTCAACAATTTAAGAATTGTTTTTTTACGTATAAGATGCTGTTTTTCTGCTAGGTAGTATAAAAATCAATGACTAAAAAAGCGGCTCACGATGGCCTAGACTATTGTGCTATATATTCTTTGTTATATTATTCTAATGCGTAATTAAATTCATTTATAATCGTTATAAATGAAGAAATAAAAATAATAAAATTATTTTTATTTTTTTTCTTTTTCATCGCACCTCTGCCATAAAAGTGAAATATATCAAAAATTGGCAAAAAAATAGGAGATTTTTTGTGTGAAAGAATTCTTTTGCGCAAATATGCGATAGCTGAGATATTGAAGATTTTATGATAATTCCCATACAAGTATTTTGAAAAAAAATCAAAAGTCTATCTTCCACTATGTTCTATGACGTCATACCAATTATACCTCAAGGTCATGATTGTTTTAAACAATTCCAATCAAAAAATTTGACCAATTCGAAAAAAAAATCGAATGTCTATGAAAGCCGATTTTCAGCCCACTGTGCGACGTTCCAACATCACTTGTCCACGGTACGGACTATTATATATAATCTATTGTGACAAGCGAAGGGATGCGCGCAGGAGTGTATAGTCTATGGCACAAATCTGCGATGGAATCGGCTGTCAATTTTACTCTGCAAAATATTTATGTGTTTCGCTTCTTTAAATGAAAATAAAACTATAATTTTTGTAATGGAATGTTTACGTGAAGCGGGGGGCAGCAGCGTGCGCTTTAGTGCATGCGCGGTCATGTGCTGGGTGCAGGCGCTATTCATACGTTTTGTTGTACTGAATTTCGTGGATTTTTTTTAAATTCTTGGTTTTTAACTTTGATCTTTTATTCACTAAGTTCAATCCCAAAGTATGAAGTAGATTTTAAAAGAGTAACGGTGGAGTTTCTTGCCCATTCTTCTCCATACGAAAACTACCTTTTGGAAGGGGCGACTAGAATCAATTATATACTTCTGTAAATTTTGACGTTCAAAAGTGCCATACATGGGCCGCCTATTTGAAATAAATGATTTGACTTTGACTTTGATAAAGTAGTGTATGAAACTGCACATAACTAGGTATTATAACACTCGTTTGATAATATTAAAAACCTCGCCTTGGACCCGGTTTTTAAACACACACTCGTGTTTTAATACCCCTCATTATGCAACAGTTTCATATTTTTTTACTATTTTATCAAGTACATGCATACTTTATCGAATGATAATTATATGTTAAACTACTCTATAATTCCACCAATGATATTTACAACATCTGCACTGTACAGTTTTCACCCACATTTTGCCAGTTATGTTTAAGTCCCAAGTAATAGCGGGCGAGTCTATTGCCATCAACCGGGCACAAATCCAGACAAATACAGGTACGTGCTGTTATTTTTCTTTTTGTTATATTATTTTATTACTCACATTCTTTTTCCAGCACACCATTTCATGACAAATATATAGAAAACCACTTTGATAGAACTACCAAATAATATTTTATTTCCCCTCAAACGGTCGTAACGAGATATTTACAAGCCGTCTATTAAATTAAATTTTCAGCTCAGTAACATTGTATTCATTTTAATTATAATTGACAGGTTCTATTATGCATACGTGGTAATTATAACAATGATTTTGATGAACAAGGCAAGTCTCTAATTACAGATTGTTATCAACTCATATAATTAAACGCGTGTGTTGTTAGTAACATAGATAGTTTTAATAATACATCTATGGTTGGTAACATGAGTCTAGTACATGCCAAAAAAAAATAGAGGTTCGTAGTCGTATTCTGTCTACTTAACTTACATAAATATGCTTAATTTCTTTATCCTAACGCTCTCATATATCTTCGACAGTGTCGAAGCGTTTTTGTTCTTATCTAAGTATTATAGATTGTTTTATAAAAGTTTACGAGTTTCTTTCAGTCTCTTCAGAGGCAATTAGTTATTACTAAGCATCTGTCAATTGCCGGCCATGGGCAAGCAACTCGGTATTTAGTATTTTCTCGTTAAGTCTATTTCACTCATTTAGTTAGATGTGTGAACGATAATATAATAACTATGATCAATAAATCAGAAATAAATAATTTGTACTTTTTTATCTGCTATCTGTACGTCCGTTGGATTGAGGTTTTCTTTAGTGGTTTAATTCAATTTATAAATACACTAGCTTCCGCCAGCGGCTTCCCACGCATTATCTCTTTATAAATTTCGCGATCCTAGAGAAAAGTAGCATTTATCCAGGTCAAGAAAAAAAAAAAGAAAAATTGCCAAAATTAATTAAAATTCATTCAGCCATTTTGGCGTGAAAGCGTAACAAACACACAAAATCAGCGTCAGGTACACTTTGTGTTGTCATCTGACATTATGCTGAGCTGAGGCCCTTTTGGCATTATAATCGTTGTTTTCTGTTTTTTATAGTTATAAGATGTATTTTTCTGCTTTAATGCTAATAAATGAATTTTTCTTTCAAACAAACAAACTCACTTTCACATTTATAATATTAGTTAGGATAGCTTATTTTATTTACTCAGTAATAATATAGTAATCTACAGGTGAAAGATTTTTTAAATCGGTCCAGTAGTTTTTGAGGTTATTCATTACAAACAAAAATACAAATATTTCCTCTTTTTATTTTTATTATTTATTTATTTATATTCACATATGGTTAGTATAACTTATAGTATAACTTATAACATTATGGTTAGTATAACCAAGCCCCACAAAACCGTAGTAGTGGTTTGACTGTGGGATCGGTGAGTCTCTATACACTCAATAAACTTCGTATTTAAAACTAATTATTATTTATTAGCACTTTAACATATTACTAAATAATATTTTTAAATTATTTTTTTTAAATATTTTCGTTCAATTTACTCCTTATGTCTGCTGGTAGACTGTGCAATAGATATGGTCTTCGTTTTTTAGAGTTCGGGCACCATAGTAATTAGTGACTCTGGGTACATTTAATTTGCCAGCAGCCATAGATTGTGTGTTTATAGTTGTTGATTACATGATTTAGGTTATGCTTTTGGATACCTAGGTGGTTAACCGCTAAAATATACTTAAGTTTGTAACTAATCGGTAGAATTTTATATATTTTAAATAGTTTCTTATTTTCCCTTACAACTGTTTTTAGTTTTTTGAGTAACAAGTAGTTTCAAGAATCGTATTTGAAGAGCTTCTAATTTTTCCAAATTAGTTTTGATTCTTAATACATAGCTGTCAAGAGCATAACTCATAATATAATCTACTCATGACATGTATATACATCTTAATACGTTAATAGGAACCTTATAGCTTAGGTGGTATTGTTTACTAATAACGTTCTTAATTTACTACAAATATAGTCCATGTGTTCCACCAAGAAAAGTTCTCATCTATTTTCATGCCGAGGTAAGTTACACAGTCAACTCTTGCAATAGTAGACCTATTTTATTCATAGTCCAGTAAGTTATTATGGTGGCATATATAATCATGGGGAAATTAAAGTGAAGCCGCACTATCAGGTCGCAAATATGGCGAATGAATCAACATTAATTTAGTTTTATCAGCGTTTAATATAATGTCATTGTCATGCGACCATTTAACAACAGCGTCAATCGTCAACAGTGTTAGAACAGGAGCGAAGAATGCACAAGTCATCTGCAAACATATACGCTGAACAATGCTGTACCACTTGGCACAAGCTGTTAACATGCATAATATAGCAAATTGGTCCACATCACGAGCCCACTTTGCACTTCGACTCTGTCACTAAGCGCGTCTTCCACCTTCACACGATAGGAGCGCGCGGTGAGGTAATCACGGAACCATGGGTTCATTGGTTCTGTCACTCCAAACTCCTCCATTGTATTGAGGATGGTATCAGATTGCAGTGTCAAATGCTTTTTTATAGTAAAACAATATTGTAACAACAGATTTTTTATCCTCTAGTATAACTATTAATTTCGTCTGTGAATTTTGCTAGCAATGTATTTGTAATTTTTCCTTTTAACCGTGAACCGCGTTGACACTCGTTATTGATGTTATTTTTTGTAGGTAGTTACTTAATTGATTGACTATATAATTTTCTATAATTTTATCTATACTAGATAAAATTGATATAGGTCTAAATTTTGATACATTTTTACGATCACCTTTTTTGTGGTTGGTTCTCTTTAAGCTTGTTGGGAACTTTGTAGTTTTTGACGGTTAGGTTTATTAGTTTAGCTAACCTACCTACCCTACCTACCCTACCTATCCTACCTACCCTACCTACCCTACCTACCCTACCTACCCTACTTACCCTACCTACCCTACCTATCCTTCCTACCTACCCTACTTACCCTACCTATCCTACCTACCTACCCTACCTACCCTACCCTACTTACCCTACCTATCCTACCTACCTACCCTACTTACCCTACCTATCCTACCCACCTACCCTACCTACCTACCCTACCTACCCTACCTATCCTACCTACCTACCCTACCTACTTACCCTACCTACCCTACCTATCCTACCTACCTACCCTACCTACCTACCCTACCTATCCTACCTACCTACCCTACCTACCTACCCTACTTACCCTACCCGTACCTATCCTACCTACCTACCCTACCTACCTACCCTACTTACCCTACCTACCCTACCTATCCTACCTACCTACCTTACCTACCTACCCTACTTACCCTACATAAACCTCACGGAGCCCGAGACCTTTCCAACGAATGCAAAACCGTGGAAATCGGTTCGTGTGTTCTGGAGTTATAGCATCAGGAAGGAAAACCCGACTTATTTTTATATAGTAGAATAATAATAATGTAAATAATACTATTAATTTTTGCTTGTACATCTGGATTGCTGTAGTCGTTCCGTCTGCTATCCATTGTATGATGCATGATGGCGGTAATAGGAGAATTTATTTGCAACTAGCTGACCCCACAGACGTTGTCCTGTCAAAATTTTAATGATTCATCCAAAAATCATATAGAACAAAACACTTTCAGTTTTTCCCGAACTTTCGAATTTTCCGGACAACTTTACCTATTTATCGTTCCCTGAAAATATTACGCGTACTAGCTACAACAACTAGTAAAAAAAAAAACAAATCGTTCCGGCCATTTCGTAATTTTTATCTATAAAGAAAAAGCTACAAGGGGCGGTGATGTTGCGCTCTATCTGCCCTGAGGGTGCATAAGAAACATCAAAGTAAAGAAGGGACATTACTTCGTGCCCCCTAGAATTATTTTCGTTATACCTTCAAGACGCATATAATATCTATAGGATTTGACTCATCGAATCAGACACCATTCAACCCAGCTATTATCGTAGGGTCAGTAGCCCCTAGTCATCGCCCCAGCTGTAATTTCGATATCAATCATATATTGTAAATACTAATGACGCATTTGTTTGGGGTGATCAGAATAACCACATAAGGGGGACAGTAATGATACTGTACAAGGAAATAAACACGAAAATAAATTATCAAATAAATTCGGTTGGAAAAAATGGTTTGTTAAAACATTAATGGAGGGATTTGATATTATGACGGCAAAAACAAAAAAAAAATGTATAGAGTAAAAATAAACAGCATGCAAACATGTTTAAGCACTTGTTACTGTTGGGCCCTTTCCTCATTAGTCGGTAAGCAGCACTGCGATACTCTGTATACCAAAACGATCCCACACTGCTTTCTTTTACGGAACTGACGTTATCTTTTCGTCATAATTTGTGCAGTACCTCTTAAATCCTCGCAAGAAAATGTCGTCTTCGAGTGATGAAGAAGTTGTGGCGTGTTAAATATATATTTTTTTTTATCTAGGGCATCTCGCAGTTGACCTCTAAGGTCATGGCTGCTTAACCGGGCTTTCCTGTGGCTGCCTTAAGCTTCTACACTCAAAGCCACTAGGGGCAAAAACTATTTTAAATTAAAACTCGAGGCGAGCGCTCTCTAAGGGCACCCCCTGTGGGGTACGAGCTACAAACCCCCTTGGGTTAGGGTGTCGCTGGGGGGAGAACAGCAAGAACGGACAGGCTGGATCAAACTTGAATTTTCATCTTGATTATTATACGGGGTATTTAAAGCTGCGTGTTCCGTAGATCGCCGTATCGTCTATGAACAGAACCAACTGCGTCTTACTGTATTTGGGGATATCGCTAGTGAATAGCGTGAATATGAGGGAGGCTAGCACGGAGCCCTGAGGGACTCCTGCAAATATAGGACGGGGGGAGGATAGGGCTCCTTCTATGCGATAGCGGAAGGTGTGATTTGTCAAATAGTTTCGTAAGATGAGCACGAGACGATCTGGCACACCGAGTTTGTAAAGCTTCAATAATTAACCCGTTATGCCAGACTTTGTCGAAAGCTTTTGCTACATCAAAGAAGACCGCGCCCGTCAACAAACTATGGGTGAAACCACCACTGGCGCCTCTATTGGCGCTCGATGAGCTTTCGGTACCGGGTACGTGTGTATACCGAGTATACTGATCCCGTACGGCTGACGCACCGACCAATGAGGAACCTTACTGTTAGTCTGTATCATCCCACTGCTAGACAAAGATGACTTCCAGTGCTTGCGTTCCAGAGTTAATGAGGACCATCGTTTGTTTTGTACAACTCGGCCCGCCATCTTCTACGGCTGCTGCCGCGACGCCTTCTTGTTTACTTTTTCTTTACAGTACTTTTAATAAAGTACAATACGACATTAAAGGAGAAGCCTCAAAGAATATCGTCATTAATGACAACGAAAACAAAACCTTTTTTTCACAGAATTATTCATTACAGTCGTCGTGTCCGTTGTTAATATTCATCAAGTGCACTCCCAACGTTTCAATCAGCTCGCAATACAAAAATAAATAGTAAAAAACAGATGTTCACGGTTTTCGTAAAAACTGCTTATTTTTTAATATTTACTACTAGGTTTTTCCCGTGGCTTCCCCCGCGTGGATGTCGGAAAATATCCCACGGGACCGTGCTAGGATTTAAATTATTACCCTATGTGTTAATAATTCATGTTATAAACTATCTGGGTACCAAATTTCATCTAAATCCATTCAGCCGTTTTTGCGCCAATCGAACATATAACACCCAGACAGACAAACGGAAAAAAAATCTACAAATTATATTTTTGGTTGCAGCTGCAGACTCGTTCCCACACCTCGTAGCAATTACTTTTTTTTTAATACTCAATGTAGGTACAGTTTTGACGTCGTTACAATTTTATTGTATGTACACACGGCTACACATCAAGCTATACATTCCTAGTATAAGCTGACCTCACATTGTACGGAAATCCTATAAAATGCAAGCTCAGCATAAACTGGAAATGTGTAGCTTGATGTGTAGCCGTGTGTACAGGTAGGCCATCCATCCTCGTAAGGGTAATTATGTAGGCTGTGAGATTTGTACTGTATTCGGGATTAAAAGGTCGGTTCAATCAGTTTTAACACAGTAAATAATGTTATAAGAATAATCTCCGTTATTTGCATTTTTATAACTTGTTTATAATTTTTAAAGGAGTCTGAAAGTCTGACAACCAGTCTTACCAAGGGATATTGTGTTACCCAGTAACTGGGTTGTGGAGGTCAGATAGGCAGTCGCTCCATGTAAAATACTGGTATTCAGCTGCAACATAGTTGGGAATAGGCAATCTCAGTAATGATGGCATTACCAAAATCTGGATATATATTGTCGATAAATTATTGTCGTTTGAATACAACTAAATGGCCCACAAAGAGAGTGATTTTCTTAATTCAACGTTAACTTTTGAGCTTGGAGGTAAAAAATGAACAGACCTACAGGAATAGTAGAGGTCAACAAAGTAACTACCTTCTTGAATATTTATAGGTATCAAAGTCAAAGTCAAATCATTTATTTCAAATAGGCCCATATATGGCACTTAAGAACGACAAAATTTACAAAATAATATAATTGATTCTAGTCGCCCATTCAAAAAGATAGTTTTCGTATGGAGAAGAATGGGCAAGAAACTCCACCGTTGCTCTTTTAAAATGTTTTACAATAGTTTGTATAATACGTACATTAGTTAAATAATTATATGTGAATACGATGCACCTAGAATAAAATTACTATACCACAATAGGTAAAAATAATTTAAAATGAAGCAACGACAGATAATTTAATTATGTGATAGATACATGGTGCTCACATATTTACAAACATTGTAAAAGTAGACGATTTTCCTAATTTTTTAAAATTAATAAGTCAGCGTGTGAAGAAGTAATGACAGAATGTAAAATCAATGTCATATAAAATTAAAATTTTACAATTAACTTTATTGCTATAGTGTCTATGCATGAACATAATGTTTATACCGATGGCATAAAAGCTGCGTAAGTTATGCGTATCAGTAAAGAGAGGTATAGTAGGAGTACCTTGTAGAGATAAGTAGTATGTACATAGTGTAATATATTTGAATATACAGTCGTGTCGTTTGGCTGGTTATCTTCAGGAAATACAGGAGAGGGTTTTACTTTATCTTTGCGATTCCGTGGAGGATTATATTTATTTATTTACTCTTCTGAAGCTTGCAGTCTGTTATATCAACAGTCAAGTATCGATATATAATAACTATAAAAAAAATATTTTGAAGGAGGCGTTTAATTTCTATAGTTTTTGACCATTTTAATCAAAAATTAGTTTTATACTAAAATGGTAGGTAACGTGATTTTAGTCAAACATTTCATGTTAGGGATATAAAATGTACATAGAAGTTATTGTTTAAGATTTAACTGAGAACCAGCTAAGTATTTATCGCGTAGACAAAAGGTTGAAAGATTGGACTGATAAATAAAATCAGTTTGAATTCACACAGTCAACATTTGAAAGAAGAAAGAAAGAAAAAGTATTTGCTGCACGATGCTGGCAATACCGAATATCTACACTTAAAAAAGTATAGATATTCAGTATTGCCATCAAAAATCACGCAAGATGATTAGTATTAAGGTATTTCTACAAGCAAATCATCTAATAAAGCTGAATAATTTAAGACCTTATGTCTTTGCGAATACGAGCTCTATCGTTTTTCATTTTGGTTTGCATAGGTCCTTATTTTTTAATTTTATTTATCTTTTATATAGATTATTTTCTTTTAGATTTTGTAAATGTGAGAACGTTGTAGGCAGTAGACTTGTGGATCATTTTCTATTTTATTAAGTACCTGGTACTTGTTGATAGGGTTACACTGTCCTCTCATACCTATTAACACTGTAATTTGAAAACATTGTAGAAACCATTTATTTTTAAAAGAGTAACCGTGGAGTTTCTGCCGGCTCTTCTTCATAGGAAACGATCAATTGGAACCGTGCACGTTTCATAAGTGCCCTTGTAGGTTTATGTGACATAAAATATTTTGAATTGAATTGAATTTCATATTTTATCTACGAATAAGCAATAAAGTGAGAACCGCCAAATTGTTAGTTATTAGATATAGATACTTCACCGTTGATATATTATATAACATAACCTCACGCTTGTATTCCCTGAAGGGTTAGGCAGAGATGCACCTATTGTACACCCACATTTCACCAGTTATGCTTAAGTCCCATGTAATAGGGGGCGAGCCTATTGCCACCAACCGCAAAAGAGTCGCTGCCTCAAGATTTCGTTCGAGCTGCTACTGAGAAATTTTAGATAGAAAAGCCCAATAACACTTTGCCCAACCCGGAAATCCCCAGACTAGGTAATAGCGCTTGCGACTAACGAGACAGTCATATCTATTATCTATATCAATAATAATCAGTAATAGAATTCACGCATGTCTAATGATTTCTCTGAATGACTTCATCGCTTTGATCATCATGTTTCCGAAAGATGCAATGGTATAATCAAATGGCATAAATGACTTTGTGATGATGAGTGACCATGCGGTACACTCGACCCAGTGGTTGTGGGCAGTAAGCATTCCTACCAATCCTGACTGGCTATTATATTTACTAAAGGTTCATGAGAGTAAAATTTGAAAATCTGACGGAAAATATCATCCGCCTTGCCTTTTCCCAACTACGGTGGAGTCGGCTTTCAGTCTAACTGGATGCAGCAGAATATCAGTATTTTTCATACAGCAACTGTATATATGACCTCCGCGACCCGCAGTTACTCAGTAATATGATACCCCTTGGTAAGACTCTGACTTTCGGGCTTCTGACGACCCGTAACAACTGTCAAAGATCCACGAATGACAGCTGGGACCAACGGTTTAACGTGCTATTCGAGGCACTGAGGTCTTGGTATGTAAAGATAGTCACCCATTCTCTGACAAACTATGGCAAGCGTAGTTTACCAGTCCCTGATCTGACAGAAAATATAAAGACCCTAAAACCATAATATTAAACTATTATCTACAAAGGTTTTTTATTTCCACTTTTGCGACTTTTTCATATATAATATATTATGGTTTTTTATTCGTTTTACATATTTTCAAAATATAAGTCAGTTGTGTCAGCGATTCGTAATTTTATTGAACCCAAAAAAATACATAGTCCATATTTTGCTCACAAACACCTATCTGCTAATCACAAACCAATCAAAAACCTCAACAACCGTAATTTAACTAAACATGTAACTAATTCACCTATTAATGATTCATCTATTCAAATGGAATAGTTGTTAAATCGCAATCAAAGTGTAGGCCTGCTAGTTCAAATGCAAATGGATTTTAAGCCTCATAATGAATTAACGTTCGGCTTAATGAAAACATACGGCTGGATCGATTTTTGAGCTGCACCTGTTAAATGTTTTTTTTTTTTTTTTTTGTTATAGGTCTTGGTACAAATTCGGTCTTAAAATAAATAATTATACAGATCCATAACACTAAGTCATAATAATGTGACAAGCAAACATATGTGTTGATAATATAATAATAATTCGATTCAATTAAAATTTGTAGCAATATATTACGAGATACATTAAAAAAAAATACTATTAATGTTAGAGGGTAAGTGGTTATGATTGTCATTTATTTTTTTAACCACATTTTACATGCCAGATTTTAGAATGTTTACTGGCAAAAAAACTGAATAGTTGTACAAATTCTGTTTACAATGTAGGCGTCTAAAAAAACCGCAGAAAATGAAAGAGCCCAAAATAAAATATACTGAATTTGCAAAGAAACATTTTTGTAAAATAACTAGTTTAACATGTTAAAGTGGTAAACCACTTTTCAACTTGTTATCCAATAATTATATTTGGGAAAAAAGGACTTTTCTCAAAGCAAATGTGAGCAAATATGTGTAGCACACGAATGTTATTTTCATGAACTTTTATTTACAAACCTCTCTCGCAAAAAGGTAACTTATTTACCTATTTACCTGTTTTTTTTCGTATCAAAAGATGAAATAGTGTAAACACAGTCATATCAAATAAAGCTCTTTCTTTTTGAAGTCGGTTCAAATAATTATAATTTTACATAAAATAAAAAGCAAAGTTATTTTGCATGATTTTTTAATAACATTTTAAAATAAACAGACTCGTAGAGGGTTAGCACATTGCTAAGACTCTTAAACTAGTATCTACTAATCAAGTCACAAATCATAATACTAAATTATCCTAAACATAACCATTACAATCTACTGCCAAAGTTAGTAATTAATAACATAATGGAGCTTAATTGAAACATATGAATAGACAGATCAGGTATAATTAGCCGCTGAAATAACTTGACCATTAAATCTGCGATATTATAAAATAATTGGAAATTAACAAAAATCTTAGTTCGTCTGTTCTTTCAAAGAGACACGTGTAGACTATCTAACTATTCTGTAGTATGATATTTCTTTAAAAGAAGGTTCTTATCGATGAAAATTTTAAAGAGTATGCTTAGATAGTTTCGTCATGTTGAGATGATATAGTGAAAGATGACTAACAAAAGGTATTTACAGATGTGAGTAGAAACGCCGGGACCACGCCATTTTTTTTTTTTTTTGAGGGTGGGAAATCATCAAATAACTTCTCCCGCTCTGGGCGGAGCGGGAGGGCGTGTCAGACTCTTACTGACTAAAACCCACCCGTGTTCCTTCGGTTGCCCTGTTGCCGGGGGCCACGATCTCCCTTTCGGTTTTCTTCGCAACCCCGGCAGGCATCGGCCCTAGTGGACCCCTTCAAATCTGCTGACATCTCTTTGAGGCGCGCGTGGAACACAACGCGCCATCGACCCGGGCCTGGTCCTTATCGGACGGTGAGCCACCCATTGCTCACCGTCCGCAATCCCGCGCCGGGACCACGCCCTAGGAGGACATATAGTGACCTTATTGATGATATTGTTCAGAAAGGTTAGATAGTACTCGCAACCTGCGTGCGTGTATGACCAGATATATGAACGTAAACTAGGCAGAAGGAGGATGGTAGCAGGAGTAGTTTCTGCCTCTGTTCTGTAACAGTGTTTATGGAGTGTTAGAAGGTTTTGTGGAGCATCATTTTTTAACTTACAGAAGTTAAACACTCAAAATGATGCTTCGCAAAACTATCTTCACGGTTTCTCTGTGGGAATAGACTATATAAAATATAAAAAAAAAGTTTAATAATTCGGACACTTAATTAATGTGATATGGAATGAGCTATTGTCACCGCGATTTCAGTCTATGGTGAATAGTCACGATTTCTTATCTTACTTAGGTGGCTTGAGATCAAAACTCAGTAGGTACTTATCTATATCCCACCGTCGACGAGGAAGCGATAAACTATCAGCCATTTTTCTTGCTCAAGAAACGTACAAAAGATTGTACGTCAAACGGTAATTTCGGAAGTCAGTGTCTTTGGTTTATAATTTTCGTTTTTTGCCACCGACTTCCGAAAGTAATTTTTTTTTTCACTTTGTAGTGTTTTTTTGGAAGTAGTTTTTTTTCGCTTTTTAGTTGTGGTACCTAACCCACATTAATTCGAATACCTCTACCTGCTATGTAAATAACAGTAACAGGAACATCATATTATGCACATACTAAGTGGAAAAAAATACTTAAGCTAACTAAAAAACTATCCAAGCAAAGTTAATAAAATTTATTTGGGACCACCTCTGAAGTATGACCTATGAAAAAAAAAGAATCATCAAAATCAATTCACAATTGACGGAGTAATCGCGTAATAAACATAAAAAACAATACAGTCGAAATGAGAACCTCCTCCTTTTGGAAGTCAGTAAAAAGTATACTCACTCAGCGACGCTCGTTTGGTGGGTAGAACAGTCGCTGAGAAACTCACGCTTGGTATATGCGCATACCAGCGACTGAACGCTCGTCGACGTCCCGCAGAAAGAAAGAATGAAAACAAAGAAATAAAATAAAGAACGAAAAGAAAGAAATAAAGAAAGAAATAAAGAAAAGAAAGAAAGAAAAGAAAAGAAAGAAAGAATAACTTTAATTTGGACACAGTTCGTGAAACACAAAATAAAAATGTGAAAATAATAGAAGTAATAGATAATGCAAATAACACTTGTAAACAATATAGGTAGATTAAAATACAATTGATTGAAGATGAATTGTGATGTAAAAACCATTTATTTTTAAAAGAGTAACCGTGGAGTTTCTTGCCGGCTCTTCTCCATAGGAAACGACGAATTGGAACCGTGCACCTAGCTTCTGACGTTTTATAAGTGCCCTAGTAGCTTTATGTGAAATTAAATAATTTGAATTCGTTGTAAATTTCCCATCTAT
Source organism: Omphaloscelis lunosa (assembly GCA_916610215.1). Classification (NCBI taxonomy): domain Eukaryota; kingdom Metazoa; phylum Arthropoda; class Insecta; order Lepidoptera; family Noctuidae; genus Omphaloscelis; species Omphaloscelis lunosa. The sequence continues at coordinate 2,905,012 of OU744252.1, forward strand.
AATACCATTATAATAACATCGTAGTGAAGAAAAAATTGCTATGAGGTCTGGCAACGATTCTAATGCAGAAAATAAACAATTTTTAAAAAATGTGGCTATTATTTTCATCTATTGAGGTGTCTTACGACTTCCATGTGAACAAAGTCGCGGGCAGAAGTTAGTATCACAATATACCCTCGTGATTAGAGCATAATTAAACCGTTTATCCAAACAGATTCGAGTTGCCAAATGTAATTACGGAATTGTTGAATGTTAGTATTGATTGTAATGAGATTATTAGAGCCTATAGTGACTGTTAACGAATAATATACATAATTAGAATAATAATATAATTACCACACTTCACTCAATCTGCCTAGCTTTTTTCCAACTCGGTTCCAGTCCAACCGGATGCAACTGAATATCAGTATTTTACAACTAATTTAATTACTATACTTATCGGGCCCAATATAATCTCGTAGCTAATAACAGCCCCACGGGTCAATCTTCAGGGTCAAGTAACGATTGCCGAGCTCGGTCCGTGGATGTGGTGACCTTCCAATATATACCGAAACCCCTCCGTGACTTCAAAGCATGTTAAACTCGAGGTCTTGGCTCTCAATCGAAGATTTTTCTTAATGTTGGCAAAGCGCAGTTTGTAATAACTTATGGATAAGCAAATATAGAGTTTATGGCGCTTGAACTTTAGGATTCTTCGACTGTACCTAGACATAATTATTATAAGAATGAAAGTCCGGTTGTGAAGCGCATCCTCCTAAGATATTGTCGTGACCTTTAACGACACCCATAATCAGCCTATAATGTTCCCACTGCTGGGACACAGGCTTCCTCTCTGTGAGAGGGAGCGGGCCGTAATCCACTACGCGGAACCAGTACGGGTTGGTAGATGTCACATTGCTTCGAATTTTTCGGTTCTAGAACATGCCGGTTTCCTCACAATGTTTTCCTTCACCATTTTGAGAGCAGTGGTTAAGAAAGGATTTACACAAAATAAAGCGCCTATCAGGGTTCGAATGTACGACTTACAAACTCGTAAGTTGCGGCCCTTAATTACCATTGGGCCCCCAATGCTCTGACGACACCCACGGGTTAGTAATACATGTAGCTCAAACCATTTTGAACGTTTCCGGGAAGAATTTGGAATGGCTATAAGTCCACTCTTTGCGGAGTGGCTAGAGAGGTGCCACGGCGTCGTCACCTTCCGCCTGACGCAGGTCTTCACCGGACACGGTTGTTTCGGGAAGTTCCAGATAAGGCGGGAGAAAACGCCCGGGTGTCACTATTGCTTGGAATGCCCAGAGGACACGGTGGAGCATACGGTGGAGGTCTGTCCAGCTTGGGCGGAGCACCGCTGTGTCCTCGTAAAGGCGATCGGCGGCGGTGGTCTCTCGCGTCCGGCCCTGGTCCAGGCAATGGTATGGAGCGAGAGGGCATGGGAGGCCATCACCTCCTTTTGCAAAGCAGTAATGCTCGCGAAGGAGGAGGCGGAACACGTGAGGGAGAGGAATATTTCGCGCCTTCACGCCCCTAACTGCCCCAGGAGACGCCGTGGGTGTCGGGAATCGCAGGCCGATTCGCGGCCACCATAGGCACGGGCTTGGAGACGGTGAGCAATGAGTAGCTCGCCGCCGTATAAGGACCACGTCGACGGCGCGTTGTGTTCCAAGCGTGCGTCAAAGAGATGTCAGCACAACTGACGGGGTCCGCTAGGGCTGATGCTTGCCGGGGGTCACGGGGAAATCCGAAAGGGATACCGTGGTCCCTGGCAACATACAGGAACACGGATAGGTTTTAGTCAGTAAGAGTCTGATACGTCCTCCAGCTCCGCCTAGAGCCGGAGAAGTTTATTTGATAATTTCCCACCCACAAAAAAGGGTGTAAGATACATTGACGCGAAAACAGTTATCACGGTAACAGTTCGCACTTCGTTGTCCCTTACGCCGTTTATAGGTCAGGTAGGCATGACCAAAAATCAATTAGATTAGCCTTAAACGAAAAATCAACATGTTCAAATCAAGTTTAATGAAAGCTAGCTAGAGCCACAATGAGGTACGTCAGGTCGCAGATGCTGTGCGATCGATCATCCATTCGTCGAGTGCCGTGACTCCGTCATCAATCACTGCCTCTAATCACGGCATGAATTCGGGTTGAGATGAGAAGACTGCCGACTGAATTAAGATTTTAAAAGCATGATTTTATTGAGTTTTTTTTTTTTTAAATTGAGTTTTGGTCTTTGGATCCTATGAAGGATTTGATTCAAGAGCTACTGGAATGCTTCAAGTTTGTCCTCAATAGGTAACAATTAAAAAAAAAAATTACAATGCGGACTGTTACTGGGTTGTGGAGGTCAGTTAGCAATTAATCCTGTAAAATACTGGTATTCAACTGCATCGGGTTAGACCGGAAGACCCAACATAGGAAAAAGCTAGACAGATGATGACATTGTGATTTGTATTTTCTACTAAGCCTATTAGCAAGTTTGTGATGCTGATTCAATTGGTAATTGCATTGCTATTGAAGGTCACGTATTGACCCAGGGTAGTTTTTAGCCCATTATAATTTAGGAAAGCAATTAGTAGCAGGTTACTTGATGGCACGATATTACGGACCAAAGTTAAACCTTTTACGTGTGTATACCTAATTCATAACCACTGAAGAAAATCTTCATGACTTAAGGAATATTTGATGTCTCATTTACCCACAACACTATGTAACCGAAAGACAAACTCGTTAATCAGCTACTTACAGTACCCAAACACCATATTGTAAATAACGTAGGCTTATCTACAAAACTTCTAACATCTTGTAATGGGGATGGGACAACGCGTATCGATGCGGCGATCTCGACAGGCGAACATTTGTCTTATTTGGCTGGCCCTAGGACGTTCGATTAAATAGTTGATAGATAAATGCAGAAGGAACACTTATATGCGTAGAACCTTATAAAAGGCAAAGTCTTTTATTTGCTTTAATTGTGGTAATTAAAGCAAATAAATTGTAGATAAATAAATATTCTTGTGAGATGACACATTTCGCCATAATATGTTGGCATGCAAATATTAATAGTAAAGGTAAACATACAGTTGAAAATATATACTAAAGATAAAATTAAGTAAATCAATCTTCAAAAAGCATTGTTCATATTATGCATTGTTTATAACGGAAAGATTTTTCTATTTATATACATTCTCTACCTACATTTTTCAATTGAGATTTCTTTACCAATTTTTATTCATTCCATCAAGTAGACATAGTCAACTGAAAGTGAAAAATACCACGTGCACTTGTTTTGTTTCCGTATCTACTGCAACTTTATACTACTTGTACACCTACCAATTACAATTGGCACAAGCAACATAATTATGAAGAAAGCTCTGTAAATTTTCCTAAAGGCATTTAATCACGTAGCTTGTTCAGTTTGTAACTTTAAAAAAATTAGGACCTTGAAACACAATTTTACGCATTTTTGTACTCTATTATTTTCTATTTGTCTATAAAAACCTGTTACAGGTAACTATATTTTTGTAGTGGAACTTCTGTACGTTTCTATTCTATGCGTAAAATAAGTCAAGGCCGATGGCTGATTGTAAACGGACATTGTAAGACTTTTTGCGGGCATAATAAAGGTTTTTGTTTATTGATATCCTGGGGGATTAATCTTGTTTGATTGATGATTTTCTAGATTTGCTAGTGAAAGAGAATTGTGTGTCAGATGGTTACTGTCGTTAGAAATGTCTTGTTACACTGTGGGTAGACGAGTAATCTATCAAGTTTCATAAATTTGGGTTTTTGTTATTGAAATTCTTTATTTTTCGTGTGGTTAGTGACTAACTTGGTATCAGACTTTTTATGCCGCCCGAGAGCCTCTGACTTGTTATCACATGCTGTCGAGAAATATCTCTCAGGCATGCCGGTTTCCTCACGATGTTTTCCTTCACTGTTTCTCTGCGTTTTGTACACATAGGTCTATACATAAGAGCTTCAGTTTGTATGTTTTTAAATCGTATCATTTCTGAAAGCAGACACATTGATCTCAACATTCTCAGCATAAAAGGCTTTTAAAGTACGAGTAGGAAAGTTACAAGGATTCATGATAACATTTATGTAGAAAGCACTAAAATGTTGATATAAGGTTGAGCACATACTGATGGAAGCGACATCTAAAACGATTAAGTTCTGTCTTCAACATCTGACTTAAGTCTTAATTAGAATGTTACAGTTTTTAGCACAAAACGCGTCTGATGCATGTATGTATGTGTGTAGCAACAAGAAATTTCTCGCGAATTCGCCCGCGAGAAATTTCTTGTTTTAAAATAAAATACTAAGTATTTTTACTAAAAAGCTAAAATTATAGAAAAATATAATAATTAGATATTTTAATTTTAAAAAAATTTATATAATTTATTTCGTTAAAAGTAAATAAAAATCCTATTAATAAAGGTTATAATCCTATGAAACTCTGCAATACTGCAGCTTTTTCGTGAAATAATTTTTGGGATCGGGTCAGTAGTTCCGAATTTAAAAATTACCCCGTGTAAATACCTTTTATGAAATAAGTATAGATGAAAAATATTACATTATTAATTACGCATGTATCGGATGCGTTAGAAAGAATTAGAATTCTTTGCCTAATTTAGATTCTATTATCCATTTGAAACCGACTACTGCGGAAGAGACGCTCCTCATAATACTCTCTTTGTAAAATCATGCAGTTGCCTTTCACCATAGTCATGAAATATAAAGTTCCAACAGGACACACAATAAAGGTAACTTTACACAGACCACAATCACCAAAATCTCTACACAAAACTCCAAACTCTCCCAAAAGTCCCGTCCCACATATTTCCTCGCTGCACTTTTCTAACAACACGGACTTAACTTCAATTTGCAACGTCAAGTTTATTGTAAACCGATAAAACTGTTTCCTACAATGTACAAGGAACTTCTCAACGTACCAGCTAACTATAAACTGCAATAATATTAAATTAAACGTCAATTTTGTAATGAGAAAAAGAATTTATTGTGGAACGCTGTCAGATTTTTCTCCAATTTAAGACACAAGTTATGCTTGAGAAATAAAGACTGCACGTGTTGAGAGGAATTTTTTAGTGAAATATACTTTACTGAGGTGAGAATGAAAATATAATGCATATCGTGGTATGTACGGAAAATAGACTGCACCCTATTTTTCCGTGATGGTCTTTGCGCTTCTAAGATTATATATTTAAGAGATAGGAAGATAAGCTCCATAGATATTACTGTCCATGGAAAATTTCATATAATAGATAATGTCCACATCAGAAACGTATGGTGCAATCGCATGACATATTTCAACTTCGTCCTACGGTCAGCTACGCAACGGGATTCTCGATCGATGGCCTATCTGATGAAACATGATCGATGCCTGTCATGGGCACCTTGAACACTCAGGAGATTGCAGATGCGAAGTCTGACTCACTTTACCGACACCAAAACCCTTCAAAACAAAATACAACAACGCTAGCAGTATGATGACTAACTATACATGTCTACTTCCCAGTATGAATTACTGCACAAAACTGCGATGTATTGAATTCAAGTCACATCCCAAAAACAAAGTAGAACCAATAGACCAAGAAAACGCTAAACCAGCAGCACTAACTTAGTCTCAAGCTTGCTAGGAAGCCTCCTCAAAACTCGTATATTTATGATGTTTGTGCATTCCGTATGCATTACCTATGTCCGCACACATTTTGTTGGCAATGCATCGTTCTCGGTAATTTATATCGATGTGCCAGCAATCGAATAGAAAATTATACGTCGCATGTAATCTGGGGGATGGAGTTGCAATTCTGATCGAGATATGTAAACAGATATAAAATTAGATTTATTCTCGTATCACTCGACTCAAAAACATTAAAATACGTATACCTGTTAATATCATCTGGAATTTTCAGAAGAATATCCGTAATAGCTCTTATATACATACATTTAATTTTGTTAAAATTTGGCAAACTGCACATCTCGTTCAACTAGAAAAATACAAAGATAGTTTTGTTAAACTAGCTTTGTATTTCTTTGTATTTCAGCTCTGTTGAGCTGACAGCCAACCAGAATTGGATCAAAGTGACATCAAAAGAAAATCAATTAAAATCAAAAGTCTATTCAAACTAGGTTAAGAATCAGCACTTTTTGAACGTCAAAATTACATAAGACAGTCCTTCGAAATGCCCACCCTTCACCACTTCCTAGTGCTTTAGCTGGGAAGAAGAACTGGCGTCAAGAACTTCCCTAGAATCAGTTGAAAAAAAAAAGGGTTGACTAATAATAAAAGCCCTACGTAGCCCCATCTGACTGAAAAGGGAAGCCGCAATTGAAGGATACCAGCAAACATCTAAGATACGCTCAAGATCTTAGGAACAAAGTAACAAAAATGTCTCATTTACATGTTGCTCTAGAAGATGCTCTAGAAGATATGAGTATGGTGTGGGTATCGTGTGTTATACTGCCATTACTAGCCCAAAAATAACAAATGTACCAATGAATGATGAAAGCCCATAACATAAACCATAGAAACTCACAAGTTATCTGTCAAAAGTACTAGGAACACATGTTGTACAAGTAGTTTGATCAATAGCGCGTCAACGTGAGATATGGCGATCGACACAGACCGAATAAATAGCGTTGGTGAGCCAATGCATACAGATCTAGACGGGACTGGGATGAAAAGGTGCTGGATGTGATACTTTGTAACACACGCGTCTCGTAAATTCTAAATACAAAAGCAAGTAAAGAAATTATAATTTTTGAAAGACTATAGTGTGCTTGCTGCAACACTATGTCTAGAAATGCAATCGGGTGACAACTCTTAGCAATCATGCATATTGATCAATTTACGACAGCCCATTGATTTGTATTTGATTACCAGTATTTGACTACCTGTTGACATTATAAAAGCATTTCCTATCTCTGTGTCAGAGAGTCTATTAACTTTTCGATTCGGCTTGTCATGTTCACTTAATGTATCTTACTTTCGAATAGAAAATTTTCTATTCGAAAGTAAGATAACAACTAAATGTTTATTCAGTTGACCTAATAACTTACTTCAGATTTAAATTTGAAGTAAGTAATTAGGTCAGCTGAATAAACATTTAGTTGAGAAAAAAAAAAGTAAGTAATAAATTGAACTGTAGGGTAAAAATATAGTAGTAATAAATATTACTGCTGCACATATATACAAAAACTCACGCCTTCTTCTCATGGGGGTAGGCAGAAAGTACAGCGTCACCCGTTACGATGCTAATGCCTGAATTCCTCTGACGCTGATGTCGGTCGCGTACGTCGGTCGCGCGTGCGTATATACATTGTGTTCTATATAGCACCATATTGCGACGCTGATGTCTGCGGCGCGTACGGTGCGTAACGTACGCGCTGCTGATGTCAGCGTCGCAATGTGGTGCTAATAGAACACAAGGCATATTCATACGCGCAACCGACGGACGTACGCGACCGACATCAGCGTAGGAGGAATTCAGGCCTTATAAACACGTCAGCGTCTATTCCATTTGCTTTTAATCTTTGTGTCTGACTGTCCCAAAACTATAATATATTATATCAACCAATAGCGTAATCAATCTTTAAGGCATTCAGCCTCCTTCAAGTTTATTTAACTTGTATGTAAGGACAATAGAGGATCAATTGACTACGTGACTTTACATGACCTTCAAATGAAGAGAAAATAGATAACATTGTATTAAAGACTAAAAAACATTTCTAATGTGTAAAAAGAAAAATGGGACAATAAATCTTTATAAGCCATCCATATTTTTAGAGTTTACTCCTTAAGAGTCGATTTTTATGTAAGGCGGGGTATGGATCTTTTTCTTAGGAGTGAAACAAGCGTTAACTTTTTGTATTGTGTTTTATTCGTAAATAATAATTAATTAAAATTTAAAAAAAAACGGGTGACTGGAGAAGTGATGCCTTTTTTTTACTCTCTTTGCCTATTGCATATTCAAAGACAATCATATTATGAAAGTCCAGGAAAATTAAACAATTTTGTCACGATATCACGCACAATATTTATTAAGTTTCTAAGAAATCACTTTACACTTGTGTACACTTCGATGATTCGACGTCGACTGACTAACGGTCGTGCGCACTACTTCCCACCACGTGTTATTTTTTTACCGGAAGCAGCCTAGGTTGACATTTTTAATAAAACGTGGTGGTACACTCGGAAGTAGTGTGTGCGATAACAATTAATTTTATTATTAATATTAACAGTATTTAAGTTTAAATACAGATAATGATTTAAACATAATACATGTCTATGATAGATCAAATTAAATATCTAAAAATGATTAATCGATTCCGGAAATCCGACTATCGAAGAAAGAGTTTCTAACAATATTAAGGAGTAAATTCCAGTCGTGCATCAACACTTTTATATTGACTGTCTCATTAGTCTCGAGGTCGTGACTGCAATGCTTGGTTCCTATGTTCGATCCCCGGATGGTCTGGCAGTGTTATTGTTTTTCTCAAGGAGGAATAGGGAATTTCTGGTTAATTAACAAAATGACCATTGGTGGCTGTGACTGTGGCTACGACTTACGAGTTGTAGGTTCGAACCCAGACAGGCGCTTTACTTTCTGTAAATTATTTCATCACCACTGCACTCAAAATGGTGAATGGAAAACATTGTGAGGAAACCGGCTTATCCTAGAACGAATGAAGAAGACATGTGACATCTACCAACCCGCACTGGGCCCGCGTGGTGGATTACGGCCCACTCCCTCTCACCGAGAGGTGACCTGTGTCCCAGCAGTGGGAACATTGTAGGCTGATTATGGTATGGTGTTGTAAGTACCATCACCATAGATGATACACTATACACCTGTCTACTTCTTCAATGATTACATCCGTGATGTAATTTCATTACAAAAAAAAAACAGGCAAAGTCGAGTCGGACTCTCACACGAAGGGTTCCGTACCACCGTGTTATATTTAACACTACGTTTTTTTACTTTAGTAAAAAAAAACACCTTTCTTGTAAGGGGACTTCTTTAATTTTTATCTTTATTTAATTTTTATTATTTGTTGTATAGCGGCAATAGAAATACAAAATCTGAAAATTTCAACTGTCTACCTATTAGTTCATGGGATACAGCCCGCTGACAGACAGACGGCCGGACAGCCGAGGCTTCGTAATAGGGTTACGTTCGGCAACCTTCGGGTGCCCAACACTAAAAACTATAAAAATATAAGCTAGTAAAATCTGCTCGGCAGGCAAGGTTTACCGCAGTAGTGGAATACGTTCATGGATTCTCGATCGTAGGCTATTGTTTCTAGAAATAGCCAAGAATTTGCAGATGAATAGAGTTCAACGATGGTACCTCGTCTATGCTCTGGGAATTAATTATACCTACGAACCTCAATTGAACCCGTATTTCGATCGTAAAGACGTAGAATAGATCCTACATTACTTTACCGAGAAGCTCATTCTTTTTCTTCTATAAATTATTACTTTGCTTTAAAATTTTGTTACATAGCAATTCCATGTATAAGGTAGCACTTTCCAGGAGTTAAATAGAATTGGATATTAAAAGAACGGTGCAATGATTATTAATTAAAAATTTGTGTTTGAACGAACCGATCAGTAAAGAAACGTAACCAAAAAATTCTATTTCATTCTGAATTTTTTATGTGTATCTTTCCTCTCGCTTTACTGCAATCTAAATCTAAAAAAAATCTAAATAATTAAATTTATGGGAGTGATTTCGTGAAAAGGGACGGAAGTGTGTCACAGGAAGCTGGGCAAGCGGGTGCTATTTGATTTGACAAATGAGCGCACGCTGTGCTAGAGTTTACCATCAGAAACGACCTCGACAAGGCCCCGCCCCTTTAATGTTGCTTATTACCTTAATTTTGTTTATTACTAAGGTGAGATGTCAAATGTTACAAATCTTAAGGGTACACTGGTCGGTCGGTCGGTGATGACTCGGCTGTTTGACGGTGTACGTTCTAAACTAAAAATTATATCAATTATCAATTATGTTACTACCTAGCCTTTTATGGAAGCAGAATTATGAAAAAAGTATTAGTTTGGAAGTTATGAACATCGAAACTTCCATATTTCCACACTAATTTTAACTCATGTTTGGGCGTAAATAAATAACTTATGTAGTATGAAAATGGCAAAATAAAAACCGTACAGGGATAGATAATTTATTGAAAAATTTAAATAATTTTGTTTTGAGTAGATACATTAGTTGTTTTTTCATAATATCTATACGCCCAAAGGTTTGTTCATGAAATTTTACACACTCATTTTCGATATAAATCATAGTCTATTTCACTAAATAAATAAAAACTAGATAAAATAAATACAATATAAATAACTTGACTAAATAGCATGCCTATTAGCTACGCCACCATCAAGTTCGAGCCGTCGACTAGTGGAACATAAGTGACTACTGTAAAGCTCGCTCGTTTTTTGTTACAACTTTTTACTGACCTTTGCACATCGCTTTAAAAACACATAACAACTCTCATTTTCACCTATCCACATTTACAGTACAAACACAGAAAAACAAACTAACACAACGACAACCAATCTCCGTAATACATGCTTTTGAACAAAGCCAAACACTATCTAGTAAACAATTCTAAAAGATAATTAACTGCTGAACAAGACAACAGAGCGCCAATAAGAGTAGTGATTTTGCATTCCTAGTCTGTTGTATGCACGTTGATAAGAAGGACCCCTACTGTGGTTTTACGTGAGATAAATTTTAAAGAGATACGCAGCAGAGGTGCAAGCATGGTTCTGTTTTTAAAACAGGAGGTCATGTATAGTTACCACAATATCACTACTAACGTCAAATTGACATAAAGTGTTAGCAATATTAACAAGAGTTTTTAATGCCAATAAAATTATAGGCCGACCGCTTAACTGAGTCCTTTCCTGAGGAAGATGCGCGGTGTGGGAGGGGTGACAGTTGTCACAAGTTGACGAATCACTGAGCTCTCGCATCAAGACACCACACCCCTCCCGCACCACGCCGCTACCTCAGGCAGGACTCAGTTAAGTGGTCGGCCTATACTTATTTAAAAACTTTCAAAATCAAGTCGCAATCAGATGACAGCGTCAATAAATATCAAAAATGTATGTAAATTAATAGTAGATTGTTTGCCGATGATGACCAACTGGTCATTCAGTAATTTATATATGTTATGTAGAATTGTAGACCACTTAATTTCAAATCAGAACCGACAAATAATCACAAAGTAAATACCACGCCAAGATGACTTAATTCCCCACATAGTTTGTTGCAGTTTGACAACTGTTACGAGTGGACAAGCTCTCTGAAACTGTTCAACAAAACTTAACTGCTAACAAGTATGCCAATATCCTGATCGAATATTTACAACGGAACACTTAGCAAGCTCCTGTTTTACTGAGCATAAATTTTAATAAAAATATGATGCTAGGGTTGTTTTAATAATTACTTTGTACCTGAAGAGTCAGTTGTGCACAATGATTGTATGTCTTTGTATGACATTGTGTGATACACAAGCTTGGGGACCACCTTATGAGATCTAGTCAGCACCACCTTAGGAGATCTGTAATAACAGAGGCATTGCAGATACGTTGCCATCCCAGATACAAAGCTGAATGTTAAAAGATAAAGGAGTATTTCGTAAGTGAATAAGTCCCAGAGGAGCAAGTCTATAGCCGTAATCACACCTGTTCTGTGCGTAATCCCCTCTAATCAAAGAGCATTTCCTTATAAAAAAAACCCCAAAAGTGACCTCTATATTCAAAATTCATTTATTTACGTTACACGTCCGTGTTTGGGTCACAGAAATACATAATGTGTACCAAATTAATCAGTCCATTAGAGTCGGAGCAAATTGGCTGTGACAGACAGACACAAGTGATCCTATAAGGGTTTCGTTTTTTCCTTTTGAGGTACGGAATTCTAAAAACTCAGTAAGACCAGGGAATCAATCCTAGGAACCCACGCCCAGCTATCGCAATATTTACCAGTTGATCAATCAGACAATCAAACAGTATGATCTACCCATAATTGAGCAAAAACATAATTTTAACCATAACATACACATACTCACCTGCACATCACTTCATCCAACTTACCATTCAAAACTCTACAAAACAGTTACCAAGTATGCCAATATCCCGATCAAACTGCCTCGGTGACTAAGGTGACTTCGTTTCGAGTTCGACAAAGCTAAGGCAGTAGTTATACGAAGACTCTCTGTTATGCAGATTCTATTAAACAGCTCTGCAGACATGTGCGCTGGCACTGGCTGTTTACACGCTTGTATGGGAAATTGTGGCGTGACGTCAATTGTTTAAGAAGAGGACTGGGTGAAGGAGGTTTTATTTTTCAGGGTGTAGGTAGGTAGTTCTGAATGTCATCCTAACCATCGTAATATAATAAAAGTGAAAATGAGTTTGTTTGTTACGCATTCACGCTAAGACGGTTGTACGGATTTTGCATTAAATTTGGCACTTGGGTAGACCATGATCTGGAAGAAGACATACGCTACTTTCCATTCTGGGTCGCAGCAGCTAGTGGAAGCAACAGCTAGTATTGGATCAAGCTTTGGTTTTCTAAGAAAGCGAGATGAAAGATCACACAATAACGGCTGTCCAAATATACAGAGCTTTTTCAACACCAAAGTCAAATACTGTTGAAAATGACAGATTTTCAAGACGGCTGTTATCCACATAAAAATCTTGAAAACCCATATTACTGTTTTCAAGTTTTTTTTTACTTCATGTAGCTAACTTGTGTGGTTTAGGAGACATTTAGATTTTTTTGGCACTTAAATTTGCAATTGGCTTTTTCATATTGCTCGTCAGTGTTATATGTCGAAACCGCTTCCCTAGTAAATCAAAGCTTTAGTAATTATAAACATTATGTTACCTGTCTGAAGAATATTTGAAGAATACGTCTGCCTAAAAGATTTAACCAGTTCATCATCACCCTTTTTCCAACTACATAATATGTAAGGGACTGCTTCTAATCTAACCAGATGCAGCGGAATGCCAGTATTTAATATGAAACACCAGTTCCATAATAAAAATAGTAAAAATAAATCCCCATAAACTCATGACAATTGTTAAAATAAATGTCATTTTAAACTATTTTGATACATTTTATAAAGATATACATAACATAACATAACATCACGCCTGTAATCCCCAAAGGGTTAGGCAGAGGTGTGCCTATAGTACACCCAAATTTCGCCAGTTATGTTTAAGTCCCATGTAATAGGGGGCGAGCCTATTGCCATCAACCGGGCACAAATCCAGACTCCGGGCTGCTACTGAGAAATTCGAGATGGAAAAACCCAATAACACTTTGCCCGACCCGGGAATTAAACCCAGGACCTCATACTCAGCGGTAGCGCTTAGCGACCACTAGACCAACGAGGCAGTCAAGATAAAGATAAAAAAATAAATGTGAAAAAAAAAACACAAACAACAACAACAACAACAACATAAATGTGTACATCAGTTCTTATTTAAAACGTAAAAAAAATAGGCACAGCAGTCTACTTATGTCGGTTATGCAATAGTGTTACAAGGAAAATAAATTACAAATAGATTATAAACAATACGAACATTACTTTTTCTCAAAAAACTTATGCAGATTATTAAAATAAAGAAAGATATGCGACCAACTATTTACACTAACTAGATACTAAATTAAATGACTAACTGACTAACTATGCAGATATTATAGATCTTCCATAATCCTCCACATAAGATTCTAATTTTTGTTCTCACTTATCATTCCCACTGAATTCTAAGTATAATCATTTTGTGAATGTAATACCACAATGTTTAAAAAATAAACAACTTGTGTTGACTGCGATAAAAGTTATCGAATCTTTTCAGAACTTGGAAAGTTAGACTCAGTGAAATGCACTTAGCAACGTAAAATATTCTACTTTACTGAATATGAAAATTTTGTAGGCACCCATATCTTTAAACGTTGGGCCAGGAAAAGAGAAGGAATTTAGAGGAATTTTAATTGAGCTGTCACATAGTTGATTATTTGCACAAGTTTTTTTTTCCAGGTATAATCAAGGTCAGGCATCATAATCAGGAGCCAATTCTTAATGACTCTTCTGTTAATGTCTTTTAAGATAACTTTTAGTAAACTTCTAACCAGTAATAAAAACCACACGATACCACATACCTACCAGCATATTCTATCATGTTTTTGATTTTCTTTTCTTTACAGACAATGATGTGACGTCCTCAATCACATTAAACTTCACCATGGAAAACACCAGGTAAAACCCACACGAATCACGATCTTTGGATGTCCGTATTTTCAAATCAGAATTGTCATTCTTTGACAGTTGTTGCACGACAAATTGACTAATTTCTCCTCCTTACTAACATTTTCTTCTCCAGATCTGCTTGTGGCGCGGATGACCTTCATTCGCCATAGTAACATAAAGTTATAAACTATTATGTCTGTGTATGTGAAATATTATAATTGTTCTAACATAAAATATACGCAATATTTTATGTTAGAACAATTATAATATTTATTTATTTATATTTTGAACTGAAAATTTCTTTAGGCGTGTTTAGCATTTTTGAAATGGGACTAAACCATTGATTTCGTGAGATCGTGATGACACCACCTTTTGACTATTAAAAGACCGTTGATTACCGCGTTGCTGATTTTTTTTCAGGTTTTCACTTCTGTCGGCACTCCCGGAGTGCCACTTTTTTGTTTGTTTCAGTCCCGTACTAACCCAACAAGATCTACATTGTGTTCAACTGTATCAATCGAAGAATTTTATTTGCTTTTTAACTATTAATAGTTACGCATATTTTTTTTTTTAAATTTTGCACTTTTGTTTTTCCAACTCACTTTAGATATTGGCAGAATAGTTGAAATCGGCTTTGCTTGCCATACGGCAAGTTGACGTAAGGTGTCAATTTGTACATTTTCCTGACTACTTTTTACAAAAGCCTTTTGCTTGAAAGTGTCTAGTTCTATGGCCCTAACTTACGAGTAAGAGACAAAATGTAGGGCAAGTGAGCGGCACAAGTTAGCAGCAGGGAAAGTTTTGCAACAGTCCGGACTGTTCATGTAACGGATACTAGCAAACGTCTGCTCGGCATTGTGTACCGTGACTTAAACATGGAGTTTTGATTTGAATTATTGTTTTAATGTCTACGACCGCTGCATATAGGTAGACATTACGAATTAAACCAGTGAATGGCGCTATAATCCCCGCACTTTGCCTAGACCAAGCAAATTTTGTTTTACATAATACATTTGCAAAGGAAAATAATAATTATCAAGAACCTAGACGCCGTAAAAAAACAAAATGATCATTTTGAGATCACCAGACCGTTTACCAAAGATGGTTATGAGAAAAAAATCTGAGTTATTAAACAAGTGATAACTTACTGTACATTGTTATCACTTTATCAGACGTTGATAGTGGGTAATGACAAATGATTTGAGCTAATGAAAAAATCGCTGGTTTTGGCAAATCTTATCCTAAATTAAATCTCAAATTGCCATATCAATAAAGTAGACTGTACAGAACAATCGTTTTGTCTATCACCATTTCAGGAACACACTCTATTTTATGTGAATGAGCAAACGTTCCATTCATTCAAAACCACATTAATACAGGCGGGTTCAAACCGCGACATCAATTCCGCATTTCGCTCCTACACCCCGCGGATCATTACTATCACCGATTTTATACCACAATAACAACACCCTTCATGTGAATATTTTTTAGGTTAATACCTTTACATGAATATTTTATTCAGCCTTGTTTTTGTTTGCATGAGCAAAAAATAATAAGCTAATGTTAGGATATTAAATCAACGGACGTGACTGAAAAGGGCCGTAAATTGTGGCTTAGGTATAAAATCTGATAGCATATCGCGTCATAAAAAATACTGAAAGGTGATTTTAGTATTTGGGAGATTAAACAAAATCTCCTTTAACATCACAGTTACCAGCCTATATATATACTATTAAACGAGCAATATTGGTATGTCAATAAGTTAGATTGGAAGTTCAGAGGTCCGTTTAAAGTAGCGGAAGTTTTGGATGGTGATCGCTAAAAGTTTTAAATTTTAAACGTACTAATAAATACGCTTACGATGGGTTAATAAAGATGTCATTTGGTCATGTACCAGCTGAAGTAGATGGTGATTACAGCGGTGATGAGCAAGCCTAAGTTATGGGAACCACGTGGGTAGGGTTCTCTATCGGTCGTATTGTGTTCTACCGTACCAATAGTTACTGGCGGAGGTCAGAGATTGGTGAGACCATAGTTTTGATCTATGCGCTGGATGTGTGAGAGCAATGCGATTGCTAGTCAGCTGGAGAGCTGTGGCGTTAGAGTGGTTTACTCGTGTGTGGGTTTCCAAGTGGCTCTTAGTGAAAAGATGATTGTTAATGTGGCAAACGATGGTACAAGGCTCTGGTTGATGATTCTTGCTATGATTTGTCGAAGGTTAGTTTAGTTCAGTTAGAAGTATTGTTTTGTTAAAACAATAAAGTTTTGAGTATTAAAGTTTCCTTAGCTCTAAAGTTGGAACCTGGAAATGGTCAGAATTGGCCGACTTGAACAGTTGCTGAGTTTTGGTTGCAGATTAACACACGAGGACGTGTGCTAGCGGAATGGTCGTGTCGGAAATACGTTACTGATTTGACTAATCGGGACGCCAGCGCCGCCTGGTGGTGTTCAACGGAGTCTACAACATAACGCTCAGACTAGCCGGAGCCGGAGCTAAACACAGTTCATGGATGGCAGTCAAGCAGTGAAGACGTGTAGAAACTGTCACGCATTCCGAATAGTCGTGTCGTGTACCTACAGTGTGTGAATTGATAGCGTGATTAATTTGATAGTAAATTATAATTATAGATCTGAACTGTAAACGGTTTTTCTATTGCACAATAACCAACACTACCCATAGTACGCCTACAGTAGTTTAAATATGGCTGATTATAACGAAAAAGACAAAGGTGCAATATAGGTGTTTACGGGGGCGAAAAATCGATCTAGCTAGGTCTCAATCTAGGAAAATTCGTTTTCTCCGTATTTTCATCCGAGCAGAGAATTATGGCAGCATGGAATTAGTATTTACTATACATGGAATTAGTATGAAGTTTCCTATATTAAATTACCATTCTCTATTTTCACCAGAGCAGAGGTCGCTCGCCCAGGTAATTCTACTAACCCAGTAATAACATAGATCGTAGAAACCTAAATAAATATATTTTACCTACTATACTATATTAAATACTTAAAACATCCAGACAGATTCAGTTCATAAAAATCGTCCCACAAAATCAACGAAAAATATTCCTTTGAAACTGACACTAAGAAGAAAACGTCTGATATAATTTCCAGTCCTTAATGAAATCCAACGGGTGTCATAAACGGTATTCCGCTGAGCACTGTGCATCTAAATCATAACCTACCTTTTACTCAAAAGGCACCAGAAAAATCCAATAAAGCTCTTTGTGAGCCCATCCGGCGTATAGAAGTAAATTAAACTGGTGCCCTGGGTGACCAAGAGACGAGAATTTCTAACTTAATTGCTGATTTTTTTGAGGAGGCAACTTCTTTGTTTGATATAATTGATGTAGATGGAATACCTGAAGGTTGATTGGTAGAAAATGCCTCAGGCATTAAGTCCACCTTTTTACAGTATTTTTTTTTACTTGTGCATAAAGTTTTAATAAATAAATAAGTACCTATTATTCGTTGTCGTGTGTAGTGCGTATTTGGGTCGAAGGTAAAATTTTAAGAAATCGGATATGTTTTTTTTTACAAACGTATGTTACAAGTCACATAATTCTCGTGTGGTCCTGGATTCTCAATTATTAATGTCCAAGGTTTTTTCTGAAAGCACTTGTTAAAAAGCGAATTTCTCTCCGAAGAGAACCATCTGAACCTCCGAACCATCAACAGTTTTAAACTCTTAAATGACTACCTACTTAAAAAAAACCATAGACAATACCCGTATTTTTTTATAACATTTTCTTTTAATCTGGGTAAATTCTTCCGCCTGGCAACACTAGTGATACCCCCAACCCGACTCCCTCAATTAAAGTGTCGTTGAATAATTCAGTTTGATAGTGGACGATTTTTTTTGTGAATAAAAATTAATTTTACTATAAGATACCATTGAAGAAAATTTACTGAAACTAGACATTAATCACAAAGAAGTTAACCCATTCCATCAAGATAGTTTTACTTCCGAGTTTTAGCGAGGGAGTAAATAGAAACCGAGTTATAATGGGTTTTTAGCGCCGTGTGATACACTCTAGTTTTCACTAAGATTGCGAGGAAATAAAATAATCCAATACAATTTTAAATATGTCATTTTATTTTAAAAAAATACAATTTGTTCAATCCGAAATTTTAAGGAAACTTTTATCCTGGTATGCTGTAATCGTTTCGTGCGTAAACGTTTCCATGGGATAATTTCCGACTTCCACGCGAGCGAAGCCGCGGGAAAAAGTTAGATTTACATAAAAATAAAGACTTTTTCGTTTTTGTAGGCTCATTGGTTACAGACAAAATTTTAAAACAAATTACTTTTTCCCAAGTAAGTAGTTCTTTTTTTATATATATTTCCCCGTTTTGCTGCTTATCACTGATACCAATCATCCTATATTGGCTTATTTTTTTTCAGAATATAATTTTATTAAAATAGAATTAGAATTATTTATTTGTAAAACATAGGTTAACGATCAAGGTTTTATATAATAATTATATGTCGCGCTATGTTTTGTCATTGATGACATAAAAATATTAGTGCGGATTATATTACAAAAAAAAAAAACATCAACAAAATAAAGACAAACAAAATTCACCATAAAAAACAAACAATAAACTTAATAATCTTCTCTTCAATTAAAATTAATAATAATGTACGTACATTATTGTTCATTTTATTCGAAAATACTACGAGAAAATACCACCAACGCGTTGGCGGGCGCGTAATAATTAATGTGAACCAAAATTCCTACTGTGGTTTAACCAATAACCCAGGTGGACGCAGCCTATGAATAAAAGTGTTCCATTACACGTTATTCACCTAGTATCCCCTGGGGCAGGGGATCGAAGCGAAGGTCTAAACGGATTTTAAAGTATTTAAAGAAGCTTACATAAGGAACTTTACGTGTGTTGAGTAAAAAGGTAGGTATGTATTTCTGTATTTTCGAATATTGAGTGCCATTGTGTAGCTATAAAAAATTAAATTTGTATTATTAAACGACTCAATATGTCAAAATATTGTGTCTGTAATAATTATTAGGTAACATGGAGGAAGTACAATACAGCCGATGAGGTGATTATGAGTGAGAAGACATGCGCGAAACTTTGCAAAGCCTTTTTTTTTTGGGGTGGGAAATTATCAAATACAAAACCCCCCTCCCCCCTCCCGCTCTGGGCGGAGCGGAAGGGCGTCAGGCTCGACTAAATCCCACCCGTGTTCCTTCGGTTGCCCTGTTGCCGGGGGCCACGACCTCCCTTTCGGTTTTCTTCGCAGCCCCGGCAGGCATCGGCCCTAGCGGATCTCGTCAATTGTGCTGACATCTCTTTGAGACGCGCGTGGAACATAACGCGCCGTCGACCCGGGCCTGGCCCTTATCGGACGGAGAGCGACCCATTGCTCACCGTTCGCAAACCCGCGCCTAAGGTGGCCGGAAATCGGCCTGCGATTCCCGACGCCCAGGGCGTCTCCTCCTGCGGTGGTTAGGGGCATGAGGGTGCGAAATTTGCCTCTCCCTCATGCGTTCCGCCTCCTCCTTTGCAAGCATTACCGCTTCGCAAAAGGAGGTGACGGCCTCCCATTTCCTCTCGCCCTGTACCATAGCCTGAACCAGGGCCGGACGCGAGAGATCACCGCCGCCGATCGCCTCCACGACGACACGGCGATTCTCCGCCCAAGCCGGGCAGAGCTCCACCAAATGCTCCACCGTGTCCTCCGGGCGATCCACACAATTGTGACATCTGGACGTTTCCTCCCGCCTTATCCTGAACAGGAACCTCCCGAAACAGCCGTGTCCGATGAGGACTTGCGTCAGGCGGAAGGTGAGGCCGTGGCGCCTCTCTAGCTACTACTCAAAAACGGGCTTTATCGCCGTAATTGTGGCCCAGCGCTGGGGCTAAACCTGCCAAGTTATATTGACCGTATTGTAGGTAACGTTAGCAATTTTATCAGTACAGTTATTTTCAGTGACCGAGTACAGCTTTAGGATTTTTTATTTCATTGAGTGACAAGCAATCTTACAGGCCACCTGGGGGCTTAAAATGGCCGCTTTGACAGAATCATAATATGTTAATATTATGAATCACACAAACTGACAATTCATAATATTATCTGCGTTCAATTCATATTACCCAATTCATCTTTTTGACAGTCGCCGGCAGGTAGTCTAGGTATAGTCGCCGGTAGTTTGTACGCACAATAGTGATTTTAAGACCATAGACTTCTATAGGATTTCCTGTAATCTATAAGTATAGATATATTCTGTATTTTTCCAAAATTTTATGCGTTTCGGAGGAGGGGGGAATGGTAAATTTTCAACTGTTTTCTTTAATAACTTTATACCTTTTATTATAAAATTTAAAAATAATATGTATAATTTGAGATCCGCAAATTAAACCATTTCATCTGACATATCGCACTGTACAGTTTGCAAAACATTTTATAATTTTCAAATTTGCCTTCCACAAGTAACCCCCATAATCAAACTTCATTTATTAACGTTACATGTTCGTGTTTGGGTCACAGATATTCATATGTGTACCAAATGTCAACTTAATCGGTACAGTAGATTCAGATCAAACCGGCTGTGACAGCCGGACAGACAGACAGACACACGAGTGATCTTGTAAGGGTTCCGTTTTTTTTCATTCGGACGGCCGAAACTCTAAAAAGGTTTGAATTACTTGTGTGCCCACCTACACCTTCACCGTTCAAATCAAACCATAGCAAAGGTATTTCATGTTCTAAAGACTCTCTAGTAGAGAACTTATCTATCTTTTATCTATTATATATCTATTATCTTCTACTATATTCTGTTTCTAAAATTAAACCACCACGTATATGTAATCTTGTTTGTGCGTTTAGCAAACGATGTCCGTTGTAAACATCGGTCTGTGCAAATAAGAGCAGCTTAGTTACCGGCCCAGTCTAAAGCTTAGTTTGTTTGACTTGGCCCGTGGATGGGTGGTTAGGTGCGGCAGATTCTCTCATATTTATAGCGGTGGTGTAAATTTAATGTACTTGCTGTGTGCTGTTTGGTGAGATTGTAAATGTAGTTTGAGTCTTTAAAGACAAGAGCTTAAGCTCTCTGGCCACTCCACCGTGTCATACCATAACCGTGCTATTAACGTATCAGGCACGGAAGAAAACATGACACGGACTACTATGCCCACTAGAACGTATCAACAGCGTATTATACCCGTGCATAACGGTTTTAGTGACCGTAGCATCCGCTCATCATATCTGTACGGTTCCCGTTCTCTCGGTTGTTCACCTGTGTTTTTGCGTGAAGCAGATGCGTCAGGAAAAGCGAGTGAATATTTTTGATGAGAAAATTATTTAGGTACCTATACGATGGCTATTAGAAAATTGTCCGTTTATAACGGATTTAGAACGGTCATCATACGCGGTTATATAACCCGTATGCCCACCGTTCCGCCGCCTGCGTGCACCGGTTTGGCAAAGTCGCGTGCCATGCACGGAGCGTATTACCATCGCCAAAATATTCTTGCTGACAATTTGTTGCCGCTCCATGCATGACACAAGACGATGTTGGTCTGTGACGGTACGGTTTAGTAGGCATACTCTTATACTTTTCAATACAAAGAATATTTTTTTGCCTGACATGTTCTTAGCACGGTCATGGTACGGTGTAGTGGGCAGACTCAATTACTTACGCATTTTTAATGGAAGTTCTCATGAAGTCTCAAACTCTCGACGGAGCCTTTAATTAGCTCGTCACGTGTAGAAACTGCCCAGCCCGTCCCATCCTTGATATCCTCCCTCCGGTTGACGCCCTAAGCCAAGGTTCGAACCCCACAGGGGGTAGCCCTTAGCGAGCGTTCACCTAGTTTTAATTAGCATAGTTGAATAACCCCTGGCTGGAGGTTTTAAATGCTTAAGGCACCCACAGGAAAGCCCGGTTAAATAGTCATGATCTTAGAGGTCAACTAGGAGATGCCCTACCTAAAAAAAAAAAATTAGAATCTGCGTCAGCTGTAGTGCTGCGTTCACAGCACAGGTAGTTTGTTTTCAGTGACTGTATCATGCGCTTGTTATATTCGACGTATCAGTCGGTCTGTAAATGTAAATGTCACTACGCAAACTTAGGTGAAGTGAGCTTGAAGTGACCTGTCTATAGTGTCAAACTCTAGATCCGATGGAGATTCTCTTGAGAAAAGACCGACAGGTGGATAAGTAGGATATCCTCGAATGTGACTTCCTTAACTGGTCTGTTTTACATCCTAGCTGGGTTTATAGGTAGACATTAAAATAACTCGGGAGATATCGTGGGACACCCGGTTTACTATCAATTATGTATTAATGCAGAGAAATCAAGTATAATTTTTTAGCAAGTTAAAAACTTTTGACACTTGAAACCGATTATTTTTTAATAATAATGAAATAAAATAGCAATAATAATAACTTAAATAACATAGCAATTATAATTATTCAAAGTAAAACAATTCATATAAATGAATAAACAGAATTATAATATTTGATTATTTTTATAAACCTGTACATATTATTATGTACAGGTTTATAAAAATAACCTTAAATATTTAATTACATTTCGCAGATAAAAAAAAAGAAAAACATAAATAATAGTTAAACGAAATGTTAGTATCTTATTCACGACTTTGATTATACTAAGTTAAAACTTGTTCCCACAATAACAACTTAATGATCTCCAAAAACAGGGCTTCCTCTCTCCTACCCTTTTTTGCTGTACCCTACAGGGTCCAAAATGATTTAAATTAAATAGTTACCACCTAAGTACACATTATGGTAAAGCAATAAAGATATTGAGTTTTGATTTTTCCGAACATAACGCTTTTTCGTTACGTGACGGTTTCTGTCAGTTTACTTGCGTTAATGAACTTCGTTCCAAAAATACCTAGGAATAAAATATTAAATTATTATCTCTGGCCGAGTGAATGTTTATTAAACTTATATACTTACAAACATTTTTACCCGACTACGGAGGAGGGTTATGATTTTGACCGGTACGTATGTATGTTCCCTCATAACTTCTAAACTTCTCATCACAATTTAACAAATGAGATATCGTTGGAAGCATCTTGATCATTTAATTTACTTAGTAAAAGCTTCCCATAAATGTATATTAACAAATGGCAAAACATAGAGAACCTATAATATGATAATTGTAACGTCTTACACGCTTGTAATCTATGTTTACAAATAAAGAATATTGATTGATATTGATCGTCCGCTAGTGGTTGGCACCAGACCGGCAATCGCAGACAGCCAAATTAAAAATCCTGAGTCACAAGTAATCTGATCGATTTATGCCCAACACGACGTGTGACTCCAGATTTTAATTTGTCTCTCTATGATGTCTTGTTTATATATGGCTTTTTTGTCGTAGTAAGGTTTTAGTTTTTATAAATTTTCATTATTCTTACTATAGATTGAAGCTTCATACAAAGTCATCAAAATAATTCCACTTTTTCCTATTTTTTTTGCTAAGTTTTATTCAATTTAGCGCCAGCTAACGTTGCTAAAACCGATATTTAAGTTAGGTGCAACTTCCTGCTGTAAAACTAATTACGAAGTTTCCGCTGCGTTTTTCTTGCTCGTTTCATAGTTTCCTCGACTAAATGTTACGTAATAATCGAGATCTACAGAAAGCTATTAGAATTTAATGAATTATTTAATTAAGAATAAGAGAAGGACTCGTGGCTAAGTAATAATACCTGCACGGGTCGATCGATCAGGTTAAGCTATGCTTGCTGCGGTCGGTCCGTGGATGGGTCAATCTTTACAGACCCCTCCGTGCCTCAGAAAGCACGTTACGCCATTGGTCCCGGCTGTCATTCTTGGATCTTTGACAGTCGTACCGGGTCGTCAGAAACCCAAAAGTCTGACAACCAGTCTCACCTAGGGGTATCGTATTACCCAGTAATTGGGTTGTGGAGGTCAGATAAGCAGATGCTTCATATAAATACAGGTATTTAGCTGCATCCGGTTAGACTAGAAGCCGACCCCAAAATAGTTGGGAAACGCTAGGCAGATGATGATTTACTTATAAGAGGAGATTAATTTTATAGCGTTTTCCAGGTAATGGGTGTGCTAGCTGACTGAATACGGTTTCATATAAGATTTCTTCTTCCTTGGCAATTTAGTAGAAGTACATGAAATGCTTTTCTGGATCTGACGGCCTTTTTTTTTTTTTTTGAGGGTGGGCAATCATCAAATAACTTCTCCCGCTCTGGGCGGAGCGGGAGGGCGTGTCAGACTCTTACTGACTAAAACCCACCCGTGCTCCTTCGGTTGCCCTGTCGCCGGGGGCCACGATCTCCCTTTCGGTTTTCTTCGCAACCCCGGCAGGCATCGGCCCTAGTGGACCCCTTCAATTCTGCTGACATCTCTTTGAGGCGCGCGTGGAACAACGCGCCGTCGACCCGGGGGATCTGACGGCCTCAGGACGAATTCTGGAAATTCTTCTCATAATGTGTTCCGGGATTTTCACATTTTTATTATTATTATTTCTGGATTTTAATTGACATTATTTTAATAAATTTAAATATGTAAATGATTCTAAAGACTAAAGATTTTAATTAATTTAAAGATGATTGTAATTAACTTACACTGATACAATTTGATTTTATCAACCTATTTCACTTATTTATTTAGATAAAATAGTATTTTATTGTGGCATGTATGTGGGTTTGGTTTCCGCATTCAGTCCTTCAGATGGACCGATATAGACCAATGTATCTGATTTGAATAAATAAATTTAAATTTTAACTAACCCGTTAGGTATTAATACTAGCATAGGCTGGTTTTTAGAACGTTAGTTTCTTAGGAGATCTTGAGAATGGATCCCGAAAAATACATAATATACCAACTACTTATTTATTTTTTTGGGACCCGTTCTCCAGACGTTCTTTTAAAAGTCATCGAAATAAAATAAAACAAACATGAGGTACTTTGAAGGCGGCTTCTGTTTAATAGACTTCGACAAAACAAATTGAGCCATAACACAAAACCGTATCAAATCAATGTCACATTACTGTAACATGAAGCCAAGTTAAGGCTAGCGTACACGAACTAAATGACACGTTGCATACGTAAATGTCACGTTGCATACGTAAATGTCACGAAAAATTGGACATAAACTGTTGTTGCTGTTTTTAATTTTATAATAACATGGTAACATATTCCTCGAACATACAGCAAACCATAGGTGTGTGCTTGACTTTCTTTCTCATTTATATTGATCACTAGCTGCGCCCCGCGGTTTCACCCGCATTAGTCTCGATTCTTTGGGAATATCGGGATAAAAAGTATCCTATGTCCTTCTCCGGGTCATGGTTTACTCATTTGCCAATTTCATCCAAATCCGTTCAGCCGTTTTAGCGTGATGCCGTGACCAAGGGAAATAGGGATTCATTTTTATATATATAGATTCTGTCTAGCCTTTTCTCAACTATGATGGAGTAGGCTTCCAGTCTAACTGGATGCAGCTGAATATCAGTATTTTACATGGTGCGTCTGCCTATCTGACCTCTACAACCCGGTAACTGGGTAATACGATACCCCTTGGTAAAACTAGTTATCAGACTTTCGGGCTTCTGACCCGTAACGACTGTCAAAGATCCACGAATGACAGCCGGGACTAATGGCTTCACGTGCTTTCCGAGGCACGGAGGAGTCTCGGTATGTAAAGGTGGTAACCCATCATGGACCAACCCCGGCAAGCGTAACCTGATGGATCGACCCGTGTGGCTGTTATAACTCAGCCATGAGCTCTCATTTATATTGATGTGTAATAAAATTCAATTAAAAATACTGTGTTGCAGGCACTGTCTAAACTGTGCCGTCTATTCTGGGCTTAACCTCAGACAGTTATAAATCCACAAGAAATTAAGTATTTGACATGTGTACGAGTTTCGTTTCGGAGTTCACTGCAAAAAATGCACAAAAAACTTGTAAAAAACATAAACGGAACATGTGGTTACGGCTAAGATGTTACTTTTGTGTAGGGTTACCAAACGTTAGATTTTAGACAGAGACGGATATTTCTGCTTTAAGCCGTGGATTATATTAATATCTTCTGAAACTGTACCTGTACCCCAAATGTAGGTAATACTAAAAGGGGGTGACCGCTGAAAATCAGCGCAGTACTGTGGGTCCTCATAGCATTGCATCATGTTGAGTAGAAGCCTTCTTGTCACAGTCATGACATGACGTGTCTGATTTGTGCTCGTGATTATATTTAAATCTATTGTGTTTTATTTTATTGTTCTACTCGAGTAATTATCTTTTTTATGCACGTGTTTCTGTGACAAATAAACTTATTTTTCTTTCTTTCTTTTCTTTCTAAAAGTCAGTGCAAAAATATAGCGTTTAATGAAATTAAATTAATTTGCCAGAATATAGGTACATACATAATAACCTGGTAAAATAATTTTAATTTCACAATACTCGACTCGTGCAATTCGTGCAAATATTTTAGAAATTACATCAATGTCATTAGTCATAATAATTTATTATAATACATTTGTTTTGTATAATTATGTTTATAAAATTCAGCGAATAGGTATAACATAACGCATAAACTGGAGATGCAAAGCGGTAGTTGGAAGTAGTAACTTGAGCCAACAAACTTACTATCTACGATGGACAACATTGAACAGTATTCTCAGATGGATAGCAAATCCTGGCAACAAGCCGTAATACTTCATACATATCTTAAGGAGCAGGAATAGCCCAATGGTTATGGACTTGCGAGGAAAAGATCCTGAGTTTAAATGCCACCACTTGCACCTTTCTGTTATTGGCTTGCGCAGTTTCAAGATTTGACATGAATCTAATATCACGTAA
This sequence comes from Omphaloscelis lunosa, assembly GCA_916610215.1. NCBI lineage: Eukaryota > Metazoa > Arthropoda > Insecta > Lepidoptera > Noctuidae > Omphaloscelis > Omphaloscelis lunosa. The sequence continues at coordinate 2,932,154 of OU744252.1, forward strand.
AAATTTATGTTATTTAGCGACGCGCTCCTGTTTCGCACGGTTTTTACGACTTGACAAAGTATCCTGATTTCTTAGTTATATGTAACTTTAATATTAACGTATTATACGCATAACCCTTCCGGAAAAAAATCTAAACGATGGTGAAAACCTCATCAAAATCTGTTGCGTAGTTTAGGAGAACAACGCGGACATGCAGAAAAACAAGAAAAGTGACTTTAATTTATAATAATATGTACGTATAGAGATAATTCAGACCAATAAATGCTAACTTTTTCATGGTTATGGCCCAAAGATATTATAAAAATGGTCACCCTACATATAACAGAAGTCTTAATAAATATATTTTGAAACCAAACATATCATTAGTGTGAACAGCTAAATATTTAGATTTCGATAAGTTTTCTTTTCATTTTGTTTGTTCAACCTCTCCCACTGGCATTAAACAAATGTGATTGTATGGTAAATTCAAAATCATGAAGCAATAAAATATTAAATCAGACAATTGTAGGTTTTTAAATGATCACTAATTTGTTGGAATACTATGATTTTCTTCTTCGTAAACTATTATCCTTTTTAGTGCATCATAGTCAATAATTAAATCCATTTTGGACAAATAGATCATTTTCAGTGCATCTTATACAAATAAAGATTATATTTTAGGAATTAGGACTGCTTCGTTGATCTAACGGTCGCAAGATGAGGTCCCGGGTTCGATTCCATGTTTATTTTAATTTTAATTTTTTACATTCGTCTTTGACATATGCATCCTATTATTTGACATTATAATAATTATACCTACGGTTTAATTTTAACTCTTTATTAGTGGGTTTTGTGGACATGATAATTATTCAGATTTATTACTGTTGTAATAGCAATCATGCGTTTAATTAAATAAAAAAAAACCTATTTTGGTTTTTTTTTATTTTTATTTATTTGCTTTTGTATAGATTATTTTCTTTGGCTTAGTGTTTTCTTTTGTTAAATACCTGGTATTTATTGAAAAACCTACACTGTCCTCCCATACCTAGTAACACTGTTATTTTAAAGTATTTTAAAAGCCAATTATTTTAAAAGAGTAACCATGTAGTTTCTTGCCGGCTCTTCTCCATAGGAAACGAACAATTGGAACCGTGCACCTAGCTTCTGACGTTTCTTAAGTGCTCATGTAGGTTTACGTGTTTTTTTTTTAATTCCCGTGTCGTGCAGTGTTATTGGGTTTTCAGTAGCAACCCGGAGTTGGTGGATTTGTGCCCGGTTGATGGCAATAGGCTCGCCCGCTATTACATGGGACCAAAACATAACTGGCGAAATGTGGGTGTGCCTAACTCTTCTTGAAATACAGTCGTTATTTTATATAGAAAAATGTAATTGATAACATTTGTATTTTGTAAATAAGATATAATTACAATATTAACAAGAATCAATCACTAATTGAGAAAAACTATCCATATTGTTCAAACCTTAGACCAAATGAAAAACCAAGACATAGCGCTGTCAACAGTGATGTGAAGCCGGTTTCGTAAACATGTGTGCACTTAGTGAGGTGTAGTTTGATTGTAGTATCATTGTAAATGGTTGTAAATATTTGCGTGTCAGCGTTTATGCGCAGAGCGGAGGTGTAGTTTTGGCATGCGTGAATAATGTTCGCAGCGCTCAATCTTGGTTTTTTATTTGGTCTGAGGTTCAAATCTCCAAAAACAGCTGGAATCGCCAACAAGATTAACATAAACGTTATTTTTTCCTCTCCTTCTATATTGAAGTCATACAATAATATCAACACCTCGTATCCGGTCCATAAAACTGCTAATGTATTCGTTTGTGGACGCACCATTTACTGTTATGAACGCGGTTTCCTTGCCTTACGCTTTATTTATGCCGAACTGCGTTGCGCATACAAGAAAACAAAGTTATGATGCTGGCCTTAAAATATACGTTTACTGAAGATCTTTTTTTATGTAAAGTACCTAAATGAAGAAAGAGAGAGATGGTAGATGTAATGAATTTGACGAGTAGAATTGGGTCTTAGCATAGTATTCTTAGTCTCAACTACTAACCGCATGCAGCTGAATATTGAATTAGAATTTTAAATAAAACGACTGCATAAGTGGGCCTAATAACCCAGTTTGTGTGTTCACTGTTCTTCTTTTGTTCCGAGGACTTTATTTTTTGACATTCTGCTACTAAGAAAGAACCAATTCATTGCCAAGCAATGTTGGGAATTCAGAGTTTTAAGAAACTGCTATAAAACAACGTCTACATAAACTACAAGAATTTTGCCAACCGCAAACGTAACTTGGTGCTACAGCCGAGAAATCATAGCGAAGTTGAAATGCCCTGCGGAACAGAACGGTACCACGTATTTTTGGCACGAAAACAAATGAGTGCAGTAAAATTTTAAATGCGTTGTAAATATTTGTAAATGCACTTCCCCGTTTTGATATTGAGATGATCTTTATTGCTGTTCTGAAGGGTATAATTTGTGGTAATATTGATGTTCGTGTAGTTTATTTGAGTGCTTTTGTTCTGTAAAAGCTTTCAGTTTGTTTCGACTACGTGTTGGCCTTGATTCTTTCTTTTGGTGTACTGCACGAGTTGAAAACGGTGACAATTTTTTTCATTTCGATGTGACTACCGACAACTGCCTGAAGCATTTTGAGAAACCAATGAATAGGATAGATCGTACTGTTTGCAATTTCTCCACCAAACATTTTGCAAAGCAATAAAAGGGCTGCCACAAGTGTTGATAATTCGTTAGCTCTGATATCTTCTGGGCAGTTACACTATCAACCATGCTGGCTAGCTGTTTTGTAACCTATGTCTGTCTATTTTCTGTCTAAACAATTAACAGTCTGGCTGTTGATAATTGACCTTCAAGAACACTGGATGTAGGTAGACTTCTGAAAAAGAAAAGAAAGAAGGAAAAGTATTTATTGGGACTCGCACAGGAAGATCGTAAACTGTACTTCTTCTTTCTTTTTCGTGTGGTTAGGGACTAACCTGTACCTAATTACGTAACTTATTTTCATAAACGATTATGACTAATTTGTTTCATTTTGCCATTTCAACAACATTCATCGCGTTATTTACGTCGTTGAGTTGATTTTTTTTCCAACTTACGAAGCAATGGATTAGTAATCTGTTTCAAATCGAAAGAGATTGTGATTGATCGTGTATTACGTAATTAGGGTACTGGTGTCAGGGTTTTTTATGCCGCCAATGGGCTACTGACTTGGCTTCACATGCCGTCAAGAAATATCTCTCAGGCACGGTTTCCTCACGATGTTTTCCTTCACCGAACCATAAACTATACTGTATGCCTTATACCTTGGCCGGTAATATATTTAAGTGAATAATACCACCAAAACTAATATCAGCCAATGCATTTGCTGTTGTAGTTCACTAAGGAAAGCGTCCTTTTAACTAGTAGCCATTTTCAAACTAATTCCGGACAACACTACAAAATATTTAGGTTTAAAGATATTTATTCTCATAAAAGACACAAAGTCACTTACATGAGAACAATGCTTAAAATAAATTATAAATGTAAAGTTCGTCGCAGACGTCACGGTAGCAATTATGTATGATAAAGGTACCCATCCAATGCATTCAGCTTTTAGGAAGGGTGTTATTTGTAATTCAATATTAAGCTAATTGTATTTTAAATACATTTAATTGGTATAAATTGTTTATACATTTTGTTCAAAAGCTAAATTTTTTTTGCCAAACTTAGCTCTCCATATTCTTATATTTCCAAAGGATATTATTAATGCTCACACCAGTGATATAGTTTCCCTAATATTAAGGTTTTGGGAGACATAAAGGACAATTGCTATGTTGGGATCGTGCAAATTGTTGGAATTCGGGCGAAGGTTCCGGTTGTTCATGTTCGACAGGGTATCTCGTCGTTTATGGACTGTCGTGGTATTTAATGTTATTATGGTACTTGGGATCAGGTGCTAGTTATGATTTTTGTATGTTTATGCTGGTAAAGATTTGTCCAATTCGATCTATAACAGATGTGTCGTTTCTATTAACAAATTTTTATGTAATGAAATCTCCGTCTATTGCCATTAAAGAAATATTTATTTCTGCCTTTTTAATATTAACATAACATATGATAAACCGTATAAATAATTCATTAATGACTGCTGAGCATGAGGTCCTTATTAGGATTCCGTACTCAAAGGGTAAAACGGGACCCTATTACTAAGACTCGGCTGTTCGTCCGTCTGTCTGTCTGTCTATCTGTCACCAGGCTACAGCCAGCTAAATTTCAACTGTCTAACTATCACAGTTCATGAGATACATCTCATGAACTGTGATAGTTAGACAGTTGAAATTTTCACAGATGATATTTGTTTCTGTTGCCGCTACAACAACAAATACTAAAAACAAAATAAAATAAATATTTAAGGGGGCTCTCATACAACAAACGTGTTTTTTTTGCTGTTTTTATAGATAACGGAACCATTCGTGCGCGAGTCCGACTCGCACTTGGCCAATTTTTATTTTTTTGGGTGGGTAATGAAATTGTCTATTCTGTAAATAGGATATCGGAATCACTTTTACACGTCATAAAAAATTAAAAAAAAAAAAACTAGATCAGTTCAGCGTTTCCTATCTGACTACTTTGAGAAGAAAGGCCGATATAAACCCAGAAGTCGCAGTCTCTTTTAAAGTCCATACATAATCTTGGTCAGGCCATATGAGCACCATGTAGATTAGTGTTTGAAATGGTATTTTGAGGAAAGAACCACACAAATTTGAGTGGACCTGTCCAGTCAGTGCAAGCATTTGTCAGTAATCGTGGAGCTCAACTTAGAACTTAAGGAGCTCAACTCAACGAACAATACCAAAGAAAGGACATTTGGGTAGGCCGCATAAACTACTCAAACTACCAGACCATCATTAAAACTAGCAGAGAAATAAAATTAATAATAATATCCACCTGGTCCTCACATTCACAATAATTAAAATAATATAATACTTTCCAAAATAAACATGTCATTTTGAATATAATTTTCAACAATGTCAATGTGTACATAAAACTAGTATATTTTGATGATTTTACAAAGTAACAATAAAAATGTCAAGTTTTATCGTAGTATCAAATACCTTCTCCCGCTCTGGGCGGAGCGGGAGGGCGTGTTAGACTTCTACTGATTGAAACCCACCCGTTTTCCTTCAGTTGCCTTTGTTGCCAGGGACCACGGTATCCCTTTCGGACTTTCCCGCAACCCATTGAGGTCCTGGGTTCATTGCCGGGTCAGCCCGGAATCTAGATTTGTGCGCGGTTGACGATAATAGACTCGCTCTCTATTACATGGGATTTAAACATCAGTGGCGAAATGTGGGTGTAGTATTTATTAGGTACACCTCTGCCCAACCTTGCGGGAAATACAGGCGTGATGTTATGATAAATAACCACAATCCAAAATCTGCCTAGCCTTTATTCAAAATTTAATATACATAGGTATAATTATATGCATTAATTTGTTGAAAGAATGAAAATGAAAATTTTTAATTAAGCAGTTAAAATAAATTAAAAAGACGAGAAGATAATTAATTTTTTTAAGGTAATTTAAATGAAAAATTTTAAAAATCTACATTGAGGTCTGTTTGCATTCTAACCGGATGCAACTGAACACTAGTATTTTTATAACCAAAATCCATTAATAATTAATTAAGTACATTGTTTTTATTTTCTGTTTGAAGGAAGACGTAGCGTAAGAACGCCGAAGAAGGTGGACCGATGACCTTGTGAAAGCAAGGAAGGAATCCGCTGGATGCAAGAAGCACAGAACCGTTCGAAGTGGCGGTGCTTAGGGAGGTCGGGTGGATGTCCTGCAGTGGACGACTTTCTACTGAAATTATGATGATAATTGTTTTTTTTTACCAATTAATAATAGTAAGTTTTCGATTTGAGATCCATTCCATTAGGATACCGTAAGCTAATGGGTCAATCTGCTCTTTTATCTCATTTAGCAAACAAACAAAATGGTACATTACCAGCTTTAATAGTAACAGATTTACCAATACCAATTTCCAAATATCAATAAATGCACGTCTCAATAAGTGTTGAGCTGAAAAGTTTACAACTGTGCCGCGTTTTGCTGATACTGCGTTTTACCGAGTTTAATGGTACTGCTGCTTCATACAATGTTACATGGAAGGATTCTTACTGTTATCGCCGTGTATATTGTTTTCGTTTATTGGAATGAACAAAACAAATTTTAGGATCATAATTTTAGCCAAACCATGAAAAGCAAAAATAAAAAAAATCTGTGGTACCAATATTATCAGTCAAATTCTCAGTGGTTTATTTAGAATGGATCAATCTTATCAAGCTTTTGAAGTCTACGCTAAGCTCTTAATAAATCTTATACAGGGTGGCAGTGACATCGACGCGAAAACTGTTACCACGGATTCAGTACATGATTCTGAACTCCCTGCGTTGAAATTTTTCGTCGGTTATGTAAAAAAATATCGGCTGTCTCATACATTTTGACTGCGTAGGTATTGCACTTTTCTATGGAACAGCAGATTTTTAAAAAAAATAACCGACGAAATATTTCGACGCTGCGGATTTCGGAATCATGTACTGAATCCATGGTAACAGTTTTCGCTTCGATGTCCCTGCACCCTGTATGATTATGCTAACATCAATCTTCAAAATTAACAAATAAATCTTCTAAAATACCATTATTTACGATCTTTAAGTTCATACATAACATGGATATATCTAGGATTGCAGCCGATGAAGTTGTAATAGCACATTCTAATGTTAAATCAAATATTACATTCATAAATCTCCATACATCTGAACCAAATTAAAGAACATTCAGAATTTAACAACCTTAAAAATATCTCGATTTATTCTCACTTTATTTCATGGTTTGACAGATAGTGTTGGATACATTGTGCAAATCCACGCTCATCATCTTCACTCGCTACTGCACTATTCTGTTCGAAATTCAGCCTTAAGTCTTCAAAGGTAAGGTTCCTAGGATTCAATTCTGCAGCTTCAAGACTGCAATATAAAGTTGGCATAGCAATAGTTGGTATTCCAACCACGTACGGTTAGCATAGCCCCTGAATAGATATCTACTAAAATGATACGGCCCTCTCGATGCCAATAAAGCCTGATTTATATAAAATACTTGCAAATCCAGTTGGAATTTTGGAAAATTTTCCCCTTTATCTCCTACGACGAACGGTTAGTCTTTCATCTTGTTTGTGACGAAGGAATGTATTCAAGATAAAAAGGTTTTGTTTGAGCGATAGCAGAGCGCATCGAATCAGCGACGAACAAAACTTATTTAACTTTTACATCAGTTTTTCTCGTGAAACTGAAATCGAGTAGAAATGGAATTTATTGGAAATATTTTAATATCCAGTAGCTACTCACTGTTTTATTTTCTATCATTTAGTATTTCCTAGTGTATTAGACAGGGTGGCAAGGACTTTGACGCGCAAATTGTAACCATAATTTCAACACATCATAATTCTACCCCCTTACCGTTCATACGTGGTTAACCGACTAGCCGCTTTATCATTTTATTATGCAACCGCTTAATATGGTTGTACACTTAATATAGAAACTTTTCAACTGTTATAAAAAAAAACATCAACAACTTTTATTTCATAGAAGTGCAATATTCAAATACAAATTCATTTTTTTTTGTTCGGATAAGCCTAGATGGGCACTTATGAAACGTCAGAAGCTGGGTGCACTACAGAACCAATTACGAAACCCTTAATTGTGCGTGGTCCGGCTCGCACTTGTACGATTTTTTTTTTAATAAGCGGTGCAAAAGTTCAACGCAGAGAGGTGTTCAGAATCATGTACTGAATCCATGGAAAGTTGCGCGTCCATATCCCTGCCACCTTGTGTTTTTGACTATGATCTAAAATGTCGTTAAGATAATCGGTGGAGCTCACTACCTTGTTGTTTTGCTTGCATCTATAACTTATTGAGTCATTAAAATACCGATACAAAAAATATCCAAATTAATATCACAAGACATAACATAACATCATGCCTGTATTCTACGAAGGGATAGGCAGAGGTGTACCTATAGTAGGTACACCCACATTTTGCCAGTTATGATTAAGTCCCATGTAATAGGGGGCCAGCCTATTGCCATCAACCGGGCACAAATCCAGACTCCCGACTGCCACTGAGAAATTTCAGATGAAAAACCCAATAACACTTTGCCCAACCCGGGAATCGAACCCAGAACCTTATGCTCGAAGTAGCGCTTGCGATCACTAGACCAACGAGGCAGTCAAAATATTCAAATTAATATCCTTACTCATAATCCAGGTCGCGGTTAACCACAACTTCGTATTTCGGGCCCGAAACCAGAGGGTCACGACTTGATATACAATATCAGCACCTTACCTTTGTGACAAATATGTTACTGATGTTATTATCAATTTACCTACGTACATTATATCAAGGTACATCGATTTATGTACGAAGAAAATGTTAATATGGTGATGTCAATTTTATGGTAATTTCTCAGAATATGGGGGAATAATGTTTCTATTATGTGGCACGTGGCTTTTCCCTTTATCGAGTATAAAGGTCAAAGCTGTTCTCCTTTCACGTGCTTATGCTTAACAAGGAAAATTTTAATTAAAATATACGTAGGTACCAAACAATTTCCTATTTAGAGTTCCGTTACCCCTATAGGATCATTGTGTGTTTGTCTGGCTGGCTGGCTGGGTCTCTGTCCGTCTGTCATAGCCAATTTGCTCCGAATCTACTGGACCAATTAAGTTGAAATTTGGTACACATATGAATTTCTGTAACCCAAATACGGACGCGTAATGTAAATAAATGTTTTTTTTTTCTTATATATGGAAGTCACCTTTCGGGGAAAAATTGGAAAAAAAGTTTTGTAACTTTATTTCTTTTGTAACTGTACCGTGTAACACATCGAATGAAAGGGCTTGTTGTATATCAAATTTTTTTTTTTTTTAATAATTTTATAATAATTTATTTTAAAGATATTATGAATATAGGTTAAAATTTATCATTCTTATCTCTGAAATTACGGAGCCAAAAATTTTGAAAAAAAAAAAACAGAATATGGTTCTTTACGCATAGATTACAGGAAAACCTATAAGAAGTCTATGGTCTTAATAAAATACCATGGTAATCTCTCAATATTGTGCGTACATACTTACATTTGCAGTTGGAATATATGGGAGAACATGACGTTTTTTAAGTTTGTTCTTGGGTTAAATTCATGCCAACTACGAAACCCTTAATTGTGCGTTGGCCCGTTTTTAATAACACAAGTTGTAATTGAAATAACTGAAAACCTCAAAGGGGTCATTGTACTCATCATTATAAACAGATTATACTAAGGATCAACCCAGAAAACGTGAAATAAAGTCTGCTACTCCATACATTTATGTTCTCACCTTGTATAATACAATAGACGTAGTTATTATTAGTATCCTATTCCGCTTAACTATTCCTAAAGAGACATAAAAAAATCCACACGAAATTAACACTTGTTTCACTTCTCAACGAGGCATCCTCAGGATGACGATTGACTGTCGAGAATCCGAACACGGCGTATTGCAACGCCGAGCTCTGGACGTAGAGAGGTCAATTAACTATCTCACCTTTTATGTCTAATAAATGTAAACCAAACAAAAATTAGACATTTGTTTTTCAAACTCGTCAATTTATTTGACTTTTATTGTCACTAATAGGATTTCTTCCGTATTTTTTTTGCTTATCCTTTTAAATCATAATTTCTTGGGAATAACAGATTCTTGTTTATTAAATTCGTAGTTTTTCTTTATAAATTTATTTTTCAATTCGTTTCTGTGTTTTTTTTTATCTAACATCTTATTATTTCACCTTTCAGTTAACAGTTTTTAGGTTCAGTTGAATGTAAAGTCAGAGAAATGAATACTACCAACCTAAATTGTTCGTATATTCACATCACAACTGTCATTCAATAACGTTGCACATTGTCAAGAAATTATAACACGGCGAATTGACGTAGGGTGTCAATTTACTGAATAATTAATTCCCGTAACTGTATGTTCATACAGTCTTCATACAGCCTTCATCAAATTGATACCCCGCACCAATATCAGAGTGACCAATATATTCAAGCGTCCTTACAAATACAGATTTGCACGACAATTTATACAACATTACGGAAGCCAAGTTCTATACTAAACTCTCAGTCATATTCTGTAGCGAACTTAAAACAATGAAAATAAGGAGTTAGGTACAACTTAGTTGAAAGAGTTTAACAGGAATATTAATAAAGTTTCACACATTAATGCGCACGTAAATTGCTCCTGTGATATCACTTTTTTCATTAAGTACTGTTTGCTAAGAGTTATTATCTTCTCTCGTATCTGCAAGGGCTTCTCTTTACCTCAAAGTAGCCCATTTACTCGCATATCGAAAATAAACCATGCTTTGTTAGAAAAAAAAAATCATTGCAGTGATGTGGGGCTGATTCCCAGTCTAACTGCATGCGGCTGAATACCAGTATTTTACATGGAGCGACTGACTATATGTCCTCCAGAACCTAGTTTATAGGTAACACGATACCCCTTAGTAAGACTGGCTGTCAGACTTTTGGGCGTCTAGCTACCCGTAACGACTGTCAAAGATCTACAAACGACTGGCGGGGCCAACAGCTTAACGTACTTTCCAAGGCATAGAGGGGACTTCCACGGACAAGAGTAGCTGCACCTGATCGATCGACCCGTGCGGCCGTTATTACTTAGCCACAAGCTGTCCCTGGTACACCAGACAAAAATCACTGCCACAAAGATTCATTTTTCGTTATGTTAGGTCTAAACCTAACTTATATCCCAAATCGCAGCAATAACCATTACATTCTGACACAGGACTGTGAAATAATCACACTGATATTTTTTTTGACACAATCATCCAAAATGTTACATATGTCCAAAATATTACAAACCCAACAATAACCAATTGTTTTCAAACTTTCAAAGTTATCAAAATCCCCAGCAATTGCCAATAGCAACCAGTTGCTTTTGTCATGGCGTTTGAGATACCTCTCGCACTTCACAATACAACACAAAGCTAAACACTTTCTGATCCGTCGGCGGGCTTACGTTTTCTATTTTATGAACATCCCCATTGATACTTGTGGGTTTTGCGAAAAGCAATCTTCTGTGTTGACTTGTAGGGTTGCAATTCAATTCCAGTTGTGTGTGGGTTGAAATGCGTTACAAAGCTTTTGAGGTGCTGGGATGTTGTGGAGCAGAGCGATTTCGTGTAAATAAATAATATGAATTAACGACCGAACACATGAAAATAACTTAATGTCGATGTTAGTTTTTAATTGAAAATACAAGGCAATTGACAAGTTTTTGCTTTTCATAAACGAGCAGGAGACAAAGTGAAAATAACAAATACGATCCGGAAATAAACCCCGGAGGAAAAATTAGGTAGATCTTTCTATAAAAGAAGTCTTCCATGAAAATAGGTACAACCATTTTGCTTCTGCCGCTAAACAGCAATTCTGTGTTTTAATTTAAAAAATGATGTAAAAACAAGCGCATTCCTTGTTCTCTGCGTATTAAATACAAAGCAATATCTTCGTCACACGTGCCCTCTGGCAGTTTTAACAAGGAGAAGATTTGCCTTACAATCTGCCACTTTGGACCCCAATTCAACCAACAAACACCCACCCAGTCATTCCCTTCACACTTTAATTTGTCCCCTTAATCTAAAAATAATCCCACCCCGCTCCGCCCGCCACGCAGCGCAGCCACATAACAGTGACAGTTTGAGATCAAGTATGATAGCAATTTCCTGGACGCATCGAGTTTTAATATAAACGTTGTATCGAAAAGGGATATAGCTGGGGCAAAGAGTTGGGGCGCAGATGTGACTGGGTGATCGAGGTCGTTACATAGTTTTAATGTTGAGGTGTTACTATTGTAAAGTCTACTCTACTGCATTCCAAACGAATACGGGGTAAGTATTCATATGATTATGATTAAAAAGGTAAGGTTGCTAAGAGTTAATTTTGTAATTGTTGCAGATAATTACAGCAGCAAAGAGAGAAAATAGTTGATTGATATAAAAGCATGTGAAGTAACTCTTCAAGGAATAAAAAGCTTTTAAGTCGCTTTGTGCCCGTGTGAACACGTAAGTAACAACGCGTGGCAAACAAAATTCTTAGAATGCGCGGTACCAACACGAATAAAAACCGCTGACTACAAAGTATTGTCTCATCTGAATGCAACAGTTAGTTGATCTTTACCGTGCGGTTAACAATAGGAGTTCGTTGTACAGATATGTGCACATGCAGTGTTGATACTTTCGCACGTTGTAAGTTATAGTTATTTTCATTTCGGTAGTAAAGCAATGTATGTAAAGCAATGCTGAATCCTACGTTTGTCAGTTTCATGTCTTCGAAGATAAACAAAATAAGCTTAGCCTAATTTAGAAGTAACGACTAACTAGGGTTAATCGTTATGACTAACCCTAATTAATGTTTAATTGATGTTTAATTTTAAGATTTTTTCTGATTTACTGTCACAATCTGCCTGGATCCATTAAAGTAAGCATGAATGTATTTGGGACTAGAAAAGTGGACTGTGTAATTTAAGATTAGTTGCAAAACACAGATGTTATCGTTGTGTGTATGTTGATCATGCGTTTAAGAGGAGGCTTCCTAAATTGTATGTTAATTTGCATAAATATTCTGAAAAACTCACGCATATAATCAAAATAGAACTTCAGTATATGATTTATTGGATCTTTTTCTTTCCATGGACAAGACAGATACGTAATTGTAACATTTACGCTTGAATCGTTTTGCTATCGAAAATCATATCTTTTCAAAAGATTATTAATATAAAATCAAGATTACTCGGCTTTTATGTCTAAAATAATTATTGGCAGTAAGAAAATATAATTTATTATCCAGATATGAGATAGTTTTTTCTCTAGATCAATTATTACTTTAGTTATAAACGAAATAAGAATTGAGACTTAAAACATTTAGTTACGACCAAAAGAGCGCACGCTATATTAATTTTGATTACTGATGTGTTAGCGTTCAGCACATAGCGGAGTGGTGGGGTGCATGGGGTTGGAGTTTGCGTGGAAATTGTCTTTGGAGTGCCTGGTCTTAACTGCAAAAATGTTCATTGAGGCAGGACAAAGTATCAAAACCGTTTTATCTGTCCACGTCAGAACAGATAAAGCACGTCGCTCGCCATACTACCAATAACGCCTTGAGATAGAAAAGCTTTAAAGTGAACGAATGACGATACTTTCTGTTACTCAATTACATTTACTGTTAAAGGTAAGATATTACCTACTATGGGTCTTCAATGGCGGGTACATAGGTATAATACATCTATGAATGGGGTCATAACTTTAAATATTAAACTTTGTGAGGAATATAACTTGAATACTAATAATGCAGTCAGACAATCATCGAGACATTTAATACCTACTTACGTTAAAGTCTGGCTCGTTGGTCTAGTGGTCGCAAGCTTTACTGCTGAGCATGAAGTTCTAGGTTCGATTCCCAGGTCGGGCAAATTGTTGTTGGATGTTTCCATCAGGAATTTCTCAGTAATAGCGCTAAGTCTGGTTTTGTTCCCGGTTGCTTGCTTGCTTATCGGGGATCTCGCTCACTAGACGGCCAGGACTCCGGCCATCTAGTGGTATTGAATGATGTGCAGCTAGTTAGCTGTTGCTACCGAGTGCGCGATTCGTATCGGTTTCTATAGTTTACCTGGTCGCAGTCGTGGTTGTGGCCGTCTAGTGCGCAAGATACCTAACATGTGACTTAAACATAACTGGCAAATGTAGGTGTAATGTACAGCTCAGCCTAATCCTAGCCTAGCCTTTCCGAGATAACAGGCATCATTGTTATGTTAAGTTACCTAAAATTAAAACTAACATCTACAAAGCACAGTACTTAGACGGCAATCTTGAATTGTTTTATGTATAAGTAGGTAGGAAATCATCAGTAAAATAAGCATCAAGGAAAAAGAACATTATTTTAGCTACCGCTATCTATGGTAAACTGCAACCAAGAGTATTCGTTGCATAGAAGTCTTTGCGTTCTGAGCGATGTATGTTTTCTTCCTTTTTTTTTGTTGTTTTTTTTGTATACTGGCACCTTGCAGCCATTTCCTAATAGCTAATTAGTTATTTATTATTTCATCTTGCTTTCGTGCACTAAATAAACGATTTATCTATCTATCTACCTTTTCCCCCAACTTGTTCTTTTTTGTGTTTGTGCTTTTTTTGCGTCATGTCTTACCGCAAATAAACGCATTTTCTTTGTTTTTTTTTCTTCTTATTCAATCCTTATAATTAGAATACAACATTGCTGCTTATCACTTTATCTCCTTCTTCTATCTAGCTATGGATAAGTCTCATCTATTTAACATCATCCTGTTCACACTTCTACTCTACTAAATAACTAAATTGGATACAGGTTTTCAAACCCGTAAACAAAATTACGGGTCCAGTAACTTACTTTCGAATTAGCGCCAAAGTTTTAAATTCAATATATTATTTCGTACGGAGGGATTTGAAAGTTTTTATTTAACCTTGTTAAATACTTTACTTTTGGGTAGGTGCTTCGGTAAATACTAAAAAGGTTTCTGGGAAACAGATTTCGGTATAAGAGGGAAGTAGACTAAAATGAAAGTTGTCGTATAACTTTCAGCTATTCTAGTTAGTGTCTTAAATGCGCAAAAGTTATCAAGCCTGGTTCGCACAAGTGTTATTTTATCGCGTCGATTTTTTTTCGTGCACTGGATTTTTCTTTCGCTGAAAGGGCTCCCACACAAAACTGCGAATCATCAAGGAAGGAAATCATCAAATAACTTCTCCTGCTCTGGGCGGAGCGGGAGGGTGTGTCAGACTCTTACTGACTAAAGCCCACCCGTGATCCTTCAGTTGCCCTGTTGCCAGGGGCCACGATCTCCCTTTCGGTTTTCTTCGCAACCCCGGCAGGCACTCACAAATTTTTGCAATGCGATGCGAATTCGCAGTTTTGGGTGGGAGCCCAAAACCAGTGCTGGGGCTCTGTCTCGCAAAGGGTCGCGGCATTATGCTGAGCGATGGCCGTTTTGCGTGGATGTGACGCATATTTTCCCCGAACTTGTTCTTTTTTTTGTATTCTTTCTTTGCGTCATTCTTAACAGCAAATAAACGTATTTTCTTTCTTTCTTCTCGGATTTTAACCTCTGCGTTCTATATTGTTGAATTTTGTCACACAAAATAACCGAAGTCAAAGAAATTTGAAATAACTGGGCAATGCTACGACTATCTACGATTTTAATACGAGTAACAGATGCACCAGTCATAGTTGTGGCAACCGATTATGGAATCTTACCAGCTGCTGCATTCATACAAGAAGGAATTAATTATGACAATAATGATAAAACAACGGAACATAACTAACTTGAATTAAGGCAAGTACCTTTAAACTAGAGTAAATATATATACCATACCACATAACTAGAAGCAAACATGTTACAGTCGTTACACGCTGAGGTACACACATAAATTATTCATAATACATGTTTTACAAGTCAAATTGTAATTAATTAATTATTCACGATTATTGTAAATGTAAATATGCTATATTCAGTGGGACGTGTTTCCATGTTGGTGATGAAATTATACGTATTATATTGATGTTAGGCAAAGGATATTATTAAATTAATAGTCTCGTTATAGTGAGATTTTTATAGAATAGATAGATCGCCCGATTATGGACAAATTTAACGAAGATCATGGACGTAATTGACGTCTAGACGAACTCTGGATATTAAGGACAAATAAAAAAATGCCTTAATTATTGAAAACGGCTCAGTTATTTGGGTTAACTATTCCACATAATTCTATAATTATTATAAATAAGCCTAAATTATTTAAGTCTAGACCAAAATTGCTGTTGTCAACTTCCACTGTATACAGCTGGGTAGTTTTTAGGGTACCGTACCTCGAAAGGTAAAAACGGTTCTTCGTTGTCCATCCGTCAGTCTGTCAAAACCCTTTTTCTCAGGAACGCGTGGAGGTATCAATTTTTCCTTGGAGCTCTTAAAAATCAAGGTTCTAAGTCAAAGCAATAAAAAATGAACATGTATGTGACATTGTTTGATATTCGCAAATAAATCAAAACTTACAGGGTACTTCCCGTCGACTTAGAATCATGAAATTTGGCAGGAAGCAAGGTTTTACATCACAAGTAAAAGAAAAAGTCCGAAAATTTTTAATTTGTATTTTTATCACATGAAAATAAATGTTTTTTCGATTACAATCTTACATTAGCAGTTGGAGAATTGATCGTGATGTATTTCGATGTATGGGAGAACATGTTTCTCAACTACTAAGTTTGTTCTTGGGATAAATTCATCCAACTACGGAACCCTTCATTGTGTGTGGTCCGACATGCACTTGGCCGGTTTTTACATAATTACAGTTCTGTCCACTATTCGAGGAAGAAAACAATATTTGGACCACTTTCTTCCTTAATAAAATATTAATGAAACTTCCGAAACTTGTCTAATAACACGAAACAGTCAGAAATAAAATAAAAACGAGTTAAAGTGACATCAGTAGCATCTGGTTCAGCAAGTCAGACGGTATAATTTTTACAATCTTCTCCTTTACATTTTTATATTAGTCGCACTTGGCGAAAACTTGGTGAAAATAATATTTTAATGAATATTTCTTCACTTATTGTGTCGTTCAACCTAATCTATACTTCTATACTAATAATATTAAAAAGGCAAAATTTGTTTGTAAGTTTGTATGGTAGGGGTAATCTCCGGAACTACCAGTCGGATTTGATCAATTCTTTTTGCATTCAAAATCGCGGGCAAAAGCTAGTCGGTAATAAAAATTTATGGTTTTGACTACAATTTATTCCGATTTGAAATCCGATCACAGATTTTTAAGCCTTATCATGTCTCTAAACAGTAACTCTCCAGTAAATTTTGGTTTTAGTCAACCAATTAGTAATAGCGAATTATATAGATAGAGAGCCCACGACAAAATTTGATGCACAAAAGCTCATCATTGAGGTATTCCTAACGATTACTTCATGCTTTCCCTTTCTTAGTTACATTGAGGAAAATTTGAACAAGTATGTTTCATAGATGTCGTTTCTAACGATACATGTACTTTGAAAAAAATCCCCAATTTACCATTACTTTCCTAGTTAGTTTTATCTTGTTGCGTTTCTTCAAAAGCTTCGTTATTTGTCGGAAAATATAGAAACGTGTTTAAAACATAAAGAAATATTGTGGTATCAGATTCTTTAATGAAAGCTGCCTCTTTGACCCTCGTCAAATACGACGTGCAATTGATAATAATATATCACCTTTCTGTAGTAAAAGTGTTGGTTATAGTTAAAGTTCAGCGGTGTTTAATATGGAATTTCGTGTTTTGAATGTGTGAAAGAAAGAAAGAAAGAAAATAAATTTATTTGAACCAGGTTAAGGCACACAAATAAAAAACAAAAAACACAGAAAGCTTGAAACAGTATTGAGTGCCTCACGGCTGCGACAAATCTATGTGTGAAACTATTTCCTTATGTGTGAGGTTACACGATTGCATGGAGACTTGTCTTTTTGTGACAAGTCCATTTCTATACTAATATTACAAAGAGGTAATTTTTTGAAGTGAAATTTTTTTTAGGCGCGTTGGTCATTTTTGAGATGGGAAAAAACGATTGAACTCGCTACACTAAAAGTATTTCCTTAACAATAAAGTTCAAATTTTCACTTCTGTTGGCACTTCCGGAGTGCCACGGTTTTTTTTTGTTTTTATCTTTGTATTTTGGGGGTAATCTCTGGAACTCGTCGTCCTCATCTCGTTCTCATTGAAGTTCCGTTCACGGGACGGTTCCCGTTCACGAAACTTGTCGATATTCTGAAAGCGAATCAACCTAAACCAAACTTAAAATCCATTTTTACGTTGCTCTGTAACTATGTACCAGACTTTTGAAAAGCTGTAAAACCTAAAAGATTCCCTTTCAATGGACTGTCAGTTCCTGATGGTGAATGAGATAGTGTTGAACTAAGTTGGCCGCTAGATAGCTTAGTAACTGGAGCTTGGAAACTGTGACGTTATTAGCTGCCCTCAAATTGTCAGTCTCAGACAGTTGTTATCGGTCTAATGAAGACTGAATGTCGGTTCGAGATTTTTATTGTTCTTCTAGATGCTTTATCGCCTGAAATTTTTAGTTGAAATTTATTTTTTACAAGTATGCACGTACGATATGAGGAAGTACAAGTTGAGAAAGGCAAGGCAGTCACAGGATTCCGGTCTGTTCCCTAAGTTACAAATCGTTTATTCGAGTGATAAGTTGATCCAATCCGAAAATAAATGTGATATTTAATTTGTTACATTGGTAAACAATATTGATTTCAGAAATCAATCGTCCAAACGTGTGGGTACCAAGACCTTTGTGCTAATTTTGTAAATACCTCATTGAAGAAAAACTGTAATTGAGGCGACGAAATAGCATTCAACGTTTAATACTTTTGTTTCTAACTAAAATATTGAGATTTTCTTTATGTGTTGTAAGAAAAAATAATAATTATACAAACAACATGTAATGTACTTAACATACACGACGACAATACTTACCTGCGCAAGCGGTAGCTCATAAGATTATACGGAAAACCAGTTCCTGCACTTCATTAATTTTGCCTTACATAGCTTCAAGCCACTTTATCGCTTTGTGTTAGTACGGTGCTATTGCATTAATTAAGTTCTATATGACTTCTTGTGGAACCACCGAACTTCCTCTATCAAACGTTTGGAACTACGTGTGTTTATATTAAACATTGCAGGCCGGTTAGTAAGAGATTTATGGAAGCAGAGGGAGTCTGGTACAAATGGTAAATAACTTTTGTTACATGTGTAATTTAAATCGTCATTTGTTTTTCATTTGTGTATATTAGGTCTAAGATTATGTGGATTTTGTACATCTATACATACAATTAAATAAAGTTGAAGTGTCTGTTTGTAATTTCGAAATAATAGCTTTTTACAAAATGCTTAAAAAAGTATATACTTACGGTACTTATAACAAAATAACAATTTTTAAATTTTTGTGTCTCTCTGTTTGGTCCAGCTAATCTCCGAAACGGCTGGACCGATTTTAACGGATCTTTTACTGACAGATCGCTGATGTTATAAGAAATAACTAAATTTACTTTTATTTGTTACTTTTATTTAAGAAAAAGTATTAGAGTCCACGCGGGCGAAGCAAATCCAAATATTGTCTTAAAAATCAAGATCTCGGCTAATGCACAAACATTTGTTACCTATGTCGGTTTATGCGTAATTTTAATAAAATGTTTTTGGTTTATGCCAACAGTTAGTATCCATGATTCGTCATCGCCAACCCGATCGAAAGGAAACTGAAACCTAAAGAAAATTGAAAACCCGAAACCCGAAATATAACCAGCACTACCACCAACCAAACCGATCAGAAAATTTTGCCCTCGCTGGGAATCGAACCCCGGACCTCTGGGTCTGAGACAGGTGGTCTTACCACTACACCACAGAGGCAGTTCAAAGTGTTAATCACGATTGATCCATGATCCCACAGGGGCCGAGTCTGTGGCCTCATCAATAACTTAATTTTCAATAAGACTCTGTGACAGTCTTGGGAATTACGAAAATAATTTAATTGAAACTTAAGCCATCAATATCCGTAGGCTTCTTGATGCTTCATCAGTACTGTGTTACTTCAGCAATGTAAAGCTCCATTACAGCCTTTTCTCGCAATAAAACACTAGAAATCATCCCGAACAGCAAAACTTTAACAGTTAAAAACTTTGCTGAACTTTACTTGTTTTTCTTATCATAAGTTTGCATCAGGGAACGCTTCCCGTAATGTAGTGGGCATAAAAGTTGTTTACTTACATCATAAGCGCGTTATATAGCGGTTATGCTCCGTGAAGAATATAATTTTGAGAGTACATTGTTATTACGCTTTTGGCGCGAATTGTCACGCGCCATTTTTGTTGTAAAAATGAGCATTGTTGAAAGAGAGCTGTACCTAGATGTAATTGTATTTTTTAGGATGCTGTATTAAAGTTGTCAGCGTGCAAAATAGGTTGAGAAGATATGAATACAATGAGTATGTCTACAACATGTAAAATAACCCTGTCCGATCCGTGAGGGTGTTGTAAAGCATCGTACTGAGAGTCTATTTATGTGGAAATTTTCAAGAAAAGCATTTGTAAAAAATCCTTTCATTTTTATTCATAGATAATTTTACCGGTTTATTACATGGGGCACGGGCGGCCGTGCTTTAGCGGGTGTTAACAAGTCATAATAGTCATAAGGCTTACTACCCCTGTGAAAAAATTTGCTAATTTTTTTATGGATTTGGGGTAATTTTAGTACTAAAGAGTTGGATTTTAAATAGCAATTAATTTTTTTTATTTTCAATAATAATAATATTTTTTATTACTTTTTGGTAATGTTATTGCAGTACTAAAAAAACCTAACCCAAGGTTTTTTTGACGGAGTCGCACTCGGGTAACGTCCTTTTATAGCCCTATTATATTCTTGAAAGTGCATTTTTTCTTGGATCAGTCGCGTTACAGCCGTTCTACCTAAGTACACTCAACGTTAGAAGTACCTGTGATGAGAAAATAATTACACTGATCAAATTAACATTTTGTAAAGCATGGTACTAGGCGAGCAGACCTATCAGGAGATACTTTTTGTCGCGAACACACGCAATAATGTTGACAATATCTTATGTATTGGCAAAATTATTGCGAGTATAGTTGCGCCTTTATTCAAACTGTTCACCAATCGCCGCCTGCGGTAAAATTAAATGTGAAAAAACGCCGCCTGTTGCGTTCTCAGTTGACACGGGCCAGCACACACTATTCTTCATTCTTCTAGGAATCGATAAGTAACGCACAACACGCGTCTATCCCTGGCAATAAAAAATATCCTTCGTGTTAATCCAAGTTTCAAACTATCTGTCTGCTCATCTAAATTCTATTAGTAGCATAACATAATGATTGAATACTATCGTGAGTTCATTCGAGACTAGTACTTTTTGTTAGGTTACTGCTCAGAAATTGTGCACAATGTCCAATGATTGAAATACTATCTTGAATTCATGCAAGTTTAGTACTTTTTGTGCCAAGTTTCATTAAAACATAAGTGAAAAAGACACCAATACATCCTATTCGTCATCTAACTTACTGCGTAATATTATTTTCAAATAATACTTTGCGTTTTGACTGTACTAAATACGGACGTAAAGCGACTAATCGTAAAATATGAATGTCAACGGCCTTAATGCGATCGATCTCAAAAAAATGCAGATTCAAGAATACAATAGGGCCATAAAAAGACGATACACGTGGCAGCCATAGTGCGACTCCGTCGTTCTTTTTACATAATGTAGATGCGGAAACATTTTACTTCAATCTATTTTTCAGGACTTACAACATTGCTCTCAAAACATAGTATGTACAGCATGTATCAGAAAGTTGTGGTCATATTTATTAAGGGTACATACCATCAAACTGACTAACTTTCACCATGGGCCCAACATCGAAATCACGAAGACTGTCCCATACAAAGTTTTCAGTTGAATGGTTTGTACCACACTTTTAAATATGACCACATCACTGACATCTTTCTGATAGCTGGATATTCTACTTCCTTAGTAACAGCCTGGAGTTTGGAAGTTGGCGGTGTGATACTCCCGTGCCTCGGTGTACACGGTCCTGCAACTGATCTCTCTCCGGTCGTGTCGGATTGCCGTCCCATTGGACTATTAGAGTGAGGGTAGAGGGAATGCATCTGTGTCTGCGCACACACTTGTGCACTATAATATCTCCCGCTAGATTGTAGAGTGAGAGCAGAGATCGTAGTTTTTTTTTTTAAATCTGAAATCCACGTGGACAACGCTGCGGACAAATCGCTAGTTGTATATTACTCTACTCTATTACTAAACCCAAAAAAGCTGATTGCTCTGAGCTGTCATTTTTCTCCGAATCAAAATGACCGAATTCAATTTCGATCAAATAAAACGAAGTTCTTTATCTCCTAGCTAACAAACTGTCGGGTGTTTCTATAACTGATTAATAAAGCCGCGAAGACCTTTGCACCCTGGACCCATTTGTTCGCTTCTTGTTCAGAACATCATTTATTAGGAGATTCCATTATTCAACTAAGTAATTTCGTATTTCTGTTCTTATATTTGCTGGTGTTGAATTTGCCTGGTCAGCGTTTTTAGGTTAAAAGATGATTATTTATATTATTATAATATACTTCGTAAATGTTCCTACTACTTAATTAACTATCTAAATAATAGACGATATTAACCACTCTTGTGCCAAAAAGATTAATCTTCTGAGCTTTACATTTCGATCTAACTTCAATAAATCATTCTAATATTGTTGTGAAATATAACACAGATTTAATGTGTTAAAAAAAAAAACATATTGTACAGCATGTAATCTACGACCCTTTTAAAAAGCACTTAGATACATACATCGTTATAAACTAACCAAAAGCCTAAAATATTTACGCGCCTGCTGAAAAATAACAATAGCACATTCTAAACTAATTGCTAATCATTTTATCATAGGCGCTATTTATATTTGCATTACAAAGCCGACTTATAGCCAGGGATGGGCAATATTGCGCTGTAAATTGCAAATATATTAAAACAAATTGCCAGAATTAATATTTGCTGCATTATTTTAGTGAAATATAATCCGGAGTTTTGATTAAGAGGCTGTTTATACAAAGCGTGGCGGTGTGTCAGGGAATTTATTTCGAGAACTGTTTTACACAGTTTTCGGCCGAAGTTATGCTGAAAACATAGCAGTAATAGGGTCGGAGGTTTTCCCAAAATTTTTGGAATGGATATTCAAGGTTGTAAATCATCCATCCACTTAACATTAGTAAGTGGAAAAACGACATGCTTTTAATTAAAAGATCGCCTTAAATAAGTACTCAAAGAGTATCTATGCCTAGGTAAATTATTAACCTAGTACCTATCGTTTTTAGAGTAAAGCTGGAAAAATCTGACGTGTATTCCCGTGTATTCTGACATGTATTAAATCTGACGTATGTTGAATGTTCAAACAAAATAATGGCTCCAACGCCTTCCAATAGCCGGATCAGACGATTATCTGATGAAAAAATTGGACGTGTATTCCCAGCCTAATCATGACTATTTGCATTTTGAACAAATTGAAAGGAAACCGAATAACATTCATATTTTGATAGAAGGAAAAATGAGTCACACATTAAGTACCTATATCATTTTAAAACAGCTACGTGCTAATAAAATAAATCGATAAAAAAAACCTTTCTTGGCATGAGGTGAAAAAAATTTCGCGAGCAACACCGTACTATTTCAATTTCTTAAAAAGTAGAAGTTTCACTTCAAACAAGTGTGTGTCGGACCACGCACAATGAAGGGTTCCGCAGTTGGAATGAATTTATCCCAAAAAACTTAACATTGTAGTTTAAAAACATGTTCTCCCATACATCTATACACGTTACGGTCACTTCTCCAACTGCAAATGTACGTTTGTAATCGCAAAGAAATATTTTTTTATGTGATAAAACTACAAAATAACAATTTTTGGACTTTTTCCTTTACTTTACTTGTACTGTGAGACTTTGCTTCTTGCCAAATTTCACGAATCTAGATCAACGGGAAGTAGGTAGGTTTTGATATATTTGCGAGTATCAAAATATGTCGCATAAATGGCCGTACTTTTTTATTGTGTTGACTTAGAAGCTTGATAATTTTAGAGCTCCAAGGGACCGTAGACCTAACGTACTTGATATTAATTTCAGCTTGATACCTCCATGCGTTCCTGAGGAAAAGGGTCTTGACAGACTGACAGACAGAAAGATAGACAGACAGATGGATAACGAAGTGATCCTATAAGGGTGTCGTTTTTTCGATTTGAACGTACATAAGTAACCCTAAAAAACTTTTTTTTCGACACGTGCTTATAAAAATATCTAGATCATCAATCAATCTGTCTAGCCTTTCCCCAACTATGTTGGGGTCGGCTTCCAGTCTAACCGGATGCAGCTGAGTATCAGTATTTTACATGGAGCGACTGCCTATCTGACCTCCACAACCCAGTAACTGGGTAATACGATACCCCTTGGCAAGACTGGTTGTCAGACTCTCCGGCTTCTGACGATCCGTAAGGACTGTCAAAGATCCACGAATGACAGCCGGGACCAACGGTTTAACGTGCTTTTCGAGGCCCGGCAAAAATCTCTAGATCTTCATCATGTGATAAAAAAAAACATTGGTCAGTACCCATAAAGCAGCCTATACAATACTGAACTATTGGTTTTCAGCCGACGAGTCCATGTGAATTGTTTTTTTTTATCAAATCGCAGTTACAATCGTCTTAAAGTCCCCTATGTTTCCTCTTTAAGTTAATTTCGTTCGTCTAATGGGCTACGGCTGGGGTTGTTTCATGAATAAAACTTTCACCACAAAGTTAGCACTCCAACACTTTCCTAGTTAGTTGAAATGTACAAATTAACTGTTTCTCTTATTCCTGATATAATTTTGTTAGATGAGTTCGCGAAGTTATTCGCTATAAGTCATAACAAAGAGGTACTATTTGTTGATTTGTTTTGTTTAGACGAATTTATTATGGAGAAATTATTAAACTTAAAAGTGTATGTAGTTTCTGCCTACCCTCATGGGAAGAAAGCGGGTGTTTATTTATTTATAAATATTTTATTGTACACCACAAAAATACATAACAAAAAATAAATCATACACTACAAAATATACAATGGGCGGCGGTTTATGTATGTATGTATGTAAGGTCTATTTTAATCCTTGTTTCCAATTGATGTTATTTACATACACTTAAACCAACATCAACTTTTTTAGGTGTAAATAAAGTTGATTTTAGACAGACAAGTTATTTTTGAAGTCATAAAAAATATGTAGTTGTAGCGCAAACTGAACTTTATTTACAGTATTTTTTCCTAAAATTCGTATTTACATGTTAGAAAACTAAGTTGCGAACGCAGATTTAAGAGGGATTGTGTCAAAAAAAAAAAATTTGCAGGCAGTATGCCTATTGATAACGCAATTAAAATTGACAAAAAAGAAATAAATTGATAACCTAGTAACCATTTCTTCCTTCCTTGGTTCCTTGTTCAACATGATATTTTTTTATAAACTAAGCTTAGCAGTTTATATAATATTTATAACACTATTACTCAACATAAGAGGTGGTGAATGTGGTGATACAACTTACTATCCTGTCTACCCTGCCCCGTTTCTTGTTTGATGCTGTACAATGTATTTCAACGTCATCTCCACGTTACTAAGTATAACTACGTGGGTACTAAACGTGCTAAACCCACTCATTATATCCAAGATTCAGTAAAAATTCGGTTACTTACACATAGAGGGCGCTTAACACAATAGTTTACGGCTTTTATCATAGATGGCGTTACGTGAACTGAATGTATCTTAATAGTTCACTGCATCTTAGGAAACAACTTAGGAATTTCAGCGGATGAACTTTTCATGTGAAAAATAAAACCAGCCAAGTGCGTGTCGCACCACCACAATGAAGGATTCCGTAGTTGGGATGAATTTATCCCCATAACAAACTTAACATAGTAGTTGAAAAAATGTTCTTCCATACATCGATATACGCCACGGTCAATTCTCCAACTGCAATGTAACTTAGTAATCGCAAAAAAAACAAAAATCTACAAATTAACTATTTTCTGATTTTTTCCTTTACTTGACCCTATAGGTTTTGATTAATATCGCATAAAAAGCAATATTTTAATTGCGTTGTCTTAGAAGTCTTATTTTTTTAGAGCTCCAGGGGAGACCTACGTATTTCTTATAAATATCAATTTGATATCTCTACGCATTCCTGAAAAAAAGGGTTTTGATAGACTGTCAGATAGACAGACGGACAACGAAGTGATCCTATAAAGTTCCATTTATTCATTTTGAGGTACAGAGATACTTACACTGTATATCAAAAGGGTTCGTTTTCTTCCAACTGTGCTAATAAGCTTATGATGGAAATTGATAACGTCGTACCGAGTCTAATCGTATTGTCATAGAGTTTGAGTTCATAGACGTTAGTACACAAACTTCACGCTTAGCTATGGCTGTTGTTCATTCAAACTATGCTTCAAGCAATACTTCAATAACGAAATATTTTTTTTATGAATGCTTATGTTTCGGTACTTGTAGTTCACTATCATACGCTAATTGTCATCAAGGTGATGGTGTTTCAACCGATTCAATGTCACTATAATAATATCGAGAAGGTGCAATTTGGATGAGTTAATTGTATATACCTATCTACTTCCACGAAGGTGATCAGCTCTCCCAAGGTGGTGTCGGATTTCTGGGCAACAAGGAATTCACTAGCCGCGTTGTGGAAATCAGTACTCTGACGACACGGGTAACGTACTTTGTACTGAAACTCACTGACAACTAGTCACAGCTTGTATATTTAATGGTAAAAACAACAGGACAATTATTTGGGCACTACTTTGTTTAATACAATACAGATAGTGCTATCCACAAAGACGCGCCCCACTCTCCTTCCTAAACGCTTACAGTACAAAAGTGCAAAATTCCGCTAATGTTTTAGTATTGTCACAGATAATATACGTATTGTCGATACACACTATTAGTAATATTATTATGTTGCACACTCGGTATGTTACACACTTGTACCGTAAGTGATTAGGAAAAAGCGTGGGGCGCGTCTTCATGGATGTCACTATCTGTAAGCATCTACGTAAGTTTCCTCATATTTTAAGTTCAGGTTGCTGGGGAGATCAGCCTGTTCTTGCACAGATGCGACGCACGGTTCAATAATTATTAGTTTATAACGAAAATAGTGTCTACTTTGCAATATGTATTTTGTTTGAGTTTTATTATTAAATTATTATTGTTTATTTATAAGCTGTCAATGGCCAGTGTTGTAACACTCGTCGGTAATATTACGCAATATTAATAGTATATGGCTCTGACATTCAAGTGGTAGACAATCTTGACATGTTTTGCATAGGCTTTTGGCTAATTTATGAAAGTACATATAAGTAATAATTTTGGCATGTGCGTTTAGTTTGTGCAGAATAAACAATTTTTCTTTCTTCTTTTCTAGATGCTTTACAGCGTAATAAAATTGAGGTTTCTGTACTGTTAACCTTTTTTTTAAGTATGCACAAATTGAGTAGGTACATACTGCTGACCTACGCAGCTCCAAGCCGCTCTAGGATTAGAAAAGTTGTAACTGGAACTTCAAAATCGATTTGCCCTACCGGAATCTAAAGACACTATTGCCAAGAAACCACTTGCGAGAGCTGGATTCACGCAGCCGTCTTCGTCAATTAAGAGGGCCTTAAACAACCCGCGACATTAAGGTCACGATTGCACTAAACCGTTCGCTCAGCAACGAGTGAGGTCTTATCAGACGAAACTACGAACTGCGGATGGCAAAACCGTGACTTCGAAGTTGGAGATACTCGAGGAAGTCGAGAATTTTTACGGTCTACCTTTACTCAACACAGACGACGAAACCAGCGGGACATAGTGCAGATGACCATCATGGAGAATTAATGCATCACTGCACGGAGGATACCCCGGATATCGACCAGTGCGAGATTAGGGCAGTTCTCGAGTAGCTAAAGAGCAACAAGGCACCTGGGGATGATGGAATAATGACAAATATATATACATATTTCATTTATTGCGGATCACACATAAAAGGTACATAAAATCCATATAGTATTAGTAACAAAGACTTAGAAAATATGTTAGTAAAACTTATAAACTAACCTAACAAGAACTAATAACTACTTACGTGGTTCAACAAATGTTGGCACGTGCCTCCGCATCCAATGCCTTTTTTTTTTTTTTGGGGGTGGGAAATCATCAAATAACTTCTCCCGCTCTGGGCGGAGCGGGAGGGCGCGTCCTACTGATTAAAACCCACCCGTGTTCCTTCAGTTGCCTGTATATTGCCAGAGGCCACGGTATCCCCTTCGAACTTTTCCACGACTTGAATGATGCCTGGGGTTCGAACGCAAGTAGGTATCCTATCCTAACTTTATAATCCTAATCCTAACTAATACGAACACTGACATGAATATTTACTTTTAAAGTATTATATTATTTTAATTATTGTGAATGTGAATACTATGTGGGTCATTCCTTTTTGTTTTGTTTTTAATTTTTTCTCAGTTAGTTCTAATTATGGTCTGACAGTTTGAGTAATTTATGTAGCCTACCCAAATGTCCTTTTTTTGGTATTATTCGTCAAATCGTTGAGCTCCTTAAATTCTGAGTTGAGCTGCACGATAACTGACAAATGCGTGCACTGACTGGACAGGCCCTCTCAATCTGTGTGATGCTTTCCTCAAAAGACCACTTCAGACCAATCTACATGGTCTTCACATGATCTGACCAAGATTATGTCTGGACTTTAAAAGAGACTGTTACCTCTGAGTTTGTTTCGGCCTTTCTTCTCAAAGTAGTCAGATAGGAAACGCCGACCTCATCTAGTTTTTAAAATGTGATTGAAGTGTAAAAGTGTTTGTACAAACCTATTTACAGAAATTAAATCATTTTTCATTTAAAATCATTTATCATTTAATAATATTATGAATGCGAAATTGAGTTTGGTTGTTTGTTTGTGACGCTTGCACGCTAAAACGCCTGAACGGATTTGGATGTTCGGCACATGGGTAGACCATGACCTGGGCTAGGATATAGGATACTTTCAATCCCGGTAGTACGTTCGGCAAAGCCGGGGGCAAAAACAAGTAGGTACTTAATATTTTGACTTCATAATCATAATTTTATCCAAAACATGTCCATTGCTCACCAAAAACATCATTTTAACATAGGGCACCCATAAATTGCTTGCAGAACGAGCTCAAGAAACCATTTTTTACAAGCAATTTTGCAAGCTCGTTCTACAAGCAATTTTGTATTTAAAATTAAGTCATCCTTTAAAACCACAACGGAATCATGTCAGCCCACAAAATGAATAGTTTGAAGGCTTTGTTTAAAGCCTGTAGCAACATCGTTTAGTGTGTCAAGTATGAATGACCACCTGCTAATAATTGCTCGTCTAACCACAGCTTTTAACTGCTTAAGCATAAGCACAGACTCTGCAACTGGTAAACATACGTATTCATATTTGTCTTCAACTATTTCCCGATGGTTATTAAACCCTCCGTAACTTCCAAACCATTATAATAGATTGTCTTTTTAGGGTTCCGTACTCGAACCCTATTACTAAGTCTCCGCTGTCCGTCCATCTGTCTGTCAGCGGGCTGTATCTAATGAACCGTAAACAGATAGTTGAAGTTTTCACAGATTGTGAGTGTTCAAAACCGCTAAGTATCGGTACAGAACCTGTACTTTTGGTACCGATTCCAAGCGCTGTTTGCGCCATAACTTAGCATTACTTTGTCAAGTGAAAGGCCTGGCCTTGCTATGTTTACAGCCACAATTTTTACACCATAAATCATGGCATCATAGGTAATACACGCTTTGTCTCTTTGTGTACGGTTATGGCAGTTGTACTTGCGAAAGAGAGAAATGTATGACTATGTACCTATTATAGCGATATAAAAAGGGTGTGTGATAAGGTGAAAGAAGTGAAAAGACACAATTGGGTTGTGAAGAATCGTGAGGTTGAAGAGAAAGAAGGTTAATTACCCGACTACGGTGAAAAATTCCTATGGCTATGTGACGTTACATTAAATGCAATATAGCGCCCTCTAGAAGACAACAAGTCATGAATTAAATTATTTTTTATTGTGCCATGTTGGATATCAAATGAAAAGGCTTGACGAGCACATTAAAAATATGTATCTTTATCATAATTGTCTAAGTAAATAAATGTGTTTGAATTTTTTAAAACATGCAAAATTGAGACTGTGCTACGTACGGCGCGGCTGTAAATTTAATACATAATATACAATAAAACCCAAACATTTTCTTTTAAAGCTACACTGCAAATACTTTATCAGGAAATTATAACCCCAAAATAATTTAAATAAAAAGTAAGTTCAAAAACTACTGAAAAATCACGCTCTAAAAAGTTTGAAACAAGAAAATATTTCAGACGAAAATCAAGACATAGGTACAGAAACGTTCAAGGTAAAGTTGTGGTCGCAAGCCATTATAATTTTGTAGTTGTACAGGCATACGACCACGGCTTTACCTTGACCATTTTTGTACCTATGTCTTGATTTCTGTCTGAAATATTTTCTTGTTTCATTCTTTTTAAAGCGTGATTTTTTTGTCTTTGAATAATTAGATAGAAAAATATTTACTAGTGTATCAGATAATTATGTTTGTAGAGCATCATCGTGCTTTGATTATTATTACCTAGTTAAATTATGGGGCAAACTGTTGTCAAAATGAATTTTCAGTTATTACGATTTCATTTATTTACTTATCACTCTTTTAGAATTATTCAGAAGAGGCGGTTAAACTTATTCAGAACGCGCTCTAGTATAACAGTGCATTTAGCTTCATGTGGAGCCCATTATGATAGCACTGTGTTCCAGATGACTCTTGACTAGGATGGCATTCAAAACCCTGACCGCTGCCACAGATAATATAATACTAGTCCGCTGCTATGTTGGTGAAGTCTCGTATCTGTCTCATCATGAATCCCAAATTTCTGAACGCCCTTTTTGTAGATTTGCAGTATCCTAACTGATATTACCTATAAATGCGATAGTCGAGTTTGTCACGTCTTAGTAATAATAAAACATTTATTTTCAAGTAACATGTACTCATATCATTAGTAACAATTTACTTACAAATTATGATAGTAATATTTATAAAAACAACAAAAAACACAAAGATCCATGATCTCAAAACAATCAGCCATTAGTCGGAACATGCAGCTGGCTTAAAAAGCAAATGATAGGACAATTCAGTTTGCTAGCAATAAAAACCAGGAGACTGTTGGAGCTGGCACGCACTCTGCGCAACAGGGATGCTGCACGCTTGCGTCTGATTGCAGCGAAGCCGTCAGTTTGCAAAAATAATAATGGCTGAACAGATTTCAATGAAATTTGGCACACAGGTAGACCATATGACCTGGGTTAGAACATAGAATACTTTTATGGCGGTAGTTCGTTCCCATGGGATAGTTTCCGAAGTCCACGCAGGCGAAGCCGCAGAGAATAAGCTAGTCAATTATAAAGGAACCTAAAATAAGAAGTTTTATTTTCTTAGAACTACTTATTTTAGCTTCCTTTTATTTAATATTTTTTTAGAAGTACTTATTCTTTAATTATTCTGAGGTCAAGTTGAGCTCCTTAATTTCTGAGTTGAGCTCCACGATTACTGACAAATGCTTGCACTGACTGGACAGGTCCACTCAAATCTGAGTGGTTCTTTCCTCAAAAGACCATTTCAGACACTAATCTACATGGTCCTCATATGGCCTGACCAAGATTATGTCTGGACTTTAAAAGAGACTGTGACCTCTGAGTTTGTTTCGGCCTTTCTTCTCAGAGTAGTCAGATAGGAAACGCCGAACTCAACTAGCTTATTTTTATTTTTTAAAGGCTCTTTCAAACAGGCGCGACACGCGACGCTACACAAAGACACCGCTGGTCGCGCGACGAGCGGTGTCTTTGTGTCGCGTCGCGTGTCGCGCCTGTTTGAAAGAGCCTTAATATGACGTGTAAAAGTGATTCCGATATCCTATTTATAGAATAAACAATTTCATTTCATTTCTTTATGGGGAATACCTACTTCAATTTATTTCCAACATGATCGTTTACGTGTTTACGTTTCATTACATATTTTTTACTAATTAAGAAAAAACTGAAGTTTGCAATGCGTAATCATTTGCTCACCTTCTGTCATTGACCTTGATGTAATCTATATAAAAAAAACCTGCACTACCGCTAATTGATTGCATACAAACAATACCTGTCACCTTTTCTCGTAATATTATGCACCAAAATCTCAGTAGATTAAGTTTAACCTTCATGATTCTTATGCAAAAAATAAGGCTGCGCCATCCCAACGGTGAAATAGTAATCATTCAAACTAGGTATTTAAAAAGATTAATGTTATGAGAATGACGGTACCTTGTCAATTCATTTATGAAAATATTAAGTACTTATGTAACAAAACAATTTTGATACTAGAAATAAAGATAAAATAGATCAAGCATTTTTCAGATTTATCTAAAGTACATACATATTTTATGATGTTACATTTTACAGCAAAGTACCTTGTGATATATTACAATTAACTGAAAGAAAATTTAAAACTCATATTAAAACTACTCTTTGTAAACAAGCATATTACATATAAGAGGATTATATCCAAGATAAGAATGCTTGGAAACATGCTGGTCTAGCTCCATAGGACAATTTAGAGTCTAGACAAAATCATAACAAAACATTAAAACATTGATTTTACATTCAGTGATTACTTGAACTCACACACTGACTTATTAGTATTACTTGTATTTTTTTTTTTTGGAATATCGTATAGGTACTTTTACAATGCTTGTAAATGTGAACACCATGTATCCATCACATTATTATTTTTTCTGTCATTGCTTCATTTTTAATAATTTTTACCTATTGTGGTATAGTAATCTTATTCCAGGTGCATCGTCTTCACATATTTATATAATTGTGTATACAAAATATTGCAAGACATTTAAAAAAAGTAACGCTGCAGTTTCTTGCCCATTCTTCTCCATACGAAAACTACCTTTTAGAAGGGGCGACTAGAATCAATTCTATTTTTTGTAAATTTTGACGTTCAAAAGTGCCTTTTATGTGCCTAATTGAAATAGATTATTTGACAAAGTAAAATTATTATTCTCAATTATTACAATTATCAACAGATTATATTATGTAATCTTTTATCTACATAGTTTGTCGTCTTTCGTGAAGTAGTATTTAGGCCTGAATTCCTCTTATATATCGGTCGCGTACGTCGCTCGGTTGCGCGTGCGTATATCGGCCATTCTACGAAGTGGCCAAAATCCTGTTCGCTCTACATATCTCCTTTTTAAATACAGCTACATTTTAACGATAGCGTGTATTTTGCTTTATTTAATGTTTTCTGTCGTCACGTATTTCAATGAATACATAATATCTTTCATTTATTAAGATTTTGCGCGTTTCCTGTAGACCAAATCACGTCCTGTAGACTATTCGCTACATAGTTTGCCGGATACAGAGATGTTTTAAAAATACTTTCACATATTTTGAAGTAGCTCATGGGAACCTATCGTATTGCAAATATAATAAAGTAAATTTGCATGCAATTTAAAAAAATTACGACGTTTACATTTCAAGTTACAAAAGATTCTACAGTGTTCGCAAAAAACTAATCACTACTGTAGACAAACATGAAAAATCTGGTATTTTTTTGAATATTTTGTGTAGCAACATTATTTAGTTTTGCTAGCAACACTGAAACACGTAGTTGTCATCGTCTGTCTGTTATTGCTGGCCATAAGACGTTATTTCCTAGTTTTTAATAAGGTTTGAGTCATTCTACAAAGTGTAAAAGTTGGTGCGTCACATCTAACTTCGTCATAAAACAGTAAGTTCTTAATTCAAAATTGTAATTTTACTTTGGTGTTGTTAATTAGTGGTAAAATTATGGAACGTGATGGAAGCCACGTTTTATAACCTCAAATATTCGCCTCGGCATGGACTTTAGTATTTGTTCATCACTTCTGTCGAACTCACTTCTGTCGACAACCTGTCTACAGATGTGACGAATGCCTACAGATGTGAGGCTTTTGCGAAATATATCTTCTTGCTATTTGATAAAGATTAAAATTCATTTTTAGAAAGCGTTTGTTGTATAAATAATTTATTTTTTAGCTCAATACACGCCGTTTTTGCTGAGTTTAGTACAAAAAGCAAATTTGTATACAGAAGTGACGTATTTCTACGGTAATGATGTGGTTTTATGATAATAGTAATGTTTTCTAAAAGTGATCAAATTTTTTTTTTATCTGATTCCGCTTGGTTTGCCTAAAGCATTATTCATCTTTAAGTTACTTTTCTGCAAAAATTCTGCAATTTAACATCGGTCTACAGAAATTACGTCTGTCTACAGATGTGATTTGGTTTGGTGCTTTATTTTTTTTCCAGAACGTCAATTCTAATCGCAAAAATGGCAAGAACCAAAAAAAAATTGACTGAAGAAGAAAAGAAGAAGCGCCGTAAAGAACAGAAAAGGAGATATATACAAAAAAGAAGACAGAAAATGTCGGAAGCTGAATTAGAGGAAAGGCGCCGAAAAGACAGGGAAAAATACCAAACGAAAAAAGCATCAGGAGAGATCAAGACGATTAAAGAACAAACTCCAAGAGTACAGCGAAAGATAAGGAAGGGATGGCGTGAGCGTGCCCAAAAGTATCGAGACAAGATACGACAACTGAAACGAAGGGAACAAGACATTATAAATAATGATACTCCGCCGCTATCGCCTGCAATATCTGCACCTAGTACTAGCTCGGTTTCGCAAATTTCGGGTCTTTCGTCAAGATCTGAAATGGGAAAACGGATTGCAGATAGAAATAGAAGGAGACTGCGTCATGAAAACTTATACTTGAGAAGCAAATTGGTACAAATGGAAAAATTGATGGCTAAATATAGAATGAGACTCCTACGTAAAAACGAAAAAAGTAACTCAATATCTACAGAATTAGGTGAACAAACAAGTAATCACAAGAAAGAGAGAATACTAAAAATGAAAAAAGCTGTTCGGGATTTTTTGGAACAAGATGTCAATAGTCGCTCTACCGCAGGAAAGAGGGAAACGATCACTAAAAATAAAGTAAAGAAACAGAGACGTCTTCTTAATGACACTTTAATAAACTTATACAAGAAATTCATCACAGAGTCTGGAATGAAAATGTCTTACGCATTCTTCTGTAGAAACCGCCCTTTCTGGATTCTCATACCTGATGCCAGAAAAAGGGACACCTGCTTATGTACTACACATGAGAATATGGAATTGATGATAAAAGCAATGAAAGGTTGCAAAATGATAGACGTCAATTCTTCCAATGATATAGTCAAGGTAATGTGTTGTGATGGTTATCTAAAAGAAGACTGCATAAAAAGACAATGCAATATATGTATAGATAAAAAAATTACTTTTAATATTTATGAAGGTAATGATATTATATCTTGTGAGCGATGGATAAATAAGAAAGTGCCCGTAAAAATAAAAAATGTTATCAGACTTTGCCATAAAACTCTTAAAGAAACGTTTAAAATATCAAAGGCAAATCTTTCTCGGATGTTTGTAGCTGACAAATTGCCAAAATTTATGACACATGTATACAACATTGTTCATCAATACAGGATCGCCAGTAAAATAAAGGCAACATTAGGTGAGAATGAAGCATTCCTCCATATAGACTTCGCTGAAAATTATAACTGCAAATATTCTAAAGAAGTGCAATCAGCTCACTTTGGTGGCTCAAAGCCACAAATATCAATGCATACCGCTGTTTTATATGTAAAAAGTTCGGATCAAAACTTCGCCGTAGAATGCTTTTGTTCGATATCAGAAAATTTGAGACATGATCCTGTTTTGATTTGCGCCCATTTAAAACCAGTTTTTGAAGAGATAAAACTTAAAGTACCTAGCTTGCAGACAATTCATTTTCAAAGTGATGGCCCGACCACACAATATCGAAACAAATCAATGTTTTACTTGATTGTTAAAGTCATAAGCCGAGAACTAGAAGTCGAAAACATTTTATGGCACTTCAGTGAGGCTGGGCACGGAAAAGGAGCGCCTGATGGAGTTGGAGGGTGCTTAAAGAGGACTGCAGATGCTAGCGTTGCAAATGGTAAGGATGTTTCCAATTTCGAAACTTTTGTGAACTGCTTGCAAGAAAACTGTAAAGGCATACGCATTTTCCCAATTGATGATACTCATGTCAATTATATCTCAGATATACTGAGTACCAGCACTACTTTGCCATTTAAAGGGACTCTTAACATCCACCAACTTGCATGGAGTTGTAACAATCCTAACATCATTCAAGCGAGGCGACTAAGCTGTGGTAATTGTTCACCAGACCAAGTTTGTCGTCACTTTGGTATAGGCATGATTATTGTTAAAGGCAAAGAAGAAATATCAAATGGAAATGTGATGACTGAGAGCCCAGATAGGTCCTCTGCAACCCCCTTGCCTGTGGAACCTAATATAGACGATCACTCGAATCGGAATGAGTCAAACCCATCGTCTCCGATTCAAGAAGAGCTTTTACAGCCCAGAATGTTGACCAACACTTTGCAAGGTCGCGACTTTTATAGAGTGTGCTACGGCAATTCATCTGATACCGAAGCTGAATCAGAACTAGAATTTAACCCACCATGTGAGGTGTTTGAGAAGAAGATTAAAAAACGAATTCGGTTGGGCAGCACTTCTGATGATGGTTATAGTATTACTGAGGATAATTTAATAGACAAAAAAGAGAATAACTCGCTGTTTCATGGCGTAAAGAAATATGGAAAAGGATTTCTAGCGGACAACGATGATGATTTAGATATTTTCTAAGTGATTGTTTATCCTAATTAACTGATTTTTTTCTTATATTTTTATTAATATTTAGCTAAAAATTGCTCATTATAATATCTACAGAAGTGAAGTCACATCTGTAGACATAGTTTTTATATTTTTTATTTTCTAACCGTTGGTTATTTTCATGGTAATTATGCCTTAGCAAGTGAGAAGACACTTAATTTTTTGAGTTTATAACGTTATTTTTTTCTAGAATTGTGTTTATTTTCGTTATTTTGCAATATTGTCTAGTCTGTCGACAATGGCGTCACACCTGTCGACAGACAAAACTCTTAAAAGTGCTATAAATGCTAATTTTGTGA
The DNA here is from genome assembly GCA_916610215.1 of Omphaloscelis lunosa. Lineage (NCBI taxonomy): Eukaryota > Metazoa > Arthropoda > Insecta > Lepidoptera > Noctuidae > Omphaloscelis > Omphaloscelis lunosa. The sequence goes on from OU744252.1 coordinate 2,969,121, forward strand.
TTGATGATCTCTAAAACTATTTTTAGATTAGATTAAGGTTAATTTTAATTCTTCCTACCTCAATAAAAACGCCTAATCATTGAATTTGTTTTTATTAAATAAAAAAAATAGGTTCGTAGAATGGCCGATATACAGTGTTCTATAAAGCACCATACTGGGACGCTGCTGACGTCAGTGGCGCGAACGTACTTACGTACATTGCGTACGCGACCAACATCAGCAATCAGTAAGAGGAATTCAGGCCTTAGTGGGAGAAAATTAAATGAGACACTCGGCAAACTTTGAACGTTCTTTATTTTTCATGTGGTTAGTGATTAACCTGGCGTCAGTTTTTATGTCGCACTTGGGCCTCTGACTTGGCTTCAAATGTTGTCGAAAAGTATTTCTCAAGCATGCTACTTTCTTCACGATGTTTTCCGTCACCGTTTTTGAAGCAAGTGATAATTGTACAATACGCACATGAATCCGAAAAGGCAGAAGTGCTTGCCTTGGGTTCGGACTCGAGATCGATGACTTGGCCGTCCGCCGGTCACACCACTAGACTATCACTGCTGTCTTAAACTCGCCCAGAGTTTACGTGAGATCTGGTGACGGTCGCGGGAATCTGCTGGATGCGAGAAGCAGGGGATTGGTTAATGTGGTGGCATTAAGGGAAAGTCTATGTCCAGCAGTGTACGTCTTTTGGGCTGAAATGATAATGATGATGATGCGTAATTTAATTTTAGACTTTTATTTTTAAATGTCGCAGCATCATGCTGTGATAAGAGGAGCCTTTTGGCCTCGTACAGGACTTTCTGCTTTTATTTTAATTTCACTATATTTATTTTTTTATTTATGTTTTTATGAGTGTGTTTTAGTTTAATTTGTGATTTCCTGTGCGAATCTCAATAACTACTTTTTCTTTTATTCTTTCTTTCTTTCTCCCTTTCTTTCTTTCTTTCTAATTGCGTATGATATTTATTAAAAACATTATGTACAAAAGGAGCCTGATCCTTTCCAAATTCAAAATAAACAAATCATTCACTTCATTGAAACCATTTACGCAACATCGACCGTGAAAGTGAGCGATCATTCTTTTCATGGATAAATATTACAATGAGACCATTTGGATGTATAACAGGTTTTACAACTCCTCATGGCAAACGACTTATACTATTTATTCATAATCAGTTAAATTAATATTAAATTTACGTTAAAGTTGTATAGATAAATCGTTATGACGTGTCGTTTATTACCTGGATAAACTTTTTTGAACATGGGTTGGCTCAGGATCCGTATTTAGATCTTTTGCAGTCGTTACGGGTAGTTGGAACCCCGAAAATCTGATAAATAGTCTTACCTAGGGGTTTCATTTAACCCAGTATCTGGGTGTGGAAGTGTGTTGAGCTTCAGGTGTATCCGGTTAAACTGGAAGCTGACTCCAATATAGTCGGGAAAAGGCTATGATGAGGTAAATGATGTTTTGATTAAACTCCATTGCAAGATTGCAGCTCAATGTCAGTATTTTACAAGGATCGACTGTAATTTAGAGCTCCACAATGGACTTTATTAGCGATGGCTTTTTTGGCCTAGCGCAGGTCGTTATTATTTTGAATACCTTTTTAGGGTTTCGTACTAAAATGGTAAAAAGGAACCCTTTATGGTGTGACTCAGTCTGTCTGTCTGTCACAGCTGGATATCTCAAGAACTTTCAACTTGAAATTTGGAATAGTTTTAGATGACGTTTACTCAACTATTTTTCAAATTGGAAAGAAATACATTTTTATGGTACGGAACCCTGGGTGCACGATTCCGACTCGCTCTTGACCAGTTTTATTTTATTTTATTTTTTATTTTGTTAGTCTTAGGTGCTCCTTTTGTCCTGCGAAGAAAACCGAAAGGGAGATCGTAGCCCCCGGCAACAGGGCAACCGAAGGAACACGGGTGGGTTTTAGTCAGTAAGAGTCTGACATGCCCTCTCGCTCCGCCCAGAGCGGGAGAAGTTATTTGATAATTTTCTACCCAAAAAAAGGTGCTCCTTTTGTTAACGGTTTGTATTTCCTGTGTGTGTCCCAAATATAATATTTTTTTTTCTTTCTTTCTTTCTTTTATAGTTTTATGGCTTCAAAAATATTACATAAACCTCACCTATGTTTATGTGCTTCTATGTGTGTCTAATTTTGTGTTACGTCTACACGTTACACACAATTAAACACACTATTAAAGAGTTCACTGTACCAATGACCGTCATACCTGACGTTATTTTTATTTGTTGATTTGCTAAATAACATGCTTACCTATACTTACTTGGTGTCTGTGGTGTTTAATTGTTACATTGGCTTCTCTGGGTATGCAATTTATTTCTATTTAATCTTTTTTTTTTAACTTTGCTAAATGCCGAACACAGGTGAATCTAATGTCGCTGTTTTTTTTTTTAGTTGTTTCTAACGTAATTTAATTTTATGGAAATATTTTTAACAGTGATATGTAATTACTGTTTACTGTTTCGCTACAGTGAGCTCGAGAAAAGAGTAGTCCCTAGTCCCAGTAGTTTGGGCTGTGCGCTGATATTATGCTAGTCTGTCAGTTAGTGTCTCCATTTTTATTTATTCAGATTATGTTTTTAACGGTAACTAAATAGAAATACTTACCAATTAACTTCTGCGCTCCTCTTCCGTCCGCTCATTCTATTAGTTGTGAAATCGTACTCGCCGAAGATCCCGTGACCCGTGGACGCACGTCGCACCAACCCGAAGGTCAAGGTCAATGATCTTCACGTACGATACAACAATTAAAAGTGTTAATTAATGTTATAGACTATGTCATGTAATGTTATGACACTTGATTGCTTTCGGTTAGGTGTACGAAGTTTGATACGAGGGTTGAGGTCAATGGAGCCTGCAACTTCGCGATTACGAACTTTTTTTTTTTTGGGTGGGAAATCATCAAAATAACTTCTTCCGCTCTGGGCGGAGCGGGAGGGCGTCTCAGACTCTTACTGACTAAAACCTACCCGTGTTCCTTCGGTTGCCCTGTTGCCTGGGGCCACGATCTCCCTTTCGGTTTTCTTCGCAACCCCGGCAGGCATCGGCCCTAGCGGACCCAATGCGATTACGAACTTGGAACTTGCAATCTACTGCACCAAAAAGACGATAAGTATGGTTATCAATTAACATTGTCAATCATAATCATTAAATCATACAACATACATGAGCAATCAAATCTTACTTCGAAGTAGGTACTTGGCTTAAAAAGATCAATCAAACAAAATAAATTCTAATAATCCGATTCTGAATGAACTGTTGCAAAAACTTGCTCTCGAATTTAGTTCCTTTCTTGCCCTAGAATTTTTTTCGACAACTGCCAAAGGTATCCAAAAAATTAGACATTTATTAACGTCTTGTGGAAATATCTTATTCTTACTGACAAAAGTCCGCTTCTTGTTGTGTGACATCGACGGTTATTATAAACTATCTTCAATTTTGGAAAACATAACCTTAGAGATCCACGGAGACACGCTCTCAAAGATTTTTGAAGTGAAAACTTGTTTAGGCGCGTTGGTCATTTTTGAGATGGGACTAAACCATTAATTTCGATCAATGTTCTATGCAAGTATTTTTACTTTAAAGGTTTCGGAAATATTTTATTTTTGTAAACGCGATTGTGCTCTTTATTTAGATAAGGTTACGGGCCAATGTTCTATACAAGTGTTTTTCTCCCACCAAGGCGATCTTGTTCAAGTGTTCACTTCTATCAGCACTCCCGAATTGCCACCACTTTTTTTTGCGAAAATAGGTAAGTACTCACAAAACCCTTAGAATTTGTCAATAAACAAACTGATTCTTCAGTAAGGAATTCCTTGTGCAAAAGTTAAACGGCTCGTACCTGACTGGACTTTAAATTCGCATATTAATTTCTTTATTCATAATTATTTTATGTTTATGATCTAGGAATATATTATAGCGTGAAATATTGCACATTGTAAAGTACCTGCTAAGATTGATGGGTAGCACCGTCTGCCAGATTGAACATAAAATATTATTGAAACATGTTCCAAGTATTTTTCTATCCACCTACATCAAGTTTATTCAACACTGAAGTATCATTTTATTATATTATTTTCTTGTTAAGACATGGCCGTCTATGATAAATAGTTGCCGAATTTTTTCACACGGTGACACTTAAGAGATAGTGGTTTCTTCAGTAGAAGGCTGGTCCTGATGAGCCATGCACAGAGTACCTACGATTCAAGAGTAAAGCTTCTAAAAGTTGGCAACGCCGCAAATAGCTGTCAAATATATACCGTTTTGATTAATTTGGCAATATAACTGTATGGAATTAAAAGTATCGCTAACTAGTGAACTGGAATATTAATAATGAATTGCAATTACTAGGTATAAGTAACACTGAATTTGATGGTGTAACCGTTTTAGGTGTAAAAAAGACATTTGGAAAGGTTCCAAATATTTTTATTTTTATATTTTTAGTTTTGTTAAATGGAAAATATATTAAGGTAAATAAAGAAAAAAAGTTTTTTTTATAAACGGAGAAAAAAATCAACGATATATATTCGATGTTACAATATTAATTATTGCATTTCTTATTAATTTCCATACAGTAATATTCCCAAATTAATCAAAAAGCGAAATATTTGACATCTCATTTGCGACGTTCATTTAAAGGAGATTATGGCCTGACTAGTTTTTACAATGCCTCTGATGATGATTATTTATAAGATAGTTATTTATGCATCTATTGTTTAATAAGGGGTATTAAAACACGAACGTGGGTTCATCACATGAGTGCTTTAATACCTAATTATGTACAATTGCATACAAGACTTTATCTATACCCATAGGATGTTGTACAATATTGTTTTCTCAACTTTTCTGGAAATAATTGGTTAGAAATTTCCATTGCTGCATTAGAATATCTAGTGGTGTGTTATCAAAGCTTGTGTCACTCATTTTTTGCAAACAATAAAGTAATAAATTTTTGCAATACAAATATCGAAAAAAAAAAATGGCGGGATGCGACGTGAATTCGAATAACTTATAAGTTTTTTTTTTTTTAATTACGGTGCTGTGGTAGTGAAACGCGCGTGAATGACAATGTTCTTTTTTTGAAATTCGAGTTGCATTTTTTTTTTTATTATTTAATTTAAGGGCTTTTATATAGAATACATGACAGTCCCATCGTACCTTATATAGCTACAATACAACAAAACAAAACTTAATTAACCCCTTAGACTAAATGTCAATTCATAAGGTAGACTTAAAACGAAGACTTACAAATCTAAACAGACTTTTAGCAGCATCAGACATTGGAATAGACAAAATCTCGTGAAACAATCCTATGTTATTTTTATTTAATTTTAGATCTATTATTAATTTTTCTCTCTCAGTCTGAAAGCGAACACATTCCGTCAATAAATGCACAACGTCTTCTACTTTACCACATATCTCACAGTTTGGAGTTACAATTTAGTACAACATTAAAACACTCGTTTAGATGATATTATGTTTACTATGACAGGTTGTTTTAATGTTGGCAATTAAGCTACCTGAACTTTTATAGAGGACTAGCTGACCCGGCTAATTTCGTTCCGCCTAACAGTCAATTAATGTGCATGTTTAGGATTTTTAAAATTAATACAAAATTCCTACCCTACCTCCCCACCTACCTACCTACCTACCAACATACATACCTACCTATCTACCGAGATATCATCAAAATTCATGCAAGCCTAGCCTAAATAAAAATAAAATGTTTGTGGTGGAGCACCCTTATCACTTAGGGGTATGAAAAATAGATTACGACCGATTCTCAGATCTACCGAATATACATATAAATTTTCATAAAAATCAATCAAGCCGTTTCGGAGGAGTATAGCAACTAACATTGTGACACGAGAATTTTATAAATATAGGTAGTAGATAGATAGATTTATATATAGCATGGGTGTAGATAAAATATTTCACGATGCGTTTATACATATAATAACCTTAAAAGATTTGAATTACTAATTGGAGATAAAGTGCTACTTAGAAAAAAGATCCTTTATAAAAACAATTACATGAATTGATACTAAAAAAGAGAAGGTTCGATGTTCTTCATGAATGATTCCAATGTTTTTTACTTTGCTTACTCATTAGCTACTCGATCTGTTATTCATAGGAAAGACCATATTTTTTGTATATAAGTATTAACTTCATTTTACCAGGAAGTGTGAAATGCGATACTTTATGTGCATTAAAGAGGAAGCGTACCTTGGAGCCTATTTGAATATCTTTATGGTGCTAATTGGTTTTTCGGTGGTAGTCTAAGTTATTCAGCATAAATTATTGATTTTCTGCGACATAAATCTTCTACAAAATAACGAGTAGGACGACATACGTCTCAGCAGTTAAAATAAATTTATACATCAATGAGTTAAATACACTAAGTTAGCTAAATAAATTTTGTTAATTTACTTAATAAATTTGTTGTGTTGAATAAGTAGTCCTTTTGCTAGACCTCAAACGTTCGATCATTTAATAATTCTGATACCTACATTACCCACGCTAGTTTAGACTAGGCAGGTATTTAATCTAGGGGATTTGAGTGCACATTTTTAGCAATTGTCCTCTGCACAACGGGTCACCTACAAGGTTCGATTTTGGTGTTGTCGTGTTTGACATTGGTACCCATGATATTGCAAAATTACTTGTACAATTAATTCTGTATGTACTGTTATTGAAGGTGCTTTTTTATGTAAAAAAGAATTCAAAATGCATGGTTCTAGAACCAGAGTTTTATTGCTGTATTCACAGCTACCAACCCAATTATTCTACAAGCAACTGATGCAATGATATATTATTTAGTACCAAAACTATTCATAATTTCGCTTCAGAACTTTCAGCTTGTTCACGTAATTGTTTAGAACGTCTATTTATCGTGACAATCATGACGAAAGTTTTTGAATGACCTTCACCCAGTCAGCTTAGATGCTTCAAGTAATTAGCAAGTAATGCATAAGAGCTAGGCTATGAGTCGGCAGTTTGTCTTGTTTCATCTTTCATTAGAGTTCATGGCTAATCATTATGAGCACCTGTGGAAGTGGTTTTGCATATCCGTTATTGTCTTGAGATTTTTTTTTTAGGGTTTCGTATCTCCTAATGAAAAACGGAACCCTTATAGGATCACTCGTGTGTCTGTCTATCCATCTGTCTGTCACAGCCAGTTTGCTCCGAATCTAATGGAACACATGAATTTCTGCGACCCAAACATGGAGCTGTAACGTAAATAAATGAATTTTGATTAAAAGGGTCACTTTTGGTAGGCAAATAAGAAAATTTAAAAAACCGGCCAAGTGCTTGTCGGACCACGTACAATGAAGGTTTCCGTAGTTGGGATGAATTTATCTCAAAAACAAACTTAACTTTTAAATTAACCTCTTAAAGCTATTTAAGGCTCCGTGCACGAAATCGACTGATTTTGTTCATTAGTTGTGAGAAAGGGAAACAGAATTTAAACAAAATGATTTGTGATGAAAAGAGAATGGTCGAATTTTTTGTCTAGTACATAGTAAAAAGGGATTTTTCAAATAATTTAAGGATTCGTGGAAAATCACTAAAATTCGCACGCGAAGCGAGACTAACGTTTGATCGTTTCGTTAGAAAAAAACTACTTTTGATTTTGAAAATTAAAAAATATCTTCATCACTATATGGTCTACTTGCACATAGGGGAACTACTTTTTTCAACTTCCATACAAAATATAGCTGAAAAAAATGATGAAAAACCATTTTTTTTCAGCTATATTTATGATATTTTTTCCTATTATTTAGCAACCCATATCAAAAAAATTAAAAATCACATATTAGTCTTCAGCAATCCTTAAAATAAGATAAAAAATATATATTTTATGATTATATTACATCTCCATTAAGTAAATCAAATGTAAAATAAACCATATTTTCGAGAGCGCAAAAGTGATGCAACTATTAACAGGTACTATGACTGTCACGAATGGTTTATCACCACGAAAACTGTTCTTTTATACTTACACAGTCTTTATGTTTCAATTATTTCAAGCTTTCTTACAATTAGATTAGTTATTGACGAAAAAGAGTTTTTTTCATGCACGGAGACTTAAGAAATAACATGTAAATTTACCATTCCTGCCTTAGCTCAGAAACAACAGAGACAAAAACTTTGAAAAAAAAAAGTGCAACGCATAGCTCTATACTTATAGATTATAGGTAAACCTATAATATGTCTCTAGTCTAATCAAATCTCTCAATATTGCGCGTACAAACTTATATTTGCAGTTGAAATGTATGTAAGAAAATGTTTGTCAACCACAACGTTAAATTTTTTCTTGGCATAAATTCATCTCAACTTCGGAACCCTTCATTGCTACCTAGTTCGATACGCACTTGGCCGTTTTCTTTAATTGGAATTGATGGGCACTTTTTGAGAAGAAAATAAAGAGTTACCTACATACATACTAGGCTCAGTTCCTAGTATACTTTGATAACTTTAGTTACACACACTTATAATACGTAATTTTAATAACTAACAGACTTAAAATAATAAGAATAATATGTACAAGTATATAAAAAGGGGGGGAAATAGTCATAGTTGAGTCTGCCTAAGTTTGTTGAAAAAATAATTGATTCAGCTTTTGAACTTTAGTTGTAGGTACGTGACATCGTGACTCAACGAATGTGAAGATGACCTTAACCCAATCAGTTTTTAAGTACTATGCCAAGATTATGGCTAAAAATCAAAGATGACTTACCAATGATGACTTGGCAATTTTTTGGCCTTCCTTTTTCTTTGTAATATGTTGAAAGTATTTGATCAATAATTAACACATCTATGAGTCCTCGATTGTACTTTATTAATATTCTTAAATAATTATAGTTTTGCCAAAAAGCCTTTATTGACAAAACGAGCGAACGAAGCGAGCGAAGCTTCTCTAGTTCAGGTGTGGAAAAAATTGCTATCATGTGTCAGTTTGTTGGAACTCCTCTACAGATCGTATTTTACAACCGATCTGGACGAAACTTGGTACACAGGTTTTACGATTTTATAGATTTTTTTGCCAACGGGGATTTTTTATTGTAGGGGTATTTCATCCAAAAATGAATAAAAAGGGGCTACTGGATATCTACGCCTTATGGAATCCGATTTCGATGGTTGTTTTTGAAGTGAAAACTTCCTTAGGCGCGTTGAGCATTTTTGAGATGGGACTAAACCATTGATTTTGCGACACCGTGATGACACCAGCTTTTGACCATTACAAAGACATCAACGCGTTGATTACCGCGGTGCCGATTTTTTTTCAAGTTTTCACTTCTGTCGGCACTCCCGGAGTGACACTATATTTTTATTTGAAAGGTAGGTTAGTAACTTTAAATTGGTTTTATAAAAATTTGGTGAATATCTGAAAAAGATCTTCGGCGTGATAGGATTTCTTCCAGTGGAATCGGCCCTTTAACTACTAGTTAGGGATTGATGGATCACCTGGGACCACCTTCTCATGACAAAACCAGGCTGCGGCATTACCTCTGCCAATTAATTTAGTGCCATATTAATTATTGTAAAAAAGTTTGTGCGTATCTACTGTTCGCAGAACTACTAGGTTTTAATTAGTGTTTTAATCCTCTACTTAAACTAACGAAGGGATGAGAAGCATAATGTTTTACATAATTCTCAATAGTTTAACTCATTTTGTTATTCTCTGACAAAACTCAATTAAAAATCTATCATTACTTTGATGATTAATACTAGTGCCGATGTATCACAATGCTATAATACCCTTCCGAAGAGGTTCTAACATTTGAAGCATGGTAATATTAAAAATTATTTATTTTATTTATATATATATATATAATATATCAAATCCACGGCCAACTTGTGGTAATGCTTAGTTCACACCAAATCTTTTCTAGGAAAATTACGCGGACGCGGTGGTAAAAACCGTGACAACAAAAATTACCCTATTACAGGTAGGGAAACACGTACGTACCTTCATTAGCTTTAGATTTATGCCTCAGATTTTTGTTAACAAAAAATTAGCAAAACATCTTTAGATTCTTTATAATAATTTGTAAATTTTATATTTATGTGCTACCACAGATTAATACCAACAGATGGTTCACTCCGTATTTTAGGTATGAAGCTACAAGTAGGTGGCTTGACGCGGTGGGCTTGACCTGTCGAATTCAATAGGCGTAACATAGTCAGAAGCTATAAAGGCTCGTACGCGTACGCGTAGCGCGACCCGTGTCGCGCCCGCGATATCGCGCTGGTTTGTACGAGCTTTTAAGGTAGTTTTATACCGGCCAGGCGAGGCGTGGATGGGACGGGCGGATGGGACGCGGATTTGCTGGTGTAAAACCACTTTAAAGGTTGCACCATAGAAAGAGAGGCAACTTCTAGGTGAATATAACTACAGGTAATTAGCGCTGTACGACCTGAATTGCACTTTATTGTGTGAGTCGCTTTTTATTTAAATGATTTTGCGGAGTGAATCAATTAATTCAAATAAATCTGCGGTGCTACACACAAAAACCCTCAATCCTGACAAAAGTCAAGCGGTTATTTTTTCAAAACCGAGAACAAGGCTCCTCCCCCCGTCCTTTCCCCCGACCTATCACCATGTTCGGCAAACCGATCCCTTGGGAGAGGCGCGCCAAATACCTAGTAACATAATGACCTATGCGGGTGCAGTATTTGCCCACGCCAAACCCCATTCCATCCATAGGTTGCAGGCCTTGCAGAACCGTTTCCTCCGTAAAGCCACGGGAACCCCCTTCTATGTCAGAAACGAGATCCTACATCTCGACTGTAAAATCCCCACGATTCACCAGTTCCTTAAACGCATGTCCAAGCGTTACTTTTACTTCGCTCCCAGACATCGCAACCCTCTGGTTGTCGAAGCAGCTATGTCCCGTCTAGAATAAGTCAGATCCGCCGTCCGAGGCATGTCTTTTCCGACCCAGATGACCCCATTACACTCCTCCAGAAGAAGAATAGGGCCACCAGTACAGTACACAAAAACAGACGCCTCCCGTCATTCCGACCTCGCCGCCGAGGTCTTTTGCTATCGCGACCGTGTCCCCGAGTAAATGATATTCCTCCCCGACCCTTGCTCGAAAACGAGGTGCCAGCAGTTGTTGCAGCTGAGCACGTAGCTTTAAATACCCCGCCTAATAATCATGATATTAACCAAATTTTGATCCAGCCTGTCCCTTCTTGCTGTCCTTCCCCCAGCGACGCCCTAAGCCGAGGTTCGTACCCACCAGGGGGTGCCCTTAGCGAGCGTTCGCCTAGCTTTAATTTAGAATAGTTTACTTGCTCCTGGCTGGAGGCTCTAAGTGTAGCCACTTAAGGCACCCACAGGAAAGTCCGGTTAAGCAGCCAAGACCTTAGTGGTCAAAACTGCGAGTTGCCACTAAAAAAAAAAAAAAAAAAACCTATCGATTAAATTCTCTAAATGGTTATAAAAACCGCATCAAAATCTTAGGTTAGAAAAATAATTGGAAAAACCAAAAGTGCACGCCTCACAATCAACGCTCATTCAATAACAGAAGAATAAACAATTTATTTAAACGACTTTTACTATGCTTTGACTGCTTTTTTACTCATTAATATGGGTTTTGAAATAATTGAAAATTCTCACCTCGCAATCATTACGTACTGTCAAAGATTATTTAGGTTTGCTTTGTTGGTTGCTAGGCAACGGGAGAGGGTCGAAATTGGAAATAAATATAGTTATAGATATTTATATTAGTTACTTTTTTATTAATTATAATAGATTGATTTTTTCGCAAGCTACTATATTTTCAGGTTTCACACTTGATTGACCGATTTTTTTTAATAACTATTTTGATGTTTTTTTTCGTTTATGCTGCATTAAATGAATTTTTGAAAAGTACAGAATTAATTTCCATTAAATACAATGCTATATAAATTAAGTAAGTTCTGTGTACTAGCAGAAGTGTAACAGTAAAAACAGTTGCAGAAAGGAGGCGAAACAAATTTTTCGATCGCAAAGCACTCTCTAATGCTTCGCAGTATGAGTCGTGTAAAACAGAGAAAAGTTGCAGAGCAAACTCCCCAGCAGCTCAACTGTCTGTTTAGTTAGAAAACCTTGATTAATGTTTACACACAAAACATTAAATTAAATTATTTGCCATATCGCACTCTTAGTAATATAAGGGCACAATTGCAATTGAGGTTTTGAGTTTTTGTGTTAGATGAGCTCAATATCAACTGTTCTAGCACTTGGCTTTCACAGAAAGAGAAAAAAGGCAATATTAAAGCGAATACTGTAATTGTGTCTCTTTCACACCACCGTCTCCGTAGTAGAACAGTTGATTTTGAGCCCATCTATCACAAAAACTCAAAACCTCAATATTTTGTTTTTCCCTTATTAAGGGTGCGATAGGTCAGCTAGCACACGTCAATATACCAACAATCACAACATGGAAGAAGTAAGGTCACAGGATTTCTAAAGAAACCATCATAAAATGGACTACTACTAGATAGGTTGACGCAGCTACTGCCCATACTCTTGTGGTATCTTACGTTAGTAGCGTATTCAAACATTCACACAAATGTGACGAAGGACAGAAAACCCATGAAAATAACCATGAAATCCATGACCCTATGATTACTCGAAAATCATGATTTCTTAATTTAACCGCGAAATAAACTTATCGTGCCCGCGTCGTTGTCCTTGCCACCTAGTGTTATTGACCGCGATCAAAAATATCATTGAGATAATCAGTGGAGCTCACTACCTTGTTGTTTTGCTTGCATCTATAACTTTTTGAGTCATCAAAATACCGATACCAAAAATATCCAAATTAATATCACATAACATAACATCACGCCTGTATTCCCCGAAGGGTTGGGTAGAGGTGTACAGTATCGACCAAAAGTCCATAGGCAAACTCACAAACCAATAGACTGACGCTGCGGTTTGACTTACGACCTTCTCCTATAAGTTGTTACACACACACATACTTACTTTGTCTGCAACTCATACTAGTTCATAATTTCGAGCAATACTGTATATAGCATGCTAGCTCAGTGGATAACCTGCTTTGGTATATGCGATTATGGCGAGCCGAGAGGGTTCGAATCTCACGTGCGGTTAGCTCGTCATTTTTTAATTCGTAGTTTTTGTTATTTTTTAAATAAAGACTAGTTCAATAATCATTTCTTTTTTGGTTCATTCGTCTTGTTCACATAAATATTAAAGTTTAGCAGGTAGACCTCAGAAAACTAAGTAAATTATTTCGATTTCTGTGGGGTAGACAGATGCCGTTCGTTACGACTATTAATTTAATAGAACTTTGTTGGTTCGTGGTTATTGTTGGTGACAAGTAAAAGCGGTGTTGTGGTTATTATTTTCAAAATGCAGTCAAATATAAATATTGAACGGAGATCAAATATTGTTGCGCTGCGTAAAAGTGAATGTAATTTACACAAATATCGTATGAAACCAGACTAAGTGTGAGTGTTATCATTTATATATTTCATATTTGACTAAACATAAATGTTAATCAAAGGTATTGTTGATCGAACAGAGGTATTGTTGAGACAGAAGATGCCTTTAAAGTTTTTAAATTTATTATGAGGTTTAATTCGATTAGTGAATGATAAATAATTAGTATGTGTAATAAATACGATGTTATTCTTTGTTCTAGAGAAATACTGTGAAGGTTAAGAGATATTAGGAAGATGCTTGTTATCGAGAAGCAGCGACGTCAAATGGTGAATAAATATGAAATAAATGGTTGCATATCAACGGGATATTTTGCTGAATTATTAAACACGGTATTATGAACCGTTCTCCGTGCACTCTGAAGGCTTGCATCACTGGAGACCAGCTAGGAAACCATTTTTGACAGAAAGGCATAAACAAGAACGTTTAAGTTTCGTACGATAATATTAAGACTTCAAGAGGGACACTGCTATATTTTAACCTTAAAATATTTACCGTTCTAACTTAATAAACAACACATTCGTTATTGCATGAATTTGTGGTAACGATTTTTTTAAGTATGTAAGAAATACGACAAAAACCATATTGAAATATGGTGTTTGTCGTATTTCTTGCAAATTGACCGAAAATGTTTAAGATTATTTTAGTAATATTATTATTTTAGAATTAAAATCTGTGGTTTAGTTTCAATCTTCTTTTCGTAAAGAAAATGAATACTTAAGCTATAACCTCAATACCAACCAATATTTATTAAAGCCAAATAAAATGTAAAATAATTAATGTAAACAAACTGCCAATATTTAACCTTAAAATCACCTATTTTTTAAGTAGTTTTTTTATCATTTTGAGTAGTCTAATATTCTTATTTATTGCTTAATTACTTCGACCATGATCAAAGCTTAATATTTATGGCGAAAAAATCCATTTAAAATTTAAAACATTTCATAATTTAAATATGTCAAAATAATACAAATTGCTTCTAAGTTTCTTGAGATCTATATCTAATAAATATTGTTTAATTTTGTTATCACATATCTTTTATTCTAAACCCTTTATTGCAATATAAAAATTAATAAAAAAGGCAGCAATATTAAAAAAATATTATTTTTGAAAACAAAAATAATAAATTTCGAAAAGAAAAAAACTGCGCTGTTCTTTACGAGATCAGAACCTAAGCCAGCTCGAATCTCAGACCAACTCTTTAAAGCCTTCTGCTATCTGCACACACAAGATTAATTTGAATTTTAGCAATGACATAAACTGGCCAATGTCACGCGCATGATGCGTGTGTGTTATCGTGTCTAACAAAAGCGACGGAGATATATTTTTGTTTCGCGAGTACGTGACGACAGTGTGTAAAGCGTTCTCTGTGGTGTTGTGCCGTGTTATTTACACATACAGATATACGGACTATACCGCGTGTTCACAGCAAAACGACTCTTAACGTGCCTATCCACTTTTGAACGCTTACTGTACCTATTAAAGTACACCCACTTTTCACCAGTTGTAATACGGAGCGAGCCTGTTGCCATCAACCGGGTACAAATCCAGACTTCGGGCTTTTGCTGAGGAATTCCAGATGAAAATCCCGATAGTACTTTGTCCGACCCGGGAATAGAACCCAGCACCTCTTGCTCAGCAATAGCACTTATGACCACCGTAATATTAGGACAATAACTGGTTTTGGGTCAGTTTCTGACATTCAGTGTTGCATTATACCTATAATATTAGAACTTATAAGAATTGTGAATCTCGATGATAAAACATTGGTGGTAAATACCTACCTGGTTAATTATGAACCCTGACTTTTACCTCGGTTGACGTAGACAAATAATTTTGTCTTATCAAAACACGTCGAGGCGGCCCCCCCTGCGCGGCTTCGGCTCTAAAAAAAACTCACGGGGTAGGGCAAACAAGTACCTACCACGTGAAGTCGCGATTGTCAAATTCGATTTATTTATGTCAAAATTATTTTTAAATTTAGAGAATTGATTTTTCAGAATAGCATTAAGATTCTCATAGCCAAAAGTAGGTAATTTTAGTGACAGTTTAATTCAGTGTACAAGAGAATCGGCACCAGTGTAAATAGAAGCACAATTTGCGGGATAGGTTAACCGGAACTTATAAGCAGGTTGTAAAAGATTTATTTCTTCCAGTAAGTAACTCCCCTACTTATTTCTCTTTTGCTGTGTCCGACAAGGTCCACGATAGTTTCTTAAGCAAATGTTTACCACCTAAGCCCATACATTGTGGAATGCAGTAAGTATTGAGTATCAAGTAGGTTAAAAAGATCGTTAATTTCATCAAGAAAGCATATCATTTGCATCACCAAAATGTATAAGTGTTGATATTATATTTTTAACGCTAACAAGCAATAATGATCCCTATTTACTCACGCGAACGTTTTCAAAGAAAATGACATTATTATCATCGGAATTAAAGATAATAACTATATTATTAGCACTGAATCTTTACAGTTTTTCACATGTTGGTAATGTTATGGTAATGATGGACAAATTGGATGTTTAACATACCATGGATTTCACACGGATGTGAAATTATTTTAAGGGTTTCGTGAAAAGCATCTCTGCTCTTTCTTTGTTCTATCAGCTTACCTCAGTCCACTGTTGGACATAGGCCTCTCCCAAGCTACGCCACAACTCCTTTGCCTTCTGCATCCAGTCTGACCCAGCCACCTTTTTAAGATCGTCGGTCCAGCTAGCTGGGGGGCTTCACACGCTACGCTTGCCGATACGCGGTCTTCACTCCAGGACTTGTCTGCTCCAGCGGCCATCGGTCTTTCGACAAAATGGCCAGCCCACTGCCAATTCAGTTTGCTCACTCTGCAAGCTGTGGTCTTTAATCTGCTTTGTTCTTTAATAATATAGGGAACTAGGTATAAAGAATAACAGCCCTGAAGAGAGCCGTATTCATGTGGCATTTATATCTAGAACTCTCCATTTTTGAACCTTTTTCAAAGACCATTGTGCTGATTGATATTAATGATGAACTCATGAAAGGAACTTTCCTTGTATAGGTATCACGCTGAGTCAGTTTGAAGTTCTGGATGCCCAGTTTTCTAATGATTTAATCACGACTTTGTTCTTTAACAATTCGTTCTTTTTAAATCTTTAAGGTGACTTTTAATTTTACTCTACTTTTCACAAATATATACTTACTTCTGGTGTTTGCCAGTTGTTTTTATTACAAATGTTTCATTTTTAACCGAGTTCCAAAAAGGAAGAGGTTATATGTTCGTAGCGTATGTTTTTTTTTTTTTTTTGTATGCCCACCGATGTCTCCGTTAATTATGAATCGATTTTGAAAATTATATATTTTTATTTGAAAGGGTATGCTCTCAAAGTGGTCCCATATACATTTTATTAACTTTACTTCGATAGTCTTAGAGTTGGCTTCAATAATACGTAGTATTCGAATTTGTGTGGTACCACAACTAGAAACTGAAAAACAAAAATATTTTACAAAAAAAAAGCAATCGACTTCCAAAAAAGCAACTTTAAAAATACCTTTAATTTGGGATGTCGGTGACTTTGTGTTTATTTGTTTGTTAGTTTTGAATTTTCGTTTTTGCTAGTTATTTTTCGCTTTGTAGTATTTTTTTGGAAGACGGTTTTTTCTTTATGTAAAATGTTTTTTACTGTATAGCTTTAGTAACTCTCTGAACTGCATAAAAACAGAAAAATAAAATATTCCGCTCAGTTTTATATAACTTTAGTATCATTTACCCTTCTATAAACCTTTGATCATATGATCGTAGGATATTATACCAACGTACCTGAAAAGTGCGAAATTATTCAAAGAACTGGTTTTTTCTATTATCTACTTTGTTTACAAAAAAAAAAAAAGTAGTGAATCCTTGAAGATGCATAAAATTATTCTAGCAGTTGTAAGGATTTATTATTAAACTATGATCTTCTGCGTCATTTTCAGTACATTTATCTATATTAAATAGGTTGGTAGATCTATAGATCATTAAAATATCTAACATAGTTCTCAATAATACTTATATAATATACATAAATTAGATAGATTGGCGTCAATGGAAATTTTCACGCTATCATATGGTATAACTAATTGTTTTGATCATTAGTATAATATTTTTGTCTCCGTATTTGGAATTTTTGAAGTTAATAGGTTGGTACCTTCGTTTACCTGGTTTAGTCCCATTTCGGCACCTTCCCGTCTCGGTACCCTGTCATAAACCATTGTTAGGTACACATCCAAAAAATGGAAACACAGTATCTTTGTAGTGAGTAAATCAACTTGATTACCCATTTATCAAATCAAAATATATTTTTCAAAAGTTACTGTTTATAAAATAAGTTTAATTTTAAAATATTAGTGTGTTAAAATCTCTTTCCATAGGACCTGTAGAAGTTTCCTAAGATTAAATATAAATTATCACAATCAGTTGATATTTAATATTAACAAATCTTTCATGCTTTATCATCATTCTCCTCCTTTATCCCAATTCATTTGTGGTCGGCGCAACATGTCCCCTTCCTCCATACTTTTATATTGACGTCATCTTGATAATTACTCCCTTTCTAGCCATATCATCTTTCACACAGTTCATCCATAGTTTCTTCGGTCTTCCGTTCTTCCCCTACTCTTATAGCCATCCATCCACATTTATACTCAAAACTTTCCTCACGACATTTTCCTTATTCCTCCGCATCACATGTCCATATCATGATAACCAATTTCCGCACAACTTTTCAGTCATCAGTGCCACTTTCAGACTTCCTCTTATGTATTCATTTCTTATTCTATCCATTCGTGCAACACCACACATCTCTCTTATCATTCTCATCTCAGCTGCATCCAATTGCCTTTCATTCATCCCTTTTGTGGCTCAACATTCTGATCCATACAAGTCAGCAGGTCTAACCATTATTTTATATATCTTTCCCTTAAGTTTAATAGGAATAAGGGAGTTGCAGATTGTTCCCGTGACCTGCCGCCATTTTATCCATCCAGTGTTCATTTCCTGACCAGGAAGTAGTCAATTTGTGTGGCGTAGCGGCCACTTTTGTAAGTAATAAGGTGATCATTTTGTTTTTCGAACCACGTATTTGTTATTGCCAGGTCGAAGGCCGAAGGAGCTTGCAGCAATGTCTCGTAATCAGTGTTACGGTATCCATATCCCCAATCACCATGCAATCTCTCATACCCATTCTTCTGTCTTACTACATGCCCGTTAAAATCCACCCACCACACTTTCTTTCAACTGACTATCGATAACTATACCCACACCATTTCGCTTGCCATCACTTCCTCAGTAATAAAACTTATATCCTTCTCCTATCTCTCTAGCCTTCGCACCCTTCCACTTTGTCTCTTGCAGATACGCTATATTCAATCGTCGCCTTTTAGAAACATTTGCTAGTTCCCTTCGTCTGCTAGTCATCGTATCTACATGCTGCATGCTGAGATAGGAGCCTTTTGGCCTCGTACAGGACTTTCTGTTATTTTTTTTTTAATTTGTTTTTTTAATTTTTATTAATGTTTTAATGAGTGTGTTTTAGTTTAATTTGTGATGTCCTGCGCGAGTCCCAATAAATACTTTTCTTTCTTTCTTTTCTACATTTCAGCTCGGACACCTCATTCTAATTTCTCTCACACTCCGGGCTTACGTCTTACGTCGCATCCGCCCATTCTGGTGCGATTACCCTTGTCCGTTTCCCACATAAGCCTGGTGCTCCCGCTCCTGCGCGTCGCCTCTGTCTTTGGCAAAGTTTTACAGTTGGTCACAGCCTGACACCAACCCTCCTTGGGAATGTATTTGGTGGTTGGTGATTTACCCCCAGTCTGAAATAGATGTCCTATCATTATATTTATTCAACTTCATAACGAGTGTAATATCCGTTAGTATCCGTTCTGATACATTATCATTTGACTGACCGGGTCGAACCGCATCGTTTGGGCGAGCAATTAGTGTCGCAACTAACAAGGTCTTCGATAAGGTAAATTTATAACACACTTTCAGCGACAGTTGTCGTGTAAATAAAACATTCCAAATATACAGTTAACTACCTGCGTCCCGCGGTTTCACCCGCGTAAGTCTTGATCCCGTGGCAATATCGGAATATAAAGTATCTAAACCCCTAATATAGGTCATAGTCTGTGTGCCAAACACCCAAATCCGTTCAGCCGTTTTAGCATGAAAGCGTAACAAACAAACAAACAAACTTACTTACTTTCGCATTTATAATATTAGTTAGGGTTATCAGGCTAAAAGCCGGTTTTACAAATTATCAATGATTAACTAATGATTTTCTAATTTCATTTGATGAGTCGTCGTATGAGTCATCGATTTATACTTTAATGATTAAAATAATATTCTCTCATAATCATAGTTTTTCCAGAAGATTTAAGACTTCATTTTCATGAGGGTTTTGCTTTAAGAAAAGAAAATCATTTTATGAAAATCATCTTCATCTGCAAAAAAAACAATCTGCCCAGCCTTTTTCCAAATCTTGGGGTCGGTTTCTAGTCTAACTGGATGCAGCTGGATACATACATATGCTGGATATATTTTACATGGAGCGACTGCTTATCTGACCTCTACAACCCAGTTACTGCGTAACACGATACCCCTTGGCAAGACTTGTTGTCAGAAAAAAAATTGCCACTCCGGGAGTGCCGACAGAAGTGAAAACTTGAACAATTTTACTGTGTAGGAAATAATGTATCGCGCGTTGATGTCTTTTTAAAGCTGGTGTCAGTAACAGTGTCGCGAAATCATTAGTTTAGTCCCATCTCAAAAAGCCCAACGCGCCTAAAGAAGTTTTCACTTCAAAAACTAAAACAGAGAATTAAACTATCTGCCAGTTACCATTGCTTCGTTTTTGTCTCGAAGTGACAAGCGTGGTCCTGCCGATCTAACTAAAAATGTAACCGTAAAAACATAGGAGTTTGAAGTGAGCTGTCATTACACCAGATGATAGCGATTATCAGTATTGACAGTTCACGTCAAGTTCATTTCACCGAATTTTTCAAGATGAGAGTTTTACCGAATAGACCTGCTGGTCTTGAATCCCATGTCGGGCAAAGGACATATCCAAAAATGGTTTTTTATCGTTCAATCATTCTAACCAGTATAAGTTAAATACATTTGGATAGACGTCCCAAAAACTAGTGGTTCTAAACTATATCATTCTTTTTAAAGACCTCCAAATTTGAAAAATCTTTTTTTTTTTTGTGAGAGTTTACTCATAAAACGAACAAACCTTTCTAATTATCTAAGATAATATAGTGAACATACCCCAAAAATAGTAAACATGTCAAAATTGACACATGTTACTGTCAATTTATTGATAGTAATGACAGTACCATGTGTCAATTTATGTCATATTGGCATACAAATGGTAAACTTGTCAAAACTTACTACTGTCATCATTGTCAATTGATTGACAGTAATGACAGTAGTATGTATCAATTTGTATCATGTTTGTCATAGTTGCCATCAACGAATAAAATATACAGGGTGATATCGACGCGAAAACTGTTACCATGGATTCAGTTCATGATTCTGCACGCCCCTGCCTTGAAATTTAGCGTCGGTTATAAAAAAAAATCTGCTGTTTCATAGAAAAGAGCAATACCTACGCAGTCAAAATGTATGGAACAGCTGATTTTTCTTTAAATAACCAACGAAAAATTTCAACGCAAGGCGGTTCAGAATCTTGTACTGAATCCATGGTAACAGGTTTCGCGTCAATGTCCGGGCCATCCTGTATGTACTTTAAATAGTTTATAATTTTTTTCTTAAATGGAGGGGTCTAAAAATATTATTTCAGTGGTTCCTAGTTCTATATTAATGTCGTTTTTATTTAGATATACTTTGATGCTGGTTAGATTATATCGCAACTATTGCAACAGTTTAATTAAAAAGCTTAGAAGGAAATATGATAAGGAACAACTACTAAAGGCAAATAAGAATACGAAACAAATATGGAACACAATTAATAACATAACTCATCGCAAACCAAAAAAAAAAATTGAACTAAGAACTACTAGAGATAAGGTCAACTCCTCATGCGTCGATAGACCACTTAAATGACTATTTCTCTAACATTGGGAAAACCCTTGCTGAGGACATTACTTCGGCAAACCGAGTACAATCTCCGCAAGGTTCTGATCAATCAACAAACACACAGGCTTCCTCCTTCGTGCTTCTTGAAACGGATCCTACAGAAGTCTATAGCGTGCTGATGGGTCTTAAATCTGAAACCGCTCCAGGCTGGGATAATATCACAACAATTTTTTTAAAGTCAGCCCATGAAGTAGTCGTACCCATAATTTCGCATTTTACTAACTTATGTTTTAGCCAAGGGAAATTTCCACCAGCACTGAAGCAAGCCATAATTACTCCTGTGCACAAGGGTGGAGACAGAGATGATGTTAACAACTACAGACCAATCTCTGTGTTGACGGCAATTTTTAAAATCGTTGAAAAACTAATCAACATACGACTAACCAGCTACACTAATAAATATAATATAATTTCACAAGCTCAATATGGTTTAAGGCAAAAATTATCTACAGAAGACGCAGTGATAGCATTAACCACTCATATTGTCAAACTAGTAGATTCACGAAAAAGATGCCTAACTATATTTCTAGATTTAAAAAAAGCTTTTGATACCGTCTCTGTCCCCATTCTTGTACGCAGTCTAGAAGGTATAGGCGTCAGGGGTATCCCATTAGCACTGTTTGTAGATTATCTGCGGGATCGCAGGCAACGGGTTAAGGTGGGAGAGTATACTAGTAAGGAATCTTACGTCACCTACGGCGGTCCACAGGGCAGTGTACTGGGTCCGACTCTATTTTTAATTTACATAAACCATCTCTGCAAAATGATGCCAGATAATGGTCGTGTTTTGTCATATGCAGATGACACAGCTATTGTCTTCTTTGGTGAAACGTGGGAATCTGCATATCAGTCTGCTGAAAAGGGTCTCTTCGAAATTTCTAATTGGTTAAACTCACATCTTCTAACGCTAAACATCTCTAAAACAAAATATATTGCATTTACAAACTATAACAACTCTCAACCCGGACCTAACGTAACTCTTAAAATACACACTTGTCATAATATACACACATCAAAAGTGTCTAGGGATCAAGCATTTTTATGCGGATTTCTTGAGATTGAGATGTGGCTTTGTAATAAATTTATGATTATATAAATTTATATGGATCCTTTTTGGTGCATTTCATAATTTGAAACAGGAACTGTTAATCAAATTCGAGTAAAAGATGAAAATCAGCTGTCAATATTTTCCCTATAAAAACATACAACGCATTGAAGACATTATTAGTGCTACTGTTTCCCTACTACTGATTAAAACCAACGTTATTATGGAGCGGCGACGTCATTTATGCAGGGAAGAAATGCTCAGAGCCGTGGGAATGATAGAAGCTGGTTCCCGGCAACGTACTGTGGCTTTAGCTCTGAATACAAGTCAGAGTGTTATCAGTCGACTTTGGACACGTTACCGAAGCACTGGTACCGTGGCTGAGCGCCATGGAGGACGGTATCGCTGCACCACACGGAGACAAGACCGATACATTCAAATCTTAACTCGAAGAGCTCCAACAATAACCGCCATGATGTTAGCCGTGAGGCTTCATCACTCTTCAGGGAACTTAATTAGCGACCAAACAGTCAGAAACCGCTTGCATGAAGTGAACCTTCATTCCCGAAGACCGCTACGGGTACCACCTATAGCAATGCACAATCGTAGGATTCGATATCAATGGGCTCTTGAACACAGAAATTGGGCAGAAGAACAATGGCGTTTCGTGTGCTTTTCTGATGAGTCTCGTTTTGGTATGAGACCGGATACAAGACGTATACGACACTGGAGAACCCCTGGACGCCAACAGCGATTAAAATCCTGCCAGGAAGTCCATCCTTATAGTGGTGGAACCATCATGGTATGGGCGGGTATTTGGATCGGCGGAAGAACTGAGTTGATTTGGATCAGAGGCAACCTCAACGCTCAAATTTATGCTGAGACGATTGTATCTGACGTCATCGTTCCTCTACAAGTGCAAATCGGTCCCTTATTTCAGTTAATGCATGATAATGCACGACCGCACACCGCAAGAGTTGTAAGACAGACTCTCGCCGCAGCTAACATCAATGTCCTGCTCTGGCCTGCTCAGTCGCCAGACTTGAACCCGATTGAGCATGCATGGGATATGCTACAGAGAAGAGCTCTGCCGAATATGGAGGGTATCCAGTCGCAAGAAGACCTTTTTTTGTTGTTGCAACGAACATGGGCGGCCATTCCACAGCGTGATTTGGATGAACTCATTTTGAGTATGCCAAACCGATGTTCTTGTGTTGTTAGTGTTCGCGGTAGAAACACGGATTATTAATTGTTTAAGTTACCCAATAAAATTTTAAAGAAAACTGTTATTTCAGTCTTTTTTTCGAACTTTAATGTTAGTGGTTCAAATGTCAAAAATCCCTTTATTAGGAAAATGGCAAATTTCTTTATTAATGCAAAGGTGACTTGGTTTATCGTTACTGTAACAAACGAAAACACTTTATTTGATGAATCCTTAAAGAAAATTTTAATTAATATCAATCAGGAGAAAAGTTATTGCAAAAATATATGTTGATCCCTAGACACTTTTGATGTGTGTATTTAGCACTAATTGCGACTGTAAATGTATTGAAAAAGTGACTCATATAAAATACCTAGGTATAATCGTTGATCAGCGATTATCCTGGCATCAACATGCAGAGATGGTTATGACCCGTACAAGGAAACTTATCTGGGTATTTAAAAGCCTAAGACATGTGGCAACTAAGAAAATGTTAACTGAGATCTATGTCTGTCTGGCTCAATCAATCCTTACCTACTGCATACCCGTGTGGGGCGGTGCGACCAAAACAAAGTTTCTTGAGCTAGAGCGAGCACAGAGATCTCTCATCAAGGTCATGTACTCCAAACTGTACAGATTTCCTACCAACGAGCTATACTCCCTTAGCGATATTCTTACAGTCAGAAAGCTATATATACTCCATGCTGTCTTAAAACTACACAAAATCCTGCCTTATGACCCTCACACTCAGGAAAAAAGTCGAAAACACCACGTCGCACCAGTAGGATTCGTTAAAACTACATATGCCAAAAGACAATTTAATACAAATTCCGCTGCCCTATATAATAAAGTTAACAAAGTAATTAATATTTATTCGATGACCACTAAAGACTGCAAAAAAGCAATGGTTCACTGGTTAAAACTGAAGACCTATGATGAAATTGAACTACTACTACAAGAACCGTTAATATGAGTCATAAGGATACGCCCTAATTCACACACACACATCCACACACATCCTCTCTCACATCATCACACATCACACTCACTAACACATACATACACACACACACACACACCCCAACGCACCTTTTCATACACCCACACACATTTTAACTACTTTTAACTTAAAAAAAAAAAATGTTTTTTTATTTTTTTTATTTTCTCTTTTCATTTTGTTTGTTTAAATTTTATTCTATTTTACTTGGTACATTACTTTTACCACTTTATTTGTCATTGAAGAGCGGGGCCTCCTAGCACAGGTATATCTTTTACTTAAAAGGAGGTTCCTATGTAAGATTCACTGTAAAAGTTGTACAAGTTTCTGCAATAAACCTTTTTATTTATTTATTTTATTTAGATTTTTCTCGGAATAAAAAACCAACGTCCCTACAAAAAGCGAACATCTCCCTTTTATTATTTTCCATTAGCAATTTCTTCATAACAGCCCAGATTATGGATTAAAGCCCGGTTGAAAACAACAGACTCGCCCCATGTCACATAAGAAGATGGCAAAATGTAGCTGTAGCACACCACTACCTATCCCTTCGGGGAAAAGGAATAGTCGTGATATTATGTGTGGGGTTTTTATTGATTTTAGTTCAGTTAAATTTGAGTTCATGTTTACCTGTCATGCAATAATGAGAAAGAAAGAAAGAAAATAAATTTATTTAGCACAGACTAAAAAGCATACAATATAATTATGCAGCAAATAAAAAATCAAATAAAAAGTGTAAAGTGCAATGTAAGAAATTAACATGGGAGTATGCCTTTTTTTTTTTTTTTTTTGAGGGTGGGAAATCATCAAATAACTTCTCCCGCTCTGGGCGGAGCGGGAGGGCGTGTCAGACTCTTACTGACTAAAACCCACCCGTGTTCTTTCGGTTGCCCTGTCGCCGGGGGCCACGATCTCCCTTTCGGTTTTCTTCGCAACCCCGGCAGGCATCGGTCCTAGTGGACCCCTTAAATTATGCTGACATCTCTTTGAGGCGCGCGTGGAACACAACGCGCCGTCGACCCGGGCCTGGTCCTTATCGGACGGTGAGCCACCCATTGCTCACCGCCCGCAAGCCCGCGCCTACGGTGGCCGGAAATCGCCTCGCGATTCCCGACGCCCTGGGCGTCTCCTCCTGCGGCGGTTAGGGGCGTGAGGGCGCGAGATTTGCCTCTCCCTCACGCGTTCCGCCTCCTCCTTCGCGAGCATTACCGCTTCGCAGAAGGAGGTGACGGCCTCCCATTTCCTGTCGCTCCGTACCATGGCCTGAACCAGGGCCGGACGCGAGAGATCACCGCTGCCGATCGCCTCCACGAGGACACGGCGATGCTCCGCCCAAGCTGGGCAGACCTCCACCGTATGCTTCACCGTGTCCTCCGAGCGATCCACACAATGGTGACACCCGGGCGTTTCCTCCCGCCTTATCCTGTGCAGGAACCTCCCGAAACAGCCGTGTCCGGTGAGGACCTGCGTCAGGCGGAAGGTGAGGACGCCGTGGCGCCTCTCAAGCCACTCCTCAAAGAGGGGTCTTATCGCAGCAATTGTGGCGTGCCCAGCGCTGGGTTGCGACAATCGCACTCTCCATGACGCCATGAGATCCCGCCGGAG
Organism: Omphaloscelis lunosa; assembly: GCA_916610215.1. Taxonomy (NCBI): domain Eukaryota; kingdom Metazoa; phylum Arthropoda; class Insecta; order Lepidoptera; family Noctuidae; genus Omphaloscelis; species Omphaloscelis lunosa. The sequence continues at coordinate 2,995,573 of OU744252.1, forward strand.
CTCTGTCCGGTGAGCCGCGATTTCTCGCGGCAGCGGAGCTAACCTCGGCGCCTCGCCTCCTCGCGCCACTCCCAAATGTGCGCGAGGACCTTTGCCTCCAGATCCCATGGCGGTAATCCGGCAAGGAGGCTCGCCGCCTCGCTGGAGACCGTGCGGTATCCTCGGGCCAGCCGGATGGCCATGACCCTCTGGGACGCGTTCAAACGGCGGGCTGGCCGCAGCCTTATTGAACGCGCCCACACCGGCGCCCCGTAAAGGGCCATGGACCGCACGACCCCCGCGTAATGGGAGAATGCCTCACGGCTGCGCCAAAAGGCCCAGTTCAGCAAAAATGCTAGATAATCACTGTGTACTATCCTTAACTCTGAAAATATCGCAATTCCGACCCCCAAGATACAGGCAAAAGCCTAGTTTGGGGGTCACCGTTGAAGCTGTTCTTGTACAAGCAGTTTTTTTTAAAGTGAAAACTTCTTTAGGAGCGTTGGGCATTTTTGAGCTGCGAAAAAAAAAACAAACTCGCAATACCGCTACCGACACCAAATTTATGTAAACGCGATTGTGCTCTTTATTTATATTACGTTACGGATCAATGTTCTATGCAAGTATTTATACTTTAAAGGTTTTGGAAGTACTTTTTTTTATTAGTTTTGACTTCTGTCGGCACTCCCGGAGTAACACTGTATTTTTTTTAAACGGCTTACGTTTCTACTTATGTGCAAAACCTCTGCACAATACAGAACAAAATTTGAGTTTCCAAGAGTGAGGGAAAACGTGACTATGTATCTATAAACTTCAGATACGGCGGATATAAGTATTGCATCATGTAACGTTGTATAAATGTCGCAAATTACACTTGACATTGGATTATGGTGCTTGCATAAGGTACTCGGGAGCGCATCGGTTATAAATGCCACGTGTCATGGCTGTTGTTGATCGATCACTCATACTTATTTGATTTTCGAATAATTTAGACGGAATCCGGACTTCTTACTTTTGAATCAAAAGGACATAAGAATTAAGCCTTGTGCAGGCAGGCGCGACGCAACAGCGCCACGCGACTCAAAACAATTTTAAGAAAATATCGCGGTGGAATAATTACCGGTGTCACATCGCGCCGGTCTGCACCAGGCTTTATTTGTGACGCATACGTAAAAATTAAGTTTATACCATAATAATATAAGGACAATTCTACAAAATCGTAATGATCTACAGAAACACTAAATATTTCATTACCTATGCATAATACATAATTAGCCTAAACTGTTCCCAATGCTGGAAACAGGCATATCTTCAAGAGGGAGTGGGCTGTAATCTACCACACGGGTCCAGTGCGACTTAGAAGATGTCACAATATGTCTTCGAATTTTTGATTCTAGGACATGCTGGTTTCCTCAGGACGTTTTCTTTCTCCGTTTTGAGAGAAGTGGTGATCAAATTGTTTACACGAAGTGTCTGCCAAAGTTCGAATCCACGACCTACAACTTGTAAGTTGGGGCCGTTACCACTGCGCCACTCTCTATTTTTCATTAATTAGTATAAAAATTCCGCCTGTAGAGGACATAGAGCCAGCCTTTCAATTAAAACTGTTGAACATTTTAGACACAGCTTCAATATAGTATAATACAGTAAACAATTCAAAATGCTCTTCGTATGGTCAACCGCACATTAGTGGTAACAATTTGACATTGGAACGGCCGTCATAATGTAGTGTAAGGTTTTTCGAAGTGAAAATTTCTATAGGTACATTAAGCAATTTTTGGTATATATATAAACTCAAAGCATTTATTTAAAAAAAAACAATTACAGGTACTTTGGAATTGTCAATGGGTCGGTCAGACAGAAAGATGAAGCTAGTTGCCCATTCCAAAGCATAGTAGGTATCGAGAAGAACGGGCAAGAAACTCCACGGACACTCTTTTAAATCAAAATATTGTTACAGAATATCGGATACATAATTCATGTTGAAATCATACCTGTGAGAACAATGTAGAAAGACGTGCACATTAAAAGCATCCGTAATAAAAATATAAAAACAATTCAAAAATTAAAATAAACTGTGGCAGCTAAGAGATGACCAGTCCCTACTGAGGGCGCCAGTTCACGAACATGATGCATGGATAAGCACCATAACCATTATGAAGGGAACTTAATGATCCAACATACATGCCACCATCAGCTAGACATTTGAGTGAGCATGACATACTCTCAGCCGCCAGGGACATTCAATACGATAAACATATGGATTCGCGTCAGCGACATGCACGCGCCGTCGTGCTGTATAGACCTCCGCCTAAAGTAGCGCATTTAGGCAGCAATGACGAATGTGGGACGGGACGCCGTGAGCGTTTACGAATCAGCCGGGCACATACCTAAGGCGCAGTACAAAGGTCTCGGTCAAACTATAGCAGTAAGTTTGAAGGTCAAAAGCGCGTGCTCCTGAGAATTTTATTGAAAACTAAGTGTTTTTGTGTGTAATCGACAGTAAGTGGATAAATATTCACTTATTTATCCAGTTACTGTCGATTTTCATGTACTTTATTTATTAATAAAGTATATGAAAATCGACAGTAATTTTTTTATAATTATTGCACGGATTACCAATAGATATGAAAACCAGACTAATGTAAATAATTTAAATTTACAAATTAATCAAATACAATAAAAATTCATACTATATTTAATTTATAAGGAGGAATTGGAATTTATATTGAGAAGCTCTTGGCTAAGTAATAACAGCCGCACGGGTCGGATCGTATCCAACAGGTTTTAAGCTAAGCTTGCCGGGGTTGGTCCGTGGATGGGTGACCATCTTTACATACCGAGACTCCTCCGTGCCTCGGAAAGCACGTTAAACCGTTGGTCCCGGCTGTCATTCGTGGATCTTTGACAGTCGTTACGGGCCATCAGAAGTCCGAATGTCTGACCAGTCTTACCAAGGGGTACCTATCGTATTACCCAATTACTGGGTTGTGGAGGTCAGATAGGCAGTTGCTCCATGTAAAATATTGGTATTCAGCTGCATCCGATTAGACTTGAAGCCGACCCCAACATGGTTCAGAAAAGGCTAGGCAGATGATGACTATATTTAATTTAAAATAAAATAAAATAAACTAAAATAAAATAATTATTCCAAAGTTTTAAGTTTTTACTCCCGGCAGTTCCCATGACTGATTCCGTAGTGCCTTGCACTACCATTGATATATGGTTGACTGTAAGTTCTTATAAACATTCTGTCTTTTCTATAAAATATAGAACTTTGCTCTTAAATATTAACTCATGTCGCAATACAAATATCTGCTATAATTTTGAAGACATAGTAGATAAACCCATGTGCTTTATGTACATTATGGATTATGTACATCTACTTTAGTTTTAAAACAAGTTGCTGGATAGTATACGGGCCGAAAATAGCCAAGCGTTGTGTCGTTATAAAATATTTAGTTACGACAGAAACGATATAAGTGAGAGAAATAACATCACCCCTGTTTTCAACAATGGGTTCGGCAGAGGCGTATCTATAATACTCCCGCAATGGGAGCGAGTCTATTGCCATAAACTGGGCACAAATCCAAACTTCTGCTACTGAGAAATTCCTGACGAATAAACCTAACACTTTGCAAGACCTGGAAATCAAACCCAGGGCCTCAAGCTGGTCCGAAAGGGTTACCGTGGCCCCTGGCAACATACAGGCAATCGAAGAAATACGGGTGGGTTTTAGTCAGTAAGTTTGACACGCCCACCCGCTCAGCACAGAGCGGGAGAAGTTATTTGATAATTTGCCACCCAAAAAAAAAAAGAGAAAAAAGGGCCTCAAGCTCAGCAGTCGCGCTTGTTCCCACTAGACCAAAAAGCGAGTTGGTTCGCCAAAATAAAATTGTACTCTATCCCATTTGTAGACAGAGAAAGCTGTGGAAATACATTTTTACGATCGTTGGACAAAATTAGACCGTAGTGAATTGATCATTCATTGACCCATACCATAGTAAGAAACGTTACACCATATCTGGCATCAGTCTGTACGTCACAGTTGAGAAGGTAAACAGCTGTCTACCTGCATCGAAACGAATTTAAGGAAATGCGATGTGTGAATAAAAATATTGAGAAAGTAATAAGGTTAATAGTTAACGTCGTAACGGCCAATGCCTTGATGGCCTAAATCGTTGATTATCATCTTTCGAGTCTCTTGTTGATCGAGAGACAGGTTGGATCAAGGGCCTGATTCAGAAGGCAGTACTCCTCGATTCGTCTCGCATCGTCAGGAGGTTCTTGTCTCTGCAGCCCTAACCACCGCTTGGACCCTGTTCCCGACACCCGCTGACCTCTATTTTTAATATTTTTATATCTTTACATAAAAATAAAAAAATAATATAAAATGTATGTAAATTAAAATTTAATTTTAATTTTGAATAAACACATGAGTACTCCATTATGTTAAGAGACAAATATGAGCGATCATTTCAGGATGATTTTCATGATTTTCATGCAACATTATCATTTATTTCCCAAAACAGATTTTTCTTTATGGATATTGATAGATATATTAGTAGGCTAACGGTTATGCTAACTCAAAAAGGTGCAAAATTTTGGATCTGTGACGCAAATTATTTATCAACCACAACTTTCTATAAAAACTAATATTAAATCTGAAGAGTATGTTTTTTGTTTGAATGCGCTAATCTCTGGATCAATACCCGTCGGATTAAAAAAAAATCTTTTTGCTTTTGTTAGCCCAACTCTTGAGGAAGGTTGTAGGATAATTAACATATTGCTACGAACGTTAGAAGCCGAGCAAAAAGACAGAAAGAACGCTTAGCGAAAACGAAGTAATAGCGCGGGTAGGCGGCGGGCGATGGGATCCCATGTGGTGGATCGGGGACGCGGGCAAAAGCTAGTAGTGAACATGCAGTGATGAATGTAAATTTTCCTCCCACAAATATCTCCTAACCATTGGTCAAAAATTGGATACGATTCTATCAAAGCTGACGCAACGCAAAGATCAGATGATGCATTCAACAGCCTTCGCCACCCATATTTGAATCATAACTTTGACGTAAGTTACATAACAATTTTTTAGTGACCGACCGAAGCTTCCGCTTCGAAGTTTTCGTTTTCGACCATTTTCGGCCAAAAAATTATGATTTGGCCATATTTTCGTTTTCGGCCATAAACCAGCCGAAATTTCGGTCAAGTCAAAAATCAGAAGTTCGTGAATTGTCGCGCGTCATTCGGTTTACTTCGTAAAGCTCGGCAACGAATCTATTCAGTTTGTTTAAACAGTGTTGTTTTTTGACATAGTTTAGTTGATTTTAATGGTGGTTAATCCTACTATTATTATAAATGCGAAAGTTTGTGAGGATAGATGGATGTTTGTTAGGTTTGGATGACATTTGGCATACAGATAGTCTTATAACTTATAGGATATTTTTTATCCCGATATTCCCACGGAATCGAGAATTATGCGGGTGAAACCGCGAAGCTCTGCTAGTAAAAAAATAAATTACATTGATTATATTATAAATATCGTATAAGAAATAAACTAAATTTTGTATCCTCTAATGGAATTATCGTGTTTTTAAGAAAATATTTGCTATTTCTCTCCCGAGGTGCAAAAAAAATCAAACTACATTTCAGTGTACGGCGGAAACATAAATTTTATTTAATTTCTAAATCATTTTCGTTTTCGGCCAAAAATAAGACTTAAGCCAAAGTTAATTTTTCGTTTTCGTCTGAAAGTCCATTTTCGGTCGGAAACTATTATTTTTATCGGTAACTAGCTTCTGTCCCCGATTTTGTCCGTGTGGAAGTCATAAGACACCACAATATACTAAAAAAGCAGGAAATATTTTTAATGACGTGTCGGTAACGGTGTCGCGAGTTCAATTGTTTTTTCCTATCTTAAAAATGCCCAACACTCCTAAAGAAGTTTTCACTTCAAACACATTACACTTCTTTTTAGGCAGTCGTGTAATAACAGTCATATTTTTATAGAACCTCCCTGTATACTAACTACGTTTTTATAAGATAAGATAAGATAAGATCATTAATTTATCCAAAACATAAGTATACACACACATGGCATGCAAAATGTTACATAAAATTATAGCACAGTCATTTTTTGCCTTTAAATTTTTAGTTTATTCTCCGTAGCCAAAATATACAGAGCGTCAGGACGCGGGATCGACGTACAATTTGTTCTCCGTAAGAGAAGCAGCTCGTCTTGAAGTCGAAATCCGTAGCCTTCAGTAGGAATTTTCCATTGCTTGCGAAGTTTTTCGTTTCAAGTAAATTAATGAACGCCTGTGTTCCTACATATACTACCTAATGGCACAATAACTGATAGTACTACTATCCATAATTTATATACAACTTCTTTACATATATAATTGTTCTATCATCGTTCTATAATCGTTCTTTTTAATTATAATTATTGATTTGATAATTTGTACTAGAATTTATTATTATATTGGAATATAATATTTTATTGGAATGTTTTTATCGTGTCGACAATTTGAATTATATTATAATGTGTGATAATAGTTTTGATAATTAATTAAAATCAGTATGTTTGTACCTAGCTTATTATGTATGCCGATGACGGCTAGACATGGCGTTCTTTAATAATGACAACATCTGTACCTAACCTACCTATGTCCAACACATAAAAATATTTGTATTTGTTCTATAAATGTGTTTGTCACCTAACTCCTCCTAAACGGCTGGACCGATTTGGATGAAATTTTGTATGTATATTTGAGTGGGTCCCTGGATGGTCTGAAAATACAACTAAACCTGGTAGGTGGCGCTGTTCGGACTGAACAACGTCTGTCGGGTCCGTTAGTATAATATAATAAAATCGTAGCGAAATCAAAACTGTACATTGAATATTTTTGAAAAAAAGTAATTGAGGTCTGGGAACAATTCTAATGCCGAAAATATAGTTTTCAGAATTTTTGTCTGTTTATCTGTTTGTCCGAATGTAAGTTCCAGCATCAAGCAAATGCTTATGGATAGATTTTGTTCAAATTTTGCATAGATATTCCTTATAAGCAGTGGTCGCCCAGGGAACACGGATAGAATTTAGTCAGTAAGAGTCTGACACGGCCTCCCGCTCCATGCAGAGCGGGAGAAGTTATTTGACAAGTTCCCAATTTAAAAAAAAAATGTTACCGCAAATTGTAAAAAAAGAGCCAAAAGGTTAGAATATTGCACACTTTTTACCTTTAAAACTATTATCATCAGGCTATACCTTTATGGAGCTTAGCAGTCAATCAGTCAGTACAGGGTGGATTTTTGAGATGAGGCAATAAGGGCAGATATCTTAACTGTTATCGCTACAAAAATACGGTTTCTAACTTTTTTGAAGAAAAAAAAAAATACATTCAGCAAGAAAATGAGGAATTTTCACAAAATTACACAATTTCATAATTTTGCATAAGAGAATTATGCAAAATTATGAAATTGTGTACTTTTGACTATTCTTGACTATTTTTGCTGCCGACTGCGCTGAAACTAAAACTATCGCTTTATGAGAATATGAAAGAAAGAAAGAAAATAAAAGAAAAATGCGTTTACAGCAGAAAAAATACACCTTATAACAACGTGCACTGACGAAGACTCAAAAATCTCACATCACTCACATTACTCACATCTGTGTGGTTCTTACCTTAAAAGACCATCTCAGTCACTAAACTGCATGGTCCTCACATGATCTGACCAAGATAATGTCTAGACTTTAAAAGAGACTGACTTCTAAGTTTTCCTAATTATAGTGAACACAGCATTCACCATAAAACAAGTTTGTTTTTTTTTTTTTTTTTTCAGGATAGTCGGTTAGGAAATACCGACATCGTCTAGTCTTCTTTTATTTTTCTATGTTGAAAGAAAAGAAGGAAAGAAAATACATTTGTTTAGCACAGACAAAAACGCACACAACACAACATAATTATAACACAAGTAAAAAATAAAATAAAAAAGGAATCAAAAAACAAAGTGTAAAATAATAATTTGCCTCGCGGCTGCGCTAAGTAGGCCCAGTTTAGCAAAAATGCCAGACAACAAGGGCCTGACGCAGATTTTTTTTGTAACTGTTGAAAAACGTTTTTTGTTTTCTCATGCATACATTAAAACAAACTGATACAACAAACAAATAAGAATAGTTTAATTCCGATTGGCCACTATTTTTCATATTTTTAAATGTTATTCTATTGCTTTTTCATAAAAAAATTTTAAACATGTAATTTATAATATGTATAAAAGTGTAATAAAGGAAATAATAATTTAATTTTATTATTTGTTTTTTTTTTATATTGTTTTTTAACCAATTTACAGGAACAAATATCGTTTTATATCATTTATCACTCAAAAACATATTATAGTCGAAGACTGCATAGTCAAAATATAACGGAAAACCGGTTTTGACAAACTGTCCTGCATATGATAAACAAAACTGTTTTCTGTCTAGTATGCACAGTCTAAGTGCCTACAGTAAATGCTAGTTCAATGCATTATGCCTATTGTTTTATTACCAAGTTGACCCAATGAAGACATTCATTTGTATGAGACTTTTGACTTCTTAAGAAATTGTTGGACGTTTCATTGTTCTTGGAGTTTGATATTCAGCATAATGTTCTCACTTAAGACAAGATTTTGTGATTTGATAAAACCTTGTTTAAAGTGTGATCACACGATGAATCATCGGTTTATCTTACACTAAGCGGACGTTCGCACGGACGTAATAAAATCGATGCAATTTTTTTTCGTGCGCTTGATTTTCATCGATCTGCTTAGCGCGAGAGTTGAACATCCAAAAGTGTTTTTTTCAACGCGCTGGGACAAGAGTGCGCCCCAGTGCGTTGGATTATCAATGCTAGGCTTAACACCGAGAGTTGAAAATCAAATGCGTGATGCATCTCATTTTTTATAATTTCCTGTCGCAGGTATGCTGGAAGAGATTTCTTTAGAAATAAGCATTGCCTTTGTACATATTTTTCTGTTCCTTTCTTCTTGTCTGTTTATATGTGTGTGCATAAATGGTAAAATAATAATAATAATAAAATCCCGATAAATTCTTCGTGTGAAATAACTTATCATATTTTAGCCACGTCGCCGTCGGTAAAATTTAATTAGAAGAAGATTTCAATACAGGGTGGCAGGAACATCGACGCGAAAACTGTTACCATGGATTCAGTACATGATTCAGAACCTTAAATAACAACGCAGGAGCGTTGAAATTTTTCGTCAGCTATTTAAAAAAAAATATCAGCTGTTGTTTCTTTATATTCGCCGAAAAATTTCAATGCAGGGGGTTCAGAATCATGTACCGAATCCGTGGTAACAGTTTTTGCGTCGATGTCCCTGCCACCCTGTATTGAAATCTTCTTCTAATTAAATTTTACCGACGGCGACGTGGCTAAAATAAGATAAGTTATTTCACACGAAGAATCTGTAATTATTTGACCTTGGTCAATTAATTGCTTGCCAATACCAATAGCTCTGTAGTCCATTTTGAAAGAAGAAACAATCGAACACGAAGGGTTCCGTACCATCGTACAATATTTAGCAAAAAACGCGGAAGAAATATTTTTTTCAGCGTTTTATTTTTAACTTAATTTTATTTTTATTATTTATTGTTATAGCGAAGCCCGTGGCTAAATAATAACAGCCGCATGGATCGATCCATCAGGTTAAGCTAGGCCTGCCGGGGTTGATTTGTGGATGGTCTTTACTTACCAAGACTCCTCCGTGCCTCGGAAAGCACGTTAAGCCGTAGGTCCCGGCTCTCATTCGTGGATCTTTGACAGTCGTTACGAGCTATCAGAAGTTCGAAAGTCTGACAACCAGTCTTACCAAGGGGTATCGTATTACCCAGTTACTGGGTTGTGGAGGTCAGATAGGCAATCGCTCCATGTAAAATACTGGTTTACAGCTGCATCCGGTTATACTGGAAGCCGATCCCAACATAGTTAAGAAGAGGCTAGGCAGATTGATTGTAATAGTGGCAATGGAAATAAACAACCTGTAAAGGGACATGACCAGTTCCTGCCTTCGGATTTGGAAACATGCGCAGGATTACAGTTTTTACACTAAGATTTAAAAATAAAGATCTAATTTATCATGATTGTATTATTCCGACGAAAGCTCAGGTTAAAATATCTGAACATTGCTTCCCCTTCTCTCTTATTAGCACTTCTCGATTTTGACGTTCCATTGTATCCATAATGATCATCCGGTAACCATAATAATAATAAGCTACACATAGTATGGGAAAAATAAATTAAGAACGAGTTATTTTCCATAAAGTGGATTTTAATGTCATGGAATATGCGTGCTTTATTTATAATTGAATTTTATTTATTGACACGCCTACAGGTTAAGTTTAGGTTTTTATTGATACGTGTGAAGATCGAACACCATCATATTTTTAATAATCACTGCGTATAAAGGAGTGTTATTTCTTTGACAATGCATCTGACATTAGTGGCGGACACCAGTGTAGGGACCAAAGGAGTAGCCATCTTTTTCATAATATCAATAATTCAATCGATTCGAGTCAAAGCATGAAAATTCGATTCAAAATAAAACGATTTTTGAATTGATATTATATTTTACCAGTTTTAACTGTTTGATTAATAATAACATAACATACCATCACACCTGTAATCCACGAAGGTTAAGGCAGAGGTCGCACCCAGGACCTCATGCTCAGCTGTAGTGCTTGCGATCACTAGACCAACTAGGCAGTCAAATGATTTCGATTTTAGTGTGTTAAGTTCGAGAAAAAAACAATTAGCAATTTATCGATCTCAGTTCGCCAATCACATCCCTACTTGCACATCCAACTTGACATCACGTCAGGTTTCATTGCAGTTCCCGACACACGTTGTGTATACATATGCGTTCTTTGTGTGCTATGCGATTATTATGTTCTATTTCTTACGACTCTCTTTACGGACTGACATCTTCAAAACCCGATTACCATCGCTATTCATAAAGAATTCCTCTGTTTTGCTCTACGATTCGGTTAAATGGATATTATGATGAGATGCCTAAACTGTGGCATATCCGTAAGGCGGGTTTAAAGGCACATTATGTCTATGCTAACCTTACACCTGCAAGCGAGACTTGCCTGATGGTTAAACAATCTTTTATTTACATATACTACAATGAAATAATACTATTTAGCAACACGATAGCCATAAAGTCTGACACAGCAGCTCGATTACATGTGAGCCAGCAAAACTTAACAAAGCAGTGCTTATTTGGTAATTTACATATAAATCATGGTCATGTCCTTTATTTATGAGATACATCCCGATGACATACGGACGGACAGCGGACGCTTAGTAATATAGTTCCGTTTGACACTCTTTGGGTACGGAACCCTAAAACACTGACTTAAAAAATAATATTTATGCATGTCTATAAAAAATACATATTTTGAAGTCAAATTCTTTTTCAAGAATGGTAATAAAATGCCCATTTTCCTGAGATGATATATATATTTACTGTGACAGAAGGATATTTATTAGCTTCACGTTAGTAAAGTAAAGTCTTTTCCCAATTATGTTGGGTTTGCCTTCCATTCTAATCGGATGCAGCTGAATACCAGTATTTTACATGGAGTGACTGCCTACCTGACCTCCACAACCCAGTAACTGGGTCACACCCTTTGGTAAGACTGGATGTCAAATATCTGACTACCCGCAATGATAGTCAAAGATGTACGAATGACAGCCGGGACCAACAGTTAAACGTGCTTTCCGAGACACGGAGGGGTCTCGATATGTTATGAATGGTTACGCGTCTACGAACCGACCGCGGCAAGAGGTTACTCTTGCCGCGGTCGGTTCGTAGATGCGTAACCATTCAGGTTAAGTTATTAACCTACGATAGACCCGTGCGGCTGTTAACATGTAACTACGAGCATCGTTACGTTACACTGATATTATTATAGCCCAGAGCAAATAAAAAACCAAGACACAGGGCTGAGAAAAATACAGTGAAGCATGCCATTGCCAAAACTACACCTCCGCTATGCGCATAAACGCTCACACGAACAAATGCAACCTTTCACAAACAAACTGCAATCAAACTACATCTCATTAAGTACACACATGTTTACAAAACCGGCTTCCCATCACTATTGACAGCACTACATCTTGGATTTTTATTTGGTCTGAGATTTATATTGACAAAACTACGCTCAATTTTTATTTTCACATTAAGCTTTTCTAGCACTTTAGACCTCAAATTCTCCACATCCACTCATTTTAAATAAAAAATACATTACTTCAAATGATATGCGCATTAAATAACCATTTGGGCAACTAAGCGAACTATTTTAATCGGATAGTTATTAGTCGATTACGTATTCAATTAGGTATTGACACGTTCTCTTCATCTCCCATTTATCAGCTTCTACAAGTGTCTATTCATGAGTTTTGTTATAAAATAATGGTTTCGAGTTTCAAAGCCATGATGAGACAAATAAACCAGTACTCTAATTGCGTAATACACGATCAATCACAATTTGTTTCGATTTGAAATAGATTGCTATTCCATTGCTTCAGAAGTTGGAAAAAAATCTGCTCAACAACGTAAATAACTCAGCGCACTATGGCACTCCATAGTGCGCTGAGCGACCTTATTTGTACCACTGGAAAATTAAACTCGAGAATAGTGACAGGTTACCAGGCTTTCCCTTTTCAGATCAAATGTTTCTCATCGGTGAGGTAGAAACTTTAATCTTACCTAGTTAAGAGCCTTAGTTCTACTTTAGTCCTTAATGTTTTCATTGTAGTAATTTTCTAATATAAAAGCGTGAATGAAAATGGTCGACACCAATTAAAAAACACAAAATATTTATGATTAGTTTCATATCAGTAGATTCAGTAGAAAACAAAAATATTATGATAGTTGTTTATTAATTACAATTTATTGGAACGAATTTCTTTGGACGTTATACTCTGCTCACTTGGCGAATGAGTTCTTGACAAAAAAGGGTAACGTTTTGATCGCCATAACACTTTTTAGGGTTCCGTACCTCAAAAGGAAAAAAAACGGAACCCTTATAGTATCACATTCTTGCGCGTCTGTCTGTCTATCAAGACCCTTCGCCTTGGGAACGCGTGCAGTTATCAAGTTGAAATATATGCTCAGGTCTACAATCTCTTGAAGCTGTGTAAAAATTAAACTTCTAAATTAACGAAAAGAAAAGATACGGCCGTTTATGCCGAAAAAAATGAATATTTTGACACTCTCAAGAGAATCAAAATTTACAGGGTACTGACCTAGAACTATGAAATTTGGCAGGAAGCAAGGTCTCACAGCAGAAGTAAAGGAAGAAGTCCGAAAATTGATAATTTGTAGATTTATCGCATGAGAAAATATTTTTTTGTGATTACAAGCTTTGTTTTGCAGTTGGAGAATTGACTGTGACGTATATAGATGTATATGAGAACATTTTTCTCAACTGTTAAGTTTGCTCTTGGGATAAATTCATCCCAACTACGAAATCCTTCATTGTGCGTGGTCCGATACGCACTTGGCCGGTTTTTTTTTTCATTTAGTTACTCTCAAACATTGTTAATTTATTTCATCGGTCCTAAGATTTTTTTTTCCAACTTCTGAAGCAATGGATTAGCAATCTGTTTCAAATCGAAACAGATTGTGATTGTGTTGAGTTTCGCAATTAGGATACAGGTGTCCCACAACACCTTTCGACTTTTTTAAACTATTCTACTGCCTTACAAAGTGCATTGAATCTCCTAAGCAATTTAAGTATTTTTGATAAATCAAAGATGGTGTCAATAGAATTAACCAAAAACCATTGTACAACATTATTTATGACTATCTGCGCCCCGCAGTTTCACCTGCATAAGTGGGAATATCGGAATAATAAATTTCCTAAGTCGTAACCCAGGTCATGGTCTACCCATGTGCCAAATTTCATCCAAATCCGTTCAGCTGTTTTAGCGTAAAATCGAAACAAACAAACTTACTTTCGCATTAATACTATTATTAAAGTTAGGACACCGGAAATATTTCGTAGTTTCTGGTATCCAAAAGTTCCTTTAACCATGTATGGATGAGACTGCTTAACGCGCATATAAAGCTATTCTAACCTTGACACCCACCAAAATTAGGTTTTCCTGTTGCTGTGTCATCATAACACATAGTTATAAAACTACCGTTTTATATATTATGCATGTAACATAACATAATAAAACATTACGACTGTATTCCCCGAAGGAAAGAAAGAGAGAAATAAAGAAAAACTGTTTATTCTACACAAATTACAAAAAAAAAAAACGGAAGGGTTAGGCAGAGGTGCACCCACATTTCGCCAGTTATTTTTAAGTCCCATATAACAGGGGGCGAGCCTACTGCCATCAACCGGGCACAAATCCAGACTCCAGGCTACTACTACGAACTTCAAAATGGAAAAACTCAATAACACTTTGCCCAACCCGGGAATTGAACCCAGGACAGCCCAGCAGTAGCACTTACGAACACTAGAATAACAAGGCAGTCGATGCATTTTACGTGACTCACTTAAATTGACTGACTTATTTAACAGGTTTACCATTCATAATTTAAATAAAGTCCAAAAAAAGAGAGTTTAACGATATGTTTAACGGAATGTTGTAAAAAAGAGAGTTTAACGATACGTAATAAATTATGTAACTAATATTTTGTAACAATAATAATTTAAAAGAGCGTCCGTGGAGTTTCTTGTCTATTCTTCATATTAGTTAACTATCTTCATATTTCTGACTAACCGACTCCTTGACAATTCAAAAGTGCCTGTAAATGGTTTAATTGAAATAAATGGTTTGAGTTTGTATCGATAAAATAAGATCGCCATAAAAAACGATCACAAGTTACAAGTGAATAAAATTTACGTGTGTAATTACTATCACTTACAAAGATATGGCGTATCGTCACGTACAGTTTGATCTACAGAATCTTTATCGCCGTGCGCGCACCGAATGTTTATTACAACGACGCCTGCGCGACTCCCCTGCATTTTGTTTCGATCTAACGACCCGCGCACTTGCTCGCACGCAGCTTGCAGTGCCGCAAAATTTCGAAAAAATAACACTAAAAATAATTATACAATCGAAAATATATTGTAAAATAATTATTTTAGAGTAAATAATAACTAGGAAAAATTGTACCTATGTGTAAATTTAAAGTGTAGTGTATAATCGACTGCATAATTATTGCAGTTAATTACTAATTAGTGTAATTTTGGCAGTGGTTTTTTGGACAGTAATTAGTGTTGGAATTGACAAACATGAATGGTAAGTAAATGTTTTCTTATTACATAAGACAGTCTTTGGGAATTTCTTCGCGAAACTATGCAATTAATTGATTGCGATTAATAACGTGTTCTCATTATGGGTGACACATTCCAGCTTTTTCTTTGATGTACACATACCCTTTGTTAAAGACAGTAACTAATTAATAAATGTCTTGATACAATATCGGAATGACACTCAAACCGTAGCATTGTCCTGCGATAGATTTCTTAATTATACAAACCTTGTCACATTTTTTTGTTTTGTATATTTTATCATTTATTAGGTAGATACCCCACACTATCTAACAAAATACCTACACAATTTCGTACGAATACTTGATTAAAATTGCTAAGCATTTTTTTTTTTAGTTTGGCTGTTTTTATTGTTTTTTTTTTATTTTTATACCTAGATCTAAATAAAAAAACCGGCCAAGTGCGTGTCGAACTACGCACAATGAAGGGTTCTGTAGTTAGGATGAATTTATCCCAAGAACAAACTTAACAGTGTAGTTGAAAAATATGTTTCTGTATTTGTTTTTTGAGACCATGTTTCTGCAGCTGCAAGTGTAAGTTATTACTCGGTAACTTGTAGAGCCTACTTAGCTGTGATGTTTTCCTTTTAACTTCGTTATATATACTATTGTCGTGAATTCGTTCGTATATCCAAAACCAACCACTTAGCTGGCAGGGAGGACACTTGACTCTAACAAAAACTAGCACTTTAAAGCTTAATATTTCACAAACGGATACCTGAATCCAAAAATGGCTTTCACTCACTCCTAATATTTTTTTTAAACGACCTTTCCAACGTCACTCCACAACATGGGATAGATAAGAAAAAAAAACATCCCCACTTCACGTGCAGGGGAGGTAACGTAATTTTTTTTTTTCATTTTTTTTTTACCACTTTATCGGCATGATTAATACGTATACCCATCCCAAATTACAGCTTTCTAGTACTAAGAGTATCTCAGCTAAGCCGCGGATAGACAGACAGACAGACGGACAGACAGCTAGACAGACGGACATGGCGAAACTATAAGGGTTCCTTGTTGACTACGGAACCCTAAAAACGAACCAATTGAATATGAATATTTAACGTTAATAAATCTGGATAGGTATCAAAAGGATATAGAAGTATTTTTTTAAAGTTTAAAACCCATAAAATTCCAAAACACGTTTCTATTATCCAGCTATGTTTTCCTTCCCTATTAGCATAATCAATGTTACAAATATAAAACGTTGCGTCTTATTTCACATTGATACGAGCAATAATAGGCATTATGTATTTTGCGTAAGGTTGAAAGTTTCCTGCAAATTATCAGGATAATATTGGTGAAACTTATTAATACCGTTAAACGAATAAAACATGAAAAACGTAAAAGAATATTGGTACAATGACTTATTTCTCAAAGAAATACAACATGTTGTATTTCTTTGAGAAATAAGTCATTGTTTCAGATAAGATGTTTGAAATAATAATAAACAAACAAATTAATAATAATTCGTCACAACTATTCATTAAGATGCAGAAATTTTAAAATTAGGTACATCATTCATCTTTCAAATATTCATCACACCAATAATTTGAATAAAATATTCAAGCTGCATAAAATTTAAATAGATAATGTTAAAGAATACCATAGATACAAAAAAAAAAAAAAACTATGAATTGATTGTGTGAAAGATGATACGGCTAGCATGGAGGTCCACTGGATGACGATTAATAGAGAAATATTGAAGAACGGCTCCAAATGAATTAGGATAAGAACGAGAAAATGATGATCCTAGAAAGTAGCCTTAAACTTGGCCTATTTCAACAAAAGGTGCCTAAGCCTTGATCCATTAAGCCTTATTAAAATTCAAAGTAGGCTGAATTGATCACTCCATGACCTGTACATCACAATAGGTTATAAATACTGTGTCCATTGTTTAAACGTATGTAGAAATAATAATATATTTTACTAGATTTATAGTGTAGCAGTTTCCTAGAAGCATAGAGTGAGTTATTAATCTAGATGACGATGTCAATATGGCAGTTAAATAAGTCAGCGGTTGATTAGTGCTTGACGGATAATTTTATGGCTTGAAACAGTTTGTTATGATTGTGCCATTGCAAGCAAAAGCCTCTGATATATATATAATAACCTGTATTCCCCACCGGGTTAGGCAGAGGTGCACCTAGTACACCAACATTACGCCAGTAATGTTTAAGTCCCGTAATATGGGGAGTGAGCCTATTGCCAATAACTAGTAAGAAATTCCAGATGGAAAACCCCATAATAATAATTTTATATTATAACATAACATCACGCCTGTAATCCCCGAAGGGTTAGACAGAACTGTACATATAGTACACCCACTTTTCGCCAGTTATGTTTAAGTCCCATGTAATAGGGGGCGAGCCTATTGCCATCAACCGGGCACAAATCCAGACTCCGGGCTGCTACTGAGGTGCTGCGGGCTGATATATCATAATAATATAATATAAATTTATTTATTCAAGTAACAAGGACTCATTGTGTTCGTTAACTTAAGAACTTTGTTAGTTTATTTTATTCCCATTTTAATTTTCCATGGAGTGAAATAAACCCCATGGGAGATGTCACTACAGTGATTGATGTATATGCAACCGAGCCTGCTAGCGATAATTTTTAGGATATTGTTGGAGCTGGCCCGCACTCTGCGCACCAGGGATGCACACCTTATTTGCATAGTTGCATAAAAGCAATTTACATGTGCATCCGCGAACATTCCCGATGCGCTAAAAAAAAACGGGGCAGCCCCACCAATACCCTGAAAGCGTTGTTGTTATAGGACACGAAGGGCGTTGCACGACCTTTGCATAAATAGCTAATATTATTAACACAGATACCATCTATATAGCAACTCAATCTGGTGCTGCTGAGCTCGCCAATTAGCTCGTTTACGTACAAGTTGAAAAGCGTGGGTGAGCTCAACCCTCCCTGCCTCACCCCGCATTCCAACCTGTATGGCCTGGAAAAAGTTCCAGCCCATCGTAGACTATTGATCTGATTGCGATACCAATATTTAAAGATGTTTATAAGCTCCGTTGGCAACCTATCCTTCTCCATCTTTCTCCACAATACGTCATAAGCAACCATATCAAAAGCCTTGGATAAGTTGAGGAAGCTAGCATAAATCGGCGTCCCACGCTGCGTGTACTATGTGACATTATGCTTAAGAGACAATACTGCACATTCTGTTGATAAACAACGTCGAAACCCGAACTGATTGTCATGAACATTTACAGTTGTAAATTATGTGAGGAGTATTTAATACCGTGCTTGCTCACTGGGTGTGAAAATTACTACTGTTTTTTGTTTATTTTTTTATCACCTGATGTTGAGCGATGATCAGGCCGAAGGTGGGAGCGAGTTTCACCCGGAATCCTCAACCAAAGAGAAACTCTCTATCTTACCTCTAGCTGCCGAGACAGCAATGCTGTTAACATTTTAGTTATGGCGACAAACTTAGATCAGATGATGGTAGCTAGCCAGGTGGACTTAAAACAAACCTTACCGCCAACCAAACCGAGCAGAAAATTTCGCCCCCACTGGGAATCGAACCCAGGACCTCTGGGTCTTTGGAAAACACTTCAACCGCCTCTGTGGTCTAGTGGTTAGACAGGTGGTCTAACCACTAGACCACAGAGGCGATTGACATGTTTTCCACTACTTAACTCAACCTATAGCTTTCCACTAAGTACTTAATGGTCATATGCCTCTTCCAAAACAACGCCACAGCACTCGGTTCTCAACCTTCCTCATCCAGTCTGCCCCAGTTGCCTTATAAGGTCATCATTGGTCCATCTTGCATCCAACACCGTATTTTCATCATCACCGTAATTTTAGTGGTAACTATTTATTGATTGATGATCTAAATCATATTTTCTAACAATATAATTTAAAAGAGTGTCCATAGAGTTTCTTGCCCGTTCTTTTCCATTGAAACCTACTACACTTCGGAATGGGCAACTACCTTTATCTTTCTGAATGACCGTCTCCTTTGATAATTCAAAAGTGCCAAAATAGTTTTATTTATTATAATATTAAATAATTAATTAGGTATAATTATTTAAATAAATGCTTTGAGTTTGACTTCGATCCAGTGGTGATATAATAGTTTACAATCTTCAGAAAAATGCCAGTCTCAGTAAAAAAACCGTCAAGACACATGTTGCTTGTTTACCATAAAAAACCCGTGGGGTTTTTAAACCCATGACACTTAGCTGTTACTACTTTAGTACCACAGCACCTATTCACGACTATTATAGTAACAGATCATTACGGAGGCGCCAAGGCCCCTCTAATTGAAGTTATCAATGAAATAGCCGCAATCATTGCATGTTACTTAGCCTTGGAATTTGAATTAAGTTATAATTTTTCTTGCCCTTGTTCGCTTTACGATCGAAATATTTTAAGCTTGATTAATCATTTAACATCATTTAAGGTACATGAAGCAAACGGAGTATGTAGTTTTAGTGACTCCTCATGGGAAGAACGCGTGAGTCTCTCTATGTATGTAATAATTTAAGATTTTGCTAACTATGAAAGAAAAGAAAGAAAGAAAGGAAAAAAAAATCTTTCTTTCTTTTCTTATTTGGGTTCCTTATATGGAACACGCACAGGAAATACAACATTAGAACTAAGAAAATTATAAAACAATAAGAATTTCAGAAAAACATTTAAATGGACATTTTCACTATGGAGGCTTGCAAATGGCTTGTCGTCAATTACCTCACTATTACTTCTGTATCGATAAGCTACCCAAACACAATGAAATAAGATAAACCTTTTCAATAAACCCATAGCTTGAATCTACTTAAGAGCATTTATGAAGTTTCAAAACGCTTTTTGTACAGCTTAAACTTAAAAATATTCAGTGTTAGGATATAATTTTTTTTACAATTTATATCAATATTTTAGTGCACTACACAGCGATACTTCATCGAGCGATCATTAGTGAAATATTAGACAGCTATTTGTGAAGTTGGCAACTTTCTGAATGAAGATCGGTCGACTCGTCTTCCAGTTTTCTGAAGGACACAGCATGATTAGCAACTTCTATTGAATTATCAAAACAAGCCGTAGGTTGAAATAACGAAGGAGTTAACTACAACTGTATTCTGTAAATAACTAACATTACCTACACAACTCATAACTTTCCATCAAGGCTCGGATACCGGTTAAATTTTCAAACCGTTATTATGTACTAGACGCAAAATCCTTTACATTCGGTTTCGCTCGTAGAAACCGGTTATTTTAACCGGTTTGGTGGAGTCTTCACATAAAGGTTTTTTCGTATTAAACGGTTTAGAGCAATATTAACTGGTTTTTTATTTCGTTTTTATTCAGCGCGGCATCCTCACAAGTAGTCACAAGTTGCAACCGACATGCCGCTCATCGTATAAACCCGTTAATTTAGGATAAAATAAAGTTCTTAAAGGCTCTTTCAAACAGACGCGACACGCGACGCGACACAAAGACACCGCTCGTCGCGCGACGAGCGGTGTCTTTGTGTCGCGTCGCGTGTCGCCCCTGTTTGTAGGAGCCTTAAAACGTTCACGTTCCTAAGAAAAGTTCGGTATAAAACAAAAATAAACCGGTTTTCACCTGATTGTGTAGCTTGTCAATTGAACTTGGTTCTCGAATCACTTGGTTCTTAGTCAGTGTCTATAAGTTTATGAGATAATTTAGACAGTTTTATAGCCAAAAATGTAATATTTTAGATTTCGTAATCAGTTCACGGATTACTAATGATAATTGATGATGGCATATTTATTAGTATCCAAATTAATTTCACTAAGATCAAATATTTCAGATCTCTTCTTCGTTTTAAAAAGACATTTTTTTATTTAAAAAAAAAACTAGTTATTAGTCTATTGCTCTTTCATTTCGTTGAAATTAAAATAAAAGGATCGTTAGCATATAAAACGTTTATAAAATGGCAAGTTTGATTCACAGATTAAAGTTCGTTAGATTTTAAACATGCTTACCTTTTTAATATCAGCTTAAATACTTTTTCAAGGACACCAGTAAAGCGCAACCTATATGACTTACACGCAATTAAAAAAAAATGAAAAGATTTGTAACTTTGAAACAATACATGGATTTCTCACACTGATTTCTCACGGGGTCAGAAATACGAGGACGTTGCGAGTTCAAGTTGCATAATGTAAACAAATAATCGCGAATTGATTGTTGTTCTAACAGGTGTAAAGTAAGATAAACGACTTAGATAATGATTGGGTTATTTATTATATTACACTGTTTACTGACCAATAACTGGGGACTTTTTTTTTGCATCTATTTAATAGTTTTAAATTTAGATGTATGAGACATTTAAATTTAAAACTATTAAATAGATGCAAAAAAAAGGAAAAAAAAATATTATGGACTAGAATTATGTCTGAAATAAATAAATATATTAAATTAAATATAAACGAACTGCCTCGTTAGTCTAGTGGTCGCAAGCGCGACTGCTGAGTATGAGGTCCTGAGTTCGATTCCCGAGTCGGGTAAAGTGTCTTTAAATTTATGTAAATTAAATGTGTTTTGCATGCTCATGTGACGGAAAAACATGGATGATTAATATTTGATTTCATATATTATAATTAATAATTTATATTAATTTTCATAATTTGATTTGATTTGAATGAGTGCGCCTTTTTTGTGAACCTCATAAAATTACTATTTTGGGGACCTGAAAATACAACACAGCCAAGTAACTTCTCATAGATTATGTAATACGAATATATTCAACAGTATGTAAAGTTTGTTTACGTTTTATTAAACAACTAAGTAAACTTGTTATACCAATACCTTTGATGTAAATTAAATAAGTTGGCATAAATTATGCAAGTCTCAATTTGTTTGTTTGCAAAAAAAAAAGACGAATACAATGAATAATGATTTATTTATTCAATAATTTGAATAGACATACGTAAAATATTTTAATTAATAAATCGGAATATCCTTGCCAATATCTGAGCGATTTTTTTTTACACCTTAATAAATTATATTATTGGATTACTAGATTACAAATTTTTTGGATTACTTAACGATAATTCGACGAACGAACGTTCAAGAGCGCTACTATTTTTACTAATTAATCTAGATTAAAAAAAAAAGTGGTGGCACTCCGGGAGTACCTACAGAAGTGAAAACTTGAACAACCAACAACGCCTTGATGAAAGAAATATACTTGCATAGAACATTGGTCCTTAATTTTATCTAAATAAAGAGCACAATCGCGTTTACAAAAAAAAAAAAACTTCCGAAACCTTTAAAGTAAAAATACTTGCATAGAACATCGATCCGTAACGTAATGTAAATAAAGAGCACAATCGCGTTTACAAAAATGAGGCGTCGTCATGGTGTCGTGAAATCAATAGTTTAGTCCCATCTCAAAAATTCCCAACGCGCCTAAAGAAATTTAAACTTCAACAAAAATATGTTTGTCAGTTTTTAATCGTGGGTTGATCCGACCATAACGCAGGCAAAGTCGTGGACAAAAGCTAGTAAAAATAAAATAAAAGTTTGATTGTTTTCCCTGTCATAACATCCCACCTGCATCGTATCGTAATTCACCTCGTTAGGAAAAGTATAATAATCAATTATAGTTAACATGCCAATTGGTAATTAACTATGTTATGTAAAGTTCCACGCAGTATGCATTAAGGCTCCCGCAGTCAGGCACGACGTGACTCTAGTAGAACAATATGAAACTTCATGGAATTTTTTCTACCAGAATCGTGTCGCCCTATCGTGTTCGGCGTGTCTGCGGAGGAGCCTAAAGCCTGCACTACACTACTCGCGAAGTTGACCGAAGTTAACCGAATACGAGAGTGTAAAAGGGCACTTCGCTTTGCTTCGTGCAAACTCCGCTCGCCTCGGGCGACGTCCAATCGTTGTCGGTTTTTACGCCCGAGGCAAAAGACTATAAGCTTCCTGTATTTCTTCGCACGAGTGAGTCACGTATACTTCGGATTTCGGTCAACTTCGACGAAGTTGACCTTCGCGAGTAGTGTAGTGGGAGTTTTAAACTAATTCGCACTGGGGCCGCGTGGAGACTGGCCCACTATCTCTCACAGAGAGTAGGCCTGTGTCCCAGCAGTGGGAACGATATAGACTAATTATGTATGCGTAAATGTGAACTTGTCTCGAATATATTCAACAGGTAATTGATGCAATGAGGAAATCCCAATTACCACACAATTCAGTTTGTGGGTAATACGATACCCCGTGGTAAGACTGGTTGTCAGACTTTCGGGCTTCTGACGACCCGTAACGACTGTCAAAGATTCACGAATGGCAGCCGGGACCAACGGCTTAACGTGCTTTCCGAAGCACAGAGTAGTCTCGGTATGTAAAGATTGTCACCCATCCACGGACCAACCTCGGCAAGCGTAGCTTAACCTGATGGATTGATCCGTGCGCTACTATTACTTAGCCACAAGCAAGGCTCTGATACCGGTTAAATTTTCAAACCGATATTATGTACTTGACGCAAAAACCTTTACATTCGGTTTCACTCGTAGAAACCGTTTTCTGAAACCGGTTTTGGAGGAGTCTTTACATAAAGGTTTTTTCGGGTTAAACGGTTTAGAGCAATACTAACCGGTTTTTTGTTTAGTTTTTATTCAGCATGGCATCCTCACACGTAGTCACAAGTTGCAATGCGTTTACCGACATGCCGCTAGTCGTATAAACCGGTTAATTTTGGTTAAAATAAAGTTCTTAAAATATTCACGTTCTTAAGAAAAGTTCGGAGTAAAACCCAAATAAACCGGTTTTCACCGGTATTTTTTAAACTGATTCCGAGCTTTTGCCATACACGCATGCCTGTGCATAAGATTCGCATGATAACCAAGCCAGCAACATAGTGTTGAGGCATAATAATTGTCAAATCACATACCTACGTTCTTAGATAAACAGTCTTTTACATAAATCGTGACTTATTGAATCGATTCGTATAGAAATGTGGTAATACCTCTATCTTGTGTATCGAAAAGCACTTCGAGACGTTACGAAATCGTAAAACGTTTTTCATTACTGTCAATCATTTTGAAATATTTAAAATGAAGCATTCATAAACAAATCGTATTATTTGTGATGAGCACCTAATTAATTGCGTAACAGACTTTTAATCACAATCCGAAGGACTTTGAAGAAAATTGATAATTGTACTTCATATGCTTGAATAATAATTATTATTCGTCTGCTTAAAAACGACTTAGTGATTATTTACACGACTGCCTAAAAAGGAGTGTAATGTTTTCAGGGTTCGTGTATGTATGTAAGTTTCTTTGTGGCACCATAACTGTTAAATGCCTGAACAGATTTGGATGTCTTCTCTCATTTCATTTGATATGTCACACAGTACAGTATGAAAAACTTTTTTTTTTTTTAGTTTTCAATGCCCCCCGAAAAGTGACACCCAAATTCAAAATTATTTAATTTTCGTTACACGTCCTTTTTGGGTCACAGAAATTGATAGGTATGTGTACTAAATTTCAACTTATTCGGCCCATTAGATTCGGAGCAAATTTGGCTGTGACAGACAGACATACGAGTGATCATATAAGGGTTCCGTTTTTTTTCTTTTTGAGGTACAGAACCCTAAAAATTTAAAGTTAACGTTAAACACAGATGTACCAGAACTTACCTTAGTGACCTATTCATATAATTAACAGAATAATTGGCTATAAATATCAATTACACGATTTATCATGTTACATTAATGATCGTGGGAATAAATTGATCAACACATAGCAGTTTTTTTGGCTATAAAAAAATAATAACAGCCTAAGTAAAATATAACATATCATGCACTATTGCAGAAAAATCGATCGTCGTTTTCACATGACAGTTTTTGTTCGGCGAACCCGAACGTGTGATCGCACGAATGAAGTCGTCTTCAATTTTTTTCGGACAAAAAATAACATAATATTATGAACGCGATGATCATTTTGATTAGGACGCGGGGTCATCATTTAAAAAAATCTTTTGTCAAAATAACGACGTTGAATAACTGTTGATTGGCTTTTGTTATTGTTTCAATCAATAACAACCGTCTCTTAAAGATGTTATGACTTTTTATGTAGGTAAGAGCACCTTAATTCAGTAATCACAATCCGAATGTTTTGAAGGATATTGCTACTCCATTGCTTCATAGGTTTGTAAAATTTGTCTGCTCTACAACGGCAATAACGCAATGAACGTGTGTGAACTGTCAAAATGAAACCCATTGCGATCGACAATTGTAATTTTATGTGTGTTAAGCAATTACTCTGCTGAAGGTTTGATCATACTTTCAGAAATCGGGAGCTCTAAGTTGTAAACAAAATTTTAAGACAGAATTTTAAGCCTTGATTGGTTAGCTTGCATGTTCTGTGCTGAGATCACGCAACGCGTCGTGCGTCCACCCAGTAACAGGGCTCGCCCATCGGGGAGCGCTCTCGCAAACTAGACGCATAATTAATTTATTATACATAAAAAAAGTATTTTAATTAAACGCGTATACTAAAAGATACATAATTAAATTATCTTTAAAATGGCGCACCTTTTAGAAAAATACGCTTGAAAGTTCTTGCGTGATTCTCAGTTTTTATCCGCGTTATACAACTTTACAAAATAATTACAACGTAGTAATAAGTTATTAAGAAAATGCTTTAATTAAACTTATATTTTTTCCATATCATTAACACTACTCATTTAGACGTGATCTTTAGTATATAATCATTAAAAGTTGTTTATTGTCGATCAAAATTATATGTCCCTTTGAGTAATTAATATAAGTAAGATGGGGTGGTATCCGCAACTCCACGTCAAAGCGCGTATTTCGCGTACGGGTAGAAAAATTGATTATTCGATCCAACCATAGACATGAAAAAAAACTTATTTCTTATATCTATGGAGCTAACCCTACTCCTCAAGGCTCTTTCAAACAGGCGCGACACGCGACGCGACACAAAGACCCTTCAAGGAATGTCAGCAACGCCGTAGTGTTACTGTCAATCTCACAGAGTATACCTGAGTTTCCGAAGAACTATGCCCTCTCTTTGAACATATAGAGTTGTTGAGTATACAAAAAAATCATTTGAAATACAACTATCATAATCTCGTCTTTAATTACTGACGTTGAAGTATCTACGTTTAAATTAATGATAATGTTAGCAGTAGAGACATTAATTTTAATATGCAAGAGAATAATTATGTATGCCATTTTATGTTTCTTTTTTGTGTTTATTGCAGACCACATGATCCATAAATAAAGATTATAATTTATTTATATATTGTCATACAATAATTACGTAAGTAATTCATTAGAGAATTTACATACTTGCGTCAATGTAATAATTGTATTGGTTGTTTGTTGTCCTTGTTTAAGAGTGCACTCTTATCTCATTAGATAAACTTGGTCACACAAATGATATTTGAAGTTCCTAATAGGCAAAGACTATCCGTGTAGGTATTGTAAGTTCACTTTAGATGATAATATTCAAACCTACCCTATTCAACCCTGTCATCCTTCTCCTGCCCTAATCCAAATTTATTTGAACTCGGCCCAACATGTCTTTCTGTTTCATACTTTTATTTTAGTCGTCATCTCAGTACTCACCGCCTTTTCCATATCATCTTTTACACAGCATCATACCATTAGCCATCATCTTTTCAGCCCTATTGTCAAATTTTTATTAAGTTTAGGGTTAGGTTAGGTTAGGTTTTTTTTAGAAATAGAACTGCTCTAGATTCTCTAGGTATTATAATATCTTCTAAGATCTTACAAAGAGATACATATTAATTATAATTTTATAATTATGATTCTAATGTTTTAGTTTTTCAAGTTGATACTTAACAGCTTTCAGGTCATGCTTGGTAACTTCAGCTATCGGTCATGCTTTATAACTTCAGTTATATTATTGGTCATCCTTGGTAACTTAAGCACATTAAACTAACTCTATCAATTATCTCTTCCCTTAAACGTTGAGTAGACGATGCACACTGGCCGCGGGAAATTTTGAATCATATGGAAATACTTGTCTAACGTGCGCGTTAGATGTCCATCGTCAGTTCAACGCCTAAATAGTATGATTGTCATACACTGGACACCTTTGTTTCGGTTTTTACAAGTTTTTTTTTTTGCGTCGTTTTCGTAAGCATTAGTTATTTATTTATAAGTTTATTTAAATTGACAAAGTTAAAAACGAAAGTACTGCTGTGATTGTTTTGTCCTTAAGGTCTTTTTAGTAAAAATTTTGATAGTTGATGTCCTTTGAGTGCCAGGAATCTTATTTTTTTAACATTCTCCTCTAATTAGGCCTTCTTCCGCTACCGTGATCATAAATTGTTTACAGATTTTTAACTTCTTAAGTTAGACTGCCTCGCTGTTGTGTTGTTGTTGCAAGCGTTATTGCTGAGCATGAGGTTCATGGGTTCCATTCCCAGGTCGGGCTAAGTGTTATTGGGTTTTTCCATAAGGATTTTCTCAGTAGCAGCCCGGAGTCTGGATTTGTGGCCGGTTGATGGCAATAGGCTCGCCCCCTAACCTACCCAATATAATGACGTGTAAAAAAATTAAACGTAAGGTGACTAGTATATGGTAGTTAGGTACTTTAAGAGATCTCGCCCACTAGACGGCCATGACCACGACCGCGACCGATACGAATCGCGCAGTTGGTCGCAACGGCCAAATAGCCGCACACCAAAGTTGCTCGCAGAATATGGAACTACGGGAAATAAAGGCCTAACGTTTGTTAATACTCCCAGTAGTTCTATGTGGAACTAGCTTCATGGAACTACTGGGAATAAACCTACTAGACGGATACAACTGGCCAGAATCGTGGCCGTCTAGTGCGTGAGATCCCTAAGTTGTCATTAATTGCCGTTCTTGAAATGAGTGGAACTTTAGACGGTATTTAAATTATATTGTTTTTCCTTTATAGTATTATCCATTACCACAGGAAATCTTAGAACCCAAGATGTTTGCATACTGTTTGATTTCGTCGATCGATCATGTTCAAAATAAAGGAAACAGTAAAAAAACACCTATCTATGAAATGTACAATACTTGTACAATTCCATATTATTATGTCCTAATATTCCTCATAGTTTAGTGTCCAGCATTGATCAAGAAAATCGAGCAAGTATGTAAGCATCTTAAAGGTTCGTACAGACCAACGCGATATCGCGGGCGCGACAGACAGCGCGACCCGTGTTGCGCCCGCGATATCGCGCTGGTCTGTACGAGCCTTCACTCAACATTGATCAACATTGATCGAGAAAATGTAAGCATCTTAACTCTGGCAGGCTTTTTTGGATCCCAGAAAATTTATAATTAAAAAAAAAATATTACATTTTTAGTTACACGAATTACTCAAAAGTTTTTTTTTTTTTTTAAGAATGTGTTTGTAAAAACATTTTAATGAAATTGAAACGCCAGTAGTAAAAATATGCAATGTCATCAGATATTTGTCATACAAAGCTATTGTTCGTAAATGTTACAAATAGTGCAGGCTTGTGTAGACTTTTTGTTTTGTCGAATTTTGACCTATAAAATCCGATAAAACAAAAAAGTCAACTAAAAAGGTAGGTATACACACGTCATTACAGACGGACAAATAAAAAATCCGGAGTCACACGTTTTAGGGTATAAAGGCTCATGCAAACTGGCTGACTCTTGTAGCGCCCGCGATATCACGCTGGTCTGCACAAGCTGCTTAAATCTAACAGATTACCAGTGGCTACGGATTTTTAATTTGTCTGTCTGTGATGACGTGTTTATCCTACCTTTTTAGTTGACTTTTTTGTCGCAGTTGGGTTTAATTTTTATAACTTTTTTTTAAGAATTAAGGTCCGCAGTAACTATTTCATTTGATACCCAACATGGCATCATAAAAAAACAAATAAAAATTGTTCATGACTTTATTTCCTCTAGAGGGTACCATGTTCACGTGACGCCACTTAGCCAATAACCAGCGGGGACGATCAAGACGCTTCCAACGATACCTCATTTGTCAAATTATGATGAGCAGTTTAGAAGTTATAAGGGAACAGATGAACATACATACATACTGGTCAAAATCATAACCCTCCTTTTTGCTTTGCCATAGTTGGCTAATAAAAGTGACCAAAGTTACTCCTTATAACATCAGCTATCTGTCAGTTAAAGTCCCGTCAAATCGGTCCAGCCGTTTCGGAGATTAGCCGGAACAAACAGACATAGAGATAGAAATAAAAATAAAAAATGTTAAAAATTGTTATATTTTTTCGTTTTAGGTACGGTACTTATATATACTTTCATATGCATTAAGTAAAAAGCTCAAAATTTTGACATTACAAACAGACACTTCAATTTTATTTATTTGTTTAAGATTATAAGCCCAGGATTTCTAATTAGTCCTTTAAATGGACTATAGTACGTGGGCCATGGCGGCCGTTCGCGTCGTTCGTTATTTCAACTAGCCCAGGGGTCATCCTGCTGCTGGGACAATAATCACAAAGAGAAACAGTTGCTGCAAGAGAATCAAATGGATCTGAAAGTAGAGGCTTTTGTTTCAAAGGAGTAAATGCAAGATAATATATTATGTAGTGAGAGTGTATGTGAGTGTATGTTACGTATTGTGTAGTGTGTGTGTGTGTGGTGAGTGTATTGTGTTGTTATATTGTGTAGTGCTATGTTGTGTATGTGTTGTGTATGTGTTGTGTTTGTGTTGTGTTGTGTGTGTGTTTTGTATGTTATGTAATGCTCGTGTCTTCTCTGTACGAGAAGAGGTCTGCAGTCGTACAATAATAGGACATTATGTTATTATAGTGACCTTATTGGTGATGTTTTTCAGAAAGGTCAGGTGCGTAGTACTCGCAACCAGCGTACGTGTATGATCAGTACCCTAATTGCGTAACTTATTTTCAAAAACGATTATGACAGTTTTTTTTTTCTATTTTACAGTTCAAGAACATTCAATACGCATTGAGTGTTCTATTAACGTTGACTATTTACGTTGCTGAGCAGTTTTTTTTTTCCAACTTATGAAGCAATGGATAAGCAATCTGCTTCAAATTGGAACAAATTATGAACGTAAATAAAACAAAAGGAGTATGTAAAAATCGTAGTACATGGCGTTCTATAGTTTATCCCCATGGGAAGAAAGCGTGAGATTGTGTATGTGTGCCTTTATTATTATAAAACAATCCTGCCCACACTCTACCAACAAACATCCTTTACCTACTCATCTTTTGACAACAGAAGTGGTAAGTAGGGAAGCCTATTCACTAATCTCACGGAATTTTTTCACTGACAATCAAATAATGAGAAATTAATGATTACAATATATTCTAATGAATCAAGGTCAATAACCTTCGATGAACTTCACTTGTCACTCGCCATTTAGTAAAATCTTACCTTCCGTTTATGCAATACGAACTGCTATCTATAGAAGCAAAATAGTAGAAGTACGTAAGGCACCTGTCCCACCATCGCATCGACGAGGAAACAAATAAGCCAATGTTCGCAAGGACGTAATAAGATCGCGGCGGGATTTTATCGCGCACTGGATTTTCATATATATTACAGTCGAGTACTCACCAGCGCAGCGATGTGAATAGTCAACGATCAACTATTAATATACTAGGTAAGCCCCGCGGTTTCACCCACATAAGTCTTGATTGATAAGTATTCTATATCCTAACTCAGGTCATGGTCTACTCATGCACCAAATTTCATACAAATCCGTACAGCCATTTTAGCATTAAAGCATAACATCAAACGTACGGTCAATGTCAGTTTCGTAAAATTCGATTTGTTAAAGTTGCATAATAGTTAGCGTTGCGTAATACTACGCATATTAATACATAATTTCATTGATTAAAATGCATGTATTGGAACATAGTAACACTTAATATTATTCTTGCGGTTTCGAAGAAGAATAATGATGCTTAATTTAATTTTATTTGTTTTAATGTGTAGATACGTCATTAAATTACGGTTTGAAGATAAATATCATTAATTATCGCATTCAGTCATTGCTTCATGAAGACGAAGCCTTTACGAGACAATCTGCGTAGCCACGTCTCAACTATGTTGGGGTTGGCTTCCCGTCTAACCGGGTGCAGCTGTATGCCAGTATTTTACATGAAGCGACTGCCTATCTGACCTCCACAATCTAGTTTCTGGGTAACACGATACCCCTTGGTAAGTGATTGCCAGAATTATGAGCTTCTGACTACCCGTTACGACAGCCGGAACCAACGGCTTAATGTGCTTTCCGAGACACGGAGGGGTTGATAAGTAATGGATGCACCCATACACGAACGGACCGCGGCAAGCGTAGCTTAACCTTCGATCGACGCGTACGGCTGTTACTATCACCATGCCGCTGTAGAGACCTTTTATTTTGACCTTTTATATTGACCTTTTATTTTGCAAGTGTGCTCGTAGACAATGCACATCGAGGTACAATCTTATCTGATTAATTTGACAGATGTACTAACATCCGAAATCTAGTAAATTAAATTCGCTAGCGCACTAAATAAACATAAATTCCTTTTCAGAAATTATTTTTAGGGTTCCTTACCTCAAAAGGAAAAAAACGGAACCCTTCTAGGATCACTCGTGTGCTGTCTGTCCGTCTGTCACAGCCAATTTGCTCCGAATCAAATGGACCGATTAAGTTGAAATTCGGTACACATATGTATTTCTGTGAACCAAACACGAACGTCTAACGTAAATAAATGAATTTTGAATATAGAGGTCACTTTTGTGGGGCAAAGAAGAAAATTTAAAAAAAAAAGTTTTGCTAACAGTACCCTGTGACTTATCAAATGAAAGGGCTTGTTGCGAGGATCTTGAACACATTTTTTATATAATTTTAAAATAAATGCTTTTAAAGATATTTAAGAAATTCGATGAAAATTGACCATTCGCCCCCCTTATCTCTGAAAGTACTGGACCAGAATATTGAAAAAATACATAATATGGCTCTTTTTCTTAATAGATTACAGGAAAATCTATAAGAAGTCTATAGTCTTAAAATAACATGGCAAATCTCTCAATATTGTGCGTACAAACTTACATTTGCAGTTGGAATGTATGAGAGAAGATGTATTTCAATTATTATGTTAAGTTTGTATTTAGGATAAATTCATTCCAACTACGGAACCCTTCATAGTGCGTATTCCGACACGCACTTGGCTGGTTTTTAACTTGTTTTAGAATGACCACCGTTAAAATATACAGAGTCCAATTAAAGTAGCTAGCAAAACTCTGAGTGATGGAATAAAAGAAAACCGGCTAGATGCTAAGCTAAGTGGATGTCACAATGTGAACCAAAAATTCGAAAACATGACATTCTTCGAATTTTTTATTCCAAAACAGGCGATTTCCTCACGATGTTTTCCTCAGTACCGGTTTTAAATTTTGCTTACAATGTTTAATAATCTTAAGATTATTCGTAAACACCATTGTAACAAGCTTTGAATTAAGTAAAAAAAAAAAGACCTTGAAAAATCAAATCAATCAATATTATTTGAAGGGGTTTCGAGCATTGACCAATATTTTTAGGCATGGAGGCCTGCCGGCGGCCGGACGATTTTTGTTTTATTTTTATTTTTATGAATTTTTTGCTACTGTAAGTCTAGATCAAACAATATTAGTGCGATGATATTGAAAAAGTCACATCCCACATGTGACTTTTTCAATACTATGTTTATACTAGTACTCGGATTACGGACAGCAAATTCCTTGAAATAAAACGGCCATTTATCGTAAGCCCTAGATTATTCTCTACAAAATCAATCTCGAAGCATCTTTTTCAATAAAGCCTGTTACAGGCACTTTTGAATTATCAAGGAGTCGGATAATCAGAAAGATGAAGCTAGTTGCCCATTCCGAAGCGGTGTAGGTTCCTATTGAGAAGAACGGGAAAGAAACTCCTTTGACTCTCAAATCAGTAAACAGATTAAATCATCAAATCAGCGCAGGGGCTCTGTCTCGCATGGGGTCGCAGCATTTATGCTGAGCGATGGCCGTTTTGCGTGGATCTGACTCATATTTTCCCTCAATTTGTTATTTACGTGTTTTTTATAATCTTTCTTTGCGTCACGTTTACCGCAAATAAACGTATTTTCTGTCTTTCTTTTTCTTTTTTTCTGATGCAATTGGTTTTTCAAAGCCTTAAGCAGAAACAATCTGCTTCTATTGACTGTAAACAAACCATTGAACACATAATTAATAATACTCACGTTGGCACAATTAACTGCATGATATGCAAAAAACATTTAAATGCAAGCTACTTGCGTCGCGTCCGCTTGAAATGTCAAGTGTAATGGATAATAATGATTATGTAAATGTTTATAATTCAATATTGACAGATTGTATTGATATTCAATACAAGTAAGAACGCACATATAATTAAATCTGCCTAGCCTTTTCCCAACTATGTTAGGGTAGACTTCCAGTCTAACCGGATGCACCTGAATACCAGTATTTTACATGGAGCGACTGCCTAACTGTCCTCCACAATAGGCTTGTTTCATAAAAAAAAATTTTAGTCCGGAAGGTAGATTAATAAAAAATATAGAACACGTATTTTTTATATTTTAACGTAATCAAAAGATTACGGCGATACATTGAGTTAAAATGTGGCATGACGTCACTGCTTGCTAGATTTTATGCTGATTTGTGACGTAGCCAGCCCCCACTCCCCAACTTTAATGCGTGTTTTCTAAGTTATTTTTTATTAATATGATAAAGCAAAAAATACGTGTCTAATATTTTTTTATTATCTGAAAGACGGACTAAATATAATTTCTTTTTTTTACCTAGGCAACTACCGTATTCAGTTAGTGGGTGACATGATACCCCTTGGTTAGCCTGTTGAGCTTCGAACGAAACGACTGAACGCATATAAAATAGGACTGTGTCCAATTTTTTTTTTTTTGACGCGATTCATTGAGTTAAAATGTGTCATGACGTCACGCCTTGCTAGATTTTATAACGAGTTGTGATGTAGCGAACCCCCACTTTAATGCGTGTTTTCTATGTCATTTTTGATTAATACGATAAAGCAAAAAATACGTGTTTAATTTTTTTTTATTATATGAAAGACGGACTAAATAGATTTTTTTTTTACCTAGGAAACTACCGTAATTTAAAAATCATTTTTCCTAGTCTCAGTAGACGAAAATCTGCTTATTGGCGCCCATACTCAACCAATCCCTGCATGTCTAAAGGTGAGATATTAGATAAATCAATAATTTAATCATTTCAATTTTCTTCAAGGGCAACATAAAAATATTTTTTTTTATTAATTTTTATTGTTTAAAAAACAGTGTTACAGATTATTATTTTTACACCAGTTATTGATAAGCAAAACTATGCAATACAAAACAGTACTTAACTTTAGTGGAAAAGATCACCTGTATTGTCAATCAATCTGCCTAGCCTTTTCCCAACTATGTTGGGATCGGCTTCCAGTCTAACCGGATGCAGCTGAATACCAGTACCCTAATTGCGTAATGGACAATCAATCATAATCCGTTTTGATTTGTAACAGATTGCTAATCCATTGCTTCATAAGTTGGAAAGAAATTATGCTCAACAACTTAAATAACGCAATGAATGTTATTAAACTGTCAAAATGCAACAAATTAGTCATAATCGTTTACGAAAATAAGGTACGCAATTAGGGTACAGTATTGACACTTGTATTTTTGTTTTCATCTGTATCTGTACTAGTTAAAAAAAACGGAATTGTAGGAGACAGGGCCTTGCGTTTAAAATGTATGTAACCCGATGTTTGGTGGAAAAAGCTAATAGTTAACAAAAGTTTATATGAAACAGTAGGAACAGGTTAGTAATTAAAAGAAAGTAACTGTAGGTTATTACGATATTCTACTATCTAAACTAATATTATAAACAGAAAAGATTTGATTTTTTTGTATGTTTGAACGAATTTAGATGAAATTTTGCACATGGGTCGACCATGACCTAGGGTGAGACAGGATACTTTTTATCCAGATCTTTCCACGGGATCAAGATGCGGGTGAAATCTCGGGGCGCAGCTATTGTTTAATACCTGTAAAGTTATCGTGAATAGCGAATATCGTAAGCCTATTGGTTTAATCATAATTATGGATGCTATCTACACCCATGCTATAAATCCTCTACAAAAGTTTCGAAAACAGTTAGCTTATTACCAACATTAAAACAGCCAGTGTCATAGTAACCATAATATCATCCAAATGAGTGTTATAATGTTGTACTAAATTTCATTATGCAATTCGTTTCAACGTTGAAGTGGGAGACACCAGCACCCGTTGCAGCGCATACACGTGCGGGGATGTGCTGGTGCAGGCGACACTCATACGTGCACTTGTATTGAATTTCGTGGGTTTTTTTTTTAATTCTTCATCTTGAATTACAAACACCGAATGATTTCAGAACCCTTTATAGAGGATTCATATCATGGGTGTAGAAAAAGTCTTGTATACAACTGTTTATAATGAGGTATTAAAACACTCATGTGATACTATTATCACACTAGGCGATTCGTGTTTTAATAACCCTTATTATACAACAGTTGCATAAATAACTATTATTGATCAAGGTTAAAAAATAGATTTAAGTTATTAAATCTTTTGCAATAGGCATCGTAAAATATGATTTGTTAAGAGGCTGCTCGATGTTTCGACAGAATAAACGAATTAAATAATACGTTTTCATAGTGTAGGTGTAATAAATAGCCGTTTGGGACGGATTGCTAGACTAATTTTGTTGTTTAGTTTAACCTGTTTCAGATTTTAAAAAGTACGTGTTTAGTAAGCTTTAGAATATATTGTAGTGGACAATTTATTTAGCATCTTTTGCATTTTATTTACATTAATTTTATACAAACTCTTTTACGATTTTACAAAAACTTTTTTATAGCTTTCTGTTCTGATTTCTGATCTAAAGCACAAATGTCACTTGAAATAAAAATAAAAAATAACGCATGTCATTGACACAGAAGAAAAAGTCTCTCCCGATATCCCCGATGGGATCTACCATCTGTAAAATTGAAACTATCTAACCCCAATAGGGGATGATTGTTTTAATCCTTTCTTAGAGCTTCCTTCGCTATTTAAGGAAAATTTCATGTTTCTGGCTCGTTTCTGGATCCAGCTGGTTAGGCTGTGCGTGGTGGGTAGGTGAGTAAATTTAAGGTTATTATTATGTAGAAGATCAAAATATCGATTAATGAATCATACATTTTAGTAGGTACACTTCTATAATACGAATAAAATAGTAACTTGTAGTTAGTTTTGCAAATAAAGTTAATATTTAGCTGTAACATACATGGGTGGATTTTTCAGACGTAGTTAACAGTAATTCAAGGACAGTCTCCAGAATATTTTCCTGTATAATTAGGTATTCCAAATACATACCTACTGAATCATTTTGATTCATTCCAAGATCATTTCAAGTGTGACTAGTTTTCTTTTTTTGTTCCAACAAGATTAAACGTTATTTCATGTCTTTGTTAAGACTGCGCAAAATCCCACTTGAAGGCAAATTAGGCAACTACGTTATTTTATTGCATTTGAAGTATTATTAGTTTGTGGTTATTCTGCCCTGAAGACTTACAATTATAATGTTGTTTTTATTTCTAACTAATACTCGCACAG
This sequence comes from Omphaloscelis lunosa, assembly GCA_916610215.1. Classification (NCBI taxonomy): domain Eukaryota; kingdom Metazoa; phylum Arthropoda; class Insecta; order Lepidoptera; family Noctuidae; genus Omphaloscelis; species Omphaloscelis lunosa. Next base: position 3,032,563 of record OU744252.1, read on the forward strand.
GCACAAATGATGGCTTCAAATATGACTAAGTATACCTATCTATAACATTTAATCATTCTGCGCTTTTATAATTTATTTTGTGGGGATATTATCGTGCACGGCTTCGTCCACGTCACGGCCGGCATCACGATAACACAGGGAAGTAAAATGTATAATATTGAATAATATAAAGACGCTTTTAAATTTCCGTCCACGATAACGCTATAACATGCCCGTATTTCCATACATTTTATGGACGTGTACGTTCACGATAATATCGTCATGTTAGAAATAATAAAGCACTTTATGGAAGCTGAACCAAATCAGTACCTACCTATAGATGCGAAATGTGTTGCTGGAAAGTCATCTTTGTTAATAGTTATAAAATTAGACAAAAAATTATTAGATTAGATTGATTTTAATGCAGACTTTTGTTATTTTGAATATTGGACTTATTAAAATTTCCGAGTCGTATTTAATGCAAACTTAAATTATACAAAAAATTCAAAACGCACCTAAAAAAAAGAAACGTAAACGTGATTCAAAAACAAGTTAAGAACTAGTTTATGCTTTTAGATTTTATACTACAATCTCTAATAAATTATCAGTCTTTTACACAATAATAATATTAACATCGACTTTCCTTATTCTCGACAAAAACAAAATCTTACTATTATTACTAATGGTTTTTAATTTGTTTCTGGGTTATGAAAATATTTGTTTAGTTAAATTCCACAATTTAATACATTTTCACATTTAACAGCTATAAAACTTATTATAATGTACTATCAATGGTGTCATCAAGATGAGTTTATGAAAAAAATTGTCATAAAGACTAATGAGGATCTGTTCAGGTTAGGCGATCTATCAGATTAATTGCAAAAAAGATCGGAATTTGGTGAAAATTTCATTTGTCGGATAAGGCCAAGTTTATTGGTCATTAAAACTATAGTTATGGGGTGGAAGGGTCGTCGTACCATGGATTCAGTACCTATATCATGATTCTGATGGAAAATTTCAACGTTAGGGATCATTTATTTGTATTAAACTTATGGTAAAAACTAGGGATGTAACGATTCCGATTCCAATGCCGATATATCAGCTGACATTATTGACAGGCGGATATACAACCGATATCAGTTCGAAAAGCGCGTGAAACGTTGACGTGCGCGCATTGTCATTGTCCTTCCGTCGTAAATGGGACTGGCGGTGGAGCCGCGCAGCGCGTGCTTAGCGACATGGCAACACGGTAAACGGCAGTGTTTGTAATTTGCTGAGCGTTGGCTGAGCGATGCATTATTTCGACGTCACTGCTATTTGTGTTTATTCACACAGTTAATTGAGAATTATAACGCACTAGTAAACAGTTGCGCCCGAAATAAAAAATACATACAAACGCCCGAAGTACATACTTCATTATTTATTTGATTTATTATCTTTCATCGATATCGGCATCGCTATCGGTATCACCGACTATTTACTATTATAATCAGTATTGCTATCACATCGGAAAAATTTTGTATCGTTACATCTCTAGTAAAAACAGTGGTGGCCCAGCAGTATCGAGCCCGGCTCACGACTTAGATTTGATTTGAACCCAAGCAGGCGCTTTACTTTGTGCAATTTATTTCATCACCACTGCTCTCAAAACGATGAAGGAAAACATCGCGAGGAAACCGGAATGTCCTAGAATCGAATATTCAAAGACATTTGACATCCAGCAACCCGCAGTGGGCCCATGTGGTGGATTACAGCCCCCTCCCTCTCACAGAGAGAACACTTGTATCCCAGCAGAGGGAGCATCATAAGTTGATTAAGCTACTAGTACTAACCGTAAAAGTTTTCGTTAAAATTTGACGTCCTTTTATCCGTGTACCTAAGCTAAGGAGAAATTATAAGAACCTACCTAGTGCACGGTTTCTTTACGGTACGGCGCGATGAAAAAAGTGTCTGTCAACAAGCTGACGACTGTGCCTACACACAGCAAATAAACAGTAGTATTTCACGGCAAGAAAAACGTGTGTGTCAAAAGGCCTTAAGCAATATTTATATATTAATAATACGTACTGCGATAGTTTCTAGTACAAGCAAGGTGGTAGTTAAAGCAAAGTAAGGACAATTTGTTCGTACCACGCCCAGAGAACATAAGTCATTGTTTGAGTCTGTACTCTTTAATTTTTTATTAAGAAATTTTCCTTTGTTTGCCTTAATTTTATGTGATTAGTCGTGAATTGTGGGTTTTAATAATTATAGATTTAGTTTAAGTAATTTACTATTAGGCAAGCTTTATTTAGAGGGAGGGATTGTAGAATTATCACTTGAAATGTTTAGTAGGTAGCTAATTCACAAAATTACACATCCTACCCCGCGTCCTAACCAAAAAGATCGTTCGCATGAATACGCGATCGTCGGGATCATTATGTCACTCATTTAATTTTGTTTGTCTTTCGACGCGACCACACATTCGAGTTCGCCGAACAGTGTGGACATGATAGTCGTGTTTCGGCGCGACGATCGCTTTGGTTGGGACGCGGCCTACGAAGGATTGAAAAAGTGGGAGAAAGCCCGAAAACAAAAACCAATTGTGATCGAGAAAATAATCCTGAAATTGTTATTTCCAAGATCATCGTCCCTACCTAATTATATCTTAATAACTTATCAACTAGAAGATGTAACTTTTAATATTAGTAGGTATTGAAATTAAAATTTAATATAGGTCTCATGAGGCAAATTTCTCATTTTTTAAATTTCCTCTTATGGTCATGAATTAGGATATTGAGATCATAACTACGTGTGTTGTTTTCTCAAGCATGGCAGTACTTGCCATGCTTGAGAAAACAACAAACGTGGTTAGGAGAAACAGGATGTAAAAGTTTGTAAAAATTAACATACTTCAAATCATAAACTATTTCTAGCCAAAAAGCCTATCGTTCACGGTTTGGTGATTAGGCGATTGAAACTATTATAATATAGATATACCTAAAATTCTAATTCTGAAGTATAAACTGGTTTTTACATAACGCCACCAACGGTCCTTACACACTCCTGTTTTTTATAATAGCTATTAAATACTTACGTATGCAAGGAGCGTAGCAAGTGGCGTTTCACAGTCTGTGCCTAACTTCATGAGAAGAAGGCGTGAGTTTTATGTATTCTATACTATTAAATGAGATAATAGTTGTATATATATAATATATATTAGTATTCACGTTCTTGAAAACGGCTCTAACGATTTCGATGAAAGTTGCAATCGATCTAGCTAGGTCTCATATCTGGGAAAATTCTTTTTCTCCGTATTTTCACCCGAGCGGAGCTCGGTCGCCCAAAGTTTAGAACAAGATGACTACCTTAGAATAATGATATAGCAGCATGGAATCAGTATGTACTATCCTATACTAATAAATGAGCATTCTCTATTTTCACCAGAGCACAGCTTGGTCGCCCAGGTACTTTATGTATTAAATTATTTAGTCATCTAATCAAATAGGAGGCGGTTGTAAATTGTACTTGTTTGAATATCTAGAATACTGGAGTGTTGCCACAATATCTACCTACATTCAGTTAAAGTTACAATACGTTAAAGATACTATTTAAATAACCCAAGTTAAAACCATCTATAGCAGTATATCAAATCCTTTTCCAAAAACTTTTCAATTTTTACTACAGTTAAACATTGTTTATTCTGCACAAATATGGCGCACATTAATACTCACACTAATTTAAAGTAGCCAAAAGCCTATCGACCAATAAAAAAAAGTACTGGCACTCCGGGAGTGCCGACAGAAGTGAAAACTTGAACAAAATCGCCTTGGTGGAAGAAAAATACTTGTATAGAACATTGATCCGTAACGTAATATAAATAAAGAGCACAATCGCGTTTACGAAAATGAGGTGTCGTCATGGTGTCGCGAAATCGGTGTATTCCCGTTCGTCCCACTGACTTCGTCCCCGTAGTGGGACGATCGGGAATTTACAAAAATAATATTAAATTTGTTCCCGATCGTCCCATTCATGATTTTAGGGGGACGAACGGGAATAATTTATTAATTATCTTTTAGGCCTCTTGGTCCCACCAATTAATTTCAGACTGGTTGTTTTCATGGAAAAAAAAAAACAAATTTTAAAATAAAAATCAGTCATTTATTAAGGAATAAAAATCAAGAGGCCTAAAAGATAATTAATAAATTATTCCCGTTCGTCCCCCTAAAATCATGAATGGGACGATCGGGAACAAATTTAATATTATTTTTGTCAATTCCCGATCGTCCCACTACGGGGACGAAGTCAGTGGGACGAACGGGAATACACCGCGAAATCAATGGCTTAGTCCCATCTCAAAAATGCCCAATGCGCCTAGAGAAGTTTTCACTTCAACAGTAAAAACAAAGATAAAGTAAAAAGTGTTAAAATTATTTGTCTGCTCCCTTCCCTTTCTTCAGGTAACTTTTGTGTTCATCCACATGACCTATTCCTTAGTTTAACATAGGCGTCCATCACTCATTCACTCAAAAAAAAAACCGTTTGCTAATTTACAACCTATATCTAATGATTTGTGTCACGTTTCCATTTGTTTGAACACCGTTTATAGCTGCTGCTCTGTGGGTTTTCCAATTGTAAAACCAAATGTCAATATGTAAACGTTTATGAAGTAATCATTATTATGACTGCGAATATCTTTGTCGTGATGATCATCATTATTGTCGTCCACTAGGCGAAAGCGTAACCCGCGAAATTCAAAATTTCTTGCGTTTTTTTTTTCCAATTTGCAGGTTGGTATTAGATTGTATGTTGATTTAAATATGATTCGCGGCTGTGTTAAATATTTATTTATATAGAAATAGCTGTTGCCCGCGACTTCGTCAGCGATCCAGGATAAAAAGTAGCCTATGTCCTTCTTCAGGTCATGGCCTACCCAAGTACTAAATTTCATCTAAATCCGTAAACAAAAAAACAAACAAATATACACACAAACAAACAAACTCACTTCCGCATTTATAATAGTAGTAAGAATTATTAAAATCATTAAAAGTCATCAGTACAACTATTTATATTCAAATTACCTGCCCTATTGAATGACTATTTCATGAAATCATGATATTTGAGGCAAATTCTAACTTAAGCAAGCCTGCAGAATATAAATTACCTACAATAATCAATAGTTGTAGAAGACTTTACAGATAGGTTTTTGCATAATAGATTCTGTGTAATAGATTATGTCGTACCAATGCTCTACCTCCATACGATGACAAAACTGTATCAAATCCACACTGCATTGTGCTAAAGTGACTATTCTTTGCCAGGAATAAATCAGAATATCAACAAAATAACCTATCAAAAACAAAAAGACAAACAAAGTATCAAATTCTGTTTTTGTAGGACAGGATGGTGTTGCCGTCTATAGATTTTCAAATTCCACCGTTTTTTTTTTTACTTATGCAGACTTAGCGTGGTCAGACTATATATATGTACAGAAGAGCTAGAAAAGACATCGATAAAAAAATCGTCACATCACTATGGGAGCGGGGAACAGCGATATGGGCTAAGCTAGTTTCCTAGGAAACCTGTTCTGTCATATTATATCGGTCGTCATGAACATCTGTCATTATCACCTATATTTGACATTATGGTGTCAAAAACCCTCAACATTATTGTGTGACCGTTCACAGCATAAACGCTAAAGACTCCCGCAGTTACGCGACGTGACACCGGTAAAACAATTTCCGTGAAGATTCTATAGAAATTGTACCACCAGAGTCACATCCCGCAGTCGTGTTGAGCCTGTCTCCGGCAGCCTCAACGGCTTATCACTTTCCTTCAGATTATCCGTCGGAGTATAATTGCCACCGTACCACATGGTTATATTCAAGTTCACAAAACCAATTTTCTTGATCACGAAGACAGGGAAATAAGTTCGAAATTGAGGAAAGTCTTCCTCAATTTCATCTCGATGCACACCATTTATCAAAACACAACTGTCAAATAATATGGAACCCAGCTGTCAAATCGAGGCCAAACCTTCTCAGTCCCCCATTACGTTCCGTTTAAGTGATATTTAATTATTTGAATGTCACTGGCACGCGCCGGCAGTAAGCACGTGTTACTGGTCTGTTGCAATATTTTATTAGATTTTTATTAGTTGTAATGTGAAGGTTGAGAGAAAATGCGTGAGGGATTGAGTGATAGAAAAACAAAATATTGTTATTGGCTAGAGATAGGCCAGTTTTGATTTAAATGATGATTAAAATTTTTAGTCTGACAGAGACTAAAAGTATAACAAAAATAGTTTTGATAAAAAAAAAAAAAACTGTATTTTAAATCTTCTAACTAAAATCTAATTATAGCCTTAAAAATTTCAACCATATTTATTTATCAGTTGCTTTCTTTTTTCGTCTGGTTAGTGACTAACCTGGTGTTAGAGTTTTTACGCCGCTGTTCTGACTTGGCTTCACATGCCGTCGAGAAATATCTTCAAGGCATGCCGGTTTCCTCACGATTTTTTCGTTGACGGTTTTAATTATCACAAGCTAATGCGTTGCAATGCCTTTTCATATAATTATATTTTCGTTATGAACTTTCTCCGGCGCGCACTCAACAACTTACCATAGTTTCTCACAATCGGTCGAGTAATTTTCGAGTTTTTGAGAGACGAACGCACGGAAATTGATTTTTATTTATTTATTGATAGATGGATTAATAAATAATATGAATTTGATTTTTAAGGCAAAAATAATAAGATTTTAGTTAGAAGGTTTAAAATACAGTTGTTCATTATCAAAAATATGTTTGCTCTAATTTTAGCCTTTTATGTCAATGGTAAACCAAACTTGACCTAGGTCATTAAGGAATCCTAGGAATGTCCCAGGTCAAGTTTTGTATAATTATGTAAAATCGTGCTAAACCGTGAACTCTAGATTATTTAATGAACAAAATTTGAATAACAAAATACTAATATTATGACTGTTTTATTAAATATCAATTATCCAAAATAATGGTGTTTTTGGGTACAGTATCAAAATTACTAATTTGCTTACATAACATAAATTGAATGGTTAAATAAGTTTTCATAATAAAAATTAAATAACTTTGTTATGCATCCTGCCAACGTCACTTCATCGGCATATGACCGGTACGCATAATATAAGCATATTAGACCATCTTTTAGCTTTTAAAAAAACCTCTCACTTATTGTTATTACAGATGCACATTTTGACCTTAACATTTATGCAAACTTTGAGTAAGACGATTTATTATCAGATTTATTAGCAGCGGAACTTTAACTATTAAAACGAAGGTTAATCTAAACTAACTATCTTAACTAATATTTTTAAAGAAAAGATTAGATTTTTTATGTTAGTTTGTAACGGATGAACTAAAAAAAAATAACTGATTTTACAATTCCGTTCACCTTTCGGAAACATTGCAGTGAGTAACATGGGGTCCATTTTTTTAAAAGTGGAAACTTCTTTAGGCGCGTTGGGCATTTTTGAGATGGGAAAACAATTGAAGTCGCGACACCGTCACCGACACTTCATTATTGTAAACGCGATTGTACTATTTAATCATATTTAGTTACGGATCAATATTTTATGCAAGTATTTTCTTGTTCAAGTTTTCACTTCTGACGGCACTCCTGGAGTACCCTTGTTTTTTTTGTCATTGGAGATTCCTACGAAAATTGCAATAATGTAACCCGAGGTACCTATCAAAAGATTGCCTATAAAAGTCATTATTTGGCGTGCGATGCGAAAACTATTATCATTATTATTTATACATAAAATAATGTACTTGTTAATAGTACTCATCATTAACCAATAACCGTTTTAACATGACTGTCCAAAAAAGGAGTTAAATGTTTTCAGTTTCTTTATTCCACCATAACTTTTAAATGCCTGAACAGATTTGGATGGGGTATCGTTAGAGTCTTACATCATCCCGAGTGACACAGCCTATTTTTTTTTGTGGGTATGCTGCCACCTCCATTTGTCTCCATTTTCAAATGTGAAAAAAAAAAACTTGTCACTAAAATGTATTAAAAAAAAACTAAAAAGTATTAAAAAAAGTAAAAACGAAATAAAAAGTAAATATAAAGCAAGTTAACCTCTTAGATTAAAATGTGTTCAACAGAATGGTTCCCTGACAGCAATAAAATTTAATTTGTTCAACTTTCTTTTTTTTTAACTTTTAACTTCGTTTTTTGGCAGGGCAGTCGTTTTTTAATATAAAAAAATGTTCTATTTTTTTTTAATGTTCAAATTAGTCTATCACACTGCTTCATTGTTCTAGTGGTTGCAAGGGCTATTGCTGAGCAAGAAGTCCAGGGTTCGATTCCCGGTTCGGGCAAAGTGTCATTGGGTTTTTCCATTTGAAATTTCTTAGTAGCAGCCCGGAGTCTGGATATGTGCCCGTTTGATGGCAATAGGCTCGCCCCCTATTACATGGAACTTAAACTTAACTGGCGAAATATGGGTGTACTGTAGGTGCATCGCTGCCTGGCCCTTCGTGAAATACAGTCGTGATGTTATGTAATGTAGTCAATCAAAACACTGGTAGAATCGAATGATGATGATTGAAAGATGATATTACTTTAGATAAACTGGATTAACACAAATAAAAGTAAATAAATAAATTATTTTTATTTTACCAAAAGCCATCACAAAACCAATAAATTTTAATTTTAATACTCTGACTCCTAAACTAGGTGTGTGTGCCTGTGTCTTAGGAGTTTGTGATTCTCCGTAACAAACAAAGCCATAATATACTAAACCAGGACGTTTCAACGATAAGCATATTTTAATGGTGTAAAAGAAAACAGAACTAGATGGGACTAAACCATTGATTTCGCGACACCGTGACGACTTTTGCTTGACAGCTTTTTTTTTTTTCTTGACTTGACAGCTTTTGACCATTAAAAAGATATCAACGGGTTGATTACCGCGGTGCCGATTTTTTTTCAAGTTTTCACTTCTGTTGGCACTCCCGGAGTTTTTTTTAACCACACCGGGATAGCTTTTGCCCTACATCTTATCTAATGGTAAGTGATGATCAGGCCGAAGGTGAAAGCGAGCTTCACCCGGAATCCTCAACCACAGAGGAACTAGCTATCTTACCTCTAACTGCCGAAACACAACAATGCTGTTAACATTGTTGTTATGGCGACAGACTTCGATCAGGTGGTGGTAGCTAGCCAGGCGGACTTAGAACAAGCCCTACCACCAACCAAACCGAGCAAAAAATTTTGCTCCCACTCGGAATCGAACCCGGAACCTCTAGGTCTGAGACAGATGGTCTAAACACTAGACCACAGAAGCGGTTAGGTTGAGAGAAGTTATTCGACACGTATCTATGTATCTTTGCATGTCGAATTCTATATGCCCTTGAATCATCCCATCCACTCAGGTAAAGGTGCTTATAAACTTTAGTATTCACTTGTAATGAGCATTCTGAGCTTTCTAGTGAATGTTACATTACAGAAAAATAAACGGGAGCGTTTTAGCGAGCATTCTAACGAAAGGACAGAAAATTTGCTTCGAGCTTTTTGCCGAGCCGAGCCATTCTGATATCTTCATGAAGAATATGTTTTGACGAGCGCTGACTAGAGCATTCGCTAAAATAATCGTGAAAATGTTCGTAGTGATGTTTGGCTCTATGCTTGTACAGTAGGTAACTAACAACTAACAAAACTGGCGAACTGTGAGTGTACTATTTATAGGTACACGTCTGCCCAACCCTTCGGTGAATACAAGTGTAATGTTATGTTATAAGTACCGAAAGTCTTAAAAAAAAAGGGTTAAAACAATGATCATTTGTTATCAAAACAAAGTGTTTGAGGCGACAATTCCAAAAATATAACACGTTAGGTTGAAACAAAATAAAATAAACAAACCGGTGCAATTATAAAGTTCAAAGGAAAATCACTTGTCAAGCAGTCTGATGTCGTTGGAGGCAGATATTTTATGTAGTCGAATCTCAGATTTGATGCCACCAACTGCATCGCTTGATGCAGTGCTTAAGCTTGAAACGTGATCTTAAGTATTAAGTGATTTTAATTTGAACTTTTTAGTTACCACACGATCTTCTTGAAAACTTTTGTTTTTAGAAAAAAAAAACTTTGACGACTGATTTGTCGTATCGAGACGAACTATACGGAAATATCATGTGACATAACAATAATCATCAAGGAATTGCCCCTTTATGATTATTTCCGATTTTCATGGGAAAAAGGACGATGTTGTTAATTTAGATCACTTAATATACTTATAGAAAGAACTACAGAAAATTCTATCTCACGTGGTAAGACGCTTAAAATTTAACCCTATTTCTATATCGACACAACTCACGACAGAAAATTCTATCTCACGTGGTAAGACACTTAAAATTTAACCCTATTTCTATATTGAAAAGGTTTAATATCAAATGTTAAGTGTTTTATTGAAATAGTGAGTTAGTATGAAGAATCGGTGGACAAGCATTATCATTTACTTTTTATTTCTTCATAATTATATTGTGCTGTTGTAACTTCGACTTTTGTGGATGATATTAATTTGTGAGATCACTTTTATTTAGCTTTTAAGTTAATTGTTCTGCTCAATAGCTTGTTATACTGAAGATTCAATTAATCATATTTATAGTCAATAGCTATTGTTAAATTACAGACCAGCAATACTTTTAGATACCTGAAAGAAGTATCTTTAATTAAATTGTTATTTAAATGCACCAATTTACTTTTAAAAGCGTTAAAATCAAATCAAAAGATAACAATCACATAAAAAAGCATTCGTTATAGAAATCGAATTGTATTTTTATTAGGTCGTTACCCGATTTCTATGGACTGACTTTCAATATTATTCTGCGTATATCATAAATTGCGAATTTGAACGTGATGATCACATAATTGCCAAATAAGTTTTACAGTAAAAGATAATTACTTGACGAGTTTCGGCAATGTTCAAATATATTAATTTACCACACTAGTACGATTTCGCAGAAGCAATTCTTTCAATACTATTTGTTAAGTACATATTAATGATGCAATCATTACAATTTGTTAATTTTTTAATAGGTTCAAAGTTTTCTTCGAAATATCTTTTCCTGTTAACTAAATGTTGTAATTAAACGTTTTAAAAGAAATCCTTTCGACTATTTGTGCCAAAACATAATGCAGACATTTTGGAAATTTCTTCAATAAAGTTTTGAGCATGAATGTGGACGACTAAGGAAAGAAATGATGATGAAATATCAAAGAAATGATTCATGTACTATGAAAGATGATATGTTTAGAAAGGGGATGACTACCAAGATGATGACTAATAAAAAATATGGAAGAAAAAGACATGTTGCGACAAAAGCAGGAGAATAATCATGAAAACGCAGACATTTTGTAAAATTATTCAAAGTTCAACATGACTGTTAACAAACCTACATGCAATGAATCAATCTGCCTAGTCTTTTTCCATGTTGGGGTCGGCTTCCAGTCTAACCAGATGTAGCTGAATTCCAGTATTTTACATGGAGCGACTGCCTATTTGACCTCCACAATCTAGTAACTGGGTGATACGATACTCGTTGGTAAAACTGGTTGTCAGACTTTTGGGCTTCTGACGCCCCGTAACGACTGTCAAAGATCCACAATGGGACCAACGGCTTTACGTGCTTTCCGAGGCACGGCGGAGTCTTGGTATGTAAAGATGGTCACCCCGGCAAGCGTAGCTTAACCTGTCGGATCAACCCATGCGGCTGTTATTACTTAGCCACGAGCTCCTCACTAACAAACCAACATGCGTAGAGGATAAATTCCTAAACACAGGTTTTTGTTCTGACTCGTTTCGATGGATTTCTTTTATAATATTATTAACAAATGTATATCATGCGTGCGTCTCATATATTTTATCAGTCTTTTTCCTTTTGTGTGGAATTTTATTCAAAATCACACTAATTTATGTAGGTACATATTCGTTATTATTTTTATCTGACACAACATTATTTTATTTAAGTTTGCCTACACGTTACAATATAACACAGATTTACATCCGTCACGTCACACTTCAAGGTCCTGTTGAAAACCAGCTTCAGGTACTGGTTGTCTGGCATTTTTGCTGAACTAGGCCGTTTTGGCGCAGCCGTGAGGCACACTTTCCTTCTAATTTCTTAAATCGTTTTCCGCTGTATATTATATTGTGTGCCTTTTAGTCTATGCTAAATAAATTTATTTTCTTTCTTTCTAGAAAATTATCAATTTCACTTAAAATTCATATCTTAGTGAATTTTATTTTTGGTACCTATTAAACTAACATGGTAAATTCATATGGAAAATGCCATGAACTTTATAATAATTTGACACATCACAAAAGCATTACCCAATCCTACAGTATCAATAATAATAACTACATAAATCTATCTATTCATTCACAGATTATCGTCATTCGCAACAATATTAAATGGCGGCATTGACATTTTCAAAACGCATTTTTCCTAAAATAATATTTATTATTGTTTCAATTATTATTTATTTATCTATATTTTGCATCCAACTCGGGAAATTGTACGGGTTACTCGGCAAAAATCGCAGTTGTCGCTGGGAAATAAACTACTGTTACACAAATGTATCTGAAACCTATCTGGACTTACGGAGTTCAACTCTGGGGAACAGCCTCCAACTCGAACTTAGAAATACTCCAGAGGTCCAAAATGCTGAGGATAATCACTAATGCTCCTTGGTTCATAACAAACCAATAATTACACCACGAGCTTGAAATCAGAATAGTTCAAGAACAGATTAAACACTCAATGAAATCGTATAGGAACGGACTAGACAATCATTCAAACTTACTAGTTACGCACTTAATGAATAATAATTCAACATTCAAAAGGCTAAACTGAAAATCCCTAGAGATTTATAGGGAATATGATATGTAAAGGGCGCACGTCACTCGACTGACTGCTCTTCAAGACAATTGATAAATTCCTAAAAATATGCTGAATGTTCACACGGAAGAGATTGCAAGAACACTAACAAAAAACTATCTTTAAAAATTAAAATTAAATGCTCTTCGTTGGTAAACGCATCACTTGAGAAAACCTGGACAGATTTGATCCTTTTTTCTACGCGATTCTTGAATTCAGAACTATTATTCGGACAGGCCAACGTTAGTCGGGTCAGCTAGTTATTATTAAAAATAAAAAAGTCAGCACTGAAGAGCATTATGTTTCATTAAAAATATATATATATTTATTATGTTGTAAGTTAATTTAATTATTATTGCCATCGTTAATATTAGCAGAAAAGCGTTGAGTAATATGTCTAATGGAATGTCATTTAAGAGAAAGCTTCAATCTGTGTGGTCTTAAAATCTTCAGTAGGTAGGATGTTTTGTATTAATTATTATTTGTACAACAAATAGAAGTCTATTAAAATTAATAGGTAATAACATACAAATTACCTGAAAATATTTCCTCACAAATTATGATCGTCAGGTTAACCTTTTTAGGGATTGGCTTCTTGACAAATGTTATATTAGGAGAAAAAAATATATGAAAACAAGAAATCATTATGTAAATTATGTTTTCTGACAGAGATCACTAAATCCTTTCATCCATTTTTGTTGCCATAAAAAACAAAAAGATAAAAACAAGGTGCCTCGATGACCTGGTGAAGGCCGCAGGAATCCGCTGGATGCGGGAAACACATAACCGGTTCAAGTTGCGATGTTTGTGGCATATGTCCAGGAGTCGCCGTCTTTCGGATGTAATGATGGTCTTCTTCTTATAAATAAAAATCAATTACCGTGCGTTAGTCTTGCAAAAACTCGAAAATGGCTCGACCGATTGCGATGAAACTTTGGTAAGTTGTAGTGTATACGCCGCAGAAAGTTCATAACAAAAAACAAAAGATAAAGGCATTGGAATACATTCTGAGACATAAGCTAGTAATACATACCGAATTATTAAACTTATCTATATATAATAAAGGATTATTTTTTTTAACCTTCGCTGTGAAGCTCTGAGAGGAAGACCTTCATATCACCTGATGGTAAATGATGATCAGGACGAAGGTGGAACATTGAACCGGAATCCTCAACCACAGAAGAACTGGCTATCTTACCTCTAACTGCCGAAACACAAAAATGCGGTTAACATTGTTGTTATGGCGAGTGGCGTTAGCTAGCCAGGCAGACTTAGGACAAGTCCTACCACCAATCAAACCGAGCAGAAAGTTTTGCCCCCAATGGGAATCGTACCCGGGACCTGTGGATCTGAGACAGGTAGTCTAACCACTAGACCACAGAGGCAGTTAATGCGGATATCTTACCAAGTATTGTTATTTGAATCACAAAAATATTACCTGTATTTAAAAAGCTCATTAATCTTAACTAATACTTATAAACAGAAAAAATCTTCTTCTAATATTTTTTCATGTTTCTTTATTTGTAATGAATAAACCCAAAAACTATTGGACCAATTTTAAAAATTCTTTCACGAGTAGAATGCTATATTATCACTGAGTAACAGAGGCTATAATTTACAAATATATCACACGGGCGAAGCCGCTGGTGTAAGCTAGTATCAAATAAAAATAAAAGTGACAAATACGTTAATGAACATGAAAATTCTTTCTACTATGAGAGTAAAGTCAACAAAAAATAAATAAAAATATAAATCATCACAAATACTATAATATCTTTTTAACAAATGACCCTAACTCGTCCCATAACAAGTGGGCAGCGACATCCCAAGGCTAATTATATATTTTCGCAATACACTAATTTACTTTTAATGCTAAATTTAGTATGAATGTTAGTTTTCGTTCGCTCTCTGACTGAGAAGTGCGTTGTCTCAGCAATTTCGAATTTTGTTTTTAGTTCCTGTCGCATTGTTTTTCGGAGTGCTGTGTATTTTTAATTTGGATTTTATTTTTAAATATAAGGTGCGTTGTTGTGGGCCTTGTAGTTATTTTTTTTTTGTTTTTTCTTTTAAAAAAATGCAATTAATTTAAAACTTGTGCTCTTTAATAAAGGCCGCAATATGAATCGATTTTTAAATTTATTTTTTCATAAATTAGAAAGTTAGAAAAACTTTTCGATATATTTTCCTTTTACTTTGTTTAAATGTTAAAAGATTTTGTTCAATCTTTACTTTTGTAGTTTATAATTATTAAAACAGGTTTATTGTTTAAATTTTATTTTCTTCTTTTTTCAGGTCCAAACGCAACCATGTCGTTCGTGGACTCATACCGAAAATTCATGGAGCGCAACAGCGGTAAGTTTTTTTTAAAATAAATTTTCCAAACAATTGTTCTAATAAGGACGCGTTCATAAATCAAATAATACGGAAGATACCAACCTTTTACCGTTTAGACAGGTAGTAAAACAAAAGTATTTATAGGTACTTCCACATCTATTAATGTTATGGTAATTCTTAGGGTCTTTGGGTCAACGTCACTCTTATATATTTATATAAATATTAATAATATCGAGGGCAGTGGAGTATAGGTAACCGTTAAATATTACTTTACATTTTGAATCAATTAAGTAACATGAATAACTACTAAGGTCAAACTTATGTTGTTTTGTCAACAGAGGTTCACAGTCCTTATCTATACTTATATATATACTCATAATATAATGTGAGTTTGTATGTAGGGGGTAATCTTCGGAACTGGTTATCCGATTCCGAAAATTCTTTCACTAATAGGAAGCTACAGTATGAGTGTCATGGAATATACCGTACGTTAAAAAAAAAAAATCGCGTGGACGAAGTCGCGGTTAGGAGCTAGGTTTTACCCAACTACGGCGAAGCAAAAAGGAGGGTTATGATTTTGACCGTTATGTATGTATTTTCATCTGTTACCTCATAAGTTCTCTACCTACTGATTCGAATTTGACAAATGAGGTATCATTGGAAGCGTCTTGATCGTTCGCTGGTGATATATGGGCTATGTAACTTCACATTAAATGCAATATGGCGCCTTCTAGAGGACAAAGTCATGATTTCGTTTTTATTATGTCTTATTGGGTATCAAATGAAAGGGCTTGACGAGCGCATAACAAATATGTATATATATCATATTGTCTAAGTAAATAAGTATGTTTAAATTGTTAAGAACAAGCAAAAGTGAGACTGTGCTACGTACGGCGCGGCTGTAAAATGAATACCTATTATACAATAAAACCTAAAAAAAAAATCTAGCTGCTCTGAAAATATTTTATCACGAAATTATAACTCCAAAATAATTTAAATAAAAAGTAAATTCACAAACTAAAATCCGACTTCTGAAAAATCACGTTCTAAAAAATATGGAACAAGAAAATATGTCAGACAGAAATCTAGACATAGGTACAAAAATGGTCAAGGTAAAGCCGTGGTCGCATGCCATTATAGTTTTGTAGGTGTACAGGCATGCGACTACGGCTTTACCTTGACCATTTTTATTTTTAATATTTTGAGCCAGCGTTTGCTTGTTCCCGATGCCCATTTTTAGACTCAATATAGTCTTTATTAATATGGCGTAGATAATTTTTATAATTTAAATTATCATTAAAAAGTTATGGCTGGTTATTAAATTATAACAGCCGTAAGGTTAGATCGTAGATTAACCTACGCTTTTCTAGATCGGTCGGTGGATGGGTGACCATCCAGTACATATCGAGACCCCTCCGAGGCTCGGAAAGCTCGTTACACTGCTGGTCCCGGCTGCTATTTGTAGATTTTTGACAGTCTTTACCGGTACTCAGAAACCCGCAAGTCTGACAATCAGTCTTACCCAGTAACTGGGTTTTAGAAGTCAGATAGGCTGTCGATTCATGTAAAATACTGGTACTCGATCAGCTGAATCCGGTTAGACTGGCAGTCGCCCTCAAAATAGTTGAGCAAAGGCAGATGAATAAAAATTAGTATTTTAAAGCTTTTACCTATTCAATATGAAACTAAAGATAAAATAACAATCGAATCTCTTACAAAACACCATAACAAAATCATGACATTTACGAAATAATGCGATAAAAAATTGTAATCGACGTTTGTTGTTTGAAATCGAATTAGTTAAAGATATTATAATATTAATTGCTACAACACGTTTATTACACACATTATCATGAATGTAATTTCTTAAAATAAACGGTGAATTATATTTATATGTAGTAATAATAATTATAAACAAATAATAAACTTTACAATGTCGCCCATGGGCATGTGCCCCACCCGCATTTTTTTGAATATTTATGAAAAATTATCGAAAAGTAACTTTAAAAGGGGATCTTGATTTTTTATTAAATATTTTTTTTCTAAATCCCTATTATTTTATGAACTTACACTTATTTTTTTTTAACATTTTTTTTCTAAAACAGTTTTTTTTTCGCAAAAAATGTTTTGACCTCCCTTTTTATTGCATAGTCGATATATTTTAATAAAAATGATAGTTAATCCGATAAAATATCTCATAAGCTTTTAGAAATAATAATCAGAATCCAAATCAAGCCAATAACAGCGGAGATATGGCAAACGCTACTCAAAACATAAACAAATTGAATAAAATGAAAAATATTAAAAATAGACCCCCCTTTTAAAGTTATTTTTCGATAATTTTTCATGAATATTCAGAAAGATACGGGCAAGCACATGCCGATGGGCGACAT
Organism: Omphaloscelis lunosa; assembly: GCA_916610215.1. Classification (NCBI taxonomy): domain Eukaryota; kingdom Metazoa; phylum Arthropoda; class Insecta; order Lepidoptera; family Noctuidae; genus Omphaloscelis; species Omphaloscelis lunosa. Next base: position 3,050,169 of record OU744252.1, read on the forward strand.
TGTATACGCTACCCTCGTGGGTATCTACAGCATCTATGTGTAATGTGTGGTCATATTTAAGGGTGCTGTATAGGTCATCAAACTGAACAACTTTCTTTAAGGGGCCAATGGCGTAATCGTGGAAAAATAATCGGCCGTTCAATACGAAACTTCAATATCTACTCGACCCAAATCTAGGTGTTGGTCCCATGAAGAAATTTGTTCAGTTTGGTGGTCTGTACTACACCCTTAAATAATCACACATTTCTGATAGACGCTGTATAGTAACGTACAGTTTAACTATTTTTAGGGTTCCGTACCTGAATATGAAAAAAAAAACGAAACCCTTATAGTATCACTCGTGTGTCTGTCTCTCTGTCCGTCTGTCAAAGCCAATTTGCTCCGAATCTAATGGACCGATTAAGTTGAAATTTGGTATGCATATGTATTTCTGTGACGTGTAACGCAAATAAATTAATTTTGAATATAGGGGTCACTTTTGGGGGGCAAATAAGAAAATTCAAAAAAAGTTTTGCTAACAGTACCGTATGACATATCAAATGAAAGGGCTTATTGCGGGAATCTTAAAAATATGTTTTATATAATTTTAAATTAAATACTTATAAAGATATTTAAGAAATTCTATGAAAATTGACCATTCGCCCCTTATCTCCGAAACTTTTGGACCTAAAATTTTGAAAAAAAAAAAAACATAGTATAGCTCTTTACTCATAGATTAAAGGAATACCTATAAGAAGTCTATGGTCTTAAAATAACATGGTAAATCTCTCAATATTGTGCGTACAGCATTTGCAGTTGAAATGTATGGGAGAACGTTTATTTCAACTACAATGTTAAGTTTGTATTTGGGGTAAATTCATCCCAACTACGGAACCCTTCATTGTGCGTAGTCCGACACGCACTTGGCCGGTTTTTTTTAATGTCCCTCGGGTATCATCGGATTTCCGAATAAAAACGAATGAAACAATTAAGGATAATTTAGTAATCAAATTATCAGGCATAAATGTGTCGAACACTTCCGACGTTTGGCTCCCAGACTGGAGCGGGCCGTGACTGCGTTGAAGCGGCTCCTGCCTAATCTAGGGGATCCAAACGCCTCCTGCCGGAGGCTCTACGCGGGGGTCGTGCGGTCCATGGCCCTTTACGGGGCTCCGGTGTGGGCGCGTTCAATAAGGCTGCGGCCAGCCCGCCGGTTGAACGCGTCCCAGAGGGTCATGGCCATCCTGCTGGCCCGAGGATACCGCACGGTCTCCTGCGAGGCGGCGAGCCTCCTTGCCGGATTACCGCCATGGGATCTGGAGGCAAAGGTCCTCGCGCACATTTGGGAGTGGCGCGAGGAGGCGAGGCGCCGGGGCTTAGCTCCGCTGCCGCGAGAAATCGCGGCACAGGTGACAGAGCTCCGGCGGGATCTCATGGCGTCATGGAGAGTGCGATTGGCAACCCAGCGCTGAGCACGCCACAATTGCGGCGATAAGACCCCTCTTTGAGGAGTGGCTAGAGAGGCGCCACGGCGTCCTCACCTTCCGCCTGACGCAGGTCCTCACCGGACACGGCTGTTTCGGGAGGTTCCTGCACAGGATAAGGCGGGAGGAAACGCCCGGGTGTCACCATTGTGTGGATCGCCCGGAGGACACGGTGGAGCATACGGTGGAGGTTTGCCCAGCTTGGGCGGAGCATCGCCGTGTCCTCGTTGAGGTGATCGGCGGCGGTGATCTCTCGCGTCCGGCCCTGGTTCAGGCCATGGTACGGAGCGAGAGGAAATGGGAGGCCGTCACCTCCTTCTGCGAAGCGGTAATGCTCGTGAAGGAGGAGGCGGAACGCGTGAGGGAGAGGCAAATTTCGCGCCCTCACGCCCCTAACCGCCGCAGGAGGAGACGCCCAGGGCGTCGGGAATCGCGAGGCGATTTCCGGCCACCGTAGGCGCGGGCTTGCAGGCGGTGAGCAATGGGTGGCTCACCGTCCGATAAGGACCAGGCCCGGGTCGACGGCGCGTTGTGTTCCACGCGCGCCTCAAAGAGATGTCAGCAAAATTGAAGGGGTCCACTAGGGCCGATGCCTGCCGGGGTTGCGAAGAAAACCGAAAGGGAGATCGTGGCCCCCGGCGACAGGGCAACCGAAGGAACACGGGTGGGTTTTAGTCAGTAAGAGTCTGACACGCCCTCCCGCTCCGACCAAAGCGGGAGAAGTTATTTGATGATTTCCCACCCTCAAAAAAAAAAGGCATTAATGTGTGAATTATGTTTAAAATAATTATAAAGCACTTGTGTATATTTCCAAACCTAGCTAAAACTATAAAGAAACTAAAATATGGCGTCGAACAATGCCTTCGCATCGCTGACTTTAGACTGAATAATAATAAGTTTGCATAATAAAACTAACTAAATTATCATATTTTTTTCTTATAAACGAAAACAAAAAATATTTATAATTATCGACCGACGCGAGGTCAAAAAAGGTCCTATCTCAGCATAATGCTGCGATATTTTAATAATAAATACCGCAGCGCCTTATTTTTATTTATTATGCTTATACTTATGGGAGCGTATATATAGTTTTGGTTGCCAAATACCTATCTTTTATTTTATGTTAAGCGGTTAAAATAATTATGATATGAAAATAATGGGGTTACCAGAGTCTCAATGAGTTTTTGGAAATTATATCCATCATGCAAACATGTGCTTATGATGTACTAGTTGCTGGAACTTAATTATTTTTCTAAAATAAAAGTAGCCTACATAATATAACATCAGCTATCTGCCAGAAAATTCTGAAAAAAAAAGCTGGAAATACCGTCTAAATCGGTCCTGTCGTTTCAGAAATTTTCCGGAACAAATAGATAGCAAGACAAAAATTAACAAAAAAAAAAAAAATTAAGTATAAAAGTAATAAAACTTTCAAATATATGCTTTTTGTAAAAAGCTGTTATTTTGATATTCCAAACAGACACTTCAAGTGACTATAGATGCCTTTTGTGATTGATTTTTTTTTTTTAATTTTTTTTTTACATTATATGCAGCGGCAGCGTATAGATTTGACCATGGTCAGTATAAAAAAGCTCTAAAAATTATGTCACAAAATTAATATTATTATTAAATTATTATAATAATTTTGATGGAACAAACAATTAATGCGGGTAGCATTAATTGTTTGTTCCATCAAAATTATAATTATAATACAATACAATAAATGCAAATTATAAAAAAATGACTTATTGCTATATATTGTTATAACTTCAGCCCACAATTTTGTTCGCGTGAAGTTTCAGGGCTTGAGAGGTTAACATTGAACATATCGCCTTTTTTTCCTTTTTTTTGGTCGGGAAATTGTCAAATAACTTCTCCCGCTCTGGGCGGAGCGGGAGGGCGTCGTCAGACTCTTACTGACTAAAACACACCCGTGTTCCTTCAGTTGCTTGCATGTTGCCAGGGGCCACGGTAACCCTTTCAGACGAACCCGCAACCCCGGCAAACATATCCCATTACTCAGCTTTCTATCAGTGAAGATTTTTTGTAATCCGATCATTAATTCCGAGGAATCCGTTCCCCCTTCATACAAACTCATTTTTACAAAACACACATAACATAACATCACGCCTTGTTTCCCCGAAGGGTTGGGCAGAGGTGTCCCTGTAGCAGGCACACCCACATTTCGCCAGTTATGTTTAAGTCCCATGTAATAGGAAGCGAGCCTATTGCCATCAACCGGGCACAAATCCAGACTACGAGCTGCTACTGAAAAATTTCAGATAGAAAAACCCAATTACACTTTGCCCGACCCGGGAATCGAACCCATGACCTCATGCTCAGCAGTAGCGCTTGCGACCACTAGACCAACGAGGCAGTCATTCGAGGAACTCATTTTTACCTCTGTAAGAAATTAAGAAAGAAAGAAAGAAAGAAAGAAAAACATTTATTTGAACACAGTTCGTGAAACACAAAACACAAATAACAAAGATAAAATAAATAATAATATTTAAAAACAACAGTGTGTGCCTCACGGCTGCGCCAAAAAGGTTCATTTCAGCATTAATGCCAGACAGATGCTGTCTGACGCTGGTTTTCTAATGAACCTATAAGAACAAGTGACGGTAAATTAGTATAGATAATTATTAAACATAAATACCTACTGTTCATTTCGCTTTTGTTTACAATATTTGTGGTCAACTTTTCAGATTAGTGAGATAGGTACAGTTTTTTACATTACGACTTAAAAGTGAAAAAAAAAAATGCCAATGCCTGCCGGGGTTGCGAAAAAAACCGAAAGGGAGATCGTGGTCCCCGGCAACAAGGCAACTGAACCAACACACGTGAGTTTTGGTCAGTAAGAGTCTGACACACCCTCTCGCTCCACCCAGAGCGGGAGAAGTTATTTGTGTCACACCCAGAGCGGGAGAAGTTATTTGTGTCACACCCAGAGCGGGAGAAGTTATTTGTGTCCCACCCAAAAAAAAAGCCTATAAATAAGTAAGTTTACTTAACCGGGACTGTGATCATTGTAAAAAAAACAATATTTACGTACAATAGCTGTGTGACCTACACGGAATAATTAAAAAAAAGTTTGAATCACTCTTTGACCGTGATCATGAAAACATGCGGACACAGCTATCTATGTCAATAACTCAACTAACATTACGCAACGGTTTACTCATTACTTAGCACACTATACATGAAAGGTACGTTGTTCTAATAAGGTTTACATTGTCATCACATGTTAAATATAAATATGTAGTTTACACAGTTACTTACTACTTTTCAGAACTACAAAGGAAAACTAATACAGATGGTAGAGTTCTCAATAGAAGAATCTTATCGACTAGGAAGCTGTTCCAACTTTTAAAACACTGCTATAAGGGCATTTCCAGATGAAGCGTTGTCTACACCTAGACTACGTTTATAATATTATTATAATAATATTGTACGACTCATAATGCAAAGCATTAGAGAGTGCTCTGCGATCGAAAAAATTGTTTTGCCTCTATCTGTAACTGTTTTTATTGTTACACTCCTGCTAGTACACAGAACCTACTTATTTTTTATACTATTGTATAGATTATGGATCATTAAATAGAGATTAATACTGTACTTTTCAAAAATTGATTTAATGCAGCAGAAACGTACATCAAAATAGTTTAAAAAAAAACAGTGGCACACCGGGAGTGCCGATAGAAGTGCAAACTTGAAAAAAATCGGCACCGCGGTAATCAACGCGTTGATGTCTTTTACTCCACGTACCGCGGCAATCAACGCGTTGATGTCTTTTTAATGGTCAAAAGGCGGTGTCATCACGGTGTCGCGAAATCAATAGTTTAGTCCCATCTCAAAAATGCCCAATGCGTCTAAAGAAGTTTTCACTTCAAAAAATTCCGTCAATCAATGTATGAAACCTGAAAACACTGTAGCTTGTGAGAAAATCAATTAATTGAGTTTTTTTCAGCCATAGGCCCATTCAGCATAGCCCTATTGAAAATGGCTTTTTTATTCAATGTAGTTTAATTATAATTAATAAAAAGCTAACTAATATAAATATCTATATCTATGTACAATACATATATTTCCAACTTCGACCCTCTTCCGTTGCCTAGTAACCAACAAAGCAAACCTAAATAGTCTTTGACAATACGTAAAGATTGCGAGGTGAGAAATTTTACCCATATTGATGGGTAAAAAAGCAGACAAAACATACTTCATGAAAAGTTGTTTAAATATTTTTCTGTTTTTAAGTGAACGTTATGAGGCGTGCACTTTTTGATAAAATATAATATAATGATATTATAAATCTATGTTTCAATCAGATTTTCTTGCACACAAATAACGCTCTGTTTCGTCTTTTGTACTAGGCTTAAAAGAAAGCGATTAATTGGCAGTTGTGTCTAAATCTTCAACTAAGGAATAATAGCTTAGTTTATACTGGTAGTTCCTAAATATTTTTACGTCTCGTTGATATTGGTATGCGGATCTATTTATAATATTATTTACTTACTATTTACAAAGTGTTTAACTAACGATTGTGTGTTCGGATTACCATAGTACTATTGGTTTTATGCCTAATGTTATTTGGGCAGAACAATCGCCAACAAACCGTATGTAAATTTTGCTATTTAGAGACAGAATGATTATTTTATGTCTAGCTATCTACTCTAAGTAATAAAGCGTTTGTTCACCTATAAATTAGTTCAGAACTGTTCATCAAATAATAAAATTTTCATTAATTTTTTTCAGTGAACTTGAAAATGTATTAAATCCGCCAACAAAAAATCTAACAACATTTTGCAGATTACACGTGCGTAACAGACGCATTATTATTCTTTTATTTACGTATGTAAGTCAGTGTACCTGTTATGGTAAAAAAAAATATTCCTTAACCTACAAGGATAATAGAAGAATTAATAAATATAATAATAATAACCCCACCGCCGTATCTCTACGTTGGCGGCGTGGTGGGGCTTGCGAGCTCTGAACTCTAGGCATGCGCCGGTAGAGTTTACTTTGCGGGAACAGGTCTGGGATAAGGAGCCAGACCAACAGAGATACAAAAACCTGCAGGGCAGCATGTGGCGAGCTGTTGGGCAGTAGCGACCCCACGGACCCTTTCTCCCGGGAGAAGTCTTGTTCCTCACCTCTGGCTTGCCTTTATTGGCTGGCTGGAGTGAACACTGACAAGGAACAGAGCTTCCACCTCATTCTTGCTTTTATTGACCGGCTTGAGTGGAGATTCGCAAGAGCAAACGTGCTCGGAGGAAGGAAGTATTCCAGTAAGATGCTGGGCATCCCTACGGATGTTGGCCATACTTCCGGGATTGCCCTGATAGCCATAAAATACCTCTCCACTCCTCATAAGCACCTCAGGACTTGTTGCCCCCTTGTCGCTACAACACTGCTAGCAACCGTTTTCGGGGGCCCATTTATGAGTGTGCAAGTCACCCTCTGCTATTTTCCGGTGTATTTTATATAAAATATTGGTCAGCAGGAGCCATGGTCTTTTCATAGTTCTAAATAACCAGTTCACTTAGCCACCAAAACCCAAAGCCCAATATGTTTTGTTTCCATGTCCTGCAATAGCCCTGCACCAATCGGGGGTTGACCTTGGATGCACTTGCATAGTGCATACAGGGATAATCGTCGGTTGGTGCCTCATTACATTTAAAATTGTCCAAGGGGCCTCTGCATGATGGCTTTGGCCCCTCGTACGCCTTACAAAGGACCAGGACCCCATGGTGCCGAGATATGTAAACACATAAATAATAATAATATATTCTTTATTTCGGACTACACATACAAGCACACACGATAAAGGCTTGGAACCGGTTTAAAAATACCGGTGAAAACCGGTTTATTTGGGTTTTACGCCGAACGTTTCTTAAGAACGTGAACGTTTTAAGAACTTTTTTTTAACCTAAATTAACCGGTTTATACGACAAGCAGCATGTCGGTAAACACGTTGCAACTTATGACTAAATATGAGGATGCAGCGCTGAATAAAAACTAAACAAAAAACCGGTTAATATTGCTCTAAACCGTTTAATGTGAAAAAAACATTTATATAAACACTCCTCCATAACAGGTTTAAAAAAACCGGTTTCTACGAGCGTAACCGCATGTAAAAGTATTTGCCTCATGTACATAATAACGGTTTGAAAATATAACTGGTATCCGAGCCTTGCACACGATCCATTTAGTGTTAGTAACAATGACTTAAACACTATGTTATTGAACTTTTACAAACTAAAACTGACGTGGCCCAACACATGTTGGCACGCGCCTCCATACCCAGTGCCTTATAAAGGGACTGTCAACTTTATCTAATAATGTTTTTAGAATTCTGATGGAGCTTCCGCGCAACCTACCCAATCCAATTATATAATTGTAAAATAAATAATCTACGCTTTTCTAAAATGTATTATCTTAAAATTCCTTTAAATTATCATAAGTATGGAAAAAATGGCCTTAATAATTATGTTTTAGCAACTGCTTAAATTGTAGGAATCGTCACTTTTTAGAGGTAGAGGTAGGTACTTTGTCTGTACAGCCAAGTTCGTAAGTGAGTTAACTTACGTGTTTTTTTTACAAAATATAATTTTATGAAGTAATATAATCTCTGCGCGAAATCCTAACTTTAATATCATAAATGCGAAAGTGAGTTTTTTTGTTTGTTACGCTTTCACGCTAAAACGGCTGGATGGTTAAAAGAGTAACGTTGGAGTTTCTTGTCCATTCTTCTCCATACGTAAACTACCTTTTGGAAGGGGCGACTAGAGTCAATTACATTATTTTGTCTATTTTGACGTTCAAAAGTGCCATACATGGGCCTATTTGAAATAAATGATTTGACTTTGACTTTGACTATGGATTGGGATAAAATTTAGCACATGAGTAGACTAGGACCTAGATTAGGACATACGATACTATTTATCCCAGTAGTACGTTCCCGTGGGATAATTTCCGACCTCCACGCGGGCAAAAGCTAGTCTACCATAATGCCCAAAGTAACATTAACGATCGATTGATCTTGTAGCCGCTCGTCAATCGATATATTTTCACACTACCGCGCTAACCGACTAATGCGAAATCATATCTAGGTAAAATTTACATAATTACATCAATATTGTGGATTGTATAAATGTTACAAAAATGTTAAGTGAATCTTTATTATTTTTTTAACCTCTGCTTTTTATCATATTAGCCTATTTGTCTCACTGTTGGAGATAAGATTCGCTTAGTTTTCTATCCATATATTATTGCACTATTTCTTATCACTTTATTAGAAAATAAAATCAATTACATAAAATTATTGACTTATCGGTGACTTGCCCGAATTAACTCGCCCGAACTTGGTGAATCGAGCATTTGAATAAATATTAGTTTTTTTTGAGGCGATTCGCACGAATTCAATTTATTTGTGAACGAATCGACAACTCCAGCAATACGCAATACTGGTGAACAGAACTGATTTGGGTAAAATATTATTAAACAAAATGAAATACGTAAATTGTACATCTCGCTAAGAGAGTTTTAGATTACAGTTTTAATATTAATTTTATGTTTTAGATTACAGTTTTAATATTATTTTTATGTATTAATTTTATGTTTCATTCTAATGCATAGTGTGCACGCGACCTGATTAGAATTGTAGTATGTTGAGTCTGTCAATATACCAATCAACACCTATGTTTCTACCTACGTCGCTTACCTAAATCGATATGTTCTTAGTCATTACACGAGCCCATTTTAATGAAAAGCCGATCAATCTAGATGCAATTTCTAGATCAATAAAAAAATAGACTTGATTATACTGCTGTCAAGTGAGAAATGATCAGCAAAAAGTCTTAATCAATTCTGTATCATTATAATTATTGATTTTCGATACAATTACTCAATTATAAATTATCAAATGATTTTTAACAGACTTGTTGCTGGGGAGTTCGTAGAGTTGTCTCCTCTTTCCAGCTTAATAATTGAAAGCGGTGATGGATGGGCTTTTATAAGTTAACTGAATCTCATAATAGAGTTTTTATTTCATTTGCTTGATTTCATTCTTATTCACTCTCCATTTCTACGTGTAACCAACTTAGGTTTCAACTCACGGCTGTTTACAAAAACGATGAAAACATCTTTGTTAATATTTATATATTTATACATTTAAATCCGATACTTTAAGGCAGTTTAATAGTTGGTGTTGCCCACATATTTATAGTCGATACGTGATAGGATTTCTAAGCACATCCTTAGTGGTAGGTCTACGCATGTCATTGTTTTGGCCCAATCTTCAATCTGCGTATGATTTGAGATCCGTTACTAAAAATCCTTGGATAACAAAAGGTGGCGTCATAAAAAAATCAGGACATTAGAGTTGTCTTTGCATAAATCCTTGGGTTACCTGGAATGTGAGGTGTTTTATAATACTGTAATAGTTTTGGCGCCTAAGTAATCCAGGAAAATAAAAATGTAGTCATTTAATTTAGTTATTTCAAATTTTACAAGGCGCACTTGCAAAGATCCGACAGTATATCGGATCTTTGCATTTTACGAACGGAAATAATATGATCAATCTTTGAATCATTTACTAGGATTTCCTTTGCAGGAGACAAATATCATCCTCCTAGCCTTTCTCAAACTAGTTTAATATCAGTATTTTACATAGAGCGACTTCCAACAGATCTAACTACTTACTACCACTCGCCTTCATGCAGTTTATACTACAAATTTTTCAGCTGTCGGTTCACAGGAATTTGTGTTCGAAAAACTAGAGTTCGGTTCAAAGTCAAAGTCATATCATTTATTTCAAATAGGCCCATGTATGGCACTTTTGAACGTCAAAATTTACAAAGTAATAGAATTGATTCTAGTCGCCCCTTCCAAAAGGTTGTGTTCGTATGAAAAAGAATGGGCAGGAAACTCCACCGTTACTCTTTTAAAATGTTTTACAATAGTTTGAATAAGTACGTACATTAGTTAAATAATTATATGTGAAGACGATGCACCTAGAATAAAATTACTATACAACAATAGGTAAAAAGAATTAAAAATTAATGGTTCCATCCAGATTAATCAATCTAAGATTACGTCTAAGGAAGGCGGAAACAACACCTGTTGATTACAATAATAATCATATTTGTGTGCGTGACGGCGCACAGGCGCATGTTCGGTCCTATTGTTATGGTCATTTGTAGTGATGCCATATTGAGTCATATGATTTTGTCGTAAACCAGAGGTTGTTGATTGGTTCGTACTTGATAATAACAAAGACAGTGTTTTGATTATTAAAGTATTACTCGGTATCTATCCATCTTGTATACATGGCTACATATCAAGCTATAAATTTCCAGTAAAAGCTGACCTCTCATTGTACAGAAATCCTGTGCATTGCGAAATCAGCTTGTCGGCTGATATGTAGCCGTGTGTACGTATTTTACTAACTGCATTACATTAGTTTGTTCGGTTGAGTTTTCTAAGGGTGTAGGTGCTCCACTAGCGCCAGGTATGTAGGTATTGATCTAGCCAATGAGTTTTTACTTTTTGTAACAGAAATATTAATAGATATTATAATCTTAATTGAATTCGTATTTATATTTTTAATTGGTTGGTTTTACATGCCGTCCAGGAATATTTCTCGGGTTGCGAAGAAGTCCGAAAGGGAGATCATGACCCCCGGCAACATGGCAACTGAAGGAACACGGGTGGGTTTTAGTCAGTAGGAGTCTGACACGTCCTCCTGCTCCGCCCAGAGCGGTAGAAGTTATTTGAAAATGTCCCACCCAACAAAAAAAAAAGGCATGCCGGTTTCCTCACGATGTTTTCCTTTATAGTTTTTAGGGTTCCGTACCTCAAAAGATAAAAACGGAACCCTTATAGGAACACTCGTGTGTCTGTCTGTCTGTCCGTCTGTCACAGCCAATTCACTTCGAATTTAATGAACCGATAAAATTGAAATTTGGCGCACATATGTATTTCTGTAACCCAAACAAGGACATGTAATTTAATAAATTAATTTTGAATATGGGGGTCACTTTTTGGGGGCAAAGTGGGAAATTAAAAAACAAGTTTTGCATACTGTACTGTGTGGCATATCAAATGAAAGGGTTTATTGTGAAATCTCAAGTGTATTTTTTTATAATTTTTAAATAAAAATTGTTTTAGAGATATTTAAGAAAATTGATGAAAATTGACCCTTATCTCCGAAACTACTGAGCCTAAAATTAAAAAAAAAATACAGAGTATTGTTCTTCATTCATAGATTACAGGAAAATTATAAGAAGTCTAAGGTCTTGAATGTAATTTTGATAAACATAGTCGCGGTTTGTGCACCATCTCTTCTTACCAATTTGTACGCCACGATACGCGGCTGAACATGATAGAATATTTCTGTATTTAATATCTTGCATGCAATGTATGTACACCATGTTTATACAAATAAATAAACTTACTTATTTAAAATAACATGGTAAATCTCTCAATATTGTACGTACAAACTTACATTTACAGTTGGAATGTAAGGGAGAACTTTTGTTTTTCAACTACAATGTTAAGTTTGTTTTTAGGATAAATTCATCTCAACTACGGAAACCTTCATTGTGCGTAGTCCGACACGCACTTGGCCGGTTTTTTTTTTAAGCAAGTGATAATAATAAACAATGAATCCGAAAAATCACGACGTGCGTGTCATGGGTGAGACGAGGTCTTTGCACTAATGAAAACCTGATTATCGAATGCTTTTTTATAAAATCTAGTTTTTTTTTTGTCAGTTAGGTACTCAGTTTTTAGGTTCGAAACAGGTGGAACAAGATTTTGGAGAAAAACAAAAACAGGTTTATTTTATTTTATTTTATAGTGTTAGTATGGAAATTAGGCTAACGTAACTATAATAAATACTGACATGTCATATATCAATATCAATAATATCTAGTAAATACTTATTGTTTTTGGTAACTATTTAAGTTTCCAGTTTAAGTAGGTATAGATTACCTAGGAAAAATTATGAAATCTCCAGCACAATGGTGTACATGAAATATGAATTAATCCATGCAATCCGAATGTACCATCGGAAATCGGAGCCATCAAAGTGCAGTTGTTTAATTAGTTCATCATCGCTTCCAAACAAACTTATTACTGAATGCCGTATTTTACTGCATTCGGAATTAACTTATAATTGGAAGGGAAGCGTATGAAAACTTTAACCAGTGCACTTGTTGGAAATAATTCGATAAAAATATAGGTTGGAATCGAATGCTTATGAAATTGCAAATCTATGTGACTGAGAATTTTTCACTTAGATAGTGCGACTTCTGCTGTTGCAACTAGATGACTCAGTTAATAAAATGCCTTTACTGTTGCCGTGACGAATTTATTCTGTTACGTGCCACCGCCGATCGCACGCGTGCCATTGGCACAAGAATAAAAAACCGACCAAGTGCGAGTCGGCCTCGCGCACGAAGGGTTCCGTACCATTATCTATAAAAACGAGCAAAAAAATCACGTTTGTTGTATGGGAGCCCCCTTAAATATTTATGTTATTCTGTTTTTTATAGCGGCAACAGAAATACATCATCTATGAATTTCAACTGCCTAACTATACGGTTCATGAGATACAGCTTGGTGACAGACGGACAGACAGACGGACGGACAGCGGAGTCTTAGTAATAGCGTCCCGTTTTCCCCTTTGGGTGCGGAACCCTAAAAACGAGGTCTTGTGCTATTGGTTCGCCATACCTGGTTTATGAAGTGTGTTTTGGGTTTACAGAAACGGCCCAAATACTGGATTCGTGCCCACTTAATGTCAAAAGGCACCGCTTATTATTTATGGTGGTAAAATAAAAATAAAGGAAAGATAAATACATAATTTAGTATCGACATACAAAATTGTAACTAAAAAACCAGACCACGCACAATGAATGGTTCCGTAGTTCGGATGAATTAGTCCCAAGAACAAACTTAACATTGTAGTTAAAAAAAAAAATGTTCTTCCATAAATTCGAATTGCAAATGTAAGTTGGTCGATTATTAGTCGGAGAGATTGTGGGTAAGTAATAACAGCCACACGGGTTGATTAATCAGGTTAAGCCTGAGTTGGTCCGTGGTTGGGTGACCATTTTTACATACCAAGTCTACTCCTCCGTGCCTCGGAAAGCACGGTAAGCCGTTGGTCACGTATATTGGTATTCAGCTGCATCCGGTTAGACTGAAAGCCGACCTCAACATAGTTGGGAAAAGGCTAGGCAGATTGATTGATTCCAAATTACAGCTTTCTAGTTTCTGAGCTAAGCCGCGGACAGACGATCAGAGGGTCGGACCTTAAAACAAAGTAAATAAAAAAAAATAAAAAAAATAGTTCATTCACAAAATAATAGTTATTTTGTGCTTCACGACTGTCTGTTTTTTTTTTTTAACCAATGAGTACTGAGTATGACTCTCGCTCATTTCCGATATTGACAGAGTGAGATGGGTCATTTTGGTCGGTGTGGGGCCAACGCCTTTGTTCTTGTTTTCAAATCTAAAATCTCTACTGTAGAGAAAATTAAATTATTATTTTATGATTTAAATTTGCATACTTAGCATATTCGTAACAAAATTTTCTGTTCGCGTTGGTATTTTCATAAATAAATAACAAAAAAACAATATAGTAAAAATATATATATTTTATGCACTAGAACATATACATCAAAAAATTATTATACAATAAAATTCTTGTAATCTTGAAAACTATCGTCATCTTCCTGATGAACTTTCTGCAGATACGTCAATAATAAACTGCTCTAACATATTTTCTACATGATTGTCGACTCCGTACATTTTGTTTTGGTCTTGGTTATCACATGACTAACACATGACGACCACTTTTGTCTATACACTTTAGCTACTCCTTGTAACAAAAGAGTTCGAACTACATCAATTTTATAACTTTTCATTTTTTTTACTTTTGTTATTTCATAAGTATTTGATTCCAACCCATATTTTTATCGAGTTATATCCAACAAGTGCACTGGTTAAAGTTTTCATACGGTTTGCTTCATGCTGTACCGTCATCGAACTTAGGCACTTTGTTCGACGACACTACCTTCCGCATTGCTGCTTCCCTGCGACTAGGAGCTCCTTGTTGTTCTCCTTATCGCTGTCACTGTGGCAAAGTTGTCAACAGCCTCGGACACCACGGCCTGTCTTGCAGCCGAAGTGCGGGTCGCTTAGCGCGGCATGCAACTTAAATAACTACTATAAATGAATAAATGTTTATTACGTCAAAAGTAAAGTAAATACAATAAAAAAATTAAACAACTGCACTCTGATGGATCCGATTTCCGATAGTACATTCGGATTGCATGGATTAATTCATATTTCATGTACACCATTATGCTAGAGATTTCATAATTTTTCCTAGGTAATCTATACCTACTTAAACTGGAAACTTAATTAGTTAACAAAAACAATAAGTATTTACTAGATATTATTGATATTGATATATGACATGTCAGTATTTATTATAGTTACGTTAGCCTAATTTCCATACTAATACTATAAATTAAAATAAAATAAACCTGTTTTTGTTTTTCTCCAAAATCTAGTTCCACCTGTTTCGAACCTGAAACGTGAGTACCTAACTGACAAAAAAAACTTGATTTCATTAAAAAAAAAATCTTTAATCAGATTTTCATTAGTGCAAAGACCTCGTCTCACCCACGGCACGCACCTCTGACTTTCCCGTCAAGGAGTCGGTCAGTCAGAAATATGAAGCTAGTTGCCCATTCCAAAGCGCCTTTGGAGAAGAGCGCACATTTTAATTTTAATTGACGTCTTGCTGAATAATATAATAATATTATTATTATATTGACCTATTATTGACCTATTATCACACATACATTCCTGCATTATAAGTAATATGTATTTAAATGAAGCTTCAATAGCACCGACTTTGAATTTTATTTAACCCCAAAGGTCTTGATTTTGACTAAAACTATGTAAAAGACTCATAAATTTAATGTTCCTTTTGGGCCTTTTATTAGTTACGGCCGAACTTTAAATAATATTGGTTTACTAATGTTTCGTCAAAACATTCGCATAACAAACATTTATTTAGCAAATGCTTCTCTTAAAAATTTTTTCGCATGACCTTTAATCATTTATTCATTTTTCCTTTAATATTTAGATAATTTTGGAAAAATCACGTTTATACTAAATATCATTTTATAAAAAAAATTCTGAACCAGTCACAAAGTGATCATGGTTGTATTTTCCATTTGGGCCAAATAAACTGGCAAGTTCTTTAAACCTACTAAAGTATTTTTTTTTCTATATCTTCTAGTCGTTTTTGGCGTAGGGGTCTTAGTTCTAACCTAACCTGACCGATTTTTTTGCAAATCAAAATATTTAACCTAATCTAACTAGTTCGGTTCCGAATAGCCTACATTTTTTTTTTTCATTTAGCATAAATTTTTTAATTTTTTTTATAAACAAGTTTTTGTGGATTTATAAATTAAAATTACTCTTTTGCCTAATTAATAAGTTTCATTTTTGGAAATGGCGTAATGCAATATGTAAAAAGTTTTTTTTCCAAAGTTGTTTTGTTACATAACGTGAAATAAAAATGAATAAAAAATGCAATTGAAGTGGATATATTTAGTAACCTGTTCCGCTAAGCTATTTCTAAAGAGTCTTAAAAAGACACTGAAAGAAATCGACACGTGTTTCACCTCTCAACGGGGCGTCTTCAGGATGACGATTGACTTGTTGCGAACTCGAACATGGCGTGTTGCCACACCAAGCACCAAGCGCAGAGAGAGAGTTATCTAAAAAATAATTGTTTGTCAAAATAATTATTTAAAAAAAAAATTAATTATAATAATTTTAATAATTAAAATATTCATTATTATAATAATTATATACTTATTAAAAAACAACTGAATTATTTGGCAAACTTGTTGTCTATTTAATGAAATAACAAATCTTGTTTTTGCTAATCGTTACTTGTCAAGTGAAAATTTGTAAATTAATTTTTGGTGAAATGACTGGACACCATTAATAGTCTTTTGCAAAATAAAACACAAAAAGCACGCATGTAAAAAACATGCAATGCGCATGCACATGTAATGCATGCATTACGGCTGTTAAACAAACTTATAATGCTTTTTAGTATTAATACATTAATTCTAAAACTGAACACGTTTTATTAAAAAATTATAAAC
The DNA here is from genome assembly GCA_916610215.1 of Omphaloscelis lunosa. Classification (NCBI taxonomy): domain Eukaryota; kingdom Metazoa; phylum Arthropoda; class Insecta; order Lepidoptera; family Noctuidae; genus Omphaloscelis; species Omphaloscelis lunosa. Next base: position 3,066,835 of record OU744252.1, read on the forward strand.
GATATTATTATTAAAAAATATATAAAAAAGCTTAGGTATCAAAGTGGACCAACCATATCAAGTTCTTGAATAATGAACAAAACCGGCAATTTATGGATCTATTTTACCGAAAGACAGCGTAGGCTTAGTGGTTATTAAAGTCCTGTTAGCACCCATTGTATGCAGGAACCTAAAAATGAACCTGGTAACAAAATACTTATCCAAAACGATATCTTCTTTCCAGATCCTCGGACAGAGAACTGGTGGCTGATGTCAGGACCAGGCCCTCTGCTGACCATCCTTGCGACGTACCTCTACTTCTGCAACTCAGTCGGCCCCAAGTATATGAGGGACAGGAAACCTTATGACTTGAAGAATGTCATGATACTGTACAATGTTTCACAGATATTTATGAGCATTTACCTGGTGTATGAGGTAAGTTTTCTCTATACATATAGAAATAAAGTTGGATATTAATTCTAGTAAACCAGATCTCCTTATTAACAGCTGCAAGAATGAAAATGATGTAAACAATCACGGTTACAAAACAAATGAGTGATTCGAAGATGAGGTTTTAAATCACACGTTCATGAAATAACTTATTCATACATATTGCAATACAATGCTTTAGGCAGATAATGATACGCTCCCTAAAGTAACTAGCTAATATACTTAGTTTAAGATCACTCGTGTTGAATTCATATCCTAATACTCATCAATTTCATTTTACTGTTACAGGGTTTAGTCTCCGGATGGTGGAACGACTACAACTTCTCATGCCAGCCCGTAGATTACTCGGACAGTCCCAAAGCTCACAGAGTAAGTAAAAGTACCTCTTCTGAAGACTTCTGTTTCATAAACATCCACCTCATGTTTATCTCCACATTGTTTATTATCCGTATCCAGTATCCAAACTGCTTCAAGAACCGACTGGACTGATTAAATATGTATTTAATCTGTCCAGTCAGGCTAATTAGCTGATGCGTGTGTTTTAAATAGCTTGGATCTCCAAGCTATTTAAAATACACGCAGATTAAATAGATATTTAATATTATTTGATAAGACTCACTCAGATATCAAATAATAATAATCTTCATTTCCTGTACTTATAGAGTCTAACGGGACCCTGCGAGTTGGTTTCGGTCCTTCGTATGCCTAACCAAAGGTCCAGGACCGTCTAGTCCCGAGATATGCAAAAAGATTCTATATAATAATAATAATGCCGAATAAGCAATGTTGCTTCGAATAAGTAGAGCGTTAAAAAACGTTGTCTTCCATGATTTTTAACATCGTACCATGGATTCAGGATTTATGAACGTTTGAATGTCGTGCATTTGTTGATAGCTTTCTTAATACTTTTTGCAGATGGCAGCAGCAGTATGGTGGTACTTTGCAGCCAAGGTCATTGAACTTCTGGACACAATCTTTTTCGTTTTGAGGAAAAAGAACAGGCAGATCACATTCCTTCATCTGTACCATCACTTCATGATGCCCATCTGTGCTTGGATTGGCGTCAAATTCTTGCCAGGTACGTTGAAATCTTCTTTGCTCATCTGCTAATGATTTAGATGATAAATAATATTTCAGAAGAATAATGTATTTCGAATAGAGAGAGAGGACTATGTTTAACAGTTGACAGTGAAAGGCTGAATATTGAGTGATTGTTGATGGTGCTGAAGATGAACCTGGGATCTGAAAACCATGGTGATACACGTACAAAAATATGTATGAAACTAAAAAAAAGTATTGACATTTTTTAATAGATCGTTATGTATTATTCCAGGTGGTCATGGAACTCTCCTCGGCGTGATCAACTCCTTCATCCACATCATCATGTACACTTACTACCTGATCTCTGGTCTCGGACCACAGTACCAGAAGTACTTGTGGTGGAAGAAGCACCTCACCACTATGCAGCTGGTAAGTTAACGCATAATTCTGAATCTAGTAATACTCATGGTCCCAACAGAATACTAAATCGATTGGAAACTAATGATGCTATTAATTTATCATATTCATCATAATTAATTATCAAAGCCCAGTTCAAACGTTTGGACCTAGTAAGCGAAAAATTTTGAAGTTTCTTATTAGTATTTGAGGAATAAGATGGATTTGAAATTCCAAAGAAATTGCAAAATGCTAGTTATATATACATTATATGCATACACAATAATCTGGAGAAGTTATAAAAACAACACTGATAAATAATCGATATATTACTGAACAAAAAAGTCAAACACGAGCGCAAGCTTACCAAAACCTTTGCTTTTAAAAAAGACACGCTTGCAATAATTCGGAAATTAGAATGAAATTGAATTAATGCAAAGCGAGTAAGCATGAATAATATTAATCTGAATGATTTTCAAAGTGGAGAATGTGGAGTATGAGTACATATTAATTTTCCTAAGGAAACAGTATGTTTTAAGATAATGTTTAGTCAATAAAAAATGTGAGTGTTGATATGAACTTCCGAAAACTTAACAAATGCCATAGTAATGCATCAATGAATGACATAATATATGATGCTCCAAAATTATGAATGTTGCTGTTTTGTAATTATGTTGCTATTTAACATCCAGCTCAAATTCTACAATTAATACGAAACATAACCAGGTTAATTTATTCTAACCTCAACTGTTTTATCTGAAACTTTTTTACATGACTATTATGCTCACCTATGTCATTTTCCTTTTTCAGATCCAGTTTTGCATCATCTTCTACCACAACTTCACAGTCATGTTCTGTGACTGCAACTACCCTAAGGGTATCAACTTCTTACTCTCCCTCAATGCTGGTCTCTTCCTTTATATGTTCGGTAACTTCTACTACAATAACTACGTCAAAAACAGAAAAGCTGCTCAAAATGCCCAGGTCATTGCAAATGGAAAAGCGAAAGACTGCTAGTACAAATATTTGATAATTGTGATTGTTTAAGTTTTGTTTGTTGAAACTGTCTTCTGACTGGATTTTGCTGTGTGATAGATCTATGTGATTTGTATTTTGTGAAATGTGTGTGTATATGGTTTTCTTTTAGAGTAACTATTTGGTTTGATAGTTTTTATAAAAACCATGAAGTACAATATTATTATGGGCTACTTGATAAATTTTTACCTTACGCTTATAAAACCTATATTTTATCGAGTTTTACTATGATGAAGTTTCATTTATTCGCTTTCCTCATCCTGAAGAGTTTAAAACTTCTTAGTCAAGACACACAATTTTCCGAATATATAGCATATAAAATAAGTATCTTAGTAGACATTCATATAGACTTCCACGATTTTTTATAAGCTAGTGACTGTATATTTGTATAAATAGTTTTAATTGTTGGTTAAGGTATAATATATTATTATATCAATGGAAACTATTTGATATTTGCCCTATTTACGACTGTTAAAATGTATGTTAATATTATGTATATGTGTAAGTTTACATTACTCGGTTAAGTTAAGAATTAAGGTTGACAGTACTTAAATCCTTCGTACCTACACCATGTATCTATCTTGATTAATTATGGCTACCATATCGTGTTTGGGCTTTATGGTTGTTCTGCTATCTCTGTAGAGTAGATAATTTATTATTTCTACTTGCGCCATTAGGAATCTCGATACTATTAATTTCTCATTATTTTTAAATCGTCTATTTAAAAGGTGGTTTTGGTGTTTTGTGCGCTCTCTTTATACAAGATTTTTTTCTAACTAGTGCGCAAACTTAAACACGTGACTTTACTCATCATTATGAACAACTTTTACTATGTGACCAAAACTGAAATCGCGAAAAAAAAATTGGCTGTTCCCTACATTTTGACGAGTTATGGGAATATAAATGTAGCGGTTTCAGGTTTGGTCCCATTGCCTGCCGGGGTTGCGAAGAAAACCGAAAGGGAGATCGTGGCCCCCGGCAACAGGGCAGCCGAAGGAACACGGGTGGGTTTTAGTCAGTAAGAGTCTGACACGCCCTCCCGCTCCGCCCAGAGCGGGACAAGTTATTTGATGATTTCCCACCCTCAAAAAAAAAAAAAAAAAGATTTGGTCCCACAATAAATTTTGTTCATAATGATGAGTAAAGTCACGTGTTTAAGTTTGCGGACTGGTTAAAAACTTATTTAGATTGACACAGTGTATGATAAGAATATTACAATTACATTTCATTAGGAACAGCATACACGACGTTAAATAAATATATACTTTAGAATTATTTATGATCCGACAAATCTGTTGATAAATTTGAATCAGATTTGATTTAGTCTGGTCTTTTGCAAGAGAAAAACTGCCTGGCAGTCTTGGTCTCCCCACGAATGTACGTATACATTCGCGTTAGTGTGATCCAGTCAGCCCCGAGGTCTGGTTTTTTAAAATGTATTTAAACTTAAATATTATGTTTTATGGACGATTTCAATGTTTCGTTTTTAAATCCATGTTTTTAATTATAATAATATCACACATAAATAAGTTTAAAAAAAATTACAAACATTTATAGTTTTGGTTTCAATACTCAAAGTTTATTGAAATGTAGCATTTTTGTAATGATATTAAATCTTATACAATAAAAACGTATTTTTATAAATGTTGAAGATTTATAATTAAACAAATTGAAGTTGGACTTCAATTACGAATACACTCAAGACTTGTTATCTTAAGAGGATCTGAAATATATGGGTAATTTTATAAAAATATTTTGTTTCTTTTCATGATTATCTGAACTGTCTTTAAAAATTCACAATGAAACCATTTCAGATAAGTTAAATGAAGGAAGATACTTCGTTCCAAAATACAAATAGCGGACGCTAGCCGCACAGTTGCTAGACTAAAGTGGAACTGGGCTGGCGACATTTGTCGCCTATCGGAGCAACAATACGCAAAAATCAACACTCACTGGATCCCAAATAGCAGGAAACGAGTACGTGGCAGCCCCAGATGACGGGATGGCGGGATGAGCTAGACTTATTCTTAAAGGATTGGCCCGCAATCGCAGTAGACCGAGAAAAGAGGCCTTTGCCGTGGGACAACACATGTTTATGATAATAATGTTGTTTCATTTAATTATAAATAGAAATAGTCTTTAAAAATTCATAATGAAAATTTCTTTACCAACATCCCAATATAGGTTACAAAGGTGAATCTCGTCTCAAAGAAAACTTCAGTAAGGACATTCCAATTTTTGAATTCAAGCCAATTTCCATAGTCACAATAAAAAAAGCATTCAAAAGTCTTAACATTTAAAACACCGAAGACTTATGAAGGATTTCCGTTAAGGAACTGCAATTGCCCCTGTCCTAACAGGCATATTTAAGCAATGTTTAGACAGCGGTACGTTTCCTGATTAGAAAACATAGTATAGTAGTACCAAATTTCAAATCGGGTAGTAAGAATGATCCTTCTAATTATAGACCTATATCTGTACTACTAGCATTGAGAAAAATATATGAAAAAACGCTAGACCAGATATGTTACCACATTTGAATTCAAACGGGATTTTACATAGTCGCCAGTTTGGTTTCACGAAAGGTAGGGGGGCGTCTGACGCAGAAGTAAAACTTGATGAATGATAAAATATTTTGGGGTATCTACTTTTGATGTTGCACAGTAAGTTGAGACAGCAGATTTATGAAGGAGAAAAGTTTTTTAAGCTAATTTGTCTGCTAAGAATAATTTTGCCAAAAATCTAGCCACTTGCTGGCCTTCAGGTGATTTTGAATTAATTTTATTAGTATGTAACCATCTTTAAATTGGGCATTATATGTTGTTAAATTAGATGTCCGCCAGCTACTTTTTAACAAGTTTTGTTCTTTGACGGTCCAGTGAGCGACTTGGTCGGCCCACCCCCAATTTTCCAGGCAAGGAGTCAATTTGTCCACCTGTGCACAAGTGGACAAGTTGACTCCTTGCCTGGCAGTTGCCTGTAGTCCGATCTATTAAGGCCTTCCGCAGGTTCTTTACCGGAAGTGGCTCTGCTATGGCTCTCGCTTGCAGGTCGGGTAGCCAGAAACATTTTGTTCACTCTGGTACTATCAGGATGTATGTTCCTTTTGCACTGTTCAAATGAGTTGGTACTCTTGGTATTAAGCTGGGTGGGGGAAATGCCCAGCCCAGCTTATTATAGTCCCATGGTCGGCTGAAAGCGTCGCAGAAAATTGAGTAGCAGTCTCTGGAATCCAATGTTATGTATGATAGCGGTTTCTCTTGACGTAAATAGATCTACGTCCGGGACGCCCCACACTTTGAACATAGCCTCCGTAGCTTGGGGTAGAAGATGCTACTCTGGTACTTTGCGACCCCTCGATAGGCGATGCGCAATTCTGTTTAAACTCCCCGGGAGGTAAGTGGCTGAGAGAGTAAAATGTAACTGCTCTGCAAGTTTTAGGAACCTGGTTGTCAGCTTTAGTAGTGAGAGGGAATGTGTCCCCCCTCGTTTCTGGGCCATGCAACAAGAGTCCTGTTGTCGGACTGAATTAGTATGTGTAGAGTCATCCGCCGACTGTTTATTGCTGCAAACACAGCATACATTTCTTTTATATTTGAATGAGTTTTTTGGAATGTAGTCCACATTCCTGATAGGTAAGTGCTGTTTAATCGAGCTCCCCACCTTGAGTCTGCTGCATCCGTGGTCAAGAAGCGAGTCAAATTTGTTGACTATTGGTGTCGAGCTGTAATCTATGGCTTTCCACCATTTTAGGTCTTGCTGAACAGGCAGAAGAAGCTTTCTTCTCTCGCGTAGTCTGTTTTGATTGAATCTTTTAGAAACAGTAGCATTCTGAGACAACATAGCCGACCCCCTGATAATATACGTATTATCAGGGGGTCGGTTTGCAAAGATCAGCAAACCTAATAAACTCTCCATATTCGCCATATTTGGTCTTTGTTTTTTTATTTCGAATATTATTGTTTTAAGGACTATTTAATTAAACATATTTCACATAAATATAATTCAATGCATTTTATAATCACATTTATTTAATTTAACAAACTTATCAAACAGTAGAATTATTTTTTAACAAATATTGTTTGTTCGGTGTACTTATTCATGGTATTTTATTTCAACGAAACTGTAAAAAAAACTTTAAAAAATAAATAAAAACATCCGATTTCAAAAAAACACTACAAAGTGAAAAATAACTTTTATATTCGAAAGTCGGTGGCAAAAACGAAAATTCAAAACCAAAGACACCGACTTCTGAAACTGAAGTAACTTTTCACTTTGTAATGTTTTTTTGGAAGTTGGTTGTTTTTTTTAAAGGTTTTTTCGAGTTATTTCCAACAAGTGCACTGGTTAAAGTTTTCATACGCTTCCCTTCTTCTTAAGTTAATTCCGAATGCAGTAAAATACGGCATTCAGTAATAAGTTTGTTTGGAAGCAATGTTATATGAACTAATTAAACAACTGCACTGATTGACCAGAGATTCGATAGTACATTCAGATTGCATGGATTAATTCATATTTCATGTACACCATTGTGTTGGAGATTTCATAATTTTTCCTAGGTAATCTATACCTACTTAAACTGGAAACTTAAATAGTTACCAAAAATAATAAGTATTTACTAGATATTATTGATATTGATATATGACATGTCAGTATTTATTATAGTTACGTTAGCCTAATTTCCATACTAACACTATAAAATAAAATAAAATAAACCTGTTTTTGATTTCTCCGAAATCTTGTTCCACCTGTTTCGAACCTAAAAAGTAAGTAGGTACCTTACTGACAAAAAAAACTAGATTTTATAAAAAAAAGCATTCCATAATCAGGTTTTCATTAGTGCAAAGACCTCGTCTCGCCTACGGCACGCACTCATTATCACTTGCTTAAAAAAAAAAAAACCGGCCTAGTGCGTGTCAGACTACGAACAATGAAGGGTTTCGTAATTGGAATGAATTTATCCCAATAACAAACTTAACATTGTAGTTGAAAAACATGTTCTCCGATACATTCCAACTGTAAATGTAAGTTTGTACATACAATATTGAGAGATTTACCATGTTAAATAAATATCTCTTAAATTTCTTTAAAACAATTAATATTAAAAAAATACACCCTTTCATTTGATATGTCACACAGTACGGTACACAATGCAAAACTTTTTTTTAATCTTCCCTATTGCCCCCAAAAAGTGACCCCATATTCAAAATTAATTTTTCAAAGTTACATGTCCGGGATTGGGTCACAGAAATACATACATATGTGCACCAAATTTCAACTTAATCGGTTCATTAGATTCGGAGTAAATTGGCTGTGACAGACGGACAAACGGACAGATAGACAGACAGACCGACAGACAGACAGACAGACAGACACACAACTGGTCCTACAAGGGTTCCGTTTTTTCCTTTTGAGGTATGGAACCTTAAAAACGATGAAAGAAAACATCGTGAGGAAACCGGCATACCTTTTTTTTTGGGTGGGAAATTATCATATAGCTTCTCCCGCTCTGGGCGGAGCGAGAGGGCGTGTCAGACTCTTACTGACTAAAACCCACCCGTGTTCCTTCGGTTGCCTTGTTGCCGGGGGCCACGATGTCCCTTTCGGTTTTCTTCGCACCCCCCGGCAGGCAGAAAGATATATCTGTCATGCCTGAAAGATATTTCTCGACGGCATGTGAAACCAACTAACAAAAAAATATAAATACGAATTCAATTAAGATTATAATACCTATTAACATTTGTGTTACAAAAAGTAAAAACTCATTGGCTAGATCAATACTTATACATACCTGGTGCTAGTGGAGCACCTACACCCCTAGAAAAATCAACCGAACAAACTAATATAATGAAGTTAGTAAAAAATTTTTTTACCAAAAATAAAACCGACTTCCAAACTACAAAGTGAAATCTTTGTTGTTCGGCCGTCGGTTGTATTTTTGGTATTTTTTTTTTCACTTTTTGTGTGTTGATTTGTAATTCATTAGTTCCACTTTACCAAATGGTGCTTTTCGAGAGGAAATGCATGAGTTACAATAAAAAATACCCAAATCGCTATAGGTGTGCCTATAACATTTAAAGAGTTCCCTCGATTTCTCCAAGATATCATCATCAGATCGTGACCAAATAATAATGAGACCAACTTGGAAGTACACCCTTTCAAACAAAAAAAAGAACTTTTAAATCGCTTCAGGCATCTTCGATTAATCGGGGAACATACATAAAAATTATATATTCCGACGAACTGAGGACCTCCTCCTTTTTTTGAAGTCTGTTAAAAATAGACGTTACGCTATTCATAATTTTTCGAGTCGAAAGTCGAATGAGAACTTAGGCTGCAAGAGCGAGCGAAGCGAGCTCGGGACTTGGGGCACCCCGATTCGGACAGGTTAGGTTAGGGATGGTGAGGTAATTTTTTTTAAACCACACAGAAATAGGAGCCTCGCGAAGCGGGGCTCCGTCGACTATGCTGACTGAAAAATTATATTTAACCTATAAATTTATGAAATACTATTTATTGACTATTGAATATTTGTGAAAGGTATGAATTGAAACGTTTAGAAACTGTCACTTGATAAAATGTTTTTCTTGGTAATAAGTTTTATATTAACTAAATAATATGAGGATAAAGAATATTTGATTAGTTATTCTATGATTGAATATCAAAACATTTTTTTTAAATTTATAACATAAATCAATGATTTAAATTTATTGAAAGTAAGTATTCTGCGTATTGAAATGATTATAATATGAGAAAAAAAAAATGTGAAACGAAATTCTATGAAAATGAAAGCTATAAAACAACGTACAACCGAAATTACGTCTAACAAACGACCAGAAGGCGACCTTTTCAATGAAGTTTGTGAATACACGAATAATATTTAAATAAATAAATAAATGCTATCCAAATATTCGCCTTTGCATGATGATTTTGTACATTTGTATGTTTGTAAAAGAATTTGTGTTCTCAATAGTAGGTATCTTACTAAAATTGCTTTGAACCTGAATTAACCTAATATCACACCATGAAGCTCCATCCACCAGGTACACCATCGATGCTTAGAAGTAATATAACTGAATCGCACAGTGAATGTTATGGATTCAAATCTGGTTAAAGCATTATGCAACTAGCACCTATTGAACACCAAACTACCTAATCAGATTTTATGCTAGGAAGTTTACATTTGCACCTTACATTTTAGATTCCAAGTTGACGGACGAGCTACAGAAGGTCGCGGGGAAGACCTTGATGAGACACACAGACCAGGGAAGCATGGCACAAAAGGCAGCGGGTCCTATACTTGGCAGTGGTTGGAACAAGGCTGCCAATAATGATGATAATCTTAGATTCCAAAGCACATCATATTATTATTATGGACTTCTAAGTCCGGCGCATAATGACCAAAGTGATCAAGCTAGTCAATAAGAATCTAAAAGCCAACTTCTATTTTACTGCTGTAGTACCAGTTCAAGAAGTCTCAGCTGGCAGTGTCTTGTGTCTTAGTGGTTTTAGTATATTCATATGCTCATATAATTATATTCCCATGCCGATTTCGAGTACAGTGACTATTACTGTTTTTGACGGCTATAGCCTTAATACCTAGGACTAAAAAATAGCTATTATCTGGTTCAGATGTTCACATATTGGATGAGTAAGTGCAGATTTCACCAATGAAACTGAACGCGGTTGCGGAGCTAATCTTAACTCCGCAACATGAGACAAGCGAGTAATATAACTAGAAAACTGCGAGAGCCACTAGAAATGGTTAAAAATTTGACACAGATAGTTTCTCTCTACATACCTTGAACTGACTGTCTTCAGAGTAAGATCTTTATAGTATGACCAGTCTAACGAGTTAATATTTTTATCATCAAGGAGGCCAAAAAAGTGAGAACAATTAAGCAACAACAATGCAATACAATACAATGCTGTTAAGTCCGATGGCCGAAAATTTTCTAAATATTCATTGGTATAAGGGATATCGGTTTTACATCTTTTTAGTAAAAGAGGTGATGGACATAATTATAGTACAATAAATAGGGACCTATTAGTTCAACCAGGTTTCAGACTGGCTAAAATATACATAGGCACACATCTTTCATGAGATACTGTTTATAATGTTACAATAAAATTCCTCTCCACATACTTCAACTGAATGATACGAAATTCAAATGTAGTATAAAACGCACACTATGCAGGCTTATTATAAGTTGGGGATTACATCGCTGATAAAAATGCTTGGCTCAATGCTGGTCCTGCTCCACAACCACAACTAATTGATTAACATTAGCAAATACTGTTGGAGCTGCTGAAGATTGTAAGACCATCTTTACATTGTATAAACTCAAATCTCCTTATTGTATAGCACAGATGTGAGTACAATGTTCTAAAGAGTTACCATTTACCGGGTAATATGTCTTTCATTGACTTGAATGTGCCCTGGTGGCTGTGATTATGTCAAGCTCACTCAGAAGTCTCGCTGATGGTGGCGCGTGTGTTGGATCCCTTCTAAATGGTGCTAATCCATGCGTTGTTCGTGAACGGGCGCCGTCAGTTGGGACTGGTCATCTTAGCTGCCATGGCTTATTTAAAATTTATTTTATTTTTAAATGTTCTTTGTTTTATCTTTTTATTACGAACGCTTCTAACGAGCACGTCTTTTTATATTGTTCTAACATGTATAATTTTTGTAATATTTTTTTTTAAGTGTCCGTGCAGTTTCTTGCCCATTCTTCTCCGTAGTTACCTACCTACTACGCTTTGGAATGGGCAACTGGTTTATATTTCTGACTGACCGACTCCTTGACAATTCAAAAGCGTATGTAAATGGATTAATTGAAATAAATGCTTTGAGTTTGAGTTGAGTTTGACCCAGTAACTGGTTGTGGAGGCCGGCGAGGCAGTCACATCATGTAAAATACTGGTGTTCAGCTGCATTCGGTTAGAATGGAAGCCGACTCCAACATAGGAAAAGGCTAGGCAGATTTATTGAGATAGGTATGTATAGGTATATATACTCGTACCTTTATGATTACTGTGTGTGGAAAAAGAGAAAGGGAGACCTTTGCCCAGCAGTGGGATATTATAGGCTAAGTAGAAACATAGGTATGTAAACCGGAGCAGAGCAGCCTTCGTGTATTAGTAGCATACAATAAATGAATGCTGAGCGATGGCCGTTTTGCGTGGATGTGACACATATTTCCCCCCAAATTGTTATTTACGTTTTTTTTTTCTTTCTTTGCCGCAAATAAACGTATTGTATTTCTAACAAAAAAATCAGGAAACATTTTTTGTATTAAATACTATTATGTCATTTATAGGGTCCCGTACCTCAAAACGAAAAAAAAAAACGGATCACTTTATAGGATCACTTCGTTATCCGTCTGTCCGTGCGTCTGTTTGTCAGTCTGTCAAGACCCTTTTTAATATCAAATATTAAACGTTCAAATATGTAGATCTATGTTTCCCTGGCGCTCTAAAAAAATCAAGCTTCTAAAGTCAAGGCAATAAAAAATATGGCCATATAACCGACAAAAAATCAAAAACAACAAGGTACTTCCCGTTTACCTAGAATCATAAAATTTGGCAGGAAGCAAGATCTCACAGTCCATTTAAAGGAAAAAGTCCGTAAATCGTTAATTTAAAGTCCGTTTTTTTGAGATGTAATCTCAAAAAAAAGGACTTTAAATTAACGATTCAAATCAAATGAATTTAATTTTTTCAAATGAACTTACATTTGGATTTGGAAAATTGACCGTGACGTATATCGATTAATGGGAGTGAAGAAAGCAGTGCTCGACGCTATGGTGACCTAACACACCTTTCTCGTACTGATAGGATATGTTATACTTATATGGTAAAAGTTAAAGTTTCGAATTATAAGAGAAATAGCTATATTGAATCAGATCACTATAACTTAGAAATGGTGGAAAATGGTAAACTATATAACTAACTTAATTATTGGTAAAATGTATGGTAATGATTTTGAGTACGTGGTGTCAATAATGAGATCTGAACGCAAACTGGCCCACATTTAGGTGAACGAGCGAATGTGCATATTTGCGTTCGATGCAACTATGCATTTTCGCTGAGTGTTCGATTAACTCGAACATATTCCCGAGAGTGAGAAGAAATGCGGGATGATATATAAAGCTACATCATAATAATAATATGGTGTGTACAAAAACATTTAACTACTTAACACATTCGTTTTTAGTAATCTTAACTGGTAAGTATAAAAACATTGATAAAGCATAGTAAAAGCAAAATATAAAAGTATGTTGGTCTACTTAAGTAATTATGGTTATTCAAAACAATAACGACGATTTAAAGTTAGACTTTGAATCTTCCACAGTAAATTGTCTCATTTTGATTGCCTGTGTCCGTATTTTTGCCCTGTTTGATCGCACTATAGTTCGTGCTAGGCCAGCATTTGGCATAATTATGTAAATAAATTCTTCACTTTGGTCCTTTAGATCCCTGGCACTGAGCACTGAGCACTTTTCTAAATGATTCGTGTCTTCTGGTTGGTTTTGGTGTCAGCGAAACCGCTGCTAACTCCTGTTGACAGCGACTCTTACTGCGGCGTCGAGGCCTCGGAAGTGGCGGGATCACCGCGGTCTGCTGCAGGCGGGATCACTCGCTACGGTGCCCAGCGGTAGCCTTTCGGCACAGGCAAAATCGCCTGGTCCACCACAGCTAGAATGCTGCCACGCTTAGAGCGATCAACATCAACACGTAACAAATTACATATTGGTGGATATCATGGGGTGATATATCGTCTATTTCAGAATCACTTTTCTCCAGTTTTTCTATCGCCTCCCCCAGGCTGGTCATGGATATGGTTAGGTTTCCGTCATCAGTCTGTCTTTCGCCAGGAATTTTGATATTAATCAAGTGATTAATCAAATCAAATTCAGGCATGTAAATGGTTGGTGAAATATTCATTTGGTTGAAGAAGAAGAAGAAGAAGTCCTTTCCTTTAATAACGCACTCTTGACCTATGCCAATTACCCCGGCTTGGCTCAGTTGACTAACTGTTACATGATCGCTGCATATTATTGTGTAGGTGCCACAACAAAAGTAAAAGTGCTGAGAAGTCAAATATAATTCAAGCCATACGTTAGTGCAGTTGGCTTTTCTACTTTACATTTATTAGTTGCCGAGTTCTTATCGCAAAAACTTTCTTGCAGATCTGTAATTAGTTTTAGCAGCTGGCACATGAATGTTGGTCCATGGTGTAGACATGCCATTAGTTCCTGTGTGGACATGCTAAAGAAGGAATCTTTCTTTAGGTTGACTGCCACATATTCGGAACTTGGTATTATTGTTGTCATAATGGTGTTGGTTGCTGCCGTACAGGTATTTATCTTGTACTATTTCAAACTTTCTCTGGATTTAAGTGGAAAAGTAACTCCAATAATAAAAAAAAAACCTTCAGTAGTTTGTAAAGATACTGAAGATCAGTTTCTAAATTAGTGATTGGTAGTGTGAGTCGCTGGGTATTTGGCCATATATGGTTTGGAGCTCACGTTTAAGTTGCGTTGGTGGTAGTAAATGCATGTATGCTAATTTGACCGTGGTAAATGTCTGTTAATGCATCGAACAATGTCTCTTGAAGTCGTCTTAATCCTTGTAGCAAGCTGTTTCCAGACATCGCTGACAATGTGAAGTCATTGACGAATGAAATATTTTGTATTTTTCGTTGGAGAGCGCTCGCGTTTTCTTGCAAATCCATAAGCTTCTTGTTTATTAACTTTTACTGTTTGTTTACCTTAACTCTCTTCATAATGTTGAACTCTGCTTTAATTATAGAAGTCAGATGTTTCCATAATTTTGAAAGGTGTTTCTCATTGCGAAGTATGGTTCAATATTCTTTTCATACTGGTCTGTGAAACGTGAGTCCAACACTCCAAATAAGTAATTAGCTAAATACCCGATACCGTTGATAAGGCCTCGTCGGCGCCAACTCGTCTTCCCTGTGGCGCGTCGCCGTCTAGCGTGGACATCAAAATGCTGTGTTAGCAAAAGTTCATTGTAGTGTTCAAGTTAAAGCATAAGACCTTCATAATTTAAACACACGCCAAAAATAAATTATATCTTCCACCCTCTCGGATCAAAATGCTTTAACATAGCCCATATACATGGCAGTAAAAATCTTCAACAAATTAAAAAAGAAACTAAAATCAATAAATTTAACAGAAATTTAAAAGAATATCTAATACAAAAGTGCTTTTACTCGGTTGCAGACTACTTAGAATAATATAATTATTAAATATGATACATAAAAACGACTAGTCAAAGAAATTTCAGTCAGTCATTGAATTGGAAAAAAAAACACACGCAACAAAAACAAATTAATAAAATATTAATATAAATAAATAAAATATAGATAACAATTAATACAAATTAATGAAATATAATAATTTATATTTAAAAAAAAATAATAACTTCATGATATTTATTAAAATAACTACATAAAACCAAATACTAGTAATATCATCGATAATAATTATATTTGTTTAAGAAACTTGCAATCCAGTACAAGTACCTACTGACTGGATGCTTGTTTTGTCCAATTTATTACCTATTATGTTGCCGTGCCCTAACCGGGTTTCATGTTGGAACTTACTTACTTAAATGTAACAACTAAATTTACACATGAATGCAGTAAAGAGTTTGAGTTTGAGTTCCTGGTAATGGTGCCGGGCTTGTTGCATGATCGTATTACAATAGCTTTGTGTCAATGGTTGCACATAATTGTTCTTGATAATTTGCTATTTTATTATAGATGTTTATGCCTGTCCAATAGGGCCTATGTCGTAGTACATGACTACAGTCCATTTATCCCTGATTAATTGTGCTTTTAAAATAGGGTCTAAATAAAGCGTCTGGTTGCTTGGGAATGGTTTGACGTTGTCTAAATCGTAAGATGAAAAAATCTGCATGAAAAACTCAGTAAATCTGTTGCTACAGTTGCGATTTTTGATCTTGGTTTTCTTTTCCTTTCTGTTAATTTGGTTGCTGGTTTTTTATCTGGTTTTGATATCATTGTGTTATTCTGGTTGACGGGCAAAACGAAGAGTTTCACAATAGGGCGTTTTATAACCCCATTTTTTGTTTTTTGTAAAACCGCTCTTGTTAGACCATCGTTTCCTGGATATATGTCGACCATACGTCCAAGAGCCCATTTTCCTGGAGGTAGATTCTCATCCTGAATCACTACTAGATCTCCAATTTCGATGTTTTTCTGTGGTTCCATCCATTTACTTCGAGATGAGAGTTGTACCAAGTATTCAGTCTTCCATCGTTTCCAAAGATCTTGGAATAATTTGTTGGTTAGATGACATCTGGTTCTAGCATCTTGCTGTTTCTATTACAGTTGTTCTTGGTCTTCCTAATAAAAAATTAGCTGTTGTGAGTAAGTTTACATCATCAGGATCCTCGGATATCCCGCAAAGAGGTCGAGAGTTTAGTCACTCTTCTAGTCTAGCTAACAATGTGGTGTACTCCTCGAAGGTTAGTCTGTTGACCAATGAACCTCTTGAGATGATGTTTTAGACTACGTACTACTCGCTCTCATAGACCGCCGGTGTTAGGTTAGCTAGGTACATTCAAGTGCCATTCTATGCTCATCTCCGTTGTCTCGGTATAACCGAGATAACGGAGATGGGCCTTTCACTGAATACTTCTTGAAGCTGATAGTTAATTGATTCAGGCGTGACCTTGCGGAAATCAACTATAAAATACAATAGAAGTAGATATTTTTAGCGCTTGGTGTGGAAACACGCCATGTTCGAGTTCGGACAAGTCAATCGTCATCCTGAAGATGCCTCGTTGAGAGGTGAAACACGTGTCGATTTCTTTCAGGGGTTTTTTAAAGACTCTTTAGAAATAGCTAAGCAGAACAGGTTACTAAATATATCCACTTCTATTGTATTTTTATTGAAGCTGGTTAAATTCTTCCGGTATCATCCCGTTTGCTCCCAAGTTTTCCTTTCCTGGCTGCCATTCTGGTTAGAGCTGCGAAAAAGGCGGAGCTGCTCAGGTCTGACACAAGTTCTAAGTGAACCGCTTTCGTGACCATACATACAAAAACTGCTGTGTACCCCTCTGTAGTTTTGATTCCTCGTTCT
Source organism: Omphaloscelis lunosa (assembly GCA_916610215.1). NCBI lineage: Eukaryota > Metazoa > Arthropoda > Insecta > Lepidoptera > Noctuidae > Omphaloscelis > Omphaloscelis lunosa. The sequence goes on from OU744252.1 coordinate 3,083,871, forward strand.
TTATTAGGCTTGACCTCTACGGATTGATATGAAAATATTTGGTAGTGGTTAGTTTAAATAAATTGTTTGATCTGACTTTATATGCTCCAACCACCTCTGCGATCTTCTGGTTCGCGTGGCGCTGTTTCACTTGGTAGTCACTGGTAATTAAATGCTCGAAGGACCATGTAAAAAGTAGTGCTCGGCGCTACGGTGACTTTCACATTGACACCTTTCTCGTATAAATAGGATATGGTATATATGGTAAAAGTGAAAGTCTCGAATTATAAGAGAAACAGCTATATTGAATCACTATAACACTTAGTTACAAGAAATGGTAGAAAATGGTAAACTATATAACTAACTTAATTATTGGTAAAATGTATGGTAAAATGGTATGGTTAATAGTTTTGAGTACGTAGTGTCTTTAATGAGATCTGATCCGAACTGGCCCACGTTTAGGTGAAAGAGCGAATGTGCATATTTGCGTTCGATGCAATTATGCATTTTCGCTGAGTGAGAATGTTCTCAGAAATCTCGAAAATGCATAATGCGTATTAACTACAATGTTAAGTTTGTTTTTAGGACAAATTCATCCCAACTACGGAACCCTTCATTGTGCGTAGTCCGACACGCACTAATCTCGTTTTTTCAGTAAATACTTAACTTCCTTTTAAAAACGGTTTAAGCAAGTCATGTTAATATTTAATTAGATTCAAGGCATTAATTTAGTTAATTTAACGTTGTAATAAAATAAAAGCACAATTATTTTTTTGGTTTAGTTCTGATTTATTGATGTAACGTAAGGTTTAGTTCATTTTTCTTGAACAGAAAGAAATTGTGGGACTAGTCACAAAAATATTTCTAACGCTAAAGTTAGACATATTTTTAAGTCGAGATGGCAGTGCTTTTAGATACTGTAAAGGACACTTATCAGTATATTTTTTATGATTTGGCTGGTAAGATTTATTTACTATTTTTGGTTGTTCTAGAAAACTCCTCACTTTTAGCATACAATATGTTGCATGTCGATAAAAAAGAAATACAGTATCATTCTCCTACGCGGTGCTATGGCACATTATTTGTTTGTAACAGTATTTTTATATAAATAAATGGGTCTATCCCGCCTTTATCCTCGATCTTGTTTGCTAGATTGCAATAGGATGAGGTCATATACGGAATGAAAGTGCCCAAAATGTTATTTTATTATATACATACTAATAAAAATCGCAGCGAAGACAAAACTGTACATTGAATTTTAAAAAAGGTGTCCCCTTATTTCGCAAACAGAAATTTTATAGAATTTCGTTTCGCGGAAAATGTTTCATATGGTCTTCATATTAATATTTCGAATACTATTGTTTTAACGACTATTTTCTTGAGTGAAACATATTTCACAGAAACACAATTCAACTAATTTAAAATCACATTTTTTAACGAATATTGTTGGTTTAGTGTATTTTTTTCCATTGTATTTTATTTCAACGAAAATGTAAAAATAGACGTTATGCTATCCATAATTTTATAAGGGTACATAATATTTGAACGTCGAAAATTAAGTGTGGAATTAAAGTTGAATGAGAAAATAAAGCAAGCTCGGGACTTGGGGCACCCCGACTCGGACAGGTTAGGTTAAAAGAGGATGGCGGGGTCCTTAGACCGACCAACTTTAGATTTTAAACCACAAAGAAATAGGAGCCCCGCTGAGCGGGGCTCCGTCGACTACGCTACCTAAACAAATTACATTTAACCTATAAAAATATAAAATACTATAGACTATTGAATATTTGTCAAAGGTATGAATTGAAACGTTTAGAAACTATCACTCGATAAAATGTTTTTCTTGGTAATAAGTTTTATATTAACTAAACAATATGGGATAAATAATATTTGATTTGTTATTCTATGATATGAATATCGAAACATACAATTTTATTTATAACAAAAATCAGCGATTTAAATTTATTCAAAGTAAGTATTCTGCGTATTGATTTATTCTATGAAATGATAATATGAGAAAAAAATTATGTGAAACGAAATTCTATGAAAATAAAAGCTATAAAATATCGTACGACTCTCATAGCAAATGGCGCGATAATTTAAAGACTGCCCAGGCTTATAGGGAATATCTATGCAAACAAAATCTATCTTGTAGAATTTGCGTGATGCTGGAATATACATTCAGACATCCAAAAATTCTAAAAACTGTATTTTCGGCATTAGAATCGATCCTAGATCTCGTAGCAATCACTTTTTTTTTGGTTGTACGTTGTATCACCAAAAAAAATCACATCAGATCATCAGATCTAGCAGATATCACGCAAATTCTACAAGATAGATTCTGTTTGCATAGATATTCCCTATAAGCCTGGTCAGTTGTTAAGCTTTAAATTATCGCGCTATTTGTTATGAGCGATGAGCAATATTGCTTTATGTTTATGTGCAGGTGTACAAATACTATGCAATATTGCTCATCCCCTGGCTCGTCTTTTTAACCGACTTTCAAAAAGAGGAGATTCTATATTCATAGCGTATGTTTTTTTTTATGTTTGTCCACCGATTTCTTCGTCAATCATGGACCGATTTAAAATTCTTTTTTTATTTTTCTTGAAAGGTTATGCTTTCAAGATGGTCCCATATACATTTTATTAACTTTGCTTGGATAGTTTTTGAGTTGGGTTCAATAATCCGTATTTTTTCCCCACTTAGCATAAGGATGATATGATAACTTCGTCACTTATTTACATAGCACGTAGTGGTATTCGAATTTGTTTGGGGTAGGTACCACAACTAAAAACTGAAAAATAAAAACTTTTACAAAAAAAAAAAAAATCGACTGACTTCCAAAAATATACTACAAAGTGAAAAATAACTTTCAATTTCGGAAATCGGTGGCAAAAAATGAAAATTCAAAACCAAAGGCACCAACTTTTGTTCGGGCATATTTTTTTTTTTTTTAAACTGTATATTTCCCAGTTGGTCCCATTGTCACCAAGTCAGGATCTGATGATAGAATCCTGGAGAAATCGAGGGAAGTCTTCAAATACTATAGGCACACCTATAGCGATTTGGGTATTTTTTACTGTAACTCGTGCAGTTGCACTTGGAAAGTACTATTCTATAAAGTGGAACTGATAATGAAGACCACAGTTGGCCACCGAACTACTCAGTATTTCACGGGTTGCAATTCGTTTTGTACTTTATTAAGTTTGTCAAGTAATTTATGTTCCTCATAATGCATATGGAGAATTGGAGCCGATTGCGTAGTACCAGGAGAACTCCTCAATGATTAACGTCCCTGCATCGGGAAAGGCAATATTTTGTAAAAAAGTGATGAGCAGTTGAGATTAGGCTATTGTAACTTAGATAAGTTACAAATTGACCCATAAAAATAATATATATATAAACATGCAAATTGATAAGAGAGAAATAAAAACTGTTTTTAGGAAAAAAGTTTATCATAAATATCTTTAAAAGAATTTATTTTTAAATTATAAAAAATATGTATTTGAGATCCTCACAACAAGACCTTTTTTTGATGTGTCACACGGTACAGTATGCAAAACTTTTATTTTGTTGTGTTTATGTTCCCCATGTTCATAATTCACTTACTTACGTTACACATCCGTGTTTAGGTCACAGAAATTGATATGTGTACCTTCAACTAAATTGGTTCAGTAGATTTGAAGCAAGTTGGATATGACAGACGGACAGACAGACACACGAGTGATCCTATAAGGGTTTCGTTTTTCATTCGGACGTATGGATTATAAACGTGGACCAACCATATCAAGTGCTTTAATAATAATGAACTCAAACAACTATTTAAGGATCTATTCTACAGACAGACGATGGCTTACTAGATGTGGCAACGTGTCTCTAATTGTATACAGGAACCTAAAAAATTCAAACGTTTCCCTGGTAACGAAATACTTATCCAAAACGATCTCTTCTTTTCAGATCCTCGGACACAGGACTGGTGGCTGATGTCAGGACCAGGTCCTCTGCTGACCATCCTCGCGACGTACCTTTACTTCTGCATCTCAGTCGGCCCCAAGTATATGAGGAACAGGAAACCCTATGACTTGAAGAACTTCATGATACTGTACAATGTTTCACAGATATTGATGAGCATTTACCTGGTGTATGTGGTAAGTTTCTGTATAGAGAATGTTGCATATTAATTATGGTATTTTTTTTAAAATCACTCGTTCAATGCACTAATTTATGCAGATAATAATACGCTCCCCAATCTAACTAACTAATATGGTTAGCTTAAGATTACTTAGCTACTGTTGAATTCATGTCTAAATAATAATGGAGTCATGAAATAGAAATCGTACCAAAAGTAAACACCTTTTTATTAAATAACTATTCAACTCCTTGACAACGCTTGTCCTGACTAAAATGCTTCGCTCATCAATTTTCTTGTATTGTTACAGGGTTTAACCGCCGGATGGTGGAACGACTACAACTTGTCATGTCAGCCCGTAGATTACTCGAACAATCCTAAAGCTCTCAGAGTAAGTATATGTACCTCTTCTGAGAACTTCTGTTTCATAAATATCCACCACATGTTTATCTTCACATTGTTTAGCATCCATATCCAGTAACAAAACTGCTTCAAAAACAGAGTGGACAGATTAAATATCTCGAAGCTATTTGAAACACATGCATCTGCTAATTAGATGCTAGTGTGTCTTACCAAATAATAATAATAAGCTGTACTTATAGAGTCTAACGGGTCTTTGTGAGTTGGATTCGGCCCCTCGTATGCCTACTAAAGGTCCGGGACCCAATGGCCGCCATATACTCGAAAAGCTTAAAAAAAAAAAATAACGCTGAATAAACAATGTTGTTTCGAAATAGTGGAGGGTTAAAAGCATTGTCTTCCTTGATTTTTAACACTGGTCCATGGATTCAGGATTTATGAAGATTTGGATGTCCTACAGTTGTTAATGGCTTTCTTAACAATTTTTGCAGATGGCAGCAGGAGTATGGTGGTACTTCGCAGCCAAGATCATTGAACTTCTGGACACAGTCTTCTTTGTGTTGAGGAAGAACGACAGGCAGATCACCTTCCTTCATCTGTACCATCATTTTATGATGCCCATCAGCGGTTGGCTCGGCGTCAAATACTTGGCAGGTATGTCGAAATCTTCTCTGTACATCTGCTAATGATGGCCTCAGAGGGGTATGGTTTCAAAATAGTATATATTTCAAAATAAAGATAGAGTATTATGTTTAACATCACATCAACAATCACTTAATTGTTGATGATACTGAATGTGGTATACCAAGGATTTAATGAATTATTATTCAAACTGAAAACCATGGTGACAAACGTACAAAATACTTATGGAAATAAAAAAATCTATTGACATTCTTTTAATAAGTCGTTATGTATAATTCCAGGTGGTCACGGAACTTTCTTTGGCTTGATCAACTCCTTCATCCATATAATCATGTACACTTACTACCTTATCTCCGGTCTCGGACCACAGTACCAGAAGTACTTGTGGTGGAAGAAGCACCTTACCACTATGCAGTTGGTAAGTTGACGCATAATTCGCAATCTAATAATACTCATGGTCCCAACAGAATACCAAATCGATTGGAAAATAATAATTCAATCAATTTGCAGAGGTCTCCTATATGATATAAGCAAGGAATAAGGTGGATTTGATATATTCAATAAAATGTAAATAGCAAATTGCAGGTGAAGTTTACATTCTATGCACACACAATTATCTGAAGTAGTTATAAAAATAACACTGACAATCGAAACATCATTGACTGAATTAAACAAAAAGTCTAACACGAGCGCTAACTCACCGAAACCTTTGCTTCATTAAAAAGAAGTGCTTGCAAGAATGCGGACGTTAGAATGAAATTGAATGAAAACAAAGCAAATAAGCATGAATTATAATATTAATCTGAATAATTTGTAAAGTGTACAATTAAGTAAATAGTAATTTACCTATGGAAGCAGTATTTTTTAAGATAATGTTTACTCTATTAAAAAAAGGTGAGTATTGATATAAACTTCCGAAAACTTAACGAATACCATAGTGATGCAATAGAGAATGAAATAATTTACGATGTTCCAAAATTATGAATGAGATATGCAAACTCTCAACCCGTATAATATCCAATTCAAATACTACAATACCAAACACCTAACCATTTTATTCTAACGTCAACTGTTCGATCTGAAACTTTTTAGATGACTATTATGCTCAACTTTTCCCTTTTTTTTTCAGATCCAGTTCTGCATCGTCTTCTACCACAACTTCTCAGCCATATTCAGAGACTGCAACTACCCTAAGGGTATCAACTTCTTACTCTCCCTCAATGCTGGTCTCTTTCTTTATATGTTTGGTAACTTTTACTACGATAGCTACGTCAAACACAGGAAAGGTGCTCAAAATGCCCAGGTCACTGCAAATGGAAAACCAAAAGAGTGCTAGTACAAAGTCTTGATTATTGTCATTGTTTTAGTTTAGTTTATTGAAGCTGTCTTCTGACTGGATTTTGTTGTGTTACAGATCTTTGTGTTTCAGGTTTTGTAGAATGTGTGTGTATATATGGTTTTGTTTTAGAGTATCTTTTTTGGTTTTGTAGTTTTTATCAAAATCATGTAGTACCACATTATCAAGGGTTATTTGATAAAATTTTCACCAAACGCTTATGAAACTATTTTCTATTTTTATCGAGTTTTACTGAAATGAGTTTTTATTCATTCACTTTCCTCATCCTGAAAAATATAAAACTTCTTAGTCATAACACACAATTATTAGAATCTTCAACATATAAAATAAGTTTTGTGTCTTAATAGACTTCCACCATTTTATAGGCTAATGATCTGTATGTATGATATTTGTACGAATAGTTTTAAATATATTATTATTATACCAATGAAAACTATTTGATATTTTCCCTATTTACGACTGTTAAAATATATGTTACTATTTTTGTATACGCTATGAAAATTATTATGTATGTTGTTGTAAGTTGACCGTACTTAACCCGGCGAGCATGAGGTGAGAAAAGTATCACTTCGGTATGTGGCAGGGTATGCCATATCCAGACTTTAAATTGTGAAAGTACACAAAAAAATCTTAACTTCTCAAAAATCGACTAAATTAACAAAAAAATATTTTTCTTCCAAACAACTTTTAGCTGTAAACTATAACAATAAGATAAAAAAAAAAAAACAAAAAATAACCCTTCTTTGGCGTACAATTTCAAGAACTTGATTAGAGATCAATGCAATTTTGGCAAGAATATTTCGCGTACGCCATTCAAATATTTTTTGCACATGTGATGTAGGGTTATTTTGTTTTCCTATCTTTTGTATTTGGGCAGTCGCCACATCTTACTTATCAACATTACAGCAGTTGTAGGTGATGGTCACCTGGGTCATTAGCACCTTTTCAGTGAGAGTGCAAATCATGCTGATCACGTCTCCTGGTCTGTTTAGAAACATCTATGAAAGATCTGAGTGCCCCGAGGGTTTCTGTTTTAGTCTTGGTGACGCCTGTGCATCCAAAGAGTACACACACAACGGTTTCCTTAGTCTCCATGCAAGCTCTGCACAGAGGACTGTCCGTAATGCCTATTGTGTGAAAGTGTTTGTTTAGCGAGTAGTGTCCCGTGATGGTTCCCGTCACCACGCGCATGCTGTTCCTGTCTAGGCGTAATAGACGCCTGATTATCCTACCATCTAAGGATGCCATAGCCGCGTTGAACTGCCTGCAGCCCCGTGTCGAGGTCCACAGTTATGTTGTACATAATGCTTTTGCAAGTAGTGAAATTTCGGGGCTAAATAATGAGAATTTGTAATTAAACATGGAAGATGGATTTTAAACACAAATACATTCAAGACATGTTATTTAAAAGGATCTGAAATTTATGGGTCAATCAACTTAGCTTACGGCAGTCCACTGCTGAACCTAGGCCTCTCCCAAGCTGTGCCACAACACCTTGTCCTCCGCCTTCCGCATCTAATCTGTCCCAGCGAGTTTCTTAAAGTATTTGGTCCATCTAGTTGGGGGGCGTCCCACGCTACACTTGCCTTGACTCGTCTGCTCCACCGGCCATTGGTCTTTCGACAAACATGGCCAGCCCACTGCCACTTCAGTTAGCTTCAGTTTTTTTGAAGGGTAATCTATCTATATAAAAAATCAATTGCCGTGCATTAGTCCAGCAAAAACTCGAAAATGACTTGATCGATTTGATTATTTTTTGTTTTGCTCGCTTCAATACAGGGATGGTTTAGAAAAAAAATATATCGGAAAAACCCAAAGGAACAGCTGGAAAATCTACATTGATATTTAGACAGGACAACGTAAGTATGTAGGTAGGGTAGGTAGGTAAGTGTAGATAAATAAGTAGGTAGGTAGGTAGGGTCTGGTTAATAATTTCGACAGACACTACATCGACGGTCACTGTATTGAAAACGTTCCATCGACGGGTTAATGAATCGACAGTACCCCAAATCGAAAGTACGCTCCATCGACACTACACCAAATCCATAGTACGGTATATCGACACTACACCAAATCGACAGTACGCTGTATCAACAGTATACCATATCGATAATACGTTGTATCGACAGTACACAATATCGATGGTATGCTGAATTGACTGCCCGACCAGAGCCAGATTTAAATAAAAAAACATAAGCTTTTTTTAAAGTTTTTTATAACAATTTGTTTAAGGAGACTGTTCAAAAGTCGTCTATGGACCAATAGCGATATGGTTTTGATATTTGTGTAGGGATACCTCATCTTAACCCGTGTGCATCAGACCCAGCAATTTTGAGAAAAATACACTCTAATAATAAGCAGGCTGGATATTCAGACGGCTCGTAAGGGTAAGTACTTAAACCATTGTAGCTAGAGGAAAACATTCTCAGAAGACTCTCTTTTACTTTTTCAAAGATTTTGACCCGCATTTACAGATTTTGTAAGAAAAAAAAATACAGTCAGCAGAGAATTGGCCCCTGTCAGGCCATTGTAATTGGAAGCTCGTGCATGGTGGTGTGGCGGCATCGACATCGCCATATACGAACTACGCATCAAAGACCGTCACACAAATGCTGCATCGCGCAATTAAAGTTTACCGCGCGAACGACATATGTATATCACTATCGGACATAAATTTTTGAGTAGTTGCCCGCCAGACATGACACCCGTCTGATCGGAGGATCCCCCCTTTTGTAAAGAGGTTGAGTGAACTGTACACCCTGTTCCTCATGCCTCTAAATTGGTGACCCCGTAATAAAAACGTCAATGCAGCCTTCGTGCAACTACTTCAGCGTGACGTCATCACTTCCGCAAGCTTTTTTACTACACCACCACATACAAACTACGCATCAAAGACATGACGTCACACTAATCCTGCGTTGCGTAATTAGAGTTCACTGCGCGATCGTCGTATATACAAGATTCCGACTTTAACCGTTGGGCGGTTACCCGCAGACACAACACCCGTTTGGTCGGAGGATCCTCCGTTTTTTATGGTGGATTCTTCTACTCAGTCTTTCTCATACTTCTGACTTTGTGTATTTTTCCTTTCATTTTCAATCCATTCTTCTCTGGAATGTGCTTCCTCTTGTTATCATGACGGCCACCAGTCTATATTATAAAACTAAGAAACAACATATTACTATATATTTAAACGAAAATTGCAGAGCTATTTTCAAAACAAATAGCGTAGTCAAATCTCAATTATCTCTTTTTTTTTTAATCCTAATATATATATATATATATATATATATAATGTAGGTATATATTTTAGACTGTATTTATTTACAATTAATTATGTTTTTTTTTAATTATTATCACCTCTCCTCTCAATCAGAACACCTGCCATCTTATCTCTTTACTACCCCTGGTTGACTATGCCTAAGGCATTAAGTCCGCCTTTGTAACTTATTGTGTGCGAGAAGTTAAACAAAGTAATGCAAAATTAGGCGAACTTTTCAATTCAGTTTATAAATACCACGAATAACATTTTGCGCGCGCTAGTAGTCTGTGGACGTCATAACAATAATACTTCTATTGTGTCTCGTTTTCCGTCGGCGACACGAGTAAATTAATGAATTAATGCTATCCAATTAATATCCGCCTTTGCATGATGACTTTGTATGTTTATAAAAGAATTTATGTTCCCAATAGTAGGTATATTTCTAAAATTAGGTACTTAGAACCTGATTTAACCTAATATCACACCATGAAACTCCATCCACCAGGTACACCATAAACGTTTAGAAGTATAATAACTGAAATGTACATAGGACTGCCTCGTTGGTCTAGTGGTCGCAAGCGCTACTGCTAAGTATGAGGTCCTGGGTTCGATTCCCGGGTCGAGCAAAATGTTATTGGGTTTTTCTATCTGAAATTTCTCAGTAGCAGCTCGGAGTCTGGATTTGTGCCCGGTTGATGGCAATAGGCTCGCCCCCTATTACATGGGACTTAAAACATAACTGGCGAAATGTGGGTGTGCCTGTGCTACAGGGACACCTCTGCCCAACCCTTCGGGGAAACAAGGCGTGATGTTATGTTATGTTATGTTGTACATAGGTTCAAATCTGGCTAAGACATTAAGCAACTAGTACCTATCGATCACCAAAGTACTTAATCAGAAAGAAGAAAGAAAATTTAGCCTGGGTGCTTTCCCACACTTTCAACCAATTTTACTTCAGATTTTAGTCATGGCCGTGAAAAGTTACTTCTTGTTTACCTATCAAAATAATGGTGTCAATAAATCGTTTTATTACATTCCTATTTCGATCTACTTTTCTATTATGAGCTTCATGCAAATAAGTGAAAATAATTCTATTCCAACCAGTCCCGCTGTGAATATGTTTTTCTGTCTGCACATATTTTTTGATGAATTCGTCAGATTAAAATGTAAAAAATCCTTTATTCCATAAACTACTACAATCTAAGAAAATTAAACACGGGCACAACACATTTTATTTAATTTACGACTGCCTGTCAGTCATTAATAGTTATCGTAAAGGGAAACATTAAAATGTTTGAAAAAACCATCACGTCATTTGTAATATTTATAGTTATATCTGAGCGAGCACGGTCTAACTTAGTTGTGTTTAATATTTTCAAAACTTGATCTTGAAAAGCATGTTTCCTCACAAAGTAAATAATCTGTCAATAAACAAGCCGCCATTCCTAATTCTACTGATCGTACTAATTACTTTTCAAATCAACTCTAAATATATTTAGAGTTGATTATGATATTATATTATGTTGAAATCTACTTACCCCACTAACTATCTACTTACCCCAAATACCTAATTACTACGTACTTTACTTCCACATTCACTAAACTCAATCCACTTAAAAAACACTATCACACACAATTACAATAATCACTGTCTACAAACAAATATGACTACTACTAGTAATGATAGACTAATGAATTCAATGAATACTGAGCGAAAAAAATGAAAATGAATATGGTTCTAATGCGATTAAGTAAAAAAAACACCACACATTGTCAATCGAATAATGAAATGTTTACGAACTCCCAGCCGAACGCATTACGAAATTAAACAAAAACAACCGAATGTAATGCGTTTGCCAGAAAGAGGTGGTGCAATAGAAATAATTCCTTCTCGCTCCCGCGCGCGCGTTTTCTACTACTATCCCTATCGTAACTCGTTGCAGATCGGCTTACCCGGCTGCCAAGAAACCGCGTTGTCACGTGACCGAAGTGAAGTCATGATGGACTATTTCTAAAGAAATTGAATTCACGATAAGCCAGCCGCGCCTACGAGTTATTTTAGCGCAAAGTGTTTTATTGTTAAGATATTAAGACAAAAAAATTGATGTATGTAGGCGATTTGTAACGTTTTAATAATATAGTGTAAGTATCAAATACTTATAGTTTGATTATTCAATGACGATAGAGTGGTTGTGTTCCAAATTTCCGAAGGAAAGCCAGTAGGAATCGGGTTGTATGGACTCGCCGCCCCTGCAGGGAAGCATGGCATAAAAGGTAGCGGGTCCTATACTCGGCAGTGGGTGGAATAAGGCTGCCAATGATGATGATGATCTTAGATTCCAAAACACATAATATTATTTTGAACTTCTAAGTCCGGAGCAGAATGACCAAAGTGACCAAACTGATCAATAAGAATCTAAAAGCCAACTACTACTTTACTGCTGTAGTACCAGTTCAAGAAGTCTCAGCTGTCAGTGTCTCGTGTCTCAGTGGTTATAGTAAGAATTTAAGTGAAAACCTTTTTAAAAACAACTTTTCAATTAACTAAAAAGTACAAAATAAAACTTACGTAAACGTAGAACTTTAGTATTTTCTTAAAAGCTTCAGGCTTTTCTACACATGAATGCGTTTATAAAATTTACTGTCTGTGCTGTTGACCGTTTGGGAGTCCCTCGTCTGGAGCCATCCCTGGGTTTGCACCCAGGGATGGCTCCAGACGAGGGACTGTGTTGCCACTAAGGTCATGGTGTACTTTAGAACGAGCAATCATAATTGAATATGTATATAAAATTTCGTGTCTGTACTGTCGACCGTTGAGGAGTTCCCTCGTCTGAAGATAATCCTGTCTGCAGCAGCCAGATCATGGTAAAATTAAGAAAGTACTATTTTAATTAAACACGTATATAACATTTCGTATCTGTACTCTTAACCGCTGAGCAGTTTCCTCGTCTGGAGCCAAACTTGGGTGCAGCTGCCAGGTCATAGTTGACATTAGAACAGAAAATCATAATTAAATGCGTATATTAAATTTTGTCTCTATGCTGTTGACTGTTCAGGAGTGCCTTCATCTTGACCCAACCCTGGGTGTAGCACCTAAATCATGGTGAATTTTAGCACGGGCTATCATAATTGAATGCGTTTGTAAAATTTTGTGTCTCTGCTGTTGACCGCTGAGAAGTTCCTTCTTCTAGAACCAATCCTGGGTGCAGCAGCCAGGTCATGGTGGAGTTTAGAACGGACTATCATAATTAAATGCATATATCAAATTTCTTGTATGCACTGTTGACTATTGAGGAGTTCCCTTTTCTGGTACCTACCAACCCTGGGTGCAGCAGCCAGGTTATGATAAACTTTAGAACGGATTATCATAATTAAATGCGTATATAAAATTTATTGTATGAACTGTTGACTATTTAGGAGTTCCCTCTTCTGGAACTAACCCTGGGTGCAGCAGCCAGGTCATGATGAACTTTAGAACGGGCTATCATAATTGAATGCGTATTACAATTGAGTGTCTCAGTTGTTGATCGCGGAGGAGTTTCCTCGTGTGGAGCCAATCAGACTTTTCCTGGATGCTGTAGCCAGGTCATGGTAGAACCATGACCTGGCTACACCATCCAGGAAAATTTTACTTTAGAACGGACTATCAGAATTAAATGCGTATATTAAATTCCGTGTATCTACCGTTGACTGTTGTGGAGTTCCTTCGTCTGGAGCCTATCGTGGCTGTCAAATAAGGTCATGCATCATTAAAAAAATGCATTGTCATCGAAACTGAACCAACTTGTAAATTTTCAACTCCGTAAGATAAGAGGAAGTGGTTTTAATTTTGCTTGCAAGATTTGCTAACTAACATTTACAAAGTAAGTTAAAATATAAAGTTTGTAAAAATCACACTCTAAAAAGTATGAAACAAGAAAATATTTCAGACAGAAATCAAGACCCACAAAGACGGTCAAGGTAAAGCCGTGTTCGCATGCCATTATAATTTTGGAGGTGTACAGTTATGCGAGCACGGTGACATAATTAATTTATCTGTCGTTACTTCATTTTAAATTCTTTTTACCTATTGTGGTATAGTACTTTTATTCTAGGTGTATTGTCTTCACTTAAAATTATTTAACTAGTACCTATACAAAATATTGTAAGACATTTTAAAAGAGTAACGGTGGAGTTTCTTGTCCATTCTTCTCCATATGAAAACTACCTTTTGGAAGGGGCGACTAGAATCAATTATATTATTTCGCAAATTTTAACGTTCAAAAGCGCCATACAAGGGCCAATTTAAAATAAATTATTTAAATTTGACTATAGAGTTATCATTTACCGGGTAATATGTCTTACATTGACTTGAATGTGCCCTGGCGGCTGTGAGTATGTCATGCTCATTCCGATGTCTCGCTGATGGTGGCGCGTGTGTTAAATCATTTAGCTCCCTTCAAAATGGTTGAGCTGAATGGTGCTGACCCATGCGTCATGTTCGTGAACGGGCGCTGTCGGTTGGGACTGGTCATCTCTTACCTGCCACGGCTTATTTTATTTTTTGTATTGTTTCAATCTTTTTATTACGGAGTCTTTTAACGTACACGTCTTTCTACATTGTTCTCTTATGTATCATTTCAACATGAATGGTGTGACCAATATTTTGTAACATTTTTTTTTTATATAGAAGAGTGTCCGTGGAGTTTCTTGCCCGTTATTCTCCATAGGAACCTACTACGCTTTGGAATAAGCAATTAGATTCGTATGTCTGACTAACAGACTCCGTGACAGTTCAAAAGTACCTGTAAATGGTTTAATTGAAATTAACGCTATGAGTTTATTTATATCTTTATTGTGTGATGAAAAATGGAAAAGGAGACCTTTGCCCAGCAGTGGAACGTAACGAGCTAAATAAATATATTAGTATGTAAACTGAAGCAGAGCAGCCTTCGTGTGTTATTAGCATACTATAAATAAATACAAAATTTGGCAACATACTTCGTATCCATATGTCATGCATGAATAAATACTTACTTTTGTATCAAATACTTATAGCAAGTCATGATAATATTTAATTAATTGAAGGTCCAAAGAATTCATTTAGTGAATATAATAGATAATGAAATGAATGCCGCATTATTTTTTGGTTTAGTTCTGGTTTAGTTTCGCAATGTAAGGTTTGGTTTATTTCTCTCGAACGGGAATTAGAAATTGTGTCGTAATCACAAAAATATTAGAGATATTTTTAAGTCAAGATGGCTGTGCTTTTAGAGATTATGAAGGACACTTATCAGTATATTTTTTATGATTTGGCTGGTAAGATTTTTTTTTTTCTAATAAACTCCTCATTATTAGCATATAATACAACAATATAGTATCATACTGCTATGCGATCAACTGCTAAGAGTTGCTATGTCACATTATTTGTTTGTCACAGTATTTTAGCATTGAAAATTCTTTTTCGTTCGCTTCAGTAGGGTACTCGTTTTCAAGAAAAATGCTACCGGGAGCTAGCTTCTCCAATTACTAAGATAGAGAAATAAAAATGGTATCAAAAAGAAACCTCGAACTTGTTTGTTGGAATGCAATGGATGAGGAAATGAGGAATGTGTGTCTGAATAAACACGAAAAACTCAAAAACTACTGAACGGATTTTCAAACGGTTTTCACCAATCGACGGAGTGATTCATGAGGAAGGTTTTGGTGTATATTTCACTAATGTTTTGGTAAATTGGATGAAATATGATGGTTATTGTTGAATATATCGGAAAAAATCATGCCGTCTGGGAATTTACAGGCGTGTGCCGCGTAAACCTTGAGAGATAAATAAAATTTTATGTCCTTCAGGATTGTATAAAAATGTCCGTAATGGCATATGTCTATTTTCTAAGGATAGCCCACAATAACCATTTTTATATTTCATAATTTGATAAAAATTTCATCGTTATTTCCGAAGCTATTTTGACCAGTATTATATTAATCCTAATCCAATAAACTACGTTATTTAAATTGAACATTTAATTTCGATTAAAATATGCCTAAACATTATTTCATTTAAATGAATGGTTCAAAAGATATCACAGATTCAAAAATACACGTAACAAAATAATTATGGTTGGCGGCAACGCGGGCTCAGCCATAGGAGTCAATGACTTTTTCCTCGACTATTAGGTATGTAATCCCGGTATCCCGGTAGTACGTTCCCGTGGGATATTTTCCGACATCTACGCGGGCAAAGCCGCTATAATAAAATCGTAGTGAAGTCAAAACTGTACATTGAATATTTGTGAAAAAAAAAGTAATTGCTACGAGGTCTGAAATCGATTCTAATGCTGAAAATGTGGTTTTCAGAGCTTTTGTCTGTCTGTCTGAATGTATGTTCCAGCATCATGCAAATTCTTACGGATAGATTCTGTTCAAATTGTGCATAGATATTCCCTATAAGCTGGGTCAGTAGGCTTTATATTTTCGCGCTATTTGCATGTGGGATGAGCAATATTGCATTATGTATGTATTCCTCTATATTTTACAGCAAATTGTAAAAAGACGAGCCTAACTGTTGGAATATTGCAAATAATTACCTTGTTTTAGTAATTATTATGCTATATCTCTATGGGGCTAAGCAATCACTCATTCAGACATTTACGGGGTGAATTTTTGAGATGGGGCAGTAAGATACTTTAATCGTTGCAGCTACACATCGGTCTTAGGAGACTGTCCTTAACTTTTTGAGACATTTAGACATGTATTTAGTATAGGTACACAGATTTTGATGATGTTGCTCCTACAACTTTTGTATGAAATACAAAAGGAGTGGTGCAACGCCCGCGCCGCACCTTAACCTCACCCGCGCCGCACTTTCACCTCGCCCACACCCCTCGCCTCTTGTATATGTCCCGCGCCTAAAATTTTGTTTTCAGTGCAAATAAAATTATAACGCGTATTCGTTCGATATTTTAAGTTTAAAAATTTTGGTCAATTTAGGCCAGTCTTCATTGTAGCGACCAGTCTATATAAAAAGGTGACTTAAGGCTCCATGCACGAAATCGACTGATCTTGGTCAATTTTGTTCATTAGTTGTGAGAAAGGGAAAAAGAATTTAAACAAAATTATTTGTGATTTGAAAAGTCAAATTCTTTGTCTTGTACATGGGGGAAAGGGATTTTCAAATAAATTAAGGATACGTGGAAAATCACTAAAATTCGCAACAAGTTTTCCAAAAAATTACGCAAGACTGACGTTTGGTCGTGTCGTTAGAAGAAACTACTTTTGATTTTTAAAATGAAAAAATATCATCAACATCATTATATGGTTTACTTGTACATAATGGAAAAAAAAAAATCAACTTTCATACAAAATATAGCAAAAAAGAAAAAAAAATGATATAACGTAAGTTTCTCAAAACTTCAAGAAAAATAAATATTTTTTTCTAATACTTCGAAAAACTTTTAAGAAATTTTAAAAATTCCATATTAATTTTAAGTTAACCATTTAATAGAATCTGAATTTTATTTTATTAATAAGCAATTACTTCATATCCTCAATAAATAACAAAGTGTATTTAACTATATTTGACTGCGGAAAACCCATCCCGTCGGTAGCGACCGGGCCTTCCCAGCATGAGGACGTATCACTTTGCGTTGCAGTACGCACGCAGGCACGCACGTGTCCGATGTTAACATATTCCAGAAATTGTACGTCGACTACCACATTTTGATCTACATTTTATTGTAAGTACTTTGCTTGTTTTTGAAGAACATTAAAAATTTGCATGTCTGGTAATAAATAAAATAACGGTGTGTGTTCGTAATTATTCTTATCCTAAATGGCTTGACTGCTTTAAAAGTTCTTCAAAAAATATTTTTGTGTCATTTGGATGGTTCTTAGCTATAGTTGGACCCGGTGGTGCTGTTTTCGCAGGACAACGTCTGCCTGCCGGGTTTGCTAGTTAAATTATAACTGTAGGTTTCATAGTTTTTTTTTTTTTTTAAATTTGAAAACTTCTTTAAGCGCGTTGAGTGATTTTTGGTAGGGAAAAAAGGTATGGGTTCGCGTCACCGACATGCCCGCGCGGATATGCTGTATTAGGAATAAGTGAAGTATTTTTTGGAACGAAGTTCTTTAACGCTAGTAGCGTTAAAGAACTTCGTTCCAAAAATACTACTTTAAGTCAAAATAAATATCCAAGACGGCTCGTGCAGTCCCCTGGAGTAAAACTGCACCCAAAGCACTAGCATCTGTTCGCAACATAAAGGGTTTAGAGTAATCAGCTTGCACTAGAATGGGTGGAGTGGTGAGTAGCCTTTTCAGCTCAACAAATGCCTCTGTTTGCTCTTGACTCCAAGTCTAAGGTTGACTCTTCTTCGTAAGGCGGCTGAGAGGTTCTGCTATTTTAGCGAAGTCAGGAATGAACTTTTGGAACCACGAACATGTCTGAATGAAAGTACTAAGTTGCTGGAGACTCTTGGGCTCCTTCATCTCTAACACACTACGTACCTTATCCTGATCCGGTGATATACCCTGCGAGGTAATCACGTGTCCAAGGTATTTGACGTGCTCCCTGGCGAAGACACACTTGTCCCTGTTCGCGCGTAGCTTGAAAACACGTAGGCGGTCAAATACTGCACGTAGCTCAGTGACATGTTTTTTAAAGCCGTCTGAAAGTATCAGAATATCATCAAGATACTCGTACGTAAAAATAGTAACGGCCTTGAGCGAGGTACCCGACCTGAATCGGTCAATTAGGCGCTGGAAAGTTGCTGGAGCATTCTTAAGCCCAAACGGCATCCGTTTAAACCGATAGGTATCAAAAGGCGTTACGAACGCACTTTTGGCACAATCTTTCAACCGGATCTGCCAGTAGCCACTGTGGAAGTCCAAGGTACTCATCACGCAGTTTCTTTTGGTTGACTGAACAAGCTCGTCGATACGTGGCATGGGGTAGGCATCCGATTTTGTGATGGTGTTCAGTTTCCGGTAGTCTACACAAAACCGGAACTTACCGTTATTTTTCGGTACTAAAACGCATGGTGCTGCCCAGGCGGACTCACAATTCTCGACTATGCCCTCGGCTAACATCTGGTCAAGCTCAGCGCGCAAAATTTATTTCTTAGCCGACGTATGACTAGAATATAACCAACAATTTATGAATCTATTTTACAGACAGACGGCGTAGGTTTAGTAGTTATTAGAGTCCGGTTGGAACCCATTATATACAGGGACCTAAAAAAATTCAAACGTTTTCCTCTTCTTTCTCTTCTTTCCAGATCCTCGGACAGAGAACTGGTGGCTGATGTCAGGACCAGGCCCTCTGCTGACCATCCTTGCGACGTACCTCTACTTCTGCATCTCATTCGGCCCCAAGTTTATGAAGAACAGGCAACCCTATGACTTGAAGAAAGTCATGATATTGTACAATGTTTCACAGATATTGATGAGCATTTATCTAGTGTATGGGGTAAGTTTCTATAAATAGAATATTGGAAAAAAAAATTGGTAAACCAGAATATCTCCTCATTGACCGCTGTAAGAATGAAAATGATGTTAATAATGGTTACAAAACAAATTAGTGATTGGAAGATGAGTTTTTTAAATAACTCGCCCTTGAAATACTTACCTTATCCATACATCTTGCAATGCACTGCTTTATGCAGACAATGGTACCCTCCCTAAACTAACTAATATACTTAGCTTAAGATCACTCGTGTTGAATTCATTTCTAAATGAAAATGGAGTCATTAAACATACATTGTATTAAAAATAAACATATTTTTACCCGACTACGGCGAAGCAAAAAGGAGGGTTATGATTTTGACCGGCTTGTATGTATGATCTGTTTCCTCATAAGTTCTAAACTACCCATCATAATTTGACAAATTAGATATTGTTGGAAGCCTCTTGATCGTCCACTGGTTATAGGCTATGTGACGTCACATAAAATATGGCGCCCTCTAGAGGATATAAAGTCATGCAATTTTTTTTTTCATTATGTCATTTTGGATATCAAATGAAAGGGCTTGACATTTCAAAAAGATATATAAATTATAACCCCAAAATAATTTAAATAAAAATTATAAAACAAAAACCCAACTACGACAAAAAAATCATCTAAAAAGGTATAAACAAGATTTAACAGACAGTCAAATTAAAAATCTGGAGTCAAAGTCAAAATCACATAATTTATTTCGATTAGGCACATAAAAGGCACTTTTGAACCTCAAAATTAACAAAAAATTGAATTTACTCTAGTCGCCCCTTCCAAAAGGTAGTGCGACGGAGTCACACCTAATCTGTTCGATTTATGCACACGTGTGACTCCGGATTTTTAAGTTGTCTGTCTGTGATATTTTGTATATACCTTTTTAGATGACTTTTTGTCGTAGTTGGGTTTTAGTTTTATAACTTTTTATTAAATAACTTTTCAACCCCTTCACAACGCTTGCCCTGAATAAAATGCTTTAAAATATGCTTTTTTATATTTTTATAATGCTTTACTTTGCTATGCTTTGCTTTTTATGCCATGTATATATATATTTAATTCAGACCGAAATTAGTTCATAAGTTGTTAGTGGTTAGTAACAGATTGTGCTTACATGCTATGTTATTGTTATTAGTAATATAATTAATTAGTTTCATTTAGCACAAACCTATTGCTATTTGCTTTGCTCATCAATTTTCTTTTACTGTTACAGGGTTTAGCCGCCGGATGGTGGAACGATTACAATTTCTCATGTCAGCCCGTAGATAACTCAAACAGTCCCAAAGCTAACAGAGTAAGTATAAGTACCTCTTCTGAGGACTTCTGTTTCATAAATATCCACCACATGTTTATCTCCACATTGTTTAGTATCCATATCCAGTAACAAAACTGCTTTAAGAACCGAGTAGACAGATTAAATATCTCCAAGATATTTGAAACACATGCATCTGCTAATTAGTTGCTAGAGTGTCTTACCAAATAATTATAATAATAACCCCACCGCCGTATCTCTACGTTGACGTCGTGGTGGGGCTTGCACGCTCCAAACTTTAGGTCTGTGCCGGTAAAGTTTACTTTGCCGAAACAGGTCTAGGGTGAGAAGTCAGACCAAGAGAGATACATAAACCCGCAGGGCAGCATGTGGCGAGCTGTTGGGCAGTAGCGACCCCACGGACCCTATCTCCCGGGGAAGCCTTGTTCCTCACCTCTGGCTTGCCTTTATTGGCCGGCTGGAGTGAACACTGACGAGGAACGGAGCTCCTACCTCAGTCTTGCCTTAATAGGCCGGCTTGAGTAGAGATTCACAAGAGTAAACGTGCTCGGAGGAAGGAAGTATTCCAGTAAGATGCTGGTAGGGATCTTGACCGTACTTCCGAGATTGTCCTGATAGCCGTGGAATACCTCTATAAGCACTTTGTGCTAGCGACCGTTTTCGGGGGCCCATTATTGAGTGTGCAAGTCACCCTCTGCCATTTTATTCGTATACATATAAACATTGATCAGGCAGAGGCCATAGTCCTTCCATAGTTCCAGGGTACGAGTTGGCTTCGGCCCCTGGTACGCTTTTCAAAGGTCCGGGACCCCAGGGTCCCAAAATATGTCAAAGACATTTAAAAATACTTAATAATAGTAAGCTGTACTTATGGAGTCTAACAGGTCTCTGTGAGTTAGCTTTGGCCCCTCGTATGCCTACTAAAGGTCCGAGACCCTATGGTCTCAAGACATGCGAAAAGCTTAAAAATAATAAAAATGCTGAAAAAAATAGTGGAGCGTTAAAAAACATAGTCTTTAATAATTTTTAACACTGATCCATAGGTTCAGGATTTATGAAGTTTTCTTAACACTTTTTGCAGATGGTAGCAGTAGTATGGTGGTACTTCGCAGCCAAGATCATTGAACTTTTGGACACAGTCTTCTTCGTGTTGAGGAAGAACGACAGGCAGATTACCTTTCTTCATCTGTACCATCACTTTTTGATGCCCATCAGCGGTTGGCTTGGAGTCAAATATGTGCCAGGTACTTTAAAATCTTCTTTGGACATCTGCTAATCATTTAGATGATAAATAATATTTCAGAAGAGTCAATCAATAAACTCAGCCTACCGCAGTCCAATGTTGGACATAGGCCTCAGAAGAGTATGTATTTCAAACAGAGAGAGAGGACTATGTTTAACAGTGGACAGTGAAAGGCTGAAGATCACATCAACAATCACTTAATTGTTGATGATGCTGAAGATATTATACCTGGGATTTAAATAGAATTATTACTGAAACTGAAAACCATGGTGATACACGTACAAAAATATGTATGGAACTGAAAAAACTATTCACATTTTTTCAATAGGTCGTTATTTTCTAATACCAGGTGGTCACGGAACTCTCTTCGGCATGGTCAACTCCTTCATCCACATCATCATGTACACTTACTACCTGATCTCCGGTCTCGGACCCCAGTACCAGAAGTACTTGTGGTGGAAAAAGCACCTCACCACCATGCAGCTGGTAAGTTGACGCATAATTTGTAATCTGTTAATACTCATGGTCCCAATAGAATACTAAATCGATTGGAAAATAATAATTCATCAATTTTTTCATGATATTCATATTTCTTATATAATATTATCAATGTCCGGCTCAAACACTTAGACCTAGAAAGCAAAAATTTTGTGTAGAGGCTTCCTATATAATGCAGGCAAACAAGAAATAACATTATTTGCACACACAATTATCAGGAGAAGTTAAAATAACGTCTCTCGTCGTATCTGTAAAAATAACAGTGGTAATCGACACATCACTGACTGAATTAAACAAAAAAGTCTAACACCTTTGCTTCATTAAAAAGACACGCTTGCAAGAATTCGGAAATTAATTAAAACAATGCAAATAAGCATGAATTATGAATTATCTGAATAATTTGCAAAGTCTACAATGTGGAGTATAAGGGAATGGTAATTTGCGTAAAGAAGCAATATGTCTTAAGTTAATGTTTGCTAAATTAAAAAAATTAAGTGTTAGATAGTTAATTGATTCAGGCGTGACCTTGCGGAAATCCATTATAAAATGCAATTGAAGTGGATATATTTAGTAACCTGTTCCGCTTAGCTATTTCTTAAAATGACCCTAAAAGAAATCGACACGTGTTTCACCTCTCAACGAGGCATCCTCAGGATGAGGATTGACTTGTCGCAAACTCGAACACGGCGTGTTGCCACACCAAGCACCGAGCGCAGACTGTAAGTGTTGATAAAAACTTCCGAAAACTTAACGAAGACCATAGTGATATATCAATGAATGACGTAATACACGATGCTCCAAAATTATAAATGAGATGTGCAAACTCCCAAGCTATATATAATATCCAGTTCAAATACTACAATACCAAACACATGACTAGGTTATTTGCACCAGATTATTACACGTCAACTGTTTTATCTTTATTTTTTGATGACTTTTATGCTCACCTAAGTCTTTTTCGTTTTTCAGATCCAGTTCTGTATCATCTTCTACCATAACTTCCCAGTCATGTTCAGTGACTGTAGCTACCCTAAGTTTTTCAACTTCTTACTCTCCCTCAATGCTAGTCTCTTCCTTTACATGTTCGGTAACTTTTACTACAATAACTACATCAAACACGGGAAAGGTGCTCAAAATACCAAGGTGACTGCAAATGAAAAAGCGAAAGTGTGCTAGTACAAAGACTTGATTATTGTGATTGTTTAAGTTTAATTTGTTGAAGCTGTCTTCTGATTGGCTTTTGTTGTGTTATAGATCTTTGTGTTTTAGATTTTGAAGAATGTGTGTGTACATGGTTTTGTTTTAGGGTATCTTTTTTGGTTTGGTAGTTTTTTATCAAAATCATGAATTACCACGAGTTTTACTGTAAAGAATTTTTATTCATTCACTTTCGTCATCTTGAAAAGTATAAAACTTCTTGTTCAGCACACTCAATTTTTAGAACCTTCAACATATAAAATAAGTATCTTAGACTTCCACCATTTCTTATACGCTAATTAATGACTGTACATATGTACAAATAGATTTCATTCTTGATTATGGTATAATAATAATAATTATATTATTGATAGTTAATTGATTCAGGCGTGACCTTGCGGAAATCCATGATAAAATACAATAGAAGTGGATATATTTAGTAACCTGTTCCGCTTAGCTATTTCTTAAGAGTCTTAAAAAAAAAAACCTGCAAGAAAAAAAAAAGAAAGAAAAAAATAAGAAAGAAAAAAAAAAACCGTGTTCGAGTTCACGACAAGTCAATCGTCATCCTGAGGATGCCTCGTTGAGAAGTGAAACACGTGTCGATTTCATTCAGAGTTTTTTTTTAGACTTTTTAGAAATAGCTAAGCGGAACAGGTTACTAAATATATCCACTTCTATTGTGTTTTAATTATATTATTATACCAATGGAAACTTTGCCCTATTTTCGACTGTTAAAATGTATCTTACTATTTGTATATGCTGTGAAAATTATTATGTATCTGTGTAATTTTAAGTTTAATAAGTTCATAATTAAAGTTGAACGTACTTAAATCCTTGGTACGCCATCTTGATTGATAAAGGTTACCACGTATTTCGGCTTTATGACTGTTTTGCTATCTCTATAGAGTAGATAATTGTTTATTTCTCATAAATCGACGATACTAGCAACACTGTCTGGGTTCTAGGGCACTCTTTTCAGTTTTCAGTATTAATAATAAATCCTAGATTTCTTAACGCATTTTGAGCAGTAGACATATTTTCCAAACACTTTGCATAGTTAAATAAATCTGCAAGGCACAGAATATTGTCACGATAATATATGACAGAAAGCAACTCTAATGAACTCAGTTGACAGATAGCTGGCTTCATGGTCTTTGTGAATACATATGGTGCTGTGGTAAGTAAAACTCTTACATATATCTTATAACAGAAACTGGAGATATCTTCTATCATATTTTCTGGTAACAAAAATAATATTACAATGTTTAACTTTAATATGAATCTCCAAGTGCCATCTGATCTGTGTTTCTATGGCACCAACTGTAGAGATATTTTCTAAATTAATTTCTATAAAGATAAGATTGCTTTCTTTCTGACTGAAGTTGTTATTTCAAAGTTTGAACTGGAAACCCAGTAAAAGATAGTTTATAAACCTTGATCCACTAATGTATGGTTGAATTAGTGGTAATACTATTCCATACTTCAGAGAAGCGCTGCAATCTACCAGTCTGTACCTGAACACTGGTTCCAGCGACGTTTAATGACATTGAATTTATCTTGAAGCTTATAGCCGAACAGATATTCGGATATTGGTGTTTGCTCCGTCAATTCTTCCATTTCCTTATTAAGGCTGGGTAGGATTAGGGATCTTCATGTGATGCGATCATGATAAGTATGAAACAGTAGTCTAGCTGAACCACTTAATATAGGCTATTAAATTGTTAGGGACTTTACCAATGAACGTAATGGCAGCAGCTACTGTATTCCGCCGCCCCTGATCCTTTGGTCTCATTTGATTCCACTTTCAATAACTGCTGCCACCACATCCTTGTTAAATTTTGGTTGGTTCAAAAGGCTATAGATTATGTGTGTTTAATACTTTTTTTTAATTTTTTTTCTTCATCTCCACATTAAGTTTTTTTATCACTATTGCTGACCACTGTTTGACTAGACTGCGATGCAGTTTCATGGGTGAACTATCTAACCGTACCCTCTCATCCCGCAGTAATTCTCAATACTGAAGATATATAAGATTTCAGGTTGGGGTATGATTACCGTTTCACTCTCATTCTCCTTCTGGTTGTATAGTAGTCTAATTGAAGTACTAACATCGCCTATTCAAGCTAAATTTTATACTTATATCTAGAATGATTGTAGGTATTTTGGAATTTTTTAAGACAACTAGATGTTGTCTGATAAGTAAATAAATAATAATTGGCAGCTATTCAGAGTCCAGCTTCGTCAGTTTCGATCATTTAACAAAGCTTCTCGAACATGTTCGACTGTAGTGTCTTCCACAGAAGCGGGTTTCGTAATTATCTACGAAGAATAATTATTCAATTTAGCTTCCAGACTACTCAAATCCACGACTATCCTCTCGTGATAGCTCTAGGGATGCAGCAGGAACGTGTTCTAAGCACTGAACGTATGAACCATCGACTAATCTCTTGTAGATGCTCGTGTGGTGTCGTTCTTTGAAAGTATACGGCACAGTTAATGTTCTCAGGGTAACCCTCTTGTGAAAACTCTTAGAGACTGCCAGGGATCCAGCAAGGATGTGTTTTTAACTTTGAACGTATATACCAGTGACCAGCATCTTGTGCAAGCTCATGTTCTTTTATAAATATACGGCACAGTTAATGTTTTCGTGGTTCACCTCCCGGGCAAACTCCCTCCCGTACGTTTTACTACATCCAAGGTAATTTTAGGAAAATGATTTCAACTATCAAACTCAAACTCAAATCATTTATTTCAATTAAACCATTTACAGGCACTTTTGAATTGTCAAAGAGTCGGTCAGTTAGTCAGAAAGTTGAAGCTAATTGCCCATTCCAAAACGTAGATCTCTATGGAGAAGAACGGGCAAGAAACTCCAACGACACTCTTTTAAATATAGATATTACAAAATCCTGGGTACATCATTCTTGTTGCTTCTATATGTGAGAACAATGTACAAAAAATAATCAAAAGCAATTGAAAATATAAGATTAAAAATAAGCCCTGGCAGATAAGAGATGACCAGTTTCAACTGACGGCGCCCGTTCACGAACGTGACGCGTGGATCAGCACCATCCAGCTCAACCATTTTGTAGGAACCGAATGATCCAACACAATCGCCACCATCAGCGAGACATTTAAGTGAGCATGACATATTCTCAACTGCCATGCTATTTCAAGTCAACATACATCTTAATAACTTAATAAACGGCTCCATGGTCTCACATTTACAAAAATAAAAATGCTTCTAAATTATACAAAACTGTAGTTTGCAATGTATCTAAAAAAAATAAAAGAATTTAACCAACAAAAAGAAAGAAAATCATTACTTAATTGGAGCATTCAACAATTAAGTTGGTAAAACAAAAATATACATTAAGTTCCTAATGCCAAAATATTTTTTTTTTTTAAAAGGGGAAGCAACTCTTCCAAATATTAAAATTTTAACTAGTGAGCCCAAGCGGCTGTGGAGCAGGACCAGCATTAAGCCAAGCATTTTTATCTACGATATAATCATCTAACTTATAATATGCTTGTCTACATAGTGTGCGTTTAATGCATGTTTTAAATTTCTTCTCATTTAGTTGAAGAATATCAAGTGGTATTTTATTATAACATTTTACACAGTACCCCATAAAAGAAGTGTGTACTTTAGACAATCTAAAACGTGGTTGATCTAATTTGTTCCTATTTCTAGTGTTAAAATGATGCCTGTCACTTATCTTACTAAAAAGATGGAGATTTTTTCGCACATAGGTACATAATGTTCTCAAATATATACTGACAAGGTACCGTCATGATGTTAATTTTCTTAAACAGTTCCCTTAGAGACTCGCGTCTACGGAGGTTGTAGATGGCTCTGACGGCCCTCTTTTGCAGAATAAAGATAGAATCGATCTGCAGCCCGTCCCGACAGCAAAATACCGTAAGACATGATGCTATGAAAGTAACTAAAATAGACAAGTCTCGCGGAATCTACGTCTGTTAGTTGGCGGATTTTCCAAACAGCGTAAGCGGCTGAACTTAGCCGCCCTGCAAGTGATGTTAAGTGAGGACCCCACTGTAGTTTAGAGTCAAGCGTTATCCCCAGGAAAACAGTCTCTTCGACGAATTCTAGTGTCTCCTTATTCAATACAACATGACATTCACTACTTCTAAAATTCGGTAACGCGAATCTTATGCATTTAGTTTTCTTCTCATTTAATACCAAATTATTTACAGTAAACCAATTATGGACCTTAAGCATAGCGTTATTTACGTTGTCAAGTTCCTGTGCATGTCTGTTTACTTTAAAAATCAGTGATGTGTCATCAGCAAATAACACCATTTGTGGTCGGGTTTTCAGTAAATTAGGTAAATCTTATGGTAATTATTTATGTATACTAAAAATAGGAATGGACCCAATATCGAGCTCTGTGGAACACCCATTTTGACTTTTAAATCCAATGAATTTACACCTTTTATTTGAACTTGCTGCAGTCTATCATTCAAATATGATTTTACTAAGCTCAGCGCAAGTTTATCTAGTCCGTAATGTTCAAGTTTCAAGAGCAGCGTTTCATGATCTACGCAATCAAATGCCTTGGATAGGTCGCAAAAGATGCCTATTGCATCTCGTGCCTCTTCCCATGCATTAAATATGTGTTTTAATAAAGTGACACCGGCGTCGGTTGTGCAACGTCCTTTGGTGAAACCATACTGTTGATCGGGTAGGATGTTATTACGATTAAAATGATTGAGCATTTGATTTAACATTACTTTTTCAAAGACCTTGCTGAAAACCGGAAAAACCGATACGGGTCTATAATTATTTGTGTTTTTGCTGTCCCCGGATTTGAAAAGTGGAATAACTTTACTGTATTTCATTAAATCCGGGAATATCCCTTGATCTACACATAAATTAAATATTAAAGCTAAATAGGGTGCAATTGTCTCAATAATTGATTAACAAACTTTAATAGACATGCCCCACAGGTCTTCGGTCATTTTAATCTTTAGTTGCTTAAAAGCCTTTACGACGACCACAGGGTTTATATGTTTAAATTTAAATTCCACAGGACAGGCTGAAACATTTGCTTTTAATAAACCAATAGCAAGTGAAGGGGAGGAATTTAAAGTTTCAGTAGTATTAATTGGAATATTGGTAAAGAAAGTTGCAAACTCCTGAGCAACCGATGACAATTGATGTTATCGCTAATGAGACCGCGGAAAGTGGCTAGTGTGTAATCTGTATTATGTCTTTTGTTCTTGTTTGTTTCATTGTTAATAATTTTCCAAACTGTCTTTATTTTATTATCTGCTCATTTAATCTTGTTGCTAATGAAAGAAGCTTTAGCTGCTTTGCAGATATTTTTAAACGTTTAAGAGTAAGTAGCAACATACTTACTAAAAGTTTCCGTCTTAATATACGGCTTAAGGCCATACAGTTCAAATAATGTTTCCCTACTTTTCCTGATACCTTTAGTTGCCCAGTCACTGAATAAAAACTTAGGGCAAATAGTTTTAGTTTTTTTCTTAAAAGACTTATTAAACTCTGATTGCACTAATGAAAAGAATTGTTCATACAAAATAATTTGCCATGGACATATTTAGACCCTGATCACTTAACTTGCTGATTAAAGTGCTATTAGACTTATTTAAATTACCTGTTGTTATTGGTCTAGTTTGTATCTGCACTTTTAGTATTGGTGTGTTTGACTCAAAAATAACGGTTTGACCGCTGTGATCAGAAGGGAGATAATTAACAATGGCATTATCTAAATAGTCGCAGCAACATAAGACATTATCAATACATGTAGCAGTAGTCGAAGTTATTCGCGTTGGTTCTAAAAACACATTTGACAGATTGAATTATTTGTAGAGGCTTAATAATCTACTGCTATTTGAATTATTTTCCAAAATATTAATATTAAAGTCACCACAAATAATTACTGATTTATTACCAGTTGTAAGTTTTGCCAAAACATCTTCCATTACTAATTCAAATATAGAGTAGTTTTGATAATTTGGAGGTCTGTATACGCACACTATAAAATGCTTATCTAGCTCAACACAGGACAGTTCAATGCTATGATCCACCGATAGTTTAACTATGTCATTACGATTCTTAGATTTTATACAATTTTTAATTATGATTAATGAACCTCCACGTAGCATGGATTTTCGGTTAAAACAACTGCCCACACTATAATTCTCAAAATTAATTAACATTTCATAATCTTTCAACCAGTGTTCAGTTATACAAATAATATCAAACATTGTTTTTTCTAAAAACAATTCAATTTCTAATTGTTTGGAAGAAAAACCTTGAATATTTTGATGAAATAATTTCAAGGAATTCTGCTTAGCCCCTTTTTTACAATTAACTAATTGATTGCTAGAAGATACCTTGATGGTGAGATCAAAAAAATTGTTACTGGTACCTTCTGTTGTCTTACTGACTAGTTTAACATATTACTAACCACCTTAATATTAGTATTATTACTAATTTTTGTGGTGCTATTTACAAAAGACTTCGACATACTACTTATGTCTGAGTTTATATTAAAAGCTAATAGCAATGCTATTTGACGTCTAAAACTAATAGGCAGATACGGAGTATCCCTAGTCGATTTTAATTTCTCAACAAAAGTGTTGGTGTCAAAAATATAAGTTTATCACTATAGTGATTAACTAATAAATGCATGTGGTTATTTAACATATGTATATTATGATTTTGCCTACTTGACAAGTGCTCAAAGTATGGAAAAGCACACAATATTATTTTCTGACAATTAATCTTCAAGATTTAAGTGACACTGTCAGTGATGTCATCTTTTTTTACATTAGTATACTATTGCCTACAAATACAGAAATAATGGCTTTCGGATCATATTTATTCCCTATTATTGATGAAATTATCTCCTTGTAGGATTTCCCTGGTATACAATAATTAACTGAAGTTTGACTCAGGTTGTTACTTAATAATTTATCTAACCTTCTCCCTAAACTATCTGAAAACATAATAGAACAATAACAATCTTTACTAAAATAAGGGAGAGAACAAGTATCTGTTTGTGTTACTTGATATAAAGCCTGTATAACATGTGGTGTATCTTGATCAGGGATACAGTCCTGAGCCTCTCTAGACTGGGACGGGTCCTCCGTTGCCTCAGGTTGAAGAGCCTCAAGGTTGGATGCCCTTTGACAAGAACATTGAGTTGTGCTAAGAGTGATCGGGACCACTCTGTCTGCCTCATCGTTACACATTTCTACTAACTTGTTGGCAGCAAGGATATGTTCCTTTATTTGTTTTTGAGAGCTCACATACTTAATATAAAGTGAATGTAGTGACTCTTCAAGTACCTCAATTCCAGACTGTAATCGTTGGGTGTCAATTTGATGAATGTTTTTACTGTCTTCTAATTTAATTTGATAGTTTTTTAATTTATTTATTAGAAAGACACGTTCTTTCCTTAGTGTGATATTATTGGAACTATGCTTTTGTTGTTTCTTGAATTTATTGCATTTATTTATGATTTTATTTAGTATTGCATATTTTTTTATTTTATTTAGACTTACTTTATAACAACTATTATTATATTTCAATATAGAATCTTCAGTAAGGTCTATTGTTATTAAGGAATGAGGAATACAATTACTATTGGCTAATTCATCATACAAGTTATTAGTTTTCTTAACCCGAGTACAATTTTTTTGTTTCTTTACTTAGTAATTCGTAGATTTGCATGAATTAGTTCATCTTCTAGATCCCTAACCTTACACAGAGCCTCCTCATATAAGTTACTACAGTTATTAAAACCATCCATGACCAGCCGCAGTTTGTCCCGTTCATCAACAACATCTAGGTATTGTTGATGTAGGTCTACTAGCTCCTGTTTTAAGCTTGTGCTGTGTGTGTATCGACAGATTGGTAGGATTACAGAGAAACTTACCAGTGTTTTCGATTTCGTGTCTTCACTCGGATTTCCGGTTCTTGCAGACGTTCGTTTAGGTCCTCCATTTCCATGTCACGTTTTCTTCGATGATTATCCATTTTGTTAAAAAATTACTGAACTTTTTAACGAAAATGTGAGTAACGCGCGGCACCAAAAAGTATAATGGTTTGACAGATGTGATGCGAGCGCGCCTGTGATGAACCACAGATAACATTTTTTTTTTTTAGGATGAATGGCTTTCATCTTTAAATAATGTGATAATAAGCGTGTATTGCAAAAGTGCAAACTACAAGTAATACAATAAGGACAGAACTACGAATCATAATTAAGCATAGATTCCCTCATTTCAATATGAGCAAATTATAAAGACTCGCACTGTATATATAGTATGACCATCTAACGTCCTAACAACTAAAGGGTACGACTTTACAACGCTGTTAAGTCTGATGGTCAAAAATTCTGTGTTAAGGAGGCCAGATAGGCAGTCGCTCCATGTAAAATACTCAGCTGCATCCAGTTACGACTGGAAACTGACTCCAACATAGTTGAGAAAAGGCTAAGCAGATTGATTGAAAAAGGTCACACACACTTGTACCTGCTTATTTGCCCAGCAGTGGGACATTACAAGCTAAATAGATACATAGGTATGTGAACCGAAGCAGAGCAGTCTTCGTGTATTTTTAACATAAAATAAATAAATAAGAAATCAGGAGACATAGTTTACATGGCCACGTGTCATGAATAACGCTATTGAATACTATGATATAATTTCTTAAGTAACTTATTTTTACAAACGCTTTAGCTTAGCAAGTCATCGTTTTATTTAATTAGATTCAAGGAATGCAAATATTTAATCAATTTTAGTTAATAAAATGAATGTGCGATGTTTTTTTAGTTTAGTTCTGGTTTAATGGTGTAACGTAAGGTTTGGTTTATTTCTCTTGAAATATAATTAAAAATTGTGCGACTAATCCCAATAAAGTTAGAAATATTTTTAAGGTGAAATGGCGGCGCTTTTAGGACAGATGAAGGATACTTATCAGTATCTTTTTTATGATTTGTGCGGTAAGATTTATTTATTAACTTTTTTGGTTGTTCTAGTAAACTATTATTAGCATACAATATAGTATGTCGTTATATGTCACATTATTTGTTTGTAACAGTATTTTTATATAAATAAATGGGTCCACCCCGCTCTTGTCCTCCATCTTGTTTCCGGGAATGCAATGGTCTTAGATGGAACAAAAGTTCCCAAAATGTCTGTTGAAACTTTCTTTATCGATTTCACGGATTTTCTTCTGTCAAAAATTACCGTCAGATATGTCAATTTTTTTGCAATAAGACCAACAGTGATTGCAGTAGAGAAGAATAATAGAAATATTATACTGTCAGGTTTGTAACTGCCTAAGTGATGTTAGATCACAACGTTGCATCACATTCTTTTGAATTTAACTGAGTAGGCAGGTAGGTAGCAAGCACATCTTTTTGAAGTCGATGCAGCATCAAATATTTTGGCGACGCTTATAGGCGAGCGGTGTCTTTGTGTCGCGTCGCGTGTCGCACCTGTTTGAAAGACCCTTATATCGTCAGATAGTTTTGGTGTTCCTTCGAAGTTCGATGTGACATAACGTTCTTACACTTGTATATGCCGACCCCAAATGATCACATATATTTGTCGTCATCTTGACTACAGATATTAATGGATGAATCAGCAAATCAGATATTATTGCTAAGCTGTTCCTAGTAATATATTTATGCTCCTGACTGTAGAAGTGCTTGTTTCGTTGAAGAGTAACTACTAATTCGTAAAACATCAGTAACGTCGTTCTTTTTCTAGGTGATGGGTAAGAAGAGTTGCAGTTGTTACCAAAGTATAAGCATACACATAATCAGCCAATAATATTCCCACTGCTGGGACACAGGCCTCTTCTCTCAAGAGAGAGCAGGCTGAAATCTACCACGCGCGCAGGCAAACGGTTAATTTTTAAATCACGTGGACATGACGTGCCCAATTAATTTGAAATCAGTCCATAACTCACTGAAAGTATTAACAAAACACTTGTTCAGCATTTCAGGGTTAAAGATTAACATAATGAATAACAACAATATTAGTATTTAGATTTATAGGTGTTAAGGTCAATTAGTAAACAATTTGTTACGTAAAAACCTTGAAGGGATATTTATCAAAACTTGGACTGATAGACTGCTGTAAGAATGGGATGACCTGATAAAAAATTGCAGTCACAGACCGTTACCATAATATGTATAACGTTGTTCCAAAAGTGGTATAGATCACATAATGCTTATTTCTTTCACCAAGTAATATCTTCTGGGTCCAGACTGGTTCAGACTCTTACCGCAAAAAAGTTATTGTTGTTGTTCCAGTCACATTACACCACTTCACACATTCTTCGCTCTAACGGTGGATTTTGCAGTCGTCTACTTTTAATTCCACTTGCCACCTGAAATGAAATGAATGTTGAATCGTCCTTCATGGTAGAATGATCTTTGGTAGAATTTTCTAAGCAAAGTTCACAGGATAACCTTTTGATCTATTCTGCATATCCCACAGTGAAAACTTAGATAAAATGAGCTAAAATTTAGTTGTTAGTAGTGTCGATCCCTCGCATCAGATGGAATGACAACTCACTTCAAGCCAGTGTTTCCACTAATGTTTTTGGTTTTACCCGAGTTTCTTAATTAATTATATCCCTAAATTTCCCTAAAAAACCTTCAATATTCCTTGCTTTAGATAGCATGATTATAAAAAATAATAGCACATCATTCCATATATTTAATAACATAAAATACCAACAAAATAATCATAAATTTACAAGATTTATAATCCGAAGCATTAGTTTTACACTTGTTCGCTGTATGCCTGTCATTTGCTCCTATTTTAATAACAAAATATTACAATTATTTTGAAACCAGCACATGGTTCAACTCAACTTAGAAACACATAAATTCTCTATTGAATGGGAAAAAAGTAAGAAAAGATCGAATGCAATATTTCACAGAATTCTAGAGAAACTAGTAAAATATCCAATTTCTAATCTCAATTCACAATACCAGTGCCAGCATCTGGTAACCACTTAGTCGGGCTCAAGCAATTCAAACTGACCCTTTAAAATGATTGAGAAATTGTACAAAAACAGCAATAAATCTATTCTGAGAAACTGTGGGAAGATGGGCCAAACATGGGTTTTTAAGAATTTAAGGGACTGAGGAATGAAGTCGAGGCACTTGGTTTTAGATCACGTTAGGATTCGGACGTCTGAGTTTAGGCTAGTTAAGCTAGAAGGCTTGGTGAACACCAAGAGGCCATGTCCGAGTGGGCTGTCGCAAGATAACGAG
Organism: Omphaloscelis lunosa; assembly: GCA_916610215.1. Taxonomy (NCBI): domain Eukaryota; kingdom Metazoa; phylum Arthropoda; class Insecta; order Lepidoptera; family Noctuidae; genus Omphaloscelis; species Omphaloscelis lunosa. The sequence continues at coordinate 3,118,568 of OU744252.1, forward strand.
TATTAGTTGTTAAGTTAAATATAGTTGGGTTAAAGCCCAGATGAGACTTATTTAGTACTTAATGTAATGTGTGTGTGTGTGTGTTTGTTTGTTGGTGCGACTGGCGGAAGGAGAGCGGGAGCTGTGTGAATTCTCGGGAATTGTCTCACCATAATAATTATTCTTGCAAGTTGATTATATTGTTATTATAGGTAACAGTTACGTGATATCGCTGACTAGTTGTTAATGATCGTATATTCCAGAATGGCTAAATAACTCTTATTTAGTATCGTATTTTATAATTAACGCTACATTCCCGTGTATTACGTGTCCATATCCTAATCCAAGCCATGGCAGATTATTGTCACTTGCATTTGGCTTCAGGGAAATGGTGAAGGCCTTCTGTCATACTTGACTCTGAGCACTAATGCTCCTGACCTTTGACGACTGTCGATCTTGAGCTGACGTACTCCATTTGGAAGGCAGAACCATAAATTACTCACAGATCAAAGCCAATCTGTAATTGCATTATAAAACAACCAAACGTTAGTGATGATTTCTGTATCCAAAAAGGTATTGTCACAGAATACTTTGCATGAGGCTTGTTGACGCACATTTCCAGGGAGTGGGGGTAGGCTTCACCAAGAACCCCAAACTGAATTGGAAGTCATTCTAAGAACGCTAGGGACCGTGTCTCATTAAAACCTCACCCGGCCGTTTATAGGCCTATTACTGAATCGACACTATTTATTGAGACACGCTGTTGGGATGCAAAGCCGCTAATAGCCGCACCGCATCCTCTAAATGGGCAGATTAAGGGAGTGAGAAGTGACGAACCACCACTTCGGCGTTCACCAGGTACGATCGTAATGTATTCTGCTAGAGACTGAGTCTGCGGTGCGCTTGTGCTAGTTTTGTATTATCTTAGTAGAATGGGGCTAGGCCGCCGTAAGGGTGTCTTTCACATAAGTACGCGATTAGAATTGCTCAATACTTGCCTTCCTCAATAACAGTTGACTTCGCAGTACTCTGTCTTAGGATTGAGTAAGACATTTATTTAATGCTTAGGGAACGTGTTCCGTTAGAATCGCATTAGTTCCTCAGAGGTTCTATGTGTTAGTTAGGTCTTGCTGAATACATACAATGAGACAAAACGTTGTAAAACGGTTCCCGGTCCCACGAAAATGGGTACATTGTAAACATACAAATTAACGTAGATATAAATAGTGATTTTAAGCGCAAGCGTAACGATCCTTTTACGCCTTCACCTTACCAAGGCTGTATTGGTGCTCAACTGCAAGAGGAGGAGACGTTGGCGTTCCTACATTTATAATACTAAAACATAATATTATATTATATACTTTTGCATACCCTCTTATCTTCTTAGCTTCATATTATAATACTTATATTTACTAACTGTAAATTCCTAATATTAGCTTCTCCTTATATCCATCCCTGGCCCTTAGTTTCTCTTAGTCGGAACAATGCAATTTAGGTTATGGGAATCCATTTCTATCTTATATCGGTGGTAGGGTGACCAGTCTGGGATGAGCCCTACAGAACTGTGCGGATAGGAGGGGCACAGTTCTTCCCCGTAAGGGGACCCGACCTAACCACTAATATTAGCATAATTAGGAAAACCGAAAATTTTATCAGCCTAGGGTAATTTAGGTACAGTCACAGCTGCATTTAACATGTCACTGAACACTTAAAAATATTTTATCACTATTGTTCCGCGACCTTGTTCGCGGTACAGAATGAAAAACAAACGAACTCAAAGTATAATGCGACTTAGTTACGATGTCGTCTTTAGCTATGGTAATAGCACAATTAACATGGTAAACTAAAATTAGACGGATTACATTCATTACGAGTTTAAGGGAATCCCCTATAATAAATCGGTGGTACGATAGAGTAAAGTAATACATTGGGTGGTTCCTACTTTAAACAATTGGGATACCAACTTAAGTTCAATAAGACCCTGAATTCCTGTCAAAATAAAATATCCCTAAGCAACAATATTGGTCATTATACCCTAAAAAGAATCGGCCAAGTGCATGTCGGACTACGCACACTGAAGAGTTCCGTAGTTAGGATGAATTTATCCCAAAAACAAACTTAACTTTGTAGTTGAAAAACATGTTCTCCCTTACGGAATGTATGGGAAAACATGTTTTTGCAACTGCAAATATAAGTTGGTCGATTATTACTCGTTAATTTGTAGGGCCTACTTAGCTATGATAGTTTTCCTTTTAATTTCGTTATATAACCTATTGCAGTGAATTTTTTCACTCATCCAAAACCAACCATTTAGCTTTCACTGGGGGGGACACTTGACTCTAACAAAAATTAGCACTTTAAAGCTTAATATTTTGCAAACGGATTCCTGAATTCAAAAATGTTTATGACACACTCGCAATATTTTTGAAAGACTTTTCCAACGAGACCCCAGACCATGGGATAGAAAAAAAAATCATCACCATTTTACGTGTACGGAAGAAAACCTAAAAAATATATTATAATTATAACAATTTTATTTTACCACTTTGTCGGCGTGATTAATATGTATACCCATGCCAAATTATAGCTTTCTAGTACTAAGAGTCTCGGAGCTAGATCGCGGACAGACAGACGGACATGGTGAAACTATAAGGGTTCCTTGTTTACTACGGAAACCTAAAAAGGGAGAAATCCTTAGAAGCTGCTTCAAGCTCACTTTACCTAAGTTTTCACAGGAGATTTTAACAGAATAGACTGGAATTAAGACCAAAGTCCGCTTTGATCTTTTGCAGAAGCATTGTACAATAAGAACCTCCATCATACCACCCACATCCGTGTGCAAACCTAATTATTTCTTTTTTTTGTTTACAGATCCCAGAACAGTTGACTGGTGGCCATCACCCTTAGTTTTGTTCACAGTTATACCATTCTATTTATATTTCTCCAAGAGTTTGGGACCGAGGTTGATGAAAGATGAGAAACCATTCACGTTGAAAAGGATTATATTTTACTATAATATATTTCAAATTTTTATCAGCGGTTACATATTATATGAGGTAAATTTACGGAGTCTTTCTTTATTGGACGAGGAAATTATGTTTTATATCCTTTGCTTATGTATGTTCCTGTTTCTATTACAGGGTACATTTGCCGGCTGGTGGCCCACTAGTAGCAATGCATACAATTGGACTTGTCAGCCAGTGGTTATGGGTGATAACCCAACTACGCAAAGAGTATGTTAACTTTTTATTATTTTAAGAGCCAGTATTTTTTTTGATTATCAAGGCCTTTCACTTCTTTTTCCACTCGCTTCTTTTCGCTACTAATGTAAAAAAAGAGAATATGTAGGAGTCAAAGTCGTCCCGCCATCTTTTCCTTCGACTGCCGCGAATATGCGAAATTTTATGAAAAAGGACACTTATTCCTATATCAATTAAATCACTTCTCTTTTTACAAAGATTCACAAAATAATAATTTTGTAATTATGTTTCAGTTACACAAAGCTGTTTGGTGGTACACAGTGGTGAAATTCATAGACATGTTGGATACAGTTTTCTTCGTTTTGAGGAAGAAGGACAGACAGATCTCTTTCTTGCACGTGTTTCATCATTCCGTTATGCCCGTAGCGTCTTATCTTGGGCTCAAATATTTTCCAAGTAAGGATTTCTTTTCTTTTATTGAATTCAGTCCCAAAATTATCACCAGAGTTTTTTACAAGCTGATTGGTTATGGGGACTGGCGTATTTAAAAAACCCTCCACAAGTCATGATACTTAACCTTTTAAGTGCAGTGCGATGCGCGCTCGAAAACGGACGTGTTGTTATTGTGCACGGCACGAATTTTATTCACGTGTTGCGCAGCCATAGCTGCTGCCCGTAAACACAATGAGTTCCAAACAACTCATAGTCAATGAATTGCTGGCATTCCTGGTCCATGCTATCGATTGCATGGACGAGGTGAGCATCCTGCAGATAATTAATCTAATTATAAGGAGGACGAGATCTGCAGCGGAAAACGGTTACTGTTCCAGTCGCTTGGAAAACTACACCAGATGGCCCTCTCGCCGCAGAGATGGAACCGAGAAAAGTCTTCAAGATATAATCGATATGTTGAATAAGTCTAACCCGGACGACGTGCCAGATTTCGTGACGAAGGAACTAAGTAAGCTGCCCACAGTCACGTTCGATCACGTCGATGTTGCGCGGCTGTTAAAATACATCAAAACCTTAAAAATGGAGATGACCAAGATGCAGTCCAGAATGGAGGAATCAGAAAAGGCCAATACTGATTTACGTGCCGAAATACCATTATTGCGCGACGTTGGTTCGGTAATTAGATCGCCTGAGGCCTCACAGGGGAACACTCGTCGAGGGGCGCAAAATGCATCCGTCGGCAGTTTCGAATCGGCGAACTCAAGTACGTCACCGCTGCCGATAACGCTGAGCAAGCGCCGCCCGCCGTCAACGACTCCCGCAACACAACACCGGCTAAGTTCGTCGACCACTAAACGTGCCTACGCTGCTATTGTCACCAGTGGCGAAGCAGATGCTTCGCAGCCAAAGGGACAAATCAGAAAAGGGGAAAAACAGAAAAAGGGTACTCAACTGGCCCAGACTGTGGTCCGTAGGTCCTTGCCAAGAACCTGCAGCCAAGCTGATGAGAAGGGTTTCACAAAAGTAGAAAGGAAGAAGAAGAAGAAGCCCTGTTCTCGTAACCTGTGCGGCACCGCACCAAGTGAACCCAATATGCTACTGTGCCCTGCTGTGACTACGACGCAGCTGTACTTTTCGCTTCTGCATCACTCCACTACAACTGAGGAAGTCGTGCAGTATTTAAATGTGAAGACCAACTGGACTCTGAGGGTTGAAAGGTTGGAATCGCGCAACATCAACTTTAAGTCATTCGTGATACGAGTTCTAACCCACCATCTAACGACTAGCCTGAAAGAGGACTTTTGGTCGAAAGGTGTCGTATATCGATGTTTCCGAGGACGGTTACGCGACACCACGCAGCGATACACGACGCCGTCAACATGACGTGTATAGTCATAGTTATATAAGGTTTATAATATGTATTAGTTTATTATTGTATAAGATTATTTTGTGTATTCTATTTATGGGCCTTAGTTGCATGATAATAAAATGATTATTATTATTAATTATAAAGGATGTGCCAGTGAGCTTCATAAACAGCAATTTGTCAACATGACTAGAAATAATGAAAAACCAGCCAAGTGCGTGTCGAACCACGCAAAATGAAGGGTTCCGTAGTTGGAATGAATTTATCACAAGAATAAACTTAACGTTGTAGTTAAAAAACATGTTTTCCCATGCATTCCAACTACAAATGTAATTGTGAGATATTTACCATAAAATGTTAGGCTCAGAAGTTTCGGAGATAACGGGGGGAGGAATGGCCAAATTTCATCTATTTTCTTAAATATCTTTAAAAGTATTTATTTTAAAATTATTTAAAAAAAATAAAATCTTCACAACAAGCCCTGTTATTGGATATGTTACACGGTACAGTTTGCAAACCATTTTTTAAATCTTTGCAGGACTCATAATGCGAAGCATGAGAGTACTTTGCGATCGAAAAATTTGTTTTGCCTCCTTTCTGCAACTGTTTTTATTGTTACACTCCTGCTAGTACACAGAGCCTACTTAATTTATATATACCATAGTATAGATAATTTAATAGAGATTAATTCGGCACTTTACAAAAATTTATTGAATGCAGCAGAAACGAAACAAACATCAAAATAGTTTAAAAAAAAATCCCGTCCATCTAGTGTAAAACCTGAAAACATTGTAGCTTGCGCAAAATCAATTAACTGAGTAAATTTTTTTTTATACATTCGTTTCAACCATATGAGGAACCCTACTGACAATGGCTCTTTTAATCAAATTAGTTGAATTATAATTAATAAAAAACAAACTAATATAAATATCTATATATATTTCCAACTTCAACCCTCTTCCATTGCCTTGCAACCAACAAAGAAAACCTAAATAGTCTTTGACAGTACGTAAAGATTGCAGGGTAAGAAATTTTACCCATATTGATGGTTATGGGTAAAAAAACAGCATCTACTAGGTACGTGAAAAGTCGTTTAAATATTTTTTTGTTTTTGAATGAGCGTTATGAAACGTGCACTTTTAGATTTTCCAAATATCTTTTTTTTTTCCTATTTGCCTCCGAAAAGTGTACCAAATTTCAAGTAAATTGATTCAGTAGATTCAGAGCAAATTGGCTGTGACAGACAGACAGACAGCCAGCCAGACACACGAGTGATCCTATAAGGGTTCCGTTTTTTTTTTTCTTTTGTGATATGAAACCCTAAAAAGCAATAACGATCAACTATGGCTATTAAATACTGGCAAGGGACTCATTAGCAACCGCCTGAATGATTCTTTTGAGCAATTATATTTTCGCATCAAGCGGTTTCTCTCCCTTTCTTCTGATCGTGTAGAAATCTCACACTCGTCCACCACTCAGGTATCAATGAACATAATATTTAATATTCTAAGGAAATATTAAAAATTAATTAATCATTTTTCAGATGGTCACGGGACTCTCGTCGGGGTATTGAACTGTTTCGTCCATGTTGTGATGTACACCTATTACCTGATCTCAGGTCTTGGACATAAATACCAGAAGTACCTCTGGTGGAAAAAACATCTTACTACTATGCAGTTGGTGAGTCTGAACTTTTTGGATATTCGATTCGCCTGTCTATATTGGATTTTTGAAAGACTACGGCGAAGCAAAAATGTTATGATTTTGACCGGTGTGTATGTAAAAAATTCAACTGAAAAGGTATAAACAAGACATCACAGGCAGACAAATTAAAAATCCAGAGTCACGTGGTGTTGGACATAAACCGAACAGATTACGTGTGACTCCGGGTTTTTAATTTGTCTGTCTGTCTTTTCAGTTTTTTTTTTTTTGTCGTAGTCTGGTTTCAGTTTTTATAACTATTTTTTTGGGATAAATATTTTACATCCGCTAAAATTAATGGATTGATATAGGAATTTGAATAAAATAACATCTACTAATGGCTTTATATGTTCGTCTGTTTTAGTTCTGGTATAATAATTATTAGTATACTTTGAATAGTCCGCTTCGTTATTTTATTTGCTGACTACTGAAGCCTGAGCAATTATCATATAGCAAGTATTCACATTGACAGAAAACAAAAATGTATAAAACCTCTACTGTAATTATGTCTTTCCTCTTTCTCAGGTCCAGTTCGGCATAATTTTCCTGCACAACTTATCAGCCCTTTATCAAGACTGCGGCTATCCAAGGTGGATTTCTGCTCTACTTTGCCTCCACAGTCTGCAGTTCCTTTATATGTTTGGCAACTTCTACTATGTGAACTATATAAAAAACGCGAAACAGGACGGCACAAAATATGGAAGTATAAAATCAGGAACCGGCAAGAGCAAAGTGAACTGAGCTTGATTCATGGTATTGAAGACTGTTTTTTCAATGTTATGCTAGTCGTAGGGCTTAATTAGCACATTTCAAAAATATTATGTATTGTGTAACCTCAAAATAATTTTAAAATAAAAGTTATAAAAACTGAAACCCAACTACGACAAAATAGTCGGCTTGGTTCTAGTATCGTTTGACAGTTGGAGGAATTATGTCCCTTATCAAAAGGTTTTGCGTATTTTTCATGAAAAAAAAAAATATCCTAAAATCAGATAAAAAGCGAAAACGAAACGTTAAAATGGGCGAACCAAATCTGTCCCAGTATACTTATTTGTGGTGCAATTTTTTTATGTCGTCGTTGCAAATCGATGAAAGAAAAAAATGGCAGTGGCACTCCGGGAGTGCCGGTAAAAGTGAAAACTTGAAAAATTACGTGTGTATTTTTTGAATCGTCAGGAAATATTTTATTGTGCAGAAAATACTTTTAAATGAAGTGTTTTTTTATTCATTACAGCGTTACTCGGAACGCAGCCAAAGTCTGCGTATTCCAGGTAGAAAAAAACACGCCAAATTGCCTGTTTAAACTATACCTTCCTGCTCTCACTTACACAGAGTGTAGGGAAAATATAAGGAAATATAACATCACCTGTTAAACATCTTAAAACGACTCGTGCCGGAACGATCCTTTTAAAAAGTCTGTGGTAAATATGCTACTCAAAGATGGCGATGGACGTGTTTCGGATGTGTTTACATTCGATTTTGTTGATTTTGTAAATTTTTATGTTAGGCAACAAGCCTTTGTGTTGTGTTTTTTCATTAGTAAATAACATTCTACTGTAGGATGTTCATTTAGATTTGAATATAGTGCAACGAGAAACATTTTTTTGCGGAAAAAATACTTTTATAGAACATTGGTCCATAACCTTATCTAAATGAAGAGTACAATCACGTTTACAAAACCTTTAAAGTAAAATAATTGCATAGAACATTGATCCGTAACATATTATAAGAGCACAATCGTGTTTACAAAAATGAGGTGTCGTCATGGTGTCGCGAAATCAATGGTTTAGTCCCATTTCAAAAATGCCTATTAATTGCTGCTCAAAACATAACGGAGCCTCCGCCATAAGGAGTGATTTCTTCGAAACACACTTCCGCATAGCGTTCCCTTGGTCTTCGCAGCACTCGCCGGCGTCGGTCCTCTCCACACAAAGAGATTCTAGCTTCATCAGAAAACAATACTTTATTCCAGTCCTCCACAGTCCATGAAGCACAGTTCCGAGCAAACTAAAGTCGAGTGACACGGTACTCACGGAGTAATTTAGGGCCCCGAGCTGGGCGGTAACTCCTGATATTGGCAGCCAAAAGCCTCCTCCTGACCGTCCACAAGCTAACTTCCACTCCTCTTACTTCTTCAAGGCTCTTATTCAGGTCCACACTTGACGCCTTACGATTCCGCAACGCCTGACTCACCAAAAAGCGGTCATCTCTTGGTTCTGTGCATCGTTTTCTTCCCGAACCGGGTTTTCTTTTGACCGAACCGGTATCTTGATACCGTTGCCAAGTCCTCTGGACAGTTGAACGACTCACATTTAGCCGCTGAGACACGTAAGTTTGCGAACAACCTTCTTCAAGTAAGGCTATAATTTTACCGGCCCTTATCGCTTTATCACTCATATCAAAAAGTGGTATTTAATGTAAAAAGAAAGATTAAATTGTTTAATTTGCAGAAAATATCCAAAAAGTTTTAAAATATCGTAATCAGTTAAAAATCGTTTCAGCAATTCGCGCCATTAGTAAAGCAATTTTAGAATAATCCACAATAATCATTATTTTTCTTTTATTAATTTCAAATTTTAAATTTGGATCGTAAAGAATCATGCCAGGATGCTTCAAATAACATGCCAATACATCGTCAAATTAATAAAACCTATTTCTTGTTCTTCTTCATTGAAGTAGAGAAAAAAATCTAAAGTGCCCGTTTTTTTTTGCAAAAGAGTTTATTTCGAGTATCGATACTAGTACGTAATAGTATTACGAATCTTACTAGATATCACGATTGAATCATATTAAAAAAATATTAGCTAATAGTTCGTTGTAACAGAAAAAAACGAGTATTGACAATTTATCACTTCCCAAACAATTTTCCGCATAGTTATAATTTCATTTATAGAATTATTGCTTAGCAAATAAAGTTTTCACAAATATTTGTAACGCAAACCTAATTTTTCGCAAGTGAACGTTTAAACAAAGCCAAATATTTAGTATCGAGCGAGCATGCAAGTTTTATGCCTGTTTTCACCTTCACTAAGTGACACTTAAATGAATCCCTAATAAAAGTTCACTGTTGGATTTTCAACGGTAGACCTGAGTCTACGCTGAGAGTTGAAAATCCAACAGTGCAGTTTTATTTAGGTATTAATTTAAGTGTCACTTAGCTGTCGGTGAAATCGGGCATAAGTGAATTAAAATTTTAACAATTTATCATAAATGAACATTCGGAATAATACACATCCTTACATATTATAAAACAAACTCCACCGCCGCGTCTGTCTGTTTTTCTGTCTGTCTGAACGCGGAAAACTCAAAAACTCTTAAACGGATTTTCGATCAATTTTCACTAATGGACGGAGTGATTCATGCGGAAGGTTTTAGTGTATAATTCATTAAGGTTTTGTGTAAAGTGGCTGAAATTTGACGATTATTGTTGAAGATGTCGGAAAAAATCATGCGAACTGGGAACTTTATTAGCGTGCGCCGCGGAAATCATAAAAGTTACATAAAATGTATGTTCTACAGTATTGTTCATCTTAAAAACTTCAACAAAAAAATCGTATACACATCATAAAACTCTGTGGAATGGTCTCTCGGTGCTATGAACCAAAGAGTACAGTTTGCTGCAAACCACAGGCCGGACCTATTGACGAATTGGTGTTTTCCAACGTATAAATGTAGTTTTAAAGGAAAACTCCTCGTAATTTTCTCACAAATCTCAATAAAACAAAAAGTAAACAACCACTTGACAGCAGAACTACCATGAACTTGTCGCATATTATGGCGGATATGGCACTTACGTAGAACTGTCACTACGTCTCAACAAAATGTTGCCATTATGAGGAACAACTGAAATATTGTTGTCTCTTTTATCAAATACGATTACCACATTAGAAAGAGTGAAATAACACGATATTTCACATTCTAGTTCGTATTTCACCCATATTTGTTTAAGCAAATTATAGAATATCGCGGCGCCTCCGTGTTTTTTCCATCTCAATGGGTTCGATCCCCATCCTCCTGCCAAATGATACAAAATATTTACCAAAAAGTCAACTAAAAAGGTATAAACAAGACATCACAGACAGACAAAAAATCCGGAGTCACATGTAATCTGTTCGATTTATTAACACGTGTAAATCTGGATTTTTAATTTGTCTATCTGTGATGTCTTGTTTATACCTTTTTACTTGACTTTTTTGTCTTAGTTGGGTTTTTAGATTTTAGTTAAAAAATAAAAGTTATAAAAACAAAATTTGTATAACTTTTATTTTTTAACTAAAATCTGTGTAAACGTGGTTCAGTTCCACAAAGGATGGGACACTTAAATTCGTGTCCTGTATTTCCTGTTATTTGCACGCTACAGGAACTGATGCAAGCTACCGAAGGCACCAAACTCGTTGCCTAATTCTGAGCTGACTCACTTTAGATTGCCATCGACGCTGTGATGAAGAAAAAAAATTGTGTCTTTGGATCAATCAGTATTTGAATTTTTTGCCACCAACTTCCGAAATTAAAATAATTTTTCACTTTGTAGTTTAGAAGTCGGTTGTATTTTTGGTAATTTTTTTCCGTTTTTAGTGTGTTTGATTGTAATTTATCAGTTACGCTTTACCAAATGGTACTTTTCGAGAGCAAATGTACGAGTTACTATAAAAAATACCCAAATCGCTATAGGTGTGCCTCTAATATTTGAAGAGTTCCCTCGATTTCTCCAAGATCCCATCATCAAATTGTAACCAAATAATAATAGAACCAATTTGGAAGTATACCTTTTCAAACAAAAAAAGAATTTTTTAAATCGGTTCAGCCGTTTTCGAGTAATAAAAAAATAAAAAAAATAATCCGAAGAACCGAGAACCTCCTCCTTTTTTTTAAGTCAGTTAAAAACTAAAATCAGTTAACTGCAGAAAATGATAGAACACATCAGATTGTATACGGCTAATGAAAAAAAGCCAGTTATTTACAGGCTGCTGTCTATTAAAACTCTATTGCCCTCATTCTTCTAGGGTTTGATACCTGGGTCTAAGATCATAAATAAGCATAAATAATGTTCTCCGTGAGTCATACCTGGTTGTGGAAAATGATTGTAGCTTGTAGTGTAGTTTTATGAAATTATTACTTACGTAAGAACTGTTAACCTTCTTCAATCAGTCCCTCATTACTGAGGATCTTGGTCACTGGACCCCTTTAAGCGGACAATCTTAAAGGAGTCCAGAGATTTTTTTACATTCTGAGACCCATAGTTGTACAACAGATTCAATAAAAAACTTAGTGCCTATTTGTAACTAAATTACTTTAGCTGTTATAAAAATATACTTAAATATTTACTGACCATAGATTATGCACCGACAAAAGATCTATGTGTTGTCTGCAAATATGACCCAAAATGCAATTTTTACTTTTATTTACCTAATTTTAATTTAGTTTTAACTTTATACTCATGGTTAATTTATTACGTATTTTATGCTCTTCCTAGCCTGAAGCACAGGTTCAACCTAGTTCAGGCAAATAAGCAACTGTGCTCTATTTTATTTTTAATTGTTAAGTTACTTATTGTAAATGTGCCCCCTTTTTATAAATAAACGATTATTATAATATTATTTATTGTCTATTGACCCGTATTGCTCGAATTTGTAACACAGATTTCTCTCAAGTCGATACATTTAACTGTAATAAACATACATTCAAAAAACAAATAATAAAAACCATAGACGAAGGTAAATGAAAAACTATTAATATATTAATTTTAAACATTTTTTTTTTTCTCTTTGAAACCTTAACTAAACTAACTTAACTATAAGTAATACCTAAAATTGCACTTTTTGAATTAATATATTTCTAAGTAGTCCGTTCGCATGTTTTATACTTATCCTAGTAGGTAATACAGGGAAACCTGTTATTAGCCATACAATACTGTAATACATATTCTGTAACCTACTATTATGTATCGCTGTTGGTTGCCTAAATAAATAAAATAAAAAAATAAATAATAATATTATTACAACCTGCCTCCATCGACTCCGGTCCAAAGTCGACCGGAAAGTTGAAGTTGACAAATAATTTTGACCGGTATTACGTATGTGGGTATGTATGTTCATCTGTTCCCTCTTATCTTCTAAAGTACTCATCATATTTATTTTACAAAAATGAGGTATCGTTGGAAGCATCTTGATCATCCGCTGGTTATAAGCTATGTGTCGTCAAATTAAATGGCGTCCTCTAGAGGACATAAAACCATGAAAATAAAAATAAAAAACATTTTTGAATGATGTCATGTTGGGTATCAAATGAAAGGGCTTAAAAGTAGGGGATGCCATCAGACGAAGACGTCGCAATAGCATCACACTTAATCACGAGGAAATCCACGGCTTTACTGGCAACAGCACTAGTGTAGGTAAGGAGTGACAATGGACTAACGACAGCATTACGCGCCTTAATGGACCAAGGGTCACATGAAAGTTTTATCAGTGAGGGAGTAGCCCAAAGACTAAGACGCTGACATCAGATATTGAGCCTTGTGGTTTCGGTATTTCTAGCCGCGCCCACTATTTCTCCGATAACCTAGCGCCATTCTCAAATTGCGGTGATACAGCGAACTACCAAGTAAGAAACAAAGTGATACGGACTATAATCAACAGTGAACTAATAGATGGCGCTTTTGTATAATTTAGTGTTCTGTATAAAGAGCAAGAAACAAATTAGACAGGACGAATAAAACACGAGTATACATAAATTTTTATCTTTGTATTTTTAATTATTAGATGAGACTTTATTTACAATGAATTTAAAAACAATATAAACGTTAGGAAAATAAAAACTCAATCTATTGTACATTAGCAAAATGTTCATTATTATCACATTATTATATTCTGTTTTCTTTTTTTTTATATTTATTATTTGTATAAATTAATAAACAATAACAAATATGTATAAAAATTGTCGTCTCCATATCTCAAATGCTGGTGATTTCCTGAGCTAGATCAATATACAGGGTATCCAGTAAATAGCACGAAATATTGCAGGGGTAATAACTTGTGTCAATACCTTCCAAAAAACTCATTATATGTTCAGCAATATGTTACGGATTAAGAGTTATACGAAATTTTCCAAAATATCGAAAAATCTCTACCTTGAAACAGATGTTTAAGCATTTCTTAATAAAAAAAAATATTTTCTAGTCTTTTTTTTACATCAAGTTATTCGTGAATAGTTACTGAACACATTGTCTTTTTTCTACCAAAAACTAGAAATTTTTCAAGACATAACACTTAAAAAAAACACACACTGAACCATTTTCTTATCGCTTAACTTTAACCTACAATGGTGAAAAAAAGTGTATGTGACAGTTTTGTACAACAAACTTAAAAAATAGCTTGTTTAGCTTGTTTAATGGTGATTTTGGAAAGTAAAAAAGAAAATAAAGTGAAAGTTCGATATTTTGGAAAATTCCGTATAACTCTAAATCCGTAAAATATTGCTGTTTATATATTGTTTTTTTGGAAGTTATTGACAAAAGCTATCACCTCCCTCCCGCAATATGTCGTACTATTTACTGGATACCCTGTATGTATTTTTAACCGATTTTAAAATGCCACTATGAAAATTAGTGTTTGTATTTATATAAATTCGCGTATTTCTACACATTATAAGTGTTCATGTCTCTGGGCCGACCGTATAGGGGCATTTTATTAACATATGAGCTTCCGCCCGCGTATTTTATGATATAACTGCAACTAACACGTTTTCAAATCTGCAAAAAAAAAAAATACTGTCATACTTGGAAGAACTTTCTTCAGCACTAAACTTACCTATTATGTCTATAGTTTGACCAAAACCACTGTACCACGCCTTAGGTATGTACGCGGCGAGACGCTTACGGCGCAGCGTCACGCCGCTCATTTGTCAATGTTGCCCCCCGCCTCGCCGCGCATTCCTAAGGCCCGGTACAACAATCTCGGTCAAACTATAGTAAAAATACCGAAGACCACACGATGATTTTTTTTTTACAGTGGGCAAGAAACATTGCACACAGCTACAAGTATTTTACGAATATTTTCCTATAAGTCCAATTCTAAGATAGTCATAGGTCTATGCAAATATGATCTTTTATCACTAGACTTTTTTGTAAGGGATGCTCTTTTTCGTCATTCCCGTGCCTCTGTAACGTCGCGGTTGAGGACTGAGATCTCGGTCTGGCCGGTCTATACATGGCGAAGGAAACATCGTATTTTTTTTGTGATCTCAATAATAAAATTAAGTAGTAAGTACTTATTACAAAGTTACTGAAAAACAATTTCCGAAGCTCCTCGTACTTCTGAACTGTTCGCCAAAAGTCTCTTTCGACTGTAAAGAAAATTAATTATTATTATTCTAAAAATATAAAAAAGAAATCAATTTTAATTACAAAAGTCCCAATTAGGTTCCGAACTCGAAACTCGATTTTCTGAATCTGTACTGATAACACTAGACTAGTGATTCCCAAAGTGGTCCAGGTGGACCCCCAGGGGTCTACGGGAGACACGACGGGGGTAGACCCGTTGAGAGAGACGTCGTTGGCGTGAAATTAAAATGATTTTTTGTCGAGTTTCGGGAATATGGTAGAAATGTAGCAGCAGCGGGTCCACCGAAACCAAGAAAATGTTGAAAGTAGTCTACGAGAAAAAAGTTTCAGAACCTCTGCACTAGACCAACCGAACGATAACGTCGCAGGCAAATTTAAGCTATGGGTTGTACAAAATAGCCTTTAGTACCTATTTGGTCATAATTTCAGTTCTGTTCGTGTACAGCTGTTTTTTATCAAAATTATATTATAAGAAATTTACTTACTTTACTACTTCCATAAGATGTTTTTATTTGTTAGTATAGAGGCGTTTTTTTTGTTGGCCTCTGGCATTTTTGTTTGTTTCCTATTTTTCACAGCAAATATTTTCACAACTTAGAACTATATTTTTTTCCTACTTATATCATATACCAGTCTTTACGTGCCAATCTTTTCACAACTTGTTGTAATTTAGTAAGAAAATAAAATATGTACTCAGGTTTGAAATTGTCAAACAACAAAATACGAAATGAACGGATAGCGAGGCAAAGCGACACACGTCCGTCTAGCTGCGCGTCTATGCGATCACTGTCGGATTGCATAAAAAAGAAAGAGAAGCGTGATGACGCGACACTCGTAACTTATAACAAACCATAAAACAATTAATTACTAAAAAATAAGTTGATTAATCGAAAATAAAAAACCTAGTTCTGTATTTAAATGTGATACGTTATTGTTATTAATTTTACCAACGTAGGTATGTAGTTATGTAATAAAGATATTTTTGTTGAAAGATCATTTTAAGAGGTTAGTTTACCATTTTTTGTACCAAGAAAACTTTTCAAAAACGTGTTTTGAATACAACGGGGTTCTCAGAAATATGTTATTATATTATTTTTTCCGCCGTCACAAACTGTACAAGTTTGGCTAACAAATTGTTTGAGACAAGCCTATTTCTGTCTTGTCAGCGCCTTAAAGATAAAACGTTAAGCAACTAAAGGAACCATCACAACGGTTGGAGGTTAACAGACACACATAAATCGTGTAGTAGAAATTAATTTTTTATCGCGGTGTGTGATTTGGAAGGCATACGTCATACTCAAGAACGTAACCTCCAATTTGCCACCAAGATATTTCACCCACAAAATCGCTGACTGGCCGCATTTACAAGGCTGCCCAATTTACAATCAACCTGGGCGAGTTTATTAGGTGTTAAAATCTATGACATCATTCTGAAAGGCGGTCTGGTTAAAGGTCCCTTAGGCTCTCCAAGTGTACAAGATACACGCCTGGGATGGATTCTTTTGGGAAAGGTGTAAAAAGAAACTAACATAAGATGAAAAAGACTGTGAGAAAATATACAAGGAAACATACCAGCGAAATGTTGAAGAAAGATTCGTGGTAAAATTACCATGCAAAACAGAAAAGCTTGAGGACGGAATACACAAAAGTAATAAAGGAGTATATTGATCTGAAAAACATAGACATAGTTCCAACAAACGAGATAGATAATTCAGCAGTGAACTTACCACACCATCCAGAGAGTCTTTAATGCTTTGTCCAAGGGTTGCAATAATATATCTCTAAATGATGAACTGCTGCTAGGACCTCAGCTACAGGAGGACATCAGATATCTAGTCATGAGATGGAGAATGAAGACTATCTGTTTTTGTCTGACGTAGAAAAAATGTACAGACAGATAATGGTGACGAAAAAAGCCGCAGACTACATACGCTGGTAGTCTTTGGCGTTAACATTCAACTGAAATAATCAAAGATTATCATCTGTTCCGAGTCACATTTGGTACTGCTTCTGCCCCTTACTTTGCTGTGACAACGCTGCAAAAAAAGCGCTGCTACAGCAGAGACTATCCTATAGCAGTTAAAATCATCAAGCATAATTTTTATGGATGATCTAATGTCTGGACAGGATACAGTAGAAAAGGCTATAGAAGTAGCTAAAGATATTACCCATGTCCTTCAAGGAGGACGTTTCAAGCTGCAAAAGTAGGCATCAAAATTTCGCTTCGCAGAAAGAATCACCTCCTTCTGCGAAGCGGAATTCCTCCCATGCCCTCTCGCTCCATACCATGGCCTGGACCAGGGCCGAATGCGAGAGATCACCGCCGCCTATCGCCTCCACGAGGATATGGCGATGCTCTACCCAAGCCATGCAGACTTCCACCGTATGTTCCACCGTGTCCTCCAGGTGATCTACACAATGGTCCCGCCATATCCGTAACAGGAACCTCCCGAAACAACCGTGCCCAGTGAGGACCTGCGTCATGCGGAAGGTGAGGATGCCGTGGCGCTTCTCTGGCCACTGCTCAAAGTGGAGACTTATTGCCACAATTGTGGCGTGCCCAGCACTGGGTGGCGACAATCGCACTTTCCATGACGCCATGAGATCCCGCCGGTGCTCTGTCCGCTGTGCCGTGATTTCTCGCGGCAGCGGAGTTACGTCCCGGCGTTTCATCTCCTCGCGGAACTCCCAAATGTGCGCGAGGACTTTTGCCTCCAGATAGCATGGCGGAAGCGAAACGCCTGGACTGACGAAGTAGACCCTGAAAAAGAAAAAAGAATAAATTAGTTTAAGAAAAAACTTTATCACATTTGAAGCTTGTTGAACTGCAGTGATGGTTACAATACTCAAGTGACAACATGAAAAACGTTTCTATTCACGGTTATTGTCGAAGTGGTTTAAGATAGCCCCAAACTTAGAAATTGGCCAGATAGTGCTCGAAAGACGGACAATGCTGTTCCAGGAAAATGTCCACTTGGACACATCGTTGATAAACACCCTGGCCAAGATGCAGTTACTAGCATGAATACTGTGAAGACCGGTAACCACATAGTTAAGCGATCAATTGGAAAATTATGTCATCTACCTGTAGATACCAAGGTTTAAAATTTAGAAGACATACCGTGTGCATATTCAAATTGTTGTAAATACTAAAGTAGGATTCATTTACTGAGTATGTCATTTCATTCGTTTACAGTTTGTTATGTAGTGTAGTAATGACTATATACAATTTTGTATCTGTTTTAAAAGAAGTTAAAGATCTTTTGGTGGGTGGTAAGTTGGGAAGGATTTACAAATAGGTATCTATAGTTATGTACCTAAATATTAAATCTCAAGTATGTCATATTAGATCAAGTAGTTGAAAATAAAGCCTTAAACTAGACACACGTCTTATTTACTCCAATTTCTGTGCCAACCGAAAGTGAACCTTAATTCGTAAACACAGGAAAATGGTGTGCGGTCTCTAACTACGTAAAACCTACGTGTTGTTGTAACATTCTTCAGAAAGCGATGATCACGTTTTATAACATCACGCTTGGTAGAGAGATAAATGACCATAGTTTGTCGGTTTTTAGAAGCAGGACTGAAAAGTTGTTTAGTGTTAAAATTTGTGTGCCGTTTATACATTTTTGTGCCCAAAATCTGTTTAGTTACTGCCATGTGTGTTATTATTCTGTGTATCTTAGCTTTATATTTAAATTTATAGAAATAAGAGGGTGCGTGGTTAAGCGGATCTTTGAATACCGGTGCTGTGTGTCAAGTTTCAATAGATTATTTGCTTAGGTGCAACATTTTGATCTGCTCGACTACCGCGGCAAGTGTCTTCATGCTGCTCCGTAGTAACCGTAGTAACCTAGGTGGATAAAGAGGATGCGTACTCTTAGCTCCTTCCTTTGATGTTTCGCTTCCTAAATATGGGTTGGAGCTAGTTTCGGTTGTGTGGGGAGGTCGAAAAGAGTGAATTTATATGCCAGCGACTTGCCAAAGTTCTTGAGCTAAAGCCGAAATTAGTTAGTGCCAGGTAATTGGTGGCAAAGTATATAGGTAAGTGTGAAAACTTTCACAGGAACCGGCTTGCATACACTACGTCACTAGTAGGTATCAGCTTAACCCCGATGACAGCCTGCTGATGATAGCATGTTGAGATTGACTTCAATTCAATTATTAAAACTTTACTTTTGGCAATACTATAGTCAATATGTTTCACCAAATTGCTAATTAGCAAATGGAGATTCCATGTGCTAAATTATAAAATTAGTTTGATCGGTGGTGCGTCAACTAAATACCGCTACCTATCAATGCCAAAAATTTATTGAGGGTAATAAATATCATCGCTTCTAATTTCATCTAAATCCTTGAAAGTTATTCCTTCTATTACTCTGAATAATTTGATTTGCAGTCATCAAATAATCAAGCTGATTTTTGACTAAAGCACATTAGTGCTTTACCGGTACCTGTTGATGTTGTGATGACAGTGAAGTGACAAGTATTTAGATAGGACAAATAGAACTAGAGTACATACTTGGGCTCTTTGTAGGTTATGGTCATCCTTCTACATTATCTATCGCTAGATGAACCAGTGAAATACTGGATGTAGAAGGCAGAGAGGTGGGTGTTGTGGCACAACTTGAGAGAGGCCTATATCCAGCAGTGGACTGCGATTAATTTATTGACACAAGTTTGGGAATCGATGAAGTATAAACATCTACATAAGGAGCCCGACAAAGCACATATGCTTTTTAGGGTTCCGTACCTCAAAAGGAAAAAAACGGAGCTCTTATAGGATCACTCGTGTGTCTCTCTGTCTGTCTGTGCGTCTGTCACCGCCAATTTTCTGCAAATCTAATTGACCGATTAAGTTGAAATTTAGTACACATTATGTATGTTTGTAACCCAAACACGAACGTGTAACGTAAATTAATGAATTTTGAATATAGGTGTCACTTTAGAGGGCAAACAAGAAAATTTAAAAAAAAGTTATGCTAATAGTACCGTGTGACATATCAAATGAAAAGGCTTGTTACAAAGATCTTAAAAATATATTTAATATAATTTTAAAATTAATAATTTTAAAGATATTTCTATACAGGGTGTAAGGGACAGCCCTCCGCAAACTAACAGGGTACATTCAGCTCCTAATTCTGAATTATATTCCACCGAAAATTTTCCGAGGAAAATGATTTTTTTTTTTTGCGTTTTTTCATTTACTATTTCTTTCTTTAAAAAAAAATAACATTCTCCGTACGCAGTACTCCATTAATGTAAATAGAACAGGTAAAACAGATAAAACAGCAATAGATGTTGAACAAACGACGCGTGAAATTAGCTGTTCAATTTCTCGCTGCGCTGCCGTTCGCTGCCTACCTACGTGCGTTTTGCCACGGTAGCGATACATTGCGTGTAAGGTAATAACACAAATCAGGTTAATTGGATTCCCATAATATTCCTGAAATAATTTCATGTACCGGTCATCTTAGTATGATATACTGACTTCACCCTATCAGTCTGCGGAGGACTGTCCCTTACACCCTGTATATAAGAAATTCGATCAAAATTTACCATTCCCCCCTCATCTCCGAAACTACTGAGCCAAAAATTTTGAAAAAAATACAGAGAATGATTCTTCATCCATAGATTACAGAAAAACCTATAAGGAGTCTATGGTCTTAAAATAAAATAGTAAATCTCTCAATATTGTGCGTACAAACTTACATTTGCAGTTGGAATGTACGGGAGAACATGTTTTTTACAATGTTATGTTTGTATTTGGAATAAATTCATCCCAACTACGGTACCCTTCATTGTGCGTGGTCCGACACGCACTTGGCCGGTTTTTTGATATATGTTACAGAATAGTTTGAGACCGTGGAAGACAACGTAGACAAGGGATGGATAGAAATCGGATGAATGTTAAGATGACGTGTGATAGAGTTTTTAGGAAGATCTATTGGGATTAGAGCAGAAGAATACAGATGTTGTTGAAGTTGAAAAGCAATCAAAAACTAGAATTCACCTTTTGTAAACGAAATACCGTTACCAAATTGGAGATCTTGATTAAAAATATACCTAAGATAAGGCACGTTTTGTATCCATTATATTAAAACGTGCTTCATCTACAGTATCTTTAGTTTTCAGTTACTCAACGGAAAACCAGGAATTCACTTACGATTTTAATTACTAAGTAATTATTTAAATTACCCTAATTAATAAATGATAGCGTCTTTAGTCACAGTGATTAAAAGACATTTACATACACATTAAAGAAACTTGATATATTATGGTTATGACTGGCACCTTTTGACTATTTGAAAATTAAATCCACAATGTGGAACATCATTTTGACCTCTTCATGATTTTTTTTGCAAATCACTATTGTTAGTTTTAAAAGTAATTTGTCCGGAAATGTAAATTTGTTTATTAATAGCATTGTGATCACGAACAAAGAATTTGAGTTAATTTTGTTCTCTTTTAAATAGTACTTATTTAAATGAGTAAGCAGTTTACTTCCAAGTGTCATAGTGTGGTGTGTTTAGCAGTGAGTTGGCTGTGACTCCGACGTATTATTTATTTTTACAAAATGGCGGGAATACTGGAAAGTATAGCTGAAAAATATAATTCTGTTATACATGATCGGGCTGGTGAGTTATTCATATTTATTTATTTAGAAGTTATTAAAACTTGAAATTATTGTAATTAATATTTTTGCTATTTTTCTCAAACAATATTAATTTTGGTTAATTTTACGAAATGCCGTTTTTTTTAATTTACGAACGGATTACAAAAAATAGTTCCAAGTTTTGGGCCAACAATGGTGCCGATTCTCTTGTAGGTACACACGGCTACACATCAAGCTATACATTTCTCGTTTATTTTGATCTCGCTTTGTATAGGATTTCCGTACAATGCGAGGTGAGCTTATACTGGAAATGTATAGCTTAATTTGTAGCCACCAAACGAAACTAACTAAAATATCACTAAAATTCCTTACTTTTGCCTCCTTTGCAATTAAAAGTCGTGGTGTTGGTGTTAATTTTAGTTCATAACAACAAATTTTATTCCACACCTTTTTAATCGCGATTTAAAAATAGTCAAATTTCATTTTTTTTTTCAATTCAGAATAGCAAAATTGCAATAAATTAATAACTCAGTGCCATCTTAGTGCTGTCTATTCCAGAATGGGAAATCGTCGTTTGACACGAATAAACTAAATTTTGGTGATTTTAATCTAGTTTAGAGGCATTTGTGACAAAAAAATCGGCACCATTGTCGTACAAGGGACACGAACAATAAGAAGAAGGACCTACATAATATATGATCATTCATTTCGTTTTATAAATCGTAATTTTATTCTTATATTTTCCAGATCCCAGAACGGCGGACTGGTGGGGCGTGTCAAACCCGTTAGTGGTGATCTCCATTCTTTCAGCTTACCTGTACTTTTGCAAGTCTCTGGGTCCTCGGCTGATGAGCAATCGACCGGCTTTCGAGCTGAAGACCGTGCTTATGCTGTACAACATCTTCCAAATTGTATTCAGCTTGTTCTTAGCCTATGAGGTAAGGTTTTTTTATTTAACTGATTGTCAAACTATCATATCACAAAGTAGAAGATAGGTATAACTGATAATGTCTTTAAAAAAAGTTTTGGTATCGTAAAATTAAGATCATCGTGGTCGTTGTTTGAAATCGTTTTGGAACTACTGCAGTTTGTAACCTATCACTTTTATACAGTAGTTATTTGTTTTTGGGTAGAACAGACCCTTTTTAGTGTAAATTTGAAAACCCCTAAGTGCGCAAAACCATAAGCGTCCAAAAAAAAATCGCCTGAAGTTTCTTACGGGATTGGAGGAATAGTGGGAGTATTAAGGATGGGAAAGATCATGTAGTGGGTCTAAATTTGTTTCTTAACAACAATGAGGGTAAAGACATCTTCAAGGTCAAGGTCAACACCCCAAAAGATAAGGTCAAATCAAAAAGTACCGAAATCTTGAAATATTACCTTATAACAAGATCTCAGGTTATGAAAACAGTCCCGAGGATACCGCACGGACTTCTGCGAGGCGGCGAGCCTCCTTGCCGGATTACCGCCATGGGATCTGGAGGCAAAGGTCCTCGCGCACATTTGGGAGTGGCGCGAGGAGGCGAAACGCCGGGGCTTAACTCCGCTGCCGCGAGAAATCGCGGCACAGCGGACGGAGCTCCGGCGGGATCTCATGGCGTCATGGAGAGTGCGATTGTCGCAACCCAGCGCTGGGCACGCCACAATTGCGGTGATAAGACCCCTCTTTGAGGAGTGGCTAGAGTGGCGCCACGGCGTCCTCCCCTTCCGCCTGACGCAGGTCCTCACCGGACACGGCTGTTTTGGGAGGTTCCTGCACAGGATAAGGCGGGAGGAAACGCCCGGGGGTCACCATTGTGTGGATCGCCCGGAGGACACGGTGGAGCATACGGTGGAGGTCTGCCCAGCTTGGGCGGAGCATCGCCGTGTCCTCGTGGAGGCGATCGGCGGCGGTGATCTCTCGCGTCCGGCCCTGGTTCAGGCCATGGTACGGAGCGAGAGGAAATGGGAGGCCGTCACCTCCTTCTGCGAAGCGGTAATGCTCGCGAAGGAGGAGGCGGAACGCGTGAGGGAAAGGCAAATTTCGCGCCCTCACGCCCCTAACCGCCGCAGGAGGAGACGCCCAGGGCGTCGGGAATCGCGAGGCGATTTCCGGCCACCGTAGGCGCGGGCTTGCGGACGGTGAGCAATGGGTGGCTCACCGTCCGATAAGGACCAGGCCCGGGTCGACGGCGCGTTGTGTTCCACGCGCGCCTCAAAGAGACGTCAGCAGATTTGAAGGGGTCCACTAGGGCCGATGCCTGCCGGGGTTGCGAAGAAAACCGAAAGGGAGATCGTGGCCCCCGGCAACAGGGCAACCGAAGGAACACGGGTGGGTTTTAATCAGTAAGAGTCTGACACGCCCTCCTGCTCCGCCCAGAGCGGGAGAAGTTATTTGATGATTTCCCATCCTCAAAAAAAAAAAAGGTTATGAAAACAGTATGGAGAGTGCGATTGTCGCAACCCAGCGCTGGGCACGCCACAATTGCGGCGATAAGACCCCTCTTTGAGGAGTGGCTAAAGAGGCGCCACGGCGTCCTCACCTTCCGCCTGACGCAGTGACTCACTGGACACGGCTGTTTCGGGAGGTTCCTGCACAGGATAAGGCGGGAGGAAACGCCCGGGGCGTCGGGAATCGCGAGGCGATTTCCGGCCACCGTAGGCGCGGGCTTGCGGTCGGTAAGCAATGGGTGGCTCACCGTCCGATAAGGACCAGGCCCGGGTCGACGGCGCGTTGTGTTCCACGCGCGCCTCAAAGAGATGTCAGCATAATCGACTGGGTCCGCTAGGGCCGATGCCTGCCAGTCAATGTGAAACTCGTAGGTCAAGTTCAAAAAATAAATAAACTGCTACTGGAAACAAAGCCAAGTGGCTCCTATTTCTGTGTGGTTTCAAATAAAATAACCACGAACCTAACCTGTCCGAGGTGGGGTGCCTCAGGTCCCGAGCTCGCTTCTCTCGCTCTTGCATCCTAAGTTCTCATTGCCTTTTTACTAAGGCGAGGTGTGTTATTTTTGTATACCTATTATGTTGGTTTAGTGTACTGTTAATAGGTTAACATAAAAAAGTAAACAAATATAATTTTTAAAGACATGAATTGTACGCATGTACATACAATTAATTATTGTTGCAACCAGGAGTACGATAGAACTCTCGACTGTGAGTACATACGAAAAGTGGCAACTGTGAAATGTTAGGGTCACTGACATCAGATTACCCACGATCTTTTAAGAGTACAAATTTAAAAAAACTATTTTTAATTTATTTAATTTCCTTTTTGCTTCATTATTGAGTTCGTTGTGATGTCAGCTATTTAAAAATAAATTAAAATGAAAAACTTACAATAATAATACAAAAAAACCATTAAAATCCGCTGTCACTTTATCTGAACTTAAAACGGATTAACTTGAAGAGAAATTCATACTTTATCTGTGGTAAAATGTCAATTTTATTATGTAGGTAGAATTATCTGAAACTTTAGGATTTTTCCTTAATAACTAAGCGTTTGCGCAGTGTAATATTTTGCAAAAGTGTTTTACATGACAACATCTATATGCTATAAAATTATGAAGCTTTGCACGCGCGCTTGGAGTGGAGCTATCGTTTTTCCCAGTAATTTCACGTCTAATCTAACTAGCCTGTATTATCCCACTTCAGGGCAAAGACCTCCCCTCTCCCTTTCCACACAATTTTGTCTATTGCTAGTGTCTGCCAGTCCTTTCGGTAGGAGTCAAGCTCATCCCGCCATCTTCGTCTCGGCCTGCCGCGATGTCGTCGGGCGTTTAACAAGCGTTTTGTCATCTGACATGCGGCAGACATGTCCGGCTCAGTCCCACTTAAGCTTAGCGGCTTTCTAGGTAATATCCGTGTCCTTGGTTTTGGCGCGCAATGTTGTGTTCCTTATACGGTCCAAAATTTGAACCCCCAGTATAATGCGTTCCGTGGCTCGCTGGCGAACCTCGAGCTTGGACCTCTGTTGAAGTGTCAAAGACCAGGTTTAAGCACCAAATGTGAGAACGGGGAAAATACACATGTCCATAATTCTCCGTTTGAGACATAGTGGTAGATCTCCTTTTAGAAGATCTTTCATTGACCAATAAGTTCCTCCAAGCGCTTTCAATGCGTCGATCAACTTCTTTGTCTTATCGCGCCTGGGCGGAGACTAATTGGCCCAGATAGATATAGTCTTGGACGTGGGCAATCTCGTCACCCCCAATCTATAGTCTCCTTTTGATGCTGTTTGTCATAAGTTTGGTCTTTGATAAGTTCATCTTAAGCACAATCTCGAGACTCGCTTTGTTTAAGTCTGCGAGGAAGAAAAGAAAGAAAGAAAAAGTATTTATTGAGATGATGATGAGGAAAAAAGTACAATTTCATCGGCGAAGCGGAGGTTTGATAATGTCTTTTCACCGATGACTAATCCAATTTCACGTAAAACCATGTTTTATGAATTGATTAAACAATCAATTCATAAAATATAGTTTTACGTGAAATTGGATAGAAAAGTTTGCTAACTGAAAGTATTAATAATAAACATTATTAATACTTTCAGTTAGCAAACTTTTCTGATCGTCATGTTTGGACCATAACAATCACAGCTTCTTCCGAGCGATCTCACATCAACTTCGTTTGATTGTTTATGAACCCATTGTTTATTGCATGACTCAAAATGCGAAGCATTAGAGAGTGCTCTGCGATCGAAAAAATTGTTTTGCCTCCTTTCTGCTACTGTTTTTATTATTACACTCCTGCTAGTACACAGAACCTACTTAATGTTTATACCATTGTATAGATAATTTAATGGAGATTGATTCTGTACTTTTCAAAAATTGATTTAAGGCGACAGAAACGAAAAAAATATCCCGTCAATCAAGTGTGGAACATGACAACGTTGTCATTTAAAAAAATATATATATTCATTTCAGCAGTTGTAAGAAAAATGGCTCTTTTATTCAAAGTGGTTTAATTATAATTAATAAAAAAACTATCTCTATACATATATTCCAACTCTTCCGTTGCCTAGCAACCCACAAAGCAAACCTAAATAGTCTTTAACAGTACGTAAAGATTGAAAGGTAAAGGGGAAAAAAAAGCAGTTAAAACATACTTCATGAAAAGTCGTTTATTTTCTGTTTTTGAATAAGAATATTTTCATAATAATATTTGATCCGTTATAGTCATATTGTACTGCTCACATGCGCGTTAGTATTGTAATGACGTATGCCCTTCCGCATGTCAGATTTGTTGTAAAGGCACGTTCGATGCTGAGGAATTTCTTAGTACCTACAAGATAACTGATATTAATCTGAGAATGGTAGGGCAAATAAAATTCAGCATATTACTTGATGAAACTATATTAGTTAAAATATATAAAAGTAAAGTAAAAAAAAACAACCATCTTGGCTCACATTGGTTCTGCCAAAAAATAAAAATTGTTACTTCTCTAACTATAAAATACAATAGATGTGGATATTTTTAGTATCCTGTTCTACTTAGCTATTTCTAAAGAGCCATAAAAACCCTGAAAGAAATCTCTGATTCTTCTCTCTGATATCTGATTTCTTTCAGGGATTTTATGGCTCTTTATAAATAGCTAAGCGGAACACGTTACTAAATATATCCACGTCTATTGTATTCTATATTGGATTTCCGCAAGGTCACGCCTGAATCAATTAACTATCTTATACTCCAACTATTCCAAAATCAAAGAGAACTCGCTACTGTTTGGATTTACAACAGAAAAAAAAATAAGCTTCCTACTCACTCATTTCCTACATTAATTTTAATTTCAATCAGAAACAATGTTTCATTATGACACAGCGATTTCCTATAATGAATATTCATTGTTCATAAAGTATGTACCTAAATACGAACTAACCTTTATAACACAAAAAATAAAGCACTAAAATGTAGTAGGTAGATTCTGTAGTCACCAAAAAAAAAAGATATTATGCATGATAAACTATATAGACTTCGACAAACAGGCGCGACGGGACAGGGCGACGCAATTCTGGTAGAATAATTTCCATTAAGTTTTCATAGAAATTGTTCTAATAGAGTCGCGTCGCGATGTCGCGTCGCGATGTCGCATCGCGCCTGTCTGCAGGACCCTCTATTTCGCTTTTTAGATATACAATAGGTACAGGTTTCAAAGTTTTGCATTAACTAAAACACTAGTAACAGTAAACTTGACCTTAAAGACCTTTTGTATACCGTAAGTTAAAAAGCCATTGTGCCTCGCGTGAATTTGAATAAACGTTTAATATTCATAATATTATGACTAACAATTTCCCAATTGCTCATATCGTACAATTATTTTGGCATATTAATTTTATAGTTCTAGTGAAAAAAGTTTTTAATTTGAAAACTTTGCATGTGATTTTTTTATACTAGAGAGCCCGCTCCGGCTTTGCACGGGTGCGATATCAACATGTCGGAACATAGAGATTTTTAATAAAGAAAGAAAGAAAATATTTTATTTGGGACACGCATAGGAAATACAAAACAGTAGTGAAAAAAAAAACAAATATTAAAAATAATTACGACCTGTGCGAGGCCAAAAAGGCACCTATCTCGGCATGATGCTGCGATATTTAAAAATAAATAAATACCGCAGCGCTGGTATTCTGATAGGGCCCGCTGTAATGCCAGGGACATACCTACGGACCTATAAATTCAATTAGGGGATTACAAAATAAATAAAACAATAATATAC
The DNA here is from genome assembly GCA_916610215.1 of Omphaloscelis lunosa. Classification (NCBI taxonomy): domain Eukaryota; kingdom Metazoa; phylum Arthropoda; class Insecta; order Lepidoptera; family Noctuidae; genus Omphaloscelis; species Omphaloscelis lunosa. The sequence continues at coordinate 3,146,915 of OU744252.1, forward strand.
ATAATTACTCATAAACCATCAGGAATCAGTGCTCGCATAACTTGGTTTTTCTTCGTCTGTTATGATAATGATTTACCTACTGTTATTTGTAATTTTTCAGGGAACGGCCTACGTCTTTTCTAAGGAGTACAGCTTTGCTTGTGAACCAGTGGATTACTCCTACAATCCTAGAGCATTGAGGGTAAGTTGCCATTCGAATTTAATTTTATCATTACTAGCTGCTAACCGGGGCTTCACCCGCCCTAATTCTAAAATAAAAATTACGCCTTAGTTACTCCTTATAAAATCAGCTATCGGCTAGTGAAAATGCCATCAAAATCGGGCCAGCGTTTCGGACATTAGCCGGAACAAATAGACCGACAGAAATTTTTTTCAAAATTGTGTTTTTATTTTAAGTACCGTATTTATACTGTCATTTGTATTTAGTAAAAATCTGTTATTTTGACATTACAAACAGACACTTCTATTTCATAATATTTGTATGTATGTATATACCTAAAACATCTAAAAAAACCCTGTCCGATCCGTGAGGGTGTTGTTAAGTATCGTACTGAGAGTCTATTTATGTGGAAATTTACTTAAAAAAGAAATTTAAAAAGCCACTTTTTTAATTTGGAATTTTACCAGGTTATTATTTCATAGGGCGCAGGCGGCCGTTGTTAAAATTTTCAATAGGGTTTGAAAACTTGCTATATTTTTTTTATGGATTTGGGGTAATTTTGGTACTAAAAATGTGAATTTTAAATAGCAATAACTTTTATTTTTATTTTTAATAATAATAAAAAAAATTATTACTTTTTGGTAATGCTTATGCAGTACCTATGCGCCTCTTTCGGATTGGACAGAGTTTTTTTTTTATATATTGTATGTATGTATTGTGTAGATAATTCAACGGGTTATCGAATAAAGAAAAAAATAATTCTCTTTTTCTTGTGAAGCTAAAGGCACAGTATAAATAGGTACAGTATTCTATCTGCATAGAAAATGGTCGAAACGACGTGTTTTGAAATCTCAGCGTATATCTGTACGCAACAGTCTCGCATACGCGGTAGTTACGCACGGACGCGGAAGGTTTAGCTACGGAGTGGCCGTTGGTAATTATTTCAAAGTCACTGCTGATATAATACTGCTGCTTATATTATTCTGTGCTAAAGGCGTGTATTGTTTATATTTTAATTTTGAAGTAATATACGGTAAGTTTAAATATTTTATGGAAAACAGAGCATCGGAGTTCACTGACAAAAATAACCATAACAAACAATAAAAAATAACAATTGAGAACAATTAATTTTCGTGTGGTAAATGAGGTAGGTAAATATAAATTTTCATATTGAAAATACAATCTAGTTGTGAACAAGCAAATTAAAGGTACTTTTCAGTAAAGAATATCGGTCCGAGGAGTTACGGTTGTTTTCGGAGATATGTAGTCACCATGTCTAGAAATTTACTAGGTTACTTATGTCTATCCACCCTGTACAATATAGGCATTTTACTAAATACATTTCTTTATTATTTACAGGTTGCAGCTGCATCATGGTTCTATTACTTCGCGAAGATCACAGAACTTCTGGACACCGTCTTCTTTGTCTTACGGAAGAAGCTCAATCAAGTGTCGTTCCTTCATGTCTACCATCACACTATCATGTGTTTCCTCGTTTGGCTTGGAGTAAAGTACTACCCAGGTACGTGACCTTTCTGATTTGAACAGTATTTGTTAATTGATCCAAGTCAATAATGGGCATCGCCAACACCACAATAAAAAAAATAAAAGAAAAGGAAGAAAAATGCGTTTATTGGCATTACAGCAGAAAAATAGACCTTATAACTATAAAAATCCGAAAACAATGATTATAATGCCGAAAGGGCCTCAGCTCAGCAAATTGTCAGATAACAACACAAAGTGTACCACCTGACGCTGATTTTCAGCTGCAACCCACGAGTGCCATGTACGCTAGAATAATAAAGAGGGAAGTGTGCACGCTCAGCATGACCACAATAGAAACGGGTGTTGTCGACGGAAGAATAGACAATCACAATCTGTCATTTTGTCTATTCTTCCGTCGACAAAACCCGTAGAAAACCCGTTTCTATGGTCGTCATGCTACGCGTGCAGTAGGTAATGATATTTTAAATGAGAGGAAGTCTATATATTTTCGAGACACTAGCGGCCATCATCTTTTCTTTTTATTTAAGTACAGGGTGGCAGGACATCGACTTGCGACCTGTTACTGTTACCATGGATTCAGTACATGATTCTAAACACCCTGCGTTATTTTTTTTTCTTTTTTTAGAAAATAAAAAATTGCTGTTCCATACATTTTTACTTGATACTGTTGCACTTTTTTAAGAAAAAGCCGTTTTTTTTTAATTCTAAAATAATGTCCTGAATCCATAGTAACAGTTGTGCGTCATTGTTCCTGCCACCCTGTTTACCGTAAAAAGCAATATCATTATGAAGAAAATAATTAAATGTTGTGTCCACAAGATCAACTCAAACAGCCAAGCCAAATATCTTCAATCTTTTAATTGTTATCAAATACAATAACATCGAAAAATAGTATAGAGATTGTATGAGGAACAGGGTGTAAAGTTTACTTATCCTCCATAGTAAAGGGAGGATCCTCCGACCAGATGGATGTTGTGTCTAGTGGGCAACTGCCTGACGATTGATGTCAGGGCATTTTATATACAGGATAAGTTTTTAACCAGTGCGCAAACTTAAACCCGTTACTTTACTCATCTTTACTCATCATTATGAACAACATTTACTGTGGGACCAAACCTGAAATCACGAAAAAAAATCAGCTGTTCCCTACATTTATCAAATCAAATCAATTCAAATCATTTATTTTGCAAACATGGGTAAAAGATACATAGATGTTTCATAATTACTAAGTTCTCCACATTTTACCGTCCAATGGTCATGCAAATAGTGTACATACAGTTTCAGTTTAACATACCTGAGAACATAATACAATTAAAAAAGAAAATGTCAAAAATAAATAAAGATAAAAAAGTAATAAAAAAAAAATGTCAAACAAAAGTATGTCAAACCGTAATAATATTAAGTCAATCAGAGCAATAATATATAATAATAATTATGTCAATCAGCAAGTGAGTCATCACTAAGAAAACTGTCAATCGTGTAATAGCATTTAGTAATTAAAATTTCATTTAGCGCCCTTTTAAATTGTAATACAGTCAATTTTTTTTAAAGTATTCGGTAATTTATTATATATGCGAGGAGCAATACCAAAAAAACTTTTTTGCATAAGTGCAGTTTTACATTTAACATGACATAAATTATTATTTATTAATTTACGTTTGCATAAATCGTCAAAATGTATGGATCAGCTGTTTTTGTTTTTATTTTGTTTGTTTCCATAGTAAATGTCACGTGTTTAAGTTTGCGCACTGATTAAAAACTTACCCTGTATATTCGTCGCGTGGTAAACTCTGCTTGCGCGATGTAGGATTTTGCGTGACGTCACTGTGATGCGTAGTTTGCATGTGGCGTTGTAGAAGCCGCCACAATAATATTCATTCTCAATCATGGTTAGGCTTATGAAAATTAATTACTGATTTTCTCCTCCATACCAAGTCTATATCGACTGCTTTATTCAAATCGCTGGTTCATCAAATTAAATGAGAATTCTCTACATCTTAGTCATCATTAATATACTCATAGGCGCTAATTGATGAACTTGACAAATATAAAATATTCTTTTAATTTGCAGGAGGTCACACAATTTTCATGGGATACCTGAACTCCATCGTCCACGTCATCATGTACACTTACTACTTTATCTCGGGACTTGGCCCTGAGTATCAGAAGTACGTGTGGTGGAAGAAACACGTGACTATGATACAATTGGTAAGTTTTATTGAATTATATAGATCTATACATAAAGCACGCATATAAATATATATGCATGCGCTATATATGCATGTAAGCATATATAGCACTAAATAATTATCTACGGCTATCTACCTTATCTAACTACCCTACCCACCCTATCTAACTACCCTACCCTACCTACCTACCCTACCCTACCTACTTACCTTACCCACCCTATCTAACTACCCTACCCTACCTACCTACCTACGCTACCCTACCTACTTACCTTACCCACCCTATCTAACTACCCTACCCTACCTACCTACCTACCCTACCCTACCTACTTACCTTACCTACCCTATCTAACTACTCTACCCTACCTACCTACCTACTCTACCCTAGCTACCCTACCCTATCTACTTACCCTACCTACCTTTTATTCGGTATAGGACAGATTCCGGATTGGACAGATTCGAAATTAGGCAGATTCGCTCTTTGTTTTCATTGAAAGTGTATTTTATTTGTATATATAAAGAAAGAAAGAAAAATATTTTATTTGGGACACGCACAGGAAATACAAAACATAATAAAAAAGGATAGACATAAGAAAAAAGGAACAAACATTAACAAAAATAAAAAGGAGCATTAGATTAAAAAAAAATACTACCTGTGCGAGGCCAAAAAGGCCCCTATCTCAGCATGATGCTGCGATTAAAGGTCTATACCTTCATTTTAGGTTTATTTCTTTCTTTTTTTTGCTTTTTTCTATTTTATTTACGACTGTACTTCTGCCGTATAGTTAATCCGTCGAATCCATGAATCTGCCCAATCTAGGAAACTGTCGAGTAGTGAATCAATTTCGAATCAGTCCAATCCGGAATCTGTCCTATACCTAATAAAGGTACCTACCTACCTACCTACCTACTTACATACCTACCTACCTACACCTACCTATAACCTTATCCTGAGAATAACGAACACAAAAAAAAGAATTAGGGTAATCGGTCTAGCCGTTGACGCGTGATGCCGTAACCAAAGGAAATAGGGATTAATTTTAAATATATATATATAGATAAAAACTGTACAAACTGTACATTGAATATATTTGAAAAAAAACAAAGAATTTTTCAAATCGGTTCGGCCGTCTTCGAGTAATCGGGGAACATACATTAAAAAAAAGATTCCGACGAACTGAGAACCTCCTCCTTTTTTTGAAGTCGGTTCAAAATGTTATTGCTACGAGTGTGGGAAAGAGTTTGTTGCCGAAAATATAGTTTTTAGATTTTTTATTCGTTTATCTGTTTGTCTGGATGTGTGTTCCGGATTGGCGCAAAAACGGCTGAACGGATTTGGATGAAATTTTCCACACAGATAGTTTATAACCTGAACATAAGGTACTTTTAACCCCGCGAGTACGTTCCTGTGGGAAATTTTCCGACATCCACGCGGGCGAAACCGCGGGAAAAAGTTAATACATAGTATTATTTTGATCTTGTTTTTTCATCAAACAACACGGCCTATTGCAGTACACTGCTGGACATAGGCAATTAGGCATCTCCCTAATTGCGCCGCAATACCGGTTCTCCGTCTTCCGCATCCAGTCCAGTCCGTCGATTCGTTGTCTCCATGTTGGTCACCACAATTAAATACAGTGATTTTGAACTTCCACCTTAGAAGCAAAGGCACTTACTTTTCTAGCTAGATTTCTATTATTTATATTTAGAAACAAATTAACATCTCAGTAGAATTATGCTTCTACTTCTGCTACACTTACCCCGGAAACACACATTTTTCTTTTAATGATTTTAATCTCTTTCCTTTCAGATCCAATTCTCCATCATCTTCGTCCACAACGGAGCCGTCTTTTTCTACCCGTGCAATTTCCCGAAATTACTCAACCTTTTATGCTTAATCAACTCAACAGCATTCCTGTACATGTTTGGAAAATTCTACATTAACAGTTATAAGAAGAGGAATGAGAATAAAACAGTTTTGAAAAGCAAAAAAGTAATTCCAGTTTCTAACAAAGTCAACAATAATAACGGTAGAAGAAAAGTTGCGGAAAAATAACGATAGCGAACGCATATTTATGATGATAGATTTAAGTCAAAGAACGTGAAATAATAGATAATTAAGGTGTAATAATATGGATTTAAAGTGTTGTTATAATAATATTAAACAATAGTAATAATATATCTTGTAATAAAAATGTAGTGTGGTCCCGCTTCACTAAGCACCGGGTGAAATAAATTGCATAGGTATAATCCTCTGCTTTGATGTTTATGTAAACTACTATTATAATTAAAGTTGATTTATGTAAGCGAAATTTTTTTTTCTTTACACTTGTTCAAATCAAACTAATTCATTTACTTGCCAGAACGTAAATTTACAATGTATGATCTTAAAACTATATTTCAGTACTTTTAAAATGAGTTTTAAATTTTTTTTCGTTTAATGGCACAACGTATTTTGTTGTAACATTTAATATAAAAGATGTAGGAACTTTAGATAATCTGAAAAATGATTGATCTAGTTTATCTTTATTTCTAGTATTAAAATTATGTCTATCACTTATTTTATTAAAACGATGTGGATTATTTCTTACGTACATAATATTTTCATAAATAAATTGGCAAGGTACCGTCATAATATTAATCCTTTTAAATAGTTTCCTGAGAGATTCGCAGCAAAATAAAGATGGATTCAATGTCAGCAGCCCGACCCCACAGTAAAATGCCATACGACATAACGCTGTGGAAGTAGCTAAAATAGACCAAACGCACGGTTTCTACATCTGTTAACTGTCTTTTCTTTTTAACAGCATAAGCGGTCGAGCTTAGCCGCCCCGCAAAAGATGTTATATGAGGTCTCCGTTGTAATTTGTCATCTAGCGTGATTCCTAGGAAAACCGTTTGATTAATAAATTCCAATTTTTTCCCATTCAATATGATGTCATATTCGCTACTTCTAACATTAGATAATTTAAATCTAATGCATTTGGTTTTTGTTTTATTTAGTACCTAATTATTTACCGTAAATCAATCTTGGACTTGAATAATAGAGCTATTCACGTCTTCAAGGTTTTGTGACCGTCGGTTTATTTTAGAGATAAATGATGTGTCATCTGCAAATAACACCATCTTCGGTTGATTTTGAAGTAATTGGGGTAAATCATTAATGTAAACTAAAAAGAGGAATGGACCCAATATCGAACCTTGAGGAACGCCCATTGCCATTTCAGACCTTAATGAGTTTACGCCATTTACCTGGACTTTAGCCTTTCTATCTTTCAGGTATGATCTAAGTAAATCAAGAGCTGTATTCCTAATCCCATAGTGCTCTAGTTTCAGCAGAGGTATCTCATGGTCTACACAATCGAACGCCTTCGAGAGGTCGTAAAAGATTCCAATAGCATCTTGTGCTTCTTCCCAGGCATTAAAAATGTTCTTTATTAGGGTGACACCGGCGTCAGTGGCACAACGCCCTTTGGTGAAATCGTACTGTTGTTCATGAAAGATGGAATTTTTATTAAAGCAACGTAACATTTGTTTGAGCATCAACTTTTCAAACACCTTACTGAGCACTGGCAGAATTGACACAGGCCTATAATTGTTGGGTTCTTTACTATCACCTTGACCAAAAGTATAAGGCAAAACGAATAAAGTATAACAAAACAGACCTATCTGTTAAACAATACCCCACGCGGTGTATTCAAACGTTAATTAAAACAATAGATAATATATTTTGAAGTGCCATAAAACACCTGGTCCACAGCATAATCAGTCTATAAAGTTCACACTGCTGGGACACAGGCCTCCTCTCTTCGAGAGGGTGTGACACCCTCCCGCTCCGCCCAGAGCAGGAGAAGTTATTTGATAATTTCCCAGACAAAAAAAAGGTAAGTTTTTATATCATTGGTAAATTAAAAAAAAAATCTGGCAGTGCGGGAGTGCCGACAGAAGTGAAAACTTGAAAAAAAATCGGCACCGCGTAATCAACGCGTTGATGTCTTTTTTATGGTCAAAAGGTGGTGTCATCACGGTGTCGCGAAAGCCTAAAGAAGTTTTCACTTCAAAAACAGCAACAATTACTAATTATTGAATTAACGTTTATTAATAGTTGTCTATGAAACTGCCGTTCTGCCGTACTGGCTATTTCAAGTCCAATTTTTCCATTTGCATGGTTCTTTTTTTTGAAAACTTGTCATTTGTTTAATGGTTAGCGTTTTGTTTTCATCGCATTTGTACGTTTTTCGTCATTATGGATACGTTAAAAATTTGAGTGATTATGGGGTATGAGTACCGTCGAGGCAGCAAAGCGGCAGAAGTGGCACGCAACATCAACGACGTATACGGAGCGAACACTACTAACGATCGCACCACCCGTTATTGGTTTGCCCGCTTCCGCTCTGGAAATTTCGACCTATGAATTGAACCCCGTGGTCGACCGAAAACTTTAGTCTACAATGACGAATTAAAGGCGATTGTGGTAGCTGATGATTCTCAATCTACAGCTGAATTAGCAGCAGCTTTTCATATAAGCATCAAAACAATATTGGTCTATTTGCGTCGAATTGGCAAGGTAAAAAGCTTGACAAATGGATGCCCCACGAATTGAATGATCGCCAGCGTGAAGCATGCGTCGAGGTGAGCCTTGTTCAACAGGCACACACACGAAGGCATATTGAATCGCATTGCTACTTGCAACGAAAAATGGATTCTGTTCGACAATCGTAAGCGCTCAGCAAGTTTGTTAGATAGGTTCAGCACCTAAACAATGCCCCAAACGAAAACTGACCCGTAAAAAAGTGATGGTCACTGTTTGGTGGTCTAGCGCCAGTGTCATTCATCACAGCTTCTTACCAAACGGGATGAGCATTACTGCAGATGTATACTGTGAAGAACTGAACATAATGATGGAGAAGCTCGCACATCTCCAACCAGCTTTGGTCAATCGTTCGGTTGCGCTGCTCCTGCACGACAACGCGCGACCTCATACTGCACAGCAGACGGTCTCCAAGTTACAAGAGCTGGGGTTGGAAGTTCTCCGTCATCCACTTTACTCACTAGACCTTGCCCCTACAGACTTCTACTTTTTCCAGAATTTGGATAACTTCTTGGCGGGGAAATAATTTAATAAACGAGAGGCAGTTCAAAATGCTTTTGAAAAATTTGATGCCTCCCGTCCAGTAGACTTTTTCAAAAAGGGCATCAATAAGCCACCACTACGTTGGCAAAAATGCATTGGTTACATGAGTAATTACTTTGATTAATAAAAACAAAAAATATAGAGAAACAAGGGCGTTAACTTATTTCATGAAAAACGGCAATTTCATAGGTAATACCTACCTACCTACCTAATATGAACCTTCGCAAGTTTTTATGTTTTGGGTATTCGGCACGCCGGGTGTGACGTTTGTGAGGTGCCGCGTTGGCGAGGAATATCATCCAGATTGTGTGGTACCTACCGTCAAACAAGGAGGCGGCAGCATTATGATCTGGGGCTGCATGGCTGCCAATGGAGTCGGCGAAATATTCGTTTGCGAAGGCCGCATGAACAGTAAAAGTACATCAATGTGCTAGAAACTGTCTTGATGCTTTCGTTGTTGTGCATTTTGGGTGACATCAACTTAGATGGCGTCTAATTCCAGTAAAATAATGCTCCATGTCATAAATTGGTGACATCGATGGGCTTGTTTAGAGATAACAACATTGTCTTGCTGGACTGTTCGGCACAGTCTCCAGATCTGAACCCCATCCAGCATCTTTGGGTCATACTGAAGTGCAAGATACGGGAGCATAGCATTACCTACATCAAAAGCAGCGTTAACAAATGAGTGGGATGCCAAGAGTACTGATGAGTGCACAAAGCTTGTACGCAGTATGCCCCAAAGGATTGCTGCGGTGATTAAAGTAAAGGGTGGACCCACTAAATAATAGTTTTTTTTTTTTTTAATCAACCATAATGAACATAGACAACAAAACTTGTTTTATTTTTCATTCCAAATGTGTGGAATGCAATCATTTGTAGGGTACCTAATACTTTTGGACATATTATGTCAGTTCAAAAGATAAAGTTTTATACGATCTCTAGCATGTCGTCAGAAATGTAAGGGGTCAAATACGCATTTCATAATGATAATAATAACGTTAGATTAAGAATATCATTATTATAAGTAACTGTACATTATAATTGATGATGTCATAACTATAATAATGTGAAAGTGTCGATTCAGTATTTGAATATTAATTATCTAGTTATTATTAGGGTCGTTTTCAGGTTTCAAAATTTAGGTACATTTGGTGGTCACATAGGTAATGTAATTGTACCAAATGTACATAAATTTTAAAACTTGTTGGTATATGGAATAAAATAAAATACAGTTCGAAATGTAAATATAATCAACATTCAAACTAATTAGTAATCAAATTGCAAGTTTTTTTTTTAATATGGAAATTGGTTCCATTGCTTTAAAAAACTAAATTTAATTCCTGTCATAATTAGTTTCCCATACAAAATTGCTATATCCATAGTCGCGCGTATTTAAAAAATACAGCAAATTTTTTCAACAATGTTTTGTCAGGTGTAGGGATAAGTTATTAGAAATATACTATTAAACAATGTCATTTTAATAAACCATTTATTTATTTTCTCATAAACTCGTGTCCCATATTCCATTCTACTGAGTGATTCCTTTTTGTAGCGTTGATATTTTATAATAAAAGAAGTAAATTCCAGGGAATTATTCAGTTTCTTACGGTGATCTGGCTAAAGGCTCATGCAAACTGGCGCGATATCGCGGGCGCTACAGGCAGCGCTACCCTTGTACCGCCCGCGATATCGCGCTGGTCTGCACAATCCTTAAGCGTGGACAAGATTTTTATTAATAAAACTTGCATTTAAAAAGCTACGTATCTATAGGAAATCAAATATTATAATAAAGTTGTATTAATATTATAATCAAGATGCAAGAATATACTTCAACTAACGTATGAAAAATTGAAACCTTGCCGAGTAAAATCTTTGTAATAACTGCAATGTGTCTTCTGCGATGCATTACATCAACGCCAGAATTTACACATCGCATTGGTTCCTCATTCTCACTCGAAGTACGTGTAGCAGAGGAGTCCCAAGTTCGTACCGTAGTTGTTATTTTAGTTTAAGCCGATTCGAGGTCCATAATAGCGCCAAGTTCAACGTAAGGTGCAGATTCAGTGTCCAAAGATAGGGCGGGGTCATTATGAGGAGCGATATTGGAGTGGTATGAAAAACAGACGTTCGAAGCAGCGAGTAAAAAAAAAAACCATCCACAGTGCACGAAAGCTAAGTGAATAGTATTTTCATTGTTGTCAGATGTCATTTCACTTGTCGTTAGGGATGTTCGATATGTATCGATACTCAGGTGGGTCGGTACAGGGGGATTTGATTGATTTTCACATCGATTGAACAATATCTACGGTCCACTGCTGTAAATTGATAAAGGTAGTGTGGATCGGATCAAACAATTCTATTACTGTCCAATCGTACTGTAAAATCGTATTGGTCAGATCTATGAAACATGTTTAGAGGTATGAGGAACAGGGTGTAAAGAGAGGATCCTTCGACCAGACGCGTGTCGTGTCTGGCGCGCAACTGCCCAAAGATTGATGTCGGATTTTCATATATGTATAATGTCGTACGCGCGGTAAACCCTAATTGAGTTTTGCAGGACTTGTTTGTCGCCAGGATTTTATGTGACGTCAGGTCTTTGATGCGTAGTTCGCATGTGGCAATGTAGATGTCGCCACACATGTGTTTATTTAAAAAAGAAAAAATGAAAATCTCAGGAAAATAAACACGTTTCTCAATCACTACTGATATTGACAGAATCGTTCGGGCAAAACCGGGACTCTGTTTACCATAGTAAGAAATAGAATTGAATTAAAGGCAAAAAATATTATTTAAAAGTGATTTTATATCGATACTCAGATCGAAATTATCAATTGCGAAGCAGAATATACAAAGCAACCGGATCGATCATCTCTATAAGTGATACAGTAGGAGTTGCCAGGAAAAAAATAATAATTTGACAATAATCGATTTATAGAACCGTTATTTTAATCTAAAAACATATACTATGACTAATTACGTCTTTCGTTATTTTATTTTAAAACAATGTAAATGACTATAATCTTCTCATACAGTGAAAAAAAGTATTTGTCTGCAAAACGAGTACCGATCAATTACCCGTTTTGCAGATAAACACTTTCTTTTTTGGTTACATTAATTGATTATCTAATCGATTACATAAAATTATATAAAAAATATGTTTAAGAATCTCATTTGTTATGCCACACGGTACTGTTAGCAAAACTTTTTTTTTTCTTGTTTGCCCCCCAATAGTGACCCCTGTATTCAAAATTCATTTATTTACGTTAGAAATTCGTGTTTGGGTCATAGAAATACATATGTGCACCAAATTTCAACTTAATTGGTCCATCAGATTTGGAGAAAATTGGCTGTGATAGACGGACAAACAGACAGAGACACAAGTGATCCTATAAGGGTTACGTTTTTGCTTTTGAGGTACGAAACTCTAAAAATGATTACATTCGCCGACTTCGTTGTGACTCTGCCCGTAATCTTAAAAAAAAAAAAAAACTTAAAAAATGTACAAATATTTTGAAAACGACCCATTAGGTTTATTTATATCAATACTAGCTTTTAGCCGCGGCTACGTCCGCGTAGATGCCCAAAAAAAATATGGACACTTGAACGAACTACCGGACAGTACTGGGATTACATACCTAATAGTATAGGAAAAATTATTGACTCCTACCGCATACCCGTGCGCTCCAACCATAATTATTTTGTTACGCGTAATTTTGAATCTGTGATACCTTTTAAACCATTCATTTAAATGATATAATGACAAGGTATATTTTAATCTAAATTAAATACCCAATTTAAATAACATATTTTATTGGATAAGGATTAATATGATACCGGTCAATATAGCTTCGGAAATAACAATGTAATTTTTATCAAATTCTGAAAGATATTAATGGTTACTGTGGGTCATCCTTAGAAGATAGACATATGCCATAGCAATTTATTGAACTTTTTAAGATCTTCATTCCTGTAGAACATAAATTTGATGTATCTCTAACGCTTTACGCGGCGCATGCTAGTAAAGCTCCCAGTCGGCATGATTTTTTCCGACATTTTCGACAATAATCATCATATTTCAGCCAATTTACACAAAACCTTAATGAATTATACACCAAAACCTTCCGCAAAAAGCATGTAGTGCGTGAGGGTATGTGTGATAGGTAGAAACAGGTAGTGAAGTAATAAGTCCAAGTACACAAGAAGAAGAATGAAAGTTTATTAGGTTCACAAACACAGGTTTCAGTTCACACACACAAGAGTTACACTTAGTGAAGAAGGAGTGGTAGAAATGTATGTAGATAGCAGAGAACAGCACGGATAAACATAAACGTAAATACAGGAAGTAGCAAGGGTTGCTAGTTAGCGCGGTGAAGCTAGGATCGTTAGGTGTATATCTATGCGCGAGATGATCATACTAACTAGCAAGTCACGGTGCGCGCGCGTCACCTATACGGCGGCGGCGCGGGTGCGTGAGTGGAACGCATGATTATGGTGTCCCGCTCACGCACACGGCTCGCATGACGTAGCGCGTCGTCGCTAGAACAATAGACGCGTCATAGCTGCGCCGGCCAACTGATAAGTAATTATCTAGTAATACAATGTTTGTACTTGTCTGTTTGTTCATTGAACATTAAGTTAATTATTATAAATAGTTTTATTTTAAATGTTGATTATAAATAAGTCTAGTTTTAAGTTGTTTTGTAAATATGTGAATATAAACTATAATTAATTTTATTTAAGAAATACATAACTTATATTTAATTTTGTTTTACTTTTAGTTCAGTAATTTAATTAGACTTAAGTGTGTAGGTCACTACAAGCACTCTGTCCATTAGTGAAATCGTTTGAAAATCCGTTTGGTAGTTTTTGAGTTTATCGCATTCAGACAGATAGATAGACAGACATACGCGGCGGGGGACTTTGTTTTATAATATGTAAGGATTATTGAATTCAGTTTCCTTCTTCGTGATTTGACATGTTTACATTGAACATTTTTCTTTTAACCTATGTATACAAATAAATAAATAATAATGATTGATTTTATTGATTGAACCATTGCCTTAAATTTTTTTTAACATGGTCGAAGGTAATTCTTTAAAGGAGTTCGGTAATTTGTTATATACCTTTACGGCATTTATTCACGGGTTCCTCTTATACAATTCGAGCCTGCATTGCGATAAATAGAGCACACCTTTAGATTTATTTTTATAGGTGCTTCATTTAGTTTGGTTACATCTTTGTGTTTAGACAAATATCCCGGATGTTTTTGAACAAATAGAAATAATTCTCTACATAACGGTAATGACAGAATATTCTACTTTAAATACTGTATTCAGCTGCATCCAGTTAGACTGGAAGCCAACCCCAAAATAGTTGGGAAAGGGCTAGGCATATTATGATATTATTACAAAATATTGGAATTAATTAATTACCCTCTTATTGATAATTTCAAATAACAGTGTTAGTAGGTATGGGAGGACAGTGTAGGCCTTTCATTTTCTTTTTTGTTAAGTGCCAGGTAGGCTTTAGTTTATTTTAGTGCCACTAAAGATCATAGCACACATATCAATTCAGAAAGGGATCGTCACCGTATCGCCTTTCGCCTCGCCGTCAAACAGGCGTCAACCTAATGTAAGCATGTAACCAAAACGGATCAGCAGCTCCAATACGTCGGTTCGGCTACGGCTCGCTGTAAGCGCGCGCGGCAGTATTGTGCTACAGGCAGACTGCGGAAAGGGTGAGAGGAGCAAGGGACGAAGAGACGTAAGCTTGAGTACGGAGAGACGTAAGCGCGGGGACGACGAGCCGTAAGCGCGGAAAGTGCAAGTTGATCAGCACCCCACCGCGGTTCGCAAGCTTATTCCGAGGCGAGGCGATTATGTTACGATTCCGATTAGTGTGGGTTGCAGAAGGTAGTTTCATACAAAGAATAATGAATGACTCGAGTTGATACGGTGACGATCTCTTTCCGAATTGATATGTGTGCTATGTCCTTAAAGCCTACAACGTTCTCACATTCATAAAATAGAAAAAAATCAGATACATAAATGAATAAAAATAAAAACCTGTTTTAAATGAAATGACATGATTGCCATTACAACTGTAACAAATCTGAATATTTATGATGTTCACAAAAGCCACTAATAAAGAGTTGAAATTAAATTGAAGGTAGCTATATTATGTCAAATAATAAGATGATTATGTCAATGAAGAATGTAAAAATTAAGTGAATTAATAAATGAAATGCAGTGATGATTTTTAGGTATTGCAGTTCAACAATAGTTGGCAATGCCGACTAATTGTCCTCTAGTACCAACTAGTGCCAACTAGTGCCGACTGTTCCTCAATTTTTTATTATATGAATTTACCATGCCAATTCAGCATGGTGCCATGCCAAGTACATTCATATAATAAAAATAATGATTTAAATAACCTACAGTACAATAGGAATAAAATTAAATCGTAACAATGTCAAATGGTTAGTTATGTATGTCAAATTAAATTTCATTAAATTATTCAGTACAAAAGTCAGCGTCATTTAGATAGTCATTCACAGAATAATAGCATTTTACAATTTATTAATAATGTTGTCAGTTTTTTTTTTTAAGTTTTGAATTGTGTAATTTTTAATTATGTTAATTATTTTATTAAATATTATTGGGCCCTTAAGATACTAATAACATTTTTATTTATTTTTTTCCAGAGCAGTAACTCTCAACATGAAGAAGATATTTATACTGACTTCATAAAGGTCTCTTTCTATTTTTTGATACTGTTGTGAAAATGTTAATGTTAGGTACTTTTAACGAAAGTGCGACTTCTATTTTTTCGGATTTTGGCCCTTGAACACCTATATACATTTTACTAAATTGTAAACATGTACCACTGTACGAGTAAGGTCGCGTTCTATTTTAAAGCGACCGTCGTGCAAATACGCGATCGGTCGAGTGCATATGCCACTTTTTGTTCATGAAACCAGAAAGCAACACCTGTCGGCGCGACCACGTGTTCAGTTTCACTGAACAAAAAGTACGAAATATCTTGTATTCGTGCGATGATCGCTTCTAAATATGACGCGGTGTAATGTAACACATGTAACACTTTATAACGCCAGACTTTATTTAAAACTTCATGTGCTTTATTGACAGCTGCGTTCTGTTCGTCAGTAGATAGTGTTAATATTAACAGCTGAGTTCTGTTCGTCAGTAGAAAGTTCTATTATGTATTTATTCTACAGGGAAATGAAAATCAATCAGTAATAATTTCAACAGATTAACATAAAATCTTAATACAATACCTATTAAGTTGTACCGAACGAAAAAAACATTATTACTATGTGATCTCTGCCATTTTTTAAGTCTGTGGCATAAATGAGAGGTCATAGTGCATAAACAAAAGCTCATATTATGTGAGATGAAGAGTCTTGATCTTAGCAAAAAACTGTTTGTATATAGCGTATATCAGAAATGTGGGATTATTTACATTTAAGGGTGTGGTGCCAGACCATCAAACTGAACATTAGACAACAGATTTTTTTTTTTTCGCAATTGTGATGTTTTCCCCATGGAAAAAGTGGTTAATTTTTATGGTCTGTACCACATACATAAATATAACCACACAGTTCTGTTGCACTCTGTTTATTGACATAGGGTTTTGGTAATTACTAATACTACTAATGACTAAATAAACACTAAATTAATGACTAATGACATGGATGTAATGTCATGGATGATATTATTTATAATAAAAAAATATATAAAAATAAAGCATATAATATAGTGAGACTAAAATTATTTTACCTTGTTATTATGTACGCATTTATATTCTGGCTAGTAAATTAAATTAAATTTCAATATTAGTACACTACCCTAAAACGATGAAACAGCACAAAATTGTTTACCAAATTCAGTACTGGCCATATTCATTATGCAAAACTCCGCATCACGAAATGTAGGTATGTTCATTAAGAAAACACGGAAATCAATAATGAAGTGTTTGCATTCATTTAGAACAGGGTTCCCTGTTATCATTATTATATAAAAAACGAAACTGATTATTTACTAAACAATTTTCTAAGTAATTCTTAGTGAACTCTTCTAGCCTACCGACAAAGTTATGACAAAAATTGGACGAATGTAATATATTACTTTTACTCTACCACGAAAATGTAGGATGACTGATAGTGATCAATAACTCACCATAAAAGTTTCCAATTAGGTCTTATTCTGGACTAATAGTGTTAAACACACTAGCAATAAACTGAGGTAGGTCCTGAATCATCTGCCGGGGTTGCGAAGAAGTCCGAAAGGGAGATCGTGGCCCCCGGCAACATGGCAACTGAAGGAACACGGGTGGGTTTTAGTCAGTAGTGGGTTTTAGTTCGCTCATTTTTAAAATCAAACGTCAGTTAGTCAACTTTGAACAAGTTAACGATGCACTCTCTAAAGTAGTGCATTGGTTTAATGTAAATAATCTTCTACTGAACGAAAAAAAGACTAAACTCATTAAATTTTCAATGCCAAATGTCAGGCAGCTATCTACCAATGTTCAAGTAAATGGAACAGAGTTGAACCCTGTTGATTCGACAGTTTTTCTTGGAATCACTATTGACAGTAAATTACAATGGGGCCCACACATAGAAAAATTGTCAGGAAGACTAAGTTCGGCCGCCTATGCTGTTAAAAAAATTAGACAGATAACTGATGTGGATACAGCCAGAATTGTTTATTTTAGTTATTTTCATAGTCTTATGTCATATGGGATTCTTCTCTGGGGAACCTGTGCGGACATTGATACTATCTTTGTTCTACAGAAAAGGGCTGTTCGAGCCATATACAACCTAGGTCCAAGAGATTCCCTTAGAGAAAAATTCAAAGAAATAAATATTCTGACTGTAGCCTCACAATATATTTTTGAAAACCTATTGTATGTACACAAAAATATATCAAATTTTAAGAAAATGTCCGATATTCATAGTTTAAATACCAGGAATAAACACAATCTTGCTGTGCATCGCACACGTCTCCACAAAGTAGGCAACTCGTTCATGGGTCAATGTATACGCTTTTACAACAAACTTCCCATTGACATTCGAAACTTACCCATTAATAGATTTAAAATCTGTATTAAAACTAAACTTTGTAAAAAGGGTATTATAAAATTTCAGATTATTTAGAAGATAAAAAAGCATGGGATTGAACTGCTCGCTCTGCTAAGCCTTGTGATAAAACTTAACATTTTAATTATTTTGTAAAATCATGAAAATATACCAGTTTTATATACACATTGACATTGTTGAAAATTATATTCAAAATGACATGATTACTTTGTAAAGTATTATATTATTTAATTTAATTATTGTGAATGTGAGGACTATGTGGATATCATTATTATTTTCATTTTTCAGTTAGTTTTGATTATGGTCTGGCAGTTTGAGTAGTTTATGCGGCCTACCCAAATGTCCTTTCTTTGGTATTGTTCGTCGAGTTGAGCTCCTTAAGTTCTGAGTTGAGCTCCACGATTACTGACAAATGCTTGCACTGACTGGACAGGTTCACTCAAATCTGTGTGGTTCTTTCCTCAAAAGACCATTTCAGACACTAATCTACATGGTCCTCATATGGCCTGACCAAGATTATGTCTGGACTTTAAAAGAGACTGTGACCTCTGAGTTTGTTTAGGCCTTTCTTCTCAGAGTAGTCAGATAGGAAACGCCGAACTCAACTAGCTTATTTTTATTTTTTTTAATATGACGTGTAAAAGTGATTCTGATATCCTATTTACAGAATAAACAATTTCATTTCATTTCATTTCATTTCATTTCAGTAAGAGTCTGAGTCTGGCCTCATGCTATGCCCATAAAAAAAAAAAGGTCCTGAATCATATCTGTCAAAAGAAGTCTACAGCTGGACATAGTTTTTACTGCTGCAGCCAGTTCTGCGAGCCCGTATTAGTTAGGGTTTATCGCTCTCAATGAAGAGTCCTGGAGAAAGCGTAGTGTGGGACGCCCCCCAGCTGGATGGACCGACGACCTTAAAAAAGTACTTGGGAAAGAATGGATGCGGAAGGCGGAGGATAGATTGCTGTGGCGCAGCATTGGACTGCGTTAGGCTAGGTTGATTCAATCAACTCCCCCAAACACCATGTGAAGTCATCGAATGCAGTCACCGTGGCAAAAATCAGCTAGATGGCATCATCATCATCGTCGTCATTAGTAAGACACGGAACACCTATCACAAAAATAGAATCGTAGCCGATTAAACGATATTAACATTTACCTACGTAATTCGCATTTCAGTAATTGAATTAAGAACTACGTTTTATATTTCCTTTCATTGTAGCTACTTGCTTATAGACGTTTGTTAAAACGCCAAGAAGTACCTATTTTATTATATAATATATATTTTTAATAATTTTGTGTTGGTAAAGTTGCTGTCGAAAATGGATGGAATTATAAACAGCATAGCTAGTACATATAATTATGTATTTGATGATTTGGCAGGTACGCATTACTTTTTTTTTTTATTGTTTTATTTGTCATAAAATGGGTCAGGCACAGCTTCTTAGAAATTCAGTGAAAACTTCTTTATGTGCGTTGGGCATTTTTGGGATGGGAATAAACCATTGATTTCGCGACACTGTGATGACACCAGCTTTTGACCATTACCCACCCGTGTTCCTTCAGTTGCCCTGTTGCCTTGTTCCCGATACCGGTGCGGTGGGCTACTATTTTTAAATATTTTTTAATGTTTTTTTTTATATTTTTATTTTATAAAAATATTTAAAAATGTAAATTATATGTATAAAGGCTCGTGCACACCAGCGCAATATGGCGGGCGCTACAGGCAGCGCGACCGGTCGCGCTGCCTGTAGCGCCCGCCATATTGCGCTGGTGTGCACGAGTCTTAAAGATGAAATAAAGGAGCAAGTCTTTTTAAATTTAATATAACAAAGTATTTATAAACTCAATTATTTATCCACAGATGCCAGAACGAAACATTTACCGTTAATGTCAGATCCACTACCAGTTATTGTAACCGTAGCAATATACTTGAAATTCTGCACTGACTATGGACCCCGTTTTATGAAAAATCGAAAGCCGTTTGAACTAAAATATCCGATTATGCTGTTTAATATATTTCAAATATTATTTAGTGTATTTTTAATGTATGAGGTTAGTTACAGTTTATACTTTTAGTACGGGCGGTGGCATAACATAAATTCTTGAGCTTGTCGCTAAGTAATAACAGCTGCACGGATCAATCCATCAGGTTAAACTACGCTTGCCGGGGTCCGTCCGTGGATGGGTAACCAAACCATCTTTACATACTGAGACTCCTCCGTGCCTCGGAAAGCTCGTTAAGCCGTTGGTCCCGGCTGTCATTCGTGAATCTTTGACAGTCGTTATGGATCGTCAGATAGGCATCCAGTTAAACTGGAAGCCGACCCCAACATAGTTGGGAAAAGGCGAGGCAGATCAATTTTAGTGGCATAACATAACGTCATGCATGTAATCCCAAGGGTTAGGCAGAGGTTGTACCTTATAGTACACCCACATTTCGCCTGTTATGTTTAAGTTCCATGTAAAAGGGGCGAGCCTATTGCCATCAACCGGGCACAAATCCAGACTCTGGGCTGCTAATAAGAAATTCCAGTTGGAAAACCCAATAAAACTGCCCAACCTGGGAATCGAACCCTCATGCTCAGCAGTAGCGGCGGGTAATACGGGCGTCGTTAGTTTGAAGAATTTATTGCATACCGGAAAAACTATTTTTGATTTGATTTTCTTATCAAAAATAGTGTTTTCTTAGTGCTTAAGAGATCTGATTGTTAGCTGTTCATTGGAACAGCTTTAAAAGACTCACTATTTAGTGGGGCGTCTTTTAGAGCATGTCAAAGTTGTTAAAAAAGGAAATTTAATACCGCACCAAAACCTTATGGGACGGTTTTTAAGACCATCTTAAACCCAAAAAAAATTGTAAATTGCATTTAAGTGAGAGGAATATTTCAGTTGCGTAAATTAACATTTCAATCCGTATGCAACCAACAATTGATATCATATCATTTGTCCGTACAATCTTTTATGAACAATATTTAAAAATTGCTAACGATTACAACGGTGCCTGTTACAATGCCTACAATGTTTAAGTAATTTGCCTTGCCTGCATACTTATTTATTTCAGTTATTACGTATATACTTATTAGTCTTATAGGTTAGATTGTAATTAATTATTAAGAACCTGGTTCTTTTAATAAAGGATAAAAAAAAAAAAAAAAGTCGGTTACAAAACTCAGCCGTGAGAGTTTGCTATTATTTTTTGCCAAGGCACTGCGAAATAAGTTATTTTGACCGCTATTATTACTATTTCCAGGGACTGAGATACCTTTTGGCTAAGGATTACAATTTTATTTGCGATCCAATTGTGGACACAGAAGATCCTCGTGTAACTAGAGTAAGTAATACCTAACTGCTATATGATTTTTTGTTATGGTAATAAGTTGTCGTAATTTTTTTTTGTTTCCCAAGAAAGATTTCGAAATGTCGCTTGGACGTACCATGTGTCTTTTCATGAATAGACCGACTACAACTGCACGTCTCAATGTAATTTGTATACCTACAGAAACAACACAGCTGTTATGCCCGAAGAGTAAGGCAGAGGTGGACTTGTAGAACACCCACAGTTCGCCTGTTATGTTTTAAGTCCCATGTAATATGCGGCGAGCGTATTGCCACATAAATACATTTTTATTTCACTCTCAAAGTACAACAAAAACATAATCTATTAAGTATTTTTTTTTGTGTTTGATGGTTGTACAGCAGCAAATATTAATGATATACCAACTCCTAAACTAAGTCAAGTTTATGTTTTGGGAAAATTAATGAATCACATATTCAAACTACGGGCGAGAAACTACTTGACTTTTTTTGTCTCAAATAAAATGACGTTTTGCAGACAGCACTTAGCTCTTGGTGGTACTTCATCGGCAAGCTAACAGAACTCCTGGACACCATATTCTTTGTGTTCAGAAAGAAGAGTAGACAGATCTCAAGCCTTCATTTATATCATCACTCGATGGTCACTATCATGTCTTGGGCAGCCACAAAATACTTTCCAGGTACGCTAGATTCTAGGCAAGATTCTAAGTTCGATTTTATCTAGGTTCTAGATTCTAAATGTACATGAAAAATTATGGGATGTAGTTATATACCTACACATTATGTTTATAGAGTAGTTTTCTCGTAATCATTAACCTAAAATGTACCCACTATTAAGAATCGCGAAACCACGCGATATCAATGCAGATTGGTGGTCACTAGACATCACTTATCTTTGGCTCTAGGGTATGTAGGTATCCTACAGTTCTTAAACCAAAAGTGGCAAAAAAATATTACATCCCGTGAATTCCATGGCCTGCCTAGGTTCTTTTTTTGGGAATTTAATGACCTGGCCACTCAGGTTTAGTCTTTTTTCCTATCCTGGTTCCTGTATCAAGTACGAACCTAGAACCAGTTCAAACTAATAATAAACTACGAGTCGTAAGTTGGAGGATGTTACCACTGGGTCTCCATGATAAGGCTGCGCAATACATACTTCAGTCTAATAAACGGTGCAGGTTTTGTTCTCTTACAGAGAAGGTAACTACGAGAGATAACTGTCACTAAGCAGCATGTTGCAAATCATGTAGAACAGTACAGTATAGCTATTTTCTTAATGTCCCTCGGCAAACTTCGTGTTTCGTCAGTCGTCGGATTTCTATCAGTTGCCCTTTGCACTTGGTGCAGACCGGACGCTCCCAATCGACTTGGAAGTATATAAGAGTTCTTAATACTCTTTTAACTTGATGTAATTAATTTTAAAAAATGGGAAGAAAGATGCTAAAGTCGCAGGCATGAAAACAGTTTTAGAGCTCTTTAAAGTACACACGAAAATCAAAACAAATCAACAATAAAGTAAAATGATGATGTGGATATATTTAGTAACCTTTTCCGCTTAGCTATTTCTAAAGAGTCTTGAAAAGACCCTGGAAGAAATCGACACGTGTTTCACCTCTCAACGAGGCATCCTCAGGATGACGATTAACTTGTCGCGAACTCGAACACGGCGTGTTGCCACACCAAGCTGCGCTCGGTGCTTGGTGTGGCAACACGCCGTGTTCGAGTTCGCGACAAGTCATCATTTTATTATGGATTTCCGCAAGGTCACGCCTGAATCAATTAACTAACAATAAAGTACTTAGTTCTGAATTCAAATTATTATATTCCCGAGGGACATTAAGAAAATAGTCAGACTATAAGTAATTATCAATAATAAAAACCTGCCGTTAATCGATATTGTTAAAACAAGCTTTGAAGATTTTTTTTTAAACCGATTACTTCCGATACCAAAATATTGAAAAAAAAAAGCTAAGTAATTTATACTCGATAATTGCTTATATACGTATTTACGCCACACTTACGACCCAGTGGTTCCCGCTTAATGGCAAACGACATCGCGGCGGGCCTAGGCAGAAATGGCGGGATGAGCTGGACTCCTTCAATAAAGATTGGTCCTTGGCAGCTCTGGACAGAGAGAGAGAAAGAGGGTAGAGAGACCTTTGCCCAGCAATGGGCCAATAAAGGCTAATAAAATAAAAAATAAACACAAAACCTACCTGAGATAAGATAAAGGTCTCTCTCGATACAGAAAAATGAGTATTGGTCATCAAACTTGCTCACAGAATGTTTGCATTTTCTGACCAAAAAGTAAGAATAGACTAGCTACTGGCCTATTCTGAAAAATCTCTCCGTGAAAACATAGGTGGAGTGAGCTTAAAAAAGATACTATGTTCATACTCATCCCTAGTTCAAAGTCGCCGGTCCGTATATATCTACCTACATGTACAGCTAGAAGGCGCAGACTGTCATTCCACCGCTTATACCATGACCACAATAGAAACGGGTTTTGTCGACAGAAGAATAGACAAAATGACAGATAAACAATCACAATCTGTCATTTTGTCTATTCTTCCGTCGACAGAACCTGTAGAAAACCCGTTTCTATGGTTGTCATATTACGCATGTTGATGCCAGCAGCACTGATAATTATCTTAGATGCTAAGGATTTACATTATTCTTATTTATTCTATACGACTATTATTGAATAGACCAGCCAATATCATCGCGATATTTTCATGTGTTGTTTTCTTCCACAGTTGGTCCTATAGTCCTGGTCGGGACAATGAACTCCTTCGTTCATATACTAATGTACACGTATTACTTCATAGCTGGTCTGGGTCCACAGTACCAGAAGTACTTGTGGTGGAAAAAACATGTTACTCTGATTCAATTGGTAAGATTCAATTCATACTTACTAATTACTTACTAATATTATAATGAGAAAATAACTCTGTCTGTCAGTCGGTCAGTCTATTACCTTTTCACACCATGCCAGCTTAACTGATTTGGATAAAAATTAGCACACGGATAGCCCATGACCTGGATCCTAACCCAAGTCTTAAAAACAGCGTTTATTCTGAAAGTGGGCAACGTCGCAAATAGATGTCAAATATTTCGCTGTTTTGATTAATTTGGCAATATTACTGTATGGAAATAAGAAATGTGGCTAACTAGTTCCCTAGAATATTAAATAATGAATTGCAATTATAACACTGAATTTGATGTTGTAACAATTTTAAGTGTAAAAAAGGCATTTGGAAACTTTCCAAATACTTTTTTTATATCTAAACTAAATATTTGGTGTTACGATATTAATTATGCATTTCATAATCAATATTTTAGTTCCCTAGTTAGCCAAATCTCTTAATTCCATACAGGAATATTGCTAAATTAATCAAAACAGATAAATATTTGACAGCTATTTACGACGTTGCCAACTTTTGGGATAAGAATAGTTTTTATACCGGTATACGGTAGTACATTCGCATGGGGTAATTTCCGACCTCCAAGCCGGTGAAATAGCGAGCAAAGCTAGTTCAAAATATTTGAATAAGGATACCTAAATGTATCTATATATATGAGCCAACATAATAAGTACTTAAATAATTATCATACTGAATACGGGCATCCAAAGACTACTTTTCACGATTTAATTTTTTCGCCGTTTGATTTTTTTTTTCGCAAAAACATAATCATGACGATTTTGCCTACAATCATTTAGTACTTCTACTGTATTTAATGATCAGATAAAAATGAGATCCTAATTATATTATTATGTTCTTTTCAGGTACAATTCCTTATAGTGATCGCTCACAACACGAATGCTTTATTCCACGATTGCAACTACTCTAAACATCTCCACATATTCCTGATAGCCAACGGAAGCTTACTATTCTATATGTTCAGCAATTTCTACTATAATAATTACATCAAAGTTCATCCTAAGAAGACTGAAGAGGTTACTACTAAGGTAAAGGAAATAAAAGGTCGGATTGGAAAGAGGTTAAGCTTCGGACAATAGATATCAAACAGTTTTTTTTTTTTTGAATAAAAAAATAAAAGGTAAAGATATTCTATTTTTTTATCCATCCTCCATCATAGAGAAATTATTAATAACGGTTTCCGCCAGCGGCTTCGACCGCGTGATATTTTTATAAATTTTAGCCTATGTTACTCGATGATGATAATAGCTTTCTACTCGTGAAATATTTTTTAAATCGGTTGATTTTGAGTTTACTGATTACAAACAAAAATGTTTTTTTTTGCTCTGTATAATATTTGCGTAAATATAATTAGGATTTCAAACAAACAGTTTTTTTTTTTTATGAAGATAAAAAGTTTTTTTTTTTTAACTATGGCAACTCGCAGATTTGACCACTAAGGTCTTGGCTGCTTAACCGGACTTTAGATAAAAAGATATCCTATTTGTTTTATATCCATCCTCCGTTAAAATTAATAATAAATTACTGAATCAGACAAAAATGAGATTTATATTCATTTGATATCATTACATCGGTTACTGCTTGTAGATTAACAAAAAATCCAAATTCATTTATTTTATTTCACATAAACCTATATGGGCACTTATGAAACGTCAGAAGCTAGGTGCACCGTTCCAATTGGTCGTTTCCTATGGAGAAGAGCCGGCAAAAACTCTTTTAAAAATAATTGGCTTTTACAATTCTTTCAAATAACAGTGTGACTAGGTATGGGAGGTCAGTGTAGGTATGTAATTAGGGATCGCAGTATGTAGATATCAGAAAGCGAAAAAATTCAGCTGGTGACTTTATGTCAAAATGAAGATACAAAAAAACAACGTAATAATGCACCTTGACGACTGACGATATACAAATGATCGGTACAAGTCGTGCCATTAAAGTTGAGACTTGACGCACCACGTGGATTGACTTGTGCAGTAGACCATTTATGGATCTCTTTAGCGGTTCGAGGTCCCCGCTGGGGTGTAATCTGGGCAACGGAAAGAGCGGCGGGAGGCGCGGTCAAGTCTCAACTTTAATGGCGCGTCTTGTACGTCATGGACAGTCAGCAACCCTACTAACCTGATGACTGGCAATTTTTTTACGAAAAAGGTTTTAAGTGATTGTACTTAGAATAGGAACGAACTTATAAACTAAAAACTGAAACAGGCTAAAAGATTAACAACTTATTCGTCTGCATAGGAGTAGACAGCACAGACCACGAGACCGGCACATGCTATATGACTACAGTGCACGGCCTACGGCACCGGCACACTAAATGCGTTGAGTGCACAACTTCCGTCACGAAACAACTTCAAAGCCGTCAGTTTCTATACGTCATCAGTGTCGTAGTGCGAGTTAACAGTGTTTGGTTTGTATGGAAAGTGTGGCCGCTGAGAGACGAGTGTCGTCTCTCGAAAAAAGGCGTCTCCGTTTTCTGTTTAAATGATAAGATCGTTGTAAGAAAAAATGCAATTTAGCAAAGTGAATAGCAGGATGAGTGTATAGCGCGTCGGACGAGTAATAATACCCATGGAGACATCCTTTACTAAATATTTTAGTCATTATGCTTAATGCAAATGAATAGAATCCATATTTTTCGCAATTCATGCTCAATATGGCACGTAATTTGACAATAACTTAATTACAATATGATGCAATACATTTAGTTCATTCAAATGAAGAATTGAAAATTAAACTTGTATACATATAAATGAAGTGTCAGAATGTTTAGTAAAAATATGTAGGTATTACTTTAAATCTTTCATCAACTTCTAAGCATTTTAGTAACTATGCTGGAATTGGCTTCTAGCATTGCAAATCATCGGCGTATAATCCGCCATGGGGCTTATTTAGTAAAATCGACAGGCGAATTGTGAGAGACGACAATCCAAAAATTCGACAATTTCACAAGTTTTTTTCATACATACTCAGCTTATTTAAATAAACAGCACCTGTCGTGAAATTGCCACATTATTTTTATTTCTGACAACAGAGTCGCATTATCAGATAAATGAAATAGGGCCTTGATATTTGTGAATCAAACTTCGGACTGTCATCAATGATTGTACTAGGTATTCGTGTGACAATTGAACCAATAAATAAAAGTGCTCTGCAAGGCACAGATGAGTAACAATGAGCTCATGCTCACATGCATACGTGTGGAAGAATGCGGTCACAGTAACTGAATGTGGAGGATTGATTGATTCACGTGGTTGTGAACTACAAGCCTCTCAGAATTTTATTTAACTGATGGTTGGATGGCCTATCTCCAGCATTGAAGGTATTTCAGATCAATCAATCTGCCTAGTCTTTTCCCAACTATGTTGGGGTCGGCTTCCAGTTTAACCGAATGCAGCTGAATATCAGCATTTTACATGAAGCGACTGCCTATCTGACCTCCACAACCCAGTAACTGAGTAATACGATACCCCCACAAGCCAATAACTGGGTAATACGATACCCCGAAAACCCAGTAACTATGTAATACGATAACCTATAACCCAGTAACTGGTTAATACGATACCCCCGCGACCCAGTAACTGGGTAATACGATACCCAGTGAAGGTGTTTCGGATGAAATGATGTTTATAAACATAACATAAAATGACATCAAGCCTATATTTTCCCCGTAGGGTTAGTAAGAGGTGAACCTAAATAGTACAGCCACTTTTCGTCAGTTATGTTTCAAAATTCCATGTTTATTTATTTGACCTTTTAGTACCTGGTTGACCGAGCTCTGCTCGGGTGAAAATAGAGAATGCTCATTCATAGTTTAATAGTACAGTTCATACTAATTTCATTCTGCCATGATAGTAGGTAATTACTAATTCCATACTGCCTTGATAGTAGGTACCTACCTTATAATTACAGGCTTTGAAAAAAAAAATCGCCGCGAAAACAAGTCTCCCGTGTGAACCTTTTTTTTTTGGTTGGGAAATTATCAAATAACTTCTCCCGCTTTGGGTGGAGCGGGAGAGTGTGTCACCGTGGCCCTTTTGGACTTTCCCGCAACCCCGGCAGGCATATTAGCCCGAGCCGATCCCGTCAGTTGTGCTGACATCTCCTGCTTTTTTTATGTATTACATTTTTCTTTGACGTTGCAATGACCGTGACCTCCAAAATGCATTCAAGCCAGTTCTTCCAATATTGTCCTACTATACAATACAATGCTTTATTATTAGCTAACTACATATTTTCTACGTTGCATGTTTACATTCTGCTTATTTCCTACATGTTTTGTTTGCATTTTGCAAATACATTACGTAGTTGTTGTTACTCGTATGTTTTTCTCGTATACTGCATATTCTAATCTAATCTAATCTAACTAGTCCTTATTGTCTCACTGCAAGGCAAATGCCTCGCTCTCCCTTTGCCGCACAATTATTTTTTTCTGATAATAATAAATATTGTAGATAATAAATTAAATGATAATCACGTAAGTACAATGACGCAGTCAATACAATTATGTGTGCAATGTTGCATGTTAAGATATTTAATTTGAAAGCGAGAGATGTCATCTTCGTATATTTATGCGGAGAGCTCTGTTTCGTTAAATAAATATAAATTTATTTATTTTAGGTAAATAACACCCCTTGCCAAACATAAATTAATATAAATCATCAGATAATATCACATAACACATACATTCGTGTAACACGAATAACATTTCACTAGTAATAACACGTCACTTTTTACTTGTAACTTTTGACTTGTAACTTTTGACTTGTAACTTTTGACTTGTAACTTATAACTCGTAACTTATGACTTGTAACTTATTACTTGTAGCTTACTTAATATGTTCTTCAACCTATACTCAAAAACTTTTTTTTTTAACTTGCTCTAAATAAGGTATATCAAGTGCAAATACCGTAAACCAAGCTACTATAATATTAGTATCTTTTGAAAACTTTTTGAACTGTAGTATTTTGAATTTTGGCGTTCCAAATAAAAGCCTTTTATTGATTTATGTTGGTCAACAACGCAGCGGTTTAGCAAGTTATCTAATTGATCGAAGAAATAATACTGCACTGTATTAAGTAATAAAATAAAATACATAAGAGGAAGTCTGAAAGTGGAACCGGTGACTGTGATGTACGGAAATCGGTTCTCATGGTATGGGCATGTGATGTGGAGGAATAAGGAAAATGTCGTGAGGAGAGTTTTGAGTATGAATTTTGATGGCTATAAAGGCCAAAGAAATGATGGATGGACTGTGTGAAAGATGATTTAGGTATGGCTAGGAAGGCGAAGACTAGCGAGATAAAGACTAAAAGAGAAGTATGGAAGAAAGGGTCATGCTACGCCGACAGCAAATAAATTGGGATAAGGGCAGGAGAATGATCAAATAATAGCTGTTGTAAGAGCTGGTTAAATAGCTTATAATGTACTCTGAGAAAAACAGCCAAAAGTAAACTTATCTAAAGTTTGCGGTAAACTCAACCAACTAACTCTTATCCTAAAGCTAACCTAAGCCTAAAATCTGCCAACAAGGAGCAGCGGTTTGTCCTGCATGCATCAAACTATTTGGGATACATATTTGAACGTCGAAAATTAAAATACCTACGGGTAAAATGTTCAAAACATCGGAAATTTAAATATCGATTGTATCGAAATATTGAATACACAGCTTAAAATATCTAAGATTGAAATGCCGAGTTATTAAAATATCAAATGGTTAAAAATGTCGATAGTAGTCATCATACCTAAGTTCAAGATGCCAATATTTTATAAGTTCATTATATTTACGTTAAAAATACCTAGCAGTTAAAATATCGAAAAAATTTGGCTATATTTAGTCTACGTAAAAGATCTTCTTTTTCAGATTCATTATGGTCTTCTTAGCGTGCTAATGACAATCTAAATGAACTCGGCCCAGTATTCGACTAAGTGTTTGGCGCCATCACTAGCGTCCACCAGTTCCAGTAACGTGCCGTTGACAGGATACGATATTAAAAGTGTCCCATTGTTTGTAGAACATCACCAGAGCATCTATGAATCGTCAGCTGAATATAGGTTTTCCATGCTTAGGCCAACCTGGGTCTAGAGTTTGTTGAAGCGACCTTCACCCGGAATCCTCAAACCACAGAGGAACCGGCTATCTTACCACTAACTGCCGAAACACAACAATGCTGATAACATTGTTGTTATTGCGACAGACTTAGATAAGATGGTGGTAGAACTAGCCAGGCGGACTTAGAACATACCACCAACCAAACCGAGCAGAAAATTTTGCTTCCACTGGGAATAGAACCCGGGACCTCTGGGACCCAGAGGTCCCGGGTCCGTGGTCTAGTGACCACAGAGCACTGAGACGGTTCAAATTTACGCTCATCGCCGAGATTTATATGCTGAAAATAATAAAGAGCATTATGTTCTGTCTTCTCATGGCGGCACAGGCTCTTAACATTTCATGTCACATCACCAAGTATGCTATTTTATTTTCATATATCGAACTTTGTTCCTTCTACTATAAATGCAGCTGCAGTCCAATGTTTTGTCTCCTATATTATTGTTGGTATTGAAAGCCAATGTTGAATATTTATGCTGTTGGTGTTCTTTATTAATACCGGAATACTAATGTTATTTTATCACCATTTATTACCAATGATCACCTGGGACGAATAACTTTAGCTCTGAGAGTGAAAATTTTTATAGAGGCTTATAATATTATTGAAAATATGGGTTCAGTCAAAAATTTCCCCTCTAATATATGATCGCCTCCCAGGCAACCGCAGTCGATATCTCGATAACGATGAAACACCCAAAAAAAAGAAAAAAAAAGGTAGCCGGGCGCGGGATTACCCTCTAACGCATTGCGGCTTACCTTGAGTTGGCACGAACGGTACAACCTTAGCGAACCTGCAATTTCAAATTAACCATAAAAAAAATTGGGCAGGAGCGAGTCGGACCCGCGCACCGAGGGTTCCGTAGCATTTTAAATTTTCATCGGCGAGGCCTATATTCGTCAGACAATTTTAACACTGCACACTGTGGTGTAGAATATTACAGGTTTAGGTCAGCGCCATCTCTTGACTGATAGTGAAACTAATGTGGAATTTTTTTGAAACAGTGTGCTATTTCGAGATATCATTATATTTTCCTTTCAACTTCGTATAAGGGAGGAACGGTATATTTTTTTTTACATTTTTCGTCAAAAGTCGAAAACTATGTGGCCTAAAAAAATATTAAAAGAATGTTTAAGAATTTGCAAATAGCGCTCTTTCATATAGTAGCTCCACTTACAATTTTCAAGATGCCTGTTTAGTTCATTGCAAAAAAAAAACTTTATTTGCAAAATAATTGGGCAAACGTCATCTAGAACTTTTCCAAATTTCAAGGATTAGTAGTTCTTGAGATATCCAGCTATTACAGACAGATAGAGTCGCACCATAAATTTTTACCATTTTGGTACGGAACTCTAACAACTCAATATATCATAATAACGGGAGTAACAAGTGAATCTCGGCTTCGTTATGAGTATTTTCACACCCGTTACATAAATTGCTGTTTAAAACATGCACATGTTTTAAACATAATACAGAATCACATTCATTGGTATGACGTAAGGCATAAATGAATTACTCTTACTTATAGTTTGATCAGCCCGTAGTGTACCCACTTTTGGGACAGGCCTCCTCTCAGTGAGAAGAAATGGGCCGTAATCCACCACGCAGGCCCAGTGCGGGTTCCCAGTCTTCGAATTTTTGGTTCTAGGACATTCCGGTTTCCTCACGATGTTTTCGTTCACCATTTTGAGAGCAGTGGTGATGAAATAATTTACACAAAGTAAAGCGCCTGTCTGGTTTTGAACCTACGACCTACAACTCGTAAGACGGCCGTTACCACTGAGCCCTACTTATACCAAGAAGATTTTATGAACATTTTTGGACACTTGGCTTTATAAAAGTGCTAGGTTTTCTTGTCAACCGAAGTAGAGGTAGTTTGGTTCTATAAAAGAAATGATTTAAGTACTTGTACGGCTGACCTCATTGGTTCCTGTTGGTGAATCTTCAAATTAGGACTAGTGCGTAAACTTGGGTTGAAACGGTTTTTTAATTTTGTTGTTACATAGCTTTTGGCCCGTTGTACACGGCAAGCTTTCTTTACGGTACGGGCCTACACACGGCGAATCAACCGTACTTTTTCACGGCAAGAAAAACGTGTGTGCACGAAGGGCGTAAGTGTATAAACCTTCAGGCCATTACGAATTAAATAATAATTATTATGGATTAACTAATAGTGGTCATAATAATCGGTTTATCAATAATGCCTTCACTGGAAACTACGTCACTGGTTTATTCCGGGTATTGCACTCAGCGGCTACCTACGTCGCTTGGTTTCCTTTCATCTGTAAATTACGTAGTTGCTTTTATAAAAACAACCGAAGTGGCCAGTAAGGTCAATACTGCTTTTGAAATGCAAATAATTAAACTGAATCCCACTACACTAAATGAGAATGTCGTTGAAGATTATATTTTGATATTCCGATGTTTGTTTTTAACTCAAGCACGTATAAACTGTCCTCTAAGAATGCATATAATACTTTTTATATATCTACACTAATATTATAAAGAGATTTTTATTTGTGTTTGTAACTAGTTTGTAATTAATAAACTCAAAAATATTGGACTAAAGATCTAGCACACATATCAACTCTGAAAGGGATCGTCACCGTATCGCCTTTCGCCTCGCCGTCAAACAAGCGTCAACCTAACGTAAGCACGTAACCAAAGCGGATTAGCAGCTCCGATACGTCGATTCGGCTATGGCTAGGCGACGCGGACGCCGCGCTTACAGCTCGCCGTAAGCGCGCGCGGTAGGAATCTGCTACAGGCAGGCTGCGAGAGGGGGGAGGGGCAAGGGTGGACGAAGAGACGTAAGCTCGGGTATGGAGAGACGTAAGCGCGGGGACGAATAGCGGTAAGCGCGGAAACTACAAGTTGACCAGCACCGCACCGCGGTTTGTAAGCTTGTCCCGAGGCGAGGCGATTACGTTACGATTCTTTTACGTTTCGTTACGAAATTGATATTGCTATATTATCACTGAGTAACAAAGGCAATAATTTATAAAGATATCAGGCCTGCGAAGTCGCTGGTAGAAGCTAGTATACAATCTACGATACAATTATCTAAAGTATTTTAGTGGCTGTCATTCGTAGATCTTTGACAGTCGTTACGGGCAGTCAGAAGCGCAAAAGTCTGACAACCAGTCTTAACAAGCGGTATCGTGTCACCCAGTAACTGGGTTGTGGAGGTCAGATAGTCGTTCCATGTAAAATACTGGTATTCAGCTGCATCCGGTTATACTGTAGGGACGATTGAAAAAGGTAAGGGAGATTGATTTATCTGAAGTAGTTTCTCAAGTATTTTTTCTCAACTACGTCAATACGAGCATTAGTAATATTTATCTGGTAGTTTATTTGGTGTTCAACAACTTTAATTGAGCATAAGCGGTAATGCTTATACTCAAATTGCTTGCACAATACACCACGATAATCACTATAATTTCATAAAAGATTGTGTTTTTATGGACCATGATTAGTAATTTTTGTCAATTGCCCGTCAAATTATTCATGTTGACACTTACCTAGACTTTTATTAACAGATTAACACTGCGACAAACATAATATATTTTTTATACGAACAATGATTATACTATATAAAACACAGTAGGTACCTAAAGCATATTATTATTAGATACAACAGCGATGAGTATGACGGATCAACTGAAAATAAACATGGAAACGGTATGCTGGCCCACAGGTGTGTTCGTTGTACCACTACACGTTCTACACGAGCAGCCAACCATTGCTGTATTAATAATAATGTACTTTATTTTAGATCAAATATCCATAAGTTGTTAATAAAGGTTTTAACCTAATGTTAGTAAAAACCGCACTCTATATACAAAATTGTGAAATTGAGCCAGCATGGGGCTGTCCCACCTATCACATAATAGACTCAGGATGCTGTGGGAGCCAGCACGTCTTCTACCGAGAATAGAAGCGCACCGTTTCCGTATAATGGCATGAAGACCATCAACCCTGACCTGGCGGTGAACATCCCGGAAGCGCTACAAAAGCGTGGTAGACACAACAGTATCCTGAATACATTGTTATACTGGACACGCAGGGCGTTGTATGCCTTCAGCGTATACCTGAACCACAGACTGTGTAAAAAGACTGACAGTATGCTCTAAAAAGGGTTTTTTTACTTCCGTCGTGCAACGTGCAAATCTGCGGATCAGCATATTACCTCGGATAGTCATCGCCCTGCGTTCCCTTTCTGTGTCCAGGTCATTCAGGTCATGAGTGATCCAGTGACCCTGGTACATAAATTTTGTTACTCTTGATAAAGGAGTACTATTTACGGTCACATCTTGCACGTCAGTTTAACATTTGGTGCCCGCCTTTTTACATTAATTATTTAATTAATTATTAGTTCCCAATAATAATTTACCTGAGTCCCTGAGTGACGGCGTAGTCTTTACACATGCCAACAAGACCTGAATGCGCTTATTAATGGCTAACGTTCAGATATTTGAATATTTTTATGATGTGTCATCATAATCACCCTATAATGTTCCCACTGCTGGGAACAGGCCTCCTTGCGGTAAGAGGGAGTGAGCTGTAATCCACCACACGGGCCCAGTGCGGGTTGGTAGATGTGACATGTCTTCGAATTTTTGGTTCTATGATAATCCGGTTTCCTCACGATGTTTTCCTTCACCGTTTTGAGGGCAGTGGTGATGAAATTATTTACACAATGTAAAACACCTGCCTAGTTTTTGACCTACAACTCTTAAGTCGGAGCCGTTACCACTAGGCTAGCACTGCTCACGTTTATGTTTTCCTATGTTTGATGGTATGTTCAATTATTTTTTATTATTTTTTTTGTTACAATTTGCTAGTATGAAAATTCCGATAAACATATTATAAACGTAATAATGAAACCGAAGACTTAGACAGTGGTGTTAGATACCCACATTTGGCCAGCTTATCGACTACTCTTGGTCTCGATGGTCTTAACTCTATTGGTCAAAAGCTTAACTGCTGACCATTGGGATCTGGGTTCGATCAGGCAAGGTGTAAATGGTTTTTTTTGTAAAGAAATTTCTCATTTGCAGCCCGGAGTAGGTAAAGTCATGGAATTTAATTACTTAAAGTAGCAATTAATGGACTTTAATGACTACCAACTTAAATTGGTCAACTGCCATTTTTTAATAAAATAAAAATCATTTATTTCAGACAAAAAAGTTCATAGGCAAGGCAAGATTGTTGGTAACAATCATTTCGCTTATAACTAATGTTAATAACTAAATGTAAAAAAAAAACTAGACACACCGTCTTTCCCTGCACAGTAGGCTCATCGGTCTCGCAACACATGGAGTTCAGTGAACCTATTGAGCAGAACAGTATCGGTTCTCTCGTCAATGATCCTCAGGACGCTATTCAGTTATTCTATTAACAGTTGTATGAAATGGTCATAACGCGGTAATATGACGTGCTCCTTACGGCACACATGAACTAATACGGATATTAAGCTGTTTCCATTTGATAAGCAATTTTTTTTAACTGTATCTATGGATTTGTCGCCGGTACACATAACCGATGACCGATGATGACCTAGGTTTTTCGCAGGAATCCGGTGGATGCGAAAAGCCTATATCTAACAGTGAACGTCTTTCGACTGAAATGATGATGACGATGACACATACCATAACATAACATCACGCCTATACTCCCATTAGTATAGGCAGAGCTACAGGCAGAAGTATGTATCTACTGAACTGGGCGTATTTGGTGCAGCTGCGAATCCTGCAAATTTTAAACTCGACATCTGGTTTTTTTTTATGTCTGTTTATCGATATTTTCGTCACTTGTGGACCGATTTTTTTTTTTTACAACGCTTTTCTCACTTTATTTGTTTCCTTTTTTACTATCTCTTCTTTACTTGTAGTACAAAAAGTTGTATTGTGTGCCTTTAGTCTGTGGTAAACAAATGTAGTTTCTTTCGTTTTTGAAATTCAAATTCAAAATCAATTTTATTTATTTTAAAATATTTTTAATAATGTTTTCGAAATCGGCTCTAACGATTTCGATGAAAGTTGCAATATAGGCGTTTTCCCATGTATCGTATCGTATTCTCTATTTTCACCAGACCAGAGCTCGGTCACCCAGGTACTGAGTGATAATAATGTAATAATTAATACTGTTGTAAAAAAAACAGATAGATAGGAAATAATTAGCATAGCATAGCAGTGATAGCTTAGTAGTGTGACCGTCGGACTGCCAAGTCAAGGTCTCAAGTTCGAACCCAAGGCAGACACCTCTGACTTCTCTGATTCATGTGCGTTTTGTATAATTATCATTTGCTTCGAAAACCGTGAAGGAAACCGGCATGCCTGAGAGATATTTCTCGACGGCATGTGAAGCCAAGTCAGAGGCCCATGGGCGGCTTTTTTTTTTTTACTTTTTAAAAGTCTGATAGAACTATTACTAACTAAAGATTTAGTTAGTAATAGTTCTATAATTATAGATAACAGGAAAACATATAAGAAGTCTATAGTTTTAAAATAACATGGTAAATCTCTTAATATTGTGTGTACAAACTTACATTAGCTATTGGAATTAATGTGTTTTTCAACTACAATGTTTTTAGTTTGTTCTTGTGATAAATATCATCCCAACTACGGAATCCTTCATTGTGCGTGGTCCGACACCCACTTGGCCGATTTTTTGTTTGACTAATCACAAAAAATAGGTACCAAGTATGAAATTTTGTAGTTCATTTATCTATATTATTAAAGCTAATATCAATAATCGAATAATCAATTCACTCGAGTGTGTTCATTTTAGTTCAATTTCACGTTTACACGAGTTCACGCGACACCGACAAAATTACACAGGAATTAATTTTCGTTAATTTCATTTTTCGATTATTCTGAAGGAGAGTGAAAGATATCGGGTACCAAAATCCGTCTTTGGATCGGTTCACTAATGAATTAATTTTTCACTTTTGATTCATTCTGTGTTCAGACGTTTCACTTTGAGTGAACAATGCTGAATGAAGTACAAAAATCAACAGAAAAGAAAAGAAAGAAAATTTATTTAGACCAGACCATAAAGCACACAATATAATGAAACAGCAGATACAAAATAATAAAATTAAATAAAAAGTTTGAAGTGCGATGTGCATTAATTAGCAGGGGAGTGTGCCTCACGGCTGCGCCAAAAAGGCCCAGTTCAACAAAAATGCCACACAACGAAACGAGAAGCGTCTGATATCTGCAGCTCTATTGTGTAAAAATCTTACGATGAAAAATGAATGAAACGAATGAGTGAAGTGTCAATAGTTTAAAGATCAAGAAAAAAAGTCATCGTGAAAACTTAAGTAAAGTAAGCTGTCATGCCAGCTGATGCTAAGGACTAAGGGTACAATCCCGCAGCCGACCGCAGGCGGCAACTGCAGGCGATGTGTCGCCGCGACACGACTGGTTCCTATGAATTACTATGAAATACCTTCCGTAGCTAGCGACACATCGCCATCACAGAAATACATAAAAATACATAGAATCAGCAGTTGCCGCCTGCGGTTGGCTACGGAATTGTACCTTTAATCCCTAGCATCAGGTGGATTGACAGCTTACTTCGCCTAAATTTTTACGCTAAGATTTTCGCTGTTTTATCAACAGGTGCACAGATTAATACAGATGGTACACTCCTCATTTTAGGTATGAAGCTACAAGCACGCGGCGGGCTCGACTTGTGAGGCCAATTAGATCTTCATGTCAGAAGATCTTAGAGTTACGCAATAGAAAGAAAGACAACTTCTAGGTGAATATATAATTGTAGGTAATTTAGCGCTGTGCGACCTGAGTTGCACTTTATTGTTTCATAACAAGAGTCGCCTTTTATTTAAATAATTTTGCGGAGTGAACCATCTGTATTAATCTGAGCCGGGAGTGAACTTTTAGTACCGATGACGTCATGCTGCATGTAATGATTCAAATAAGCCATTTGGTTATCATTTGCATCTTATCAACCTCTTCAGTCTACTGATAAGATACTTGAGACGAGTAACTACAAACAACATTATCTATTATTGTGAATTGTTGACTCATACAATATTGTTGGAATAATTAATTTTGATCCGTTTCATTTATCTTTGAATTATGGTTTAAAAATTAACATCCTATTTTTATGGTCAGAAGTTTCCAATTTTGGTAGTAAATACCTAGTACAAAATAAAGAAAGGTAAAGGAACTCGTGGCTAAGTAATAACAGCCGCACGGGTCGATTCATCCAGCTACGCTTGCCGCGGTTATTCTGTGGATGGAGGCTTAGTGGACTGTAGATTTGTTGACCATTTTCTATTTTCTTAAGTACCTGGTACTTATTGAAAGACCTACACTGTCCTCCCATACCTAGTCACACTGCTATTTGAAAGAATTGTAAAAGCCAATTATTTTCAAAAGAGTAACCGTGGAGTTACTTGCCGGCTCTTCTTCATAGGAAACGACCAATTGAAAACGTGCACCTAGCTTCTGACGTTTCGTAAGTGCTCATGTAGGTTTATAATAATAATAATAATAATAATAATTTCATTTATTTCAGACATAATTACAAAATTGTCCATATAGTGTTAGTAACAGAGGTCTTAAAAACTATGTTAGTATACTAGTATTAATTCACATTATAAAAATCCAAATAGACATTAAAACACCACATAAAAATACAACAAAAATAACATTACATATATTAATTATGTCACGTGAAGCCGAATAAGCCTCCCCAGCACTGCAGACTCCGGCCTATCAGATATCATCCTCAGAATTCCGTTGGGGCTCCCACGGATCCTAAACATCAAAGATGCTGCTTTTTTACGCATTATGGCATAAAAATCATCGACCCTAGCGTCAGCAAACATGCCTGACGCGCTACAGAAACGTGGGAGCCCCACCAGAACTCTGAAGGCGTTGTTGTATTGTACGCGAAGAGCGTTGTAGGCCCGTTGCGTATAGCTGGTCCATAGAGCACTGGTGTAAAAGCTTTGGCAGTAGGCCCTGAACAGTGTCACTTTTACATCTACTGTACACCTTGCAAATCTATGCACCAACATATTCGCACGAACCGACAACGCCCTTCGCTCCCTCTCGATATCTGCATCGTCATTTAGGGTCTCAGTCACTATGTGTCCTAGATATCTAAACTGAGAGACACGTTTCAGAGGTACTTCGTTTAAAAAGACCGGGGGTACATGCTCCGGTGACTTATTCTTACCTCTAATCACCATAAACTCACTTTTTTTCTCATTGTATTTGAGACCATGAGCGACCGCATATGACTCACAAATACCGAGCAGTTTTCTCAAACCACTGAGCGACGGACTCAGCAACACCATGTCGTCAGCGTAACTGATGTTATTTACGCAGACGTCATCTATATGACAACCAACGTGACTGTTACTGAGGCCCTCAATCAGCTGATTAACATACAAGTTAAAAAGTCTTGGAGAGGTCAGGCCTCCCTGTCTGACACCACACTCTAGTGCATACTCATCCGAAAGCACATTTCCCCACTTGACATAGTTTTTCTGATGGTTGCACCAGAAAGACAAGATGTTAATAAGTTCAGTGGGAGCCCCCACCTCCCCAAGCTTGGTCCAGAGCCTGTTGTAATCCACCAGGTCGAAGGCTTTTGACAAGTCCAGGAAACAAGCATAGACAGGTGTTTTTCTATTAACATAGTAGTTGACGGTATGTTTCAGTGTCAAGATAGCACATTCGGTCGACAGATTTTCACGAAAACCAAACTGCGCATCGTTAAGCCGAATATGCTTGCCGATTTGTGCATCCAGTAGACTGTCAAAAACCTTTGCAATTACAGTCGCAAGAGATATCGGGATATGTGAGATAAAAATATTTTGAATTGAATTGATGGGTGACCATCTTTACATACCGAGGCTCCTTCGTGCTTCGAAAGGCACATTAAGCCGTTGGTCCTGGCTATCATTCGTAGATCTTTGACAGTCGTTACGGGTAGTCAGAAGCCCGAAAGTCTGACAACTAGTCTTACCAAGAGGTATCGTGTTACCCAGTATCTAACTGGGTTGTGGAATTCAGAAAGGCAGTCGCTCCATGTAAACTACTGATATTCATCTGCATCCGGTTAGACTGAAAGCCGACCTCAATATTTTTGAGAAAAGGCTAGGCAGATGATGACTTAGTACAAAATATTAATGTAGTTGAGAGCAGAATTGATTAACAAAACCAGGCAATATAAAAAAAAAAAACATTTGGAAACAACCAAGCAAATCTAATGAAAAGGACATAGAAAATCAATACCTACGGTCTACATTTTACTAACGTCATAATATGACGTTACTAACGTTAGTGATATTAGTAGGTATGTATTGAATTACTTTCAAATTACCTTCAAATAACTACAAAGAAAATATATAAAAGGAAGTGTCTAAGCGCCGTGTCCCGAATTGGCTGCTAGCGCCGGTTGCTGAATGGGCTGCCGTCGCCAAAAACGACTAGAATATATAAAATACTTTAGTTAGGGTTAGTTAGTTGGGATTCTGAATATTGAAAGGTTTTCAATAAACGCCGCGCGTCGTCCATTATGGGAGCCGACGGCACCAGCAGCCGTTGTTTTTAATCTCGTAGTAGTACACTACTGCCGGTTCCCAACGGCATTATTTTTGAGTGCTAGCGCCAGCAGTGGAGGTACTCCCAAAATAAAAATAAAATCTTTGAAACTCTTTGACTTCACCATCATATACCCATATCTTTTGGGTCGCCTTTTTCTTTTGGGTCGGCATCCAGTCTCGCACGGAAGCAGCTGAATACTTGAGGTAATAAAACAATGACTACTTAGTAAGAGTAATTAATAACCAATTTATTTAATGGCATTAATTTTCGTAATTTTTGTCGTTTCTGAAGGGATATTAATGTTACTAATAAATAACGACTCATTCACTTTTACACTAATTTAATTTATTAATCAGCGAACGAGTCAGATTTTTACGAATCAGCGAACGAGATAAGAGTTGCTAATTCCGTTATTAATTTCAGTACCTGGGCGACCGCGCTCTGCTCTGATGTAACTATAGAATACTCGTTTAATTGTATAGGATAGTACCTACTAATCCTATACTGCCATGATAGTAGGTAAAAGTCGTGCCACTAAAGATGAGACTTGACACACCACGTGGTTTGACTTGCGCAGTAGACGATTTATGGGTCTCTTTAGCGGTATGAAGTCCGCGCCGGGGCGTCATCGGGGCGGCGGAAGGAGCGGCGGGAGGCGCGGTCAAGTCTCATCTTTCGTGGCGCGTATTGTACATCCTAATTTATTGTATGAAATATGAAAGGAGCGGCGGCGCAGCAACGCAGCACCCGCGCCGCACCGACACCTCGCCCGCGCCCCTCGCCTCTTGAGTATGTCCCGCGCCTTAGGTTGGTATTAAAAATGGGTTGGAACTAAATAAGTCTCTTGGATAATAAGAAGGCTATAAAAAAAAATAAACAGTTTTCTCGTGCAAAAATCGTGAAAATAATGTTTTTTTACAGTACCATTAATCACCAATTGACGTTTGATGACCTCAACAGGAAAAGATTATGGTATCCTTAACTCATGAATTTAACCATAACAGTCTTCGATGGCGTAAAATAACACGATTTAAATATTTGCAGTTATTGTATAAAAAATAATATTAAACTATTTAAAACTGCCTTTTTTACTGAGCTGAATCTAGAGTGCCACACTACTAACTTTTCAGTGATATCAAATCAGCGATTAGAACACGAATAGGTAGTACTTGATGTTATAACTTATTATACCTATGAAATTAAAAATAATGTAATTATAATATTAATATATTTACAACTGTTTGTAATTTTATCAAACACAAGCAGTGTGGTCAGTTGTTGAGTCTACCGATTCCCGTACGTAATTCAAATATTATTTATTACCCAATGTTCGAAATAAACACTGCCAAAGGTTTAATACGTCTCACTGTCAAAAATCAGTATACGGAGCCACTAAATATAATTAAAAACAATGACAACAAATCTTTGCAAATAAAGTGACCCGTGCGATCTCTCAAACTGGAGGCGAAATATAAAACATCAAATATCTTAATTATTGTTAGTCCGTAAGTGACGCTTGCGCAGGCAGGTTCGATCGGCTCACCAAGCGAATAATATTGTCGTTTATAAATAAATAAATTTAATTAATGAGATAACAATTAGATAAGTGGATAAAATAGATATAAACAATTATTTAAGTGATATATTTTTTGAAAAATTATTTAAAAAAAAATATCTAAACAATGGCGGTTGTTCAGCAAGCAGTGCAAGGATATCATTATGTATTTGAAGAATTGGCGGGTAAGTTCCCTTTATTATACAATTAGTAATAAAACCACTTTTATGTATAAATATTTTTTATTTCGTTATAAATAATAAATAATATATTCGAAATAATAATTATGATTAACCATCCTGTAAAATCGTCACAAAGTATTTCCATGTATGGGTATTTTTATTACAAAAAAAAAACAATATTTAATAATTAATTTAATTAACAACAAAAAATATTTTTTCTATAAAATTATCACAAAGTGTTTCCATGAATGGGTATTTTTAATTAAAAAAATAATAATCAATATTTAATAATTAATTTAATTAATAACAAAAAATATTTTTTCATCAGCCTGGAGTCTGGATTCGTACCCGGTTGATGGCAATAGGCTAAGCTATAGCTATTACTGGGGACTTAAACATAATTGGCATTATCTTCCCCATATATATATATAGGGGTACACTCCTGCCTAACCCTTAAGTAATAGGATTTACTATACAATTTTACCCACCTATTTATTATTTAAGGATAAACCAACATAGCATTTTAGGAATTGTCATAAATTCGGTTTTCACAGTTTCCTGTTATCAACCATGAATATGTATTTCTGCCGCCAAGCAGCATTTTTGTTCCTGTTGACTACAGGCCTCTCATCATAACCATAACCACACATCACGCCCGTGTTCCCGACAGGGGTAGTCAGAGATGAAAAATTCATACAGATTTATTAACCATTTATGTCCAATGTAGCGAGCCCAAAGGGGTAGTTAAAGATGAAAAATATTTACAGATTTAACCATTTATGTCCAATCTAGCAAGCCTAAATGTAAGCCCTAGGCTTTTATTGAGAATCCTACTATAATATATATATATATATATAAATAAATAAAAAATTAAATAAAATATATTACAAATGCGAAGGTTGTGAGGATGGATGGATGTTTGTTACTCTTTCACGCAAAAACTACCGAATAGATTTACATGAAATTTGGCACACCGATAGTTTATAATCTGTATTAACACATATAATACTTTTTATGCCGATATTCCGGCGAGATCGAGGCTTAGAAACCACGGGGCGCTGCTAGTTTTCTATAAGTAGGAAAATCGAATGACAATTTGCCCATACTGGGGATCCACAGAATCCCATGCTTCTTACGATGTATTGATATTACAACCTAGTCTTACGGAACTGTCATTTAAATAATGTTATATGTAAGCTGTGAATAAAGTCTATCATTACTGTATAGGTATAACGTATACTATTATACATGTGAGAGTAAACTGTATGTCGTTCTGTCTATCTGTTCCCTTTTCACGCCTTAACGGCTTGACGGATTTCGCTGAAACTACCCACACAGGTAGA
This sequence comes from Omphaloscelis lunosa, assembly GCA_916610215.1. NCBI lineage: Eukaryota > Metazoa > Arthropoda > Insecta > Lepidoptera > Noctuidae > Omphaloscelis > Omphaloscelis lunosa. The sequence goes on from OU744252.1 coordinate 3,191,058, forward strand.
CCATGACCTGGGTTAGGAAAAAAGATACTTTTTATCCTAGTACTACATCCCCGTGCGAAAATTTCTGACATCCACGCGGTTGAAACAGCGAGCAAATAAATAAATAACGAATGTACTTATTATTTTTCTAGACCCTCGCACAAAAGACTGGTGGTTAGTAGCAGGCCCTGGCCCTCTCCTGACAATACTAGCAACATACCTTTATTTCTGTACCAAGGCCGGACCAAGATACATGAAGGACAAGAAACCATACAACTTAAAGCATTTGGTGATGGTCTACAACGTAATCCAGATCATCATAAGTTTATTTATAGCTATTATTGTAAGTATTATCTTTATAAACACGTATTTCGTATTTGTCAAAATCGCTTTTCGTATTTGTCTCTGTGACTGCTTAGATCTCTTAAATTACTCAATGGATTTTGATTCATCATCACTATCATTTAGAGCATTTATTACGGAAGTTTTATGTAAACTACATTCATATTTAACTTGGTTATAGCACAGATATCTCCCTGTTTTGACATTTCGCTCTTGCACACAAGCGACGACAGAATTTTTAAACGCAACTCAGTCATAATCATAATCATAACCATTTATTTGCAATAAGTATTGGTATACAGTGTCGGTCTTCTACAAGAAGTTCCTAATACATAATCAGACATTTAACATGCAAAATATTACAATGTATTTAATGCTAGAGTATTATATTTATGTACAATGGTATGTTTCAAATGTTTCTATTATTAATTTATTTTACAATACATTCATTATTAATTATCGTCACATTAATTTAAAACAGTTTATTTAACTTTTAATAATGTTACGGCGACACACGTTACGGGTAAGTATGTCAAGTGCCGTTTGAAAATTAAATGTAGTTAACCTACTGTGATTGTGACCAATGAGTGAGTACTAGATGTACAGGGTGGCAGGGACATCGACGCGAAAACTGTTACCATGGATATGGTAACAGTATGATACATGATTCTGATCATCATGATTCATGATTTAATCTGATTATTTTGAAAAAATCAGCTGTTCCATATATTTTGACCGCGTAGGTATTGCATTTTTCTATGAAACAGCAGATATTTTTTTAAATAATCAACGTAAAATTTCAACTCAAGGGGGTTCAGAATCATGTATCATACTGTTACCATATCCATGGTAACAGTTTTCGCGTCGATGACCCTGCCATAATGTATTGCTGGCCTTGAAAATGATGGAAGGTGTTGTGGTACTATTTCGGAAAGGCCTATGTCCAGCAGTGAACTGCACTAAGCTGAGTCGATTGATTGATTGGGGACTGACACGGCCTCGACCTCTATATTCAGCTATTTTTAAAGCACCTGTCCCACCGCCAGCGATTAACGAGAAGCGGGTAGAGCTAATAACTTAAAACGAATCGACGAGCAATGAGCGGCGACGAGCGATTGCCGATTACTCGCTGGTATGCGTATGTATCAAGCGTGAGTGTTCTATCCGTCAAACGAGCGTCACTCTTTGATAGCTTGTCGCTGCGACAAACGGAGTCCGCCGGGTGTTGTGAACAGTCAGTGATTAACTGTTAATATAGTAAAAGAGATACATAATAATGTATCTCTTTTACGCGGGACCTCAGGGACTTGAAACGTTACTCAAAACAGCGTTACGCAATAGCGTTATATATAGTTCCAGTAACTATTTACGATCGAATTTTTTGGCAATATAACGAAAATCTATCGGAACTAAATCTTCAACTATTAATTTAGTTACGATCTGAGTGGAACAGTAAAAATTATCATTACTCGAACTATACGTAACGTTTTTTGATAACGTTTCAAGTCCCTGTGGGACCTACAATCTTTTGTACGTTTCTTGAGCGAGAAAATTGTTGATAGCTAGTCGTATTCAATATGTAAAAAAAAAACCTGACGCATCCGAAAGGGGCACATAGGTACTGCAATAACATTACCAAAAAATATTTTAACTTTATTGTTCTTGAAAATAAAAAAGTTGTTTGAAAAGTTGTTTAAAGAAAAATGCTATTTCAAATTCACGAAAGTTATTACTATAGATACCCACTAAACGACGGCTGCTCGCACCCTATGTTATAACCCGGTAAAATTCCGCATTGAAAAAAAAAATTGGCGATCATTATTATTTTTCGAATAAACATAAATCAGTATGATACCTAACAACACCCTCACGGATCGGACAGGGTTTTTTCACATGTTGAATAGTGGGGCGCGCACTCACTGCTCGTTGTTCGCTAACTGGTTTTTAGTTGCTAGCTCTACTCGCTTCTCGTCAATCGCCAGCGGTGGGAATGGTGCCCTAATGGTTAAAAATAACATCCCATCGTTAACGAAACGTGTTTTAAAAGTCAGGAGTGGCTTCTCATTCCAGTCAGTTGCGCAACTACAAAAACCGTACTGCTATAAATTGCAATTTTAATTGTATTTTGTCTTTATTTTTGTATAGTAGCCAATTTATTGCAAGTGTTAGGTACACACGGCTACACATCAAGCTATACATTTCCAGTATAAGCTGACCTTGCATTGTTCGGAAATCCTATACAATGGGAGATCAGCATAAACTGGAAATAATAGCTTGATATGCAGCCGTGTGTACTTATTTTATACTTTTATTATCATGTCCATACATTAGCAAAATGTTCTTTAAAGAACAATTCTTAGAACATTTTAAATGTATGCGATGTGGTAGTACTCTTAATTAATTAATAAATACAAAGGCGCCTGTCATTGTCCAGTTGTTACTGCGGACGAGTAGTCGACTGTAGTACATTTTCTTTGCTATGATGAAACATCTATTGACTTTTGAACTTACTTTAAGGAGAGTTGGGGACGGGCAGAACCGATTATTCATTTATAAAGGACAGATTTTAATGTAATTTGTAGTACCCATTTAAGAGCGTGCATTTTGAAAGTGGGCAACGTCGCAAAAAGATGTCAAATATTTCACTGTTTTGATTAATTTGGCAATATTCCTGTATGTAAATATGAAATATGGCTAACTAGTGAAATAAATTTTGATTATGAATGCAATGATTAATGTCATAACACCGAATATTTAGTTTTAGATGTAAAAAAAGTATTTGGAAAGTTTCTGAATGCCTTTTTTACACCTAAAACAGTTACAATATCAAATTCAGTGTTATAATTGCAATTCATTATTAATATTCTAGTTCACTAGTTAGCGATATTTCATATTTCCATACAGTAATATTGCCAAATTAATCAAAACATGTAAATATTTGACAGCTATTTGCGACGTTGCCAACTTTTAGAATGAACGTTTTCAAAACTGACAAGGTAATGTTGGATAAGTTTCATGCCCATTTTCACTAAAACTACGATGATAATCCAACAGCCCGCTTTTATTTAGGCATTCATTTAGATGAGGAAACGGGGCATAAGTGGGTAAAAATACTAGTTCCTTTACCTATGTTTGAGAAGCAGTATTATCTTCATTTATCCTTCATTTCCTCAAATCCCAGGAATATAAATATATCGCCTTTCTAGATCTAAAGAGATCTCATCTCATGTTCTTAATTAATTTTATTTCTATTTTCAGGGACTTAGCTACTTCGTGAGGGAACCCTACGAAAACAATTGTTATTCAGTGGATTATTCTGAGAATCCGAAGGCCATTATGGTAAGTAAACTTAAACAAACTGCTTCATCTGCCTAGGTTTTCAGTCTGGCCGCATACAGCTGAATACCAGTATTTTTCATGGACCTATCTGACCTCCATAACCCAGTTACTGGGTAACACGATGCCCCTTGGCAAGACTGGTTAGATTTTCGGGCTTCCCACGACTATCAAAGATCTACAAATGATAACCGGGACCAACGGCTTAAAGTGCTTTCCGAAACACGGAGGGGTATCGGTATGTAATGGATGGTCACCCATCCACGAACCGACCTCAGCAAGCGTTGCTTTACCTTGAAGATCGACTTTTGCAGCTGTTATTATTTAGCCACGAGCACCTCATGAACAAACTGCTTACAAAGAAAAAATCTAAATGATTACCAGTAAAATTACAACTCTGGACCGGCACAGTAACCCAATAAATTTGACGAAAGTGGTTAAATTTTTTTAAACGAGTTTAAAGCAATTTGGAGCACCCGTGATTTCTTTTACTCAAAATAATATTCTGATTCGTCAATTTTACGGAATTATCAGAAAGTTATGGAGAGTTTGACCTTCAACTTTGTTTTTTACTCATTTGGCGTATGCATAAGGCCATAGATAAACTGCTCCCATTGTGCTCTTATAATTTCTAATGTGACGATATTATCCTGCACGTCCACGTCCATAAAAAGTATGGAAATATGAGCACGTTTTATCGTGGCGGGAAATTTAAAAGTATCTTCATTCAAACTCAAACTCAAAGCATTTATTTCAAACTCAAACTGCGCACATTAGCTTTCAGGGTGTACTTTTTCTTGCTGTTCTCATGAAAGTTGGAGCGGATGGCTATTTGTGTTAGCGACATCTCTACAAACATTTAGAAACATGCTGAAATTATAGCTATCTTACATAGTAAAGCAACCCTTCGGTAGATGTCGTTGTTTAATTTTAATTCACGCCATGGGACCGTAGTTTGAAGCTGGGAATTTTGCCAATTTGATACTATCACATCTGTAATCCCCAAAGGGTTAAGTAGAGGTGTACCAATAGTACACCCACATTTCGCCAGTTGTGTTGAAGTCCCACGTAACAGGTGGCAAGTCTATTTCCTGTAATTATGTAATGTGCCATTTGGCAGTAATCCTATACTATTAAACGAGCAATATTTTGTATATATATTTATTTGTTTGTATATAGATTTCTACTCACGTTCTCGAACGCTTCTAACGATTTCGATAAAAGCTGCAATATAGGAGGGCGAAAAATCGATCTAGCTAGGTCTCATATCTGGGAAAATTTGTTTTCTCTATTTTCACAGCCTCGGAAATATGATACAACGTTGGAATACCTTTTTTTTTGGGTGAGAAATTATCAAATAACTTCTCCCGCTTTGGGCGGAGCGGGAGGGCGTGTCAGACTCTTACTGACTAAAACCCACCCGTGTTCCTTCGGTTGCCCTGTTGCCGGGGGCCACGATCTCCCTTCGGTTTTCTTCGCAACCCCGGCAGGCATCGGCCCTAGCGGACCTCGTCAATTTTGCTGACATCTCTTTGAGGCGCGCGTGGAACACAACGCGCCGTCGACCCGGGCCTGGTCACGTTGGAATACCTGGATGATAGATTTATCTATTTTCACCCGAGCAGAGCTCGGTCGACCAGGTACTGCTATAATAATCTTGATGGATATTTTAAAATTAATTTTTAACAAACAAACTACTAACATTCTGCGAAAAAACGGTTTCAAATGTGTACGGTATTAATTAACACATGCGCAAAAATAGACTTTGAATCCCAATCTATTTATCCATTATTCATATTTGAGTAATGTTTATCCTTATTTAACTAACAGTCTTCAGTGTACCGTCAGCTGCGGTCAAAGTTTATACACACAATAAGGAAAATAATATTATTGTAGACTCTTCATAAACCCCACTTTGTAAATATGTGTTTCATATTTACAACCGCTTTTAATATTTTATTATATATAGGATGATAAGTCAATTGTTTTATAATTACATAGGAAATACAAAACGGAACTCTGAAAAACAGTTTCTAGGTGTGTGATCATAAGATAAATATTTCAGGGTACTCGGTATCTGCTATAGATTGTAACAGCGAATCAATTTTCACGCTTCACCCTTCCCAAGACCTAGGCCAAATATTTTTGATATTCGGCTAAGTCATGACCCAAAGAGGTGCCATAAAGAATATAAATTTAAAAATCCAAAAGAAAAAAAGTAAGTTCAAAAACTAAAAACCGACTACTGAAAAAATCACGCTCTAAAAAGTATGAAACAAGAAAATATTTCAGACAGAAATCAAGTCATAGGTACAAAAATGGTCAATTTAAAGCCGTGGTCGCATGCCATTACAATTTTGTAGGTTTACAGGCATGCGACTACGGCTATAACCGGCGGACGATCAAAACGCTTTCAATGATACCTCATTTGTCAAATTATGATCAGTATTTTAGAAGTTATTAGGTAACAGTGAACATACTTACATACATACATACCGGTCAAAATCATAACCCTCCTTTTTGCTTCGCCGTAGTCGGGTAAAAATTATATAAATCCGCGAAATATGTACATTTACCGCGTGTTCTGGTTAATGTACATATTATAAATTCAAGTTCAAGTGACTTGAATCTGAATCCCCGGCGTTGAAATTTAACGTCGGGAATTTAAAAAAAAATGTTTCTTAAAGTGCAATATCTACGCGGTCAAAATGTATGTGAAACAGCTGCTTTTTTTTAAATAACCCAAGAAAAATTTTAACTCAGTGGGGTTCAGAATCATGTACAGAATTCATGGTAACAGTTTTCGCGTCGATGTCCCTGCCACCCTGTATTACATTAATAAGTAATATTTAACTTACAATAATAAAATCTCGATGTTTTGCTAGTCGTAAACACCGTTCGAAGCACGTATTAAGCGGGTTGCTAGTAGGTTAATAAATCAATATTATTTTATAATGACTAGGAAATAGATACTAAAAGGAACTTTGCAAAATAGTTTGTAGGTGCATCGTGTTCATAAGGTAAATATTTCAGGATACTCGGTATGTATCAATAAGTAACTACTTGTAGTATAATCAGCCTATGAAGTTCCCACTGCTGGGATACAGGCCTCCTCTTTCTGTGAGAGGGAGTGGGCCGTATTCACAGCCCAGTGCGAGTTGGTGGCTGTCACGTCTTCGAATTATTTGTTCTAGGACATGCCGGTTTCCTCACGATGTTTTCCTTCCCCGTTTTGAAAGCAGTGGTGATGAAATAATTTACACAAAGTAAAGTATCTACTTGGGTTCGCACCCATGACCTACCACTCGTAAGTGGCGGCCATTATCACTGGGTCACCACTGCTCTTACCCTTATGTGTTTCTTGGTATGGATCTCGACTGCAATATACCTAATAATACATAGTTACATCACTCCTGAATTCTCCGAAGGTTTAGGTAGAGGCGTATCCATGGTACACCCACATTTCTCCAGTTATGTTTAAGTCCCATGTAATAGGGGGCGAGCGTTTTGCTATCAACCGGGCACAAATCCAGAATCTGTGCTGCTACTGAGAAATTCCTGATGGAAAACCCAATAACTCTTTGGCCGACTTGAGAATCGAACTCACAAACCTCTTGAACAACAAGACAGTCTATCTTAAGAAGTTAAAAATCTGTAAACAATATGATCACGGTAGCGGAAGAAGGCTTAATTAGAGGAGAATGTTTCAAAAAACAAGATTCCTGACACTCAAAGGACATCAACTATCAAAATTTTAACAGTCTCACTAAAATGATTCAGTTTACATGTATAATTTTATTTAAAATTTTAGCTTTCTACGACTTGGATTTTTAACTTTAAGTAATAGCTATGTATCTAACAATATTTTTTTCTGTGCCCTAACAGGGTCTACAACGGCTCTAAGCTTTATGCCTTTTGTTAAAATCTTGTTTTTCCTTGTGGAACGCAAATAAATGAATATGAATTTAAAGATCCTAAGAACGTTTGGTCCTTGAACAACTGAGTAATCCACCCCAAGACCTCATGCTTAGCAGTAGCACTTGCAACCAACTAACGAAGCAGTACCTACCCCATTATTTATTAGTCTTGTTTTATTATTTTTATTTTCATTAGGTACGATAGGCCGTACGCCAGTGGCTATGAAGTCTAAGCTGGTTCTACTAAAACTCCGCACTATACTATACTCCATTTGAAATAAGATTCGACATTTAAATAAACCTGTTTTATCGTCGGTTCAACCAATTTTGACTTCCATTGCGTTGGTGGCATGACAAATAGCAGCTGCAGTAAACAGTTGGTATTGTAACCACTTTTTTGCTTTCAATGCCATCCTTATGCCTACGATATAGAAGTAAGAATCGGTTGAACGGACTGTAAAAAGGTTTGTTTAAATGTCTAATCTTATTTCAAATGGAGTATAGGCCCGTTCAAGACCAAAGTGTTACTGACGTGCAGCGGTAACGGTACCCACTAGTATTTTTTTCGATTTTTTACAATAATAATGACCTCCGCGTCTTTTGTGACCAGTCTTTCGTAGTTAGTTACTGAACATAATAACACGGTAACAGAACAGTAGGTACGCAGTTAAATTACGCATAACCTTTTTTTACTATAAGATAAAAAAAAAATAAGTTACTGATGAATTTTCGTGAAACGGTTGTTTCGAAAAAAGTAAAAAAATACGGTTTTGTTTTAATTATTAGGCGTTTTAATTGCGAAAATACAACTTGAAGTAGTTATATTATAGTAGGTACCTACTTCAACTTATGTAGGAAAATACATACATAAGTGGCATTTATCTTACGAACGCTATTGGGTCTTAATTAATAGATAATAATTAATAAATTTGTAGGTATAATTGCATGTATCTGTTGCTTTAAACCGTGGGAGGCACATTATTAGCTTTGTACAAAACAATTGAAAGGGTTTCAAGGACTCATCTAACAGTGGATACAATACTATTAAAGTAGCTATATTTTTCGTATTTAAACCTTTCAGCAACAATCAGTACTAACCTACCACAGATATAGCTGTGTGTGTCACCTTAGTTCAAAGTCGAGGTAAATTCCTTGAAAGTCAGTTTTAAGATAAATAAATATTTAATGTCCACTGCTTACAGAATGAAGCAAACGTCGTTAACATTTTTAAAATTCAACTATCATTAATAATGACATTACTTACAAGTAATGACATTACTACTGACAGTGTGGTGATTGGAATGATGATGTGATCATAAAAATTTAGTAGTTTTACGTCAATATTGGAAGGAATGACAGTAATATTAATGTCATTATTACTGATAGTATCTGCTTTTTGTCTTTCATAAAAATGCGGTTTTGGGTCAACATAATCAATTGCTTTTTCTCAAACATGCTTGGAAATTCGAGCAATATTTTGACAACGTTCTTCAAGATAAATTGAAATGGCTGTACTGGCCGAATACATGCGAGTGCCCAGGCAATGTTTTTTCTGAAAATTCATATCTATCGTGTTTAGCGGCAAAATAAATTACTATGAAAACCCATATTTGTCGTGTTATTTAAAAAATGGAATGAACTTTTTACCGCAAGACATGGCAACCAAGGAAGTAATAATGTTACTTATAATAACAAAGATTTTATTTATATTTCGATTTGGTTTGCAATTAGAGCTGTTTATGGCAAAGAAGAAACAAATGAACATAAATGGCGGGTGAAAAGTTATTACACTGTATTATTATTTACACTGAATTATTTATTTATTTGCACAATGAACCCACTGTTTATTTTTTATTTGGTACACCAACAGCAGTACATACAAAAATTAAAATAGAACAATAACATAATAAAAGTACTGGAAAGCATGCCTAGTATAGGTTGCCTACACAGCATTCACCACAAAACAACATCATAATTAAGTAAAACAAAAATTATGAAGACATCAAATACAATTAGAAAACAAAATTTAAAATAAATGGGCATTAGCATTATACGAAATAAAATTATTATTTTTTTACCACGAAAGGTGGAAGGTGAAAGGGTATGAGTGTGAGTGATATCTAAGATTTAATAAGAACATGAATTTATAAAAATATTATTAGTTAAACACTCCCGTACCTCAGAGACTGATCTTCTGAACTTGTTAAGTGATGCGCCGTGTAAGGCCCGGACTCCACCAAAGGGAAGACGAGACGAGAGGAGAGGAGACGTGTTTTAAACAATCTCGTCTCCTCTCAGCTTCAGTGGAGACCACTGAGCGGAGATGTATCATATTTGTATGGCGTGATTGAAACTGAGATGTGAGCTGTGCCTCGCAAGCTGGCGATGGCGCGCAGCAGAGACGAAAAAAAAAAGTGAGCGGCGCCGTAACTGTTCCGCTCCAGCCAGCACACATTACCGCTTTAACCAGCTCTCCGCTCCAGTCTAGCCAGTACGCATTTCCACACAGCTTCGATGGATACACCCTAACTGAAAAACATCTCTTCTCGTCTCCGCTTCAGACATCTCCGCATATCTCCGCTTTAGTGGAGTCCCGGCCTAAGTTAGTTTCTGAAGATTTACAAAAACAGTTGCTGACTAGGCTAAGACTTAGGAGAACATGACCTTGTTAGGCCGCATCAAGAGCGAGGCGACGATCCTCCTTGCCGGATTACCGCCATTGAATCTGGAGGCAAAGGTCCTCGCACACATCTGGAAGTGGAGCGAGGAGGTGAAACGCCGGGGCTTAACTACGCTGCAGCGAGAAATCACGGCACAGCGGAAAGAGCTCCGGCGGGACCTCATGGCATCATGAAGAGTGCGATTGTCGCAACCAAGCGCTGGTCATGCCACAATTGCGGCGATAAGACCCCTCTTTGAGGAATGGCTATAGAGGCGCCACGGCGTCCTCACTTTCCGCCTGACGCAGGTACTCACCGGCTGTTTCGGGAGGTTCCCGTTCAGGAGAAAGCGGGAGGAAACGCCCGGGTGTCACCAATGTGTGGATTACCCGGAGGACACGGTGGAGAACACGGTAGAGGTCTACCCGGCTTGGGCGGAGCATCGCCGTGTCCTCGTGGAGGCGATCGGCAGCGGTGATCTCTCGTGTCCAGCCCTGGTTCAGGCCATAGTACGGAGCGAGAGGAAATGGGAGGCCGTCACCTCCTTCTGCGAAGCGGTAATACTCGCGAAGGAGGAGGCGGAACGCGTGAGGGAGAGGCAAATTTCGCGCCCTCACGCCCCTGACCACCACAGAAGGAGACGCCCAGGGCGTCGGGAATAGCAGGCCGATTTCGGGCCACCGTAAGCGCGGGCTTGTGGACGCTGAGCAATGGGTAGCTCACCGTCCGATAAGGACCAGGCTCGGTTCGACGGCGCGTTGTATTCCACGCGCGCCTCAGAGAGATGTCAGCAGAATTGACGGGGTTCGCTAGGGCCGATGCCTATCGGGGTTGCAATGAAAACCAAAAGGGAGACCGCGGCCCCCGGCAACAGGGCAACCGAAGGAACATGGTTGGGTTTTAGTCAGTAAGAGTCTGACACGCCCTCCCGCTCCCGGGAGCAGTTTTTTGATAAATTCCCACCCAAAAAAAAGGGCGCATCAAGTATTACCTATAACATCTAACTTATAGCTAGGTTAAGTACTTTAACTTAACATTGTATTATATAGTTATTATAGTATCAAAGACTTTGAAAATAAATGTAAAATTATGCTTGTGAAAATTTGTACGCGAAAAACATGCAAAAACATGCAGCAAAAACATGTATATAAACAAATAAATATTATTCTATTATATTCTATTACATAACTAGGTATAATTAATACCACAACATTCATTATTATATTTTAAACTCTTTCTAGTATAAAGGCTCGTGCAGACCAGCGCGATATCGCGGGCGCGACAGGCAGCGCGACCCGTGTCGCGTTCGCGATATCGCGCTGGTCTGCACGAGCCTTAATATATCTTTTTTGAAATTTAAAGATATTAATCAAAAATTTAATAAATTATACATACTTCTTTTTCTGATACTATACTAATTTGTTTATAAAAGTAATGTCTTAAGTCTACCTATATTTAAATGTATGCAGTATTTTTTGGATCTGGTATGTTCCGGTAACTTATTGTACCTATATTTGGAAGCTTCGGCTATTTTTATACATATCTAGACACTGGTAGAATTAATTTAGTTTTGCAGCGCTCATTCTTATCAAAATAAAAGAGTTGTATATTCATTTTAACGAAAATGGCTATTCTAGATTATAAAAATTGAGGGTAATAATAGGATTTTTTCTTTGATGAACTGGGGTTTGAAGGTATCTCTGGGTTTAATTTATTCATAGATATTGCCTTTGGGGAATAAATAAGTCTTTAGCATCTACACTGCATTCCCGCAGGATGACTCCATTGTGTAGCCATGAGTAGGCATACGGATAGAATGCAGTAAGAGCACAGTCTTTTTTGTGTTTGATTTTAGCACATTAATACCATAATTTTTTATGAAAATTGAGATATATTAGTTATTCAATTTTAAATGATTGTCCAGAATAATATGTAATAGATTAATTCATCCACATATTAAATTTTGATATTATTGATTATGGTTTTTAAGTTTTTTTTTTGCTTTTAGATTGTATTATATTCGTTTTCTTAGTATTATATGTTTTAGTATTATATTCTAAGCTGTTTGTAGGGCTTTTATATTTATATCATTGAATAACACACATAGACGATTTCATATTTTTGGCAGGTCATTAGCCGGCTAGCCGGGAGGCTAGCCGGCGACTAATTGTATGGAAATTGACGTTATTCTTTGCCGGTACGTGTGAAAAGTCACTAAATATAGAGCGGCTCCCCCGACCCGCGCACGCGTTTCGTGTGCTGACATCCATATAATACAAGGAATTACATTATACTGGGTGGCAGGGATATCGACGCGAAAACTGTTACCAATATTCAGTACAATTTAAATTTTCTCAGTACAATTTAAATATTCAGTACCTACAATTTAAATTTGATTCGGTTGAAATTTTTTGTCGGTTATTTAAAAAAATATGTGATGTTCCAAACATTTTGACCGTGTAGGTATTGCACTTTTCTATAAAACAGCAGATTATTTTTTTGGGGGAGGGTTCAGAATCATGTACTGCATCTATGGTAACAGTTTTCGCATCGATGTCCCTACCACCCTATATACAAGCCCGCCGCAGCCGTACTACCGTCCCGACCCGCGCCCGACACACCCCCGCTTTGTGTGTGTGTTGAGCTCTTGACACCATACTAGATGGCTCTGTATTAATCTAATACCTGTAAACGAGCAATTCTTGTATATATGTATATATATATAATCTGAATCTCGGAAACGGCTCCAACGATTTTCATGAAATTTAGTATGCAGGACCCCCTGAAGGGACGATCGAATTGATCTAGCTAGTTTTCTAAAAATGAAACATTTTTAGAAAACTACAAAAAAAAAACCGAGCGCAGCTCGGTCATTCAGATATTACTTAATACAGCGAAATGAACTTCATTCTGAACTGGTGTCCCAGGACACCTCCCGACTTTTTATTAATATTAACCATTAGGTTACGGTCATTAAGTAGCAATAAATAATAACTAACGATCCAAAGAAACATTTTGCAATTACTGGATAAGTAATTACTTTAAAGCCTGATTTACATGATGCGATTTAAGTGCCTTAGCATACCTTATTTTTTTGGGTGGGAAATTATCAATTAACTTCTCCCGCTCTGGGCGGAGCGGGAAGGCGTGTCAGACTCTTACTGACTAAAACCCAACCGTGTTCCTTCGGTTGCCCTGTTGCCGGGGGTCACGATCTCCCTTTTGGTTTTCATCGCAACCCCGGCAGGCATCTGCCCTAGCGGACCCCGTCAATTCTGCTGACATCTCTTTGAGGCGCGCGTGGAATACAACGCACCGTCGAACCGAGCCTGGTCCTTATCGGACGGTGAGCTACCCATTGCTCACCGTCCGCAAGCCCGCGCCTACGGTGGCCGGAAATCGGCTTGCCCTGGGCGTCTCCTCTTGCGGCGGTTAGGGGCGTGAGGGCGCGAAATTTGCCTCTTCCTCACGCATTCCGCCTCCTCCTTCGCGAGCATTACCGCTTCGCAGAAGGAGGTGACGGTATCCCATTTCCTCTCGCTCCATACCATGGCCTGAACCAGGGCCGGACGCGAGAGATCACCGCCGCCGATCGCCTCCCCGAGGACACGGCGATGCTCCGCCCAAGCTGGTGCCTTAGCATACCTACCTTATGATGAAGCAACTTAAACTGGTGGATTTGAAAAATTGTACCTACCGTCTAAACAGTGTTAAGCCCTTTGTACAAACACATTTTTCTTGTCGTGAAAACGGTTTATTCGCCGTGTGTAGACATGGTCGTCAGTGACATATGGATCACTATGGAAGATTGTTGACCGACACGTTTTTTTTTCTACGGCGCGGTTTATACTCCGTACCATAAAGAAACCGTGGCGTGTACAAAGGGCCTTAAGAGATGGTGTTTATATAAAGAAAGAAAGAAAAAAAAATGTTTATTCTGCACAAACTAAACACATATAACAGAAAAAAAAAAAAAAACATAAAATATACATTCACAAATTAGCCAAAAGCCCCGGATTCATTTATCATGCACTAGCTTCCTTCGCTAATAAAGCATTATATTGGACAAAGTTTTTTTTTTAAATCGGTCCTATAGTTTTTGAGTTTATTAATTACAAACAAACATGCAAAAATCTTTTCTCTTTATAATATTACTTTAGACTACTAATCCTTTATTCTTTTTTAAAGAGGAATTTGAGTTATTTTTAATTCAGGACTACCATACCAGAACGATACGTAATTATCATTTTACGATTTCATTTTTCAACGATATGGAATTAAATTAAACTCTCCTTAAATTGCCTTTTACTTTAAGTACCTACCTATGTTGAAATATAAATTGGCAAAATTTAAAAAAATGTACGTAGTAAATGATTGTTTGGTCCATAAGATCTTAATAATACTCTTTTAATTTTGATAGTTGATGTCCTTTGAGTGTCAAGAGTCTTGTTTTTTAAATATTCTATTTTATGCTCTTTTCCGCTACCGTGATCTTAATGTTGTTTGTTACATATTCCAGATATGTAACAACTCCTTCTTTTCGTATGGTTAGTGAACAACCTAGTGTGTCATAGTGACTTGACTTCACATGCCGTACAGAAATATTTCTCAGGCATGCCGGTTTCCTCACGATGTTTTCCTTCCTCGTTTTTGAAGCAAGTGATAATTATACAATACGCACATGAATGTCTTGGGGTCGAACTCGAGACCTATGACTTGGCAGTCTGACGGTCACACCATTAGACTATCACTGGTCTAACAACTTATGTAATAGACAACAATGAGATGTAAATGAATTGAGTGCCTAGTTGTTCAAGACTCTAAAACTATTAAGCAGTCATTTGCAACTTGCAGCCTCTGGAATCTAAAGGTTTGCAAGCACTACTGAGTATGAAATTCGTGGGTTTGATGGATTCTCATGTTCGGCGAAGTGATATTGGGTTTTTTTATCAGGAATTTCTCAGTATTAGCCAGGAGTATTTGTGCCCGGGTGATGACAAAAGGCTATCGCATGGCACTTAAATATTGCCGGCGAAATGTGGATGTTACTCAGGACTTCTACCCAACCCTTTGGGGACGGGCGTTATGTTAAGTGATAGTTTTGATTGTAATCATTGAACTTGGTACTTGTCTTACCTGCTAAAGAAAACTTTCTAAAAGTTGTAATTAGCTTATAATTTGGCTTAATATTAATGGACAAAAAATATTGCCGATGAACTTCAAAATAAGAATTTCTAATATAGTTTGTAACATTTTAATTATTAACTATAATTGTCATTACATGGAATTACTATACAGGTTTTTCCAATTAGGCTGATGGTATGTGGTAATTTGGTAATTCATACAGATAACCCAACCGAACCTAAGTGATTATTAATGCGAAAACCGTATCTTGGATACCTACACATAAATTAATATTATAGAATAATACCCCTTTTTGAATTAGTAAAAAAAAAAACTTATTCGTGAACAATTAAAATTGAATCTTATCTTATAGGGTTTACAATTTTTTTTAGCAGTTTACGGACGGATCTCGATATTTAATGGATGGTCACCCATCCACGAACCGATCACGTCAAGCGTAGCTTAACCTTCGATCGTCCCGTGCAGCTGTTATTATTTAGCCACGAGCCGAGCCCTTGGAAACGGTTTACAATAAATTATTTTGATCTACAAAACGAATATTATGTCAAGCTACAAGTACTACGTAAAATATTTTTTTTTTTATAAAAAATACAACCGACTTCCAAACTACAAAGTAAAAAATAACTTTAATTTCAGGAGTCGGTGTCTTTGGATCAGTATTTTAGTTTTTTACCACTGACTTCCGAAATTAATGTTATTTTTCACTTTGTAGTTTGGAAGTCGGTTGTATTTTATGTCAAAAAGTTTTTTTTCTGACTTTTTAGTGGGTTGGTTTGTAATTGGCTATTGTAACTTAGATAAGTAATTACAAAATATATATTACTTTTCCCGATGCGTGTCCTCGTGGAGGCGATCGGCGGCTGTGATCTCTCGCGTCCGGCCCTGGTTCATGCCATGGTACAGAGCGAGAGGAAATGGGAGGCCATCACCTCCTGCGAAGCGGTAATGCTCGCGAAGGAGGAGAGAGGAACGCGTGAGGGAGAGGCAAATTTTGCGTCCTTACGCCCTTTAACAGCCGCAGGAGGAGACACCCTTTTTTTTTTTTTTTTTGGTTGGGAAATCATCAAATAGCTTCTCCCGCTAGCCCAGTTATTTGATAATACACCACCAAAAAAAAGTACTTTAATTAAATAACAGGTACTGTAATCGGGGAACATACATTAACAAAAAAGATTCCTTCCTTTTTGAAGTCAGTTGAAAAATAATCTAATAACACGATATAAATTGCTCGATAACAGACAAACTCGAATTCCTTAGAAAAATCACGTAACCGCATTATTTGCTTCATCAACATTGATTTGCTGATCGTTTGGAATCTCTAATGCGTCACCTTAATATTGACCTTAATACATTATATACTTACGAGTGAGCGCGGAACTAGGCAATAAAATATGTTTATCTTTGCAATTTCTTGCCAATATTGGTGTTTTTGATCTTATTTGTTACAATTTGAGGTTTTTCTTTGAATCAAACGCTGGGAATTCACACTGTATTGGCACTGTGATGCCGAGGTTTTTTCCCAAGTAATGCTGACTGATTTTCAACGATAACCGAGACAAACAACTAATCACTTCAGACCCTAAGTTAATCAACTGCTTTTCGTTGTTTTTTTTTGCTCTAAAGTCTCTTTTTTGATGAATAATGCGAAATTCACATTTCGACTGCTCCTTTGGTATGATGTTGATAGTCATTTTAAATGTAGTTTTTTTTTTTGTCATTGATTTTGATAACCAGTCTTGGTAAAGTTTATCGTGTGAACGAGTTAAATGGGTATTGGAGATCAGATAGGCAGTCGCTCCATGTAATACTGGTATTCACCTGCATCTTCCAGTCATAGTTGAGGAAAGGTTAGGCAGATGATGGTGAAGTTTTTTATATTGTAATGAAACCGATTTCGTTTTATTTTCAGTGGGCTTCAGGAGTCTGGTTCTTCTTTTTTGCGAAGATCACAGAACTTCTTGATACCGTCTTCTTCGTGCTGAGAAAGAAGGATAAACAGATATCGTTCCTGCATTTATATCATCACACCATTATGCCCATTATTGGATGGATCGCAGTTAAATATGCAGCAGGTTGGTTACAAATATTTGACGAAATAATGTTTCTCGGACGATTTTCTGCAAAATAATGACCTTACACTGTACACAATGTCAGTGAAAACAAACAAAATATTCTAAAAGAAAAAGTCTTTTGTAAGTTTAAAGAGACCATTCTCAATGAGTAGGTGCTATGTGATAGGCTGAAAGTCACAGTAATTTTCTTTATTTTATTAGTCACATAAAAGGCACTTCTGAACGTCTAAATTTACAAAAAATATAATTGATTCTAGTTGCCCCTTCCAAAGGTAGTTTTCGTATAGAGAAGAATGGGCAAGAAACTCCATTGTTATTCTTTTACAATATTTTATATAGGTACATTAATTATATTATAATTATTATGTGAAGACGATGCACCAGGAATAAAATCACTATAGCACAATAGGTAAAGAGAATTAAAAATGAATCAATGATAGATAGATTAATTTTGTGATAGATACATGGTTCTCGCATATTAAGAAGAAGAAGACTACTTCTGGATTCCAAAAAAAAAAAAAATTGGCTTTGCGTACGAACAGTTTACTCTTACCGTCCTCTATTAGCTTACTCCAGGCCAACGGGTTGTATTGAAAATAATAATACTAATAAAACTTAAAAAATGTGTTTTCAGGGGGACAAGCAGTGCCTGAAGGTTCTATCAACGCATTCATCCACGTCGTCATGTACACCTACTACTTGATCTCCGGTCTCGGACCTCAGTACCAGAAGTACTTGTGGTGGAAGAAGCATCTCACTACCATGCAGCTGGTAAGGAACCTATCAATCATCAATTATATCATAGTTCGTTGATTTAGTAATGAGCAGTCAGCTTTCTACCAAGCTTTCTAATTGGCTTGCTCATCAAGTCATGATTATATTCTTATACAGCTCGACCTAACAGATTAAGATCCGAAGTATGATCGACCTTCACCCATCTGTTTACCGGATAAAAATATTTTTTTCAAATATAATAATAAAAATATATTGCAAATAGGTTGCCTATTTAAATAGGTACTACATTCATTGCTATATTTAATTAAAAATACTGTTTTTAATATTTCATTGACTAGTTTACCAAACAAATTAGGTTCCAATTGGAAGTACAAAGCATACAGAACATGTAAGTTAGGTTGCCTACCTTTTTCTGGTCTCTTTTATTGGGTTGTCAGGTATAAACAGGTGAGTTACGTTTGGACCAGAAAATAGTATGCAACCTGTTACATGTTCTGTAGGGATGTTAATTTCTCTTCTATGGCTTCTTTCGTACTTGATGTAATGGTGTTATTTTCTTCTAGATCCAGTTCTGCATTGTGGTGTACCTGAATGTGAACAGTCTTAGCTCAAGCAGCTGCAACTATCCCAAGTATTTGAGCGGCCTGGTCATGTTCAACTGTCTCGCCTTCTTCTTCATGTTTGGAAGGTTCTACTACAACAGCTATGTGCAAGGAAGCAAGAAACGATTCATATCGGTCTGCGAAAAAGAAGATTAAGCTATAGTATCTACGGGCTGTTAGGTTAATTAAGCAAAGTTAAATAAAACTAACTAGTGAAACTAAACAGACGTAATCGGTAATCTTCTAATAATGAAAAAAAAAACTGAACTCCAGCGACCTCTGACTCCGTAATAAGCTGTAGTTACCTGAAATTTTGAGTTTGGAAAATCATAAGGTAGAAATCGATACTCATCAGTTATGTAAAGTTTTGTTAATTTAATTTTACCTTGTATAGGCTAAATATTAGTGATGGATGACCTAATTTTGTACCAGATATTTTTGCTTTGTCAAATATATAATTCCAATGGACAAAGCAACGCTAATAAATATTTTTAAAGTTACTGGTCAGTGCGATGTAACATGACTTTCTCATGATCTTAGTGAACTTAATTATCTTATATAGATATTATTTTTAAGATAGTCTTTAACGCAGCTAAACATTTTAAGTTGTAAATGTTGAAATATTTTCTGGAGCATAATGCAAATCTTACGTTTGTAAGGTACAAGATTATTATTTTGTAACATTTTATAGATCCTGATGACACTGCAAAACAATGATTGTGTTTTGTATTTATTTTTATGTCGTATCCTATAAGTACCTGTGAATAAATGTGTACATAAACGCTGTTGTGCGGTTGCTAAACCAAAATGACTAGGCGTTACAAAAAGTATGATTCACTTCAGTAAAAAAAAAGAACAAAAATAAAATGGTAATGATAATTTATGTTTAAGGATTTTTTTTTTGTGTATCGACATTCTTTCCTTCTCCTTAAGTTAGATAAGTTTACAAATTATTGCTGTACTGGGAGCCCTTTTTTCTTTATTTATTTTTGTCGTAGATAAATAACCAGTATCACTGGCAACTTGAAGAATAAGCAAAGAAATCTTACTGTGCCTGCCGAACGAAAAAACGAAAATTCAGATTTTAATTTAGGTTTTTGTTGCGCATATTATAATGGTCGTAACGTCCGCGACTTACAAGTTGTGGGTCGTAGGTTCGAAACCTGATGGGCGCTTTACTTTGTGTAAATTATTTCATCAACACTGCTCTCAAGACGGTGAGGCCCGTGTGGTGGATTATAGCCCACTCCCTCTCTTAGAGAGTAGGCGTGTGTCCCAGCAGTGGGACAACATTATAAGCTGATTATGCTATATTGTAATGGTTAAAAGCGGACCATGGGCACCGATATAAGTAAGACAGAATGGAGGAAAACATGTGTTAGTTAAGGTAGCGTGGGGTCTCTTACGTGGAACTGTGATAGGAACCTCTGAATTTTATTTTATTAGAAACCGAAGAATTTTGTGCATAATGAAATACTAAATATTACTCGACGGTCATGGAGAGAAGTCAGTTTGAAGAAATAAAATCGCTGCTTATATGGGCATCTATGAGAAATACCGCGAGTGCTAAACGCCAAGTGCGTGTGAAAATTCGTTGTATCCATTCAATGCGTTTTGTGTTTAGAGTGAACAGCGGGCTCGACACTGTAGTTCATGCATAATCTAACTTACTTCTTACCAGTGTTTTGAATGGAAGCAATTTAGTTTGGGGTCGCCAGAAACAGTTGACGTTACGTTTAAGGAAACCAAGCACCTGACCAAACTTTTTACTACTATTATCAATGTGGAATGTGAATTTTATTGCAGTTTAGTATCTATTGTAATTCCTAAATCGTATACTTCAGCTACTGATTCTAACTTGGTGTTATTAAGCGTATATTCAAATATCAAACAATTTTTGTTTCGAGTAAATTAGATTTGATGGCAGTTAGTAGCGTCAAGGATCATTAAGTTATCGGTACAGCAGCGTTTTTGTATTTTCTATTTGCATTGTATTTCCCTGGATTTGACTGTTTTATAAGTCTTAAGATCACCGGTGTTCAAAGAGTAATTA
The DNA here is from genome assembly GCA_916610215.1 of Omphaloscelis lunosa. Classification (NCBI taxonomy): domain Eukaryota; kingdom Metazoa; phylum Arthropoda; class Insecta; order Lepidoptera; family Noctuidae; genus Omphaloscelis; species Omphaloscelis lunosa. The sequence continues at coordinate 3,211,899 of OU744252.1, forward strand.
CAACATTAAATTTTCGAAGAAAGATCTCTAATGAATATCACAAAGAGTATCGGACTTAAGTGGGACCCTTGTGGAACTCCAGATTCGGCAGAGTACGATCGCAACTTGAACCCATCTACTGCAACTAACTGAGTTCTTTTAGACTAGTATGATGCAAGCCAACGTAACAAGGGGCCACCGATACCAATGAGTTCAAGGTTTTTTTTTTTAGCAGACTATTTATCTAAAGCGCTAGTAAAATCTGAATAAATAGCGTCCAAATATATACTATTATCAAGATCACATATGCTACAAGATTTTTCTCAGTGGACCGAGCGTGCATGAATCTGGGTTGGTGAGAGGAGATGTATGATTATGCGTAGAGTGTGATTCAGACAAGAAATTCAAATATCTATCGAATCATTCTTTTAAAGCATATGAACGGGACTTCACGATAACCGATACGGGCATTGTATAGTCCCAGCATAGTGCATACAGCACAGCACACATTTTAGAAGGGGCTTAGATAGTGCAATCCAATACACATAATCTCGTCCTCATTGCACCCCAGCCCTTCCCAGATAATCAACCTATGATTATCTGGGCAGGGCTGGGATGCAATGAGGACGAGATTACTTCACACAATTAAGGATCGGACGTCACTAGGTAAGTTATTCCGATCTTTAACGTGTAACGTTAAATGCACACAACCTGAAAATAGTTTGATAAGAATAACGAGCAGAATCAATTCAACCTCTTTTTAATATAGTTCACATTTCCAAAAAATCTTCATTAAAAACGTCGCCGTGTCTATTTATAAATAGAGGTCAAGCCATCACGTGCGCAAACCCGCCAAAATAGGTAAGCAAACACAAATTGTTGTTGACCAATTTAATTTTTTTCATAATAATAGCTTTTATTTCAATGCTAATACGAATCTTACGAACTAAAACAGCACATAAAACCTTTACAATATTTTTTTTCTGCGAAATATGTCAATTGAATTAAAAATCAGTTGGGGTGTCTCAGGTTTTGCGCATTTAACGTTACACGTTGTATATATTATGCTCCGTAATCTCGACCTTATTTTGTACTTTGTAGATGTTAAAAGAATAAAGTTAATAGAATCAGCAATGTTTATTCATTGAACAAGGTAACCTAACATATTATTCTAAGTTTGTTACTTACGAATTATATATTTATTTCTATTTAAGGATTTGTCCATTAAGTTAAATAGTTACCTAACTTCACAATTAATATTTATTAGTTTTTAGATTTTTTACCCAGTCTTGAATCAACTAGTCTCATTAATAATCTTATATGGCACACAATTACTTATAACACAACTAACATTGACACAAAACTGCAACAAGTTTTGTCAACAACCATTCTTTATAGAGTACACAGCTTGCGCAAAAGCATTAGGATATTTTTTTTTTTGCGTTTGTAATTATCAAATAACTTCTACCGCTCTGGGTGGAGCGAGAGGGTGTGTCAGCCTCTTACTGACTAAAACCCACCCGTGTTTCTTCAGGTGCCCTGTTGCCGGCGGCCACGATCTCCCTTTCAGTTTTCTTCGCAACCCCGGCAGGCATCGGCCCTAGCGGACCGGGGTCCGCTAGGGCCGATGCCTGCCGGGGTTGCGTTAAATGCACACAACCTGAAAATGCACACAACCAAAGAAAACTCAAAACTCAAAACTCAAAACTCAAAGAGATGTCAGCAGAATTGACGGGTCAATTCTGCTGACATCTCTTTGAGGCGCGCGTGGAACACAACGCGCCCTTGACCTTATCGGACGGCGAGCTACCCATTGCTCGACGTCCACAAGCTCGCGCCTACTGTGGCTTTAAATCGGCTCGCGATTTCCGACGCCCAGGGCGTATCCTCCTGCGGCGGTTGGTGGCGTGAGGGCGCGAATTTTGCCTCTCCCTAACGCGTTCAGCCTCCTCCTTCGCGAGTATTACTACTTCGCAGAAGGAGGTAACGGCCTCCCATTTCCTCTCGCTCAATAACATGGCCCGAATCAGGGCTGGACGCGAGAGATCACCGCCGCTGATTGCCTCCACGAGGACACGGCGATGCTCAGTCCAAACCGGGCATACCTCCACCGTATGCTCCACCGTGTCCTCCGGGCGATCCACACAATGGTGACACCCGGGCGTTTCCTCCCGCCTTATCCTGAACAAGAACCTCTCGAATTTCTCGATAGAATGTGAAATCTAGTCAGAGGCCCATGGGTGACTTTAAAACTCTGACACCAGGCTAGTCACTAACCACACGAAAATAAATAAAAGACGATAAAAGCGAGCAAAGGTTGAGAAATTTGTGATTCAACCAGCAGCTTTTCTTATAACTATACTCAACAATATTGATACCTCCTTCGGAGACCTTTGAGATAGAGGCATATCTGGTGCTGTGTGATGTAAATTTAGACGTACACATTCCAGTTTTATTTAAAATTTATTTTATATATTAGTGTTTGCAGTAGATGTGGCATGAAAAGGTTTTCTTATAGTTATAATTAATGATTTACAATCTTGTCTAAAACTCTTAGTGAAATCTAGATAGAGCAAAAGTGTTGTGACAGAACAGTTAGATAAATTCTCTTTAAAAAACGGTAGTATCAAGTTGCGATGAGATCTACCCAGTGCAGAAGTTTTCATTATATCTAAAATTTTAATATTATCCTCATTGTAAGAAATGTTATCTATACTAATGAGTGACAAGGTTTGAATTCCGTGTGCAGTTACAAGAACATTGGTTACAAATTTTTGGTTAGTAATAATATATCTAAACCAAGGGTTTCATTAGGAAATAAATTTGATAGATAACTCAAAACGACACTAGGTTCCCAAACTATTTGATATTTCGGGTTCTTTGGTCTTAATTTCGGCAAACTCTATTATTTTGCATCTCCTTTTAGAATTAAAATTCTTTATACACTTATGGATAAATTCTATCTTTTTCGGAGGAAGTGAGATGGCAAACTGGACTGAATCTAACATAAATACTTCTAGCACTGTCTGGGTTCTAGGGCACTCTTTTAAGGATTTATAATAAATCCTAGACTTATTAACACAGTTTCAGAAGAAGACACATTTTCTGCATACGAATCGCCAAGGCACAGAATATATTCAAGATATGTGACAGAAAGCAACCCCAATGACCTCAGATGACAGACAACTGGGTTCATGATCTTTGTGAATACATATGCATAACATGCACATATGCATTACATATACATATGCTAAGCCCAAATGGAAAGCATGTAAACTTGTACAATATATATTATCTTGAAACAGAAACCGGAGAAATGTTCCATCATATCTCCTGATGAGTAACAAATAATATGCCTTTTTAGGGCTCCCTAACTCTGAAGGAAATAAAACCAGCCAAGTATCACAATGAAGGGGAGGGTAGATGGGATGAATTTATCCCAAGAACAAACTTAACAGAGTAGTTGAAAAACATGTTCTCCCATACGGCATGTATCGGAGTTGAGACTACTTAGAACTTGTAGAGCCTAGTTAGCTGTGATAGTTTTCCTTTTAATTTCATTATGTATACTAAATCTAAATATATACTATATATACTACTACAAAAATTTGCACTTTAAATCTTAATATTTCTCAAACGAATCTCTGAATCCAAAAATATTTTTCACAAACTTTTTGAACGACTTCTCCAACTATACCCCACACCATGGGATAGACGAGAAAAAAATTACGTGTAGATAACCAAAAAGAAAGTCAAATAAGAAAGTTTTGTTAACTGTACCGTAAAAATAAAAATTGAATAGAAAATTAAAAATATTAAATAGAAAATTAATGAAAATTTACCATTCCCCCCTTATCTCAGAAACAACTGAACCTAAAAAATGTAAAAATACAGAGAATAGTTATAAGTCTATGGTCTTAAAATAACATGGTAAATCACTCCACATTGTACGTACAAACTTACATTTGCAGTTGGAATGTATGGGAGAACGTGTTTTTCACCTACAATGTTAAGTTTGTTCTTGGGTTAAATTCATTCCAACTACGGAACCCTTCATTGTGCTTGATCCGACACACACTTGGCCGGTTTTAAAATCTATTGTGGCCTAAAACATCCTGGGGTCGTAAGCTTAGTTGCAATCCTAAAATCTTCCAATTTAAAGAGGTATGTAGAAACATACTTATTAAGTTTTTGAGATTTAATATCAAGCTCCAAAAGTCATTTTTGATGCAAAAATCAATAAGATAAAAATTGATTATCAGCAGGAGAACATTTTTCTATGACAACTAATTGTAAAAGATTATTAACTTCAATAGAAATACAATTGCTTTCTTTATGAGTGAAGTTGTTATTCCGAGGAATAGAAGTTTGGACAGGAAACTCAGTAAAAGGTAGTTGATCATCGTGTATGGATTAGTAGTAATACTATTCCAGACTTCAGAGAAATACAGCAATCTACCAGTCTGTACCTGAACTAGCGACGATCCTGGTTCCGGCGACGAGAATGGTGGTTCTGTGGTGAGCGTCTCGGGCGTGTCGTTGGTTTCAGCTGGTTGTTCAACTCAACTCAACTCACTTTACTTTCAAAACTCAGTACTCAATTCTTTATTGCATTCTATGTGTATTACATAGATGGTATAACAAAGTAAAATATCAATATGGACCCTGAATGAATGATGGATATTTTGGTCTTGTCGGCTGCCTCGCGGGCATATTTTTCAGCACCCGTCCCTTCTTGTTGACAGCTTTGATGGCGTTGAACTTATCTTGAAAATTATTGCCGATCAAGTAGGTATTCCGTTATTGGTGTTGGCTCCATCAATTCCTTCATGTCCTTATTAGGCTGGGTAGGATTAGGGACCTCCGAATAATACAATTATCATGGTAAATGTCACTAAAGTCGTTTTGTGTCGTAATGAAGTTGATTAAATAAATATTGATGTTTTAATCCGTCGTAAAATTAATGAATGGTTACTGATAACGTTAGTCGAAATTAAGGTTAGTGAGCTAGGGACCTCCTAACGCCTTCTAAATTCCTTTCACCGCAGCCTAACTAATGAAACATTACGTACATTGAGGTCAAAGGGAAACGTCCAATATTCCAAGCTTCATTCCACGAAATAAAACACACTAGAAACTATGTAATTTCTAACTTTATGACATTGAGTTAAGTTTCAAAATGTAAATTAATCATCCACTATGTCAATGACACAAACTAATTGACTTGCAAAATACAATGACTTCTAATTATGTTAATACATTTTTATTTTTAACATAATCAGAGGCCCGTGTATAGTCGAAATACATTATACGTAATTGAATTTTAGGTCCATTTCTTTTATAGCCGACTTCAAAAAGAACAGTACGTTTTTTTTTTTGTATTTGTTACTTGATTACTCTGCTAATCAAGAATAAATTTTGATGATATTTTTTTGTTTTGTAGGTCATACTTCAGAAGTGGTTCCATAGCCTCGTAAGGCTCAACGACCTAATTTAATGACAAAAATATTTTGACACTCCGGCCCAAGACAGTTTTTAAAATCACAAAATTACGGCCCAGCGGCCTAAAATTATGACATGATATTTAAACAGATTTTTTTGTTTAAATAATCCCGCCAATTTAAATCTGTCATCATAAAATTATTAACTTAGAACGCATCACTAATTTTGACAGTGTCAACTTGACATTTTAGAACCAGGAATCTGTGTTTTTGACGTTTCATTTCACGTGAACGGAAGCCTCGTGGAGAAAGCTATGTAAATCTATTCAAATCTTTACAATCTATACATGGTGATGTTTGAAATGTATTGTATACAGTTGTGGAAATGTTGAATTTTGTTCCCACGTTTTTTTTTATACTGCAGAGTTATTTTAATTCAGTAATATACGAACAATAAAAACTTTCCCTAAATAAGGTCGGTGGGTTTTTATTGTAAAAGTTAACCTAACTTATTTTCTTTAAAATAATTAATTAATACGGTTTAAAATGAAAGAAGTAAGAAAAATATTATTTTCACAACGTTTTTTTTTTATTTCTGTTATAATTTGTGATTCCATGATAAATAATTAAATAGATTTGATTTATTCCAACTTATATTATATCTAGAACTACGGCCCAGTGACCTAAAAAAATAACAAATTATTTCAACATATTTTTTGCATGAAATAGTTAACTTTAGGTATAGGAAATATTCCTTAAAAGAATTTAGCTAAAAACATTACATTTAAACAATTTTTTACTAAACCAAAGTTCTGGGCCGCAACTACTTGCACCTATTTTTTGGTACATTGGGTCGTAATGTATATCGAGCTTAATTTAGGTTGGGCCTTACGAGGATAGGACATCATTAATTTTGTACCAAAAAATTAAAGTGCCGGCCAGAAAAAAAAACCTGTTTTATTATGGGAAATAACATTTTGAACATTTTTTACTATGACAACGAAAGTCTACAATTAACCCCCTGGCTGTTATTTGAGTTTGAAAGTACTAAAAATTATGTATGCCAATAATATTTTGGACATTCGTTTAAAGATGCAAGCATTTATTGCCCATAGTAGAAACTAGAAATGGACATGAGCATTGAACGTTAGTTTTGATAAGTATTAAAAAAATAATGAGAAATAGATTGAGGAAATATTTTTATTATACAATAGCAGGTAGCTAGACCGGTGGACGATCTGTTCTTAAGCCCCCAGGAGCTGTTTGATTCCGTCATACTCGAGGGTAAAACGCCACAGGTAGACACAAGCGGACAAAGGTGTGGTGATTAACGCCCTGCTTAAGAATTTATAGACCCATCTCACTTCTATACCATGTCTACAAGTTGTTTTCAAGAGTCATCACAAACCGTCTTGCGTGCATTTGTGACGACTTCCAGGCTCCCGAATAAGCCGGATTCCGTAAAGGCATTAGCACCCTAGACTATATACATACGCTGCGGTAGATTATACAGAAGATCGAAGAGTATGAACTGCTTCGCATTTGTGGACTACAAAAAAGCCTTGGATTCGATCGAGACTTGGGCTGGGCCGTACTGCAGTCTCTTCAACGGTGTCAGATTCACTATCAGTAAATCGAGGTGCTGCAGTCTCTATATGAAAAGACTACTACTATGTCGGTCCAAATTTAGGACTAGACCTCGAAACTTATCCTTCTGCAGCGAGGTGACGCGAGTCTCAGACGATGAGAAACTGTTCACCGCTGCATTGGACAATGTGTTCAAGGTTTTGGACTGGAAAGGGGTAGGCATCATCTCAGTGGCAACTACGTCACTTACCTTCGGTTTGCCGACGATATTATCTACTATGTCGGACGATCTCCGTACAATGCTCGACGACCTCAGTAAAACTTCCGAAAGAGAAGGTCTTAAAATGAACATAGACAAAACTAAGTACATGCCAAATGCCCATGTAACACCCAACCTCATGAAGATCGAAGAACCCATTACACTCGAAGTAATGGACGACTACATTCACATAAAACAAACTGCCAAGTTAGTTCGAATCCGACTCGGCTGGGCAGTATTCAGGAAGCTATGCAATATCTTCTCATCTAATATACCACAGTCGTGACCAGCGCGTGTTGCCAGTAATGACTTATGGAGGTGAAACGTGGTCGCTCACAATGGGCGTCATTGGAAGGCTGAAAGTCGCCCAAAAAGCAATGGAGAGGACTATGGAGAGAGTTAAGCTTGGAGTTTCCCCGGCGGTGTGATTGCCTCAGAAATGAAGAGATCGGCAGGAGAACCAAGGTAACCGACATAACCCGAAGAATTAATAAACTTATATGGCAGTGGGCAGGGCACATTGCTCGCAGAACTGATAGCCAAAGGGGCCAAAATTTCTCGAGCGGCAACCGCGTACCGGAAAACGAATCGTTGGAAGGCCTCCCACAAGGTGGAGGTTCTAGCGGTGTTTACCAAGCCGATGACTTGGTGAAGACCGCAGGAATCCGCTGGATGCGAGAGTCACAGAATCGGTCGAAGTGGCAATGTTTGAGGGAGGCCTTTGTCCAATAGCGGAAGTCTTTCGGCTGAAATGATGATGATGAAGAGGTAGCTAGGTAGTTTCTCGTCTTAAGCATTGATGTAATGCTCAAAACATTTTTAGTCAAAATATGTATTTTAGTATTTTCAAACTTAAATAGTAGCGGAAGGGTTAATATAATAATAAGAGTTATACTCTCATTGTTATAGTAAAAATAAATTGAAGATATTATTTTCCATAAAAAAACCCATTTTGATTTTTTTTTCTTGACTTCAGTTTTTGGGTACAAAATGTTCGAAACTTGAATGATGTCCTTTTATTAACTTTGCTTGGATAGTTTTTGAGTTAGCTTAATTCGTATATTTCCGACTTAGTTTATAATATGGATGATGTTTTAATCAAGTTCCTGTCACTGCTATTTACATAGCAGGTAGTGGTATTCGAATTTGTGTGGACTAGGTTCCTCAACTAAAAAGTAAAAAATAAAAAAGAACCGACTTCCAAAAAAAAATACAATGAAAATTTAATTGCCAAAAACTCTAATTTAAAAAATAACAAAATTACTTTAATTTCGGAAGTCGGAGGCAAAAAACAAAAATTCAAAATCAAAATAAATTGCATCTATCTAAATTGCATCTAAAATTAAAGTTTTTCACTTTGTAATGATTTTAGGGTTTCGTACCTCAGAAGGAAAAAACGGCACCCTTATAGGATTACTGGTATCTGTCCGTCTGTCACAGCCAATTTGCTCCGAATCTAATGGACCGATTAAGTTGAAATTTGGTACACATATGTATTTTTGTGACCCAAACACGAACGTGTAACGTAAAGAAATGTATTTTGAATATAGGGGTCACTTTTGGGGGGCAAACAAGAAAATTTAAAAAATAAGTTTTGCTAACAGTACCTTGTGATATATAAAATGAAAGGGCTTGTTGTTTTATATAATTTTAAAATAAATACTTATCTCCGTAACTACTGGACCTAAAATTTAAAAAAAAATATCGTATGGCTCTTTACCCATAGATTACAGGAAAACCTATAAAGAAGTCTATGGTCTTAAAATAACATGGCAAATCTCTCAATATTATGCGTACAAACTTACATCTGCAGTTGGAATGTATGGGAGAACATGTATTTCAACTACAATGTTAAGTTCCTATTTGGGATAAATTCATCCCAACTACGGAACCCTTCATTGTGCGTAGTACGACACGCACGTGGTTGGTTTTTTTGGAAGTCAGTTGTTTTCTATTTACTATTTTTATAGGTTGAAAAAGATACATTTTCCATTAGAAAAAAATAGTAAACAGAAGACTCTTTAAAACTTCTTTACACCTCTAAAGACTGAAAAATAATAATGCTACAACAAAAAAGTATAAAAATCTTAAGAACGTATCAATGATTTGCCTTGTACCAGAAAACCCAAAATTGGTTTATCAAAACGAATCGTCCCCGCCAATTTTGCGTTTTGTGCTTAGTATGTATCATCAGCCTACAGTCGTCCACTACTGGACATCAATAGATATTACTGATAATGATACTGCTCTCAAAAGCATGAAAGAAAACATCGTAAGGAAACCGGCATGTCCTAAAACCAAAAATTCAAATATATATGACATCCATCAACCCGCATTGGGCCCGTGTGCTGGATTACAGACGGCTCACTCTCACAGAGAGGACGCCTGTGTTTTAGCAGTGTAGCAAACATTATAGGCTGATTATGCTAGCCTATATCTTAGGCCACTTGATTTATTCCGTTCTAATACTAACAACTAATAACACTGGTATTTGTTTCAACTCATATTTATTTTCTATTCCGAACGGATACCACCCTTTAAATAATTAAATTTAATGTCCGAATGACAGAATTTGGTACAGTCAGCTCAGTCAAACCTAATCAAATTAATTTTGTTTTCTAATATTTTTATGTGATCGTAATATAATGCTATCCAAATTCATTTAATTCCAATATTTTTACAAAGGTAAGAGTAAAATACAATAGAAGTGGATATATTTAGTAACCTGTTCCGCTTAGCTATTTTTAAAGAGTCTTAAAAAAAACCCTGAAAGATATAGATTAGATAGATTTCTTTCAGGGTTTTTTTAAGACTCCAATATATCCACTTCTATTGTATTTTATAATGGATTTCCGCAAGATCACGCCTGAATCAATTAACTAAGGTAAGAGTAGTTTAAGCTATATTTTATTGTATGTTGCTATTTTTTTACCTGCGAGAAAGGGTGAGTTTGCTCTATTGTTCCAAAATTCTAAACAACCAATCAGAGTCAAGTGTGACAGGAATGTTTAAAATATTTTGTTGCCTTTGTGGCATATTCGTAAGTCAATGGAATAAGATCCGTTTCTATTTTGATGATCTCATATTTATTATTTCTTTTGTGCTTATAAGTGAATTATTAATATTTGAATGATTATGAAAAAAAAAAATGCTGATTTGCTGATTTGCTATGTAGGTGATGAATGACTGATTTGATTATACAAAAATTTGATTTTCTGTGATATTTTACAATTGTTAGATAAAAAGTGATTTGTTTTTGTGAAAAATTTACCTGCCGTATTTGTTATTAGATAGGTAGACGTAAATAATTACGTACTTATCTAATACTCAATACTTTATTACATTCCACAATGTATGTGCTTAGGTGGTAAACATTTGCTTTTGAAACAATCGTGGACCCTGTCGGGCACAGCAAAAGAAGGAAAGTAGAGATGAGGAGTTATCGTTTATCTTATAATCTAACTTATTCTAATAATAACTGCGTCAGGTAAATTTTTATATAAATCAAGAGTTGATTTTCAGAGATATTTTGTAATTTTTTGTTTTTGAGTAAATTTGATGTTTTTGCAAAAAAAAAATATCAACAAGGTACAAGGAGGAATTAAAATAATAAGAAAGTTGATTATTAGTCATATTTTATTATTGAACTACGTTTGCTAACAATTTTTTCAAATCAGTTTTTTTTTTTTCAATTAAAGTTATTATTATATTTATTTACATACAAAGCAACTTACTGTACTTACTGTACCTTATATCTTTGAACTTGTTTTGGTATTAGTTAAAACCATGGTATCCGTTCGGAATAGAAAATAAATAAGAGTTGAAACATCTACCAGAGGTATTAGTTGTTGGTATTAGAATGGAATAAATCAGCCACTTTGCCTCGTGGATATTTTCATTTTAAAAATTTACGCAGACGCAGTCGCGGGAAAAAGCTAGTGGTATAAAACAAAAGAGCATCTATAACACTGCAGTTCTGCAGGAGGAAAATGTTCTGCTAAGATGGATATTGTGGCAATAATTTCTCAGTTTTTTTTTTTTTTGTGTTCAAACTAAAAAAAAACCTCGCACAATACCAATTTTTTTGCTAGTTACTCCATTATTTCTCACATTTTTGGTTTGTATAAAATCTATATCACTTCTTTGAAGACAAAACTAACTTGTCCTTTTGTAATATATTTTTCCAACAAAAACTGTTGACACTAGTAATTACAATGCAAATATATTGTTACCCCTTAACACTGAATCAATTATCGCATTATTTGTATAAGAATCGTATTAGTCGTATGCCAGTTAACAATCTAGTAGTAGGTCTGTAAAAAATGTAAACGATAAAATAATATAAACAAAACAGGATAAATCAAACAATGAGGCTATGATTGAAGTTGGAGATAAATTAAGAAAACGAACAGAAATTAAGAATTTAAGAGATACAAAATCAGTATCTGAAGTTACTGCTTCGGAAGAAATAAATCATTCTGAAGCAGCGAGCGGTTTTCAATAAAAATGGCGGTAGTTCTGAACATGGCTTGGAAAGGATATAAATTGGTGTTCGAAGATTTTCCTGGTAAGCATGGATTTCCATCTCTATAAGCATAGAAGTATATGTTTGACTAATTTTCAAATTAGAATGTACGTCAGTTTGTTTGACTAAATTCAAAATTGCATCATTTTCTCTATCCAATTTACAAACTAGAGAAGGTAGTTTTAAAACAAAAGTGTTTGACAATAAAGCAAATGCGATCGAGTGTGACTCTGCTGACGATATTTTTGTGCTAACGTTTCTTATTATATTATTAGTACCTGGTCGACCGAGCTCTGCTCGGGTGAAAATAGAGAATGCTCATTAAATAGTTTAAGATAGTTCATACTAATTTCATCTTGAGATGGTAAACTTGTATTGATTTGATTGAATGTGTTAATAATATTTTCAATACTCAATATCTTTATTGCTTTACCATAATGTGTACTTAGGTGGTAATTATATAATTTAGATCATTATGGACCCTGTAGGGCACAGCAAAGAGGGTAGGAGAGAGGAAGCACTGTTTTAGGAGATTATTAAGTTGTTTTTGTGGGAACAAGTAATAACTTACATATATTATCAAAGTCTTAGTCTCACTCAAGTCAAAAACATTTTATTGAGGGAGTCTTTATCATTATAGTTTAAACTGTTTGCATGCCTTAGTTAAGGTAGTTAGTATAAGGATCATTTTAAACTTAACATCTGTATCTTGTACCTCCTTTCTGTGCAAATAAAGAACTATTCTATTCTATTGTATTCTACATACTAATTTCATGCTGCCGTGTCATTATTCTAAGGTAATCTTGCTCTAAAATTTTGGGCGACCGAGCTCTGCTTGCTACTCGCGCACGTAGGGTTTCGTACCATTATCTATATAACCGAACAAAAAAAACACGTTTGATGTATTGGAGCCCCTTTTACATTTATTTTATTCTGTTTTTTTAGTATTTCTCATTATAGCGGCAATAGTAATACATCATCTGTGAAAATTTCAACTGTCTAACTATCACGGTTCATGAAATACAGCCTGGTGACAGACGAACAGACAGACAGACGGACGGACAGCGGAGCCTTAGTAATAGGGTCCCGTTTTACCCCTTGGGTACGGAAACCTAAAAACGGAGAAAACGAATTTTCCTAGATATGAGACCTAGCTAAATCGATTTTTCATTTTTTTTTGCAGCTTTCATCGAAATCATTAGAGCCGTTTTTGAGAACATGGTTACAAATATGTATTTACAAATATTGCCCATTTAATAGTACAGGATGTTTTTTGTTAACAATGGGCAGTCCGTAAAAATGATGTAACCTTGTTTTTATTTAAATTTCAGATCCCAGAACAAAAGGATGGTTATTTGTAGCCAAGCCTTACCAAATTCTACTGCTGCTGGGTCTGTATTTAATGTTTGTATTAAAATGGGGACCAAAGCATATGAAAAATCGTCAACCTTATAATTTAGATAAACTTCTCATGGTGTATAATGCAATTCAAATAGTGGTTTGCTTGTATATATTTGTTAAAGTAAGTATTTTGTGACATTCTGAGTTCAAATACTTGTTTAAAACATTTGGAAGATTCCATTTGGTTAAGCTTAAAAAAAAAAAAACTGTTAGTGTGTTCCGTTTCTTTAATTATCATTGCACAATATGTTTATACGTTTCTATTAAAATATTTACAGTCTTTAACCTTGGCATGGGGATGGGACTACAAATGGATTTGTGAACCAGTTGACTTCTCAAATGAACCAAAACCCTTGGAAATTGCAAGAATGGTTTATTACTACTTTATACTTAAGCTCGTTGATCTTCTAGATACAGTAAGTATAACTTTATTTTTCTATCATTTTGACGTAAAAAAAAAAAAAAAACAAAAAAAAAACCTTGAAGAAAACTCTAATAAAGGATGGAATATGCGCGGAATGTAAGAAATTACAAAGTAAGCATTTTAACTGATTTTATATATTTAGCATTCGTGGTATGTAAATTATTGGCAGCAACCCTTTGTGTACCTATTTTTTGAATCTCATTAGTTACTTTCTTTTGAATAATCGGCTATAATTATAAAACCAAATCGTGTTTAATACCACTGACAAAGTTCAATGTTACAAGTTCATATACCACTTTGGATTTTTAAACAGCTCTCTATTTTGCACTAGTATTACATTTATCTATTTTAGCAAAATAATACTCAATGTTAGGTCTCTGGTAGGTCTGCGAATACTTAATATTGATAAGTAATTGCTAATTTATTCGCACTTATCCTCATCACGAACAATGACCACGACAACCTTGTCATATCATTACTCTAATCAAAACATTTTTAATGCGAATTTAAATGCTCAGTTGAAGCAGTCAGAATTATTTTCAAATTAATTTGGTAAAAATCCTTTAATTCTATTGCAATTCAGAAAGCCATTATATCTACATTGTTTCTTTTTACTTGTCTTTGAAAATAACGTTTTAAACCTAATAAACTTTCTTCGCTTGTTGATAATAATGATTAAATTGATTTAAATTATTATACCTAAGGAAGACAGGCAAAAATTCATCATATATTTGAATTAGACTATTAAAAAGCAAATTCTAAATATTTTATTTCACATAAACCACTTATGAAACGTCAGTCGTTTAGTTTCGGGTACGGTTTTGAATTTTCCATCGCTTAGTTCTATATCCGACTTTGGCATCTTGTTATAAAAGCAGATACTGTTCATAAGAAATGACTTATTAGTTTTAGTTAATCTAAATTTGCTACGTGTATTTATATTATGTAAATCGCTTCTTATTTTGAAAAGTCCTAAGTTTCTGCGAACACAATACTTTCTAAGATATAAAGAAAAGGCTAAGTCACTATATCAGTTTCCTTGAATTTATTTCTAAGGGACTCACGAGGACTCATTTTGTAGACCGCGCGAATTACCCTCTTTTGTAAAATGAAAATTGAATATACGTCAGCTGCCGATTCCCACAGCAGAACGCCATAAGACATAATACTGTGGAAATAAGCAAAGTATACTAACCTAGCTGTGCCTACATCAGTCAACTGCCTTATTTTTCTTACTGCATATGCAACTGAACTAAATCTACCTGAAAGAGCTGTAATATGGGCGCCCCATTGCAATCTCGAATCCAGAGTAATTCCTAGAAACACAGTTTCCGTAATAGCATCTAGTTTCTTGTCATCAAGTTTTAAATTTAGCGCTTTAGAACGTCACAATTTATTACAATTAAAAATAATCTGCAAGGGATCTAGCTCAGAAACCTTCAGATCGATTCTCTGATCAGTAAAATGTACTACAAAATCTAATTTTTGCTTTGTAGTAGGCAAACAAATAGGTTATTTTGCGTCGTATCCTATTGTAATTTGACATTGACATTCGACTTTGATAGGCTTTCATAATATTGAAGTAGGTAGCAGTATGATAAAGTTCCCATTAGTAATACTTCTTCTGCTGTTAATTCAATTATTTTATCCGTGTTTGTATCTTTTTAGTTTTTATAATTAATAGCGTCATGAATAGCTTCACATGCATTATATTTTACAGGCCGTTCGTTTGATTTATAGTCACGTACTTAAATCAGTTTTAAAAATAGTATTTTCTACATTTAGTCCAAACCTCGCGTGGTTGATACCAATCTCTTGTGAAACCCTTACTTTTAGACCCGGTCAAGTACCTACCCAAGTTAAGGTTCGTGTAGACCAGCGCGATATCGCGGGCGCTACAAGGGTCGCGCTGCCTGTAGCGCCCGCGATATCGCGACAGTTGGCACGAGCCTTTACTAAACAACATTTGTTTATTCAAACGAACTACCAGTTTAACGAGTGCAAAATTAAAACATGTATGTACGTATGCCATTGTTAGCCAGAGTTTTAATATTTATCATGTTTAAAATATAGCAAGTCTTCATTCAATCTGTCCTTCATGCGATTTTTTTAACCACTTTGTGTTAGCCTGCATCTCACTTGGTGGTAAGTGATGATAAGGTCGAAAGTGGAAGCGAGCTTCAGAATCCTCAACCACAGAGGAACTGGCTATATTACCTCTAACTGCCGAATCACAACAATGCTGTTAACATTGCTGTTTTGACGACTGACTTAGATAAGATGGCCGTAGCTAGCCAGGCGGCCTTAGAACAAGCCCTTCCACCAATCAAATCAAGCAGAATAAAAATGTTGGTGGTCAGCGCAGCTTGGCTTCTCTTTCCATGCATGTCTATTAATTGTCATCTCAGTCGTCACCTCCTTTCTACCCATATCATCTTTCACACAGTCCATCCATCGTTTCCTTGGTCTTCCGCTACTTTTATAACCACTCACATTCATACTCAAAACTTTTTATTAAGAAACTTGCATTATGATGAATTAACAACCATGTTTGGAAAGGAACAGGTTCTCAATTCAGATGTTTATTTATATATTTTTTAATGTTTTTTTAGGTCATAACTCCGTCATATATAGACGGATTTGCAAAATTATTTTTGTTTGAAAGGGTATGCTCTCGAGGATCCATTATGTCCATTATAGACTAAGTGGGAAAAATAAGGGTTCCGTTTTATCCTTTTGAGGTACGAAACCCTAAAATCATTTCAAAGTGAAAAACTTTAATTTTAGAAAAAGTCTTTGATTTTGATTTTGAATTTTTGATTTTTGCCTCCGACTTCCGAAATTAAAGTAATTTTGTTTTTTTTTTTTTCGAAATTAAAGTTTTTGGCAATTCATTTTTCATATAGCAGTGTATTTTTTTTTTTTGGAAGTCGGTTCTTTTTTTAAGTTTTTATTTTTTAGTTGAGGTACCTATCCCACACAAATTCTAATATCACTACCTGCTATGTAAATAACAGTGACAGGAAGTTATTATAACATCATCCATTTATAGACTAAGTGGGAAAAATACATATTATTGAAACTAACTCAAAAAGTCCCCAAGCAAAGTTAATAAAATTTATATGTGATCCCATATAAATTTTATTAACTTTGATTGGCGGTTGGTTGCTCTCTAAATCGATGGGAATCTTAAACATGGCGTGCGCTATTTTGTCACCAGGAAGAAGTGTGGTAGCGATTCCAGAAGATCCACACACAGATTTTAAAATCGCTAGGACAAATCTGCTGTCAAAATCTGTGTGTGAATTCTAAAATTAAGCTAGTTTTTTTGTGCTGATCAAGGCCTCCCCCAAGTCTTTTCAGGTAGATATTCTTTTCACGGGCGCCGTTTCAATAGAGAATCTTACGCAACGTTGAGACAGCAGTGGCCTGCTGTCTCAACGTTGCGTAACATACTATCCCAGAATCGTCCGACCGCAAGAAGCATCCGTCCAACCGCTTAGTTATTTGCTTTGTTGAAAGTTAGCTAAATTAAATAGCCGTTTCTATATAATTATGTCATGATTGACTTCTTGGTTCCATAAAGGCATAGCGTGATGATAATCATTTTAAAAGTAAAATTTATTACTATCTTTAATATCCTAACCTTTTGGCGCATCCTTTTACAATTTGCGGAGAAAAATACGAACATAATGTAATAATGCGCTTTCCCCATAGCAAATAGCGTGATAGTTTATACCCTACAGTTCGAAACAGACAAACATTCTAAAAACTATATTTTTGGCATAAAAATCGATCCCAGACCTCGTAGCAATAGCTTTTTTTCAAAAATATTTAATGTACAGTTTTAACTTCGCTACGATTATATGAATAGATAATGATTAATCTAATCTTAATTAATTACATAATTTTTTTTTGTCGTATTATGCGTGCGTGTCGTAGCGTAAATGTAAATATAAAAAACAAAAAAAAAAAAACAAAAATGGGAATCGAACTTACAACCCCATGTTTGCATAGCAATCGTCCAACCGTTGAGTTAATTGCTTCATTGAAAGTTACTTAAAATAGCCGTTCCTATACATTTCATGAATGACTGCTTATTTCCATAAAGGCGTGATGATCATTTTAAAAGTTAAATCGATAACCATCTACTATATCTCAATCTTTTGGCTCGTTTTTTTCCAAAAATGCCGATATAATATAATATTGCTCATCCCCATAGCAAATAGCATGATAGTTTATGCCCTATAATTTGACCAATCTTATAGAGAATATCTATCAAAATTTTACCCGAATCTATCCGGTAGAATTTGCGTCATACTGAACATACAAATACGACATAATGTAATATTGCTCATCCCCCATAGCAAATAGCGTAATATGTTATACCCTACAATTTGACCAGACCTATAGGGAATATCTATGCAAAATTTTAACAGAATCTGTCCGGTAGAATTTGCGTCATACTGGAACATACATACAGACAAACAGATAAACAGACAAAAAATCTAACAATTATAAATTATATTTTCGCCATTACAATCGATCCCAGAACTCGTAGCAATTACTTTTTTTTTTTTTTTCAAAAATATTCAATGTACGGTTTTGATTTCGCTACGATTTTATTATAATATGTATAGATTATTTAAATAGGGGATTAAATTTAGCTCAAAATATGCGTTAAATGAATACTTTAAAAGATATCGCAGATTCAAAATTACGCGTAACAAAATAATTAGGAGTCAATGGCCTTGTCCTCGGATATTAGGTATGTAATCCCGGTAGTACGCATACGTTCCCGTGAGATATTTTCCGACATCCACGCGGCGAAGTCACGGGCAATAGGTAGTTTAAAAAAAAATAAGATCACATTTCTTTCACAGGTATGTTTAATTCTACATTGTTCTCGTTCAATGTTATCGTGGACGTCCACGTCCATAAAATGTATGGAAGTACGTGCACGTTATAACGTTGTCGTACATGGAAAAAAGCGTCTTCATATATTTCCATACATTTTGTTCCTGTGTTATCGTAATACCGTGACGTGGACGTGAACGTCCACATTAGAAATTCTCAAAGCGCATATTGGATGAAAATATAGCTAATGATTACAAGATCTGCCTCTGACTGCAAACTAATATTAGATTTCACATTAAATTGTTTTTTTACCTTTTTTTTGTATTTTTTTATATATTTTTTTATTTGTATTATTTACTCATGCTTTTGTAGGTTGTGCAATGTATTTTATGTGCACCAAATAAACGATCTATCTATCTATCATAGAAATTAAATAAGGAAATATATTCCAAGCCTTGCTTATGAACCGCAACAGTGACCTATGAAGCTGCACATTATCAAACAATGCTTGTTTAATAGTAAACTTAACGATTTACTTGCGTTGAAAGGAATGTGTCTTATTTTAATGATTGAAAGGAAATATTTCAACTACCTCAATGTCAATCAATCTGCCTAACCTTTTCCCAACTTTGTTGGAGTCAGCTTCCAGTCTAACCGGATGCAGCTGAATGCCAGTATTTTGTATAGAGCAACTCAGCAACGCCAGTTACTGGGTAACACGATACTCCTTGGTTAGACTGGTTGTCAGACTTTCGGGCTTCCGACTACCTGTAACGACTGATAAAAATCTACGAACGACAGCCGGTACCAACGGCTTAACGGCACGGAGAGGTCTTGATATGTAATAGATGGTCACCCATCCGCGAACAAACCGCGGTAACCGTAGCTTAACCTCCGATCGACACGTGTAGCTGTTATTATTTAGTTAAATTACCTCAATGAATCTGACAGAAATGTGTCATGTGTACACATAATAATATGTACATTTTCAGTTGTATCTGAAATTTCAGTTGTATCTGAAAGGCTTTTGCACTTATTTGGTTGTTACTTTCAATATTCCTTCGTTCACTCTAGAATGTTTCTACATTTATTTGCTGTATTACATAAAACAAGTCGTAAATAAATAAATTATATTTCTTCCTTCATCCGGTTAAACTGGAAGCCAACCCCAATATAGTTGGGAAAAGCCTGGGCAGATTGATATTTCTTCCTTACCAATTTGACATTTAAATTAATTTTTCAGGTATTCTTCGTGCTACGAAAGAAATTCAACCAAGTATCCTTCCTGCATATCTACCACCACACCGGAATGTGTTGCTTGATATGGGGCGCAATTACTTATTTACCAGGTAATGTACAGCAATGTAAAGCGTTCCTTAGGTTTCTATAAAAGCGTAAACATGGTTATTATCCTTAGGTAAGCCTCTATCCGACTAAATTTCTATTGAGATGCCTCGGATATAAATCACTAGAAATAAGGTGAGCACGAGATCAGCTCACCATACCTTAAGACGCTCCGTGGCACTGTTAACGCGCCGTTTTTTTTTCCTGTTATTTTTTGGTTGAAATTTATTAAATAGCTTCTCCCGCTCTGGGTGGAGAGGGAGAGCGTGTCAGACTCTTACTGACTAAAACCCACCCGTGTTCCTTCGGTTGCCCTGCTGCCGGGGGCCACGATCTTCCTTTCGGTTTTCTTAGCACCCCGATCTCCATGCTGTGCTGACTCGCTTCTTTGTCGCATACAATAACTGCTGCGGCAGAGCAGTGATAGCCTACTGGTGTTGCCGTCGAACTACCAAATCATAGGTCTTGAATTCGAACCCAAGGCACGCACCTCTGACTTTTCGGAATCATGTGTGTATTGTACAATTATCACTTGCTTCAAAAAAGGGTGAAGGAAAACATCGTGAGGGATATTTCTCGATGGCATGTGAAGCCAAGTCAGAGGCCCATGGGCGGCTTTAAAACTCTGACACCAGGTTAGTCTCTAACCACACGAAAAGATGAAGAGCTGCCGCGGCAGAAAGCGCTGGCTGGTTTACTGTGCCTCCATGTCGCACCGTTTCGCGTGCTAAGTCCCCAGTACCTCGCAAGTCGCACTATGGCCGCACTTAATGATTTCTTGGATTCTAATCCTACAAACGATCTGTTTGCGGATGAATGGCCAACGGACCAAAATTTTATTGGCATGTCAGAAGTACTGTGAGAGGGAATCGTGAAAGTGTCCTTAATTTTTTGTTTTAACCTGAACTTTATATTTTTTATTTTTGTGTATATGTATGTGTCTTTAATTACTGTTATTAGTTTATCTGTAAATAATCATATCGTCCACTTCATTTTCCTGTCCTAAAGTTCTGAAAAACATTATAATGTCCATCAGCACCATCTAGCGAATATTTCCGTAAACTATAGCGAATATTTCAGTACATAAAGAAAAAAAAGGGGCAAAGCCAACGAACGGTCAAAGATCAATGGAAAAAGGTGACTGGCCCTTTTATTAGATTAGTAAAATGAACCAACATTTGAACAATTGAATTATATTTCTCTATATTCGTTTCATTTATTAATTTTATTTGTAGGTTATGTATTTATTTATTTTTATCGTTCTCACTATGATTTTATTAGGATCTTTTTGATTTCGAATATTTTGGTATACTTGCCAAGCATGCCATCTAACGGAACTTTTATGAACAAATTTATTTTTATCAGCAAGCTCACCCATCATCATCATAGTCATCGTAGTCTATTATTTATTGCTTTTCTTAAATGACTCATGCCCGTTTTCACCTTCACTAAGGAACACTTAAATGAATCTCTAAATAAAAGTGCACTGTTGATTTTTCAACGCTTAGCTCAGCGCTGAGAGTTGAAAATCCAACAATGCACTTTTATTTAGAGATTAATTTAAGCGTCAATTAGTTTTCAGTGAAAATGGACATCGATGAAGTTCCGCCCCCTAAAGGAAGACGTACCTAAATAGAACAAACGGATATTAATTTTAATAAAAAGCCTTTATACCATATGGGTACCAGGAACACCTACAAAATTATAATAGAATGCGACGACGGCTTTACCTTGACAATTTTTGTACCTATGCCTTGATTTCTGTCTGAAATATTTTCTTGTTTCCTCAAAGTCAAAGTCAAATCATTTATTTCAAATAGGCCCATGTATGGCACTTTTGAACGTCAAAATTTACAGAATAATATAATTGATTCTAGTCGCCCCTTCCAAAAAGTAGTTTTTGTATGGAGAAGAATGGGCAAGAAACTCCATCGTTACTCTTTTAAAATGTTTTACAATAGTTTGTATAAGGACGTACATTACTTAAATAATTATAATAAAAGGTAGTTTTCGTATGGAGAAGAATGGGCAAGAAACTCCATCGTTACTCTTTTAAAATGTTTTACAATAGTTTGTATAAGGACGTACATTACTTAAATAATTATATGTGAAGACGATGCACCTAGAATAAAATTACTATACCACAATAGGTAAAAAGAATTAAAAATGAAGCAACGACAGATAATTTTAATTATGTGATAGATACATGGTGCTCACATATTTACAAACATTGTAAAAGTAGACGATTTTCCTAATGTTTTTAAAATTAATAAGTCAGTGTGTGAGGAAGTAATCACAGAATGTAAAATTGGGAATCAAACGAGCTTACCTGTTAAGCGAAGTCTTGATTCTAATTTTACGAACGGCGATCTGAAATATAATTCGTTAAACAAAGTAGTAATTCTTATGCACAGCGTAGACATCGCGTTCGTTTAGGTATAAAATATTATAAATTTATATTTTTTTAATAGAATTATCGTCCTTGGTGGCAACACACGCAGGAATGTCACTAATTTTAGAGATCCTTATGATGGAGAACAAGCTCTGTTTTCTGTACAGAGTAGTTCCGCATACTTACATTCACTAGGTTTTCCTGGAAAAATAAGTGAATTAAGTAGACTAATTATTGCAGCTTTGGGGCTATTAGCTAGTGGCGGGTGGGTAATTATATTTCAGATCGCCGTTCGTAAAATTAGAATCAAGACTTCGCTTAACAGGTAAGCTCGTTTGATTCCCAATTTTACTTCACGGCGATCTGAAATATAATTCGTTAAACAAAGTAGATGTTCAGAGTTGTCTGCAATAATTTAGTTAGTTAATAAGTTACGGCATATTCTGATTTATTAGGTACTTTTATCATTCTTTCTGAATACAATATTTTAATTTTATGTATTTTAAGAAGGTTGCTTTGTTTTATGTGAATGTCATGTACATCTGTAATTGGTATGTATATAAGTCCATAACTGTTAACATTTAATATTTAATGTACAATATATATGCTTTTGGCGTATCCATTTTAAATAAATTCTTAATAACGTTGCTTAATTAATAGTGTTTAACTATTTTTCATCAGTAATGAGGTATAATCATCAACACAATGTTGGTTGGCACTGTGTCTATTTCAATTGATGCCAGCACTAAGTTGAGCTACTGTATGTTTTGTGCTGTGGGAGGTGAATTATTAGTATCACTCTCACTTCCTACCACATTTAACCCAGCTTGTGTTTATACAAATTTTATAAAGTTGTTCTGAATTAATATACCAGGAGGATATTATGATATGAATACTTTAAAAGTGTAAAACTGGGTGAACCTGCTACAGGGACACCTTGCCCAACCGTTCGGGGAAACAAGGCGTAGTTATGATGTTACTTTAAAAGTTTCCATGATTGAGAATAGCATTCTCAGATCTGCCTGTAAATAGTTAAATTATTTGGGATACTGTTGTGCTTAATGAGTGAGTATTGAGTTGCACATTACATCTTGCTGTCAAGGTAAGTGTCGAGCTCAGTGAGTCTAGAAGATGAATTGTAAAGATTATCATTAGGGTATTTAAAAAAATGTCAGTTATCTAGTGATCTGAATAAGAGGCACCATGGCTGTGAAGTCCTTAGTGGTTAAACTTTCATAGGGTGTAACAGGATCTTTTAGCCCCTGAATGTTGTAAGCAGGGAGGTATTTTTGGTAAGCATTTGTGGAATTGTATTGTACCTAAATTGTACTGACAGACAAACTTAGTTTTTTTTTTTTTTTTTTTGAAAAATGTAGTAGGATTTTTTGGTCAAATTCTTGTGATCAGTAGATGTTATTTCCGTTTAGGTAAGTATATACTTTATGATATGGTTTCATTTCATTTTTGGATGGACTAGTTTTCCATAACTTTAGTTATTAAAGGTATTTTGGAAACTGAATTTCAAATACGGAATAGGCTTTTAACTTGTAAGCACCAATTAATAAGGGCAGTATATTATGACCTGGATAGGAGAGAGGTTTGAACAAATTTGAGGTGAAAGGGTCTATTTCAGATGCTTAGGGTTTTTCCTCAACGATACTAATTTCCATATGAGTTTCACATATTCTGCTAGCAGTAATTACTTGACGAGTTTAGAGCTAATCGAAACTAGATTCATTTTAGAAGTATAAAGATATGAACTCTTTTCCTTGACCTCATAATATGTCCAAAATTGGGATTGTGTAATGAGTTGCATTTTTAAGTGAGGAAGTTGTATAATTGAACTTGTTACGATGCGCACTTGGTGAGCAGATGGAGAGTTTTAGAGTAAAGCAATTTGTAGGTAATTCATTCATAGTACCTACATTTATTGTATTATACCTTATCTTGTTCATGTTCTACTCACAATCCATCAATACCTACTTAGTCCTCACAATGTTCTCCCCCCCTCCTTTTTTTTTGTTTCCTTGATAATTTCACTTTAGTGCTGCAATTATCATTTAAATCTACTGTTAAA
Organism: Omphaloscelis lunosa; assembly: GCA_916610215.1. Taxonomy (NCBI): domain Eukaryota; kingdom Metazoa; phylum Arthropoda; class Insecta; order Lepidoptera; family Noctuidae; genus Omphaloscelis; species Omphaloscelis lunosa. The sequence goes on from OU744252.1 coordinate 3,236,185, forward strand.
TATGTAGACTAGTAGTTGGCAATCAAATGATTAATTAGGTATTTTGATTTTATAAGCTTTGAATAAGATCACCCATTTCTGCCCAGCCCTTCGGGAAGTCCGGGCGTAATGTTAAATAATGCGACTAAGTTTACTAGCACTTTTTTTTTTTTTTTTTTAGTACTGGTGTTTCAAGGTTTCTTTAAAGTGAAAAAAATAAAACTTAATAATCAAGCCTAAAAAATAGCATTATTAGTTTTCAAGCCCAAACATTTAAACACACTTATAGTGGTATTTATTGGTATGTCTTATCGCAGTCTCGATATTTTACCAAATAAACAGTCAAGTTAGATTGTAAGAAAACCTTGTTTTCTGTAAGTGGCACTCACTACTGGTAATTTAGTAGGTAAAACAGAGATAAGAGACTATTCAAGTATGAAAAGTATTAGTAAATGTGTATGTAATTAACCCTTTATTGGCTATTTGGTAGGTAATGTTATCTTCCAGATAGTACTAAGTGATACCCCTGTACCTATAGGATGAAATCATAATATGATTTCATAAAGGTAATATGGTATATTATACCTATCTATTTTGATATGCTAAGCTATAATTGATTAGTGTACAAGTTGTCAGTTTGTAACATACTTGTAATTATTACTGGGATTTTTATTTTTATTTTCCTTCAGTATGATATGGTGGGATTAAACTAAATTTTCTATTTTGTTTGGGACTGACTGAAATGTATTTTTCAGATAAATTCTTTGTAGATCTATCTATTGTATTGTTTGTAAATGCATCTCAATATTTAATAAGTTCTTTGATGGTATTGAGAGGATCATCATCTACCCGGCCTTCTCCCAACTATGTTGGGGTCAGCTTCCAGAGAATGGCTTTGAGAGGTTAAGATATTGAATTTGGTAGGTATCAAATATTTTCTTATCTATGTCCATAGCCAATAGCAGAATCAGAGGAATATAACTGCTTTGCCAGCATTTATTCCAGTATTGGTCTTCTTGAATTGTTATTTTGGAATATAAGCAGTGTTGTTGTTGAGGTCCACCATATATATTGATTTTTATTTTCAGTGACAAAAATAGTTCATTTATTTTTCAGACATAGTCCATTCCAACCGATTAGATTAAACCAAAACATCATAAGATATTGTGGTGGTGGTTTTCAATGGTGTGATTCCTGTTATTAACCCGGTAGAAGGATGTTTTATTTTGTTATTTACAAAAGTAAGTAACTCAACTAATGTTGAGCTTGTTTTACATTTTCACCATAGAACTGGTAAGTTTCACTATTATCATGAGAATGTCTTGTGGTTTTAATATTTATTGAATAGTTGTTATTGTTTTTGTTTGTAGCTAAAACATTGTTTACTCAAGTTTGTGATTGTTTCGGTTTGTTTATCAAATAGGATGAATTAAAGTTAATGACAATTAGAGATTATATAACTTTTGTTCTGGTTTTAGTTTGGTGGCAGTGGGCATTGCCAGCTAGTTTTGCTGCATCAGCCAAGTTAATCAACAATTTGTGTTTGTCTTATGTTCTTCATAAGCATAGGGTCAGTCACTGCTTTCCCTATGATAGGGGTAATAACCAGTATGGCTTGTTTCTGGAATATCTCAATCCCTTGTTTCCTCAGTTTAGAGGAATCTAAATGGGGTGAATAAATATGGGAGCATGGAATAATACTTTGAATTATTCCAATTATGGTTTAGTCCATTGCACTTGTATCTGAAATCAAGAGTTTCCAGAGGTAGCATTTGTCGTCAGCCATTGTATCACAGAATCAAGTTTACAAAGTATCTTGTGTATTAAACTGTATGCCTGTAAAAATTGCACAATTTTGCATTATTGTTTTAGTTTACAAAATAGATATCATTTATCAGTTTTTGGCAGGATAATTAAGCCACCTAGAGCTAGATAAGTCACTGAGTATCTCGTACACAGTGGTATCTTTTAATTAGCTATATTTTGTTTGTTAAAAATGGCAATCCTCGATATGAAAGCTAGATCACATAGTATTGAGATAACATGCTATAAGCATCTCGCGCTAAGCATGTGCACACCATGTCAGATATGTGCCAGTTAGCAACATAGAATCAATGTTGTTGAGATTTTGTTTGTTAAAAATGGCAATCCTCGATATGAAAGCTAGATCACATAGTATTGAGATAACATGCTATAAGCATCTCGTGCTAAGCATGTGCGCACCATGTCAGATATGTGCCAGTTAGCAACATAGAATCAATGTTGTTGAGAGTACCTTGTACTCGTTGATAACAATCTAGTTAGCGAGGCAGAATTCCACGCTCACTATAGGAAGTATAATGCTTTTGCAAGTTTATAACACACAGACAGTGTGCAGGGTTAAGTAAGGCTGTCTCGCAACCTTCATGTTTGTAAATTAAAAGTATATAGAACCACTTTTGATAATTCCTTAGCCAAGATCATAGAAATGTGACTTACCCCTGGTGACGAGTACATACCAGCGTTAGCTATGTAGAATAACATCGCTAAGTGCATCACATGCTACATTGGTAGTTTCATATTCAGCTGGTAACGTAGAATTAGCGTTACTGAGAGCATCTCGTGCTTACTGAAGGGGTAATGCTGACAAGTGCGTACCAGCTAGCTATGTACAGTTACATCGCTAAGGGCATCACGTGCCTCTCTGGTAGCTTCTCATCCAGCTAGTAACGTGGAGATAACGTTACTAAAGACATCTCGTGTCCACTGGAGAGATAGGTAATGCTTTAACAAGTTGTGTTGTGTTAATGTCCACCATAGTGCTTGTAAAACACTGTCAGTATCACGTACAAAGTGGTCAGTTAAAGCCAGGCATTCTCGCACATTAGGATTGTGGGAGGCCTCCGGGTCTAAGTACATCTAATGTGGGTCAGGAACTCAAGACTAAAGCTGCTTCTAGTTAGTTCTGATGTAGGTAATTTATCAGCTTTCCTGTTAATATCGTTGATGGACGCCTTGTCCGTCTCAGGTTTTCACTAACGATGCACTTATTGCACTTTCTATCACTTAACATAATTAACATTTGTTATTCTAGTAAAAAGTTCCGTAAACTTATTTTAAATGAAAAATTTTAAGAGAGCAAATTTTTTCGTGCGATGAAAAAATGCGCGCGAAAGAAAAGTGACATTCCTGCGTGTGTTGCCACCAAGGACGATAATTCTATTAAAAAAATATAAATTTATAATATTTTATACCTAAACGAACGCGATGTCTACGCTGTGCATAAGAATTACTACTTTGTTTAACGAATTATATTTCAGATCGCCGTGAAGTAAAATCAATTTCATATAACACAAAATTATAAATTTTACAATTAAATTAGCAACCTGTTTGATTTTGTCTTGATTCTAAATTGTCCTATGGAGCAGGACCAGCATGTTTCCAAGCACTCTTATCTTGGATATAATCCTCTAATTTGTAATATGCTTGTTTACAAAGTGTACTTTTAATATGAGTTTTAAATTTTCTTTCATTTAATTGCAATATGTCACAAGGTATTTTGTTGTAACATTTAACACAGTACCCCATAAAAGATGTATGTACTTTAGATAATCTGAAAAATGGTTGATCTAGTTTATCTTTATTCCTAGTATTAAAATTATGTCTATCACTTATTTTATTAAAAAGATGTGGATTTTTCCTTACGTACATAATATTTTCATAAATGAATTGGCAAGGTACCGTCATAATATTAATCCTTTTAAATAGTTTCCTGAGAGATTCGCGGCGACATAGATTATAAATGGCTCTGACAGCTCTCTTTTGTAAAATAAAGACGGATTCAATGTCAGCAGCCCGACCCCACAGTAAAATGCCATACGACATAATGCTGTGGAAGTAGCTAAAATAGACCAATCGCGCGGTTTCTACATCTGTCTTATCTTTCTAACAGCATAAGCGGCCGAGCTTAGCCGCCCCGCAAGAGATGTTATATGAGGTCCCCATTGTAATTTCTCGTCTAGCGTGATTCCTAGGAAAACCGTTTGATTAATAAATTCCTATTCCTACTTTTAGATCACTTTTATTTTTCCGTAATCGGGTTTTTGAATTTAATTTTTTCTGTTATACTTTTCCGTTTTAACGCTTGTATCATTTTATTCAAGCTTTTTGTGGTATTAATTTTATAGCCATGCCGTACGCAGTGCAGTCTCACTTTTGCTTGATTTTAAAAATTTATACATATTTTTTAATTAGACAATATGATTCGTATAGTGCTGGGCAAGACCTTTCTCCTGGTACCAAACACGTCATTATTATCCCAATTTAATTTTTTTCGAGGTCAGAAATTTACGTGTAAAGTCAAACATATTAAATTTAGGGAGAATTTATATAGCTTATATCACCCGGACCATTGTTATAAATCTATTGATACCTCATTCATCAAAATCGGTTTAGTAGTTTAGGCGCTACGGTGGAACACACGTAAATACAAACATACATAAAAACATACATACATAGACTGCTAAAATCATAACCCTTCCTTTTGGATTTGCTGTAGTCGATTACAAAATAAGAACATAACACATTAAAATGATGATGTGGATATATTTAGTAACCTTTTCCGCTTACCACATCATCATTTTATTATGGATTTCCGCAAGGTCACGCCTGAATCAATTAACTACATAACACATTTCCTATAATTTACTTCATTACCACCCTTTTTGGGTTGGAAATTATCAAATAACTTCTCCCGCTCTGGGTGGAGCGAGAGGGAGTGTCAGACTCTTACTGACTAGAATTCACCCGTGTTCCTTCAGTTGCCTGTATTGCCAGGGGCCACGATAACCCTTTCGGACAAAACCGCAACCCCAGCAGGCATCGGTCCTATCGAACCCCGTCAATTCTGCTGACATCTCTTTGAGGCACGTTGAACACAATGCGCCGTTGACCCGGGCCTGGTCATTATCGGACGGCGAACTACCTATTGCTCACTGTCCGCAAGCCCGCGCCTATGATGGCCGGGAATCGGACTGCGACTCCCGACGCCCAGGGCGTCTCCTGCTGCGATTAAGCGCGTGAGGGCGAGAAAATTTGCCTCTCCTTCACGCGCTCCACCTCCTCCTTCGCGAGCATTACTGATTCGCAGAAGGAAGTAATGGCCCCCCATGCCCTCTCGCTCCGTACCATGGCCTGGATCAGGGCCAGGCGTGAGAGATCACCGCCACCGATCACCTCCACGAGGACTTGGCGATGCTCAGCCTAAGCTGGGCAGACCTCTACCGTATGCTCCACCGTGTCCTCCGGGTGATCCACACAATGGTGATACCTGAGCGTTTCCTCTCGCCTTATCCGGAACAGGAACCTCCCGAAACAACCGTGTCCGGTAAGGACCTACGACAGGCGAATGTGAGGGTGAGGATGCCGTGGTGCCTCTCTAGCCACTCCTCAAAGAGGGAACTTATCGCCGCAATAATGGCGTGCCCTCATTATCAGCCTACAGACTAATTTACTTAATTAATTCAAAATCTAAATTTCCAGGTGGCCACGCTACACTGATTGGAGTGATCAATACATTTGTTCACGTCATAATGTACTCGTATTATCTATTGACGGTAGCCGTGCCGAGTGTCAAGAACGTAATTTGGATAAAAAAACATGTGACTCAGTTGCAAATTGTAAGTATTTGAAGTTTTTTGAGTATTTTTTACAAACAGCTAATTTAAAGATACAGACTTATACAGGTTGGCAGGGACATAGACGCGAAAACTTTTACCCTGGATTCAATACATTATTCTGAACGCTCCTATTGAAATTGTTCGTCAGTTATTAAAAAAAAATCTGCAGTTTCATAAAAAAGTGCAATACCTACGCGGTCGAAATTTATAACAGCTGATTAAAAAAAAAAATAATCGACGAAAAATTTCAACGCAGGGCTCAGAATCATGTACTGAATCCATTAGGTAATAGTTTTCGTATCAATGTCCATTTTTTTTTTTGGGTGGGACATCATCAACTAACTTCTCCCGCTCTGGGCGGAGCGGGAGGGTGTGTCAGACTCTTATTGACTAAAACCCACCCGTGTTCCTTCGGTTGCCCTGTTGCCGGGGGCCACGATCTCCCTTTCGGTTTTCTTCGCAACCCCGGCAGGCATCGGCACTAGCGGACTCCGTCAATTCTGCTGACATCTCTTTGAGGCGCGCGTGGAACACAACGCGCCGTCGACCCGGGCCTGGTCCTTATCGGACGGTGAGCTACCCATTGCTCACAGTCCGCAAGCCCGCGCCTACAGTGGCCGGAAATCGGCTTACGACTCCCAACGCCCTGGGCGTCTCCTCCTGCGGCGGTTACTCACGCGTTCCGCCTCCTCCTTCGCGAGCATTACCGCTTCGCAGAAGGAGGTGACGGCCTCCCATTTCCTCTCGCTCCGTACCATCCTGGCCTTGGGGGCTCTCGGGCCTCGACTAAGGGGGCTCCTAAGCGCATGCATGGAGAGGGGCCAGTTCCCACTTCGTTGGAAGACGGGGAAACTGGTCCTCATCAGGAAGCCGGGGCGCCCAGCGGACTCTCCGTCCGCTTATCGGCCCATCGTGCTGCTCGACGAGGTGGGCAAGCTCTTTGAAAGAGTCATTGCAGACCGCCTCGTCGAGCAGCTGGTGCGGGTGGGGCCGGATCTAGCGGAGAGTCAGTATGGTTTCCGCAGGGGGCGCTCTACGGTGGACGCCATCATGCGCGTGCGGGCCCTCACAACGGGGGATGTTGTGACCCGGGGTGGGGTCTTGGCGGTGTCTCTAGACATCGCCAATGCCTTTAACACCCTGCCCTGGAGTTGCATCAGGGAGGCACTCCGATATCACCGGATGCCGACCTACCTCTCTGTCGTGTGGTCGAGGCCTATCTGACGGACAGGGCCGTCATCTACCCCGGTCACCAAGGAGAGTGGAACCGGCGAGAGATGTCGTGCGGTGTCCCACAGGGATCGGTCCTGGGGCCGCATCTGTGGGACATCGGATACGACTGGGTGCTGCGCGCCGACCTCCCTAGCGGCGTCAGCGTCATTTGTTACGCTGACGACACGCTGGTCCTGGCGCAGGGGAGGTCATACCAGGCGGCGGCCGACTTAGCGACACGCGGGGTTGCGACAATCGTCGACAGAATCCGGCAGTTGGGACTCGAGGTGGCCCTGCACAAGTCCGAGGCCATGGGTTTTCATGGACCTCGGAATGCGCCACCGTCGGGTTCCCAGGTGGTGGCGGGAGGGGTTCACATCGGCGTCGAGTCGACGATGAAGTATCTAGGACTCGCCCTCCACAGCCGGTGGAATTTCGTCGAACACTTCCGACGTTTGGCTCCCAGACTGGAGTGGGCCGGGGCTGCGTTGAAGCGGCTCCTGCCCAATCTAGGGGAACCAAACGCCTCCTGCCGGAGGTTTTTCGTGCGGTCCATGGCCCTTTACGGAGCGCCGATGTGGGCGCGTTCACTAAGGCTGCGGCCAGCCCGCCGGTTGAACGCGTCCCAGAGGGTCATGGCCATCCGGCTGGCCCGAGGATACCGCACGGTCTCCTGTGAGGCGGCGTGCCTCCTTACCGGATTACCGCCATGGGATCTGGAGGCAAAGGTCCTCGCGCACATGTGGGAGTTGCGCGAGGAGGCGAAACGCCGGGGCTTAACTCCGCTGCCGCGAGAAATCACGGCACAGCGAACAGAGCTCCGGCGGGATCTCATGGCGTCATGGAGAGTGCGATTGTCGCAACCCAGCGCTGGGCACGCCACACTTGCGGCGATAAGACCCCTCTTTGAGGAGTGGCTAGAGAGGCGCTACGGTGTCCTCACCTTCCGCCTGACGCAGGTTCTCACCGGACACGGCTGTCGAGGAAACGCCCAGGTGTCATCATTGTGTGGATCGCCCGGAGGACACGGTAGAGCATACGGTGGAGGTCTGCCCAGCTTGGGCGGAGCATCGCCGTGTCCTCGTGGAGGCGATCGGCGGCGGTGATCTCTCGCGTCCGGCCCTGGTATCGATGTCCCTGCCACCCTGTATTATTAACGCTTTAAAAAAAAAAACGGAACTCGTTAGGAACAGAACAAGTTTTAGCACAAGATACGCTTGATAACTATATATATACGATAGTCATTATTGTTACTTATTTAGTTTTCACAAGAACAAGGAGAAATATGCGGATTTGCTGGCTAGCTTGAATCTAACATGTATCATCCAATTTTTTTTCAATCTTACTTTACAACTTATAAATCGGATGTTTTCTTTCATTCATTTCCGAATTACCATTTTCAGCTGCAATTCTTCTGGTGTGTAGTTCACATGACTACTATAGTGTTCAAGACTGACTGCGAATTCCCTCGTTGGACGAGTGCCATGTTCTTGCCACAGAACTTGTTCATGCTGGTACTCTTCATCGATTTCTACATAAAAACTTACATCAAAAAGCCCAGGGAACAGCTGAAAGCACAAATGAACAAGAACAAAGTTAGCAATAGTAATGATAAAAAAAACAATGATGTTCCAAGTAATGCAAAAGCTAAAATTGAAAATAGTGTCAGTAAACTAAAAGGTAAGGAAATAAATTATGCTAAAAATTATGTTAAGAATGATTTAAGTAAGCTTGTCAATGGTAGTGATGTTTCATATACCAACAATAGTAATGAATTCAGTGAAAATGTTAACTATTTTGAGAATGGCAAGGAAAACTCAACTTGTGGGTCTGACAAATGTAAAATTAATTGCCACAAACATTATAAGATTGAATAATTATTTAAGTGTAACTCTATGTATTACGTAGTAATTAAATGATAAAGTAAAATAAGTGATTTTAGTTGAAATAGAGAAAACTCTTGTTATTAACTTTATTGCTGTTTTGGTTTCCCATAAACAATCAACCTGATGTTTTATCTCTGAACTTTTTAAACTTATTTTTGCAAGGGATTTGTAAAATGATGATGTGGATATATTTAGTAACCTATTGCGCTTAGCTATTTCTAAAGAGTCTTGAAAAGACCCTGGAAGAAATCGACACGTGTTTCACCTCTCAACGAGGCATCCTCAGGATGACGATTAACTTGTCGCGAACTCGTACACGGCTTGTTGCCACACCAAGCACCAAGCAAGGGATTTGTATAATTTCCAAAACTAATTGTATCCCAGATAAAGTCTGAGGCCTCCCTTTTTTCCTTCTAAGCATCAACTTAAATAATCTAAGAAATTATTATATAGTTCGGATATTCGAATAGAGAATCCTACTAATATTATAAACGCGAAAGTTTGTGAGGATGGATGGATGGCTGTTTATTACTCTTTCACGCAAAAACTACTGAACTGATTTGGATGAAATTTGGCACACAGATAGTTTATAACCAAAATTAACACAGAATACTTTTTATCCCGATATGCCCATGGGATCTAGAGCTATGCTGGTGAAACCGCGGGGCTCTGCTAATATTCTAATAAAATAACTCCAAAACGTCATTATAATAATATTCACACTGGGGTGATTACTCTAGCGTGCCAACAATACAAAGCCAACTTGCATAACAGGTAATAAAACGCCTGATTTTAATGAATTACTTAACAATATTTTAAATTGTGTGAGGCACGCAATGTCATGTACTATGCAAGTGGGGTGTCTGAGGGGTGCGATGTCCGAGTTAGGCTTCCTTCAGGCTGAGGAACGTTCGCGGGTGCTAAGGTAGACGCGATATATAAAACATGAAACCGCCGTTTGCGTCCATCGTAAGGTGAACACGAAGTAAATATACCAGTAGTGGTATTCTGTAAACATCTTACTGTAAAAACATGGGTGAAATGAGATTGAAGTCAGCTGTCATAGTGTCCCTAGCATCTGGTGGAATGACTGCTGACTTCGCCTAAGTTTCCACGGTGAGATTCTTACAGAATATAATAACTGGTGGTGATGGCCATGACGGGTGCCTAGCACGATAGGACTAAGCGAGTTGTTTGATCAAAACCGTTGTACTGCGCCTTAAGTATATGCGTGAGGTTGTGCAGGCCACTCGTTACCGCTCACGGCATCCCGCTGCTCATTCGTCAACGCTCACGGAGTCCCGACTCCCTCCACGCTGCGCATTCCTGGGGGCCTAAAAGGACTATAGTAGTATTACTAGCGAGCAATCGTCAATTGTTTTACCCTGTGAAAACACAGTCTACCCTCTACTGCCCGCTACAACCACTCCCGATGCACTGTGGCCAACCAGCCACCTAATCGCGTCTGCTATCACTCTAGTCACACTTTTACCCTGGATGAGGCCTTATAGGGAGCAGGAGACAGTCTGGGTATTTCCCAGTTTGGGTTATCTATCTACTGGATATGTGAATCACTTATGTTTATGTGAGTTACGATTCGAGGCCACAGGATAGACTGATTAGCGCTTTTTTGTTAAAATAAAAATAAAGATTTGATTGAGTCGACTAGCCTCAATTTCAGCATTAACTCAACAAAATTGACTTGTCATCTCAAATCAGTGTTGTCGATTTGCGATCTAAAATCTGGTGAATAGAAGTTAAACAAAGGATAATGGAGATATTCAATTTTGATGATAGTGATTTCATTAGTATCTTTTCCCTATAATTATAAAGTATCACAAAATAATTTGTGGTAATGATAGAGAGCGAGGCTTCTCAAAATAAAGACATAAAATATAATACTTTCATTCAAGGACGAGATATTAGTTAAGCTAGGTGTAATCTGTAGCTGTCAGCCAATTAAACATTTCTCGAAGTAATAATAATAACTAAGAGTGCAAGAAAAATTTGATGTAATATAACACGTAATAGATGAAGTCCACATAATCCAAAAGCATTCTCATGGAATACAATTCTTAGGAATGTGTAGGTCTGTAAGGTCTACTGTAATAAAAAATCATGCGATATTTTTATCGCAATCCTGTAACACATGGTATCTTATGCACTGGTGAGTTAAAATTCGCGCTGAAATTCAATTCCAAACATTGAATAAAAACCACGCGTATAAAAATCGCGCGGTGAGATTTCGCGGTGCGGGCTAGGCCTAAGCAACGTCGGTCATGGTGGTAATGCCATCGGTTCTTTTTAGGGTTTCGTAGCTAAATGGACAAAAGAGGGCGAACACCTTTATTTCATGGAACAACTCCTACAAGAGTATTATTACAAAGGAAAGCTATTTAAATCCTCGGCCATTATAGTGCCTATTAAAATTATAAACAAACTTGAATGGAGCCAATTATTTCCCGACGTCATGTCAATCAGCGGGAATTATTTAACACCCTGCTATTAATAAACTTATCAAATATTTCAGTGATTGGTGATATCTTGTATTGATCTTGACGGAAATGTCAAGAATGGCGCCCGAAGCCTAATTTGATAGAGTTCAGGAGTTCAGGAGTTCTAATGCTGACTTCCAATTTTGTTTGGCAATTTAATCCTAACTAATAAGTGAGTTTGTTTGTTTTTTACGCTTTCACGTTGAACGCAAAACGGCTGAACGGATTTGGATGAAATTTTATAAAAAGAAAAATGTGTGTATTGGCATTTCAGCAAAAAAAAAAAAACATCAGAAAACAACGCTTTTAATGCCAAAAGGGCCTCAGACCACTCAATTACACACACACATGGCACATGGAATACACCATGACCTGGAAAAGGACTTAGGCTACTTTTCAACCTGGATCGGAGACGAAGTCGCGGGCAACAGCTCGTAGACCATAATTTAATTGCAAGGAAGCTAGCCTAGTCAAGAAGGTGAAATGGCCATCCATAAGACAAAAAAACTAATTATTAAAAAACAGTGGCACTCGGGGAGTGCCGACAGAAGTGAAAACTTGAACAATTTTATAGTGCTGGAAATAATGTATCGCGCGTTGATATCTTTTTAACGGTCAAAAGCTGGTGTCGGTAACAGTGTCACGAAATCAATTGTTTAGTAGTTTTCTCTCAAAAATGCCCAACTCCTAAAAAGTTTTCACTTCAAAAAATCAAAAAACCCGACTGCAAAAACAAATAACTGAAAAGTGAAGAACAAGCACTGAACTTTGTTTTTTGTAAGGTATTCCAGGTGAGGACAAACAAAGGTTGCACCATATTTAAGGTTATTGGTTATTAATATATATGTGGAATTTACTCATTACTAGCTTTTGTTTGATACCAATATAGTAGTCATTTATTTTTAAAAAACACTATCCCCTATTTTTTGTGAATTTGCACATGGAATATATAAATATTATATAGTCACTGCCACAATTAAGACGAATCTAACGACACCTCATATGTTAAAATCCATGAAGCCATTTAGGTTATAGAACATGCCGAAGAAATAAACAAACATTACCTTCCTTCCTTCATTCGGGTAAAAATAATCTGCCATTCAGTGGTACAGTTACCAACTGGCCTCGTGGCTCTAGTAACAAGTATGACTGCTCAGCGTAGGGACCTGGGCTCGACTCCCGGGTCTAACAGAATTATTGGGTTTTTCTCTTAGGAACTTCTCAGTAGCACCCTGGACTCCGAATTAGTGGCAGTTAATGTCAGAAGATCTGTCCTCTTTTCCATGACACTCTATGAGACGTGGATGTTCCTATTTTCAACTTCTGCTTTTTACCCAACTACGGCGGAGGGTTATGATTTTGACCAGTATGTACGTATGTATGTTAGTATGTATGTTCATCTATTCCCTCATAATTTTTAAACTACTCATCATAATTTGACAAATGAGGTATCTTTGGAAGCGTCTTGCGCAAATATAGCGCCCTCTAGAGAGCATTAAAGTCACGAATTATTTTTTATTTTTTTAATGGTGGTCTATTGGTTATCAAAAATCCGGAATCACGCGTAATCTGTTTAATTTAAGCCCTAACACGACGTGTGACTCCGGATTTTAATTTGTCTGTCTGTGATGTCTTGTTTATACCTTTTTAGTTGACTTTTTTGTCGTACTCGAGTTTACTTTTTTTTTCTTCGGATACACAACACAGGCGCTAAATTGTTACGTAATTATATTAAACCTACTATGCGTAAGTGTAGAGTCAGCTAAATACATCATGGGAACTATGGACATACGCCAAAACAGCGCGGCGTCTGACTTCAAGATGTTATAAATCATTAGCCATCTGCCTCACAATTCACATATTAAACCCTTAGCATGACTTGTGATGGCAGACCCGTTGGCAGAATAACCGCAAAAACATCGCTCAACGCGTCTAAAGAAATTTTGACTTCAAAAATTAACCGCGCAGCTAACGTCAGTAACCTCGTCCTGCACATCCCACGTAGCAGTTGACGTTAGACTTTACACTAAAATAAAAAATACCTACTGCATTTATAGTAGCACCTCCCATGTTTTTATAATAAGCTGAATATGAAGTTTCACTGTGCAAAGCCACGGACGGCCTTAGAAATTAATAAACTTTTATACGACTTAGCTTTGAAAGCCGAGAAGTTCCGAGATTGGTTTTAATAATTATTGACGTATAAGAGAAAAGAAAAGTTATACAGAAAGCAGGTGTGTGGGTTCCGTCTAAGGATAGAAGACGATGCTCTCTACTTTGTAATATGAGGCTTTTAGTGTCACTTTTCTCGATTCCTATATCTTTGCATATATGATACTTTATTTATTTATTTAAACTTTCACACTCAAAAAGGTACAAAGGCGGACTTAATGCGTTAGGCATTCTCTACCAGTCAACCAAGGGTGGTGAAGAGATTAGATGGCAGGTGCTCTGTTTGAGAGGAACATAGAAAAAAATATTAATAATATATCATTAGAAATAAAATAGGTAGGAACACCAGTACATAAATAGGTTAAAACTTTATAATACACATACATACATATTTAATTTAATATATATATACAAATTCCTGCCTCGTTGGTCTAGTGGTCGCAAGCGCTACTGCTGAGCATGAGGTCCTGGGTTCGATTCCCAGGTCGGGCAAAGTGTTATTGGGTTTTTCTATCTGAAATTTCTCAGTAGCAGCCTGGAGTCTGGATTTGTGCCCGGTTGATGGCAATAGGCTCGCCCCCTATTACATGGGACTAAAAACATAACTGGCGAAATGTGGGTGAACCTGCTACAGGGTCACCTCTGCCCAACCCTTCGGGGAAATAAGGCGTGATGTTATGTTATATACAAATTCAAGGGAGAAAGGTGATGAGATGACTATTTATTTTGAGAAAAAAAAAAAACTCGTCAATTTCCGCTTTCGTTTCTTTCGTCTGTTTCCCAAAAGAGTCATAAAGCTAAATGGGCAAACCGAGGTAAAAATATTGTACCTATACTCATTAGATGGATTTCAAGCAAATAAATGATTTCTATATCCAGATCATTGCAAAATTCTAATATAATATAAAAATAAATTCTGTATAAAATAATATAAATCTTGACAGAAATTACGGTGAAATGCTAATGTGTCTGCAATTCAAAACACTCGGTAATTCTCATTTATTATAACGATATTCTTTATTTTAATGATAAACAAAGTATTTTAGAAAAAATAAATTTATGTAAAAACTGTTCTTTATGCTAAAATATTGGAACTTTAACATTTATAAATGCAAGGCATTTCCTTGCCGTTTTATTTTTTTTGTCGAAAATTATGCTTATTTGTTATAAATATCCCAGGGCAAAGGCCACGGTTCACATAAAAAAAGCTTATAAAAAAGGAGTTTCCATCATCCTGCCTACCGACAGTGCTGACATCGTGCAGGCAATTTCAGAAATTTCATTTACATTTACTCAATTTTTGATATACAATTGAAGGTACAAGGACAAGGCAGTAAGACACCTTTTGGTGCAGATTTCGCAAGCGCTACTACTGACCACGCATGAGGTCCCGGGTTCAAGTCCTAGGTCGGGGAAATGTTATTGGGTTTTTATATTTCTCAGTAGCAGCCCGGATTATCGATTCGGTTGGTGGCAATAGGTTCGCCCCCTATTACATGAAACTTAAACGAAACAATTTGACAGATTATAAGGATAGCAGATGAAATAGTCCGACTAAAAAACACGAGATGGCAGTGAAATATGTTTGACAATAGAACGATTATACATTATCTGGGGGCACGGTAGCGTAGTAAAAAGCAGAGGGCCACTAATTACCCTTTTCCGAAGAGGTTGGTCGTATTTTTTTAGGCCTTGTAGAGTTAGGGGCTTGGTTCTACATTATTAGATCTGAAAACTTATCAACAATGACAGCATTATGTGAATCTTGGCAACCTACTTTACATGAAATGCTTTTGGTGGGATAATATATTCGATCAACCATCACACATCAATTTTAAACTAATTGTGGTAACGGCCCCGAGTTAAGAGGTATAGGACCAAAACCAGGCAGGCACATTTCATCACCACTGCTCTCAAAATAGTGGAAGAAAACATTGTGAGGAAACTGGAATGTTCTATGTAGAACCGAAAATTCAAAGATATGTGACATCTATCAATACACACTACAGTAGATTACAACTCAATCCTTCTCAAAGAGAGGAGGCCTGTGTCCCAGCATTGGGAACATTATAGGCTGATTATGTAATGTAGGTACGTCTGGCGTACCGTTTTTTTGGACAGTCAACCCTGCTACCAACTGCTGACTTGGTATAGCATTATGCTATTTTCATGTAGTCCATACCAATATAAAGGTGGATGAAGAAGTGGCCTATCAGGAGACCTTGGTACTGACGAACTTGTGTCATTTAATTCAAATTCAAAATACATAAATCTACATGGGCATTTATGAAAAGTCAGAAGCTAGGTGCACGGTTCTAATTGGTCGTTTTTTATGGAAAAGAGCCAGCAAGAAACTCCATGGTTACTCTTTTAAAAATAATTGGCAATTACAATGATAAATCTAACACATAACAACCAATTGGTTTTATCCATAATCGGTCAACGAGCTCGACTTCCATTTCAACTTCCTTACTTGCATTGGACCATATGCTTAACTTACCCTGGTCACTGCCGAGGCTACATGCTTCGTTTGCTTCGGTCACGCATCGTTTGTTCGTGAAAAAGGCAAACGAACCTGCCATTATTTTTTATAAAAAGTTTAACCATATAACAATAAAAGTAATCAGGCCTCGAGGCTCTTGTTAAGCGGTTGGATCAAGAGCCTAATTCAGAAGGCCGTACTCCTCGATACAGCTTGCATCGTGAGGAGGTTCCTGTCTCTGCAGCCCTAACCACTGGTAGCTTGGATCCTGCTCCCGACACCGGCAGAAGACGATTATTTATATTTTTTAATGTTTTAAATATATTTTATTAAGAAATATTTAAAAATATTATTATGTAAGCAATTAAATAAAAGAAATTGTAATTATAAATCAAAAGTTTATCTCAGCGCGGAACGAACGTTCCCGCCGGTTTACATGCATCAAGCAAACTCTTATAATATAGGAAAGGTAAGATCGGTAAGTCCCTGCTTACCCCCAAACAATTTCAGCATCTTGCGTAACGAATCCCTATTATACAACTTCAAAGGCGGAAAGTACGGCTTCTGAAGTAGAGGCCGCTAAATTTCGACCAAACTGTCTAGTAACACATGAAATATAGTCATTGTTCTGCAAATATATTTAATTAGCCCAGGTAACAATGAAAACGCAGTGAAGTAGGACGACACAATATCTTAGGGACTACTGGTTACTACTTATGTCTCTTACATCGCGTGCTATGCGCTTATTTTATATGTTGGTTCGGTCGATACGCCGCAGTGCTGTGTAAAGCGCCGACCTAAACGCACGGACTGAGTTTAACTTTGGTTTAGTTTGACGAGAGTTCGTGCCAACCGCTGTTGCGTTCGTAATATCGTGGTGAGTTCTTTTTTTAAATGTTTCTTAATGCTTTCCAATTGTTTTTTTTTTTGAAATTAGAAGAAATGTGCCAGTATTTTTCCGACTGAAAATTAAGAATTTTCTTGAGCTAGGAAATTAGTGAAATGGGATTATAAGTCTGAGCCTAATTTAATTTTGTTTCGTGACTTATTCGTAAGTAAAGATTATTAATACTATGCTATATTTTCTGCAACAGTGAATATTGTAACGGATTTTTTGTTATAAACACCAATTACTTTGAAAGCGTTTTGTAAATAATGTTGCTTGTCAGCTGTAAATTCTGAAAGCAATTTATGAGTTTTCTCTTTATTTACGCAAGGAAAAGTTTCATAGAAATATTTTATGCTGTAATAAAACAATGTTTCAGTTAATATTCTACTGCCCGGGCAATTAAAACTTTTCAGAAATTTATGGTGTTATTTTCTTTCATAAATAAATCGGATTGAAAATTTATTTTATGAAAAACCAACTTAGTTTTTAGGTGAATTGTATTTATATAGTTTAACACAACTTTCAATGGAATTCAGCACGACAGTTATGTACATATACAATTTAGCATAAATTGTAGCTAACTGCAATATTTTATGCATGTGGACTACAATTGCTGAAACAAATGGAGTTTCTCCGTGAATTAGGTGTTCGTAGACTTTTTATTAAATTAAATTACCTGTAAAAAATAATTCAAACATCTATTTCATAAAAATATTATGTAATTTTCACACTGTAGGGTAAATGCCTTCTTCTTATAGAAAGTAGGAATTATCACCATATTAACTTTATTTTGGCGTCCTTTTTCTTACAAAGTTTTCATAATAATAATAATTATTATTTTTTGTATAACGTAGAGAAATTACAGTTGTTACAATACACGGTGAAAAGGATTCTTGACATTTTACCATGAATTCGAATTTTTTCATATTTTTTTTTAAATGCGCTTTTCTATGGAACTGCATTTTTTTATAACCGTCGAAAAATTTCAACCCTGGTGTGTGTAGAAACAAATACTGAATCCAAAGTAAGAGTTAGGTTAATTTGTGTTTTATATTTGTACACCTAATTATTATTGTGCATTAAAGAAAATCAATAATAGGGGAAAAAAGACTACGGAATTATCATTCGTAATGTTTTTGACGAATGATAATTCCGTAGTCTTTTTTCATGTATTTCTTTATTTTCCAGAGTTATGTTTTGTTTATACATATAATCGCGTTTTTTATGTTGATATTAAGCGGAAACCTCTGCCTTTACTACTGCATAACATAACATAACATAACATTCTTTATTTTGTTAAAGAATAACAACCTTATAGCTTTTACACTATATAAGATTAGATACCTAATTAGCAAGTGAGTGCACAATAACAAATTCAGGTTGTAACGAAACCGATGCACTCAGAGCCCCACCCACTGCAGCAATGTAAGCTCACCTACGTTTTAGATGTACCTAGTTCAAGTTCTATGTCCCAGGACATGTGCTAAGTAAGTGTCTTCACAAAATATAATTATCAAGTATCTTCGCTCTGGTAAATAACTTTCAGAGTGTAATGACATACGCATACCTGCTGAAACTACGCGACGGAAAGTTCGGCGTGCTTGCGCCTAAAATGCTTTTTAAATTACTAGCAACATCTTATCAGGCCGAAAAACTCGCAGAATTCTTGACAGTTTCGAATGTGCCAGTAAATAATCTTATTAAATAAATACTGGAATTTCTCAGTAGCAGCCTGGAGTCTGGATTTGTGCCCGGTTGATGGCAATAGGCTCACCCTATTACATGGGCGAAATGTGAGTGTGACTACAGGTACACTTCTACCCAATACTTCGGGGAAACAAAGCATGATGTTATGTTATGTTATATAAATAAATACAAGGGTTGCTGTCGAAATGCAAATAATGACAATTATTATATGCGTTTATTATTTTATATTTACGAGCATTTATTTTCACATAGCATAACTATAATCTCCGAAGGGTTAGGCAGAGGTGTACCCTATTGTACATCCACATGTTTAAGTCCCATGTAACAGGGGGCGATTCATTTTCATAACTAAAAGTATCTTTCCTTACCCTTGATATATTAGGACTAGTTCAACGACACCTCGCAAAATAATGTGTAAGTAGAGCGTATATTTATAGAAAATGCTCATTAGTTTTGAACCAGATGATCAGACATGTTTTTTGGCCGTTCAGTCTTACATTGTCCTACATACGTTTGTATCTAATATTAGTAGTATGATGTTATAATGTGTAATCATTTCTAATTTTGACTAAATATAATCTCCTATGGGCTTGATTCCAATATTAAACCGATTGCGATCTTGTCTGTTTGCTAATTTGACTGTTCGCGATATGGACCCATCCCTATTTTGACAGTTCGAAATATGGACCAATTGCTATTTTGACAGTTCGAGATATGGACGAATCGCTATTTTGACAGTTCGAGATATGGACCAATCGCTATTTTGACAGTTCGAGATATGGACCAATCGCTATTTTGTCGGAGCACGAGTTTAACGGTTTTGACAGTTCGAGGTATGGATCAATCGCTATTTTGACAGTTCGGGATATGGACCAATCGCTATTTTGACCGAGCACGAGTTTAACGGTTTTGACAGTTCGAGATATGGATCAATCGCTATTTTGACCGAGCGCAAGTTTGACGGTTTTGACAGTTCGAGATGTGGACCAATCGCTATTTTAACCGAGCGCGAGTTTGACGGTTTTGACAGTTCGAGATGTGGACCAATCGCTATTTTGACCGAGCGCGAGTTTGACGGTTTTTCAGTCACTTGACCGATTGCGAATTTGACCATACGCGACGATACGTTACTGCTTGGTGGATAGTGAATTATTGAAAGACGAATGAATTTTATAGAATAAGCTAAGCTTTTTTCTGTGTATGTAATTAGGGTTTTGTATATCAATGACAAATCGATTTAATCAATCTGGTTAGCTCTTTCCCAACTATGTTGGGGTCGGCTTCCAGTCTAACCGGATGCAGCTGAATACCAGTATTTTACATGGGGCGACTGCCTATCTGAACTCCACAACCCAGTAACTGGGTAACCCTTTGTAAGACTGGCTGTCAGACTTTCGGGCTTCGACGACCCGTAATGACTGCCAAAGATCCACGGTCATTCGTGGATCTTGGACCAACGGCTTAACGTGCTTTCCGAGGCACGGAGGAGTCTCGGTATGTAAAAATGGTCACCTATCCACGGAACAACTCCGGTGGGTGTAGCGTGATGAAGCGACCCGTGCAGATGTTATTACAGTGCTGTATTATGACAGAGACAAATCGATGAATTAAGTTAATAACCACTGTTTTAAAAATCTTATTTTAAAAGCTTCAGATATGTGTTTTATAAGTTAATATTGTTACAAAGTACTCGAATATTTAGATTGAGGTTCACAAGTTGTCATACTATGGTTTGGTAACTACCCACCTTTTGAAACTTTAAATCAGTTGGGCTTTATATTTTAATATTTTCTATCCAAATATGAAACATATTGTACACAAATGGATCAAACATGAGAAACATTTCAAAGCTCAAGAAACCTCCTTGATGTAAACTTTACTAACCTGTTCGGCATTATTTGCTTACCGAAATATCTCAACTGTTCTACTGCTCTATCCATCATGTTTTTCTACTTCAAAGAAAATACAAAAATAAAAGTTGTGATATAGGTAAGATCCTACGCTAGGTAGCTTGCGGTAGACGACCTATGACCTACAATATTGCTAGCCTTTCCTACCGCCTTATAATTATTTTACAAAGTTGGTTTATGTACGGTAATGAGGTTTATTAAGGTACACTTTAGTATTTAAAATTATATTCCCTAATAGTCGAACCGTCGATATAAAGAAACATCCCAAAAAATGATGATGTGGATATATTTAGTAACCTTTTCCGCTTAGCTATTTCTAAAGAGTCTTGAAAAGACCCTCGAAGCAACCAAGCACCGAGCGCAGACCAGTCTGCGCTCGGTGCTTGGTGTGGCAACACGCCGTGTTCGAGTTCACGACAAGTTAATCGTCATCCTGAGGATGCCTCGTTGAGAGGTGAAACACGTGTCGATTTCTTCCAGGGTCTTTTCAAGACTCTTTAGAAATAAAGGTCACGCCTGAATCAATTAACTAAGAAACATCCCCTTTATTCCTATTTATTTATTTACTATTAAACGTTTATCAACAGCTTCTTAAAACCCCAAACATCTTAAGTGTAACTATGTAACGATTGGCCATGAATTTACATTATTCAATTAGGTTAGCCAGCATTCGCAAAAACAAGGGACAAAACAAAATTAAAATAAAAACAAGTGGCTCTTGAATTTGTATGCCAAAATACTTTTTAAGTATGAACATAATACTATTATTTAAAAAAAATGCAATTTTGCTGAATTAAGTAAATAAGTTTAAGGACCACTTGCACCCCTAATGCATTTAGCGATAAACGTAACCATCCAGAATCATATACTGATTTCATAGTCAGTTCATGATTTTGGATGCCACAGGGTTGAAATTTTGCGTCAGTTATTTAAAAAACCCGGTCAATAGTAAGGCGGACTCGCGCACCGAGGGTTCCGTACCATTTCTAATTTTCATCGGCGAGGCCTATATTCGTCAGAGAATGTTAACACTGCGGTGTAGAATATTATAGTTTTAGGTCAGCGCCATCTCTTAAACAATAGTGGAACTAATGAGTGTGTTCTAGTTTAATTTGTAATGTCCTGTGCGAGTCCCAATAAATACTTTTTCTTTCTTTCTTTCTTTCTTAATATATTTTTTGTTGAAGATTTCTGAAAAAGTGTGCTATTCGGAGACATCGTTTTATTTTTCCTGTAATCTTTACTTGTATCACATAGAATAATTTCAGATTTTTCTCTATGTAAACTTCGAAGATAAGGGGGAACGGTATTTTTTTTTACATTTTTCTTCAAAAGTCGAAAACTATTCAGCTTAAAAAAATAAATGAGAATGTGCAAATAGCGCTCTTTCATATGCCCTAGTAGCCCTTCGAATTTTTGAGACCCCCGTTCAGACCATGTTGCAAAAAAAAAAAAAACATTTTTGTTGCTTTCTTATTTGCAAAACAGTTGGGCAAACATCATCCAAAATTATTCAAAATTTCAAATGATTAGTAGTTCTTGAGATATCCAGCTGTGACAGACAGACAGACAGACAGACTGAGTCACACCATAAGGGTTCCTTTTTACCACTTTGGTACGGAACCCTAAAAATCTGCTGTTGACTGGTAGTGCACTTTTGTATGAAATAGCAGATTTTTTTTTTTTAACAACCGGTGTAAAGTTTAAATGCAGGATGTTTCAGAATAATATCTACTGAATTTATGGTAACAGGTTGCGCGTCGATGTCCCTGCCAACCTGTATACAATATAAATTGTAATAAAGTAAGATCAAAATAAAAAGTATAACTACTAAAATGAAATGTCTAATAAAACTCACGATTGTCTTGTGTTTAAAACAACTTAAAAGTGAGTAGAATGACTGAGAATTATTTCAGACTCTCATGAGTTGAAGAAACTCTGGATCGTATTGAATTAAGCTGAAACAGCATTTTTATGTTTTGTAGCAAATCAACCTCAAGACTATTTTGCTTACAATCTTCCCCTGTAAATTCTGTTGAACTTTCGGAGCTTCTGCATTGCAGTGCATTTTTGCCCGCTTTCTTATACCTTAGTAATCGTTGCTGGTCTTAAGACTATTTTAAACATACATTTACTAAAAGATTAGAACATTTTAGTTATGTCACATAGTGTCCTATCTGCTAGGAGCATCCACACATTCAAAGGTCGAAAACATTATTCTTGTTGTAACTTGTATTTTCAAAACATGAATATTGGCAAAACTACGATCCGTTACGTATATCAAAACAGCATTATCTTAACTTACCCTCGTTTTGCCTACGAATAACAGTAGATTTCCATTGACATAAGCTAGCAGTATATTCGATCGTTGGTTCGAGCCCTTAATCGCATGGACATTTGCATCAATTTATCGTTTCTGGGATCTAAAAGTCATTGACCTAACTGCTATATAATAGCTAATGTGGATAATTTTGGAGTTACAATGTCATTATCATGGGATCGAATCCGCGTATCTATATCAATTTCATGAATTTACTTTTTAAACTGTCTCGTTGCGTCCGGTCCAGGTTTTTTTTATTCACTTGGTTCTATTCGAGTGCCTCCTCTTTTAGCTAGATGAACCGATCAAACTCAAAGCATTTATTATTTTAAAAAAAACATGATGCTATTTGCCCATTCTAAAGCATAGCGTTCCTATGGAAAAGAACGGGCAAGGAACTCCATGGGCGCTCTTTTAAATTAAAATATCGATAACTTTAAAAAGGCTACTGGCACGGACTTGATATGGAACGCGGAAAACTGAGGATGTTGTGTCTCAACTTGACTTATTTATCAATCATTTGCATGCGATTTATGCTTCGTTGATGTCTGTTCGAAACTAGCTCATGCAGTGGCAAAATAAATTCCAATCGAATTCAAATAAGTTATTACCTTTTTTAGAGTCAGGTTTATTTGCAGTTACGATATTTTTTTCAATTTTGACCCTAACTCTTTCTCTTTGTAGGGTTGTAATGTGCCTATCAATTACATTTAAATTACCACCAATACAAACAGATACTTAAATAAATCCAACAACATCGTTCTTCCCAAATGTTATGAATATTTAATACAACACACAAACCCTAAAAGTCTACAGCCGAACATGTGCGTTGCCATAAACCGTTATAATTTACCATCGATCCTCGGGGGAAAACGCAACGTTTTATGTAAAGCGATGTTTTACCCTTGAGACCAGATTTTCGCCGTAACGTGGAGAAATATTCGACCAAAGACAGCGACTTCCAAAATTAAAGTTATTTTTTTGATAAGAAATAACAGCCGTACGTGGGTTGATCGATCAGGTCAAGCTACGCTTGCCGCGGTCGTTCCACACGGAGGGGTCGCCGTGCCTCGGAAAGCACTTTAAGCCGTTGGTCTTGGCTGTCATCCACCCGAAAGTCTTCAACCTGTCTTACCAAGGGGTATTGTATTACCCAGTAACTGGGTTGCGGAGGTCAGATCTATGCAGTCGCCCCATGTAAAATATTGGTATTCAGCTGCAGTGGTAAGACTGGAAGCTGACCCCGACAAAGTTGAGAAAAGGCCAAGCAAATGAGTGTAAAAAAGTAAAGTAAAAGTAAAAATCGTTTACTTCAACATCCAAATTACATTATTGCGGTACCGCTGGTCCCAAGCTTTGCAGAGCCCACATCTTGGAAAACTTTATTGTATTTTTGGAAGTCGGTTGTTTTTTTGCGAAAAAAGGTTTTATTTAGTCAGCCCACGACATGTATTTATTCTGTATCTCTCCATGAACACCCAAACATCAATGTAAAAACTTTTGTTATAGAAGATCCGTCAAATAACCGGCGAAATGTAAAATGTCTTTCCTTTTTAGGAAATTGTAGCGCTATTTTAAATTAGGAATATTTTATAGAAACAAGATTATTTTATTTCTCATTGGCAGCCCGGAGTCTGGATTTGTACCCGGTTGATGGGAAAAGGTTCACATGGGACTTAAACATAACTGGCAAAATGTGGGTATATTATAAGTACACCTCTGTCTTAACCTTCGGGGAATACAGGCGTGATGTTAGTTTGTGTGTTAAGATTATTTTGTGAATATATGACGATTTAAATGATGATAATTTAATCATAATTATCGCGTAATGAATTTTGATCCACATCTTTATACAAATAAATAAAATTGAAGTCTCTGTTTGTAATGTCAAAATAACAGCTTTTTACTAAATGCATATGAAAGTATATCGGTACGTACAACAAAACCACGATAAAAAAAAAATGTCTGTCTATCTGTTTGTTCCGACTAATCTCCGAAAACTTTCATTATTTCAAAACTTTCACTGCCGGTTATATAAATAAATTAAATTATAGACTTCTACGTGGACGAAGTCGCGGGTAACAGCTAGTACAACGTAAAATTGCTCGGGAATTTGCAAAATAAACCGGCCAAGTACGTGTCGGACCACGCACAATTAAGGGTGTTTTTACCCCAAGAACAAATTTAACTTTTTTGTTGAAAAAATGTTCTCCTATAAATCGATATAAGTCACGGTCTGTTCTCCAACTGCAAATGTAAGTTTGTAATCGCATTTTTTTTTTATTACTACAAATGATCGATTTTACTGCCTCGTTGGTCTAGTGGTTGCAAGCACTACTGCTGAGCATGAGGTCCTGGGTTCGATTCCCAGGTCGGGCAAAGTGTTGTTGGGTTTTTCTATCTGAAATTTCTCAGTAGCAGCCTGGTGTCTGGATTTGTGTCCGGTTGATGGCAATAGGCGAGCCCCTTGTTACATGGGACTTAAACATAATTGGCGAAATGTGGGTGAACCTGCTACAGGGACACCTCTGCCCAACCCTTCGGGGAAACAAGGCGTGATGTTATGTTATAATGATCGATTTTAGGATTAGGAGCTTTTCCTTTACTTGCTGCGAGATTTTACTTCTTGGCAAATTTCATGATTCTAGGTCAACGGGAATGCCCTATTATAGGTTTTGATTTATTTGCGAGTGTCAAAATAAATGTCGCTTTTATGGCCGTATTTTTTATTGCGTTACTTAGAAGCTTGATTTTTTTAAGAGTTCCGAGGGATCGTAGACTTAAGTATTTGATATTAATTTCAACTTGATACCTCTACGCGTTCATGAGAAAAAGAGTCACGAGAGACAGACTGACGGACAATGAAATGATCCTAAAAGAGTCTGTTTTTCCTTTTGAGGTACAAAACCCTAAAAACGTAAGATATTTTAAATTTCATGAGTTACATAAGAGTAATCTTTCATTTAATCGTTAATTCGAAGTGAAATGTCTGAAAAGAAAATTAATCGAAATTGAAAAATGAATTAATTAGTAAACCGTCTACCGAATCAGCGAAAACTGAGACAGAATAAACCTTAATTCCTATATGATGTGTAATTAAAACAAAAAACCGGCCAAGTGTGTGTGAATTTATGAATTTATCCCAAAAATAAACTTAACTTTGTAGTTGAAAAACATGTTCTCCCACACAATGTATGGGAGAACATGTTTTTGCAACTGCAAATATAAGTTAGTCTATTATTACTCGTTAACTTGTTGAGCCTACTTAGCTGTGATAGTTTTCCTTTTAATTTCGTTATATAGACTACTGCTGTGACGTCATCATGAAACCTTACTGAAAAACGATGACATAAATGGACGAAAAGTAAGAAATATTTTTAAGGTTTCATTTGTATGGAAACTTGTGTGGCTACGTTTGGCTATGTTCACAAACTGTAAATAAAGTTATAGCCTGATTTGACTAAAGTTAGTCTAGTCCTCTATAAAATAGAGTTTACGAACTCGCAGATTAATATAGAATTGTGTTTTTTTTTTTTTACATAAAAAATACATAAAGTAAAATTACAATTTGGAGGTATCATTGGTCCCAAACTAGGCACAGCCCTTATGGTAATTTTTATGGTAATAAAATTATGGTAATTTTTTAATTAAACAAAAGTTGAACTTGACTACAGTTAAGGGAGTTAGCCTCATCGAGACTAAAAAACTAAATATACAAACAAATTAACTAATTAAGGGAAAACTGAAATCAATTCTTACAATAAAATTCAAATACATATATGGTATAATTTCCGTTTATGCTGCTGTTCTGTATTATGCAAGTGTATGTGTGTGTGTGTATATGTGTGTCTGTATGTGTTTGTGAGTGTGTATACTCCCTTTTTTGTAATATGAAAAAGGGAGTACTCAAACACCCGTAAAACCACCCGTCTCCTAAAATTGTTTGTCCGAAAATCATTATCCATAACTGCGACGATAAGCTTGCGTGGAACCGCCGGAGCCCCGCAGCGCCCGGAGCCGTTACAGAAACCATGCCTGCTGCATGTTGCATACTCACTTGCATGTTACATGTTGCATGTTCGCTTGCTTGCTGCATGCTTGCTTGCATGTTCGCTTGCATGCTGCATGCTTACTTGCATGCATGGTGTATGCTTGTTTGCATGCTTCTCACAGGGAAATAAAACCACATGTTCACAATCAACTGTTTAATTGCTTTTGCATCTTTACTATTTATATGGTATCAGTTGGATTTGGTAAAATAATAAACAATTTTAATACAAAATAATTTGAATTTAGGACTTACTTTTATTGAAAACGTTTTTAAGTCTTTTGTATATTATTGATTGTAATATTTATGACAAACAAATTTAGGGCATATTGTATTTAGGGATTTAAATTTTATGGCATGTTATATTATTTGACAATTATATTAATTATTGTGAATATGAAGACTGTGGGTCATTCCTTTTTGTTTTGTTTTTAATTTTTTTCTCAGTTAGTTCTAATTATGGTCTGACAGTTTGAGTAATTTATGTGGCCTATCCAAATGTCCTGTTTTGGGTATTGTTCGTCGAATCATTGAGTTCCTTAAATTCTGAGTTGAGCTGCACGATAACTGACAAATGCGTGCACTGACTGGACAGGACCTCTCAATCTGTGTGATCCTTTCCTCAAAAGACCACTTCAGACACCAATCTACATGGTCTTCACATGATCTGACCAAGATTATGTCTCGACTTTAAAAGAGACTGTAACCTCTAAGTTTGTTTCGGCCTTTCTTCTCAGAGTAGACAGATAGGAAACGCTGACCTCATCTAGTTTTTAAAATATGATTGACGTGTAAAAGTGTTAGTACAAACCTACTTACAGAAATAAAATCATTTCTTAAGTTCGGGCAAGTTATCATTTGGACAAATGATGATTAGAACAAAATTTATGGCACTTTAAATTATGGATAAAAAAGTTAGGGAACACAATAGAGAGCTGGATGTTTATGTTGATGCAGTGTGAGTTCATTTTATTTGGTTATGCTTTGGATTATTTCAGTTGAGGTGTGTGATTGTACCAAGAGCCATGTTTTAAGTGTGTGCTTCATTCGGGTGTAAGGGGAGTTATGAATCGTAAGAACTGAGTTTACATAACATCACGCCTACACATTCCCCAAGGGGTAAAGCAGAGCCGTACTTATGGTACACCCACATTTCTCCAGCTATGGTTAAGTCCCATGTAATTGGGGGCGAGCCTATTATGTTGGTAGTAAATCGATTATGTTTTTTTTTTTTCCTTAATAATTGTTTATTCAAGTCTTTGAGAGGCCGTCATAGTAAAGCAATATTTTTATTAAAATGTAAATGAAAATTATTTTTCATAAATTACTTCATTAAATGAAACTAAAGGTACAATTTTGTAGCCGACCGCAGGCGGAAACTGCAGGCGACGTGTAATTTCTATGAAGACGAGGTATCGCTAGCTACGGAAGGTTTAAACACTTTGTAGTTATAAAATTCTCTTTGTTATGTCAATACAATAACTCGAAATTAACAATAAAAATCCAACAAATTGCACTTACACTTGCACTCAGCACTTGATGAGGCAGATATCTTATCTTGTTTACATAATCTTATAAATTTAGAATATTATATGGCAGCAAAGAAACAGCTTTCGGTATAAAACTCCATTATTACTTAATTTTATGTAAATAATATTATACCAAATCCACTTTGGAACTCGGTCAAAAATTTTAAAACTGCTAAACTTGGAGCCTTTTCCGTTTCTTTGTCAGCATTTCAAGCATAATCAAATTGTTACACAAAGAGTAAAATTAAAGTACTACCGAGTAATTTTTAAAACAACTCTTGGATCTTAACCTTTTTAGTAAGCCTCCGCTGTCTGTCTGTCTATCAGCGCGCTATATCTCATGAACCGTATAGGAAGTCAGTTAATATTTTCACAGATAGTGTTTTTCTATTGCCGTTACAACAAATAATTATAATAAAAATAAAGTAAAAAATTAAAGGGGTTCCTCATACCAGAAATGTCCTTTTTATTCTACGAATGGTACCAAGCCCTTCACGTGAGAAGCCGACTCGCACTTGGCCGATTTTTTTTGAGACATCGCCGAATTCGCTGAGTACATTATTGTCTCTATTGACTGAAATGACTGTTGTTCTTTCTTGTGCTCTTTTACAAAGAGATTTTCCTATTGTCTCCTTTAATTTTCTGGCATAGTTTTTACAGGGACACCTCTGCCCAACCCTTCGGGGAAACAAGGCGTGATGTTTATGTTTATGTTTAGTTTTTAAAGAGAATCCACAATGTATTGGACAGCATACGTCACAGTCAAATAATTTATTTCAAATAGGCCCATAACGTTTCGTCGCGGCACTCGTGCGAGCGGGTCGTGTCACAGTTGTTTTCGTTCCGTCGACTGAACAGAGCGCGTGTTATTTAGTACATTCGAACTTAGAAAGGTGCGGCACGTGGCCGGGCGGCCGGCTACCTGCCGCTTGCTGCAGATGCGACTTGTTTACGAGTAAAATGAGCGATAATTGTGAGACGAGTAATGAAATAAATAATGATTCTATGAATGAGATTTCTATTCTAAATGAAGAGTTAGACATTGAAGACAGTGAAGACAAGACCAATAAAAGAATGAGAGAAAGCAGCGATGAAGAATGGATGGAAGTTAAACGGAAAGAAAAAATATTGAAGGATACAGAAAAGGTAGAAATTTATATATCTAGCAAAGAGAAACTGCCTAAACAATTTAGTCTTGCTAAGTTATTTAGAGACCAGAATATAAAAGATATTAGCAGAGTGAAATTTATCAATCCGTATCGAGTTCGTATAGAATTGATTAGCGAAATCAGCGCTGAGAAGTTGGAGACATGTCAATTCTTTATCGAGAAGGGATGGCATATTCAGCGAGCGATGGAAAGGAATTTGTCCTACGGTGTAATACGAGATGTTGACTTAGAAATGTCAGACGAAAACATTTTGGAGAACATATGTTGCCCCGAACCAGCCAAACTATTATCCTTAAATCGCTTGAATCGTAAGAATTTTGAGGCAGATGGGTGGTCACCCAGTGAAGCGGTTCGTCTTTGTTTTAAAGGGTCGTACTTACCACCTTATGTCTATACAAATGGTTTAAGGATAAAGGTAGAACCATATGTATTTCCAGTGTCGCAATGTTCGCGCTGCTGGAAATACGGACATGTACTCAAGAGATGCCCGAGTGCTAAAGTGGTGTGTCCCAAATGCGGAAAAAATCATGTCAATTGCGATACCACTAACATGATATGCGTTAACTGCAATGGTAGACATATATCCCTGTCAAAGACATGTCCAATTTTTTTAAAAGAAAAAAGATTGAGGGAACTTATGTCTGAGTTTAATTGCACCTATAGAAAGGCCCTAACTATCTATATCCCTAAAGACGAACCAACACACAAGGAAATGAACACAGAAATAAAGGATACTGATATAAAATTTTCATCACAACATATCATGGACACAGCTGCTACTCAAACCACTAGTAGTCTAACTTATGCTGAAATGACAACTAAGGCGCATGTACATAAACGAAAACAAAAGTCAAACTCTAAAGAGAAACAGAAGAAGCAGGAGAACTCGTCAGATCTGGAGTTTATGGAGTGGAGTAAAACGGAATTAGAAGAATATAAAGAAGCTGAAAAAAAAAACTCGAGTGAAACCGAAGAAAAGCACAGAGATATCAATTTTAAGGAATTGTTAAAGAGATTACAAGAGATAATATTTATGAAAGGAAGCACAATACAAATGATTTTCAAAGGAGTACTTAAAACTTGCATTGAGTGGGTAATTTTAGTAGTAATTGACAATGTAGCGGACTGGCCTATCCTTAAATTAATTCTTGACTATTTCTCAAATGGCGAATAACTATGAAACTATTGTTAAATTAAATATTATACAATGGAACGCACAAAGTATTAGACCAAAGGTTAATGAGTTTGAGAATTTGTTAATACAAGACAAGATTCACATTGCCGTATTAAGCGAAACCTGGCTACAACCAGAAATTTGTTTTAAAGTAAAAGATTACAATGTATTTCGCAAAGACAGGGACGATTCATACGGAGGTGTAGCAATACTCACACATAAGTCAATTCAATCTCAGATTTGCCATGATTTACAAAATATCAACTCGGGTATAGAAAGTATACACGTTAAAGTGTATAATTGTAATCAAATTGAAAATATTATATCGATCTACTGTCCACCTTCTGTAAATACTAGCCAGTCAGACTGGGATCAATTATTTTCACAGGTTAACAATAAAACGTTACTTTTAGGTGACTTCAATGGACACCATACCAATTGGTCCAATAAAGTAAACAGGAGAGGTAATCAAATCTTTGACGCACTTATTGGTAGTAGCCTTATTTCATTAAACAATGGCGATCACACGCGAATTAAGTTAGTCAATGATGTACTGCAACAGTCGTCCCCCGATATTTCGTTAGCGTCATCCGATATAAGCTTAAGCTTAAACTGGCGAGTGTTAAATGAGACACTAGGAAGCGATCATTGTGTTATTAAAATTTCAACGTACCTTACAACTAGTAACGTTTACATGTCTCATCGAAACTATAAAAAGGCTGACTGGGTAGGTTACCAAAAACTTTTAAACGATATTTTCAATGGATTCGTGTTCCCAAATGATTTACAAAAAGGATACGACACTTTTATAGGCTATTTAGACATGGCGGCAGATTTTTTTATACCATATATCAAAATTAATACTAACCCAACAAAAAATTTCACACCAAAACCTTATTGGTGTCCCAATCTCTCTAAAGCTGTAGCGGAGCGTCGTTTAGCACTTTCTCAATTTCGACGTAATCCATCACCACATAACCTCACAATCCTTCAAAGTAAAATCAGTGATGCTCAAAGATATATACGGTGTGCTAGAACCAAGTCATGGCAGCACTTATGTTCTACTCTTGACCAAACTACGACCCATAGTGAATTGTGGCGAAAGATGAGATGGATTAAGGGATATAACGCAGTAAAATCCCGTATTGATAGCACTATAGCAAGCGAATTACTTTGTAGTTTAGCCCCCGATTTCGTATCATGCGACTACCCTATACCTACATCGAATAACCCAAAACTTGAAGTACCTATTACAATGCAAGAGCTAACTAAATGCATAAAAAATAAAGATACAGCCCCTGGTAGCGACAAGATCACATATTCTATGATAAGATACTTACCTGAGAACGGGAAGCAAGTCCTACTCAAGTTATTTAATACATTTTTCAGTTATTCGTTTGTACCTAAACAATGGCGAGATATAGTGGTGGTGCCAATTCCCAAACCAGGACGTGATCCTTGTTTAGCCTCTTCCCTTCGCCCCATATCTATGATCTCATGTATATGCAAAACTTTCCATAACATTCTACTCAATAGACTAGAGTGGTTTATAGAAAAGAACTGTCTGTTAGACCAGAATACCACAGGATTTAGAAAATGTCGATCATCATTAAATAATCTTACTAGTTTAGTTTCTAGAATTCAAACAGGATTTTCTGAAAAAAAAATGACCATATGCTGTTTTATTGATCTGGATAATGCTTACAACAATGTGGATGTACATAGTTTATTACGTATAATGGATGAGTTAGGTGTGGGACAAAAACTTTGTACCTATCTGTGGAACTTTTTACAAGCAAGAAATTTAAAAATTCAGCTTGATAATGATTCACTATGTAGAACTACTTCTCGTGGCTTGGCACAAGGTGATCCATTATCACCATTGTTGTTTAATATAGCTACTATCAATATCTGTAGGAAGATAAATAATATATACATTTCACAGTTTGCAGATGACTTTGTATTATATTTTATTACCAACAAGATTTTGGAGGCGACACATAAATTGCAAACAGCTTTAGATTTATTTAATAAGTTAGTTCAAGATATTGGTTTAAATATTTCATCTAGTAAAAGTAAAATTTGTATATTCAAAAATGGGTTTAGAAAAGATATTATTGATATTAAAATAAATAAAAGATCCCTCCAAGTAATTGACAACTATAAATATTTAGGACTATGGTTAGATCAATCTCTAAGATGGTCTAAACATATTAATGAGTTAAGAGACAAATCGTCCAAATTTCTGAATGTGTTCAAAATACTAACTGGTCCAGGCTGGGGCATACACCCCACGCATTTACGTCGTTTATACATTGCTATCATACGCAGCAGAATTGATTATGCTAGCTTTCTATTTGATAATAGCTGTCAAACCCATTTAAATAAATTAACTAAAATTCAAAACCAATGTTTGAGGGTCATTGGTGGATTTATTAAAAGTACAGCCATTCATGTGATGGAATGCGAACTACATCTACAGCCGTTACATATTCGTAGATATTACTTAGCTGGTAAATTCTTTTTGAAACTTAAGTCTTTTGTAAATGGGGACACGTGTGAAATTGTTAACAAACTTAATATTTGTTGCCAAGGTAATTATTGGAGACGTAAAAAAAAACCACTACTAGCTAATATTTCTGAATCATTAAATCACATATGCGTATACTCCAGCGATGAATTAGGATTATTTTCGCTTAATACGTGGATAAGCAGTGTGAATTTGTCTTGTACGATTAAACCACAAATTAAAGAGGTTACCGAAGCTAAGAAATCGTACGATCACTATCAACTTCGAACTATATGTAGTAGTAATTTTAGCAGGAACTATTCTGGATATTACAGGATTTATACAGATGGATCTAAAGTTGGAGATAATGTTGGAGCTGCGTTCTTTGACCCTCAAAGTAATACCTCCTGTAAGTTCAAGTTAAATTCAAACATTTCTGTCATGTATTCCGAGTTAATCGCGATCTGCGAGGCAATTTCATACCTTGAATCGGTGGATTTTCAAGATTCTGTAATCTATTCTGATTGTAAAAGCGCACTCCAACATTTGACAAAGTGTATAGGAAATTTTCGTGGTTATCCTGTAGCATACAAAATAATAAATTCTATTAATAGATTAAAAGATAAAAATAAAAATATTGTTTTACAATGGGTGCCTTCTCATATCGGCATTGAGGAAAACGAAGAAGTCGATCATTTAGCTAAAGAAGCGTGTTTGGAGGGTATTCCTGTGACGTATAAACCTTTCTGGACAGATATTTTATTTCTAGTTAGATTAAAATGTTACGAAATTTGGAAAGAATACTTCGACGAGAAATCATTGACAAAAGGTATTTGGTACCGGACGATGCAGCCAACCATTCAGAATTATCCTTGGTTTGATAATGCCGATATGAGTAGACAAGAAATCGTGACAAGTTTGAGACTTCGTTCCGGACACATCCCATTGAATAGTTTTGCTACATTGATGGGCAAAGTTTCATCTCCAAACTGCACGGAATGCAACGTGGTTGAAGACGCTTTTCATATTATGGTGGAGTGTGTCCGGAACGGAGCGGAAAGGTATTTGATTAGAGACCAATCTAATTTGAACATTAGTCAATTAGGAGAATGTAATATTATTTTAGCTTTTCCAGCATCCAAAGCCGCAAAAATATTATATAAATTAGTTAATTTAGGAATTAAGCGTAGAGGCTAAGTTTTGCATGTAATAAAAGTTCCTATGAGGGTGGCATGTTCACTATGTGATCAAACCTTCGTTAATAAAGATTAAAAAAAAAAAAAAAAAAAAAAAAATAGGCCCATAAATGGCACTTTTGCACGTCAAAATTTACAAAATAATAGAATTGATTCTAGTCGCCCCTTCCAAAAGGTAGTATTCGTATGGAGAAGAATGGGCAAGAAACTCCACCGTTACTCTTTTAAAATGTTTTACAATAGTTTGTATAAGTACGTACATTAGTTAAATAATTATATGTGAAGACGATGCGATGCACCTAAAATAAAGTTATTCCACCACAATAGGTAAAAAGAATTAAAAATGAAGCAACGGCAGATAATTTAATTATATGATAAATACATGGTGCTCACATATTTACAAAAATTGCAAAAGTAGACGATTTTCCATTGTTTTTTTTAAATTAATATGTCAGTGTGTGAGGAAGTAATCACAGAATGTACCGGTGAATTAGACTCATTCACCATCATTCTCCTGCCCTAATCCCAATTTATTTGTGGTCGGCACATGTCTTTGTCTTCCATAGTTCTGTATAAGTCGTCATCTCGATAGTCACTCCATTTTTAGCCATATTTATTAAGTCTAAATTCGTTGGAATCAAGTAGTTATGACTAATACGCAATTTTTTAAGTTTTTTTTTTCCAAAAGTAATAACTTTAAAATGCTCTACTATAAAGTTGGCGACATGTCGCTTGGTAATTATTGCCTTTCAAGCGTCACAGTTCATCTATCCTTTTCCCCTATTTGTATAGCCATCCACATTCATACTCAAAACTTTCATCACTGGTGAATTGGATTAAAACTTGAATTTATTTGCCGGATTTTTGACATTTAATTCAAGACCGGATGAATTTTTTGATGCCCAATGAGCTGTTCCAAAATTTTTTTCCTCTGTATATATTTGTACATAATTTATATATTTTAGTGTTAGATGTGTAATGTAAAATATAAATAATTTTTGATTAAGTATTCAAACATTGTAACTTGACCAAACCATTTAATTATGCTTAAGTGTGTCTTTTGTGTGCACTGAATAAAAGTTTTATGTGTAAAAAAACCCTAGCTATTACCTAGACAGATTGCCTAAACTGTGATTTTAAAACTAGCCATAGATAAATTAAAGCCTGAAAATTTAAAGTTTAATTTTTAATTTAAAAGGTCTAATGGCAGTCACTTCATATAAAATACTGATATTAAATCGCATCTGGCGACCCCAAGGTCGATCTCAATATTACTAGGAAAACATTCAGTATAATTTACTCTTTATGAAACCCAAAAAATATACAATCCTGCTACGATTAATTTGCATTACAAATCAGCCCAAAAGCGTCCACCATGTAAATGAGACTTCCATGAAATAAGCTTAATATTAAGATTAACCTTGGAAGATTAATGCTATAATTTCTTTTAATGATGTTGGCAAGGTGTAAGATAATTATCATCATCGACTACGCAAAGAATGTTGATCATGCTTACGTATTCGCAACGCATCTCTATTTATCCATTTGTGCGCTTATAACTCGATAACCACTTATCCGATTTACGTGATTTATTTTTAAGTGATAAATTATGTTCTCTAGCTAGTTTTAGTACCTATAGGAATCCCACGCGAGCGGAGTCTTGGACGCAGGTGAAATGACACGTTGGAGATGAAAGAATTTTGGGCAAATGTTAGTTGGGTTTCCAGATTGTTTTGATGATTCGTAATATTACAGCATCTTGTAAGATTTAACTGGTCCATTGACATTAAAAAAGTGATTGCACTTCATAGCTTAAACGGTAGGACTTCGTTTCAATATTTTTCATTTTACCCAATACATTTTGAGATGGATATTGAAATTAAGCGTAATTATTTATTAGCTTAGAAAGTAGGTACAATAAATATAAGTGTTCAAAAAATGTTGAGATCCCTGTACAATGTTCCAATTTGCAAACACTGAAAGCAATATTTTAAAAAATTGAATTAAAATTAAATCGAATTAAATTATGTAGGTATTATGCGTATAACCAATTGTTTAGCTATAGATAGTACTTTATATTCGCTAAACATTTCAGGTCCAATGAGATTGGGCACGCCACAATTGCGGCGATAAGTCCCCTCTTTGAGAACTGGCTAGACAGGCGCCACGGCATCCTCGCCTTCCGCCTGACGCAGGTCCTCACCGGACACGGTTGTTTCGGGAAGTTCTTATTCAGGACAAGGCGGGAGGAAAGCCCAGGTGTCACCATTATGTGGATCGCCCGGAGGACACGGTGGAGCATATAATGGAGGTCTGCCCGGCTTTGGAGGAGCATCGCCGTGTTCTCGTGGAGGCGATCGGCGGCGGTGATCTCTCGCGTCCGACCCTGGTTCAGGCCATGCTATAGAGCGAGAGGGCATGGGACGTCGTCACCTCCTTCTACGAAGCAATAATGCTCGCAAAGGAGGAGGCGGAATTCGTGAGGAAGAGGCAAATTTAGCGCTCTCACGCCCCTAACCACCGCAGGAGACGCCCTGGGAGTCGGGAGTCGCCGATTCCCGGCCACCGTAGGCGTGGGGTTGCGGACGGTGAGCAGTGGGTAGCTCGCCGTCCGATAAGGAAAAGGCCGGGATCGATGGCGCCTTGTGTTCCACGTGCGCCTCAAGCAGGGGTTGCGGTTTTTGTCCGAAAGGGTTACCGTGGCTCATGACAATAAAGGCAACTGAAGGAACACGGGTGGGTTTTAGTCAGTAAGAGTCTGACACGACCTCCTGCTCCACCCAGAGCGGGAGAAGTTATTTGATAATTTCCCACCCAAAAAAAAAGGTGCAATGAGATAGTACTCAAACGCCACTTTACTGTCTACATATCTTTTTGACCGTAAAGGCACCCGCAGACAGGCGCAACGTGACTTTGGTAAGACAATTTCTATGAAAACTTCACGGAAATTGTTCCACCGGTGTCGCGTCGCGCCTGTCTATGGGATGCTTTATTCTTCACGGCACATTCGTCAGTTTTTCATGTCACATGACTTCGAACTTTCGATTCTAAGATATGGCGGTTTCCTCACGATGGTTTACCAATCCTAATAATTGAATACATACTTCTGCGTATGCGTCGGTAGGTGTTAACAAATGTAAGGTCCGTCTCCTCATTTGTATAAGTAAACAATAGATTTGTGTTATCGGGCCATTTACTTCGAAGCTTGATTCAATGCAGATTGGATTATGAAATGTTTATATAATTAAATTGTAGTGTCCAGGTTATTGACATTGTTTAGAATTAGTTTTGTTGTAATTTATTGTAATTTTAATTTATAGCGTGTGTCAGCTGTTTCGTTTTTAAACATTTTGATAGGAATCTAGGAGAGCGTATAGCCTGCACAGTTTTTATTTTAATAACATCGATCTAGTCATTGAGAAGCTCTTGGCTAAGTTATAACAGCCGCACGGGTCGATCCATTAGGTTAAGCTATACTTGCCGAGCTTGGTCCATGGATGGGTGACCATCTTTACATACCGAGACTCCTCCGGGTATCGTATCATTCATGGATCTTTGACAGTCGTTACGAGTCGTCAGTCAAAAATCTGACAGCCAGTCTTACTAAGGGGTATCGTATTACCCAGTTACTGTGTTGTGGAGGTCAGATAGGCAGTCGCTCCATGTACAATACTGGTATTTAGCTGCATCCGGTTAGACTGGAAGCCGACCCCAACATAGTTGGGAAAAGGCTAGGCAGATTGATTTTTGATCTAGTCACCATTTTATCTATTTGCGTTTTGATGCGTTGAAAGACGTTTCTGTAGGAGAAAAGAGAACTCTTAACATAGCATAACATTACGCATGTATTCCATGCAGGGTTAGGCAGAGCTTAGGTGCTCCTATAGTGCACCCACATTTCGCCAGTTATGTGTGTGTGTTACGTGTTCTAGAACTCTTATTGAATCAATTAATTACCAACTGGACATAAATTCGAAGCATTAGAGAGTGATTTGCGATTTAAGGGTCTTTCAAACAGGCGCGACAAGCGACGCGACACAAAGACACCGCTCGTCGCGCGACGAGCGGTGTCTTTGTGTCGCGTCGCATGTCGCGCCTGTTTGAAAGAGCCTTTATTTGTTTGTTTTATCTACACCCATGCTATAAATCTTCTATGAAAGTTTCTGAAACAGTTTATTGCCAACATTAAAATAGCCAGTGTCATAGTAACCATAATATCATCCAAACGAGTGTTATAATGGTGTACTAAATTTCATTATGCAACTCGAATTTCAAAAAAACCCGACCACTGAAAAATCACGCTCTAAAAAGCATGAAACAAGAAAATATTTCAAACTGAAATCAAGACATAGGTACAAAAATGGTCAAGGTAACGCTGTGGTCGCATGCCATTATAATTTTGTAGGTGTGCAGGCATGCGACCACGGTTTTACTTAGAATATTTCAACAAAGCAAACGTAAATATTCTTTGACAGTACTCAAAGATTGTGAGGTGAAAATTTTTACTTAAATTGATGGCTAAAAAGCAATCAAAACATATTTCATGAAAATTCAAAGTCGTTTAAATAAATTGTTTATTTTTCCGTTTTTGAGTGAGCGTTCCGTTTATGAGGCGTGCACTTTTGGATTTTCAATTTTTTAAAATATATTTTTGAAATGTGCCACTTAAGCCCTTTCATTTGATAACCAAAATGGCATCATAAAACATTTTTTTTTCGTTCATAGCTTTATGTCGTTTAAAGGGCGCCATATTCTTCCATATAATGTGACGTCACATTGTTTAGAACCAGCGGACAATCAAGACGCTTTCAACGATACCTCAATTGTCAAATTATAATAAGAAGTTTAGAAGTTGTGAGGGAACAGATGAACATACATACCATACCAGTTAAAATCATAATCCTCCTTTTTGCTTCGCCGTAGTCGGGTGATCATAAATTAAATAACTATATGGAGTCATTGTCATTCACGTTTCAAATGCGCTTTGAGTCATTTATATTTATTTATTTATGTAGATTATCTACTAAATGGCTTGGTATACATACAGTAGGCATCTATTTACTTGACCTATTTCTCATCAATACAATGAAAGCAACACGAGTGTATTAGGTAAAAAATTGCAAAATCATTGCAACTAGGAAAACACATAATTATTTATAACACATTACTATAATGATAGACGTATTTCAGTTGCACTGAGCTCGCCGGGTCACTAAGGCCTGCAAAGTTGCAACAATTGTATTGTGCGACCAGTACCCTAATTGCGTATTACACGATCAATCACATTTTGTTTCGATTTGAAACAGATTGCTAATCCATTGCTTCATAAGTTGGAAAAAAAAGATCAGCTCAACAACGTAAATAACGCAATGAATGTTGTTGACCTGTAAATAATGAAACAAATTTGTCATAATCATTTACGAAAATAAGTTACGCAATTAGGGTACTGAGATATCGCGCGATTTATGAAGGCCGTTAGCTACAGTGTGTATCAGAAAAATAATCAGCTGTCCCATACAAAATTTCAATACCTACAGACTCGACCCAAAAGTATGTGACGGCTGGCAATTTTCGCGATAACGATTTTGGTACCACGGCGAAAGATGATGAGTTTAATGGACAGACCATTAAACTCATCATCTCTCGCCGCCTACCACCCTTAAATATGAAAACACATTTCTAGAACACAGTGTTTAAGTAATCGTTGCACGAATACGCGATCGTCACCATCATTTGTCACTTCATTTCTTCGAAGAACAGGAAAGCGCCCTCTGTCCGTTCGGGTTTACCGAACAAAATGAACGCAACGATGGCATATTCACACGATGATAATATTAGTACAAGGCCTTAAAGTCTTGCGTAAGGTTTATGGGTACCTACTAACAATCCATCATCGTTGTTCGACATTTAATTGTAGTTCCTATGGTTTTTTTTTTTTTCATCATTGTAAAATATAAAAGTCCATCGTTATGGTATACTTAGGTTTAATTTATGCAGTGACAATTATTTAAACTCACTCACTCAACAATTCTAACATACTTATTTGAGTCAACTGAAACTCGTTACCCCTGCTTTATTTTGTAGACTCGAGCTGAAGAATTCTGTAAAAATCTTACCGGGAAAACTTAAGTCAAGTGAGCTTGAAGTACGCTGTCGCCTGAACATACAAATCACCGTAATCGATAGTGAAATATCTGGTATTATTATTCGGGTTGAGTCGACTCAGTCCGAGCTGTCATTGACGCGAAATGACAGCTCACTTCACCTATTTTTTCAAAGTGATATTTTTACAGAATAGACCGGTAGTATAGAGTGCCAAATCTGTTCCGTCTAGCGCTAAACGAGCATTGATACTTTTGAACCGTTCATAGTTCAAAAGTATCAATGCTCGTTTAGCGCGACGACCAACAACCAATACTAACTTTTTTTTCCTAAGCGATATAAGTTAGACCAACATCGCGTCCATCTAAACTTCGCCTAAGTCTATTGAATTAAACAAGTGCCGCAATGCGGCATTCGGACATGCAGAAACTGTCTGATATTTTATTAAGACATAATTGCATTGGAGCTTGAACTACAGCGAGGTTAGGCGGCTCGGCGTATTAGGGTGATGGCTGGTTCATTTTTAATTTAAAAGTCATCAAAAATACATGTATAACATTGTGTAGAAATAACTTTTGAAGTGACAGAGAATTCAATAAAGAACCGAGGTAGGTGAAAATGTCCGTTAAAACTAGTGCTGAAACCATAAAAAAATCACATTAATCGGCCTAGTAATCACTGAGAAATCGGCGTACATACATAAAAAAAATAGGCCAAGTGCGAGTCGGACTCGCGCACGAAGGGTTCCGTACCATTATCTATAAAAACGAGCAAAAAATCGCGTTTGCTGTATGGAAGCCCCCTTAAATATTTTTTTTATTCGGTATTTTAGTATTTGTTGTTATAGCGGCAACATAAATACATCATCTGCGAAAATGACAACTGTCTAACTAAGACGGTTCATGAGATACAGCCTGCTGACAGACGGACAGACAGACAGACGGACGGACGGACAGCGGAGTCTTAGTAATAGGGTCCCGTTTTAGACTTTGGGTACGGAACCCTAAAAAGTACTCGTCGAATGCATAACCTCCTCCTTTTTTTAAATTTGATACGTGTTAGAAAAGGCAGTAAGCACTAAATGTGTACATGTCCTATCCTATACTATTAAACGAGCAATATTTGTATGCTTGCATATTATAAAACAAAGTCTCCCGCCGCATCTGTCTGTCTGTCTGAACGCGATAAACTCAAAAACTATCGAACGGATTTTCAAATGGTTTTCACCGATGGGCGGAGTGATTCATGCGGAAGGTTTTTAATGTATAATTCATTAAGGTTTTATGTAAATTGGCTGAAATTTTACGATTATTGTTGAAGATGTCAGAAAAAGCTTTATTGGCGTGCGCCACGGAAATCGTAAAAGTTAAATAAAATTTATGTTCTAAAGTATTATTCATCTTAAAAAAGTTCAATAAAAAAACCCGCGATGGCATATGTCTATCTTCTAAGGATGACCTACAATAACCATTTTACTTCACGGCGATCTGAAATATAATTCATTTAACAAAGTAGTAATTCTTATGCGCAGCGTAGACATCGCGTTTGTTTAGATATAAATATATTTTTTTAAATAGAATTATCGTCCTTGGTGGCAACACATACAGGAATGTCACTTTTCTTTCGCGCGCGTTTTTTCATCGCGAAGAAAAAATTTGCTCTCGTAAAATTATTCATTTAAAATAAGTTTACGGAACTTTTTACTAAAATAACAAATGTTAATTATGTTAAGTGATAGAAAGTGCAATAAGTGCATCGTTAG
The DNA here is from genome assembly GCA_916610215.1 of Omphaloscelis lunosa. NCBI lineage: Eukaryota > Metazoa > Arthropoda > Insecta > Lepidoptera > Noctuidae > Omphaloscelis > Omphaloscelis lunosa. The sequence goes on from OU744252.1 coordinate 3,278,383, forward strand.
TGAAAACCTGAGACGGACAAGGCGTCCATCAACGATATTAACAGGAAAGCTGATAAATTACCTACATCAGAACTAACTAGAAGCAGCTTTAGTCTTGAGTTCCTGACCCACATTAGATGTACTTAGATCCGGAGGCCTCCCACAATCCTAATGCGCGAGAATGCCTGGCTTTAACTGACCACTTTGTACGTGATACTGACAGTGCTTTACAAACACTATGGTGGACATTAACACAACACAACTTGTTAAAGCCTTACCTATCTCTCCAGTGGACACGAGATGTCTTTAGTAATGTTATCTCCACGTTACTAGCTGGATGAGAAGATACCAGAGAGGCACGTGATGCCCTTAGCGATGTAACTGTACATAGCTAGCTGGTACGCGCTTGTCAGCATTACCCCTCCAGTAAGCACGAGATGCTCTCAGTAACGCAAATTCTACGTTACCAGCTGAATATGAAACTACCAATGTAGCACGTGATGCACTTAGCGATATTATTCTACATAGCTAACGCTGGTATGTACTCGTCACCAGGGGTAAGTCACATTTCTATGATCTTGGCTAAGGAATTGTCAAAGGTGGTTCTATATACTTTTAATTGACAAGCATGAAGGTTGCGAGACAGCCTTACTTAACCCTGCACACTGTCTGTGTGTTATAAACTTGCAAAAGCATTATACTTCCTATAGTGAGTGTGGAATTCTGCCTCACTAACTAGATTGTTATCAACGAGTACAAGGTACTCTCAACAACATTGATTCTATGTTGCTAACTGGTACATAACTGACATGGTGTGCACATGCTTAGCACGAGATGCTTATAGCATGTTATCTCAATACTACGTGATCTAGCTTTCATATCGAGGATTGCCATTTTTAACAAACAAAATATAGCTAATTAAAAGATATCACTGTGTACGAGATACTCAGTGACTTATCTAGCTCTAGGTGGCTTAATTATCCTGCCAAAAACTGATAAATGATATCTATTTTGTAAACTAAAACAATAATGCAAAATTGTGCAACTTTTACAGGCATACATTTGAATACACAAGATACTTTGTAAACATGATTCTGTGATACAATGTCTGACGACAAATGCTACCTCTGGAAACTCTTGATTTCAGATACAAGTGCAATGGACTATTCCATGCTCCCATACTTACTCATCCCATTTAGATTCCTCTAAACTGAGGAAATAAGGGATTGAGATATTCCAGAAATAAACCATACTGGTTATTACCCCTATCATAGGAAAAGCAGTGACTGACCCTATGCTTATGAAGAACATAAGACAAACACAAATTGTTGATTAACTTGGCTGATGCAGCAAAACCAGCTGGCAATGCCCACTGCCACCAAACTAAAACCAGAACAAAAGTTATATAATCTCTAATTGACATTAACTTCAATTCATCCTATTTGATAAACAAACTGAAACAATCACAAACTTGAGTACACAATGTTTTAGCTACAAACAATAACAACTATTCAATAAATATTAAAACCGCAAGACATTCTCATGATAATAGTGAAACTTACCAGTTCTATGGCGAAAATGCACAAGCACAACATTAGTTGATTTACTTACTTTTGTAAATAACAAAATAAAACATCCTGCTACCGGGTTAATAACAGGAATCACACCATTGAAAACCACCACCACAATATCTTATGATGTTTTGGTTTAATCTAATCGGTTGGAATGGACTATGTCTGAAAAATAAATGAACTATTTTTGTCACTGAAAATAAAAATCAATATCTATGGTTGACCTCAACAACAACCTGGCTTATATTCCAAAATAACAATTCAAGAAGACCAATACTGGAATAAATGCTGGCAAAGCAGTTATATTCCTCTGATTCTGCTATTGGCTATGGACATAGATAAGAAAATATTTGATACCTACCAAATTCAATATCTTAACCTCTCAAAGCCATTCTCTAGAAGCTGACCCCAACATAGTTGGGAAAAGGCCAGGCAGATGATGATCCTCTCAGCACCATCAAAGAACTTATTAAATATTGAGATGCATCTCAATACAATATTGGTCACTGGAATAAATGCTGGCAAAGCAGTTATATTCCTCTGATTCTGCTATTGGCTATGGACATAGATAAGAAAATATTTGATACCTACCAAATTCAATATCTTAACCTCTCAAAGCCATTCTCTGGAAGCTGACCCCAACATAGTTGGGAAAAGGCCAGGCAGATGATGATCCTCTCAGTACCATCGAAGAACTTATTAAATATTGAGATGCATCTCAATACAATAGATAGATCTACAAAGAATTTATCTGAAAAATCATAGCTTAGCCAATCATAGCTTAGCATATCAAAATAGATAGGTATAATATACCATATTACCTTTATGAAATCATATTATGATTTCATCCTATCCGTACAGGGGTATCACTTAGGACTATCTGGAAGATAACATTACCTACCAAATAACCATTAAAGGGTTAATTACATATACATTTACTAATACTTTTCATACTTGAATAGTCTCTTATCTCTGTTTTACCTACTAAATTACCAGTAGTGAGTGCCACTTACAGAAAACAAGGTTTTCTTACAATCTAACTTGACTGTTTATTTGGTAAAATATCGAGACTGTGATAAGACATACCAATAAATACCACTATAATTGTGTTTAAATGTTTGGGCTTGAAAACTAACAATGCTATTTTTTAGGCTTGATTATTAAGTTTTATTTTTCACTTTAAACAAACCTTGAAATACCAGTATCTAAAAAAAAAAAAAAAGTTCTAGTCAACTTAGTCGCATTATTTAACATTACGCCCGGACTTCCCGAAGGGCTGGGCAGAAATGGGTGATCTTATCCAAAGCTCATAAAATCAAAATACCTAATTAATCATTTGATTGCCAACTACTAGTCTACATATTTAACAGTAGATTTGAATGATAATTGCAGCACTAAAGTGAAACTATCAAGGAAACAAATAAAGGAGGGGGGGGGAGAACATTGTGAGGACAAAGTAGGTATTGATGGATTGTGAGTAGAACATGAACAAGATAAGGTATAATACAATAAATTTAGGTACTATGAATGAATTATCTACAAATTGCTTTACTCTAAAACTCTCCATCTGCTCACCAAGTGCACATCATAACAAGTTCAATTATACAACTCCCTCACTTAAAAATGCAACTCATTACACAATCCCAATTTTGGACATATTATGAGGTCAAGGAAAAGAGTTCATATCTTTATTATACTTCTAAAATGAATCTAGTTTCGATTAGCTCTAAAGTCGTCAAGTAATGACTGCTAGCAGAATACGTGAAACTCATATGGAAATTAGTATTGTTGAGGAAAAACCCTAAGCATCTGAAATAGACCCTTTCACCTCAAATTTGTTCAAACCTCTCTTCTATCCAGGGCATAATATACTGCCCTTATTAATTGGTGCTTACAAGTTAAAAGCCTATTCCGTATTTGAAATTCAGTTTCTAAAATACCTTTAATAACTAAAGTTATGGAAAACTAGTCCATCCTAAAATGAAATGAAACCATATCATAAAGCATATACTTACCTAAGCAGAAATAACATCAACTGATCACAAGAATTTGACCAAACAATCCTACTACATTTTTCAAAAAAAAAAAAAAAAAACTAAGTTTGTCTGTCAGTACAATTTAGGTACAATACAATTCCACAAATGCTTACCAAAAATACCTCCCTGCTTACAACATTCAGGGGCTAAAAGATCCTGTTACACCCTATGAAAGTTTAACAACTAAGGACTTCACAGCCATGGTGCCTCTTATTCAGATCACTAGATAACTGACATTCTTTAAAATACCCTAATGATAATCTTTACAATTCATCTTCTAGACTCACTGAGCTCGACACTTACCTTGACAGCAAGATGTAATGTGCAATTCAATACTCACTCATTAAGCACAACAGTATCCCAAATAATTTAACTATTTACAGACAGATCTGAGAATGCTATTCTCAATCATGGAAACTTCTAAAGTAACATCATAACATTATGCCTTGTTTCCCCGAATGGTTGGGCAAGGTGTCACTGTAGCAGGTTCACCCAGTTTCACACTTTTAAAGTATTCATATCATAATATCCTCCTGGTATATTAATTCAGAACAACTTTATAAAATTTGCATAAACACAAGCTGGGTTAAATGTGGTAGGAAGTGAGAGTGATACTAATAATTCACCTCCCACAGCACAAAACATACAGTAGCTCAACTTAGTGCTGGCATCAATTGAAATAGACACAGTGCCAACCAACATTGTGTTGATGATTATACCACATTACTGATGAAAAATAGTTAAACACTATTAATTAAGCAACGTTATTAAGAATTTATTTAAAATGGATACGCCAACAGCATATATATTGTACATTAAATATTAAATGTTAACAGTATGGACTTATATACATACCAATTACAGATGTACATGACATTCACATAAAACAAAGCAACCTTCTTAAATTACATAAAATTAAAATATTGTATTCAGAAAGAATGATAAAAGTACCTAATAAATCAGAATATGCCGTAATTTATTAACTAACTAAATTATTGCAGACAACTCTGAACGTCTACTTTGTTAAATGAATTATATTTCAGATCGCCGTGAAGTAAAATTGGGAATCAAACGAGCTTACCTGTTAAGCGAAGTCTTGATTCTAATTTTACGAACGGCGATCTGAAATATAATTACCCACCCGCCACTAGCTAATAGCCCCAAAGCTGCAATAATTAGTCTACTTTATTCACTTATCTTTCCAGGAAAACCTAGTGAATGTAAGTATGCGGAACTACTCTGTACAGAAAACAGAGCTTGTTCTCCATCATAAGGATCTCTAAAATTAGTGACATTCCTGTATGTGTTGCCACCAAGGACGATAATTCTATTTAAAAAAATATATTTATATCTAAACAAACGCGATGTCTACGCTGCGCATAAGAATTACTACTTTGTTAAATGAATTATATTTCAGATCGCCGTTCGTAAAATTAGAATCAAGACTTCGCTTAACAGGTAAGCTCGTTTGATTCCCAATTTTATCTTTCAGAATTTGATAAAAATTTCATTTTTGTTTTCGAAGGTATTTAGCCGGTATTATATTAAACCTTATCCAATTAACTTTGTTAGTTAAATTGAGCATTTAATTTAGATTAAAATATGCCTGACATCATTTAATTTAAATGAATGGTTTAAAAGATGTGACAGATTCAAAATTACGCATAACAAAATAATTTTGGTTGACGGCAACGCAGGCGAAGCTAGGAGCCAATGACCTTTTCGTCGGCTATTAGGTATGACATCCCGGTAGTACGTACCCGTGAGATATATTCCGACATTCACGTGGGCGAAGCCGCGGACAAAAGCAAGTGTATATATATTTGTTTGTTTATATATTTGTACATACGTTCTCGAAATCGGCTCTAACGATTTCGATGAAAGTTGCAATATATGGGTTTACGGTGGCGAAAAATCGATCTAGCTAGATCTCATATCTGGGAAAATTAGTTTTCTCCGTATTTTCACCCGAGCAAAACTCGGTCGCCCAAAATTTAGAACAAGATAATGAATAATGACATTATTGACATTAGAATAATAATCATGGCAGCATAGAATTAGTAAGTACTTACTATAATGGCAGTATGGAATTAGTAGGTACTGTCCTATACTATAAATAAATAAGCATTCTCTATTTTCACCAGAGCAGAGCTCGGTCGCCTAGGTACTAGGTATTACCCAAATTAGCAAGGTTTGAATGTCAAATTATTACTGGTTATTTACTGATATTTTATAGGGAAAGGATTTCATGAAGTAAAGCACAGAAAGACAAGGCTAGACATTTATTTAATTAGACTTTTCAGTATTTAATCAGAAAGCTAGTTGTCCGTTCGCAAAACTAGATCTTGATGGAGAAAAATGACAAGAAACTCCATGCAAACAATATTACAATATTCGATCAACACAATTCTTAGATTTTCATAAATTATCGTTATCTCAAAAACAGTTCATTATGTCTAAGACAATTACTCAGAATAACAGCAACATGAATATTCCATTATTTATAATTTGGGACATTAGCAATATTGGCAGTAACATACCATACACAACCACAAAATCCTAATAAGCAATAATTACGTTAGAATATCAAATTACTTTATTACGGTATAATATCGAATTATTTTATTACGATATAATATCAAATTACTTGACTTACGATTCCATACAACAAAAGCATTAGAACCAACCAACTGAACATTTACCGACCTGTTTTTTTTTAATGGTATCTCGTAGGTCGACTTAGCAGGTTGTCGGCTATACAACCGAATTTTCCTGTGGCTGCTTCAATAAATTACGGTCTCCAGCCAGGGCATAAAACTTAGAAACTACACGCTAAGGGCACTCACTGTAGGGTACGGAGCTCGGCTTAGGGCGTCGCTGGGAGAGGTCAGCAAGGCAGAATCGCATTAATGACTCGATAACGTCATTACAATCTTTTCTGTGTCCTACCAACGTCACATATCATCATTTATTTTGATTTAATGACTTCTAATACAGGTAATAATAAACAAATTTTATGTAGTAAAATCGTTTTAAAACATTATAAGGTAATTAAGCAATTTTATAAAAGCTGAGTCGTCATTATAAAATTCAATAGAATATCAACATCAACTGACAGTATTGTGACAATCGTTTGAAACAACTTTATCGTCTGTCTAGCCTTTTCCCAACTATGTTGGGATCGGCTTCCAGTCTAACCGGATGCAGCTGAATACCAGTATTTTACATGGAGCGACTGCTTATCTGACCTCCAGAACCCAGTTGCTGGGTAGCACGATACCCCTTGGTAAGACTGGTTGTCAGAGTTTCGGGCTTCGGACGACCCGTAACGACTGTCAAAGATCTGCAAAGACGAGCCGGGATCAACGACTAAGGCAGCGGCGTTTGAAACAACTTATTAATTTAAAATAGCAATATAAAATCAAGGATATATTACAAGTATCATTAAATATTACGTAATCATTTATAGTAATAACATCTAAATGAATTTTACAAAAACCGGCCAAGTGCGAGTTGGACTCGCGCACGAAGGGTTCCTTACCATTATCTATAAAAACGGCAAAAAAACACGTTTGTTGTATGGGAGCCCACGTAAATATTTATTTTATTCTGTTTTATAGTAATTTTGTTATAGCGGCTACAGAAATACATCATCTGTGAAGATTTCAACTGTCTAACTGTCACGGTTCATGAGATACATCCTGGTGATAGACGGACAGACAGACAGACGGACGGACTGCGGAGTCTTAGTAATGGGGTCCCGTTTTACCCTTTGGGTACGGAACCTTAAAAACATAATTCGTAGCCAAAGTAGGTTCTAAATTGGTCCCAAGCTTCGTAAATGTGACAGATGTCATTAATTATCCAACAAACAATATTTTAATATTAAAATAACCTAATAATTAATATATATATATTTTTTTTCATTTAGTCGCGATGTAAAAATAAAATACCTACCGTTACCAAAATAATTTTTAGGCCATTTTTATTTAGCAGTAGGGCTAACTTTCTTGTATGGACTACTCTACCTACCACAAGCATTCCTAGCATACTTCAATTAGTGTTAAGTTTTAATTTATTTATTAAAACTCAACAGCTGACGTTACAGTGCACAGGGCGAGCACGCGAGGTCGTGATGTCTCCAAACAACATGGACATGCTAGAGTTTACCAACGAAAGTGAAATTAAGTTTTTTTTTTTCTAAAACTACGTGTCAAAGCTATTTTTTTTTGCCCAATCAGTTGATCTCTCTCTTTTACACGACAGACCAAAATGACTGTAATGTTTTTAGGGTTCATGTGTGTATGTGAGTTATTCTGTTCCACCATAATGTTTAAATGCTTGAACAGATTTGGATGTTTGGGGTGTAGTTAGAATTCTTACAACATCCCGAGTGACATTGGTTATAAATTTTACTTAAAAAAAAAACAATGTAGGTAACGGCAGTACGGCTCCATTATCAAACCTGAAAAAAAAAATCTTCAATTATTACAATATGGGTATCCAATTAAAGGCCTTGATAAGCACATTTCAAAACTATATAATTTATTGGCATACATTTTTCATAGGTACTACATGCAAAATAAACATTTTCATCCCCACGCCATCCATGCCTCGCCTTGCTATGAGAGTTTAAAACCACCTTTAGTACTCAAAAATTAAAGCCACCTAGCATGACATGTTTTAAAATGAAACTTGTCATTAAAAAGTATAAAATAAATATAAATAATTTAAAAAAAAACCGACTGACCTGTTAAAACTGGGTAAAAAAGTAAGTAAATAAAAATAAAACATTTTTTTTTAATGGGTGTGTTAAAGACCATGAAATCAAACAAGTTTTTCCATGGGACAAATGGCGTATCGCGAAAAAATGATCAGCTATCCAATACCAACTCGACGCAAATGAATGGGACAGCTGATTATGATTATTTTATCGCAAATTATGATGTTGGTCCCATAGAGAAAGTTGTTCAGTGTGATTGTCTGTACTACACCCTTAAATATAACCACACATTTCTGATAGACGCTGTATAGTAACGTGTGTACAACGGATTATTATTAATTATGAGGAGATTGGACTGTGTAGGTAGGTATGTTGTACACACGGCAACACATCAAGCTATACATGTCCAGTTTAAGCTGACCTCGCATTGTATGGAAATCCTATACAATGCGATATCAGCATAAACTGGAAAGTAGCTTGATGTGTAGCCGTGTGTAGGTACGACTTCCAAAAAAAAACCCAAAAACTACCAAACGGATTTTCAAACGGGTTTCACTAATGGACGAAGTGATTCTTGTGGAAGGTTTTAATCTATAATTCAATAAGGTTTTGTGTAAATTGGCTGAAATATGACGATTATTAACGAAGATGTCGGAACAAATCATGCCGACTGGGAGCTTTACTGGCGTGCGCCGCGTAAACCGTTACAGATACATCAAATTTGTGTTCCACAGGATTGACGATCTTAAAAAGTTCAACAAAAAAATCTGCGATGGCATATGTCTATCTTCAAAGAATGACCCACAGTAACCATTTTTATCTCTCAGAATTTGATAAAAATTCTATTGCTATTTTCGAAGCTATATTGACCGGTATCATATTAATCCTTATCCAATAAAATATGTTATTTAAATTGAGCATTTATTTGAGATTAAAACATGCCTTGACATCATATAATTTAAATTAATGGTTTAAAAGATATCACAGATTCAAAATTACGCGTGACAAAATAATTATTATTGAAGCGCAGCGGTAGGAGTCAATAAGCTTTTCCGTAATCCCGGTACCGCCGCCGCCGGGTAGTACGTTCCCGTGGTATATTTTCCAACAACAACGCGGGCGAAGCCGCGGCAAAAGCTAGTCATAATCTAAAACTGTCGAATAAAACTACATATTTACAATATTTCAGGGATAAAGGAAATAATATGAAACACCAAGAAGATATTTTGTCATTCATTTATATTTATTTACCAACACAAATTCAATATTCTACACCATACTTTCACATCTCCTATTACCCACTATTTAATTTTATTTAATATTCCTTTTTTTACAATAAAACTAATTGATTACCTTAATTGAAAGTAAATCTTCAACCAATTATGTATTAGTAAATTGAAACCCAACACTATTAAAATAAAAATATGATAAACTAACCTTATTAAAACTATTAAAAAACTAAAATATGGCGTCGGAAGATTCCTTCGCATCGCTGATTATTAACCTACTTCAAAAAAAGAAGGAGGTTCTCAGTTTCAGTTCGCAAGATATTTTTTTTTTTTACGTATGTTCCCCGATTACTCGAAGATGGCTGAACCGATTTGAAAATATCTTTTTTTTTCTTTGAAAGGATATACTTTCAAGTTGGTTCCATTGTCATTTGGTCACGATCTGATGATGGGATCTTGGAGAAATCGAGGGAACTCTTCAAATATTATAGGCACATCTATGTATAGTGATTTGGGTATTTTTGATGAGCAATTGACATTAGGCTATTGTAACTTAGATAAATTACAAATCAACCCACTAAAGAGTAAAAAAAAAACATTTTTATAAAAATACAACAGACTTCCAAACTACAAAGTGAAAAATAACTTTAATTTCGGAAGTCGGTGTCTTTGGATCAGTATTTTAGTTTTCTGATTCCGACTTCAAATATTAAAGTTATTTTTCACTTTGTAGTTTGGAAGTCGGTTGTATTTTTTGTAAAAAAAAGGTTTTTTATACCTAATAATAATAAATAAATAAACCGCAGAATGCGGTTATTATTTTTATGCAAACTTAACTCAAAAAGTATCATTTTTTGTTAGAAAATGACTGCAATAACGGTCTTGTGTGTTGCCGAAACAAAGTATATTTGATGTATTATTAAAATAGATCTTAGATTACGGTTAACGATGTGACCTCTTAAGTCACAACGACACAAGGGTCCCCCGACAGCAGTGAGAATTTTATTAATCTGTTGAGTCAGCGAGTAAATGAGTGACATTTCATTTTGTATATAGATACAGATTAACGAATACAACTTGTTTTTTACTTTTTGTTCATTTTTGGCAGGACATTTGTGTATTTTTTTTTTTTTCATTTGTTTACTTTATTTTCATAGTTTTCTAACAATTTTTTGACAAAATTTTCACAATTTTTTTGGACATTGCTTTAGGTAAGAAGTAGATATGTACAGTTCATGGATATCATAATCTATACTTATATAATAATACGTATAAACCTGAAGAGTTTGTTTGTTTTTTTTTGGTTGAACGCGCTAATCTCTGGAACTACCAGTCAAATTTGAAAAATTCTTATTGCCTTTGATAGCCTAATTCTTGAGGAAAGCTATTCAACACGCTACGACCCTTGGAATCCGAGCAAAAAGAAAAAAATCAGAAAAAACGCTAAGCCAAAACAAAATAATAACGCGGGCGGGCGATTCAATGCCACGCGGTGGGTCGAGGGAACAAGAAAATTCACGCGGATGAAGTCGGGGGCCTTCCCCGCGACTTCGTCCGAGTGAATTTTCTTGTTCCCTACTAGCTAGTCACGACTATTTAAGAAGACTTTCTGAAGCAAAAGAGAACAGAATAAATAAAATAATCTTTAAACCGAATCATCCGGCATCATTTTTAGGGTTCCGTACCTCAAAAGGAAAAAACGGAACCCTTATAGGATCACTCGTCTCTCTCTCTGTCTGCCGTCTGTCACGTGTGTATCAGAATGGCGGGTGTAATTTCCAGATTTGCCTAAATTTATTACAGTTATTTGGTACCTTCTGTGTACCTTTACGTACCTCTCTTGAAAATCTGTGTACCTACACCCGTATGATGATATTTTAAAAATTAGGTACACCCGCCATCCTGATGTCAGAACCGCGGGTGTACTGCTAACCAATATATGTAGCCAAGCGTACTGTTTATGTAAATTTGGTACCTCTTGTGTACCTGCAGATAAAAGTATTAAATAAACGAAATACTGCAAGGTTGCTGCAAAAATAAAAAAAAATAATTTCTCGTAAAACGTATCTTTTAAAATAACAATCTACGTATTGATAACTTATCTTAAATATTAAAAAAAAACTATATGTATACATAATTACAAAAACAACATATTGCCCATTTTAGAATTGTGAAGGATTTATAGAATTAGGATGTTTGTCTATCAGTGTTTCCAGAATCAAAATGAAACAAGAGACAGTTTTAAAGGATATATTAATTAATTTTCACGATAACGAAATAAGAAAGGATTAATATATGAATAACGCACTGATTCCATGTGCATTTAACTCGGCCTTATAATTTGTTACAAAACTATAATCAATGTAATAAAAATTGGACTAGTATACAGGGTGGAAAGATAAGTCGGGCGTTGAAGGCAAAGTACCTTAAATCCTTAAGTTAGCTTATTTTACTTAAAGGAAACATTCCTTTATTTTTAAAAAGAAACATAACAGCATTCAAAGATTTTCTAAAAGTTTTTTGCTTAGCCCGGGACTCCAACCAACTAAAATTAAAAAAACAAACACTCGCTATTTTATTATACTAATCGTAAGGATTATTATTCAGGATAAAATTTCTTTAACAAACATTTGGTCTTACTCTCGTCTGTCGTACCACAAATCCCTGAAGAGTACCAATCTAGTACAAAAGTTCGTTAAAGAAATTTTTAATAAAATAAAGTTAATGTTAGATTTTACGATCATTTTTATTTTTAAGACCAAATGTTTCTTAGAGAAATTTTACCTTGACTAATATAACCTTATCGATTAGTAAAATAAAATAGCGACTTTGTTTTTTTAAATTTTAGTTGGTTCGAGAGGCTGGGCAAGCAACTTTTAGAAAATCTTTGAATGGGGTTATGTTTCTTTTTAAAAATAAAGGAATGTTTCCTTTAAGTAAAATAAGCTAACTTAAGGATTTAAGGTACTTTGCCTTCAACGCCCGACTTATCTTTCCACCCTGTATACTAGTCCAATTTTTATTACATTGATTATAGTTTTGTAACAAATTATAAGGCCGAGTTAAATGCACATGGAATCAGTGCGTTATTCATATATTAATCCTTTCTTATTTCGTTATAGTGAAAATTAATTAATATATCCTTTAAAACTGTCTCTTGTTTCATTTTGATTCTGGAAACACTGATAGACAAACATCCTAATTCTATAAATCCTTCACAATTCTAAAATGGGCAATATGTTGTTTTTGTAATTATGTATACATATTGTTTTTTTTTAATATTTAAGATAAGTTATCAATACGTAGATTGTTATTTTAAAAGATACGTTTTACGAGAATTTTTATTTTTTATTTTTGCAGCAACCTTGCAGTATTTCGTTTATTTAATACTTTTATCTGCAGGTACACAAGAGGTACCAAATTTACATAAACAGTACGCTTGGCTACATATATTGGTTAGCAGTACACCCGCGGTTCTGACATCAGGATGGCGGGTGTACCTAATTTTTAAAATATCATCATACGGGTGTAGGTACACAGATTTTCAAGAGAGGTACGTAAAGGTACACAGAAGGTACCAAATAACTGTAATAAATTTAGGCAAATCCGGAAATTACACCCGCCATTCTGATACACACGTCTGTCACAGCTCATTTGCTCCGAATCTAATAGACCGATTAAGTTGAAATTCGGTACACATATGTATTTCTGTGACCCGAACATGAACGTGTAACGTAAATAAATGAATTTTGAATATAGGGGTCACTTTTGAGGGGCAAACAAGAAAATTTAAAAAATTAGTTTTGCTAACAGTGCCGTGTGATATATCAAATGAAAGAGCTTGTTGTTTTATATAATTTTAAAATAAATACTTTTAAAGACGAAATTCGATGAAAATTGAACATTATCTCCGAAACTACTGGACCAAAAATGTTGAATAAAATAAATAATATGGCTCTTTACTCATAGCTTACAGGAAAACCTATTAGAAGTTCATGGTCTTGAAATAGCATGGTAAATCTCTCAATATTGTGCGTACCTACAAACTTATGTTTGCAGTTGGAATGTATGGGAAAAAGTGAATTTCAACTACAATGTTAAGTTTGTATTTGGGATAAATTCATCCCAACTACGGAACCCTTCAGTGTGCGTAGTCCGACACGCACTTGGCCGGTTTTTTTTTACAAACTGCTATAATAAAAAAGAACATCAGATGACCTGTATAATGCCGACATACTTTATTTTGTACACAATCGTTCAAATAAATGATACAATATTTCACTGAAAACGCCTATTATATTAAAAGTCAGAGCAAATAGGCCTACTATGAAATATAAATATTCATTGTACTGTTTACATTTGATGAATAAAATATGAATTTATCACAGTTTCGAAGCAAGCCGAATTTTATTCCTCCGACATTTTGTAAAATGTCAACAGTTTAAAATATTGCCAGTATCCCGAGTTCAGCATTATGTTTTGGTGTGAGGTCATTGATCTGCTGAACGTCACCGCTGAAGGTAGGGGGGACTTGGCGAGACAACTCGTCGCCGCCAATGTTAGGTATTTAGTACTAGAGACTAGCTAACAAAAATAGGTAGCAGAAAAAGGTGCACGATTAATTTTAACGCGTTTTATACAAGGTGTAATTAAAATAACTAAGAACGTGAATAAAAGTCAGCTGCCTCATTTATGTTCCCAGAACTCGACTAAATGTTGGTAAAAGCTGGTTATTTTTCGCGATTTCATGGTTACTCCTAAAGTAAAAGTTCTTCATAATTATGAGTAGGTACGATGTCCCCTTAAAGGTTTTCGGTTATTCAGTTACACCTTGTATAGCTATTCAAAACTTGTGAAAGTAATTGATTCTATGAATAAGGCCTTGGCCTTATCACACTAGAACAGAGTACACAAAGGGGCTCGTTGAGACGTACAAAATACTAACAGAACACTATACACTGCCCAGCCTTCAAGATCTTAACACTCTGAATGCCAACAAACATTTGCGTGGGCATTCCCTAAAGTTATGGGAAAATTCATCAAAAAAAATTAATTCTTATCTAACCGAGTTGTAACAGCGTGGAATAGGCTCCCGGAGAATGTTGTGACGGCTCCCTCACTGAACTGCTTCAAGAATCAACTGGACAAATTAAACATCTCCAAGCTATTTGATACACACGCATCAGCTAATTAGTTGCTAGTGTGTCTAACCAAATAATAATAATAGAAATAGTATAGCATTCGTTTTTTTTTTATTTGGAGAAATTAATAGAAAAACGTAATACATGCAGCGTATTCTAATTATTTTAGCATTTGTAACACATCTGACATAGGTAGATATAGCAAGTTGTCTTTGTTTTGTTGTGTAATTAATTAAAAAATCCAGTTTTTTTTTTGTTTTTTTGTAACTTTAATTTAATCCTGTTGCTGTGCCCATACGTGGTCCATATTTTTGTACCCAGCTAAAATTCTTTTGTAAGATCATTAAAAAAATATAGCATGCAATAAAATGAATATGAATTTAGTGGTTCGTTGCCCCTCCTTAATTCAGCTTTAGGGATAAAGAGTGTGATTACTATCCACAATCGGTAAAACGTTTTCTTTATCAATCGCAGTTATTGGTAACGCCTGACCGGACATAAAATTTTAAAGACCTTTGAGCTCTTCCTCTTGAAAGTGATCTCTAAGCTTTGCCTCGATATTCCAGGCATAAAACTAGATCACAGTAACATTTTCGCAAAGCGAAACTATAACTATTTAGGATCAAATCGCATGGTGCTATCCACTGTCCTCCATTTTCGCAAAGCGTTCAAGTTTGTGTACATTCTTATGGATGATAAACACGCGAATGTCGTATAAAAATGTTATAAGATCAAGTATTTTATTATGACCTAGATACTGTTTACATAAATTTAATTTATATAAATTTTATCATTTTATCACTTAAAAATAATTCAATTATTTCAATTGTGTTCTCATAATCAAAAACCCTGTCATACTCCGAAGCTATATAACTAGGTGCTATTTATCGTTATTTTTAGCAAAAGTACAAATATTACTTACTAGAAAATTGGCTTGTTAAAATAGAATAAAGTAAAACTTTGAAAAAATTGGAGACCTTCATTATATTGAAGACAAACAAAATAAAAACAGGGCAAGTGCGAGTTGGGCTCACGCACGAAGGGTTCCGTACCATTATCTATAAAAACGGCAAAAAAATCACATTTGTTCCATGGGATTACCCCCTTAATTATTTATTTTATTCTGTTTTTTAGTATTTGTTGTTATAGCGGCAACAGAAATACATCATCTGTGAGAATTTCAACTGTCTAACTATCACGGTTTATGAGATACAGCCTAGTGACTGACGGACAGACAGACAGACGGACGGACAGCGGAGTCTTAGTAATAAGGTCCCGTTTTACCCTTTGGGTATGAAACCCTAAAAAACCTATTGTTTTAATAAAGTAGAGGAAATTCTTTTGAATACTTAACAAATCAATTAAATCAAAATTTAGTCCCGACTAATTACAATTAAAAATGTAAGTGCATAAAATCCAATAAAAATGCATTGTAACAATAATTAATTCAATTGATAACCATCAACATGAAACTTACGACGTAATGACAAAGTAATTTGTACGTAGCCATTCGTGACTGGTATATAAATACAACAAATTAATTGAAGGGGAGAATTTGTCGATATGTTAGTGGGTAGTTTCGATTTTTAATCAATAATCATGACACAACACAATAAGACGCCTTTATTTTTACCTAGGGGTAGACAGAGCGTGTATAGTAGGTACCTGCATCCACAATTCGTAAGTTAAAATGACTTTTAATTAGGTATTTTATACTGAAGATCACGTCTAAACGACTAGTGTTAACGATAAAAAAAAAATATGTTAAATTAGAACATTTTCTTAATAACAATTAATTTGTAAAGTTATGTCTAACGCGGATAATAACCAAAAAATGACGCAAAAATCATCAAGCGTTTTTTTCTAAACCTTCACCATTTTAAAGATAATTTAATTATGTATCTTTTAATTTACGTGATTTATTAGAATACTTTTTGTTTTAGTGTATTAAATTAATAATCCGTCTTATTTGGGACAGCGCGTACAATGCGTTGCGTGAGCTCGGCACAGAAAACTCAAGCAGCCTACTCAAGGTAGTTGGCATAATTATTGGTATCTTAAGTCCAAGCCAAACGGAGCGAGTCTATTGTCATTAACCGGGCACAGATTCAGACTTCGGGCTGCTACTGAGAATTCCCAAATGAAAACCCCAATTTGGTTGTTTGTATAATCTTTTTAGTTTTAATGTTGTATTTCCTGTACGTGTCCCAAATAAAAATATTTTCTTTCCTAATTTCTTTCTTAAATTTATTTAAGATGGCGGTTATATGGTATATTTACGATCACTCTACTATTTTTATATTGATCCATTTTGGAATATAATTTCAATCAATGACGATAAACTGGATATTCCCAAAGGGTGTAAGCGATTTGATGGCGGTACCTCCGAAGAAAATCTTTCCAATATATGATTAAAGTCCGTCACAGACGTAACTACATAAATATACTTTTTAGGGTTCCGTACCTCAAAATGAAAAAACAAAACCCTTACAGGATCACTCGTGTGTCTGTCTGTCTGTCCGTCTGTCACAGTCAATTTGCTCCGAATCCAATGGACCGATTAAGTTGAAATTTGATACACATATGTATTTCTGTGACCCAAACACGAACGTATAACGTCAATAAATGAATTTTGAATATAAACAAGTACGAGTCACTTTTGGAGGCAAACAAGACAATTTAAAAAAAGTTTTGCTAACAGTACCGCGTGACATATCAAATGAAAGGCTTCTTGCGAGGATCTTAACAACACAAACATATTTTTCATATAATTTTAAAATAAACACTTTCAAAGATATTTAAGAAATTCGATTAAAATTGACCATACCTCCCCTTATCTACGAAACTACAGGACATAAAATTTTGAAAAAAAAAAAAAATGATATGGCTCTTTACTCACAGATTACAGGAAAACCTGTAAGTAGTCTATGGTCTTAAAATAACATGGTAAAGCTCTCAATCTTGTGCGTACAAACTTACATTTGCAGTTGGAATGTCTGGGAGAACATGTATTTCAACTACAATTTTATGTTTGTATTTGGGTTAAATTCATCCCAAATACGGAACCCTTCATTGTGCGTAGTCCATCACGCACTTGGCCGGTTTTTTATTTTTTAATAAGAATATTTCGTGGAAAATTTTCGTCAATTTTCATGTTGTAATTTTTTAACAATTATTATCATCATTCGGCTCGTGGCTAAATGATAAAAGCCGCACGGGTCGATCGAAGGTTAAACTACACTTGCCGCAGTCGTTTCGTAGATGAGTGACCATTCAATACTTATCGAGAGCCCTCCGTGCCTCGGAAAGCACGTTAAGCCGTTGGTCCCGCTATCATTCGTAGATCTTTAACTTTTCGTAGATGTTTTATCTTTTTCTTTTGGTCTTTATTTATTTTATTTATTTAGTCGTTACGGGTAGTCAGAAGCCTTAAAGTCAGCCAACCTATCTTAACAAGGAGTATCGTGTTACCCAGTAACTGGATTGTAGAGGTCAGATAGGCAGTCTGGTTAGATTGGAAGCCATGGCGGAGTAGCACGTCTTCTTCCATCCACCTCTGCTTACCACCATCTCATCATTCCTTGTTGGCTACATCTTTAGTCTTCCTTTTGCTAGGCTAACTACCGCCAAATATAAATCTTGACCTTTTACTAACAGGGCATACAACATTATAATAGCTAAGTGCTATTATAATAATAGTTACAACGTACCTATGACGTACAATATTACTATTAATAGGAATCCATGGTAAAATCGTGGGTCGATATACATGGGGCTATTTCAAGCCGTGAAGACAACGGTCAGGGTGTTCCGTGTAGGTCATAGGGGAGGTAATTGATATTAATTGTAGCCTATTAATGCGGTGGAGAGTTTTGAACTTTAGATTTGTTTTTGGAAATACTGTACTGTGTACTAGCTTTAGACTTCAATATTTAACCCCTTTTAAGTACCAACAATTAACAAACGTTTATTTAAATAATGATCATTACTAAAAGAACCAGACAGCTCTTTGAACTTCTACTTCATTTTGAAAGAATTACCTATAAGCCCTTGAAGAAACCATCATTTTAATACAGCTTAACCTGCGTAAGTGAGAACGGGGTAAGCGAGAAAACTCTATAAATGAGAGTAATTAATACTCTTTATGTAACAGTCGAGCGTAATTTAACATCTGCTATCTATGACTCATTCTTAAATTTCGTGTAACTAACATTGTTTTTGTCGAAGAACTAACTAACATTGCTCGTATGGTATCGTATTCTGTTCGAATGGCCAAAAGTGTACTTTTTATGAACCTCTATAAGTGAGGAAGGCCTCTCCTGTACCTCCATAAGCTAGAAGCTCGACTTAGTGAGAAAACTTAAGTGAAAAAGAGATCGCGTTCCCTTTAAGTCTCGCTTATCCAAGTTAGACTATATTATCTTGGATACTTAGTTTGTTCATAACTTCGGCAGACACAAGATGCTAATCACCTTCTTATGACTTCTATTAGAGATACCGTTTTATGAATCTTTATGAATCAGTCCATCATTTTTATTAGGACATTTATTTTCATGTCACCGCTAGGGAGCTGTATACAAATTTTCATAAAAAGTTATCTCAAACGTTTTCTTTTAGGTCCCAGACATCCACTGTGAGAATAGAGCCGTTTCATTATTTTGCGTATACTTACTACAGAAGATTCAGATTCAAATGCCTAGGTAAACACCGGGCGAAAAGTTTCTGGTGGCGGGAAGAGATTGTGTTTTGTTTTCGTCGTGTTTGATGAGAGGCAAGGTCGCGCGGGTGTAAATTGTTTTTTTTTTTCTGGTTTACTACGCACCCACAGCCTTTGGGCATTTGATATTAACTTGAAAGTGTTTTTGTGATTTTTCTTATTCTTATGGTGATGGTTAAATGAGTTGCGCCCAGTAGGTGGCCACAAAAATCGCGTCATCAGTGGCATGTTTTAGGTCCTCAGAAATGCAGGTGTGTGGACACTCCAGCATTTGGGACATAGTTTGGTCAGGAGCTCTGCATTCGCACTGGGTGTCGGTGGGATCTATTATCCCCCTTTTTGCTAGATTGTGCTTGCAGCGGCCTACTTGGGTCCGCAGTCGATTGATAACTTTCCTTATACACCTTGTATCGTACACAGGGAAAACATACATGACATTTTTTTTGTGTCCGTTTAGGGTGAAACTGAAAGCTTAGCTCAGCTTTCAGTTTGGTGACTTGAAAATGGGATCACCATATTCGGTCGAAGTGCTACCTACTGGATTTAAGCATAACTGTCGAAATGTGAATGGACTAAACATATTCTGCCTATCTATCCTTCGGGAGATGCAGGCGTGGTTTTATGTGTAAGTATGAGAATAATAGTGCCATAAAAGAAAGTCTTTCTACAAATGTCAATCCACGGACATCTGACGCATCGAATACTGCTCGTTATGCCTTTTCATGTCATTTCAATGTCGACATGCAATCTTCTTCGCACTGACTACGTACTTGTCGATCTACTCCTAAGTTCTTTATTTGAAGTGCATCAGCCAAGCCTTGCTGTTGTTGTTTTATAGCTAGTGTTGTTAGAATTTACTGGAAAGTTTGTAAATGTGTGTTGCTGTGTCTTGGTTTTTAAGAATTTGTTGAAGAATTTTGATAGAATGGATTTCTAAAAGCCTTCATGGTTCGTTGTTAGTTCAGGGTGCTCTCCCATTCTTTCTGAAACTTGCATAAAACAAGTAGAAACAATGGACTGAGGAAACGATTGAAACCGTAGCAACTTTTCTTCTACAAGCTTCTATTCGAGTCATGTTCACCATTATGTCGACGAAAGATGAATTCGGAGCAGCGCAAACGACAAACAATTTAAAGACACATTAAACAAAAGAAAGTTGACCTAATTCCTCGAACAAAGTTGCCGAGCTCTTTTAGCCATTTCCCTCTAAACCTGAAAGAAGACTATAAGCTGATGTCCAGATTACTTGAATCCAGTCAGCTGCTTAGCTGCATACTTTATATTTTTATGTTCAAAAGCATGGCAATGTGCCAGCTAAGTTCGAAAACAAATGCGAAGTCTATATTTTTTCGTATTCAGTGCAATTATACCGGCTACGGGTGACTTAATCTTGGCTAAAATATATTTTGCAGATTAGTGTATTTACTAGCAAATGATATTAAATGGGTCTTTAAAAGCGAAAATTATTTGTGTCAAAGGCAAACGAGAAAAATAGTGTCCAAATGGCCCATTCATATTCATTTGTAGTACTTAGTAAGGGAAAATAATGAAGTACCCACCTCAACATACGTTGTTGCCTTTCAGTATTTACAGATTTTTTTTCTAAGTTATTTAATATGTATAGTTAGTTGGTTAGGCAAAATGAAGACTATTTTTAACGTTTAATGAAAAACTAACAATATCACCAAGCTTTAATAAACAAGTAATTTTAATGGTTTAAGTAATATGAAGAAACTGATCAGAAAAAAGTGTTGTTGTTTGACGTGGGGTCCGATCGCTCATAGTTTGTCAACCAAATCTCCGAACGACTGGTTGACACTTCCCGTAACCTAAGATCTGGCTTTTACCTTGGCCAGAGGCTATGTATTGCCATACAACGAGGCAATGCCTACAGTCTCTTGAGTGCATTACCAGTCGACAGCGATGCGGAGGAATTTTTCGATGCCATATTTTAGTTTGTTAATAGTTTTAATAAAGAAAGGAAATACGTTTATTTGCTGAAAACATGACGCAAAGAAAGAACAGAAAACAAAATAGAACAAGTTGTGGGAAAATATGAGCCACATCCACCCAAAATAGCCATCGCTCAGTATAATGCTGCGACCCTATGCGAGACACATAATTAGGTTTTGTCATTATCATTATATTTTTTATTTTAATAGTTTGTTAGTTAATTTAATATAAGAAGTTTATCTAGCGTATATATTGTATCCTCTTTAATAAATAAATTTCATACAACATAACATTATGAAATTGTTTCCATCTCACGAAACTGCTTCAGTTTCAAAACCTCCTTGATACATTTCATTGACTTTATCTGATTTGTTTGACCTTTTCCAATCCAAAGAAGACGTTCTCATACACTATTCCAATACAACAGACTACAGTTACTGTTAGGGTCTACCCATAAAATGGCACTTCACTATTTTATAGCCCACATTCTAAAGCAACTTGATTCGTCACCTGTCTCTATCAACCTTAACAGTGCCTGAATACACTTACTAACGAGAACATTGACACAGATAATATGTAGGACGATAAGAGAGACCTAAGTGAATTAACCTACAATAGTTCACATTGCAACAAAAACACTTCAGAATTACTTTATAGCAACAATAGAATACACACAACACAAATTACAACTTATTTCGCAAAGTATAAAGTTGAAAATGGAATGGTAATGCGATTGAATTTATGCATCAAAGGAAATCGATGTCACGGAAGCACCGTGTCAAGATGTATCAGCGATCATGAACAACTTATTGCACTGTGTGGAACTGTGTCAGTAGTTGGAAAACGAATTCTGAGATACGATTTAGTGGGAGGAAAAACTTTTAGATAAAATTGCGTAGCTTCATGATGGCGTTAGACTGGATTACCAAATTACTAACCTAATAGGTAACTAATTATTACAGTCTTTGACTTTTTGAAGTTATACCTACCATTTTAGAAACTAAGAGTAATATTGATCTCGCTGTTTTTATTTTACTACATATTTTTTCATTGCGTAAGTCAAAACCACAAGGTAAATTTATAAAATTATCAAGCAAAACTGCGCAGTCGTGGTGGGTACAGACATCTAAACACGATAAAACCAAAAAACGGCGAAGTGCGTGCCGGACCACGCAAAATGAAGGGTTCCGTAGTTGGAATGAATTTATCCCAGCAACAAACGTAACATTGTATTTGAAAAACATGTTCTTCCATACGTTCCAACTGCAAATGTAAGTTTGTACGCACAATATTGAGAGCCTAACCTTGTTATTTTAAGACCATAGACTTCTTCCTGTAATCTATGAGTAAAGAACTATTCTCTGTATTTTTTTCAACATTTTGGGCTCAGTAGTTTCGGAGGTAAGGGCGAGGGAATGGTATTTTTTTTTTCAGTTTTCTTAAATACCTTTAATAGTATTTATTTTTAAATTATAAAAAAAAATTGAGATCTTCACAAAACGCCTTGTCATTTTATATATCACACAGTACAGTTTACAAAACTTGTTATTTTGTTTTTTTTTTCAGTTTTACGTCCCAATAGTGATATTCAAAATTCATTTATGTTCGTTACTCGTCCGTATTTGGGTCACAGAAATTGATATGTGTACCAAATTTTATCTTAACCGGTCTATTAGATTCCGAGCAAATTGGCTGTGACAGACGGACAGACAGACACACGAGTGAGGATTGCGTTTTTTACTTTGAGTTACGAAACCCTAAGAAGAAATTAATTTGATTAGTTTTAATTTTGGGGTCATCGACCAAATGCACTCAGTTTAGTCACTTAAAATATCAGTTCAAAAACAAAAAGATTATTTGTGTAAACTTCACAATCGTGATGGATGTCGACATTTAGGTAAACATATCCTCAACTCATACTACAAGTAACAATTAACAACCAACAGAGGTCACTGTCTCCAAAAAAATCATAAGATCTTTTTTTTATTGCTGTTATAACAGCTGCACTGGTCGATCGATCAGGTTAGATACGCTTGCCACGGTTGGTCCATAGATGGGTGACCATCTTTACATACCAAGACCCCTCCGGGCCTCGGAAAGCATGTTAGGCCGTTGGTCTCGGCTGTCATTCGTGGATCTTTGACAGTCGACCCGTACAGAAGCCCGAAAGTCTGACAATCAGTCTTACCAAGGGGTATCGTATTAGCCAGTTACTGGGTTGTTCAGATAGGCAGTCGCTCCATGTGAAATACTGTAATCCAGCTGCATCCGGTTAGACTGGAAGCCATCCAAAGGCTAAGGGCTAAGGGTAATTAAGATTGATTATTTTATCGTGTTTAGATGTCACCTATCACGTCTACCGAGTTTCGCTAGGTAATTTAAATTGACCCTGTATAATCAAAATGTCTCCTTAAAAGTGATAACTCAACCAATTTAACAATTAGTTATAAAATATCGCAATCAGTATGTGTTTTTTGTCTTTATTTAAGGTAAATCCGCAGTAGTATAATCTTTTCCATAAGATTTTTGAAGTGAAAACTTCTTGAGGCACTTTGGGCATTTTTGAGATGGGAAAAACGATTAAACTCGCGACACTGTTACCATTACCGTTACCGACACCTCATTAAAAGTGTTTCCTACACAATAAAATTGTTCAAGTTTTCACTTCTGTCGCCACTCCCGGACTGCCAATCTATTTTAAGGATCCGTACCTCAAAAGGAAAAAACGGAACCCTTATAGGACTACTCTGGCTGTCCGTCAGTCTGTCTATCTGTCTGTCCGTCTGTCACAGACAATTTGCTCCGAATCTAAGGGACCGATTAAGTTGAAATTTGGAACACAGATGTATTTCTATTACCCAAACACGAACGTGTAACGTAAATAAATGAATTTTGAAAATAGGGGTCACTTTTGGGGGCAAACATGAAAATTAAAAAAATGTTTTGCTAACAGTATCGTGTGACATATCAAATGAAACGGCTTGTTGCGAAGATCTTAAACATATTTTTTATATAATTTTAAAATCAAAACTTTTAAAGATATTTAAGAAATTCGATTAAAATTGACCATTCCCCCTTATCTCCGAAACTACTGGAACTAAAATTAAAAAAAAAAACATAGTATGGCTCTTTATTCACAGATTACAGGAAAACCTATAAGAAGTCTATGGTCTTAAAATAATATGGTAAATCTCTCAATATTGTGCGTATAAACTTACATTCGCAGTTGCAATGTATTTAAACTACAATGTTAAGTTTGTATTTGGGATAAATTCATCCTAACTACAGAACCCTTCATTGTGCGTAGTCCGACACGTACTTGGCCGGTTTTTCTTATGGAACAAATCTAACTTAGAGAGATATATAAATTGATGATTCTAATGATTATAATTCTGTGAATACTTATCCTACACTATTAAACGAGCAATATTTGTATATATATTTGTTTATTTGTATAGATTTGTACTCACGTTCTCGAAATCGGCTTTAGCGATTTCGATGAAAGTTGAAATATAGGGGTTTACGGGGGCGAAAAAATGGATCTAGCTAGGTCTCATATCTGGGAAAATTAGTTTTTTCTGTATTTTCACCCGAGGAGAGCTCGGTCGCCCAAAGTTTGGAACAAGATAATGAATAATGACATGACATTATTGACAGTAGAATAATAATCATGGCAGCATGGAATTAGTAAGTACCTACAGCGATGGCCGTTTTGCGTGCATGTGGCGCATATTTTCCCTCAACATGCTCTTTTTTGTTTTATATTCTTTCTTTGCGTCATGTTTACCGCAAATAAATGTATTTTCTTTCTTTTCTTTTTCATAGCTCATGCTTAGCAGTAGTGCTTGCGGCCACTAGACTAACGAGACAGAATGAGCCTTCATTTATTGTAGGTACAATATTAAGTACTGTTATTCCTTTGTACTATGACCGCCCCGCACGGCCATTTTTCTGTCGTGACTCTGTACGGATATTGAAGAGACCTTTTTGTCTCCTCTTTGTCTTATCATAAAAGTATTGAGACAAGAAAGTTTGTTGATTGATGCGTCTGCATATACGGAGCAGATTATTTACGGTTTGCTTGTTTAAGATAAATTAGGTAGGTACTGTTATTATTTCGAAGACAAAATCTTTGTTAGAGATTTGCCCAAAAGTGTACTGTGACAAAACTCATGTCACGAATTGACACAAATCTTAAAAAGTAAACAAAATGTGTGATGAAGCCACTATATTGTGATTTAGCGCCGTCTCCCGCTATTTTACTTTTTACTTTTAATAATATGTAGGTAAGATATTTCCCAGAAATCTAATCTAAAGCAAGCTAATGCTTGATTTTTCATAATTTATAGCATGATAATTGATTTTTAACGAGGTTTAAGATATCTTTATGTCCCATAAGAATTATAATTCACTCTTATTCTTCTCTTCTTTTTTTCTTCTGCGTATCGATCTATCTATGGCATAAATATTTGGTTTAAATATTATTGGCCCAAAATTCAGCTGCGCGAACTCCGCTCACAGACGTAGTCATATGATCATTAAGTGCACAGGTGACAGGACATGCATTCACTTCATAAATGTAATCTAACTAGCCTGTATTGTCACACTGCAGAGCAAAGACCTCCCCTCTCCCTTTTCCACACAATTCTGTCTATTGCTAGTGTCTGCCAGTCCTTTCGGTAGGAGTCAAGCTCGTCCTGCCATCACACAAATCGCATCATCGATCACTTCATAATCATAGGCCTCCTCTATGTGAGAGGGAATGGGCCGTAATCCACCACGCGGACCCGGCTTATTGGTGATTCGCACGAATTTACTCGTCCGGAAATATCGATTCACGTACAAATGCATTAACTTCGTGAGAATCGCCTCAAGATTTTTTAACTTTTTTTTCAGTGTTTATTCGCCCGTTTTGGGCGATTAAATTCGAGCAGTTTACCAATAATCTGCGGGCCCAATGCGCAATATTAAATTTAAAAATTGACTGACCCACAGTTATAGTGTTGACAAAAATTTCACTTTAAAATAAATATTCTAAAAGTGTAGGGGTAAATGCCAAAGCGTACCGTCACTCTCATCCATTCTCAACAATTAATGTTTCTGTTGTGAGTATAAATTCTACTAAAAGTATAATTCTATATAATAATGTTATTGTTTCTAGTATTATAAGTTTGTCTTAATTAATTAAACTAACATTAATACTACCAAATTATGGGTAATGTGCCTGAATCAAAGATAAATAAATAATGTGCTATGTGTTTGTGTTGCTATAGCAAAGTAATCTATTTTCTCAAGGCTCTCTAGGTGAATAATTTATAGTTCCATCCCTTTTAGGGGACATCCTCATTTCACACCTTATCATCAGAACCGATCTGTAGGGTAACAAATCGGAAAATTTGTGGGTTAGTTGGGGCTCCATTACGAACACGAACACCGAAAATATCTAGTATCGATGGTGCTATCAAATAAACGGACAAAAGGAAAACGCCAACGTAACGGCTTAAGGAATATTGGGTATGAAAACATCTAATAGCTTTAACTATCTGATACCTTTACACGAGCAATTCTTGTATATATGTCTTGTTCTTGTATGTATATAATATAAATCTCGGAAACGGCTCCAACGATTTTCATGAAATTTAGTATGCAGGGGGTTTCGAGGGGGATCTAGGTTTCATGTTTAAAAAATGTCGTTTTAAAAAAAACCGAGCCAGGCTCAGTCCTTCAGATATTTTTTTTTAACACTGGTAACGGCCGTGACTTACGAGTTGTAGGTCATTTGTTCGAACCCAGAGACGCGACTCACTTTGTGTAAATAATTTCATAATTTCACCCGACGCATTGCTGCCTGTAAGTCAATTGTACTATGCCTAACCTTTGCTCAAGTGCAAGCAAAAAGTTGACAAAGTTTTATCGCAAGGGCATAAAATACGAACAAACAAACATTGATTTTTATATATTAAAACAAGAAGAAGACGAAGAAGATAAGTAGTCAACTGAAGCTCGAAAAAGTATTGAACTTATCCAACACGTGGATGCAATCGTGGTTAGGGTGGGTCGGATGCAGTAGGCTACGGTACTTTGTACGCAGCACTGTTTCTTTGCAGTAAAAACCGGCCAATTGCATGTCGGACCATGCACGATGAAGAGTTCCGTAATTGGGATGAATTTATCCCAAATACAAACTTAAAACTGTAATTGAATAACATGTTCCCCCATACATTCCAACCGCAAATGTAAGTTTGTACGCACAATATTGAGAGATTTACGATGTTATTTTAAATAAAAAAAATAAAAAATGTATTTATTATAAAAATACATACTCGAAATCCTCGCAACAAGTCCTTTCATTTGATGTGTCACACGTAACACATAGCAAAACTTTTTTTTATTATATTTTCTTTTTTTGCCCTCGAAAGTGAACCCCAAGTTAAAAAATCATTTATTTACGTTACACGTCCGTGTTTAGGTCACAGAAATACATATGTGTACCAAATATCAACTTAATCAGTGCCTTAGATTCGGAGCAAATTGGCTGTGACAGACAGACAGACAGACACGCGAGTGATCCTATAAGGGTTCCGTTTTTCCTTTTGAGGTACGGAACCCTAAAAAAGTGTTTGTCGATAAGCTTCCACGGTAATCCATACAACACTGACGACCGTGCCTACATACAGCAGCATACACCATAGTTTTTCACGGTAAGAAAAACGTGTGTGTACAAAGGGCCTCGCTGTTACACGTTTAAACGTCGAAACCATCCAAAATATCTACGTCATTGTAAACCGGATCATCCACTACTTACAACCCTTAACACCTTTTGACGCATTATGACAAAACCGGCCAAGTGCGTGTTGGACTACGCACAATGATGGCTTCCGTAGTTAGGATGAATTTATCCCAAATACAAACTTAACATTGTAGTTGAAATACATGTTCTCTAATACATTCCAACTGCAATTGTAAGTTTGTACGCACAATGTTGAGAAATTTACCATTTTATTTTAAAACCACATACTTCTTATACCTGTAACCTATGAGTAAAGAGCCATATTAAATGTTTTTTTTTTTTTTTTTTTCAAAGTTTTAGTTCCATTAGTATATTCCCCCCTTATCTCCCATGAGGGGGCAATGGTCAATTTTAATCGAATTTCTTAAATATCTTTGAAAGTTTTGATTTCAAAATTATATAAAAAATATGTTTAAGATCCTCGTAACAAGCCATTTCATTTATATGTCACACGGTACTGTTAGCAAAACTTTTTTAAATTTTCATGTTTGTCCCCAAAAGTGACCCCTATATTCAAAATTAAATTACACGTTCATGTTTGGGTCACAGAAATATAAGTATATGTGTACCAAATTTCAACTTAATCGGTCCATTATATTCGGAGCACATTGGCTGTGACAGAAGGTCAGACAGACAGACTGACAGACAAACAGACAGACAGACACATGAGTGATCCTATAAGGGTTCCGTTTTTTCCTTTTGAGCTATGAAACCCTAAAAAATGTGATACAATCTAGAAAACTCTATTATATTCGATCAAGGATAGCGAAAGGTAATTTAGGTCAAATGGTGTGTTGTAACTAGAACTTATCGCTGGCTAGACGGAAGCCGTGCAAGGGTAGGACAGGTGACCTGACGCAGCTACATGAGTGAATGACATCGCGTGTTATTGCCTTAAGTTCTATCGGTATGTTTTATTTAATAGTGTGAAATGTATAGACAATACCTTGTGAATCGGCGTGTTTAATATTTTTTTATTGAATACAGTCTATGGTACATTATAAACAGTAGTTTCAAATTCCTAACTTGTTTAGTTATTGCGATAGAGTTAGTGTAAAAATGGTTTATAACTGACACCTTTTACGGCTATTTCTTCAGTTTTGAAGATAAAAATAAATAAAAATTGTACTCTACTCGATGAGTTCTAGACAAAAAAAAAACTTACCTTAACTTTTTTTTTTCAAAGTCTAGTGTTTATGTATATAGTTGGGTATGGAGGGTACGCTCTTAAATTTTTTTACATTATTTTTTTATTTTATTTGTTGTTATAGTATAGTGGCAATAGAAATACACAACCTTTGTAAATTTCCACCGTCTATCTATTACGGTTCATGAAATACAGCCCGCTGACAGACAAACGGACGGACAGCGGAGACGTAGTAATAGGGTTCCGTTTGGCACCCTTCCGGTACAGAACCCCAAAACTAATTAAAATGATAATATACATAGTTTATACATAAAAAATATAAAAGAGAAAATAAAAAAAACGTAAAGTTGAGGATTTTTTATACCTACATGCCAAAGAAAAATAATCTTAAAAGATATTTCTGTCCGTAAAAAAGTAATGCGACATGGCGACACACTTAAATATAATAAAATCAGCTTTCCACTCCCCGAATATGTGGAGACTCACAGATTAACTTTATTTTATCCTTCTAAAATCTTTACATTCTGAAAATTGAATACAACGTACTCTACATAAGGATATATCCGTAGGGAAATAAGCTGCTTCATGCAATATCTGAGAAGAGATTGTGAACAAAGCATAATAATATAAGAATTTATTATTTTACACATACATAAGGTCTTCATTCTAACCGTAGGCAAAGTAATATCAGAAGATGTATAGAAAACGGTTTCGT
This sequence comes from Omphaloscelis lunosa, assembly GCA_916610215.1. Classification (NCBI taxonomy): domain Eukaryota; kingdom Metazoa; phylum Arthropoda; class Insecta; order Lepidoptera; family Noctuidae; genus Omphaloscelis; species Omphaloscelis lunosa. The sequence goes on from OU744252.1 coordinate 3,308,384, forward strand.
TGCTACTCAAAGATACAAGGTTAGATACTTAAAGAAGTAGTTTAACTTAAAGTTTACCCAAATAGATTTAACAACAGACTTCATCATGCTATTCAAGATATCTTTTAGCTGGGCAAATAACGATGTTCATTTATAATCATTTCCAGCCAATTTATCTTAAACTCAAACTCAAAGCATTTATTTCAATTAAACCATTTACAGGCACTTTTGAATTATCAAGGGGTCAGTCAGTCAGACGTGAAGCTAGTTGCCCAGTCCAAAGCGTAGTAGGTTCCTATATAGAAGAACGGGCAAAAAACTCCACGGACACTCTTTTGAATTATAGTATTGTTATATAAAAATATTGGTTAAATCATTCATGCTGAAATTATACATGTGAGAACAATATATGTATAGAAAGACCTGCACGTTAAAAGCGTCCGTAATAAAAAGATAAATACAATTAAAAAATTTAAATAAGCGATGGCAGCTAAGAGATGACCAGTCCCTACTGACGGATCCCGTTCACGAACATGACGCATGGATCAGCACCATTTAGCTCAACCATTTTGAAGGGAACTTAACGATTCAACACACACGCCACCATCAGTGAGACATTTGAGTGACACACTCTCATTCAAGTCAATGAAAGACGTGCCCAGGAAATGGTAGCTTTATAGAAGGTACATGGCCACAGTGCTCACACATGTGTTATGCAATTATACAATACTCTAATTTTATAAAGTATTTATTTATTTATTTAACCATTTATGCACACACATATAAACAGACAAGAAGAAAGGAACAGAAAAATACGTACAAAGGCAATGCTTATTTCTAAAGAAATCTCTTCCAGCATACCTGCGACAGGAAATTATAAAAAATGAGATGTAGACAACAAAAACATAAACCAAAGAAGAAAAAAAAATACAATTTACACTAGACTACACACACACACACACAATTTACACTAGATTTACATTAAAACTTGATTTTGGATAATAGTCTAGTCTTTATGGTTAAGGTATTTTGTGTATAGGACTTTGGTTATGGTTCTTCACTTTGATACTTTTATTAGAGCATTACAGCATCCTAATTACGTAACATACGATCAATCATTTTGAAGGATATTGCTAATCCATTGCTTCTTATGTTCGAATAATTTGTCTGTTCAACAACGTAAATAACGCAATGAATGTTGCTGAACTGAAAAAATGAAACAGATTGTGATTGATTGTGTGTTACGCAATTAGGGTGCCGATTGGCGAAAACTGAAATGTAACACTTTGAAACAAATTCCACTAGTTGATGACTTACATTTTGTGATTGTCTGCCATTTGCTCCTATTTAATAACAAAATATTATATTTATTTTAAAATCGGCACATGGTTCGGGCTTCTCAAAAACACATTAAATCTATATTTTATGGTCCGACAGTTTGACACGTTACCCTAATTAATAACAAAATATCCTTTTACTTTAAAATTGGAAAAAAGTATTGAACCTCTTAGAAACCTATTCATTTATATTTTATGGATAACAAACAAGCCTGCTAATTCTAAGAACTGAGACCAAGGCAGGGGTACACAACACGCGGTTCTCAAACTACGTGCGAGCAAGCGTAGACTTGCATAAATATAATAAAAAGGAAGGAATATGGATCAACTAATAAATATAAATCTAGAGTCATACTTGATATTTAAAACAATAACTTAAGAGCCAGATTCAAACTTTCAAAAGGCATGATAAATTGATAAGCCATTGATGCTCCTATCTAATATCCGATAACTGTAGTTATATTATTAGATTAATATTTTATTATTCTAGCGGCTAGCTAGAATCATAGCTACTCTAATCGATTTCGTGCTAAGACATAATCGAATGTTTTATAATAAAATATATATAAATTGTAACTCTTGGCTATACCTTCTCAAAGGTTGGCAATCCTTGGATTCGAAGCAACGGACATTATTGCAGCCACATCTGCTAGTTATAAGTGTCCTTGAGACCCAATCTATTCAGGCAATTCAAACGAACCTTTGAAAACAATCGAGATTTTGTACAAAAACAACCATTAAACTATTCTGCGAAACTGTGGGAAAAGGGGCTGAGATGAACGTGGTGATTTTAGGAATTTTGAAGGATTGAAGGGGAATCGGGTTTCGACCACGATAGGGTGCGGATCTCCGAATCTAGGCTAGTTAAATTAGTAGAATTGGTGAATACCAAGAGGCCATGTCCGAGTGGGCTGTCGCGAGATAACGAGTATTAGTTATTAAGTTAAATATAGTTGGGTTAAGGTCCAGATTAGACTTATTTAGTACTTAATGTAATATGTGTGAGTGTGTGTTTGTTGGTGCGACTGGTGGTGAGAGAGCGGGAGCTGAATCTGAGGCAAAACTGGTAATGTGTGCAGTACTTTGTAAGTGAGTTGTAATCTAATTCTCTCATCATTACAATTATCCTTGAAAGTTGATTGTATTGTTATTATAGGTAACAGTTACGTGATATCGCTGACCAGCAGTTAATGATACTTTATTCCAGAATGGCTGAATAACTCTTATTTAGTATCGTATTTCATAATTAATGTTACATTCCCGTGTAATACGTGTCCATATCCTAATCCGTACCTTGGCAGATTATTGTCACTTGCATTTGGCTATAGGGAAATGGTGAAGGCCTTCCACCATACTTGACTCTGAGCACTAATGCTCCTGACCTATGACGACTATTGACCTTGAGCTGACGCACTACAATTGGAAGGCAGAACCATAAATACTCACAGCTCATTTAAAGCTGAACTAGGCTATAAAGCCAATGCGTAATTGCATTATAAAACAACCAAACGTTAGTGATGATTTCTGTATCCAAAAAGGTCTCGCCACAGAATACTTTGCGTGAGGCTTGTTGACGCACATTTCCAGGGAGCGGGGGTAGGCTTCACCAAGTACCCCAAACTGAATTGGTAGTCGTTCTAAGAACGCTAGGGACCGTGTCTCATTAAAACCCCACCCCGCCGTTTGTAGGCATATTACTGAATCGACACTATTTATTGAGACACGCTATTGGGACGCAAAGCCGCTAACAGCCGCACCGCATCCTCTAAATGGGCAGATTAAGGGAGTGAGAAGTGACGAACCACCACTTCGGCGTTCACCAGGTACGATCGTAATGTATTCTGCTAGAGACTGAGTCTACGGTGCGCTTGTGCTAGTTTTGTATTATTTTAATAAAAAGGGGCTAGGCCGCCGTAAGGGTGTCTTTCACATAAGTACGCGATTAAAATCACTCAATACTTGCCTTCCTCAATAACAGTGACTTCGCAGTACTCTGTCATAGGATTGAGTAAGACATTTATTTAATGCTTAGGGAACGTGTTCCGTTAAATCGTATCGTCCCTCAGAGGTTCTATGCGTTAGGTCTAGCAGAACACGTACAATGAGACAAAACGTTGTAAAACGGTTCCCGGTCTCACTACAGTGGGTACATCGTAAACAGACAAATTAACGTAGTTATAAATAGTGATTTGAAGCGCAAGCGTAACTATCCCTTTTCCCCTTCATCTTACCAAGACTGAATTTCAGATATTGGTGCTCAACTGCAAGACGAGGAGACGTTGGCGTTCCAATATTTATAATACTAAAACATAATATTATATTATATACTTTTGCATACCCTCTTATCTTCTTAGCTTCATATTATAATACTTATGTTTACTAACTGTAAATCCCTAATACTAGTCTTGCCTTGTATCCATTCCCTCCCTAAACTTAATTCAATCGGAACAAGGCAGTTTAGATTATCGGAATCCATTCTATCTTATATCGGTGGGAGGGTGACCAGTCTGGGACGAGCCCTACAGAACAGTGCGGAAAAGAGGGGCGCTGTTCTTCCCCGTAAGGGGAACCGACCTAACCACTAATATTAGCATAATTAGGAAAAACGAAAATTTTATCAGCCTAGGGTAATTCAGGTACAGTCACAATTTCATGTTGCATTGCATAAATTAGGACGGGTAATTTGTGTTACATGTCATGTTACGTTCCACCAATGTACAAGGTCAAATTAAACTAGCTAGCAAAATTCCGCAGACGTTCTCAGTATCGATATGAAAAAAGGGGGGTCAACGACCGCTGGTAGTGTAGTTACTTGAAATATCTGTTTAAAATAGTTTTTTTTTGTGCTGACTTTCCAGACGTGATGGCTGTTGATATCAAAACATGATAAAAACAAAACAAAAACAGATTTTCTCAACTCATACTTCAAGTAACTACACTAACGGCGATCGTTGACCCCAAAAAAAGAACTGCAAGTCACCATCATCATCTGCCTACCCTTTTCCTAACTACATATGTCGGGTTGGCTTCCAGTCAAACCGGACGCAGCTGAAACCATTATTTTATATGGAGCGAATCCCTAAAAAAAAACTGCAAATATCTTCTTTTTTTTGTTTATCGTGTTTAGATACTCGGTCCCCAACACGTCAGCGAAGTTTCGCTAGCTAATTTGAATTGACCCTGTATAACCGGCATTCCGCATCAATCCGCGGGTTGAACTTCTTGCTTTAGAATTATCAACGATTGCTCTACTTATTTAACGTTCATGAAAACTATTTTAACAGTTCTTGAGGATCTCTGTTTATTGATCAGTAGGCTAAAAGTCTCGGCCAAACCCACACAAAAACCCAAGAGTTAGAAAAGGCTGGTGGTGGTATAAGGAATTAAGGACCTAGGAATAGCTGAGAGTTCTGAATACCCCAGCTTAATTCTACTTTTAAAATGTTACATACAACTGTTACCATGACCTGCGAATTTAGTAAAAATCAATAGTTTTGTCCGTCATGCGAAGGTCATGCGAACTGATTTAGGGAAGTGGGGTAAAACGTTTCGTAGACAGAAAGTCTGTTTTGTTCGACTCATTTCATACTAAGGCATGTGATTTTTGTGTGGTGTTTTGTTGTAGCTAACTACCGATCTAGAAATTAAGCCAGCCTATCAAATAATTCAGACAATCTTGTGTTAGGTATTAAATAAATTCATTCAGCATAATAATATTTTTTGCAAAATTTTTTGTTGCCCGCGACTTCGTCTGCGATCCGATAATATTATCCCTAAGGTCATGGTCTATCTGTGTGCCAAATTTAATCCAAAGAAACTCACTTTCTTCAGAAAAAATAATTTTATTTTCAAATAATACCAAAAAACGGCAAGCTGCGTGTCGGACCACGCACAATGAAGGGTTCCTTATTTGGGATGAAGTAAATCCAAAAACAAACTTAAATTTATAGTTGAAAAACATGTTGTCCCCTATGGAATGTATGGGAGAATATGTTTTTGCAACCGCAAATCTAAGTTGTTCGATTATTACTCGTTAACTGTGATAGTTTTTCTTTTAATTTCGTTATATACACACTACTGCTGTGAATTTTTTCACATATCCAAAACCAAGCATTTAGCTTGCAGGATGGGGGCGCTTGACTGTAACAAAAATTAGCACTTTAAAGCTTATTATTTTGAAAACGGATCCCTGAATCCAAAACTGGTTTATTTAAACTCTCTTTGACTGACCGACCCCTTGACAATTCAAAAGTGCCTGTAACTAGTTTATTTGAAATAAATGCTTTGAATTTGAGTTTGACTCACAATATTTTTGAACGACCTGTCTAACGACACCGCATACTATGAGATAGATGCGAAAAAATAACATCCCCACTTTACGTGTATGGGAGATACATAAAAAAAACTACGTCACGAACGAAGTTCTTTCTCACGTATGATTTAAAACAAAAACAAAATATTGGCAGCTGATTTACATTTTGACCTCATTATCAGCTTAAGCATCCTCGAAAATTATGAAAACGACACCCATGGCGATAAATTTGAAAATTTTCGCAGCCGCCATCTTGGATTTACATTTTGACCTCACTATCGGCTTTAACACCCTCGAAAACCATGAAAACGATACTCATGATGACAAATTTGAACATTTTCAGAGCCGCCATCTTGGATTTACATTTTGACCAAATTTACGCTTTCTCTCTCTTTCTCTCGCGTGCAGTGTAGTCGGGCCGATATGTACAATTTTATTCCATGACACTGTAATCACTTTACTCTTTTCTTTTGTTTTTTTTTTTCTGCTGGCATTCTCTCTTTCTCTTTGATTTAGAAGAAGACAGTTTCAAGTATTAACACTTTTTAGCGTGACGATTTCTGAAACTTATCAAGCCGCGTTAAAGAACTTTGTTCCAAAAAAAAAACATGATTTTATTTTAACACTTTGTCGGCGTAATTAATACGTACATAATACCCATGCCAAATTACTGTTTTCTAGTACTAAGATTCTCTGAGCTAAGCCGCGGACCGACAGACGGACATGGCGAAACTATGAGGGTTCCTTGTTTTCTACGGAACCCTAAAAATCAACTAAAATTATTTTAAACAAAAAAGGTTGTATACCTAAAGGTGCTCCCTAACCGGGAGCATTCGCCTGTAATGTAACGTTACAGAGTTGAGCGAACCGAACATTACAGTGCGTAACCTGTAATGATACAATTCGAAAATTAAATCATTGGGGGAGGAGAACCGAGCATTACAGTGCGCAATGTCCGTAATATTTTGATACAACTTGTAACATCAAAGCATCAATATTGTGGATCAACTAAACTAAATTCTCAAAATCGAATCTGTAACGTTACATTACAGGCGAATGCTCCCGGTGAGGACGCACCATAATGCAAAAACGTTTTGTGTTTCAAACTTTTCCTTTTGACACATTTTCGTAAGAATACTGGTACAAAACAAAACAGCAAAGAGTATAGTAACTATAAAAACAGTTCGAAAAAATAAACTTCAAAATGGCTGTCGCAAGAGAAATTTTCTCGTGCACTTTATTTTTAATTGCTTATTTGTATTATTATTTAATTACAGGATACAGCCCAAAAATGAGCTATTTGGAGAAAGTCGACCGATACCTGGACTCCCTGAAAGTAGGGAAGAGTAAGTGATTTTTCGTTAGTTTTTCTTGGGGTTGTGAGTGTGTATCAATGAGATTAAACCTCATTGGCGTTTATTGCCGAGGCCCTCGTTTCATGAAAACATCATTTATTTCTTCTACACAGTCCGGATAAGTTAACAGAATCAGAAAATAGTCCCTTTGTATTTGTACAGTCAGCCCAAACAAAGATGTATACACGGACAAGGAATCATTTTATTCTCAACATCCTTTGTTCCACACCATTGTATCTACCGTATATATATAAAACATAGTTTACAATTTATTTTACCAAAACCATAATATACAACCTATGACCAAAACAAAGTGATAGTCCAGAACAAGTTAAACAGGACTGAAAATGTCAAACAACTTATATCGAATGACACGTCTTTAACTTCGTTTAATAGAAGAACATGAATTTAATTTTTGTCCTCTTCATTTCATGCATGACGTCATTGACGTTTCATTTATTTTTTATTTGAAATACAAATAGTTAAATCATGAATGTTCATAATGTTACTTAGGGTTTTTAAGGCGGTCACTCACCGGGTATTAGCGTGTAATAAAAATTCCCTGATTTGATTGTGAGCTTTGCATTACAATAATGCGCCAGCTCGACGCACTGACTAAAGGTACAAGTCCGTAGCCGACTGCAGGCCGCAGCAGCGGACATACTGGTTTCTATGTATTTCTATGAAATATATTCCGTAGCTAGTGACACAGTATTTCTTAGAAATACTACTGCTGGTGCCTGCAATCGGCTACGGCCTTGTACCTGGAGCATTCGCTTTTGTAACCACTCGAACTGTGAGTATCCGTACGTGTAACATCGATTCAGTTGTAATGCTCGGGTTTCCGCACTGACTGCTGCAATGTTACGAATTACGTCATTACAGGTACGCACTGTAATGCTTACTTGGATGCATTCACTGATGAAGTACTAGAATCTGAACTGTTACATTACATGCAAATGGAGTATTTGCATGTAATGTAACACGAGAAAATGGTGATTGATTACCTTAAGATGTGATCGTTGTCATGACAATAATAATATGTCAGTCTGACGCGGTAGAGTAAATGCCAATTTTTATGACATCGTATTTTCAACTAAATACTTATTTCTAACACCTCCTCTCGAGGTTGAACTTTGAATGGGGTTAAAAACTACCACTTACTTCAGATGGCTCTGATGTCCAGCGTCTTATAATTTGACAGCCAGCCATACATTTTTTTGTACACAAGCGACTTCTTTTACGGATAGTTAAATATTGAGCCCAGATGCGCAGCTGTTTACTACAAAAATACGGGGACCCTTGCATTTGCCATAGATGTTATATTTCGTCGAGACAATGTGCTGCTATCCTTTAAGCCTTTTATGGAAGAAAATGGTTTATACGTGATGCTCCCAGGAGAACTAAGTCTATTTTCATTACATACAGGCACTTGTGATGTGATATTATGTGAATTATGGTAAAATATGTGTTTGTATATTATCATATTAGATTAGTGCTAGAAGTGCTATCTCTGAGGTTTTTCAGACAGGAAGATCATACCCGAGTTGGTTTTTAACTCCGATCCAGGTTATTTCTATCGTTCGCCTCCAGTCTTTAACAAAAAATGAATTTGACTTTAAATTCGTTTTTTGTTGAAAAAAAAAACGTACAAACACAAAATAACCTACAAAATATAAAACGTTCATAATTTATTGAATTTTCCACTAACGCTGCTTTTTTACCAGTGGTAGACTTCCCCTGTTCTTAGCTCGTCTTTTACTGGTCCGTGTATAAATCATTTTGGGGCTGACTGTACCGTATGTTCTCATTCATCTGATGAAATTAGCAAATTTGTTAACCATTAATCTCATATATCCCATTGAAATTATCCATTATTTTGTCTGTAGGTAGTCCTATAGGTAGGTAACTGAAGTGAAAACTTCTTAAGACGCGTTGGCCATTTTTTAGATGGGACTAAACCATTGATTTCGCGACACTGTGATGACACCAGCTTTTGACTATTAAAAAGACATTAACGCGTTGATTACCGCGGTGGCGATTTTTTTTTCAAGTTTTCACTTCTGTTATTCCTTTCACTCTCGCTGTCCGCGAAACTAATACAACCACTCCAATTTGGTTTACTGGAGTAGACACAACTGGGAAAGTGTTAATTTTACCTAATTACTCTTATACCCTCGAGAATATTTTTTATACCTATCCAGTGCAAAAGAGTTTGTCATACATTACACTAGTCATAGATACATACATACAATATTATAGTCATTTGGCCTTTTAACGCCAGTATTCCCTTGGAGGGTTACGCAGAGGTATACCTATAGTACACCCACATTTCGCCAGTTATGTTTAAGTTCCATGTAATAGGGGGCGAGCCTATTGCCATCAACCGGGCACAAATCCTGACTCCGGGCTGCTACTGAGACATTCGAAAAGGAAAAACCCAATAACACTTTGCCCGTTCTGGGAATCGAACCCAGGACCTCATGCTCAGCAGTAGCGCTTACGACCACTAGACTAACAAATCAGTCTTATTTTTCTTTAAACAAAATTCAATTCTACAATTCCAGGTGCCATGGTAGACTCCTGGTTCATGATGTCGAGTCCCACGCCGATTCTATCAGTGGTGGTAGCCTACCTAATTCTGATACGCATCGGCCCAAGAATTATGAAGAACCGGCAGCCACTGCAGATGAACAGGCTCATCGCTTATTATAACGCGTCACAAGTCTTCTTAGCGACTATGATTTGTTTTAAGGTAAGAAAAACAGTTTTTTAAATCGTCTACTGTTAAGAGAACTGTTCTATTTTGTGTTCTGAGTTAAAGGCCAGCGAATTGGATGACGTGACAATTCATCGGAATGATAGTAGGTAATGCCAGAGCAGAAAAAAGTATTTGTAGATTGGCATAAGTAATGAGAGGCCAATTTGGCTACCAATATAGTCCTCTCAATCGCAGATCTACATCTTCAGTGGGTGAATTAAGACCGTAGAGGAAGATTGTGAACGCCATCTATTGGCTGTTACTTAAGGTACCAATGAGTTTGTAAATATTCTGCCAAAGCTGGGCGCTATTTTGTGTATCCATTTCGATGTCACGAGCTCACGGCCTATCCGAATACCGCCAACAGCACCATAGCGTTTGTTGATGCCTTGTCAACTTTCGAGACAAAGTTGAAATGTTTCAAGTGCATGTAAGTTCATCACCCTTTAATCTGGAACACATATTGATGTGTTTAGCATTGGGTTAACAGCATAAATAGGTAAGTACAACCGCGGACAATGGTGGTTGACCACTTTTCACCCTGCCCTTAGTAATAAGGTTGAAAATTGATCCACCGCCAGTGTCCGCATCCACTTCGCTTCCCACACCATTTCTTTTTGAAGTGAAAACTTCTTAAGGCTCACTTTGCGCTCTTTCTGAATAGTGAATGAAACTGAACTGTCACCTGTGTTGGGCAAAATTTAATTTTTTTTTTAAATTTTAAAAACAATTTTTTAAATGCAATTATATTTAATTCAATTATATTTTAATTGTGAGATTCAATTGAAATCAATTGCAATTAAATCCATTGTGGTTTACCATTAATTGTAATTTAAAAAATAATTGTTAATTACAAATAACTTAATCTTTGTTTATTATAGAGTATGGCCGCCAAAAATTGTACAATAACAGTCGTGAATTGGTAACACGCGGTATCATACGTGAATGAAGGTAACACACGTGAATTTGTAAAGCCTGGGGTTCAATTACTAATTATTTTGATGCAATGGATATTTCGACAATTCGAAAACATTGTCAAATTGCGAAAATAAAGTGCTATGGTAGGTGTTATTTATATTTTGTTTAACAAGCGATTTTCAAGGTTTTTTTTTTTATTAAAAACAAAATGTTTTTCATGAGGAAGTTTTTTAATTATATGAAAAAATTAAATAAAATTTTTATTGCTAACTACTTATGGTAGGTACTAATCTAATATTATATTATTAATCAGTTCCAGAGAAGCCTACCTACTTTAAAAAATAAATTTAAAACACTTTAACACTTAAAAGTATTCAAAATTTGATAAAAATATTGAAATATAAAAAAGTCATTCAAATATACGTAGATCGTCTTCCCTGGTATCATAAAAATATATGTGTAAATGAATTTTGACACTAATAAATTAATCACGAAGTTTCTATAGTATACACTCAGCTTAATAACAGATCAGTAACACACGGTATCATTCGTGAATCAAAAACACTGTCAACAGCCAAAAAAAAAAATATTGATGTGAGTTTTGAAGTTAAAAGGCACCGTACAGCGTTATTTGGTAATCAAATAGTCTATCAACACGTACTATTTAAAATAATATAGTAAACTTGCGATCTTACCTTAATTATCAGCTCTTAAAATTATGAGAATTTCCCTAGACAAATTTACCGACTGACTCGATGTTCACTTCTATTCAAAAATAAATGGCGCCTTTTTTCCGGCGGTTGGCCAACTGTAGTGTGGTATTTGCCATGACCCAAAAATGGTTTTAAAGCACTTGGATTACCGTTAGTTTCACAGATAAATAGTAACATACGTGAAGTAACATACGGGAACGAAAAGTGAGACACATTTTCAAAATTGTTTTTTAATACTTTAAAACATTATCAGTATTACAAAAAAATAAAAATAATCATGAAACATATTGGAAAAGTTAGCCATTTCAAAATGTAAGTGGTTACTTATCAATTATGTACATATTTTTGACTTCAATGTGCAACATGTCATAGAGGGACACATGAGTTTTGTATGGAAGTGAAAAGAAGCCAATTAAAAAAAAAATATCCGAAAATTCCGGAAACCGAAATATACATCGAATAAAAATTATATATGATTTTATATAATTTTACTAACCCGATCCAGTTAAAACATACCATAAAAATTCAATATAAATATGTTTTTTTTTTTTTTACATAAATGAGAAGGACACAAACTTTTCTTCAAATGTACAATTTTTGGCGGCCAGACTCTATAACAATTAATCCTATTTGATGAATGTAAAAACTTGTAACCCAACGAGCACACGAGTAAAGAAATGGAACAGAAGAAGCTTCACAAGAGCGTTTGCTATTTATGCTATAAGTGCGGAAAGTAGGTAATTTTCAACGAGTGGCATTTTTATTCATAAGTGAGATGAGTTGGAAATCATCTTACGCACGGGTATCATACAACGTTTTACAATGCATTGTGCGAGGAAATAAAAAAAACGAGCGAACTTTACAGTAGTCGAATATGATGTATAATATCTGATATCTAGGCTGACGTATATAAATAATATTAACAATATTCTTCATTGTCGTCGTCGCCATGACATTGACTTTGACTTCAATTTCGACCATCGTCATCGTCAGCGTATTTACCGTCATCATCTAATTTGACATTTATAATATTAGTAGGATAGGATTAACTGTAATTGTAAACATGCATCAAATAATTAACAATTTGAAACACTTTAATTGTTAATATCAATTCAATCTGGCAATTTAATTGTTAATTGTTTTCACAATTAATTTTTGCGCAACACTGCCTGTCACGATCGGGTCGGTGACGCTGAGTTGGGTATACTCAGGTCTAGACGGTCGGTGACGCTTCCTCTTTTCGTGTGGTTAGTGACTAACCTTTTATTTTTGGGTGGGAAATTATCAAATAACTTCTCCTGCTCTGGGTGGAGCGGGAGGGCGTGTCAGACTTACTGACTAAAACCAACCTGTGTTCCTTCAGGTGCCTATATTGCCAGGGGCCACGGTAACCCTTTCGGACAATAACCACAGCCATAGTGACTAACCTGGTGTCAGAATTTTAAAGCCACCCATGGGCCTCTGACTTGGCTTCACATGCCGTCGAGAAATATTTCTCCGGCATGCCGGTTTCCTCACGATGTTTCGCCCCTGATTGCGGTTGAATTGGTTGTTGTGACGCTGATTTGGGTGTACTCAGCTCCAGTCGGTCGGTAACGCTAAATTGCGTATACTCGGCGCTGAATTAAAAGTAGTTATTTTTCCACTCTGCAATCGGCTTATTTTGTTTATGTTTTGATTGTTTGTTTTCGTTTGCTAGTGTCGCAACACGTTACACAATACGCAATGTAAATTTTCTTTGGTCTCTAGCCCTGACATCAAGCAATGGACAAAATTTGTCAAATTTTTATTACTTTTGAGTAATGAATACGAGGCTTTTGGCTAATTTGTAAATAAGTATTTTGTTTTTTTTTTTTTTTTGTAATGTGCGTTTGCTTTGTGCAGAATAAACAATATTATTCTTTCTATATTTGAATCACGTATTTAACTTACGATTGAACACCTTCTTTTTTATGGACCCCTACTATTTACCGACCTACGACTACCTTATAAAAGTATTGCACACAGAAATGCAGTCGTTCTATCAAAACAAACAATAACAGAAACAAAATGTGATTAAAATAATGAATGGAGTCATGAATTTACTAACATTGCGCCCCGCGCCGCTATCGTGGGACGTCAATCATGTGGAACACTATGGAAAATTAAACGTTCGGTATTACATAGAGTTGATACCCAGCCATTGACATTGACTAACTATATTGCATTTCATGTTGTTTTATTTTGATACATTATTAATTAATTGAACGTTTTATATGGGGTGGGCTGTACCTAAACACCAACTTTTACCATCTTTACGTATACATGATTCTGAACAACCTTGCGTTGAAATTTTTCCTCAGTTATTAAAAAAAAAAATCTGCTGTTCCATACATTTTGAGCGCGTTACCTACGCGCTCAAAATGTATGCATATTGCACTTTTCTATGAAATAGCAGATGTTTTTTAAATAACCGACGGAAAATTTCAACGCAGGGGTTTTAGAATCATGTACTGGTTACTCAATCCATGGTAACAGTTTTCGCGTAACAACTATAAGATTCATAAACTCCAACACCGTTAGACCGATCACCGTAAAACTTTACAAATACGAGTATTTATGTGTTTTGGTGTGTATTTTATATAAATTTATATGTGTGTGTTCACGGAGAAGCTTTTTATAGGTTATTTTCGACCTCCACCCGGGCGAAACTGCGGACAAAAGCTAGTTATTATATATATTTTACATAAATATTATTTTTAAATAATAAAACAACGTCAATATTATACGAATCGAATTAGCAAATCTTTATTTCCCAAGGCTTCCAAATTAAATTATTATTAAGTTTTTGTTTTTCTGTCCTGTTTCAGGTTTTCAAGTTGAATCTATTCAGAGATGGCATCATTTATGCAGGGTGCCGTTATCCGTCCAATACGCAAAATGCTATGGTAAGCCGTAATTTAATATTATTGTTACTGCAGGGTATAATATATAACACAGTTATTGATGAACGATCATGAAAATATGGGCCGAAGCGAAGCCGAAGCACACATACGTGACTCCACAATGCCTGGTTGCGGCCAAGGCTTGTATTATAATTTTCTCAAATAATCCGCGGAAATTCAAACTAAGTAACGTAATTATAAATTCCAGAATCAATGACTGATAAAGATAATTTTTCACGCGCCGATATGTTAATTTGTTACTTCATTACTTTAAACAGCTCTATTTGCAAGCAAAGTCGAAAGTTAAATAAAATATTTTATAAGTTACGTCCTTGGTTGCCATTTGTTGAAATAAAAAGTTCGTTCCATTTTTAAATAACACGACAGATATGAGTTTTCATATTAATTTATTCGGTCGCTAAATACGATAGATATGGATTTTCAAACAAACATTGCCGGACAGGCGCTCACATGTATTCCACAACAACAATACTCGTATTGTTTTTGTGGAATACATGTGAGCGCCGCAACCATACAACGATATGGGACAACCATAGAAACGGGTTTTAACCATCGACAAAATCCGTTTCTATTGTGGTCATGCTAAGCGTTTCACGTACAGTATTTTCGATTTATCCCGAAGAAGGTTATCAAAATAATACTCGAAATTCCAAGCATGTTTGAGAAAAAGTTTTTTTCATACACAGAACATGTAAGTGTAGTGACAAATGTACGTTACATTTGTCACTACACTTAAATGTCCGAAATCATCTTGAGCAAGCGTGGTGATGAATGCTCATGCCTTCTCCTTATGAGATGAGGCCTTAGTGCTGCAGTGAGGACAGTAATAGAAATATAGGATGGTATTTATCAAGGATCACGACGTGTTGACGTTTTTTGCTGTTAACTTTAGGCCGCGGAAATCTTATGTCTAATCTTATGATATTTTTATTACTTTATGACTAAATTTGTGCAATTCAAAGCCGAAAATTATTAAAACTGCACAGTTTGTGTAAATGTGAATTTTTTTACGATTAATTTCAGATGTCAAATAATGATGAATGGATTTCTTGTTTTCAGCTACTAGACTTGGGTTGGTGGTATTTCTTCGCGAAATTCACTGAACTTCTAGACACAGTATTCTTCGTTGTACGAAAGAAAGATAAACAGGTAAATTTTAATTTGTATTAAAAATAAATAATTTATTTAGTTCAGAAAAAAAACACGACAATATTAAAAAAAAAAAACTGGTAACAGATTACATAGGGGCCTTAGGTGCTAGATTTTTACAAATAATTTGGTGCCCACACTAGGATTCTCCTTGTGTTGTGGGGTCCAGTCTCATCCCACGTAAGGCAAGCATTTCCATTTATATAAGTGAAGTAGTTAATTTGAAAAAATAAAATAAGAAGGAAAGTGCATACGAATCTGCTTTAATGCACTGTATTAATATTTTGTGACTTATGATAACCTTTCTTGAACGGATCCTTAGTCTTGTTGCTACCATGCAGCTCAGAAAAATAGCGAATAATATTATGTATTGCCAGCTCGTAGCTAAGTAATAACAGCCGCACGGGTCAATCAATCGGGTTTGGTCCGTGGATGGATGACCATCTTTACGTACCAAGACTCCTTCGGAAAGCACGGTAAGCTATTGGTCCCGGCTTGTCATTCGTGGATCTTTGACAGTCGTTACGAGTGGTCAGAAGCCCGAAAGTCTGACAACTAGACTTGCCAAAGGCTTATTCTCTTATGCGAATTATCTAGTTGGATTGTGGAGGTCAGATAGGCAGTCGTTCCGAGTAAAATACTGGTATTCAGTTGCATCCGGTTAGATTGGAAGCCGATCCCCAACATAGTTGGGAAAAGGCTAGGCGCAATTAGAGTTTACCGAGCGAACAGCATAAATATTTAACTTCCCCGACATCAAACGTTAGGCAGTTGGTCGCCTGACACGACTCCCGTCTGGTCGGTGGATCCTCCCTTTTCTATAGACGATGAATGAACTTTACACCCTGTTCGTCATAACCTATAAAACGATGTAGGTAAGGCAGACTTAACAATCTCTGAACTGGAAAAAGAAGGAAATATTATAAGGCTTTATCAGCTCTTTACTAGTGAACACATATTTAAGAATTATTTTAGCCAATTATCATTACAATTACTTGTACACGAAAACGAAACAGGAGTCTCAGTGTAGTTAAAGAACTTTTTTTAATTTTATAATGTAGCATAGTTGGTGAAACTTCATTAACAATCTAACCTATTAGTTAATAATCAATTTTAATATAACTTAATCTGTTAAGTAACTATAAAATTTAAAAAATTTCCCAATAACGTCTTTCCTATTCAATTTTGGTTAAAACATGAGGCTACAAAAAACGTTATTATCCCACAACCTACTCTTCAACAAACATTTTTAACATGTACTGCTTCTCATTCCAGGTGACCTTCCTCCACGTATACCACCACGTTATCATGGCTCTCTATTCCTGGAGCTACCTGAAGTTCGCTGCAGGCGGAGAGGGCGCGGTCCTAGCACTCCTGAACTCTGTCGTCCATGTCGTCATGTACTCTTACTACCTACTGTCAGGGCTGGGCCCGAGGTTCCAAAAGTATTTGTGGTGGAAGAAGTATGTTACTAAGCTGCAATTGGTGAGTATAAAAACTTGCTTAATTAAGCTTCTCCAAATCATAGATCGTTGACGTGACGCTCAAATAGCACAAAGCTGGTGCCAGGCCAGGAAGCAGATTCCTTAAAGAACGGAATTAATTCCGTAAAAACTCGTAGGAGGAAGAAGGAAATCGCGACAAATGGAGAAAATGGCCTTTACGCAGGAGTGGGACAAAAAAAGCTAGCAACACCTAGTATAAACTTAAATAACTAAACTTGAGGTATAGGATCAAAAGTAAACTGGTTTAAAATGAATAAGTCTTGATTCTACAGACCTCCATAAAAATGAAGTCATCAAAACAAAGAAAAATGTTACTAGTACAAATAACCTATTCTCTATGGCCTCATAGCAATATCGTACAAGTCCTATTCGTTTAATTTCAATTTTGTTTTTCCATATAGATCCAGTTCATCCTGATGCTCACGTACTGCGCCTGGACGCACTTCTCTCCGCGCTGTCAGTACGCCTCCGGCTTCACCTACTTCATCTGCTCCAACATTACCATCTTCCTTTTTCTATTTCTTAACTTCTATACTAAGAGCTACAAAAAGAGAAACCTCGAAAAGAAAAATATTGAAAGGGAAATCAAGGAAGAATACGATAAAGCTCACAATGGAGTCAAAACAATTAATGGAGTCTGCAAAAACGGAGTCAATAATAAAAAAGAAAACGGGGTGCATGGGAGTGATTGCAAGAGTGTTTCCAATATAGAGGAGATCCCTTGCGAAGTAAACAAGGCTTGCGGTGATTATGTTAAAGATGGAAAATTATTTCTCTCGAGGCGGACGGCAAAAACAGCATGCGGCGCCGAATACGACTTCGATAGTATAATAAAAAAATGATTCATCATGGTCAAAGACTACAGCTAGCGGTTCTATTGAGACTGATGTATGTGATGACATTGGTATTGTTAAAGCCTAAGATTTTTTGTGGAGTTTGGAAGTTAGATAAGTACGCTTAAGTATTCGCTTTACTAGGACTCTCTCAAATTGAAGAAAGGACCATGATTGGTGCTATCATTTGTTAGAGCCGTTAATTTTCAAGTGGGGTCTAAAATTACAGCATATCGTAGTTCGTATTGCAAAATTAATGAATTTGAAAAATTATCGTACCAGTGAGAAGACGCTTTAAATTTACAATAAATTGCCAACCGCACAATTGTTAATGTAGATTTTAAGGTTAAGCATTTGCTGTAAATATAATACGTGAAGTATAATCGTGCACTTATTCGATGCAGCCAGATTTTATTTTAGAATTGAGACCTTTCATACATGGAGATTGGTTTGATTTTAATTGTGACATGGCAGTGTATCATTTTGTAAAATAATGAACATTTTGAAAGTACGTGTTAAGGACTACACCGCTCTAAGCAATGCAAGGTATTGTGTGCACAGCACTTCAGAATCAGTAATTTCTTGCCTACCATACATTATTACTAAGTATCCAACGTTCTCCGAGTTATATTGCAATACGCAGCCGTCCACTTGGATTATAAGATTTGCCAGTGACTGTTACATTTTGAAGTTCTATGAAACTTCGTCATTAGTAGCCGTAGCGTCATTCAAAGTTGTTTCGTCCTAGAGTGTTTTCAATATAAAAACTACGTATATAGCAGGCTTGTCATCATTCCCTTCATCTGTACAAAATATTCGATCTGTAGTTGCATTACCTTTGCTTTTAAAGTCTATTTAGAATATTAATTGTAAAGAATACAATTCCGTCTGTTCTTTGGGTTATTCTGTTTATCCACCACAAAAAATATTGGATACGCGGAAAACTATAAGCGAGATTTTATCCTTGATTTGGTGCATAAGCGGAATTTATATTCATTATTAATAATTTAGATACCTCGGACATGCGTTTCCGCGTATCCACCTTAAGGGTGAATTTTTTGGGATGGAAATACGGAATAACTCTACTTTTTTAAATACTTTTTTTGCTGCTTTTACGGCATAAACGTGGAGAATGGATTGAGCGTTCCGAATTCAGTTTTGCAATAAATAAAGATCTAAAAGTACGAGAGAGAGACAAAGCGAATGTGCGGCCAGAGTTGTCTCTTTCTAGAATTTTGATTGATCCCATGGTGTCTTTAACATATATACTTTCAGGCTTGTAAAATATCAGTATAATCTTTGAAATTTAATCGAAATATTTACTAATAATAATCAATCCAGTAACTGGGTTGTGAAGGTCTGATAGGCAGTCGCTCCATGTAAAATACTGGTATTCAGCTGCAACCGGTTAGGGCCGGACTCTACCAATGTTGAGACGAGACGAGAAGAGAGATGTGTGTTAAAAAACCAATATAATTTCGTTATTCACACATCTCGTCTCGTCTCAGCAGCAGTGAAGACCCCACTGAGCGGAGATGTATCATATTTGTATGGCGTGATTGAAGAGGACATGTGAGCTGTGCCTTACCGAGAGCTGGGTCGTGGAACAAAGCGGAGATTTGAGCTGTGTCTCATCAGCTGGCGATGACGCGCAGCGGAGACGAGAAGAGATGTGAGCCGCGGCAGTGAGCGGCGCCGTAAGGATTTCGCTCAAGCCAGCACACATCTCCGCTTTAGCCAGCACACGTCTCCGCTCTAGCCAGCACACGTCTCCGCTCTAGCCAGCACACGTCTCCGCTCTAGCCAGCACACGTCTCCGCTCTAGCCAGCACACATAGATCTCTGCTCCAGTCTAGCCAGTACGCTTTTTCACACAGCTTTGGTAGATATACTCTAGCTGAAAAACATCTCTTCTCGTCTCCGCTTCAGATATCTCGGCACATCTTCGCTTTGGTGGTCCGACTGGAAGTCGCCCCAACAAAGTTGGGAAAAGGCTAGGCAGATTGATTGAATTTAAATGGAAACACTGCGCCTTTGTCACAACATGCTTTCAGAAAAGAGACAGGGTAATGGCCGCACAGTCGCTTTGTGTTTGTCGAGAGCGGTCACTTTTGTGAGGCTAACGCTCAGTGCATTTTCTGTCTGTGTTCTACGGAATCTTTACTTTAAGCTAACTATATTGTTTTTTCTGGAGCAAAAACAAAGAGTGGTAATCAAATGGAGATACGGCAGATATATTTTTGTTTAGAGTAAAGTTGAGTGAGTGTTGACTCGACATCTTTACGTCATCGTTCGGTACGATACAGAAGAGTAAGATATTTATGGAGCGAAACATACGCCCTAATAACTCTGTTTGATTAGCTACCCCTTGCAAAATAGTACTCAGCTTCAAGTAGTGCGGGACCACTTTATTTAATAACAATGATATGTAGAATCGAAAGTAGCATAATGTATGAAAAGCCTCATAAATTATCAAAGTATAATAAGTTTAAGAAAAGTGTCCCAGGATATGTCTCATATTCAAGGACCTGTAATTTTGTTATCAGAATAAGTACCTACGATTAGTTTTTAATAATTAATTTTTCAATTAGCATTGTTTTGATTTTGTACTTTTAATGCAATTAACAATAGTACAAAATAATGTTAATTTTAAGAAACTAATAAATTTTAAATAATATTGTTGTATTTTTGTTAATAACAGCCTTCCTCTATTTTAGGACTCCTGCAGCTTATCAAGCTATTTTACTAAAATGGTCAAATATGAGCTGTAGACAACTGAGTATTAAGGCGGAGACTAACTTGCAACGTTTGTTTATAAAGTATCAAGTTTTTGTAACGCGTTACAGTAGTCGGTGAAGCGAGCCGAGCCGCTCGATGCGAGCATTGCGAGCGCACTTTTCCGCCATTCTGAATAAAAATGGACTATCTCACGAGCACCCTACCTTGAGTAGGGTGCTCGTGAGATATCTGTGACTGCCGCTGGACCACCAACGCCGATCGCTTCCATATATAATAAATAATAATTAGTACCTAATTGGTAATAATTAGTGCTCGAACAACAAAATTAGTTCTTTAGAAGTTTTCGAGAAACTCGACTTTGAAGGTGGTCTGGCGGTAGTTACGCTCCATAAGATGAGGGATGAGGCGTTTAATGCAGCATTTTGTGCTCAGACTTCATCTTTTAACATTAAATACTGATAAAACGAAATACCTGACTTTCAGTATTCGTAATTCAACGCGGGCAGGGAGCAATTACAACATTGTCCCTCACCAATGTTCTCTAGATATACACTGCACTTGTAAGCCAATAGAACGTGTCAATACAATAAAATACTTAGGGATCCTCTTCGACGGCAACCTCAGCTTCAGAGACCATATACAATTACTCAGCGCGCGAGTCAGAAAGCTTATTTATGTGTTTAAAAAGCTGCGTCACGTAGTTGATGCTAGGTTACTGAAACAAATCTACTTTGCCTTGTGCCAGTCAGTATTAACATATTGCATTTCATCCTGGGGAGGAGCTCCCAAAACAGTAATTAAACCTATTGAGATCGCTCAACGCACGATTCTGAAGATTTGCACTTATAAGCCTCGACTATTTTCCACTACATTGCTATATAAATATTGCGAAGTACTTACTGTTAGACAGCTCTACCTACTAACTATAATTCTGAAGCAACATCAAGGCTTAGCATATGACCCCAACCTTAACCATAGGCGTAAGAAACAATTAGTGTGTACTCGTGAACACAAACCTAAAACTTCTTTTATTAGAAGATTTTTTGTATTTTTGGGGCCCTATGTCTATAATAAAATTAACTCCGTCATAGATGTTTACCCTCTTAGTAGGGTTCGTTGTAAAGCCATGGTAAAAAAGTACTTATTGACCTTAACTTATGATGATACAGAACGACTATTAATCGTTCCAGAGTAAACAGGGTCCTTTGACTCCTTTGTGCAACTTTTAAGGTATTTAATCTTCATCTACATATCACTGAAACACACACATTTGCTTACACTCATCAATTTACACATCACCACACGTACACACATCATAACACTCACCACCCCTAAACAATTACTTTCCCCTCTCTATACATGCACACCAACACATTTAATTTTTAGCTTAGTTTACTTTATTTTATTTTTACTTGTTTTTCTTTAATCTACATAAAGCTGTACTTGTTAGCTTAGTTCTTTATGCAAATAATATACTGAGAGGTTTGGCGCTGCATGCCGAAATACAGGTTTTACCTAGTTCGGCTGCAGATGCTCCTATTTTGTATTGTATTTTACGAGTAGCTTACTAGTTTTTAAGTTGTTTTTTGTACAATCCTTTTCTTGTCAAAATAAATTATTATTATTATTATTTCCTTTATTTCATTTAAATACATATAATTTATATTTTTAAATATTAAAACATATAAAATATAAAAACATTTAAAAATATAAAAAATAGTAGCCCACCGGTATCGGGAACAGGGTCCAAGCTACCGGCGGTCAGGGCTCCAGGGAGAGGAACCTTCTGACAATGTGAGCCGTGTCTAGGAGTACCGCTCTCTGGATCAAGCCCTTGATCCAGCTGCCCAACGAGAGCCTCCTTAGGTGTTGGTTGAGGCTCTTGGCGATTAAGCCATTGGCTGTCACGACTATCGGCACAATGATTGCTGAATCTACATCCCACATGTCGACAACCTCGCGAGCCAAGTCAAGATACTTGATTTGTTTATCTTTCTCAGCTTTCACGAGGTTCTCGTCATGCGGGACCGTTATGTCAATAATCATTGTGCGCCGCTCTCCTCGATCCACCACCACTATATCAGGCTTATTGGCAGCAATAGTTCTGTCAGTGATGATGGATCGATCCCAGTACAATGTGATATTTCCATTTTCGAGAACTGGGTCGGGCACATACCTGTAGTACGGCACTTCCGATTCCACAAGGCTGTATTTCAGAGCAAGTTGCTGGTGGATAATCCTGGCTACAAGGTTGTGTCTATGCAAGTACTCTTCATTAGCTAGACGAGAACACCCGGAGATAATATGTCGGATTGATTCTCCCGGACGATGGCATGCCCGACAGATGTCAACCGTGCCGTCCTTCACAATGAATCTCCGGTAATTGTTCGTCATCATAACTTCGTCCATAATTGCACAGACAAAACCTTCGGTTTCCCCAAAGAGGTCACCAAAACGCAGCCAGGTTACGGACGCTGGTAAATCTACATCGGGCCCATGCAGGGCCCGGAAGTAGCGTCCGTGAAGCTCCTTACTCTGCCATATCTCCATGCGATCTTTAGTGTCAAGCACTACAGGCTTGCGCCAGTTCTCTTTAGCCAAGGAGAGCGGGGTAAGGCCCTTGTCCACCACGACCACATCTCGATGCATCCCCACGTCGACTCCAAGGAAATATTCCCTGAGACTGCATATCTCGCGATTGTGGAGGGTCTTAGCGTTTAAAAAGCCTCGACCTCCACACTTTCGCGGGATATACAGTCTCATTACTGATGACCGTGGGTGATGCATTCGATATGCAGTCAGCAACGTACGGACCTTCCTATCCAAGGCGTCGAGTTCGGTCTGAGTCCATTTGAGTATGCCGAAAGAGTACATCAAAACTGGCATAACCCAACCGTTGAAGGCGCGCACCTTGTTTCCGCCTGATAGAAGACTATTTAATACTTTTTTCAGGCGGCCAAAGAAGCGCTCCTTCAACGATTGCTTCATGTCAGTAACATTGATGCCCAACGCTTCCGACATACCCAAATACTTATAGGTTTCGGATGCGGAGAGGGCTCTAAGGTTTATGGAATCCGAGAGTTGGGTTCCCACGGATTCCATAATCTCTCCTCGCTTTACATGCATGACCGCACATTTGTCCACACCAAATTCCATCCTGATGGCGCTACTGAAAGTTTCAGTTACTTTCAGTAGCTGAAACTTATATTATTATTATTATAAGTTTATCGGTAAATAATTAGTACCTACCCATATACCGACTAATTTCGTAAAAAAAAAAACAGCTGAAAAATTTGTAGGTATTTACCGAGAAATCAACGATGAACTTTCGCGCGCTCGTTCAGCAGGACCACGACTTTCAATGTTGATTCCAAGTTTGAAGAGCTTGTTGCTTTCCTCAAACCTACATTGAAAATTAGTACCCAGCAAGATAAAACTAATGCCCAAAATTCAAAATTAGTTCGTCAGTAGTTTACGAGATATACCATGCTATGGGTGGGGGTGGCGGTAGAAACGGTGTTAAACTGTCATTTCAAGATTTTCCTATTAAAAACTCTGATTTCTTCCCAAATTTATACAAAAACTAGTGCTTCTAAAGAAGTTATAGCGACCAAGAATTCAGATTTCGTGTTGTATTTTAAGAGAAATTAACTTACATTTCCATACTAAATGTCCACGTATAACCCAACAAAATTAAGTTGTCAATGGTATAGAGCTGTTTAGGAGATTTATACACTCGGGCACATAAATTTATGGATGTCGAAATAATAATAACAACAGTTCAATATTTTTTATACAAACCGTATCCGTACCTAGGTACATAATAATAAAAAAAATAACCTATCGTTAAGAGGCAACGTCGTAAATAGCTGTCAAATATTTACCTGACTTGATTAATTTAGCAATATTACTGTATGGAATTACGAAATTTGGCTAACTAGAGAACTAAAATATTGATTATGAAATGCAATAATTAATATCATAATACCGAGTATTTAGTTTTAAATATTTGGTTCTAAATATAAAAAAAGTATTTGGAAACTTTTCAAATGCCTTTTTTAGACCTAAAATTGTTACAACATCAAATTCAGTGTTATAATTGCAATTCATTATTAATATTCTAGAGAACTAGTTAGCCACATTTCTTATTTCCATACAGTAATATTGCCAAATTAATCAAAACAGCGGATTATTTGACATCTATTTGCGACGTTGCCCACTTTCAGAATAGACGCTCTTAACCATCGTGCGTAGGTAGGTATTCGAATTATTATTTTTCTGTATTGTAAGTACCTACCTTCTGTGTTGTTATATCTTCTTCTTCTGTGTTGCTATATGAATATCATTAAATTAAGTATTTATTTCTTTATTTTTTTGCATTCTAGTAACCATTTTGTAAATTAGTACAGAATTTGAAAAGGAGCAGAAAACCGGAGTTTGGTCGCTCCATCAATCCATTCTGACATTCAAATTATGTATACTGCACCTGAAGTAGCCGCGCAGGCGACACTTCTCAATTTAGGCTTAAATAGTCAGCAAAACGTTAGTGCACAATTTCATATACGTCGCCTTTCAAACTGCCGTTCAAAGAATTTATTATCGATACCTAGAGACTGGCGGCTGCGTGCGCCGTCTAGGACCACGAAACCTGGTCACTACAGAACGACTAGATCGGTTGATCTTGACCACCACCCAGCGTAATCGTCATCTGGCCTCATACAGGTCAACGAACAGTTTCGAGTCTTCCATGGAGTGACTGATTGGGTTCGAACGTTAGGAGGCGACTCGAAGAGCATGGCCTGAAACCTCATAAGCCAGCTAATGGTCCCAAACTGACACGAGCTCACAGAATGGCGCACCTACAGTTTGCACGCAAACATTTGCAATGGATTTAACGTCAATGGACCTAGGTTTTTATACGGATACGAAGCCAAGATTTTATTTATGGCAACGATGGATGTAGGGAAGTTACCGAAGATAGGCAGAATGTTTTCAGCAATGTTGCATTGAAGAGAAGGTGAGTTATGACGGTGGATCATGGACCATCTGGAGCGGAATTTCCACTAAAGGAAAATTGGTCTTGAGATTGTGATCATGGTTGCCATCACTAAATAGTGACCGATACATTCGTCAATACCTAGAGGCTCATGTCATGCCATATGCTGAGTTTGTGGTCGAAGATTTCACTTTTATGCATGATAATGCAACGGCGCACACTGCTAGAATTGTTCGAGAATACCTGCATGACATTAGTATCACAGTAATGGAATGACCAGCAAGAAGCCCTGATACGAATCCAATATTGCACTTATGGGATGAGCTGAAGAGGCGAATTCGAACCAACCAACCAGCTCCAGACACTTAAAAGGAGCTGAAAATTGCCATCTTGGAAGCATGGGAGAACATTCCACAGCATGTCATAGTGGCATTAATTAATTAAGTCGTAAATTCTCCAAGAGCATTATTTTACGACGTTTTCTCTATTTAAACGATTGTTTTCTTCAAACATTCCACGCTAAGTTTCTGCAATTAAACTGTTTTGTTTTAATATTCTGATAGAACAATGACAACCGCAAATGATAATGAGGGACGACTGGCTTCAAAACTACATATTTTGTTTTCTTTTTACTATCACTATTTGAAAAGATAGAGGTCTCTATCTTTTCAAAAATCTAAACAAAAATATGCATAATGCTATAAACTTAAAGTTTATTTATATTTAATAAATATAAATATTGCTTGTCAATCTGTCTAGTCAAATTAATGTAAAAATAATGTTAGTTTTTCAAATTTAAATTTAAAAGTGAGGTAACTAGGTAAAATGGGGCATCACGTATAAGGGCGGATTTGCACTTTATAAATCTTTTTTTAAGATTCCGTACCTCAAAACGAAAACACGGAACATGATCACTCGTGTGGGTCTGTCTGTCTGTCTGGCTGGCTAGCTGTCTGTCCGTCTGTCACAGCTAATTTAGTCCGAATCTACTGGACCAATTTAGTTGAAATTTAATAGATATATGAACTTCTGCAAACCAAATACGGACGTGTTACGTAACTAAATGAATTTTTATTATAGAGGTCACTTTTCGGGTGCAAACTAGAATATTAAAAAAAAAAGTTTTGCCAACTGTACCGTGTGACATATTAAATGAAAGAGCTTGTTTTAAGGATTTAGCTTTTATAATTTAAAAATAAATACTTTAAAGATATTTAAAAAACTATATGAAAATTGATTTTCCATTCCCCTTATCTCCAAAACTACTGAGCCTAAAATTTTGAAAACATACAGAAAATGGTTATATTCTCATAGAGTACAGGAAAACCTTTAAAAAAGTCTTTGGTTTTAAAATAACATGGTAAATCTCTCAATATTGTGCGCATGTTTTTCAATTACAATATTAAGTTTGTTCTTGGGATAAATTCATCCCAACTACGGAATCCTTTATTGAGCGTAGTCCGTCACGCACTTAACCAGTTTAATCATGAACGATGATCATAATCGGACACTCAAATTTAAATTTAAATAAAAAAATAATAAAAATAATATTACTTTGCATGGAAATTTCACAAAAGGCTAGAATGTGTAACATCTATTAAGTATATTTGCTGTTCAATGTTATATTATTGTCTCTAAAAACTGCTTCGTAATAATGATTCTGATTAATAACCAACGTCACAAATAACTAGGTATTCGGTACAAGTGTAATTGAGTAACCTGAAAGTATTGCATAAATCAGTAAGTTAATTAAATTATTTATATAATTTAATTAACTTGCTGAAGGAAAAAAAAAATTTGAAATGGCCTCTGCCTATTATTAGGCAGAGGCCATTTAGGTTCTTTTTATAATTAAATACCTACTCTTCAAGCTTAAGTAATACTAAAATAGTTTTTGTAACCTTTTGGTGGTCAATGTGGTAGTATGCAAGCGTTCATTTTATTGTCTTACCCCGCGTCCTTACCCACTGCAGACCCACCGTACCCCTGGTCGTACTTCTAGTGGTACGGTGGGTATTTTAAAGTTAAACGATACCACCAGGTAATAGTGTTGGTGTTGTATCACTAATTAAAACGACTTCTGACAACAACAATTTAATTTATTTATGTTCTCTTGTTATTTTGTGTAACACACTGTAACACACATAGTGTTACAGTGTGTTTTATTGTTTTGTTTATGTGCGCATTTTTTCCGTGAATAATGAAGTCATCATTGATAATAATTTGATCCTTTCTTCTTGTTTTTTGTATTAATCTACAATGTGTGAATATGTGCCAATAATTTGAATAATTTCATCAATGTTACAGAACAGGTAAGTACTTGTTGACACGTTTATAATTTTGGAGTGAAACGTCTCTAAAATGTTGCAGGTTGTTCAATGGCGTTCACCTAATACCTACGCTTATTACAGTTAATGAATGCGTCTTATATACGTCTTATAATATGTTTGTAATAAATTATATATAACCGCGCGTAGGTATCTAGCGTTCTGAAGAAAGTGCTTCACGCCTTCATACCGAGGATATTTCCCGATTGCAAAATTCATCCCATGTCTTTAAAATCTCTCTTTTACTTGTCCATACAATTGTTCAATAGGGTCATCAGATGAAAGCACTATTGCTCACAAATTACATTTTTTTTTTTTCAATATTCATTTGATTCTACTTTAAAGGTATGATCTTTATTTTTAATTAGGTAATACATATTGTGTGCTAGAAAAAAAAAAAAACATATTAAGACAAATGAAAACTAAACAAACAAACAAAAAAATTGAATCAAAAACTATCTTTCCAATCGTTACAGTGCAACAACATTTAATTTTACTGTAAGATGAACGTCGCCATGACATGGAGCCGTTTGTTTAAGTTTTGTGGCGATGATAACGGTATTTGCCACAAAGAAGGCCGTCTCGCGGCATTTATTTGGGTGAAATCTATTTCAGTAACGTCCATAGGTACTATTTTCAACAACAATCAAAATTTTAGTTTTACATTTCTTCAAAAAAAATCTTTTTTCAATGTTCTGTGATGTGATGAATTCTCAACTGTCACGAACGCTTTGAAAAACTTAGTCAGTAACATAACCGAGATAAATGTTTATAATTTTCTGTCCGCCGTACGAATTTCGTACAGTGGTATCGTTTAACTTTAAAATACCCACCGTACCATCAGAGATACGGCCAGGGGATCGTTTCAATGAATTTTGACGTTCAAATGCGATTTGATGGATCTCGCAACTATGTCATATTCCTTAGAATGTGACGATCGCGTACTAGCGCGACGATTGCTTTTGATTAGGACGCGGTCTTAGAAAGCGACAGTCTCATAGGAATGACAGAGATGACGGCATAAAGCCGCATCCCCACTAGGGCCACGCGGTTCTCATGGAACCGCGTGGCCACGCCACGCGGCGGGGCCAGCCTCGTGAGTTTTTAAACGTACACACTCTTGAGGCCACGCGGCTTGGCCTCACGAAGGGATTATTCCCGATGTCTACCAATTGTTTAGCCACCATAGGGGACAGCGAAACAACTTTTAAAAAATATTCTCGCTGCCCACCACTAGTGAAGAGCGACACGGATTGTTAAACATTCCCTATGGCCACCACTGGCGGACAATTCTGCCCGTCCCATCCTTGATGTCCTCCCTCCGGTGACGCCCTAAGCTGAGGCTCGTACCCCACAGGGGGTGCCCTTAGCGAGCGTACACCTAGCTTTTTAGCTTAGTTTGTATGCCCCTGGCTGGAGGCTTTGAGTTTAGCAGCTTCAGGCAATCATAGGATAGACCGGTTAAATAGTCATGACCTCAGAGGTCGTCTATGAGATGCACTACTGAAAAAAAAACAGTGGCACAACTTTTGATCCAATTCCCACTGGCCATCAATTTAAATTACTTTATCTAGAGACCAGTAAAGGACAGCTTAATATACTTACGGATATTTTTTTTAACAGATAATGCTAAGGGTGAGACTAATATAAATATTCCTTAATTATCAAATTCATGAATATCAGTAATTTACATAGAACGACTGCCTATCTGACCTCCAGAACTCAGAAAAAAAAAAATTCCTTAATTATATGGTAGGTAATTAATAAAGTCATGTATTCTTTAATCAACTTTTATTAAATTAAAAAAGACAAAAACAAGCATTATAATCTATAAAATTTTGGTATTGCAGGCGGAGTATAAACCAATAACCTGAAATAATGATGTAATTTTTGTTTGTCTCCAGCAATACCAAAATTTTATAGATTATGACATAATGCTTGTTTTTGTCTTTTCAGTTATGTGTTTTTGCAGTCGGGTTTTTGTATCTACTTTTTTAAATAGTCTTAATTAAATAAAGCGCAGCGCTAATATTAGGAAAATTTTGTTGTATGTAGAATGTGGATTCTATTGACGTGTGCGATTGCCAAATCATTATATTTATTAAAGAAATAAAGATGACAATAGAAGGCGCGGGAATTCAAACTTAGTTTATTATAAATTCCAGAATCAATGACGAACAATGATAATTTTTCACGCACCAATATGTTCATTTGTTTCTTCATTACTTTAAACAGCTCTATTTGCAAGACAAATCGAAATTTAAATAAAATCTTAATAAGTTACCTCCTCGGTTGACATGTGTTGAAGTAAAAAGTTCATTCCATTTTTAAATAACACGAAAGTTATGAGTTTTCCTACGAGATTTCATAGTAATTTATTTGGCCGCTAAACACGACATATATGGATTTTAATATACATTGCCCGCTGGGCGCTCGCACGTATTCGACTAGTACCGCATTTTAGAATTATTTCGAAGAAGGTTGTCAAAATAATGCTCGTACTTCCAATCATGTATGAGAAAAAATATTTAATAAGTTACCGTACTGAAAACTTAAAAAATGCCTACCAAATGACTAATATTTTTCGAAACAGTTGAAAACTCTGTTAATAAAGAAAGGCTTCTATGCCAAAATCAATCTGCCTAGCCTTTTCCCAACTATGTTGGGGTCGGCTTCCAGTTTAATCAGATGTAGCTGAAGACCAGTATTTTAAATAGAGCGACTGCCTATCTGACCTCCATAACCCAGTAACTGGGTAATACGATACCCCTTGGTAAGACTGGTACTCAGACTTTCGGGCTTCTGACGACCGGTAACGACTGTCAAAGATTCACGAATAACAGCCGGGACCAACGGCTTAACGTGCTTTCCGAGGCACGGAGCAATGTCGGAAAGGAGGACGGAGGAGAGTGTGAGAGAAAGGCCAATATACCGTTGAGGAATTAAAAGTTGACAAATTGTGAATCGAATGACCGTGTAATAATAAGCTTGACGTAAATGTGAAATAATAAATGACTATACTATAATAAGCTTACCTATAAAACGAAAATGAATGAACGAATTGATAATAATGATTTATTTCAAATAAAATGTAATAAATTATCGTTTAATGTTTAATATAATTATTGTAATGCATTGTAATAATTACAGCCAATGTTATATTATGTAATTTAATCATTTGATATGAAACATTTGGAGTGCCCTTACAGGGTGCATGTCCTAATCTTCTTCTTTCTTTCATGATGTCTTAAAAATGTGTCTAGAAATTTTAATGCGTGCCTACTAACTAGTTTTTTACATATTGCCAAATAAATGAAATCGTCGGCGGTGGGACAGTGCGTAAAGTTAAAATTTTCAAAAACTTCATGTAGGTAGGTATATTCTCAACGGCGGCCGGGTACTGGAACACTTAACACAATATTATAAACTTCTAGTAACCAAGGACAACCAAATAATGGCGATATATCGACGACGACGTGCATGAATTTGCTAACGGTCGACCTACTATGCAGTTGGAGCAATACTGCTTGATTGAATTTCATCCCTGACTGTTATTTTCATTTTCATGTAACATTTTCGTGTTTTTGTTGACACATACCACTTCTAGAGCGACCCACTGCCTTAAACAGATTTCACTTTCATGCCTTCTGCATATCCTCGATCGAGGATATGCCTTCTCCTTTGCTTGATATCAGTAGCACAATTTGCAAATAGGATCTGTAACATAGAGTCCACCACAGGCAGGAGTTGAAGCAAAATTGCCTCGATCGTATCCGTACGATTCAGGTTTTGGCGAGTTCGATATGGTTAATTCAAGCTGGGGTCAATGGGATTGGTGTCGGAGTTCATAGGCGTGCCGAGGTCAAAGTGAAAATGTGTATCAGTACCCAAAACCAAAACAAGACTTGAAAAATAAATCACAGTAAAACGAGGAAAACAATATTCACGATGCCAAGAAATGAAAGTGACTTGAAGTGACAACTCTGACATTGACATAAACTTTTTTTTAATAATTGACAAAAAATTGAAATTCATTGCCCAACTCGATACTTTAAAATACTTTTGTTTTCCAAATACATGTATCTTTTTTTTAAATAATGTAAGTGATATATAAGATAAAATAGTTAATTGACTGTAAACTCTAGAAGTCTAGACTCTTGTATGAATAAAGGCTCTTTCAAACAGACGCGACACGCGACGCGACACAAAGACACCGCTCGTCGCGCGACGAGCGGCGTCTTTGTGTCGCGTCGCGTGTCGCGCCTGTTTGAAAGCGCCTTAAGGAGGAAGTAGTTGAACTTCATAAATAACAATTAGAATCGATTTATAAATAATTATTTTAAAATATACAATTAATTGTTGGCATCACTATGAATTAATGAAGGTCGAGTACTGTCAATACATCGAAGAATAAAACAATTTCAGTACTTATTAAATATACTATTCGTGGGTGCAAGTTGATACAAAAGTATAGAATAAATAAGCGCTTAAAAACTAAACTTGACTTTTATTTATTTAAACTTCTCGCACACATTAAGGTACAAAGGCGGACTTAATGCCCTAGGCATTCTCTACCAGTCAACCAAGGGTGGTGAAGAGATAAGATGGCAGGTGCTCTGATTGACTAGGTATTAAGTAAATAATAATAATAAAAAGATATTGTATTGCGGGACTCCTGGACACGGCGCGTATTGTTAGGTACCTCTCTCAGGAGCCCTGACCACCGGTAGCTTGGACCCTGTTCTTGACACCGGTGGGATATACTACTATTTTATATTTTTTAATGTTTTTTTTTTTTGTTTTTATATGAATATTTAAAAATGTAATTAATATGTTTAAAAATTAAATAAAGGAAATAAAAAGATAACACAATGAATTGTAAATAAAATAGGTACCTATACAAGTACATGAATAGGTTATAAACTTATAATACATATACATACATAACATAACATAACATAACATCACGCCTTGTTTCCCCGACGGGTTGGGCAGAGGTGTTTCTGTAGCAGGTTCACCCACATTTCGCCAGTTATGTTTTAAGTCCCATATAATAGGGGGCGAGCCTATTGCCATCAACCGGGCACAAATCCAGGCTCCGTATATACATAAATATTTACTTTAATAAATACCTACACTATATATATATATATATATATATATATTTTGATTAATTTGTTTCTTTCCGAGCATAGTGTCACACGAAGCCGAAAACGGACAAAGTCCTTTTACTTATTATATTTTTTTACATTTGCAAAAATATTTACATAAACATGAATTATAATTTTTAGTAAAATTATGTTTACTTGAGTAACTTGTACAAAACGATTTCCTTTGCGTTGACTATCTTATGTTTTTCTCAAATGATCGATTCCATTAATTACCCATGTATAAGTTTCAAAGGAAAAAAAGAGCAGCAGAGTGCGTAATTATTAAATAATATGGATTGATTATTTCTGAGTATTTCGCCGTACTGTCAGTAAATGCTGATGTTACTGAACTGACGTTTTCCGACGAATGAGGAAACGTATGCAAACATAATACTTTAACGGTTTTATAAATTCTCTTTTGGAGTCCTAGTAAAAGCGATAATTGCGAAAGTAGTCAAATATTCTCTTTCAATATAAACGTTTTAACAGAAGTATTATAGTAGCAGTGATAGCCTAGTGGTGTGACCGTCAGACTGCCAACTCATAGGTCTCGAGTTCGAACCCAAGGCACGCACCTCTGAATTTTCAGATTCATGTGCGTATTGTACAATTATCACTTGCTTCGAAAACAGTGAAGGAAAACATCGAGAGGAAACCGACATGCCTTACTGTGTGTTTGTACTGGCAAAACATTCATAACAAAACATGTTGCAATCTCTATTTTCTATCAATTTTCCATACAATATTTGACAGGATCTAAAGATTCCAACATGTTTTGTTTTGAATGTTTCGCCAGTGCAAACGCACAGTGAGATATATTACTCAAACACGGTGGAGCATACGGTGGAGGTCTGCCCAGCTTGGGCGGAGCATCACCGTGTCCTCGTGGAGGCGATCGGCGGCGGTGATCTCTCGCGTCCGGCCCTGGTTCAGGCCATGGTACGGAGCGAGAGGAAATGGGAGGCCGTCACCTCCTTCTGCGAAGCGGTAATGCTCGCGAAGGAGGAGGCGGAACGCGTGAGGGAGAGGCAAATTTCGCGCCCTCACGCCCCTAACCGCCGCAGGAGGAGACGCCCAGGGCGTCGGGAGTCGCAAGCCGATTTCCGGCCACCGTAGGCGCGGGCTTGCGGACTGTGAGCAATGGGTAGCTCACCGTCCGATAAGGACCAGGCCCGGGTCGACGGCGCGTTGTGTTTCACGCGCGCCTCAAAGAGATGTCAGCAGAATTGACGGGGTCCGCTAGGGTCGATGCCTGCCGGGTTTGCGAAGAAAACCGAAAGGGAGATCGTGGCCCCCGGCAACAGGGCAACCGAAGGAACACGGGTGGGTTTTAGTCAGTAAGAGTCTAACACGCCCTCCCGCTCCGCCCAGAGCGGGAGAAGTTATTCGATGATTTCCCACCCAAAAAAAAAAAAAAAGATATATTACTCAACGGCAAGTAAAGCAAGCAAGAGGGTGAATCAAAGTCAAAGGCCCATGCGGCTTTAAAACTTTAACACCAGGTTAGACACTAACCACACGAAAAGAAGAATAACCGAAGTAGATATAATATATCTACTTCGGTTCTTTTCCCTGTAGTGGATAAACACAGGCTAAAAATAAATAAATAATAACAATAGGAGTGCAATAAACAAATATTATTATATGTCTTGCTGGTAGAAAAACTCGGCTGCTGTGCACCAATGGCAGTCATTTGGTTTCTCGGCTTGGCTAGGTACCTTAGGCACCTAGACGAGCCCTTACAAACAACGGCAGATGTTTTAAAATATGTGATAGTACAAGATAACGAGCATAATATGTAGATCTATAATAAGAATAATATAAAAATACTTTGATACCTTTGTTTTATTATATTGTAATCCATATTACGCCGATTACAGATGGTCTACTTAACAGTGACAGTGTTAAATGTATCAAGTGGTATCACGCAGCTCAAAAC
This sequence comes from Omphaloscelis lunosa, assembly GCA_916610215.1. Lineage (NCBI taxonomy): Eukaryota > Metazoa > Arthropoda > Insecta > Lepidoptera > Noctuidae > Omphaloscelis > Omphaloscelis lunosa. Next base: position 3,343,342 of record OU744252.1, read on the forward strand.
GACGGAATAATAATCGTACGGAATCTTACATAAAATGGCGGGAGGAGATTAAATATTTCATTTAAAAATTGTTGTATATCTTTGTTCGCAAATTCATTACAGCGTTTTAGCTTTACAAAGAAATGTTTCTACTGCCACCAGTCAAATATAACTGTAATACATTCCTGGGCGATGACTTTTCTTTATCCCAAGTCGCCGAACATGATCTTCTTTCATAGGTTTATTAAGTACCTAATTAAAATTAACCACAGTGGATACCATTGTGGTTCATTTTCAATTGGGTACTTTCTGAAGCAAAATCTGGTCTGCAAAAAAAAAAAATGCATTTTTCTGGTTTCCCTCGTAGGCTGGCCTATTTGACCGAAGGAACACGGGTGGGTTTTAGTCAGTAAGAGTTTGACACGCCCTCCCGCTCCGCCCAGAGCGGGAGAAGTTATTTGATGATTTCCCACCCAAAGAAAAAAAGAAAAAGGCTGGCCTATTTGATGTAATACTGTCCGGCTTGTCCGGTGGATGGTAACTACCGCCTATCACAAGCGAAAATGATTTCGGCAAAATTTCATTAGTATTCATTACAATATTAAATACTGGAATAATGTCATGCTGCTGTAAGTGGAACCATACCCTAAGTAACATAAAACACTACATGTTTTATTTAATATGCTTAGTTTGCTATTACCGCATGCGAGTTATTTACTATTAGTGGCTTCACTTGAACATATTTCAGAATGATTTCTGTAAATCCTGCAGAAATAGACAATGGATCATTTTGGGATTTCAAAGGAAAATGTAAGTACATATAAATTTATACTACTAGATGACCCGATCGAAAATTCGTAAGACGGTTAAAAAGACATCAACGCGTTGATTACCGCGGTGCCGATTTTTTTTCAAGTTTTCACTTCTGTCGGCACTCCCGGAGTGCCACTGTTTTTTTTTTTTGTTTTCAGACTAACGCAGGGCAATTTATTTTTATTTATATATAAAATTATTTTAATTTTTTTAATAGATAGAAAATTTTTAATTGATATTATACTATATAAAATTCAGTAAGATCGGTTGAGTATTATACTCATTATAACGTTAAAAATTTGTAAATTCAAATTTTAAACGTCATTTATTCAAAGTAGGCTGAGAATTTGCACTTTTCAAATGTCAAAATTACGTAAGTCAGTACCCCAAAAACGCCCGCTACATCCACTATATCGTTAATTCGTTTCATTTATCTCTACTGAATTGGATTTCCTTGTTGGCTGACCTGGCCCTCGAGGTGACCAGATAGGTTCTAGCTTAATTTTAAGTTGGGGAAGATCATTAAGTTTATTCTGAACTAGCGATCTTTGTAAAAGTGTTAAGAAAGCAAACCGTTTAAGAATTAAGCGCAATATCTGGAAATCTAACACAAAACTACAGTCACAACAAAATATCCTTAATTGAAAATTACAACAAATTACATTATTATTCCGTTAACAAGGTTTAATAAAGGTCACTCACTCAAGAATTTAAAGTAGCACGATAGTACCTTTTATTAAGTGCTCGTGGCCGAAAAGTAACAACCGCACGAATCTATCAAAGGTTAAGCTATACTTGCTAAGGTCGGTTCGTGGATGGGTGACCATCCATTACATATCGAGACCCTTCCGTGACTCGGTAAGTACGCTATAAGTAAGCAGTTAATCCCGACTGTAATTTTTGTAGTTCTTTGACAGTCGTTACGGGAAGTAAGAAGCCAGAAAGTCTGATAACCAAGCCATCAACCAGTCTTACCAAGGGGCATAGTATTATTAGTATCACGCAGTAACTGGGTTGTGGAGATCAGATAGGAAGTAGCTCCATGACTGGTACTCAGCTGCATCTAGTTAGGTTAGGTTAGACTGGAAGCTGACCCCAACATAATGCAGGCATATGCAGGTTTGGCAGATGGATAGTTTCATAAATAATGGAGAGTTCAAAATAGGACGGAGTCGCACTATGGCTGCTACACGTAACGTCCGTTTATGACTGATTGATTTCTGGTGACCTGACATACAGGTTTTGTAAAAAACTTATTTTAGGCACCAGTCTTCCACAAATTAATTATGAAATTGTGTCTGAAGACTATGTATTACTATCCCTGTAATTTGTGGTAAGAAAATAAATAAATTATTATTATTATGTCCTTTATTTCATTTAAATACATATAATTTATATTTTTAAATATTAAAACATATAAAATATAAAAACATTTAAAAATATAAAAAATAGTAGCCCACCGGTATCGGGAACAGGGTCCAAGCTACCGGCGGTCAGGGCTCCAGGGAGAGGAACCTTATTATTATTATTATTATGACCCTATTGTATTTGGAAGATGCAATTTTTTTGGTGATATATCGCATTACGCCCGTTGACCTTCATATTTTACGATTAGTCACTCTACGTCCGTCAGTCTAGTACAGACAAAACGCAAACTATTATTTGAAAATAATATTACTTAAGTATAATATAATTACCTACGTTTAAAAATATTAAATAACAGTATAATGAGTGTCTCAAGGACTGAACGCAAACCACATACAGTAAAAGCTCTTTCAAACAGGCGCGACACGCGACGCGACACAAAGACACCGCTCGTCGCGCAACGAGCGGTGTCTTTGAGTCGCGTCGCGTGTCGCGGCTGTTTGAAAGAGCCTTAACTTAGATGACAAATAGTATGTATTGGTGTCATTTCAGCCGAAATGTCGTGACGTCCACTGCTGAACATAGGCCTTCCCCAAGCACCGCTACTTCGACCGATTCTGTGCTTCTCGCATCGTGCTTTAATGAAACTTGGCACAAAAAGTACTAAGCTTGCATGAATTCACGATAGTCTTCAATCATTATGTTTTGCTATTAATAGAATTTAGATGAGACATAGGATACTTATTGATTCCTAGAAGAATGAAGTTGTGCGCTGGTGCATGTCAGCAGAGAACGCAACAGGCGGTGTCCTGTTTCCACATTTTATTTCACCGCGAACAGCGATTGGCGAACAGTCTGACTAAAGCCGCTACTACTCTACTACTAATACTCGCAATAATATTGGTAATACATACGATATTGTCAACATTATTGCGAGTGTGTTAGTGACAAAAAGTATCTCATGATAAGGCTACCTATCCACTGGAGCGGAGCGAGGCAGCGTATCGGAGAAATGTACCAATATTAAACAAAATCTAAACTCCGCTTCAGAGCTCCGCTTCTATTGGTTAATATTGGCAGATTTCTCCCCTCCGCTGCCTGGCTCCGCTGCAGAGGATAGGCAGCCTTAGTCTGCTCGCCTAGTACCATGCTTCACAAAATGTTAATTTGATCTGTGTGATTACTTTCTCATTAGAGGCACTTCTAACGTTGAGTGTACTTAGGTAGAACGGCTGTAACGTGACTGATCCGAGAAAAATGTACCTTCAAGAATACAATTAGGGCCATAAATAGACGTTACGCGTAGCGGCCGTAGTGCGACTCCGTCAAAAACATATACCCTTAGGTTGTAATAGGTGAGATAGTACTGTCATACTAGGTACTAATCTCCATGCATGTTTATGAGACCTTGCAAGCCAATGTCAAGGCTTCATATTTTTTATGTAAAAATTAATCTAACGCATTTAATTAGTATTAATTGATGCGTATTAAATAAACAAAGGCACTTGTACTATTCTGTTTGTGTGACACTCTTTTATTTCTGTTCGTGTCCCATGTTCTTTAATTTGAGTTGGAGCACGATGTTTTTCTCTCTCAACCGTCATCCATTCCTTCATTTCTTTTCATTCATATCATCTCTTACACAGTCCGTCCATCTTTCCTTTGCCTTGCTCATCTCCTTCATCTATCAACATTCATATTCATCATCCTCACTGATCGTGATAAATTAAAATGAAATCTTTTAATGTTTTCAGTGGACTTTGTTGACCAATGGTTCCTGATGAGTTCTCCTATTCCAATGGCAGTCATCACCTTAACCTATATTCTATTTGTACTGAAAATAGGACCTAACTATATGAGAACGAGCCAGCCGTACACCTTGAAAAATTGTATGGTCCTGTACAATATTATACAAGTGTTTATATCAAGTTATTTGTTGTATTTGGTAAGCATTTTTGTTGTTTTATTTTTGTTAGAGAATATAAACTTGAATACATAGACGTTGCGTAGCCGCAGCCAGTTCCACCACCGTCATTTGTATTTACTACTATACACGGTATCACTACGCCTTACTTTTTAGCCGCTCCCACCATGCCGCATGCTACGGTTTTGAGCTCATTTCACACAGTTCCGAGTCACGACCTTTTGTGACTCTATGATCACTTTAAGTGTATATATATCTGAACATCCTTCCCAATACTGAGGCCCAGACCCGAATCCGAACATGACATGTGGAAATAATTTCATACGAAATGCTTGCAAGACGTAAATAATCTTTTTCCCGTCCCTGATGAAACAGTGAACCTGGACTCCGTGGGCCCCAACCCCATATGCGTAGATAAGACCGTAATAGTAATCATATAATTATTAATTTTAGTAAAACAAAACCGGCTCTCTTTTCCTTCCAGGGTAGCCGATTGATGCTGCCTAACGGTTTTGTCAGCAAGACTTGCCTTTTGGAAAAGGAGGAAACAAGACTAAGTGTAATAATTTTATTTTGTTATCCTTAAAACATTTAAAGTCTATGGCAGTATGGCTATGGAAGTAAGTAAAGTGATATACCTACCAATGCGTTGCATGAATGAACCTACAACTTTGTGATTACCTATTTCCAGATGTCAACTCTGATGTACTACTACTTCCTGGCAAAAGTGACTGAACTCTTGGACACCATATTCTTCATCCTAAGGAAGAAAGACAATCAAATCACCTTTCTTCATGTCTACCACCATGCGATGATGGTATTCACCAGCTGGTCCATCTTAAAGTATGAACCGACGTACCCAACGATATTTATCCGGACTATCAATTCGTTCGTTCACGTGATCATGTATGCTTACTACGGACTGTCTTCTATCCCAAGTTTGAGGAAGTATTTATGGTGGAAGAAGTATATTACTAGGTTGCAATTGGTGAGTTGAAGACAATTTCTTTAGTTTTAATTACTAGGTAGGTAGTAACGTTACTGAATCGATGTTAGTAGTAAATTAAATTAAAGGTTTGGAAGGTTTGGTAGTTGCTCGAGTTGAAACAGACACAGGACCGGTCGCAGAGACAATGATTGGTGTTTGGCCTATTACCAGCAGTGGATATCTTTCGGTTGAGTTGATAATATGAAACAGTGGAGTTATGAACCTAACTTGTCCCCTTCAACTTGTGTGAACAAGTCAAAACAAACAGTGACCAAGTCTTAGTTCAATGAATGTATAGCGCCTGATGCTCTCGCTCAAAGAGAGGAGGCCTGTGAGCCAGCAGCTATACTTTATAATCAGTCTTATAATGTTCCCACATTATAAGACTGATTATAAAATATAGCGCCTGATGCTTTATCAACTTTAATATTGTCATAAAAGCTAGAAATTCTCTTTCTTTCAGGGACAATTTATGCTGATCTTGATACATTTTGTGATGACGTACACAAGCTCAGAATGTACTCCATCATACCCCTTATGTTTAACAATCTCAATCAATACAACCCTATTTATCTTCCTATTTGGAAAATTTTATATGGAATCATATTCTAAGAAAGAAAACATAAAAAACACAAAATACAAAAGGCAACCAAACTGTAATAAAATCTGCTGAACTATTTTGTAAAAATCTTACCGTGAAAACTGAGGTGAAGTAAACTTGGAAGAAAGCTGTCAATACTGTCAATCATTGACAGCTCACTTCACGTAAGTGCTCATAGTGAGGTTTTTAAAAAATAGACCGTCTGGTGTAGATAAAGTAAAAAATAAAGATAAAATTTAAAATGCAGGCAATGGATATAGTAAAAGTAATATAACGAGTATTAAGAATAAGTGTGATTTAATTAATAGAAAGAAATTAAATAAGGGAAACAAATAAATTATTTTACATCGAAAAAGGATTTTACTTTACATTATAATTCAATCATAAGTTGATACTACGAACAAGTATAATTTTAACAGTTAAAAATAATATTTAAAAAAACCCGACACTAACATTTCCTCATTTCTCTTTCCTACTAAATCACCAGAACCTGTTCACCATCTATCAGTAACTTATTCATTGAGACCATTCCAATGAGCCCAAATACGATACCTGTGCTCTAAGTTGGTAAGGGAGTTGGGTATCCTGCAAATTCCAGGTGATGCTGAAGCATCAGTTCAAAGTTACTATGTTCTTCTAATATCATTGAAGTAACAGGATACCAAATTTCAAATCGATCATACCTGTGGAAGTTACATCCAGTCATCAACTAGATAAGAGCTGATAATCTTCAAACGGCTGAACCGATTTTGATAAAACATGTCTAAAAACCATAGCTAGAAAACCTGCTTTCAAATAAAAAACCGCATTCAAATCGATTTACTCGTTTAAGAACTACGGTGCCACAGACAGACATACAGACAGACACACATAGCAGTCAGACTTATAAGACCCCTTTTTTGGTGTTAGGGGTTGGGGTGGGGTGTTACACTAAATTAACTCACGCCTTTTTCCCGTGGGGGTAGGCATAAACTATAGAACGCCACCGGCTACGATCCTTACTTACTCCTTTATGTTTATACATCTGGTCATACACGCACGCTGGTTCCGAGTACTACGCACCTGACCTTTCTGAAGAACATCATCAATAAGAAAGAAAAAGTATTTATTGAGACTCGCACAGGAAATCACAAATTAAACTAAAACACACTCATTAAAACATTAATAAAAAATTAAAAAACAAATTTAAAAAATAACAGAAAGTCCTGTGCGAGGCCAAAAGGCTCCTATCTCAGCATCCTATCTATCAAAAAACCAAAAAAGACGCAGCTTTTGGCGTAATTAAATAACTCCTGGAGTAGGAAAATGGCAAATTTGTAACGTATAGATAATTTAATGTTATCCAAGAATTCAAATAACTTTATTTTGAATAGGTCAGGTTCATGAAATTGTAGGCGCTCGCTTTCGTTTTAAATCATCGTCTATATCATGAAATAAATAAATTAAATAGCATGCATATTAGCCACGCCCACCAACGAGTTCGAGTGTTCATACAAACACAGGGATATTATTACATAAAATTTTAGAAAACTCATAAAAAAAAAAAAAAAGAAAAAACAACTCATAAAAAAGATGAAGGCGTTTTTGGAACAAACCAATTCATACGGTATGTAGAAAAAGTAAAAACAATGATGAATCCGTAATAAGGTAGGTATGTATAACTACGACTTGATTTAGGAAAACTAAAAATGACTAGGTCTAGAACATTGAATTAACAAATACAACAAAGTAGAGTACACAAAAATATCGCCACCCCGGCGAATAAAATGGTAATCGTAAAAACTAAATTTTACAGGAAAAATTAAAAATTGTTTTTCGTTGATAGATTATATACATGGTGGGATTGATCAAATACCAAAAGAAAGGTGATAATATAACTTTCTTAGAACATAATATGATTATGGTAAAATATGTACTATTTTGGAAACGCAACCTGAATTACTTCCTCAATAATCTATATTATTTATTATTAATTATAATGAAAGGAAAAACTGACTGACTGAATTACTGACTGACGTATCAATGCACAGCTTTTTAGAACTAGAAACGTGTAATCTAATCGAGATGTCGCGTAATTTTTAGGGTTCCGTACTTCAAAAGGAAAAAACGGAACCTTTATAGGATCACTCGTGTGTCTGTCTGTCTGTCTGTCTGGCTGGCTGGCTGGCTGGCTGGCTGGCTGTTTGGCTGTCTGTCGGTCACAGCCTATTTGCTCCGAATCTAATGGACCGATTAAGTTGAAATTTGGTAGACGTATGTATATTTCTGTGGCCCAAACATGGATGTGTAACGTGAATAATTGAATTTTGAATATGGGGGTCAAACAATAAAATTAAAAAGAAATGTTTTGCAAATAAAAGGACTAGTTGCGTGGATCTTATTTTTTTTAATTTATAAATAAATACTTTTAAAGATATTTAAGAAAAAAATATGAAAATTTACCATTTCCCTCCCATAACTCCGAAGCTATTCGGCCTAAAATGTTGGTTCCTTACTCATAGATTACAGGAATACCTTTCAAAAAGTCTATGGTCTTAAAATAACATGGTAAATCTCTCAATATCGTGCGTACAAACTGATATTTGCAGTTGGAATGTATGGGAGAACATGTTTTTCAACTACAATCTTAAGTTTGTTTTTGCGATAAATTGATCCCAACTACAGAACTCTTCATTGTCCGTGGTCCGACACGCATTTGGATGGTTTATTTAAGGCGACGATAACTGACTTTTGATCTTGTACTGAAGATGACGTCTAAAAGAGTAGTGTTAATGATTTGGAAAAAATATCTTTAATTAGAGCATTTTTTTAAATATTTTAATATAGCCATATTTAGGATTAAATTTATATTACATAGTGAAATTTATTTGTAAAGTTATGTCTAACGCGAATAAAAAACTGAAAATCACGCAAAATCTATCAAGCGTATTTTTCTGAAACCTTCACCATTTTAAAGATAATTTAATTATTAATCTTTTAGTATACGTGTTTTATTGAAATACTTTTTGTTTTATTTATAATAAATTAATAATACGTCTCATTTGGGACAGCGCACCTTGATCGGCGAGTCCTATCACTAGCTGGACGTACGACGCGTTGCATGAGCTCAGTACAGAACATGCAAGCTAACCACTCAAGGTCACTGTCATATATCTGCGTCTTAAATAGTTCTTGGACGAGTCATGTATCGTACATGGCACGCGCGCATTGCATAGATCAGCACTTTTCTGTCGCCTTGCACAAACTATAGTGTAACGCGACAATGCAAGATCAGCATTCATAGTCAGCTGTATATACTCATTCACACAACATTCATATAGCATTAGTTACCATGTTAACTATATTATTTATTTTTCTGTTGTAATGCCAATAAACGCATTTATCTTTCTTCCTTTTTTTCACCATCTGTGGCTATCCGTTTTCAGAATAAAGATAGAATAAATATCTGCAGCCCGTCCCCACAGCAAAATACCGTAAGACGTGATGCTATGAAAGTAACTAAAAAAGACCAGTCTCGCGTATTCACGTCTGCTAATTGGCGGATTTTCCAAACAGTGTACACTGAAAAAACTTTTGAATAATTTATAACAAAAATGTTAACTACTAGTTACCTAAAAATAGTGACAACATAACTACTGCTATTGGTGGTCAAACCTGGTTATGTTACAGTATAACAGAACAACTATTTTATTAAATATTAAACAACCACATTATGTAGCATTTCACAAAATCATCATCTTTAGAAATAAGAATTGCCTTTGTACGTATTTTTCTGTTACTTTCTTCTTGTCTGTTTATATGTGTGTGCATAAATGGTTAAATAAATAAATAAATAATGTTGTGAACAGCGAAATAATTTTGTCCCTGATAGGCTACATACATCTTTTGTTATTAACAGTAAAACAGTTTGGTTAATTTTACTGAATTGTTTTGTTGCTATCAGATATTATTTACTTATTATTAACCCAACTTCTTCAATAATTACTAACAATTATTTATTTAAGCGCAACTTCACTGAGATGTTATTTATAACATGATGTATTTATTACTTATAACCTTACTGTTGCTAAACATGGTGGCAGCGACATCGACGTGAAAACTGTTAGTTTTTTTTTATTTTTTATAACAGCCGACGAAAAATTTCGACGCTGCGGGTTTCTAAATCATGTACTGAATCCATGGTAACAGCTTTCGCGTCGATATCGCTGCCACCCTGTATTATTATAGGGCATTTAGGGGTTACTAGTTTATAATCAAAATGATTAAATATAAACAGTTTTGTAAACTTACAGGTGCCACCAAATAGTATACATACTCCATCCAAAAGAGTGATGACACGAATTAATTCTAATAAAACTGTCTATACAATTAATTATGATTACAAACTAGAAGAGTAAAAATTAAAACTATTAGATATAATGAAGAAAAATTTTTTTTTATTAACGAACTACAATTGAACTCTCTGTGTTTCATACAGTTTACCATTACGAGCAATATTTACTTGATTAGGTACATGTGACTGCCTCGTTGGTCTAGTGGTCGCAAGCGCTACTGCTGAGCATGAGGTCCCATCACGTCGATTCCCAGGTCGGGCAAAGTATTATTTGGTTTTTCTATCTGAAATTTCTCAGTAGCAGCCTGGAGTCTGGATTTGTGCCCGGTTGATGGCAATAGGCTCGCCTCCTGTTACATGGGACTTAAAACATAACTGGCAAAATGTGGGTGAACCTGCTACAGGGAAACCTCTGCCTAACCCTTCGGGGAAACAAGGCGTGATGTTATATTAGGTACGTGTGATAATAAAGAATCATGAAACACACATGTATCGTTTCTTTGACTTCTGGATATTCTACTTGAAAACAATTCAAATGATAATCAATCAATCATCGACAACAATATACATTCCAAAATAATTCTGTATTCTTTATACACAAACACTTGAATAACGGTCTTAAAAATAACATCACCAAAATCATGATAGTCCACTAACATCATGGACAAGAATAGTTCTATTTTTTTTTTTTAACAGCTCGGCCCATAAGCAAAAACATGTTCATCTAATTCTAATTTATAGTATGGCTCAGGATTTAGTAGAACACAAGTTATTGCCATAGCCCGGGTAACATTGCATAACTCTGCATATTGACCCACGATCAAGCAGCAAAATATAAATAACCAAACAGATAAAAGTGTTACACTAAAGAACTTACACGATGCAGCTTTTTCACATCTCAACGATACAATAGTGCGAATTCCTATTATAGTGGATTTGACTGGACATAAATTAAATCCTTACCTAATTAAAAATATCCTATAACATTAAGAGTTGTTGTTATCATTAATAACAGACTACTTTCCTACAAACATTTAAGTTTTTGGTTGGCCCAACTACCATAATAAACGGCTGCAGTTAAAGACTCATGCACATTTGATGTGTTCATCAAAAATGGTAAAGTGGTCATAGCAACCATATCCAGTCCTTATTCTGCAAAATGATAATTGAATTAAATAACAATACCTAGTAATTTAGATTGTAAATGAGTAAAAATATATATTGTAAAAAAATATCAAGGGCGGTTAGACACAATTGATTTACCATTAGGGCTTGTTTTCATTCTTTGAGTTAAGACCCACTCTTTCGGAGGCTCTACTGAGGTCATCGAGCATTTTACTGAGGTCCTCCATAGTCTCAGCCATGATAACTATGACGTCGGCAAACTGAAGGTTAGTGATATACTCGCCATTGATGTTGATGCCTAGCCCTTTCCAATCCAGAACCTTGAAGTCATCCTCCAGTGCAGCGGTGAACAGTTTCGGAGAGATAACGTCTCCCTGTTTCACACTTCGCTGCAGAAGGATAGGTTTCGAGGTCTGGTCCTGGTGTCGGACTGACATAGTGGCGTTTTCGTACAGATACTTTAGCACCTCGATGTACCAAAGTCGATCTGGTACCGTTGAAGAGACTGTTGAAGTACAGCCCATGTCTCGATCGAACTAAAGGCTTTCTCGTAGTCCACAAACGCTAAGGAGAGAGGCAGGTTATACAGAAGCAGGTTCTTCGGTCTTCTGTATAACCTGCCGTAGCGTATGTATGTGGTCTATGGTGCTAAAGTCTTTACGGAATTCGGCTTGTTAGAGAGGCTGGAAGTCGTCAAACCTGCGCGCGAGACGGTTCGTGATAACTCTTGAAAAAAGCGTGTAGACATGGCTCAGAAGTATGATGAGCCTACAGTTCTTAAGCAGGGCATTGTTGCTCTTTTTAAATAAGAGTACCACCACACCTCTGCTCCATGCCTGTGGCGTTTGACCCTTGTGTATGACGGAATCGAAAAGCTTCTGGAGGGCCTTAGGAACAGGTTTTACACCGGCCTTCAGGAGTTCGGCCGTAATTCCGTCATCACCCGGCGCCTTGTTGTTTTTAAGCTGTTTCAGAGCCATCCTAATCTCGTAGTCTTCGGTATAGGTAGATAAAAAAAATTGTTAAAGCTACTATTTAGAACTAATGGATGCTACTTATAATGCCAGTCCTTGTAGCAAATTTCTGGGCAGAGACCGTCTAGATTCTAAATTGTCAGCGACTCGATAAGAAGTAAGTCGGCCATCAAAATCATACTTACTTGATTTGTGTTTAATTGCGTTGGAAAAAGAAAGGCATTTGATGTTATTTGATTTAGTAATTTAATTTGTGTGGCCAGTTTTGTACGGTGTAGTTTCTTAGTTCAGAATCTGACAATATCTATTTTGAAGTGTTTCCAGATCAATGGATTATTCTGAAAATAATAAATATACCTAATTATAATAATAAGTTTTGTAGAGGACGGTAAAGGACATTGGACGGTCCATGAATCTTGGTCAGCTTGAACTTCATGCGACTGGCAGTGTAGATAGATGTTTTTGGTCAATGGGTCGTCTTAGGAAAACATAAATTCATTCGATTTAATTTGGCTAACTATAAGTACCTATATTCCGTATTGAATTCACCATTTCATCATATTTATATGTGTAACTATTTTCTAATCTTATATCTATTCTATATATATATTTTTAAATGAAAGGGTGACTGAATGAATGACAGACTGACTGATCTATCAACGCACAACTCAAACCACTGAACGGATTAGGCTGAAATTTGGCACACAGGTAGTTATTATGACGTAAGCATCTACTAAAAAAAGGTTTTTGGAAATCTATGTAAATAATAAAATTTGCCATTTTTGTTGTTTTAAACTACCCCCTAAAAGAGGATTGGGGACGTCAAAGTTTGTATGGAAGAATTTTAATGTGCGGTCTGATTAACTCGAAACTCAGTATTTTTACTTAAAACTAAAAATAAATAAAAACATATCTAGGTTTTTTGAAAATTTACCCCTAACGGGGTGAAAAGGGGTATTGATTTTTACAGAGTAGGATTTTACTGTGTGGTTTGATTAACTTGAAAATTGGTATAAATAATCTATAACTCAAATAATGCGAACTCACAATAGACTTTTCAAAAATTATTATCACGCTATTTGCTATGGGGAATGAGCAATATTGCATTATGTTAGTATTCTTCTATAGTTTACTGCAAATTAAAGGTTAGAATATTGCAGATAGTTACGAATTAAACCTTTTAAAAGATTATCATCACGCTATACCCATACGGAGCTAAACAGTCAATTATAACATATACAGGGTGGATTTTGAGATGGGGCAGTAAGGGCAAGCACCTTAAAACCGTTGTCGCTACAAGAAAACGGTCTTAGGAGATTATCCTTAACTTTTTGAAACATTTTAACCTGCATTCACAAATTTAGAAAAAAAATGTAATCAGTAAGAAAATAGGCAATGTTCACAAAAACTTTATTGATGCCAGTCGATCCTATTTCTTATTACTAGGGTCAAAAAACTATATCGGGTCAACTTATGTTTGAGTACAAGAAAAGTCAGAAATTGCAAGACACTTCCCATACATTTCGTAAGATATGAGCCTGAGAGGAGATAGAACACAATATACCTTTGTATGATGAAATTACTTTTTAATGAGGTACTTATATTATTATGAACGCAATATATCGGTTGAATTATTCCAATACTGCACTGGTCTGAATAGAGAACGAATGTAGCAGATAGTGCACGGTTCGTACACTTGCCGAGTTGTTGTTGTTAAGGTTGTTGTTTAGGTTGAAGCGCGTAGACAGAAGATCACTTAGTTCCCGTTAGGTTTATTACGTATAATTGTGTTTCCAAGTAATGCTATTGACGATTCCTTTCTCTAATGTTAGTCACCGCGGAGCTGTAATCGCACTCGCTGATTTACTCAAAGTCAAAGTCAAAATCAAATCATTTATTTCAAATAGGCCCATGTATGGCACTTTTGAACGTCAAAATTTACAAAATAATATAATTGATTCTAGTCGCCCCTTCCAAAAGTTTTTGTATGGAGAAGAATGGGCAAGAAACTCCACGCTACTGTAATTTATGTATATTTATAGTCATAAAATGACGCACGTCTGGTGCAAACAACCGCGTCAGCAAAACATGTACAGTGCATCTTGGCAACCCCAAAAGGAGAAACACATAAGAAGAGAAAGGAAAAGCCATCACAAAGTAATAAAGTAAATTAATCAATCAAATTCAAAGGCGATGTTCCTGTTCCCAGGTTGAGGCTCCAGCTGCAAGTCCTTCGTTGTTCGTGCTATGACTGCTTCTTACCGGTACTCTGGTTAACGTATAACTTAAAGTTCAATATCTTCAGGTGGTTGACGAGTAGTTTTGTTCTTAGTGTTGTTTATTGTTGATGTGCGGACAACGATTCCTTCCAACCACCACAAGTACAGCTATGATGGCGGCTGTCAGCAACGAGAAACAGATGGCATATTGATGAATGTCGTGATTTGTTATTGTTGGTAGTGAAGCGTCATTTTTCTGTTGAATTGTTGCAATTTCTTGATTCGTGGCCTTTGAGTGAAGGATGTTTGGGGCATAGCGATAAGTTAAGTTTACTATCTTGTTAATAGATGTATCAAATGTTGGAGTTGTGAACTCATAATCCATCTTCATTATGACTGCTGTATTGACGTTTAGCGTAGATGGTCATTTCCGTGGATTGCAATACACATACATCCCTGAGATAATGTCACTATGCTCGATGACGAAATGGTTTGTGATGTGACGTCATTGCTACATATTATTCGTAAACATGTTTCGCAGCAAACTGGCAGCCAGCTGTTGTGTGTTTGTAACTCTATCCAAGTGTCCTTGCATGACGCGCGATCGACGTCACAAGGTCCGCTGTTTTGATGTGATAGCAGTTTTGCCTCACACGGAGCGCTTTTGCTGTGTCGGTCAAATGATGGCAGGTTTTTCTTGCATAAGAAGTTTTGCGATTTTTGTTGCATGCAGTGTTTCAAGTCATCTTCGGATATAGACACTTAAACGTTCTTCTTAAAGTTGACAGCGATGTACTTGTTTGATAGCTGATAACTCCACATATGTAGTTTCCTTAGCAATGACCGGTAAAGGTATAGCTTTGTATATGTTGAAATCTTCGTTAGCTACAAGTGGAATATGTGCTTCGAATAGAAAATAATTTTCAGTAACTCGTGCTTTTACATTGATCAGCTTGTAAATATCCTTAATGTTTTCTTTGTAGTTTTCAACTGGTAGTGTTCAATATTTTGGAAATATTTGGAAGAGATATTTCTGTTAATTTTTGCATCAGACGAACCGGAGTTTTTAGATGAGCGTCTACATGTCCTTGGTAGACGTTAATTAGTGTGTTGAACAGCATCTCCTAGAACGTCTTCAAGCTGTTGATCAGTAGGTACGTCGTTAACGAAGCAGAATTGATGTAGGTAGTGGCCGAAAGTATTTCCATTTCCATTTCGATAAATGCTATGTTCATGTTGGTCTGATTAATGAAGTTGCCAATGGAGTTGAACTGACACTGAATATATTTTTTTTTTCTTAAAAAAAACGTTGCCCCACACTAGGAATTTCTCTTGTATTGTGGGTGCGTTTACAAACATTTAAAGTCACATACACACAAACAGCCAGACCCGGAACAACTACTTGTAGGTCGTACAAATATTTGTTCCGTGCAGGAATCGAACCCGCGACACGCAGCGCAGCAGTCAATCGCTTAACCACTGCGCCAATCGCACTTCACTTTGTTTCAATACTTGGTTCTCAAGGAGGGCAATCCACACAATAGTGACACCCGGGCGTTTTCTACCGCCTTATCCTGAACAGTAACCTCCCGAAACAGCCGTGTCCGCTGAGGACCTGCGGCGGAAGGTGAGGACGCTATGGCGCCTCTCTAGCCACTCCTCAAGGAGGGGTCTTATCACCGCGTGTGGCGTGCCCAGAACTGGGTTGCGACAATCGCATCCTCCATGACGCCATGAGATCCCGCCGGAGCTCTGTCCGCTATGCCATGATTTCTCGCAGCAGCGGAGTTAAGCCCCGGCGTTTCGCCTCCTCGCGCCACTCCCAGATGTGCGCAAGGACCTTTGCCTCCATCAGAAACGGTAATCAGGCAAGGAGGCTCGCCGCCTCGCAGGAGATCTTGCGGTATCCTCGGGCCAGCCCGATGGCCATGACCTTCTGGGACGCGCTCAATCGGCGGGTTAGCCGCAGGCTCAATGGACACGCCCACACCGGTGCCCCGTAAAGGGCCATGGACCGCACGACCCCCGCGTAGAGCCTCCAGCAGGCGTTTGGACCCCCTAGATTGGGCAGGAGCCGCTTCAAAGTAGCCCCGGCCCGCTCCAGTCTAGGAGCCAAATATCGGAAATGCTCCATGTTTGCATGTTTTGCAAACGTAAGTTCAATTCCCAACAATAGATATTTTTTGTTCTTCTTTTTTTACATTTTGTAATAGTATCCATACTTATATACTTATTACTTATGTACTTATATTTACTTATCCAAACTAATATTATAAATTCGAAAGTAACTCTGTCTGTCTATCTGTCTGTCTGTATGTTACCTTTTCACGGCTAAACCACTGAACAGATTTCGATAAGATTTGGCAAGGAGACATTTTGTCTCAAAAATTATCCTAAAGGGGGGGATGAAAGTATGGATGGGAAACCCAGCATTTCTTAAGTTAGGGATATGAAATGCTTTTGGTAAGAAATAAAGCATTATGCGTTTCAGCGTTATTGTAAAGTCATCCCCAAAGGGGTAAAATAGGGGATAATTTTAAAATTCACATTTTTTTGGGTCTTCTTCAAGAAATTTAAGAGATTGGAAATATATTCCTAAGTCCGTATCTTGAATTAACATTGAGTCTTTATTACATTAAAATCGACCCACTCTGCCAAAAGTTATTACAATTTAAAGACATAAACTAACCTTTCTAACATGTAGGTATTATGTGATCAATGGTGGCACTAGAGTAGGTATTACAAATTAATGTTAATAATAATTGTAAAATTAATAGTTAGTACTTTAAGGCATTTATAATCATATTAAAAAAAAAAACGGTCCAGTGTGACTAGGACTTGCGCCTTGAAGGTTCCGTCTCAAAGCTATGCTTGCTCGGCTACCCGAATTTCCAAATCCGGAGTGAAGGACAAACTTTACTTTTCAATAGAAAAAGAACTTTTAATAGACTGAATAGTACCGATTTGAATGAAACACAGACTAAATGTTACTTCAAGACACGGTCTATGAAATTTTGATCCCAGATTGAAGAACAAACTTAACTTTGCAGTTCATATGTAACTATAAATTACCAATTTTCGGATTTTGCTCAACTAAATAGGCTTTGATTTATTGGTGAGTGTCAAAATATGCAGCATGAATGGCCTTATTTTTAATTGCGTTTACTTAAGAGTTTGATTTTCGTTACAGATCCAAGGGACCGTAGATCTAAGGCTGAGCGCGCACCACAAATTTTAATCGTTACGGATAATATTCGCCAATCTGTGAACTAACTAGAGTCCGCCTTCTGCCAGAAAAAATCGTTTGCGAATGCGCGTAGGAATTATTTTCGATTACGATTTTATTTCGCAGTTTAATAATCGCAATGATCAAAATTTATAGAGCGTGCTTAGCTTTAGTTTTTGATATATATTTCAACTTGATGCCTCCACGCGTTCCTGAGAAAATGGGTCTTGACAGACAACGAAGTCATTCTTTAAGGGTTTCCATTTTTCATTTTGAGGTACGGAACCCTAAAACAGATTTATTATATGTCTGTTACCTTTTCATGCCGTAACGGCTGAACAGATTAAGATGAATGCTATACACCATGACCTGGGTTAGGACATTATGATAAGTACTCTAAATCCCGGTAGTACGTTCCTGTGGGATATTTTACGACGTTTACGCGTGCGAAGCCGCAGACAAAAGCTAGTCAGAGTTAAGCTGGTTCGAAATTCCGAGTCTTTGTTGAGGCCCGTTATAGACCCATGTAGTCGTACCTACTGTAAAATGGAATTTCGGATTTCAAAATGTACTCAACTATTCACTTCACAGCATAATATATCTCAAGGCCCCATGACAAGGCCCCATGACTTAAGATAGCCGGCGATAGTCAACTTCTTGTCTCCAGTGGTAGCTCACACAAGTTTTTTCACAAAATCATTTAAATAGAATTGGAGGTAAAACAAAATGCATGGCGGTCCATCACAGTGCACTACATAATACTATGAGTCATGCAAGATCCAAGAAATTAATAATATAAAAGGAGCAGCCAGATTAAATTGGATTTTTCAAACAAACATGGCGTATTACAAACTAACAAGACAGGGATAAACAAGAACTTGAGTGACAGTAAAAAATAATATAAACTACAAACCTGTATCATTATAATTAAACCTGTAAAAGACTGCTAATAACATAAATATTGGTTAAAAAGAATTGGTTGTTTGAAAAACAAACTATCGTGTAAATAATTAACAAGAGTTTGTTTGATATTAACTTGTTCTAGTTGAGGACCTATACGTACCTAAACAGAAATTGATAACCAATAACTAATAGTGTTGTAAAAAGTAACAGAACTCAAATAACAAAACTCGTTTTATACGATGTAACTGAAGCAGTTGACTTTCAAACCAATTTTGGTTGTAAGTTATCAAAGTTTAGCTATTTTCACAATAGCTCTACTGTTTCTGTTATTTAGTTTTTTCAGTGTAAGCGGCTGAACTTAGCCGCTCTGCATGTAATGTTGAATGAGAACCCCACTGTAGTTTTCAGTCAAACGTGATCCCCATGGAAACGGTCTTTTTTTGACGAATTCTAGTATCTCCTTCTTCAACACAACGTGATATTCACTACTTCTAACATTCGGTAACGTAAATCTTTATGTATTTAGTTTTCTTCTCATTTTAATACCAAATTATTTACAATAAACTAATTATGAACCTTAACCATAGCGTTATTTACGTCGACAAGCTCCTGCGCATGTCTGTTTACTTAAAAAAATTGTGATGTGTCATCAGCAAATATGACGCCATTTGTGGTAGGTTTTTCAATAAATGAGATTAATCATTTTTATTAATAAATAATAAAAAGAGACGGACCCAATATTGAGCCCTGCGGTACTGAGTGTACCGCAGAGCTTTTCACTTTTAAACCCAATTAATTCAGACCGCTAATTTAAACTTACTGCAGTGCAGTGCATTCAAATATGATTTTACTCAGTAAAGCGCAAGTTTACCCAGTCCGTAATGTTCAAGTTTAGACGGAGCAATATGTCGTGATTCACGCAGTCAAATGCCATGGATAGGTTGCAAAACATGCATATTTTATCTTGTGTCTCTTCCCATGCGTTAAAGCCGGCCGGCGCGGGCGTCGGTCGTACAACCTCCTTTGGTGAAACGATACTATTGATCGTGTAGGCTGTTATTACGAGGAAACGCCCGGGTGTCATCATTATGTGGATCGCCCGGAGGACACGGTAGAGCATACGGTGGAGGTCTGCCCAGCTTGGGCGGAGCATCGCCGTGTCCTCGTGGAGGCGATCGGCGGCGGTGATGTCTCGCGTCCGGCCCTGGTTAAGGCCATGGTACGGAGCGAGAGGAAATGGGAGGCCGTCACCTCCTTCTGCGAAGCGGTAATGCTCGCGAAGGAGGAGGCGGAACGCGTGAGGGAGAGGCAAATTTTGCGCCCTCACACCCCTAACCGCCGCAGGAGGAGACGCCCAGGGCGTCGGGAATCGCGGGGCGATTTCCGGCCACCGTAGGCGCGGGCTTGCGGACTGTGAGCAATGGGTAGCTCACCGTCCGATAAGGACTAGGCCCGGGTCGACGGCGCGTTGTGTTCCACGCGCGCCTCAAAGAGATGTCAGCAGAATTGACGGGGTCCGCTAGGGCCGATGCCTGCCGGGGTTGCGAAGAAAACCGAAAGGGAGATCGTGGCCCCCGGCAACAGGGCAACCGAAGGAACACGGGTGGGTTTTAGTCAGTAAGAGTCTGACACACCCTCCCGCTCCGCCCAGAGCGGGAGAAGTTATTTGATGAATTCCCAACCAAAAAAAAAAAAAAGGCTGTTATTACGATTAATTTTCTTTTTTTTCTTTTTTTTGAGCATTTGATTTAACATTACTTTTTAAAACACCATGCTAAAACTAGTAAAACCGATATGGGTCTATAAATTATTAGTGTCTTTGCTGTCCCCAGATTTAAGAAGTGGGATAACTTTACTGTACTTCTGTAAATCCGGGAATACCCCTTGATCTACACACAAATTAAATTTTAAATCTAAATAGGGTGCAATTGTCTTAATGATGGATTGACAAACTTTAGTAGACATGCTCCACAGATCTTCGGTCATTTTGATCTTGAGTTGCTTAAAAACGTTTACAATAATTACAGGCTTTATATATTTAAATTTAAATTCCACAGCACAGGCTCAAACATTCGCTCTTAATAAATCAATAGCAAGTAAGGGCAAGGACTTTAAAGTTTCTGTAGTTTAGTTTTAATAGGATTATTGGTAAAGATAGTTGCAAATTCCTGGGCAACATCGATATTAACGCTAATGAGGCCGCGGGTAGTGTCCAGTTTGTAATCAGTATTATGTCTTTTGTTCCCGTTCGTTTCATGGTTAATCATTTTCCAAACTGTCTTTATAGTCAGCTTTAGCTGCTTTGCAGATATTTTACAATATTTAGAGTAAGTAGCAATATACTTATTAAAAGTTTCCGTGTTAATATACCTACGGGTTAGTACCATACTGTTCAAATAATATTTCCCTACTTTTCCTGATGCCTTTGCCTAGTCACTTTATAAAAACTTGGGGCAAATAGTTTTTAAGTTCTTCTTAAAATAATTATTGAACTCTACACTAATGAAAAGATTTCTTCATACAAAATATGTATGAGTATTATTACACGTAGGCCCTGAGCACTTCACTAGTAATATCTATGCTATTAAACTTATTATTTTTATTTTTAAGTCTGACAACCAGTCTTACCAAGGGGTATCGTTTTACCCAGTTACTAGGTTGTGGAGGTCAGATAGGCAGTCGCTCCAATTAAAATACTGGTACTCAGCTGCATCCCGTTAGATTGGAAGCCGACCCCAACATAGTTGGGAAAAGGCTAGTCAGATTGATTTTTATTTTTTACCCATACTATAAATCCTCTATAAAAGTTTCTGAAACAGCTTATCGCCAACATTAAAACAACTAGTGTCATAGTAACCATAATATCAATCAAACGAGTGTTATAATGTTGTACTAAATTTCACTAAGCAACACGAATTTAAAAAAAAAAAACATTGTCATGCACGCGCATTCCACTACCACGGAGCCGTAATTTAAAATATAACTTATAAGTTAATCGAATTCACATCGTATTACGCGGGGGCCGTGCGGTCCATGGCCCTTTACGGGGCACCGGTGTGGGCGCGTTCACTAAGACTGCGGCCAGCCCGCCGGTCGAACGCGTCCCAGAGGGTCATGGCCATCCGGCTGGCCCGAGGATACCGCACGGTCTCCTGCGAGGCGGTGAGCCTCCTTGCCGGATTACCGCCATGGGATCTGGAGGCAAAGGTCCTCGCGCACATTTGGGAGTGGCGCGAGGAGGCGAAACGCCGGGGCTTAACTCCGCTGCCGCGAGAAATCGCGGCACAGCGGACAGAGCTCCGGCGGGATCTCATGGCGTCATGGAGAGTGTCGCAACCCAGCGCTGGGCACGCCACAATTGCGGCGATAAGACCCCTCTTTGAGGAGTGGCTAGAGAGGCGCCACGGCGTCCTCACCTTCCGCCTGACGCAGGTTCTCACCGAACACGGCTGTTTCGGGGGGTTCCTGCACAGGATAAGGCGGGAGGAAACGCCCGGGTGTCGCCATTGTGTGGATCGCCCGGAGGACACGGTGGAGCGTACGGTGGAGGTCTGCCCAGCTTGGGCGGAGCATCGCCGTGTCCTCGTGGAGGCGATCGGCGGTGGTGATCTCTCGCGTCCGTCCCTGGTTCAGGCCATGGTACGGAGCGAGAGGGAATGGAAGGCCGTCACCTCCTTCTGCGAAACTGTAATGCTCGCGAAGGAGGAGGCGGAACGCGTGAGGGAGAGGCAAATTTCGCGCCCTCACACCCCTAACCGCCGCAAGAGGAGACGCCCAGGGCGTCGGGAATCGCGGGGCGATTTCCGGCCACCGTAGGCGCGGGCTTGCGGACGGTGAGCAATGGGTGGCTCACCGTCCGATAAGGACCAGGCCCGGGTCGAAGGCGCGTTGTGTTGCACGCGCGAGAGATGTCAGCAAATTTGAAGGGGTCCACTAGGGCCGATGCCTGCCGGGGTTGCGAAGAAAACCGAAAGGGAGATCGTGGCCCCCGGCAACAGGGCAACCGAAGGAACACGGGTGGGTTTTAGTCAGTAAGAGTCTGACACGCCCTCCCGCTCCGCCCAGAGTGGGAGAAGTTATTTGATGATTTCCCCCCACCCACATAAAGAAAAAAACCCACCATTTTTGTTCGATAATAGTATTGCAAAAATTTATTACTTTTTTGTTTACAAAAATGAGTGATACAAGCTTTGCAACACACCACCAGATATTTCTAATGGCAGCAAAGGACATTTCTAACCAATTATTACTAGAAAAGTCGAGAAAACAATATTGTACAACACCCTATGGTTTCAGAACCTTTTATAGAGGATTCATATCATGGATGTAGACTCCTTTCCATAAAAACTATGATATGCGATTTAATGAAGATAAAAAACCTTTAAAAATTCATGATTTTTTTTCTCGTGAACGGCAATTTTACTCAAAAAATAGCAAGAGACATTTCTTCCTTAAAATTTTGAGTAAGATGCGATGGAATTCGTTTATTTTAAATCTTTTGGCCACCATCTTGGATCCGCCATTTTGATTTGCACTTTCTGCCACTCGAATTTAAAAAGCTTATGCTTCAACAAAAAATTTGAGCCCAAAATGAATTTTCTACGTTTCGTAAAATTTTGGCGATTTAGGCGGCCCCATTGACTCGTTTTGTCCCATATAATTTTTTTTTATCTTAAAAATAGTGAAATAGGGGCCGTAAAAGAGTTATCAGTTTTAGACAATTTTTTACGAGCTTCTATCTTAACACCTAAACAAGTTAGGAATTTTAAACTTTTGTATGTTATGTATCGTTTACTAAAAACGCCGATTCATAAAGTATTTTATTTAAATATGAGAGATTTTCTGCAACTGCAAAAATAACTTTGCTATCCACAGTATCATTATGAAATACAAAATTATCTTGGCGATTTTTAAAATTAAAGATGAAAATTAATATTTGCTAAATAATGTGATTTCATTTTTTTTAATGATATTAAGATTGTGTATGACTGTTTTCAACTTTTTTTTTCGATTATGATTATAATTGCCCTTGAAGGTTTTTTATTCAGCTCAAAAATAGATTAATAAAATCCCACGTCAAACTCTTTATATTTTCGAAACCGCTGTCGCTTATTCTGGCACCACACCCTGCCTAAAACATCAAATTAAAACAGTGCTGTAAAGCGCATGTCAATTGCGGGTATATAATCGATCTGATAAGACGTGTATTGGTCTTCTCAAAGTGAAGCAAAATGGAAGTCTATAATGAAATTTCACTGGATGGAAAAAATGGAACCCCTGTGTTACCAGCATCGTTTCATGAAAACAGTGAGTAATTTATATTTTATTTTTATTTAATTTAATATGAATCCTTTAATTTTAAATATATTTGAATTTTAGGAGTAATTATTTTATTCTAGTTAACAACTACTTGTTAACTAATAATTTATAAAAAAATGCAACCTTTTGCAGATGCTTTTAAAGTATTTAATAAGGAAAAAACTTACCCATTTTTGTCTAATTATATTTGTTATTATTTTTATTTGTGTTTATAAATAAAGATGCGCTTTCATAGTTTATCTTAATAGGCTGAGGTGAATATCCTTTGATGTCATTTTATGGGAACATATAAGCCACTGTGTTCATTGTGAAAGAACATTCTGTACTAACTGTTTACACATATCTTAATATAACGTTGACTTTCTTTCTTTTTATTGAATCAATGACTAATCGAGTGTGATAATAAGCCGTGAAAAATCCTAAACGGTTTGCCTTATGCACCATAGGAATCGTCTCCACCAAAATTTTGGATTGACGGTCACGCTTGCAAAAGTTAAGAAGTGTTTATCTTTTAACAATCTCATAGGTTATAAAGCCTGTTATAAAGGTCAAAGATTCCAGTGTACATTTTATTTGTTTTTTTTGCAAATACTACGAAAGCATCACCCAGAGGCCTCGGAACGTGACAAATATTATTAATTCATCCATCGCTACCATTACCATTTCATTTCAATCTTTGAATTATTTTTAAATATGTAATGTATTTTGTTAAAATTCCATTCCAATTCCATTCATAAATCATAATATCCGTTCAGAACCTTTTATTTGAGTGAAATTCTACTTAATTATGTTTTTAGATTGTGTGACGGCAGCAAAGTACAAAGAGTCAACTGCAGTTGTTACGAAATTCACTTTTTTTATCCATAATTCCACTCATAATTCTTAGTTTATCAAAGATTTATTTTTTGCTGTTTCATTAATTATTTTTACTAGTATTAAGTCACGTACCTATATGAAAACAACTACACGAATTGTTCACAAAGTGACGAAGTAGACACGGACAAATACCATTAGTCCGAGTATACTTCGGGCAATCGGCGCGTTCACCCGTTGTAAACAAAGATATTTGTCACATAGCCGTTTTAATGTAGATTTTTGAAACTTGCATTATTTTAGTGCTACAACAATAATAAGTCACGTCGACATTATAAATAAGGCAAATTATTATACAAGGTGGTATCATGACGTTCTTAGTCCGCATACAAAAATTCAATACAATATATCCAATAGTTCAGTCACTATAGCCAGTCAAAGATTGGCAAAACTTTAAAAATTACTCTTAATGAAGCCGAGAGTCACTTGTTCTTCCCGATACCATATTTTTTTTTTTTGTACTGGAAACCATCTGGTTACGGAGATATGGTCAAACTTCCAAGTTTTTTGACGTTTTTAGGGTTTCATACCTCAAAAGGAAAAACGGAACCATTATAGGATCACTCGTGTCGTGTGTGTCTGTCTGTCTGTCCGTCCGTCACAGACAATTTGCTCCGAAGCTAATGGACCGATTAGGTAGAATTTTTTTTAATGTATTACTGTGATTTAAACATGAACATGTAACGTAAATAAATAATTTTTGAACATAGGGGTCACTTTTCGGGGGCAAACAAGAAAAAAAAAAAGTTTTGCTAACAGTACCGTATGACAAATCAAATGAAAGGGCTTGTTGCGAGGATCTTAAACTTATTATTTTTTTATAATTTAAAAATAAATACTTTTAAAGATATTTAAGAAATTCGATGAAAATTGACCCTCCCTTATCTCCGAAACTACTGGACATAACATTTTGAAAAAAGAATATAGTGTGGCTCTTTATTCGTAGATTACAGTAAAACCTATATAAAGTCTATGGTCTTAAAATCTCTTAATATTGTGCGTACAAACTTACATTTGCAGTTGGAATGTATGGGAGAACATGTTTTTCAACTACAATGCTAAGTTTGTTCAATGTTTGTTTGTTCTTGGGATAATAAATAAATTCATCTCAACTACGGAACCCTTCATTGCGCGTAGTCCGACAAGCACTTGGCCGGTTTTTTTTTATGAAAACCAGTTTGAATGTTATTACTTATCTGTTAATACTCCCACAAACCCTGTACCGTTGCATGCACCCAAAAAATTACCGTTGTAAGTGCGTTGCATTGCACACTACGGTAAACAGCGAACTTTCATACCAAAAATAAAAGTTAACAGCAATTATTTCTTGTAGAAAGTCACTTACTTTAATTTATAGAATGCGTATATGACAGCTTCGTGAAGGATATTTTTACAACCGATATTCTTGAAGAATTAGATATTATGAAGGTATAAAAGCCAGGTGCATACTAGACAAACACAGACGGACATTAACTAATGAATGAGCAAACAAGAGACTATGTACTGACACACGATTATTATGTACTCGGTAAAGTACAAAGTTACTGTGTCACTTGTTTACACAGAAAAAAAAGAGCGAATCTTCCATTGAGAGGCAAACCGGAATAATTCTAAACCTTTTAATATTGCTGACGTCTACAAGTGCCTACAATGTTATAGGGACTTTTACGCTTCAAGGTTTATTTAAAATTTAATAGTTACAAGGTCTAAGAAAGTTCTTAAACTAGTATATATACATACTTATTATTAACACTGATGGTTGCCAGGCCATCATGCGCAAAAAAGCAGCTTCCCTGCTGGTCCGTACACGGGGTAGCAACAACAGCATTCTGAACGCAGCGCTGTACGTTTTGACTGTCCCCTACAGAATCAGTGGGTCATGTCTTGTGAAAGTGTGGCGAGTCATGGCAAATAAAAATATGTAATAAAAATATGTACTAGGTTAAGGTTTCTATGGGTCTATGCCATCCGAAATAAAGTTTTATATTTATTCCACTGTTTTGAATAAAGGGTTATTAATACTCATATTTAAAACTAAAATTGAAACATATAATATTGATATCATTAATTGGTTATATCGTTTTATTCTAAAAATATAATCGATTCCAACACCCAACGTAATCTGTGAAAAGCCATTATAGTTCTTCTAAAAACAATTAATGCTTTCCTCTTATGTTTTCGCCGTAAACCCCTTTTCACAAGCTTCGGCTGCCGGGCATCAGGTACCTAGTCATAGGCGAGGTCATGACTAGGCTGGTGCCGGTACGTATGAAAGCTTTCACACTTTCTCAATAGCAGCCTTTTTTTTCGGGCGCGCATTATCAAATAACTTCTCTCGCTCTGGGCGGAGCGGGAGAGCGTGTCAGACTCTTACTGACTAAAACCCACCCATGTTCCTTCAGTTGCCAAGAGTACTACAAGATTCATTTGGCGCCTGAGTG
This sequence comes from Omphaloscelis lunosa, assembly GCA_916610215.1. Taxonomy (NCBI): domain Eukaryota; kingdom Metazoa; phylum Arthropoda; class Insecta; order Lepidoptera; family Noctuidae; genus Omphaloscelis; species Omphaloscelis lunosa. The sequence goes on from OU744252.1 coordinate 3,370,425, forward strand.
ACAGGGGGGGGTGTCGTTTGGTAAACATCCGTAAAAAACAAGATGGCGTCGCTGGTTAAAATTTTGGCCACGCGTATTTTGGACACGTTGTATTTGCCTAGTTACCCGACTACGGCGAAGCCATAAAAGGAGGGTTATATGTTTGACCTTTATGTATGTATGCGCCCATCTTTATGTTCCCTCGTAACTAAACGGCTGAACCGATTTCGATGAATGATATGTCGTTAGATTCGTCTTTATTGCGCGTCACTGGGTATATTATAAAAAAAAAACTCCCTACCCTATCAAGTGGGTATCAAAATGAATGGTTTTGAAGGTGATTACAAAAATAAATACAAATTACATGTTTAAATGTAATTTGGAATGAGAAATGATAAAAAAACTAAAAAGCTGAGAATAATTATTCTCTTTTCAGTTGTGCTTTTGCAGTCGGGTTTTTAAATTACTTTTTTATATACTTGTTATACGATTAATTCGCCATTGGTTTGTCGGCCAGTGCACTGTAACTATTCGCACGAAAATATTAGCACACAAAAGAGTTCAAATGGCTCCTATTGATGTATGTAAATGACTTTAACAAAATTCCTATTACGTAGTTAATTTGCCTACCCAAATGCCCTTTCTTTGGTATTGTTCGCCGAATCGTTGAGCTCCTTAAGTTATGAGTTGAGCTCTATAGAGTTCACATGGAAATCTAAACAAAACAACAATAAAGTACTTAGTTCTGAATTCAAATAATTATTCACGATAAATCTAACAATTGATGGATATGGAAATTAGCATTCATTTGTATTCGGAAATGCGATGGTTCTCGAGGGACATTGAGAAAATAGCATGGTCCTCACCTAGAGTTTACCAAGATTATGTCTGGACTTTAAAAGAAACCCCTGAGTTTGGTTCACCATTTATTCACAGTGGTAGTTTGATAGGAAATGTCGAGTCCATTAAACTTATTTTTTTTTAATATATATGATATACTATTTACACAATAAGGAACCAATTTAATTTCCTGGAACTACCCTCCAACTCAAAAAACAACTCAATCTATACTAGCCTAATTTTTCTAAAAATTCTATAATTTCCAATTTTGTTAACCGTTGAACGAGTACGAAGATCTTAAGTAGAAGTAACTGAACGATTGGGTGCAGCACTTCGTGTCACAGATTCGATTCTCGCACCACACAAATACCTGAAGAACAAATACCTGAAGATGATCATTATCCATATTTTGTTCTGTCGAGTTTTTTGTAATGCGAAATTCCTAGCGTAGGAAAAAACAGTGGCACTCCGGGAGTGCCAAAAGAAGTGAAACCTTGAAAAAAAAATTGACACCGCGGTAATAACGCGTTGATGTCTTTAACTCCATAAGCCGCTGTAATCAATGCGTTGATGTCTTTTTAATGTTCAAAAGCTGGTGTCGTCACAGTGTCGCGAAATCAATGGTTTAGTTCCATCTCAAAAATTCCCAACGCGCCAAAAGAAGTTTTCACTTAAAAAAAAATACAACTTGTATAAGAAAGTTGTGGTCAAATTAAAGGGTGTGGACCATCAACCTGAACAACTTTCTCCATCGGACCAAAACCGTAATCGCGAAATAACTATCAGCTGTCCCATACATTTGGGTCGAGTAGATATTGAAATTTATTAAGGGACAGCAGACCACGCCCCTAAATATGACCACAGGTTTCTGATACATGCTGTATGATGTAAATACCATTCGACTTTGAAACTTGCCAAACTGACATTGCCCCTCAGACTACAATAGATGTATAGGTATAAGATATAAGTAACGACCATGAATTAATTCGACACGCTCAGGGGCAGCTTAACGTAACCAATTTATGTTAATTACAAAAAACTAAGTTCAAAAAATAAACCAGGACTATTGAAAAATCACGCTCTAAAAAGCATGCCATAATAATTTTGTAGGTGTACAGATATGCAAGCTCGGCCTTACGTACATTTTTTTTTAAAATTGGGTTTTTAATTTCGTGATAAAGTATTTGCAGAGCAGCTTTAATTTCTTTGTTTTTTTTTGTTTGGGTTTTATTATACAATAGGTATTAATTTTACAGCCGCGCCGTAAGTAGCACAGTCTCACTTTTGCTTGTTTTTAACAATTTAAACATATTTATTTATTTTGACAATATGATACAAATACATAGACGGCGCCATATTGCCTTTAATGTGAGTTCACATAGCTTATAACCAGCGGACGATCAAGACGCTTTCAATGATACCTCAACTGTCAAATTATAATCGGTAGTTTAGAAGTTATGAGGTAACAGATGAACATACATAGATACATACCAATCAAAATCATAGTCCTTCTTTTTATTTATTTAATTAAACATTTGTCTGTTTATATGTGTGTGCATACACACACATATAAACAGACAAGAAGAAAGGAACAGAAAAATACGTACAAAGGCAATGCATATATCTAAAGAGATCTCTTCCAGCATACCTGTGACAGGAAATTATATAAAATGAGATGTAGACAACGTGTGTAACCGTAGAAGATAAAACAAAAACATTAATCAAAGCTTCGCCGAAGTGGTGTAAAAACTAATGATGCATTTATGCTTCATATTGCAGTAGTTAAAACATCGAGATGTGTGTTATCTAAGTTAAATATTAATTTTCCTACTATAATAATACTTACCTATACATATACCTTTTATGTTATTTTTAACCAACTTCAAAAAAGGAGGTTTCTCAATTCGAGAGTATATTTTTTTTTAATGTGTGTTCGCAGATAATTTCCTCGTTTATGAACTGAATTTGATAATTCATTTTTTGTTGGAAAGGAGATATTCCAAAAGTGGTACAATGATAAGAAAACCAGGATCAGACGATGGAATCCTGGAGAAATCGAGGGAACTCTTCAAATATTATAGGCACACCTATAGCGATTTCGGTATTTTTATAGTAACTCGTGTAGTTGCTCTTGGAAAGCAGCATTTGGTGAAGTAGAACTGATGATGAAGACCACAAATGGCCACCAGAATTACTCAATAATAAGTATTCGACGAGTTGCGATTCGATTACTTTAATATGGTTGTAATGCAATTTGTGCTCGTCACAATGCATATGGAGAAGTGGAGCTAATAGTGAAGTACCAGGAGAACTCCTCAACGATTAACGTCCCTGCATCGGGAAAAGCAATATTTTGTAAAAAGTGTTGAGCAGTTGTGATTAGGCTATTTTAACTTAGATAAATTACAAACTACCAACTAAAAAGAGAGTTTTTTTTTTGTACAAAACAAAAACAACCGACTCCCAAAAAATACTAAAAAGTGAAAAATAACTTAAATTTCGGAAGTCGGTGGCAAATAACTAAAATACAAAACCAAAGACACCGACTTCCGAAAATAAGTTATTATTCGCTGTAGTGTTTTTTGGAAGTCGGATGCTTTTTGTTTTGTAAAAAATAAAAATTTCTTGCTTTTTAGTGGGTAGTTTGTAATTTATCTAAGTTACAATAGCCTAATCTCAACTCCTCAACACTTTTTACAAAATATTGCTTTTGCAGTTTTATTCACAATCACACTATTTATGTACATATTCGTTATTATTTTTTATCCATACATTTATTTTATTTAAGTATGCAAACACACGTTACATTAACTATTTGGAAAAACATATATTCCTATTAAACATATAAATTATACGGTAAGAATTATTATTAAAGCATTCTACGATTCTATGGTTATATTTAAAAAAAATATTATGAATATTTATTAATTTTTATTGACGTATTTGAGGAAAAAGAAGATGCGTCATTAATTCCAAAACTTTTATCTGTATCGTGTCCGTTCTTACTTTTGAAGCGTTTTTTTATTTATATGGGCTGCCTGAACAGCTTTAGACATTAGTACCTACGCTGCTCTCTTATGGGCACATCGCGTTCCAAAATTAAGCAGAATCTAACTAAGAATAAAAAATTGTAATTTATTTTGATTTAATTCCGTCACAGCCCATAAAATATAATCTACAACACCATGGAAAGTACACGTAAGTAAACAAGATTGGTAACGATATCAATTTAAGAATCAATAAAATGACCTATGTTCGTACCAGATGGATCATGACTAGAGATCGGATATTCGGATACATATTTACCTAAAGTTGAGGTGTTGACTAATGTGGAATGCTGTTTTGTATCGATCGCAAAAATCTCGAGATTCAGGAATTGATAAATTTAGTATTTTTTGACTACAGGAATGCTAGCTTATGTTGCAAAGTAGTTGCCAAATTAGTACAGCATATTGCGACAAACAACTCGGTGCCTTGAGTTTCGTAAAAAAAAATAACAAAAAAAAAACCTTCCAAAACGTTTAAAGTAAAAAACTTGCATAGAACATTGATCCGTAAAATAATATAAATAAAGAGCACAATCGCGTTTACAAAAATGAGGTGTCGGTAACGGTGTCGCGAGTTTAATTATTTTTTCCCGTATTTAAAATGCCCAACGCGCCTAAAAAAGTTTTCACTTCAAAAAATGGTTACAGTAGGTATATACATTTTTTATTTTAACACCGCAAAAGTAACCTTCATACGAGGGTTAAGGCGTTTCCATACCATGTATCCAATTAGTTGTGCATTCCCGGATTTTATGGAATTCCGGGATGTATATTAAGATTTTTTTAATAAGAAGCCACTTCCAAAAAAATTGTTTAGGTAAATATGCATTCGAATATCCAATCTCTAATCGCATTATCTATCAGCGGTGTCTTTGTGTCGCGTCGCGTGTCGCCCCTGTTTGAAAGAGCCTTTACACCATTATTTATACATGTAAATCTCAATCCATAACAACTTCATAATGATATCACCATTTATATCTTCGAGGAAAATAGTCTTGTCTTGATGATCCTCTTTCCCATGTCTGTCGACTGGAGCGGAGAGTAGAGGAGCGGAGCGGAGCTGTGCCAATATAACCAATGGAAAATAATTGCATAAAATTTCCGCTCCGCTTCAGTGGACAGGGAGACGCGAACTAGTTTAAAAATTCCTACAAAACCGGGAAGCGGAGCGAGGAAGTGGAGCGGGGAATTGCCGCCCGCTCAAATTACTCGTCACTTGAACTCGGCCTAGCTCCGCATAGTCCGCAACTCCGCTCCGCACTACCTCGCTCCGCATCAATGGACGGACACAGTCCGCAACTCCGTTCCGCATTACTCCTTCGCTCTGCTCCGCTGCCTTGCTCCGTGTCAATGGACGGGCAGCCTGTTTCGTATTACAGAATCTCACTTAACAACACTACACGCATTCCTTTAAACTAGTTTTTTTTTTTTATCTATGACATCTCGCAGTTGACCACTAAGGTCATGGCTGATTAAACGGGCTTTCCTGTGGCTGCCTAAAACTTCTACACTCAAAGGGCACTTAACATTTCCGATCTTTTTTTGTTCGAATTTCAATTTACCCAAAACTATTGACCGACATCTTTTTTACTATATGCATTATTTGACATGCTTTTGGTTTATCGAAGTATCATGTGTCATAGTTATTATTTTACCGTACTATATTTCGCCGATTTAAAAAATAACTTTTTGCTATTGGTCGAAGTCTCTTTGAACTTTTTTCATTTGCCAAAAGATTTATTTGCATGCTTCTTACTGGGACCACTTAAAACCACTTTTATACATAATCAACTGTTTTATTAAGTGCCACTACATTTAAATAATTAATTAAACAAAATAGTAGATCGAATGAATGTTCGGAAACATAATACCTCGAACAAATTTTATTTCGGGTAAGTGTAATTTCGGTAAATTTTTTTTCAATAAGACGTCGGAGTAAAGAAAAAATCGAATTGATAATAGGTCAACAGTGGAAGACGTGACTTCAGTGAAGTTATAAAAAAAAAACGAAACGAAAATAGTTGAAAAGTTTTAGGTGAAATGAAATTTGGTCAAATATTTTTCGAACTTAGGATTTTAAATTCTGTTCTAAATTAAAACTAGGCGAGCGCTCGCTATGGGCACCTGTGGGGTACGAACCTCAGCTTAGGGTGTCGCTGGGGGATGGACAGCAAGAAGGGATAGACTGGATCAAACTTAAAACTAGTTTCCACCAATCACATGGCTTTATACTTGTTTCAAGTAATACTCGAGTCTTAAGTGAGGTTCTTTTTTTATATAGGGCATCTCGTTGTTGACCTCAGAGATCATGACTACTTAACTGGGCTATCCTGTGGCTGCCTTAAGCTACTAACTTAAATCCTCCAGCCAGGACGTAAAATCTATATATATAAAAATGAATCCCTGTTTCCCTTGGTCACGACATCACGCTAAAACGGCTGAACGGATTTGGATGAAATTTGGGACATGGATAGACCTTGACCCGGAGAAGGACATAGGATACTTTTTATCCCGATAATTTTACGGGATCGAGACTTATGCGGGTGAAACCGCGGGGCGCAGCTAGTAATTTATATAATAGGCGACTGCTCGCTAAGGACACCCCCTGTGGAATACTAACCTCGGCTTGGGGCATCGCCAGCAAGATGGGACAGACTGGATCACAAGTGGGTAATTATTATTAGCAGGGGAATTATACGCTACAGGTTCAGCTTGGATCCGAGCTGGCGCATCATTGAGGGTCGGGGTTGAGTGAGGTTCCATTATACGGGCCCTAATATTCCATTTTTCAAATATATATTAATAAGATTTTTTTTTACAGTGAACTTCGTACACACGTGGTTCCTAATGGGTTCACCGCTGCCATTGACAATAATATTATCCTCATACCTGCTCTTCGTGCTGAAGATGGGACCGGCCTTCATGAAGACACGTGAACCATTCAAATTACAAAATATTATGCCGCTGTATAATGCTGTCCAAGTTCTGATCTCGAGTTTCTTGTTATATACGGTAAGTGTATTTTATAAAGATTCATAAATGCCTAATTGGTCTTGGGCTGCATCCCAATTAAAAAAGGCAAGAGTATCTGCAGAATGAGGAATGAGTGTTTTCAGTGATAATGCAAAGTGATGGGTCGAGAGAATATAGCTTCAGTATATTTAAAATAAAAAAAAATGTACCTCACTTGGTGAGGCTTCGAAGCCCTCAAACTTGGAGGACTGATGAATCAATTTAAAACATTTGAATGATACTTACAGTACTGTTTATTTTTCCCAAATACTGTTTACTATCCCATTTTGACTATAATATAACTTATTTCTTATATAAAAAGATGGCAACCCTAGGCACATGAGACATTTTAACTTGTCTTTTAGATTAGCAAAGTATTGGCAAACAACTTAGTGTCTTTGTTAACCTAAATCAAGTGTTAACCTCATTCATTCTATCTTGAAACAAAAATACGAAATTGCTTGTAAAATGCAAGGGGTTATAGGTACACACGGCTACACATCAAGCTATACAATTCCAGTTTATGCTGATCTCGCAATGTATAGGATTTCCGTGTAATGCGAGGTCAGTTTACACTGGAAATGTATTGCTTGATGTGTAGCCGTGTGTACAAGATTCAATATTGTAAACCCCACATTTCTGGTAAAATGTAACTATAAGAGGCCATGTAATTACAGTATTTGAGCAATAAGCATGGATAACTGTTGTAAATAATTATCTAAAAATGTGTTCGATATCCAAAATCGAATGTCATGGAAATGTATTTTTCCACAACTCATTGCGTATTGTAAATCATTACCTACGTTTATTTGAAACCCCTACGTCTACCATCCCACAATACGCAATACAAATTGACTTTAACAAAGTCAATTTGTAACGTTGCGTTGCTGGTTTCATGAATATTATTTAGAAGTTAACATTTTTTTAATTGTTTCCAGTATGTAGGTATGCTGGCTGAGGATGGATTGTTGCCAAAAACCTGTGTTTTGGAGACGGAATACCAAAGGCGAAGTGTAAGCATCTCTGTTTTTCTTTCTCCATCTCTTTCATCTCATTTTATGTTTGACATAAATTCTTGAACAATGAAACGTACTGATCTGATCAAATCAGGTTATAATAATATGTAGACAATGCTCCTCGCGTAGCCTAGCCAGTGAAAAAGTATGTGTTAAAAAATCACTCAAATCGTAAAGTAGTTCTCAAAACACTTGCATTTTTAACGGCCAGACAGAACGACGACATCATACGAAAGGTTAAGGATGTATAGATAGAAAATAATTTATTACACACTAAAATTATGACACTAATAATGTTACTAATAACACAAAAAATATTCATATTCCAGTTAGCAGCAGCAATGTACTACTACCTACTAGCCAAGCTTTCTGAACTCCTTGACACAATATTTTTCGTACTCCGAAAGAAGGACAACCAAGTTAGCTTCCTTCACGTGTACCACCACACCATTATGGCAGTAGTGACATGGACTGCCCTGAAGTATGAGCCAACGTATGCACTACTAGTCCTGGGAACGCTGAACTCTTTCGTCCACATCATTATGTACACCTACTACGGACTGTCTTCATACCCGAGTATGGCGAAGTATTTGTGGTGGAAGAAGTATATTACTAGCATGCAACTGGTTAGTTTATTTGTGTCTTATCTTTTAATGTTGCCACTCTACACATTTATGAGAATTGTAAAAAGCCGAATATCGAATGAAAATGATCATAACATGAGAATGAAAGGTTTCTTGTAGAAATAAAAAACTCGTCTGTTACAAACAAAAAAATCCTAGTTTGATGTATGATGACGATTATTGCTAAATTCCCGTTTATTGTGAGTACTATCCAGTTTACCAAATGCTTGCACTGACTGGATAGGTCCACTCAAATATGTGTGGTTCTTTCCTCAAAAGACCATTTCAGACACTAATCTACAAGGTCCTTATATAGCCTGACCAAGATTATGTCTGGACTTTAAAAGAAATTTCGCCCTCTGAGTTTGTTCCGGGCTTTCTTTTTAGAGTAGTTAGATAGGTAACGTCGGACCCATCTAGCTTACATATTTTTTTTATTTTTTTACAAAACGTGTAAATGTGATTCCGATATCCTATTCACAGAATAAACAATTTCTTTTATGACTTCAAACGAAAAAATATAATTAATAGGTATAATCACCTTTCTCATCGTTTTTGAGAAATCTCTTTGATGGAACAACATTTTTAAACAGTTTTCCTAAATTATTGTCGAACAATGCATAAATTAGTGCTGGTTGGATGTCTTCTTGTTTTTGTGTCTCCTCCCAACCTTCGACAAACCTATGCCTGTCATTAACATTCAAAAAAATTAATTTTCAGATTCAATTCGTCCTAGTACTCATCCATTACGCGGTAGCCTGCGTGAAGTCAGACTGCAAACCTTCATTTATCATGTCTGTTGCTATGGCAATTAATGGATTCCTCTTCCTCTATCTCTTTGGAAGCTTCTATGTTAAAACCTACAATAAGAAAACCGCAGCTAAAGCTGAAAACAATAAAGAAATTACAAATGGTAAAGGAACGAAGAATAATTTATCAGATATTGACAAAAAACTGTATCAAAATGGAAAGAAAGTTACCAACGGAAATGAAAAGATTGATCATGAAAATAGTTATACAAGTGCCTCAATAACAGTGAACGACACATTTAGAATAAGATTTAATATGAAATCGAATAAGTTGACATAAAATAAGGTTTAAGTTTTAGATTCAGGTTGTAATAAGAATATAGTATATATAGAACGATAATATTATACAGTTGTGTTGTGAATCAGTGAAAAAATGTAGCTTTAAATTAAAAATAAAGAAAACTAATAAATTACTAAAATAAAACTTTATGCGACTTTAAAAAATAAAAAGAAATACGCACCCTCTCCCTCCCACAGACTCTAACTATCATAAGCTTAAGCATCAGATCAAATAATCATCATAATAGGAATGATGTTGTTGCCTAGGTCAAAAGGAAGAAATTATATTTTACAACGCATGTACTCGAAAAGAGCGTTTTCCAAGCAGCCAAACTGGGCGGAAAGTGTCACTTTTCTGACTAGTGCTTTTTACTTTTCTGTTTTTTTTTTTATTTTTAAATTCGTCGTCAGCCCGACGCAAAGAAATTTTATTATTTGAGAAAAGTTTTACAAATTTGATAATGATGATGATGATGATGATGACGATAACGTCGGTGGTGATGACAGTGGCAATGACGATGACGATAGCGATGGTAGTGGCGATGGCTATAACAATGGTCAAATCAAAGTCAAAGTCAAAGCCAAAGCCAAAGCTATAGCCAAAGTTAAAGCCAAAGCCAAAGTCAAAGGTAAAGCCAAAACCAAAGCCAAAGTCAAAAAGCCAAAGCCAAAGCCAAAGCCAAAGTCAAAGTCAAAGTCAGTCATGACGATGGCGATGGTCATGGTGATGGTGATGGCGATGATGATGATGAATATTGTTTGTATTATTTATATACGTCAGCCAAGATGTCAGATGTTACACATCATATGCGACTACTGTAGGGTTCGGTCGTTTTTTTCTATTTCCTCGCATAATGTATAGTAAAACGTTGTATGATACGCGTGCCTAAGATGTTTTCGGACTCCTGTCGACATATACACTCGCTCGCTTCGCTCGCTCGTGAAAAAAATGCCTTTCGTCGAAAATCACCTACTTTCCGCACTTATAATAATATCATAAATAACTATAGTCCGTCAGTCAGATTATAATTTTTTTTATTAGACACGTATATTTTGCTTTATCGTAATAATAAAAATGACTAAGATAAAACGCATTCAAGTTTGGGAGTGGGGGTCGCTACGTCACAAGTAAGTATAAAATCTACATACTCGTAATGTCTTGGCACATTTTAATCAATGTCTCGCCGAAATGTTTTGTAAAAGTGAAAATATACGTGTCCAATATTTTTTAATCATACCTGACGGAAAAAAATTTTAGTCATCATCCCTACTTCAGCAAAAAGACGTCCACTACTGGACATAGGCATCGCCACATCGAACGGTCCTGTGCTTCTCGTCCTGCGGATTCATGTTGCCTTCAAAAGGTCATCGGACCTTGTAGGAGACCTTCCAACGCCACGTCTTCCGAAACGCGGTCGCCGCTCCAGAACCTTTCGGCCCCATCGGCCATCTATCTATTCGGCGACTACTGTGCCCTGCCCATTGCCACTTAAATTTGGGAATTCTTCAGACTGAGCTTAATCATACTCAGCCACCACTGAGACACGTGCTTCCTCTGTTTGAGAGGGAGTAAGCCGTAATCCACTACGCGGGCCCATTGGTGGATGTCATGTCCTCGAATTTCACGACTCCAATTTATGTTGGTGATATAATAAAGGCTAGTACCACACGGAACAGACTTAAAAAAGAGATTATCAACATCCTCCATCAAACGCGGGATACTCAGCAAACTCAGTAGTCCAGTTAAGTCATACGTACATACACATACACACACCTTCACACACATTTACAACACCTACACCGACAGATACACGCCCGCACACACTATAAATATTAATAATTATGTCACTCTGGGTTTCATACGTTTCTGTGTACTTCGTTTAGAATAACAATAATGTTATACTTACTGTCAGCTGTGCAGCTACCTTATATTAAATATATAAATAAAGGAATTTATAAAAAAAAAAATGAACTAGAAAGAGAAAAACAAGCATATAATCTATAGAATTTTAGTTTAATTAGGAATTTTGCCAATTCACGAGCTCATAATAAGTAGACTACCTCGTTGGTCTACTAATCGAAAGCGCTTCTGGTGGTCCTGGGTTAGATTACCAGGTCGGGCGAAGTGTTATTCGAATTTTCCATCTAGAAAGAATTTCTCAGTAGCAGTTTCTATTTCTCACTTATATGTTAAAATAACGGGACCTGGCAATTGCTCTCATTTATAGAGTTTTCTCGCTTACCCAGTTCTTACTTAGGCTATATTATGTACTTTGACTATATTATGTAGGTAACTTATGATCAAAATTTTATTTGCCCTTAACACCTTCTTTTTTCCTCTCCGACCGCAGCGAACCATCACGGTCAACGAAAAGCCCGCTGCGGTTGTAATATTAGAACACTTTAATACAAAAAACTGAGGAATTAACGAGTTATTTAATTAAATTCACGTGATTCTGTTTGAATATTATAACGGATTAGCGACCAGCCCCTCCTGCTTCGCACAATTTTTACGACTTGACAAAATATTAAGACATCTTTATTATAATGTCAGTTTAATATTAATGCTTTATACACATAAACCTTTCAGAATTAATTCTATAAATTATGGTAAAAACTGCATCAAAATCCATTGCGAAGTTAAAAAGAAGACTTCAATTTATAATTATGTATAGATAATAGATAACGAATAAACAGAAGTGTGACCTTAAAAAGTATGATCACGTTTCTAATTTTCGCAAGATACTCAAGTAGCTCCCTATTCGACTTCGCAGGAACTCTCGGATATTGTGTCTGCTATTCAACATCCTTCACAACCCTAAAACCCCTTCCTATCTGCGGGAACGCTTTTCCTACGCCCGTCCTTTTGATGCACCTTGCAGGTCGCATCTTAAAAATCTCCTTAAATCCTCCCCCCCCCCCCACTCAACCGACTTCTATTCCTACTCCTTCACTGTGCACGCGGTTCGGTTGTGGAATTCACTTCCGCCTGACATTAGGGACTGTCGTACTGTTGAAACATTTAAACGAAGAGTGAAAGAACACTATCTTTCCACTTCGTCATAGTTGCATAGTTATCTTAAATCACATTATAATTATATATATTGTAGTGATATTTATTTTAGAAGTATGTATGTAAGTATATTCTTATATTGTAAGTAGTTTGTGTAAATAGTAAATTGTATTTTTTTTTTTCTTCTTTGATTTATGTTTTTGTTTTATCTTCTACGGTTACACACGTTGTCTACATCTCATTTTTTATAATTTCCTGTCGCAGGTATGCTCGAAGAGATTTCTTTAGAAATAAGCATTGCCTTTGTACGTATTTTTCTGTTCCTTTCTTCTTGTCTGTTTATATGTGTGTGCATAAATGGTTAAATTAATAAATAAAATAAATAAGTGTGTTAACGATGATCAAATTTAACCTCAAATTCTGATTAATAATTTAGAACTATGTAGGTGGACGAATGGAAACACTATAAATTATTGTTAATTGAATTATTTTAGTTTTTCTACTTTGAACATCGATTAAGGGACTAATCGATACTTATTAAGGGACTAAAGATAATCTCCACAGGTGGGGTTTCTTGGATTGTTCCGATCCTCAATGTATATGCGGCGTCTCACCGCGGACCATGGCCAACCTTTCATCTTGCGCTGCATGCCACCAGTACACGTTAGGATGTCTGCGTCAGCGACGATATTAGCATTGCTGAGTCTTGGGACAAACAGAAAAGGACATTGTTCAGCGTCCATACATCGTTCGCCTACGAATCAACAGAGACGTGAATTTACTTTCTGTGTTCTTAATAATGCGTATATTCGATTGAATCTAAATTAAAATCACGGACATTGCTGAGGATTGTAAAAAATCTATAACACTTTCGGATTTTGGGGTTACAAAGGCCAATAGAAACATATTAACTTAGCGTTTAATAGTGAAAATACACTGGATTTTATCTACAAACGTTACATTACACATCTGTGTACTATTAGCGTAGTCAGAACCATTATTTCTATATACTTATTTATTAGTAGTTAGTAGATAATTTATAAATGTACTCTGAAACAATTTACCCTGTCACATTACTATCAAATGTCAAAGTGTCATCTGTCAATTTATCTGTCAGTGCCGATATTGCTCGTTTCACACAGCGCTTTCAATCGCTTTATTCTGTTTGTTACTAAAAACGTAGCTAAAAACCTTATTCATAGATCAAGCGCTGAGAGAGCCTATTCAAAAAGTCAAATTGAAACAAAAAATAATGGCGCTGGGGAATAAGACCGAAGTGAATTACTTTTTAAAATGTTTTCGAAAATAAGAAGTGTCCGTTCAATTGTAACAAGTTTATAACGTAAATTATAAAAAAAAATTAGTAATTATTGTAAAGGTTTCATACATGTTGATTCATAGGCCATTCTTAACAATGTCCTTTAAATTATGTTTACCATCGACACGCTAAGAATAAGAAGGAAACTAAAACTTAACAGACTACTTTATTAGGAAGCCTACCAAAACTTTACTGAATTACACGCATAGCATAGCATCAGGTCTGTGTTACCCGAAGGGTTAGGCAGAGGTGTACCTATACAGTCACATTTCGCTTGGTATCTTACAGTCCCATATGTAATAGAGGTGAGGGCGGTGAGCAATGGGCAGCTCGCCGTCCGATAAGGACCAGGCCCGGGTCGACGGCGCGTTGTGTTCTACGCGCTCCTCAAAGAGATGTCAGCGGAACTGACAGCCGCTAGGGCCGATGACTGCCAGGGTCGCGGGAAAGTCCGAAAGGGGGTTGGTTTCCGGGTGCGTTTTATTCAGTAAGAGTCTGACGCGCCCTCCCGCTCCACCCAGATCGTTATTTGATAATAATTTGCCAATGAAAAAAAAATAATTGCTGCTATCTAATGGCTGAATCGAACCCAGGACCTAATGACCACTGCTAAACCAACCGATTATCTAACTACTATGTAATACAAGTTTTTAGTCAATGTCAATGTCATTGACTTAATTATTACATTATTTAAATAACTGTTCAATTATTTATTGTATCGATGATCGTAATTAACATAATGTTATTTATACTTGAATATTTTGACTGTATTTTGATTTATTTCGTAAAAGAAGTTAAGCGAAAATGCATTAATTAAAAACTTGATTTAGGTATATTATCAATTTGTCATTCATGAAACGATGTTGGTACTGAGTGCATATTTCATAAAAAATCGCCAACATTGAATCGGAATTCACCTCATTACCATAATTATATCATATTCATTTCATTATGATATGGTAATTAGGTGAATTCCGATTCAATGTTGCCGAATTTTGTATTGGTGACAAACTGATCGAAGATAAAATTGTGTAAATCAAAATGACTTAATATGAGCATTAAATCGTAGGTGTAATTTATGTTATTAAAGAAACCTTAAAGATTAATTTCTGAGTCATTTGGATTGGGGTGAACTGCATAATTGGATTGGTTTTTATCAATCAATCAATCATTTATTTTGTTAAACATACAGGTACCTATGGTTACAGATAGTAAATTTTATAAAATATTCGCACTATATTTTTTCAATATATAAGGCGTAAAAAATGAACACAAATAAGCAATAACAATAAAGGTGGCATGCCAAGAGAGAGCTGACTTAGCGTAGTACGAAATTTTAGTAGAATAAGCCTAGGTTCGAACGGCCACTGTTTTTAATGCGAAGTTTCTTCCCGTGCACTGGATTTTCAACGCTCGGCTTAGCGGGCGTGAGTTGAAAAACGAACTGCAATTTTTCTCCGCGCTGGGGATGCACTCTGATGCATTTTCAACGCTTGGTTCGACGCTGAGAGTTGAAAATCCAGAGCACGGTCAAAAACTACGCGTTAAAAAACTTTCGTGCTTATGTGGGCTAAAAGGGCAGCTTATACTTGTTTTGTTACCACTTACGTGCTGTCAATAACTGTTCCTTTTAATTAATTTAAAGAGTACACCAAAATATCCTAATGTAATTTCCAGCTGATGCAACGTCAGTTCAGCGAGAGGCAGTCCATTTATCCTACACTATGAAAAGACCAATATTTGTATATACATATATATATATATATATATATATACAAATATTCCTTATTGGGGCTCACATTCTCGAAATTATCTCTAACGATTTCGATTAAAGTTGCAATATAAAGGTTTACGGGGGCGAAAATCGATCTAGCTAGGTCTCATATCTGTGAAAATTTGTTTTCTCCGTATTTTCACCCGAGCAGAGCTCGGTCGCCCAAAGTTTAGAACAAGATATTGAATAATGACATGACAGCATAGAATAAGTAGGTAGGTACTATACATGGATCAGTATGAACTTTCCTATACTATTACATGAGCATTCTTTATTTTGAACAGAGCAGAGCTCGGTCGCCCAGGTACTATTTAATATAATCCTTCTATCTTTAAAAAAAATATCAAAACCAAGCTTACCCGTATTCGCCTTTTACTACCGTAAACGAAAAATATAATTAAAATGCTAATTTATGCTTATTTCATAAGGATCCTACGTGTTTTTTTTTTTGTTTTTAAATATTGATACTCCATTAAAAATTAATCGCTTGGCCTTCCATTCTCTTAGATAGAGTCCTCCGGACCCCGAAATAACAAGGAAGTGAGAGTTGTGCTACAGAGGAGAAAAATCCAGTAGGACTAATTAGCTCAGTAGTTGCAAAAGCGCACTGACTTAACGTGGGTCATGGTCATGACTGTGTTCAAGTCATCTTTAAAGGCTGCTACATTGAATAGTTGTGAAGTTCTAGGCATATTCCTTAGTGAGCGTTAGTAACAGTAAAATATTGGCAACAACGTAATAAATGCTATTAACTTTAATAAAAAGCGTAGTGCTCATTTAATTAAAAAAGAAACGCGCAATTGTCCGTTTATACCTATAAACGGACAATTGCGCGTTTCACCGTGTCTTTTCACCGATTTTTGCATAACGATAAAAACAAAAGGTTGGTCTTTCTGTTGTTTGTCATACTGTGGCACGACGCCATTAACCGGTTAGGCTCCCGATCACTCTTCCACTTTCGAACCTTTAAGGCTAAATAGGTCCAAATTACGTCAGTGATTCTGAGAAAAAAATAACAATATTGGAATGGCAAAGACATTGAATATTTTATTATTCTTGCGATTAATTAAATCATTAAGAAATTAATAAAAAGTTTAAACCGAAGTTGTTGATGTACGATTTTTTATTATTATTCCAGTGATAATTATTGTGTTGTTAACTCCCAGAAATAGCCATTCTGGGACTATGGATTCTTGGAAAGTTGACTTTTATGAACTCCAATCGACTGACATACATGTTCAAATAAAAAAAAAGAAACGAAATTCGCAGAATGAAACGACAGATTCTGCTGCCCCGAACCCTTATAGTTTCGCCATGTTCGTCCGTCTGTCTGTCTGTGGCTTAGGTCAGAGACTCATAATACTAGAAAGCAGATAATTGGCATGGATAGACACATTAATCACGTCGATAAAGTGGTGAAATTAAAATAACAATTTGGGTACCTCCCCTACACGTAAAGCCGGATATTTTTGTTTTTCTCGTCTGTCCCATGGTGTGGGGTGTCGATCCATTCTATTTATACTAACAAAACCATAAAAGGTTTTCTTATTAATGAAGATCTCAAATTGGAATCCCCTTGCGGTTTCTAAAAATAGCTGTGATGAAAATTTTTATCTATAAACTTATATTATTGCATGTGACATTGCAGCTCAGATTTGAGAGGAGGTCGTGGCTAAGTGCTAACAGCCGCACGGGTCGATTAATCAAGTTAAGCTACGCCTGCCGGGCTTGGACCGTGGATGGTCGAACATTTTTGCATACCGAGACTCCTCCGTGCCTCGGAAAGCATGTTAAGCCGTTGGTCCCGGCTGTCATTCGTGTACAGTCATTACGGGTCGGTAGAAGCCCGAAAGTCTGCCAACCAGTCTTAACAAGGGGTATCGTATTAACTATTTACTGTGTTATGGAGGTCAGATAGGCAGTCGCTCCATGTAAAATAATGGTTTTCAGCTGGATCCGGTTAGACTGGAAGCGGACATCGATATAGTTGGGAAAAGGCTAGGTACGTTGATAGTGTCATAGCAGCTGAAGTCGTGATCAAAGCATACTACCTTCTACGCTGAAAACTTGACCGACTGTAAAGTCAGGGAACATATGTTTAACATAATATAACATAACATAACGTCACGCCTGTATTCCCCGAAGGGTTAGGCAGAGGTGTACCTATAGAACATCCACACTTCGCCAATTATGATTAAGTCCCATGAAATAGATGGTGAGCCTATTGCCATCAACCGAGCAGAAATCCAGACTTCGGGCTGCTACTGAGAAATTCTAGATGGAAAAACGCAATAACACTTGCTCGACCCGAGAGTCAAACCCAGGACTTCATGCTCAGCAGTAGTACTTACGACCACTAAACCAATGAGGCGGTTTCAAAGCCAGAGAAATTAATATTTTATCGATTTGGTCGGTATAATCAAATCTCACAACTGTAATTCTTTCAATAAATCTTTCAATAATCAATTAATTTCCCTGACTACGCTACAAATCAGAAATAAACTTCCTTTCTTTCTTTCTCAATAATGCTGCTACTATTTACTACAAACGTCAAAGTTCGTGAGTTCGCGAACGAAGGATGAATGGATGTATGGATGTTTTTTTTATTTTTTCATACAAAAACTAGTGAACGGATTTTGATGAACACATAGGCTATGTAATTTATAAATATTGGATAATTTCTGACCTGCACGCGAGCGAAGCCGCATGCAAAAGTTAGTCCCTCATAAGCTAGTCTAGTTAGCTAGTTTACTTGAGGGTTTTTTTGAAGACCCTTTAAACCTTTGACCTCTTGATGTTAATCAAAAGCTTCAAAAGGTCTTTTTTATACAAAAAAAAAAACCTGATTTAGTTAACTTGGTGCAAAGCACCATAATAATATATTATCACAATAGTAAAAAGACATACTTCAGTTAAGAACAAAATTATATTTAATGAACACAAAGGATAATAAAATGACCTAACTAATTCATCGTTTTTGTGAGGAATTAATATGTTTTTAAGCTAATACGGTTTTTGACGCTTATCTTAAAGGATCATGCAGACCAGCGCGATATTGCAGGCGCTACAAGCAGCGCGACTTTTGTAGCGCCCGCGATATCGCGCTGGTCTGCACGAGCCTTTATACTAATTTACCTTTTTTTCAGAAAAATTGGCTGCTTCTACAATAAATTTATTACAAACATTGGGTCCTAAAATATAGTTTATTATCATTTATTGCGCGGAACAATAAACACCTTATTTAAGAATATGCGCATGATAACTAACACAAGTGACTGACTGACAAATCACCAAAGAGTATAGTTGATATGAGCTAAATCTTTTTGTGATGTAGGCATTCACACGATCGACCAAGAAATGATTATTTGGAAAATGGGTGAATCGACAAGTCCCGAAATAGTAATAAGTTACAATTCCGCGACGTGTCGCCGCGACACGACTAGATTCTATATATTTTTATGAAGGTGACGCGTCGCTAACTACAGAAGGTATTTCATTGATTTTAGAGAAACCAGAGGTGTCGCCTGCGGTCGGCTATGGTACCTTTAGACAATTGCCACATTTTGAATTTTATGAACTATTACATTAACGTTAAGTACATTAACGTACGAAACTAATCCGATGCAGTCTGTCCCTTGCTGTTCTCCACCAGCGACGCCCTAAGCCGAGGTCCGTACCCCACAGGGGATGACCTTAGCGTGTAGTCGCTTTGTTTTTAAGTTTTATGCTTTGGCTGGAGGCCTACATTTATTGAGGCAGCCACAGGAAAGTCCGGTTAAGCAGCCAACAACCTCCTAGTTTGACCTGCAAGATACTATACAAAAAAAAAAAAAAATTACGTAAGAAAAAAATAATAATTTAAAAGTAAATTCGTGCGAATCAACCAATAAATAAGCCGAGATAAACAGTGAAAGGTTGTAGTAAATTCGAAATCTACACGAAGAGACTCGCTCGTGGCTAAATGATGACAGCTGCATAGGTCGATGGAAGGTATAAGCTACGCTTGCCGGTGTCGGTTTGTAGATGGGTGACCATCCATTACATATAGAGAGGGGTCCGTGTTTCGAAAAGCACGCTAAGCCGTTCGTCCTTGCTGTCATTCGTAGATCTTTGACAATCGTTACGGGTAGTCAAAAGCCCAAAAAGTCTAACAGCCAGTCTTACCAAGAAGTATCATGTTACCCAGTAACTGGGTTATGGAGGTGAGATAGGCAGTCGCTCCATGTAAAATACTGGCTTTCAGCTTCATCTAGTTAGACTGGAAGCCGAACCCAACATTGTTTAGAAAAGGCTGAGCTGGTTGATTTTTAGGTCCGGACTCCACCAAAGCGGTGACGAGACGAGAGGAGAGGAGATGTGTTTTAAACAACCAATAGAATTTCGTTATTCACACATCTCGCCTCCTCTCAGCTTCAGTGAAAACCACTGAGCGGAGATGTATCATATTTGTATAGCGCGATTGAAGCGGAGATGTGAACTGTGCCTCGCAAGCTGACGATGGCGCGCAGCGGAGACGAGAATAGATGTGAGCGGCGTGCAGTGAACGGTGCTGTAACAGTTTAAGCTCTAGCCAGTACACATCTCCGCTCCAGTCTAGCCAGTAAGCATATCCGCACAGCTGCGGTGGATACACCTGAGCTGAAAAACTTCTCGTCTCCGCTTCGGACATCTTCGCTCATCGCGGCTTTGGTGGAGTCCGGGCCTTAGACGTCACACGAGACACATACCGTAGCCAAATTAGAATGCCAATGTATGACGTAGGCATAATGCTTTGCAGGCTCATTAAATTTTCGTGCGTAAGTGATTGTGCTTCGTTCAGTATTTTTTTAAACGATTGTTGAATAAAATGCATAATTTGTGTTCTAAAATAGTACGTTGGTATGTGCGGACGGTTGTTGTTGTCTAATTTTTGGCTTCTTTTTGAAGGTTTTTGTATGCCCAATTAAATAATGGTCTGTATAATATTTACACATAACTTCTAAATTAAAAGAAAAAAAAAATGTTTTGACTTCTCGCATTCATGTGCGTGTTGTATAATTATCACTTGCTTAAAAAACGATGAAGGAAAACATCGTGAGAGAGCCAAGTCAGAGGCCCACGGGCGGCTTTAAAAAAACTCTGACACCAGGTTAGAGTCACGAACCACACGAAAAGATGAAGAAAACGGCGAATTACACCAATGTAACTGAAGGCGATTAGCACATCTAAACCGCTTTCAATAATATTTATTGTAAATGACGGCTCTTGAATGCTAGATGTCCACGTTCAGTTTTATTATTGAAATATTCCCTTAATTTGGAAAGCTATATTGTTCTGCTATAGTGAAATCGTTAGTACATAATTTTATCAATAAAACACAAGAAAAGAACTGGTTATTTTCAATTAAACGTAATTTTGAATGAAGGTCTAGGTCCAGTTCGAAACAATGACGATTGCATTCAATTTCGGGCGAAGTACGAGTTTTAGGCCAACGACCCTGCCCTAAGACCGGACCTCGGACAATTTGTGCTCTATTGTAATTGCTATTATTTGAAAAGTAGTAATGACACATGCAACATATCCTATACTATTAAATGAGCAATATTTGTGTATATTTGTGTGTATATAAATATTTTTGTTATCACGTTCTCGAAAACGGCTCTAACGATTTCGATGAAAGTTTCAATATAGGGGTTTTTGGGTGCAAAAATTCGATCTAGCTAGCTCTCAAATCTGGGAAAATTCGGTTTCTCCGTTTTTTGCCCCGACCAGAATTCGGTCGCCCCCACCTTAGAATAATGACATGGCAGCATGGAATTAGTACGTAAAAGTTAACAAAGAGATCTCAGTCTAAATGTAAACGAACATAATCCAAGCTATATCATAATTTACAATCATACATATGTATGATTGTTAATGTGACTACTAATTTAAATAGATATTGTGGTGTTATGTAGAGTTTGCGGGCCCACATTTTTAAATTTAAATAAATAATTAATCGATCATTTTAACCGGTTTTGGAAAGCGTACTTTCGACAATGCACGGTCAGGGTCAAACCCTACATCAATCTGCCATTTCATACAACTGTCAAAGAATGACAGTTGTGATCTGAATATACGGACAATTTAAGTTGGTAGTCAATTTGCTAAACAATTTATATCCCTGACTTTGCCTAGGTTGATTTTGGCTCATCATCATCATTAGCCTACAGCAGTCCACTGCTGGACATAGGCCTCTCCAATTGCACGCCATTCAACTCGATTCTTGACAACTCTCCCTGCGAAGATCGTCGCTCCACCTAGCCTGAGAGCGCCCTACCTTACGTGTGTGTCTAACCTAACGGTCATCAGTTCTACGGCTGACATGGCCGGCTCCCTGCCACTTCAGCTAACTTATTCTGTGAGCTATGTCGATAACTTTGGTTCTCTGCCGGATCACCTCGTTCCGGATTCAATACCTCAGAGAGGATAGCAACCTTGAATTTATGGACCAGCCATACAGTGAGTGTCAACGTTTCGGCTTCGTAGGTCATAACAGGCAGGACGCACTGATTGAAGACCTTCGTCTTTAGGCTCTGTGGAATACGCGACGAGAAGACTCGACGTAGTTTCCTAAACGCTACCCAGTTCAGCTGAATTCTTCTGTTAGCCTCCCTCTCAAAGTTGTTCTTACCAAACTGCAGTTTGCCCGAGGTAAACGTATTCTCGAACAACCACGAGAGCACCGCCATTGATAGCAATCGGCTCCGGAGTGTTCATTGAACATAACCTGGGATTTATCCAAGTTCATCCGGAGACCAATGCGTACATAAGAATTAACTAGGCCGTCCAGCATCTGCTGCAAGTCATGCAGCGATTCGGCCAGTGTGACGATGTCATCTGCAAATCTCAAGTGTGAGATTTAGGCCCACTGTAATACAATTAAAATATTTAATTGAACCCAAGGGTGCTGCCATGCTCTTCGCCTTCACCTCTGCACCCCAAATAAGCAGGTTTTGCTGTGTATAGACAGTGAGCAAAATTCGATTTTGCTGCGAGCGTGAGACAAAGTAACTTTTTTTTTTTTTGCCTAAAACTGTGCTGGGTCTACACACAAAATTCGAAAGATATGAACTTCACTTTGTTCTGTCACTTTCACTTCGATACAAAAAGAGCGAGAGATAGAAACAAGTCAAACGGAAGTTCGATTTTAAAATTCCATAGCTAGTAGACCCAAAAAAAGAAACAAACAATATAAGGTTCGGACACATAAAACCGTAAAATTGCAAATCATTTGTTAAGGTTTTATTTAAATGCTGTTATTATATTTTGTGGAACGAAGTTCTTTAAAGCGGCTTGCAGTAGGATTGCGTTGGCAAAAATTGTTACGCGAAAGTGCGCTTGCGACTGTCTTCTTCTAATTCAAAGAGCAAGAGAGATAGAGAGAGAGAGAGAGAAAGATAGAGAGAGAGAGAGAGAGATAGTGTGAATTTCGTCAAAAAGCAAATTCAAGATGGCAGTAGCAAAAATTTTTAAATTTTTCGTCATGAGTGTCGTTTTCATAGTTTTCGAGGGTTCTAAAGCTATTAAAAGCCATTTAATAACATTAAAATGTAAAGCCAAGATGGCAGTTGTAAAACTTTTCAAATTTTTCGTCATGGGTATCGTTTTCATAGTTTTTGAGCGTGCTTAAGTCGATAGAGAGGTTAAAATGTAAATCCAAGATGTTTTAAATCACTCGTGAGGAGGAACTTCGTTCCGAAAAATACGAAGTTTATCTTGTTGTGTTTTTTTTACCTTTAGGTATATGTATACGCTATCGCTACTGAGGTGAAAAGTTGTATGTGTTACACGAGACCAAAGTTATTTGCATCTCGTGTCTTTGAATCCCTCGCTACGCTCAGGATTCTAATCTAGAATTACTCGGGATTCAACATCAACACTCGCAGCAAAAACCAACTTTGCTCTCTCGTTGCACAAGTGCCCATGTAGGTTTATGTGAAATATAGTTATATATTTCACATAAACCTACATTGGCACTTATGAAACATCAGAAGCTAGGTGCACGGTTCCAATTGGTCATTTCCTATGGAGAAGAGCCAGCAAGAAACTAAGAAACTCCACGGTTACTCTTAATACTTTCAAATAACAGTGTGACTAGGTAAGAGAGGTTCTTTCAGTAATAAGTAAAAGGTACGTAACAAAATAAACAAATGGTCAACAGATCTACAGTCCACTTAGCCTACAGCTTTCTCACATTCACAAAATAAATAAGAATCTATACAAAATATAAATAAATTCATAAAAATAAAAACCTATTTTAATTAAACGCAATTACATGATTGATATTACAACTATAATAAATCTGAATAATTATCATGTCCACAAAAGCCACTAATAAAGAGTTGAAATTAAATCGTAGGTATATAGCGTCAAATAATAGGATGAATATGACAAGGATAAATGTAAACAACCAGCCAAGTGCGTGTCGGACTACGCACAATGACAGGTTCCGTTGTTGAGATGAAAAGATGTGAGAGTTCCGTACGATAAATATGTTATCTACCGTGTTTTTTTTAACCCAAGAACAAACATAACATTTTATTTGAAAAACATGTTCTCCCATACATTCCAGCTGCAAATATAAGTTTGTACGCACAATTTTGAGAGATTTACCATGTTATTTTAAGACTTCTTATAGGTTTTCCTGTAGTCTATGAGTAAAGAGCCATACTATATAGTAGTGTTGTGTATTTTTTTCAAAATTTTAGGTCCAGTACTTTCGGAGATAAGGGGGGAATGATCAATTTTCATCGAATTTCTTAAATATCTTTAAAAGTATTTATCTTAAAATTATAAAAAAACATTTTGGGGACAAGCTCTTTCATTTGATGTGTCACACGGTACTGTTAGCAAAACTTATTTTTTTCTTGTTTGGCCTCCAAAAGTGACGCCTATATTCAAAATTCATTTATTTACATTACACGTTCGTGTTTGGGTCACAGAAATACATATGTGTACCAAATTTCAACTTAATCGGTCCATTAGATTCGGAGCAAATTGGCTGTGACAGACGGACAGACAGACAGACAGACACACGAGTGATCCACATAAGTGTTCCGTTTTTTTTTTCCTTTTGAGGTACGGAACCCTAAAAATTAAATAAACATGTTTTTTGGGAGCAGTCAATAGGCTCTTACATAATTATACTGTAAATGGAAGCCTGGAAGGAAGCAAGGAAGTTTGGCAATAATTCCGTCTGCATAAGTGTGCAGAGGGAATTATTGCCAAATTTCCTTGTCTCCAACGTAGGCTTTAATTTTATAATATGCTTTCTTGATATACCTATTAGTCGTCATCTTGGTAGTCACCCCCTTTCTACCCATATCATCCTTCACACAGTCCATCCATTGTTTCTTTGATCTTCCCCTACTCTCATAGCCATCCACATTAATACCAACCGCTTCGCTCCTTGTGTCCATAGGCTCCCCTCTTATACGGCCAATTTCGATCGCGAGCTGGGATCAAAATTAGCTGCAAATCTGGCTCGAGATAATTGATTTTGATTATGAATCGCAAAACTGAATAGTCGCAAAAGAATTTTAAAAACCTGTATTAGCAACTGGTTTAATCAGGTCAGTAAAAATTACTAATGTACCAACGTATACTATAAATCTTAATAGAGTTCCAATAGAATTTTATATTTTTTCAAATCCGACTGGCAGTTCTAGAGATTAGCATGTTCAAACAAACAAACAAAAAAATAAACTCTACAGCTTTATTATTAGTTTATAGAATTAGATTAGACTGCTTGACCAATTTTAGCATCAGTTTGTATGGAAGAAGAAGGCATGCAGCGGTGACCGCAAATAGGTAAATTGGGATAAGGCACAGAGCACATAAGTGCCTCAGTGGCGGGGCTCGGATAACGGTATATTTTTAAGAAACGATTTGTTTCGGTTACGTTCGAACGGAACGTTATTAAAACGTTTTTGTAGAAGAACAAAACTTAAATCGTTCTCGGTTAATAAAACGTGTTTAACCGTTTTTAGCCATTTTTGGGTTGATCGATAGGAAACTCGTAAGCAGCAAGTGCATTGGAATCAATTATGTTATGAAATGAAGATAAGGTACAATTTAACTAAACAAGTTCACGCTTGTTGGCGCACGCGTCGTGCGGGGCTGCGTCCTGCGGAATAAACAGTTTTTTTGTTAATGTTCTCATTTTGCTTTCGTTCCGAACAAAATGTTGTACAAAGAACTGTTTGGAGCGTTTTAAAAACGTTAATATAACGTTTCCGAGCCCTGATCAGCGGGGGCTGCTAGAGGCGGCATTGTCAACAATGTCCATCTACACCAAGCGTGTCACTGTTTACTTGCACTACGACTCAAACGACGTAGATATATATAACTGACGGTTTTGAATGGTGTCCTTGACAGCAGTTGTGCGCTCAACGCAATTTCATCACCACAATTGGATACTGACGTTCCTCATTAGTGCCGGCGCCGGCGTGGCGATTCCGTACTCTGTGGTATAAAGGCAGGAAGAGGATGATAACAATGGTTTTAGAGCACTAACCGTTCCACGAAAAAATGAGAGTGCTGGTAATATTACAGACAGATACATAGGTAAAATTAACTAGACAAATGCGGCCAGTCTCTTGGGTACATACATTGCCAGTCGACAGCGATGCGGATTAATTTTTATTTAGTTTATGAATATAACCAAAACCGTTTATAACGAATTCGCTTTAAACGACGACGTACCGGTTAAAACAACGAAATTTTCAGGACCCAGCATTTCTGTTGACTTATCATAGTGTTTGGTTATAACGACTATCGACTATAATAACCGTTATCTGATAGTTCTTTCGAAATAGTTATATACGGTTTTAACTGTAGTTTTTTTTTAAAGTTAGTATATCATTTTATTATTTTTATTTATTTATTAGTTTTATATTGTATATTTCTATCGTATTAATAAAAAGCCTTCCACTAGACAAAGAAACAATGTGAAGTCAACCAATTATGGACAATCCCTTTAATTTTATGTTTCAGTATAGGGAGGTCATCACCATCGGGGCGTTAACCGGTTGAAGACCCTTATACATAATTATTAGTTTCGGGTTATTGTTTTAAAACTTCAATTTTTACATCATATTTATTGGACAAACAATGGAATTATTTAAATCAAAAAATAAATTATAATTAAAAAGTCAAAAGATTTATAATCCTGTTATCATTTTTAACGCAAACATTCGGTCCCGGAATCAATTTTATGGACAATTTTTTTTGACAAACTGCTTTTTCTAGATATTCTCTAACGTGTCGATGGGAAAAATAACTGATGAAATATCAGTCCAGGCATGTGAGATCTCAGAGGGTCATGGCCATCCGGCTGGCCCGAGGATACCGCACGGTCTCCTGCGAGGCGGCGTGCCTCCTTGCCGGATTACCGCCATGGGATCTGGAGGCAAAGGTCCTGGCGCACCTGTGGGAGTTGCGCGAGGAGGCGAAACGCCGGGGCTTAACTCCGCTGCCGCGAGAAATCACGGCACAGCGGACAGAGCTCCGGCGGGATCTCATGGCGTTATGGAGAATGCGATTGTCGCAACCCAGCGCTGGGCACGCCACAATTGCGGCGATAAGACCCCTCTTTGAGGAGTGGCTAGAGAGGCGCTACGGCGTCCTCACCTTCCGCCTGACGCAGGTCCTCACCGGACACGGCTGTCTCGGGAGGTTTCTGCACAGGATAAGGCGGGAGGAAACGCCCGGGTGTCATCATTGTGTGGATCGCCCGGAGGACACGGTGGAGCATACGGTGGAGGTCTGCCCAGCTTGGGCGGAGCATCGCCGTGTCCTCGTGGAGGCGATCGGCGGCGGTGATCTCTCGCGTCCGGCCCTGGTTCAGGCCATGGTACGGAGCGAGAGGAAATGGGAGGCGGTCACCTCCTTCTGCGAAGCGGTAATGCTCGCGAAGGAGGAGGCGGAACGCGTGAGGGAGAGGCAAATCTCGCGCCCTCACGCCCCTAACCGCCGCAGGAGACGCCCAGGGCGTCGGGAGTCGCAAGCCGATTTCCGGCCACCGTAGGCGCGGGCTTGCGGGCTGTGAGCAATGGGTAGCTCACCGTCCGATAAGGACCACGCCCGGGTCGACGGCGCGTTGTGTTCCACGCGCGCCTCAAAGAGATGTCAGCAGATTTGAAGGGGTCCACTAGGGCTGATGCCTGCCGGGGTTGCGAAGAAAACCGAAAGGGAGATCGTGGCCCCCGGCAACAGGGCAACCGAAGGAACATGGGTGGGTTTTAGTCAGTAAGAGCCTGACACACCCTCCCGCTCCGCCCAGAGCGGGAGAAGTTATTTGATGATTTCCCAACCAAAAAAAAAAAGGCATGTGAGATCTGCTTTCGTTAGAATCTCGATGGGTCTCCTGGACCAATACAAGATGTCGAAGTGCATCTCCCGGGATAGTTCAAAAATAATTTCTGTTTTTTTTCTTGAGCACCCTGTTATGTGTGATATGAATGAAAGAAAGAAAAATAGGTTTATTTGATATGATGAATTGATGATCGAAATTACACACAAGGCTGGTTTTATGCCCTGTTTGATCCTGAAAAGGGCCGTTTGGGACCTATATTTCCCATCGTCATGAAAGGATTAGTTAATTGACAGATGTCAAGTGCTCAGGTGCGCCGAACCTGCCGG
This sequence comes from Omphaloscelis lunosa, assembly GCA_916610215.1. NCBI lineage: Eukaryota > Metazoa > Arthropoda > Insecta > Lepidoptera > Noctuidae > Omphaloscelis > Omphaloscelis lunosa. Next base: position 3,398,798 of record OU744252.1, read on the forward strand.
GGTTGCGAAGAAGTCCGAAAGAAGATCGTTGCCCCCGGCAACATGACAATTGAAGGAACACGGGTGGGTTTTAGTCAGTAAGAGTCTGACACGCCCTCCCGCTCCGCCCAGAGCGGGAGAAGTTATTTGATAATAAAAAAAGGGTTCGCCGAACGTAACCGCAGATCGATATGTACGTCGCTCGTGGAGGCTCCTTTCACGAACCCCCATTTCTATTATAATCAGCCTATAATGTTCCCACTGCTGGGACAAAGGCCTCCGCTCTGTGAGAGGGAGTGGGCCGTAATCGACCACGCGGGTCCAGTGCGAGTTGGTAGTTGTCACATGTATTCGAATTTTTGGTTCTAGGACAAGCCGGTTCGCTCACGATGTTTTCCTTCACCATTTTGTGAGCAGTAATGTTTAAATAATTTACACAAAATAAAGCGTCTGTCAGGGTTCAAACCTACGAGCTACAACTGGTAAGTCACTGCTGTTACTACTGGGTCACCACTGCTCCCCCATTTCTAGATTAGTAAATAATATCGACCCACAAACATCCTCTGTTGAACAAGAGTATGACCGGTTTCCACTCAAAGTAAACATTGACTGATTATAACATCAATATTATCAATACACTAATCCCCCGTATTATCTAATAAATACGGCATATAATACTTTAACGACAATGTACGTATCAGTCATATATCTATTTGTATTGAGTGTTTACACTTGACAGTCGAATTCAAGTTAACTCAAACAACGTGTTATGTAATGAATGGCGATGGCCTACCTAGTACAAAAGTTACTTATGCTAAATTATGAACACCCTATTAATTACAGATATAGAAGTATAGATACAGTCCGCGCCACCACTGAAGTCCTTTTGACACGGCGCCAGTGTTTATGTCATTGCATCGAATTGCATTAAAAAAAAAGTAGTTCCAAAATTTTCCGCCGTATTCAGTGGTGACGCGGACGTCAATTGTAGTAGTTCAATTAATAGTTAAAGCCAACTGACGAAGTACCTAGTGCTAGAAGGTATTGTACCGCCATCTGTCGGCTTTATCACGCATATTTGCAACTCGCTATAATTACGTCATTTGAACAGGGCCACATCCATCAACCGACACTAGGCCCGCATGTTGGATTATGGCCCATTCCTTTTCACAGAGAGGAGCCATAATCAGCCTACGTTGTAGGTTGTAGGCTGATTATAATTACGCTTATCCTAAGAGGCTGGAATAGTGATGATAAGCTTTTTGCTAAGATCCTAATCGTCAGCCCATCATCTAACATGTTGATAGTACCGCCATCTATCGGTCGTACAAGTATCTTCTACAAAGCTTGACTCTATGACGTCACACGAAGAAATCGTGACACGCTTACAACGAACAAGTCTGATTTTTAAACTCTTGTTGATTTTTTGAAGATATGGTGACCCACGACGAAATCTTAACGAACATAATAGTCTTATTCAGCCCCTAAATAACATAAAAATACTGGAATGATAAAAATAATTACACAAACAATAGGTAGTTGCTTTTCTGAAGTATCTATGGAGATACCATATGCGTCATTGTGTGGTTGCATTTGCGTTTTTATAATTTTTCTCAGAAACTACTGTGTTGATTCTGCTGTCAATTTTTGTTTACTTTTGCTAGTTCTTGGGAGTTGGTAACTTTGTAACCACATAGTGGTATTGGGTTAATTTGCCAAAAATCCTCTGGTGACTCAGTATTATATCGCGTATCTTTCAATCTTTAGCACTAAAAATAATTATGACAAATCAATGTGAAGGACACTTCCTAATTTGATGCTACGTTAAAGAAAAGTGACAACAATGGTAATAATAAAATTATTATAGTTAAATTTCAAAGTGATAAATGTTATATAGGTGTATAGGTATAATACATTTTCTTTTTTTAGGGTTCCGTACCTCAAAAAGAAAAAACGGAACCCTTATACTCGTAAGATCACTCGTGTAACTGTCTGTCTGTCACAGCCAATTTGCTCCGAATCTAATGAACCGATTAAGTTGAAATTTGGTACATATATGTATTTCTGTAACTCACACATGGACGTGTAACGTAAATAAATGAATGTTGAATATGGGGGTCATTTTTGGGGGCAAACAGGAAAATTAAAAAACAAAGTTTTTCAGAGTGTATCGTGTGACATATCAAATAAAAGGGCTTGTAGCGAGGATCTCATTTTTTTTAAACACATTTAAAGATATTGAAGAAAATAGATGAAAATTAACCATTCCCCCCCTTATCTCCGGAACTACTGAGCCTGAAATTTTGAAAAAAAAAGCAGAGCACTCATGGATTACAGGAAAACCTATAAGAAGTCTATGTTCTTAAAATAACATGGTAAATCTATCAATATTGTGCGTATAAACTTATATTTGCAGTTAAAATGTATGGGAGACCATGTATTTCAATTACAATGTTAAGTTTGTATTTAGGATAAATTTATCACAACTACGGAACCCTTTTTTTTTTTTTTTGGGTGGGAAATCATCAAATAACTTCTCCCACTCTGGGCGGAGCGGGAGGGCGTGTCAGACTCTTACTGACTAAAACCCACCCGTGTTCCTTCGGTTGCCCTGTTGCCGGGGTCCACGATCTCCCTTTCGGTTTTCTTCGCAACCCCGGCAGGCATCGGCCCTAGCGGACCCCGTCAATTCTGCTGACATCTCTTTGAGGCGCGCGTGGAACACAACGCGCCGTTGACCCGGGCCTGGTCCTTATCGGACGGTGAGCTACCCATTGCTCACAGTCCGCAAGCCCGCGCCTACGGTGGCCGGAAATCGGCTTGCGACTCCCGACGCCCTGGGCGTCTCCTCCTGCGGCGGTTAGGGGCGTGAGGGCGCGAAATTTGCATCTCCCTCACGCGTTCCGCCTCCTCCTTCGCGAGCATTACCGCTTCGTAGAAGGAGGTGACGGCCTCCCATTTCCTCTCGCAACTACCGAACCCTTCATTATGTTTGAAAGTGAAGTCAAGTTTGATTTTGTGAAAGCTTAAAGGTGTTATAGAGTTGAGTATTTGATATAAATTTTAATTTAATACCTCTACGCGTTCATGAGAAAAGGGGTAGTAAGTTTAAAATTATTAAAAATATTTTTATCATATGATGTAACTAAAAATATACGGTTTTCGAATTCCTTTCTTCCTCCGAATTCCTTCGAGTTTTTTTCCTTAATCTGTGCTATAAGACGTAGCTTCGTACCAAATTTCAAGATTCTGAGTTCACGGGAAGTACCCTGTAGGTTTTGATTCCCTTGCGAGTGTCGAAAATTTGTGGAAATTTGCGGCATAAACGGCTATATCTTTTGATTGCATCGGCAAAGAAGTTTGATTTTCACAGCTCCAAGGGACAGTAGACTTGAGTATTTGATTTAAATTCCAGCTTGATACCTTCACGCGTTCCTGAGAAAAAGGGTCTTGACAGACAGACAGACGAACGGACAACAAAATGATCCTATAAGGGTTCCGTATTTTCCTTTCGAGGTACGGAACCCTAAAAATATGGTAGAAAACATATTTATCGTACGGAACTCTCACCAGGCGAGTTCAAGTCGCAATTGACCAGTTTAAAAAATCTTTTCATGATATTTATCATAATTAGTGTTGTTAAGTACCTACCAGACTTTGTACCTTTTCTGGCACTTAACAACAATGCTGACTACGCACTATGCAGGTCACACAACTCTCATTAACTAACCGAAACATCCATTAAGAACCATTTATTGAAACACATGAATTTCATGCTTTGTTGACTCCGTCATACCGTTAGATAAACAATTTTTTGTGAGCTTTTCCTCTTGTCCTCTATCAAGGTAAAACTTTGTATAATATGACGCATGATAATCGGAAAACACAATTTTTTTCGAAAATCCTTGGATAATCAAATTGCAAAGGACCGATATCTTTGCTGCTGTCAGGTTCGTCAGTTCATACAAGGGGTACTCTTTAACGATTTCCAGTACAGATAATCCACGAAGACTCGCCCCACTCTTCCTACGATCACGGTACAAAAATGCAATATTCCTCTAATGTTTTAGTATTGTCGATACACTGATTACCTGTGAGTGCATAATTGGTAAACACGACACAAATAAAACACTAGCGGGGTGTTGCACACTTGTACTGTAAGCGATTATTTACAGGTTTTTTTTTTTTAAAATTTATTATTTATTTATTTAAGTATCTATTTAAGCATGTATTTATGTATCTATTATAGTATATTGTATCTATGTACTTGTTATTTTGTACTAATGACAACCCCATTTTTTATGTCCACGCAATCACTTTCCATTCCAAAGTTGCCTGGAAGAGATCGCAGAAAGCGATGAGGCCGCCCATTTTAGGTTTTGTAGTATAAAATTTATTAATTGATATGTATTTTCAGGTGTACAAAAAAGTATATTATAAATAAATAAGAATAGTTGGCACGTCTTCGTGGATGGCACTATCTGTATGTCTGTAATTAATTAGTCCTACATTTACAGCTTGGTAACAACAGAATTATCTAATGAATCACTCCTTTTTAATTGGAGTCTTAATTGGTTACTATAGTTATTAGGTATTATTACTGTTGAATGCCGCATTCATTAACATTAAGGGGTCCCCGAAACGATCAATTGCCATCAATTTCTGTTCTAGTAATATATTGTCAATCGCTTCAATTGTATTTGGTAGACGTTCAATTTGCGCATCAATGTGTATTAATCACGTCAAAATTGACAATTGCAATTCATCGTTTCGGGGTACCCTTAACAATATTGTGTCCCACTCAAGACCCGTATCCGTAGATATATCAATTTATCAATTTACCTAGCCTTTTCCCAAATATGTTGGGGTCGGCTTCCAGTCTTTTTCATGGAGAGACTGCCTATCTGACCTCCACAACCCAGTAACTGGGTAATACGATACCCCTTGATAAGACTGGTTGTCAGACTTTCGGGCTTCTGACGACTTGTAACGACTGTCAAAGATTCACGAATGACAGCCGGGACCAACGGACTCACGTGCTTTCCGAGGCACGAAGGAGTCTCGGTATGTAACCAGCAATCGTAGTTTAACCTGATGGATTGATCCGTGCGGCTGTTATTACTTAGCCACGAGATCCTCGTTCTGCGTATCCGTAGATATATGTGTACGAGAATAATTAATCTTAAAGATAACGTTATTGTTGATCAGCAATCAATATCAAAAGCATCATTAATTTTATAACTTTTTTAGTAACCTACTCTCGTCCATAATATGGTCAGGGTCCAGGGTCCGGGCCAGTTAGAGTCGGAAAGAAATAGCTGCAAATCTTAAATTAAATAATTGACTGACGGAGAAACCGCAGATCTAAAAATATGAAATTTTGTTTAAGAGTTCCATAAATTACGAAAGTGAGAACTATGGAAAGATTTTTGAAAATTTATCTCTTCAAAGGGTTAATAGATAGTCGTGGGGTCATCGGTCGTTGAAGAGCACGGATGCTCCCAATTCTGCTCCGCCAAAGATTTTTTTTTATGAGTTTAGTGAAATGTGCACACCAGATGTTGCAAGTTTGAGTTAGAAGCCGGGCATCGAAATCGTAGGGTTTTGTTTTTGTGTTTTGTTGTGGATGTAACTTTATGTCGCCAAAAATACATTAAAACAGTACAAAAGTGGGTGAGCGTTCCTATTCTCAGGCGAGCGGTCTAGTGCTTAAGAAGTGCAGTGTTCCAAAATGGTTTGATGTTTACAAGTGCGCATTCTTTTGTTAGACATTTGGTCGCAGGTAGTTGTTGACCTTCCTCGCGCACATCTGGGAGTGGCGCGAGGAGGCGAAACGCCGGGGCTTAACTCCGCTGCCGCGAGAAATCACGGCACAGCGGACAGAGCTCCGGTGGGATCTCATGGCGTCATGGAGAGTGCGATTGTCGCAACCCAGTGCTGGGCACGTCACAATTGCGGCGATAAGTCCCCTCTTTGAGGAGTGGCTAGAGAGGCGCCACGGCGTCCTCACCTTCCGCCTGACGCAGGTCCTCACCGGACATGGCTGTTTCGGGAGGTTCCTGTTCAGGATAAGGCGGGAGGAAACGCCCGGGTGTTACCATTGTGTGGATCGCCCGGAGGACACGGTGGAGCATACGGTGGAGGTCTGCCCGGCTTGGGCGGAGCATCGCCGTGTCCTCGTGGAGGCGATCGGCGGCGGTGATCTCTCGCGTCCGGCCCTGATTAGGGCCATGGTAGGGAGCGAGAGGAAATGGGAGGCCGTCATCTCCTTCTGCGAAGCAGTAATGCTCGCGAAGGAGGAGGCGGAACGCGTGAGGGAGAGGCAAATTTCGCGCCCTCACGCCCCTAACCGCCGCAGGAGGAGACGCCCTGGGCGTCGGGAATCGCAGGCCGATTTCCGGCCACCGTAGGCGCGGGCTTGCGGACGGTGAGCAATGGGTAGTTCGCCGTCCGATAAGGACCAGGCCCGGGTCGACGGCGCGTTGTGTTCCACGCGCGCCTCAAAGAGATGTCAGCAGAATTGACGGGGTCCGTTAGGGCCGATACCTGCCGGGGGTGCGAAGAAAACCGAAAGGGAGATCGTGGCCCCCGGCAACAGGGCAACCGAAGGAACACGGGTGGGTTTTAGTCAGTAAGAGTCTGACACGCCCTCCCGCTCCGCCCAGAGCGGGAGAAGTTATTTGATGATTTCCCACCCAAAAAAAAAAAAAAGGTAGTTGTTGACCAACAAAGATTCCTTTCAGGTTTTATTGCTCTAGACTTTGACATTGGATTTTGAACCCTATAACTTCGAAGCCAAGTGTAGTTTTCTTGAGTGGTAAAGTTATTTTTGTGAAGAAGTGTTTAAGTTTACATATTTAAATATTTGTGGAGTTCAAGACAGCTGAAGACCGTGATAAGATTTCTTGTAAGTGCCTTAAGAAGGCTGCTAGCAAGATTTACAAGAAAAAGACAGTAGCCAGACGAAAGCAATGGAAACAGCAATGTGTAACACAGTGTAGCAGTGACATTGAAAAGAGTCGAAAAAGCAGTTAACCCCGGCAAAAGATACACCGGTGAAGCTGGACACAGGCTGGACATGAACCAATCTGGCGGTGACGTCGTTAAAATATGCCATAGATAAATATCACCCGTCTCTCCTCTAGTCCATTGCCTACTCAAGGATGCATATCCGGTACGGCTCGCAAATCCTTCCATATCCTAAAGGCACGTTCTTCCTTACCATTACCGTGCCACCCGGTCTACTACCTGATGTGCAATGGCCTGTATAGCACCATGTAACATGAGGCTCTAAGGGCTAGTGCAGATCTTGGGGTTCATTCGATTTATCGAGTCTGGTTAAACCACGTTGGGATCAGTGCATTTCATTCATCATTCATTCATTCATAGCAGAGTTAAATAGTGGATGAAAGTTTATGTGGATGTTGGCCATTTTTACTGATGGGAAATCCCATCCACACGGCTTGTTTTGTAAGAACTTGTGCACATGTCATGTCCGGAATCCGGGCCGAGCAGGCCTTCGATATGTTGTAAACTGATTCAGAGCCTCGTACGAGCAGGAGTCTGGATTACTGTGACCCGGAACCGTGTGGTCAGGCCTTCATTATAATGAATGTGCGTAACAAAAGAACGAATAAAAAAACGTCTGATACTTTTACAAAATGTTATGATGATGCAACACGGCTTCATCCGCTTTAGGCGCAAGTAGTGGTAGGCGCCACACAAAATTTGGAGCATTGTCACTGAACCAACGCCCAAGTCATTGAGTTGCGCGATGTTCATTTTAAAATAATCATTAACGTTAAAAAAACATAAAAAGTAGTAGTTAGTCGTTATGTGATTACTTCTTTGTGACCGTCAGAGCCAAAAAAAAGCATGTGTTCTATTCTACTTATTGCGTAAGCATTTAATGGTAAACAAAACTGACTAATTATCGCCTGCACGAACTCTCACAAAAAAAAAAAAAAACAAAGCAAAATAAAAATGCTGTGGCGTCAATGGTTATGCGAGCCGATTTCCGGCCACCGCAGGCGCGGGCTTGCGGACGATCAGCAATGGGTAGCTCGCCGTCCGGTAAGGACCAGGCCAATGTCGACGGCGCGTTGTGTTCCACGCGCGCCTCAAAGAGATGTCAGCAGAACTGACGGGGTCAGCTAGTGCCGATGACTGCCGGAGTTGCGAAGAAGTCCGAAAGGGAGATCGTGGCCCGCGGCAACATGGCAAATCACGGAACAAGGGTGGGTTTTAGTCAATAAGAGTCTGACACGCCCTCCCGCGGGAGAAGTTATTTGATAATTTCCCATCCAAAAATAAAGGTATTGTTAGCGACAAAAATCAATTAAGACTTACAAAATTATTCGTTATTTTGTATTTCAGCATTTCATTTAAATACTTAGTTCAGAGTGCAGAGTCTATATAAGGCGTTTATTTATAAACACACATAAACACACATTTTAACTAAATATTTAGCTCAATAATTAAGATTTAAAATACTGAAGTATTAATCGACGTTTGTCGCTGACTGTTGGTACCGACGAGTAATTGTAGAAGTATTAATTAAAAAGGGTTCGATCAAGTTTTATATACAGTATAGCAGTCTACTATCTCTCGTATTACATGTTATGTAGATGACGCGGTGCACACAAAGCATTATTTTTAAAGCAATGTACGTTTCTATTTATGGGTTTACCGATTCCTCCGTAGGGCCACAGGCTCCCCCTGGTATGTTAGGAACGAGAGTCTCCATCTCGACCTTAGAATTCCCACGATCCACCAATTTCTAAAACGCCTTGCAAAGCGTTACTTCGATTCCGCGGTCAAACATCGCAACCCACTGGTTGTCGAGGCCGCCAGTTATGTCCCAAGTAGGATTAGCCGTACCCGCCGTCCTAGGCACATTCTCACCGACCCAGATGACCCCATAACCCTCCTCCAGGAGAGCAATAGGGCCACTAGTACTCTACACAAATACAGACGCCTCCCGTCATTCCGACCTCGCCGTCGAGGTCCTTTGCGATCGCGTCCGCGCCCCGAGTAAATGATAATCCTCTCCGACCCTTGCTCGATAACGAGGTGCCAGCAGTGGTTTCGGCTGTGCACGTAGCTTTAAATTCCCCGATTAATAATAATGATCAAAACCTTGATCCAGCCCGTCCCATCTTTGATGTCCTCCCTCCGGTGACGCCCTAAGCCGAGGCTCGTACCCCACAGGGGGTGCCCTTAGCGAGCGTTCACCTAACTTTTTAGCTTAGTTTTGTATGCCCCTGGCTGGAGGCTTTGAGTGTAGCAGCTTAAGGCAACCACAGGATTGACCGGTTAAGTAGTCATGACCTCAGAGGTCAGCTACGAGATGCCCAATAGAAAAAAAAAAAAAAAAAAAAAAAAAACTATTTATGGGTTTACGATACACTAAGAAATCCTAATCCTAACTACCTTAACTTAATCCTAACTAATATCATACATTGTTATACATACATACATATTTAGTTTTTTTTTTTCCTTTTTTTCTTTCTTTCTTTTAGTACACTAATATTAAGTATAAATGCGAAAGTAAGTTTGTTTGTTCGTTTGTTATTCGTCGTGTGTTCCTTCAATCACAGGAGATCACAGCATGCACATAAAAGTAGGTATAAACATAAAAATAAAAATAGAGAAAATAAATTCCGAAAAATAAAAGTAGAATTAACGTGTCAAGATTGAGCATTCATAATTACAATTATTTAATATACTTAATAATAATGATTTCACATGTATTGACTAGGTATTGGAGGGATGAAACAGTTACATGGTTAGTTATTTTGCTTTCACGCTAAAATGGCTGAGTGGATTTGGATGAAATTTGGCACATGAGTAGACCACAACCTGGAGTAGGCTATAGGATACTTTTTATCTCGATGTTCCCACGGGATCTAAACTTATGCGGTTGAAACCGTGAGGCGCAGCTAGTGAGTATAAAGGAAGTTTGACAGTAACGCCACTGACAGAAAAAATTAAAGGAAATCGTTTGGCTTTGTATGGGCATGTGATGAGGAGGGAAGAAACGCATGTAACTAAAAGAGTGATGAATATAAATTAATGTTAATGAATGGAGAAGGAGAGGAGGGCTAAAAAAGATGGATGGATTCTGTGAGGAATGTTATGGAAGGAAATGATAGGGTGACGGTTGGCAGGGGAGAGTGGAAAAAGAAAATGAGTTGTGTCGACCCCAGTAACATGGGACTAAAGCAAGAAGATTATATTAATTTACTTAAGGATATTCACAGACTGATTACACAATTTTAGGCCAGACTATATGGTGTTCATTAAGGCAAAAAAGAGCGCTTACACTTAGTCCGAGAAACCAATGCCCGAATCACTGTACTCTTAAAATCATCATCTCTAACAAACAAAGTCAGTAGGAATGCTCACCAAGATCTATTCAAATGAATTGATTTAATTTTGTGTAAATAGGTTTGTACACACGGCTACATATCAAGCTGACCTCTCACTGTACGGAATTCTATACAATTCGAGATCAGCTTATACTGGAAATGTATAGCTTGATATAATTAATTATAGCCGTGTGTACAAATTTATTGAACGCTATACCCAATCACTTCAGTTCTTAACCTTGAAACTGATCTAGGTGAGTGTTGATGGTGATGACGTCAGCCGTCGTCATCGACTTTCCTGCCGGCTTTATTTATTTATAACAAGCGCCCCGCCCCTGCTTCGCACGGTTTTTACGTCTCGACAGTACATTGAAATTTCTTTATTAAATGCTAGTTTCTCAGAATGATGATTAATACTATTTTTTAGAGAAACGCATCAAAACACGTTGCATAGTTTAGAAGAATAACGCACACAGACAGACACGAAAAACGACTTAGAATAATTTATAATATATTTTTATTAATATATTTAATATTATAATATATTTAATATATTAATATTATGATACATTTAATGCAATTATTAAAGAGAAAAGATTTGTATTTTTGTTTGTAATTAATGAACTCAAAAACTACTGAACCGATTCTTTCACCAATAGAATACTATATTATCACTGAGTACCATATATAAAGATACCACGCGGGCGAAGCCCCTGGCGGAAGCTAGTTTATAATAATCACACTAACAGTAGTCAATTTCAAATAAAAAAATCAGTTAAAATGGGCATTTCAGTTACCATCCATATAACAAATTTAGATGACAATCAACCAACCAACCAACTAACCAACCATCCTGACAGGACAGTCAAACGTCTTACGAAATATAAGCAAATAATAAGGAATAAAAAAAGATAACTGTACTATGTCCAGTGATTCGGTGTTTTTATTTATTTATTTATTTATATATACTTTATTGTACACCACAAAAATACATAACAAAAAATAAATCAAACACTACAAAATATACAATGGGCGGCCTTATCGCTTTACGCGATCTCTTCTAGGCAACCTTGGAATGGACAGTGTTTTGTCTGTTATCATACCTTTTCACAATTTGAATGAAATTTGACACACAGATAGACCACGACCCTGATGAGAACATGCATATATATGATATTTTTTGTCTCGATACTACGTTCCCGTGGGATAAATTTCGACCTCTACGCGGGCCAAGCAAAAAGCTAGTGGAGAATAAGCGACGTAAATAAAAATTATTAATTTATTTAAATACCTACTAACATCATTATGTCTTCACGGGGCGGGGGCCGACGACTTCGCGCGACGTGATCCCGAAAGCGTCCCTATTAATAGATTTAAAATGTTGGCACATGTCATTGACTAATTTTAACGTTATACCTTATTAATTAATTTGTTTAACGTCATTTATTATATAATAGCATAGATATTTTGTATTTGTCTACTGTCAGAGAAATGTATTGTTAAAAAAATTGACAGCCTACGTCATTTTCCTATATTAAATTTATTTAATTTAACAGGTTAAGAATGGCAGTTGTGTTTTTTTTTTGGCTTTGCATTTTTGCACAATAGCTTAAAAAAATATTTTTTTAAAAGCAATTTAAAGATGTTTGGTAGGTAAGTACCTGCTCATTACGACAAATTTAAACTATTAAAAGCAAACGTAATTCAAGTTTAAAATTAACTATTAACGAATCTATTTCCTAATTATAATTATTATTGCAGGCTAATTGATATTAAAACTATTAATTACGCGGACAATTAATTAACTCGATGACGCGGGCTTGTTACCTATAATATATTCTTATAATAATTATATTTCTGGCAAATATTCATTGGGCGTAATAATGTAGGTTAGTTACTTCCTCTCAACTCTAAAAGAAACCTCTCCCAAGTCCAAGCCCAACCAGATAGGAAACGCCGAACTCAACTAGCTTATTTTTTTTTAATATGACGTGTAAAAGTGATTCCGATATCGTATTTACAAAATAAACAATTTAATTTAATTTAATTTCATTTCATTTCCCGACATACTCTGTACTCTTTTTCCACTATCCATTATAGGTACCCCAAAACATTTTAAGCAGGCAGCGACATAGTATTACTGAAATACTACAAGATTACTTTTTTTCATAAATTTACCAACAAACAACAGGATTATAATAAAACAAAAAATAAATTAATGTTTTTTTTTTTTGTGGGGTCATCGACCGCAGTTAGTGTAGTCACTTTTTTTTTTTTTTGTAAACTTCACAGACGTGATGAGTATGGATATCTAAATATGATAAAACAAAAAGAAATTAATTTGATGGCTTTTTTGTGGGGTCATCGACCGCAGTTAGTGTAGTGACTTATTTTTTTTTTTTTTTAATGTAAACTTCATAGACGTGATAGGTTTCGATATCTAAAAATGATAAAACAAAAACTAAATTATTTTGACGGTTTTTTTTTTTGTGGGGTCATCAAATGCAGTTAGTGTAGTCACTTAAAACAATCTGTTTTTCAGATATTGTCAACACAAACTTCTAGCAGCAATACTACCACGGTTGTTGACCTCCATCTTTAGATATCGATAACATCTGCAGAGTTTTGCTAGCTAGTTTAATTCGACCTTGTGAACAGGGGCTACTCCCAATAAACCATCATATTTTAACTACTTGTATAACAACAGTATGTACTATTTCTAAATACCTGCGAGAACATCGCGTATGTACTCAATAGTTACCTAGTACTACTATCTAAATTAGTGAAACCCCTTAATACGACAAGCAAAAATACACGGACCCCCTTCAACAGATTTACAAACATGCTTAACATATACAAAAGGTTCCTCGCAAAATTAAGTAATTGTCCGAATACATTTGCACGACAGTGTACGGTATCGTCGGTATCACTTAATGTATTAATAAGTGGATACCATATTTTTCATCATATTGCAAACAGACTTTGCGGCCGGCGGTCAGATATAAAAATAATTCGAATATAGTACGGAGCATTTTTTTTGTGTGGTAGTGTTTTAAAGTGAAGTGAGTGTATTGTTATTCTGCCAGTAAGTACTTAATTTGTATTGTTTTTTCATTTACTTTTTGTGTGTAATTACTAATTAATTCAGTACGAGTGGATTTTTTTCTGAAAGGTTGGTTTAGGGATATTTAAATAGTCCTCCCTATTTATTAGGGAGGGAATATCTTCCCTTAGGGATAAGAATTACGTCAGTGCTGAAATAAAGTATATTTTCATACTTTTTAATAGTGTCGTATGAAGAATAAAAATAAAACGATTTTATAGAAAAAAAAAAACACCGTTTCGAGTTTTTATTAATTATTTCGGTGCTATTATATACATATATCTATTTATTTATAATTATTGTTTCTGATAAATTTATAGGACTCAAATAAGATCTTCATCAAATAATATTTACATAGGCAAACACGAGACATTTTAATATTATCAAAATATTTTATATAAGCTATTTTTAACATATATTTATACATGCATATTGTGAATTACTTACCCTACATTATAGAAATCAATGGTAACATTATTATATCTGTCACGTGCGATAAAATAACAATATGTTCTCGAGCACAAGTGGCTTTGTCATAGATAACACACATACATTCTAAACATAATGTTGGCTCTACATAATATTATGTAGTAAAATCCTTTTGTAAATATATACATATGCCAGTTCCGTGACTAATGGCCAGCGCACATCTGCAGACGATGGGGCAGGTTATTTTAAAACTAACGTAAATTCGTACGAATCTAATGGTAAAAAGATATAGATAGTAGAGCTCAGAGACCGACCACCGAGCATGAAAGGGGATTTATCTACAGTATTGAGAGCGCGTTAGAGGATACCGCGGCGGGATGCGACGACATGCAGCGGGACGCGACAGCATGCGGCGGGAGAGGTAGTACAAGTGAGAGTGGACACCGCATTTCTCCCGTGGCATACCGCAACATTCATGCACCCGCGGCCGCTGGCGGGCATCGCAAATCATGACTTAATCGTCAACTGGCGAGCGCGAATCTCGCGAGCGCGCGCGAGTTGGCACTTTTCGATATCATCAGTGTGCGCTGGCCGGCGGCAAATCCTCCTTGATGCCGTGCACCGCCATCGCCGGTGTGCGCTGGCCTTAAAGGCTCGTGCAGACCAGCGCGATATCGCAGGCGCTACAGGCAGCGCGACCCTTGTAGCGCACGCGATATCGCGCTGGTCTGCACGAGCCTTAACTCACTGACTGACGAAAACTACACTTTATTGGTAATTGTGTTCCTGTTTGCCGATACTCACATAAACACAAAATCCAGTATATTACCAACATATAAGACTATCCATATTTGAGCGGGAAAAACCGGGTTTTCATTTACAAATAAATTCCCGATTATACTTTAGTCTTTTTTTTGCTTGGGAATTCACGTAAAGATGTTGCTCCCGGCTGACATTTTTATATCTTTGACAGTCATTACAGGCAGAAAACTGAAAGTCTGACAACCAATCTTATCAAGGGGTATCGTATGACCCAGAAAGGGTTATGGTAGTATAGTTTGGAAAAGGTTAGATAGATGAGATGAGTTTTTTTTTTAACGTAAGGTCGGATTGCATCTAGGGTTGCAAAATTACGTAATTTTACGGAAAATACTGGTAAAATACGGGTATTTTACGGTCATTTATAATTACGGTAAAATTACCAGCGGCTTATGAAGTTTTGAATTTTAATATGTGCTGTTCTCTGCCCTACCTCTGCACGTAGATGATTTTATTATAATCCATGAAATGGTATGAGATCCATGAAATTGAGAATTAAGTTTTACAGATTTTTAGTACGCATGAGTCGCACGAGCCCAGTTTTCTGTGTTTTTTTGAATACAGCTTATATCTCTGGCAAGTTTTATTCAAATCCATTTATCTGTTAAGGCGACGATAACAGACTTTTAATGATTTTATACTGAAGATGACGTCTAAACGTTGACGACAAGAAAATAAACGATGCTAGAAACAAACGATGACGTTTATTTCAAGCGCTTCCTATTTACTTAATCGTTTGCGTTAATAGGATGTCACTTGTCTAGGGACCCGTTTGTGTCAGTTGGTAAAATTATGTATATTATGATAACTGTAAATTATCAAATCAAATTGTAAAGTTTTGTAGTAAAATAAGATCAAAGTTTTGTGAAATAATAAGGAAGAAAGTATTCCAGTAAGATGCTGGTAGGGATCTTGACCGTACTTCCGGGATTGTCCTGATAGCCGTAGAATACCTCTCCACTCCTCAAGTACCTCAGGAAGTGTTGCTCCCTTGTCGCTACGTCACTATGTGCTAGCGACCGTTTTTGGGGGCCCATTATTGAGTGCGCAAGTCACCCCCTGTCATTTTATCCGTGTATTACATATTATCATTAATCAGGCAGGGGACATAGTACTTCCATAGTTCCAAGTAACTAATCCATTATAGCCACCCAAATCCATAGCCCAATATGTTTTGTTTCCCTGTTCTGCAATAGTCCTAAACCAACCGCGGGTTTTCCTTGGGTGCACTTGTATAGTGCACACAGGGATAATCGTCGGTTGGTGCCTCATTAATTAAAAACGTCTAACGGGCCTCTGCGAGTTGGCTTCGGCCCCTCGTACGCCTTCCAAAGGTCCGGGACTCCAGGGTCCCGACAAGTAACAAAAGACGTAGCAATAATAAATATTATCCTAAATGATTATTAAAGTATTTTATATTCTTGATTTTTAAATTCGTAAGAAATATTATTAAAACAAAATAGAAAAAACGTTTTATTAAAAAATAAATAATGCATCATGACAAAAAGCACATATCGTGCCTTGGATTTGGACCTCCAATCTTATGTACGGCAAACGGTCTTGAAACCTCCGGTCTACTTAAAAGTTGAATGACTTTATGTAAATGTTAACCCTATTCTCTAAAATAATACATTATTAATATTTTTGCAAAATACTAAAAGTAACTTGGGCCTATCACGGATTTGAACGCACATATATTTTGGGGGGATAACTACTTAATGGAGCTGTCTTAACATACAGTAAGATCCATATTTTGACAGTTATATTTAATTCCCATGTAACAGGGGTGAGCCTATAAGCCATCACCAGGGCACAACCAGACTCCGGGCTTGCTACTGAGAAATTCCTGATGGTTATTTCCTGAAATTTATACCTACTACTATTTTGGCATGAAGCAAACTGTGCATACAGCTTTTGATGCAGAGTCGGTCTAAAATTCGGTTGGATGAATCCATCGAAATGAAAGTTATGCGACTTTTACCTCAAGATGCCAGTTAAACCTGAGCTTGAGCGTAAAACGTCAGAATTTAGAAGCTTTAACATTATGATCCGGATAGCCCTATAGTTATTCGTGATCCTTGGTTATCTTCTTCTTGATTATTTCACAGTTATTTTACCTCTAATAGCAACCCACTAGCAACCATAATGCAATAAAAATAAAGGTCACTGTGATTCTGACTGTGATGCAAAATCGGAGGTAAAATACCTCTGAAAGAACAGTAACTATTAGGAATAGGCTGAGGTAAGTACATAGTAATTTCTTATTATAATAAATTGGTTTCGTTAAAATCGGACCTTTCATCTTACTGAAAAACAGGAAAAATAACCTTTGAATCGAAACTTACAATAATAGCATTCTCTAAATCTATGCGAATCAGGATTAAGTATCTTCAATAAATTTGGTAGTTCTTGTATGAAATGTTACAGCTAGATTAGATTAACCAAAGATTGAGATAAACGGCTTGTCCAGCTGAGCAGTGATAAAGGTAGATGACAGATGTTGATCAATAAATACATATGATTCTCAGACCGTTCACTAAAACTTATCCCTTGACGTCATTTTCGCACCATTTTTGCAGTTTCGATACTAATAGAGTTCAAAATGGCGACTGACAGAACAGTACTACCAATTGTGTCACGAGTCAAGTTATATTGAACGGTCTGTAACTTTACTATTAAACTTTCAGATAACAGTCAATAATTTAGTTTTTTTTAGCCCACATCTGGGCAAAGGGGGGACCTTTGCCCAATTGCTTCCAGAAACTCTTTACTCTTCTCTTTTCTTAGCATATTATTTATCTTTAATTCTGCCTTTGACACAATGATAACAGGAATTGTGTGATAGAAAACAATTATATTTTTTACATTATGCTTCCTTTTGTATGTCCTTTGGCCATTATTAAGGAAGCTATTATCATTGGCATTCTTTTGTAGGAAAACAGTAGGTACCTATGTAAGAATTTAAATATTTAAATAATTTCTAATTGAGCGTTGATTATTCGATTGTTTGTTTTCACCAATTTTTTAGGAATTAATAAATTAACCAAATGTCATTGTTATTTTGGGTGTAAATAGGTGCGTTTGAGTAAAAACTATCTTTTTACGTTACCATTTTTTTTAGGGTTCCGTAGTCAATAAAGAACCCTTACAGTTTCGTTAGGTCCGTCGGTCTGTCTGTCTATCGATCCGCGGCTTAGCTCAGAGACTCTTAGTACTAGAAAGCTGTAATTTGGCATGGGTATACATATTAATCACGCCGACAAAGTGGTAAAATAAAACACAATTTAGTGTTCCTCCCCTACTCGTAAAGTTTATTTTTATTTTTTATAGTTTCTATCGCAACTAAGTAGGCTCTATAAGTTTACGAGTAATAATCGACCAACGTAGATACGTTTGCAGTTGGAATGTATGGGAGAACATATATTTCAACTACAATGGTAAGTTTTTTCTTGGGATAAATTCATCCCAACTACGGAACCCTTCATTGTGCGTGGTCCGACACGCATTTGGCTGCCTTTTTTGTTTTTCAAATGGCAACATTGCGATTTAAATTTTGTTTTAGTCTACTATTAAAATAATTTGAAAATTAAATTATTATAAATCAAACCAACCGATTAAAATAAACTATTATTGTTAACAACTGCTGGTAACACCAAGTAGAAATCCGCCGGCTGGATGTATGACGATCCATTCTTCTCCATACGAAAACTACCTTTTGAAAGGGGCGACTAGAATCAATTATATTATTTTGTAAATTTTGACGTTCAAAAGTGCCATACATGGGCCTATTCGAAATAAATGATTTTACTGTGACTTTGACTTTGACATTACAGGAATTGTTGTCTAAAGCATTGGAATTCAGAAATGCTCTTTAATTCACATTTAAAATTTGAATCATTCACATTTAAATATTAAATTCAACTTCCAGTATTACCTACTTGTATTTCGAAGTATAAATAGGGTAGACATCATTATGATGGTTAGTCTAGCAAAATATTTTGCTAAAAACGTGATTTAGTTAAAAAATATACCGTTGTGCTTCGTTACACTATAGTGGGTAACTACCTATTAGTTTTATTTTTTTTATTTTTGCAGGTGGATTCGCAAAGAGACCCCGCAAAATTGAAATTTTCTTACGTGTTTTGCAATTTTGCAGGTCAATGTCAGGTTTTATCTTTCTGTTTATCTCTCGTTAGATTTGTCCTCAAATGTCATGATTTCATGAAAAAGTCACTTAATAGAACAACTCTAACTTATGGAAACGTATAATTGACTGCAATGATGATAATTCTGTAAATACATAATTATAATAATATACTATGGTCGCGAATCTTATTTTGATCAACTTACAACCTGACAATGACCTGCAAATTGCAAAAACGTAAGAAAAAAATAATTTTGCGGGCTATTTGCGGATCCACCATAAAGGCAATAATATAAGTTAATTTAAAAATTGTTGACCCTATTTAATTATAAGATATTTTAAATATGACGTTTTACTTAATAGTCGCTCATAGGTTATATTTATAAAATATGCTAGATATCTTTAGAATAATCTGCCACCGTGACGCGTCTGCAATGCCATTGGCACCTTTGTCCTTTAAAGCGGAACCCCGCTTATTATAAGAAGCAATAGGTACACACGGCTACACATCAAGCTATACAAATCCAGTATATGCTGATCTCGCAATGTATAGGATTTCCGTACAATGCGAGGTCAGTTTATACTGGAAGTGTGTAGCTTGATGTGTAGCCGTGTGTACCATCGGTCACGCATATCTACCCACTTTGAAAACAAAATCCCGTGCACACGATCCTTTTTTTTCGTAGGTAAGCGTTACTATAGCGGCCGAGCGCTACAAGCAGGAATAGTCCTTGCGATATTCAGATATGCGTGTCCGCGATAGTAGGTACCTATTACTTCTCCGGTCGAACAATTAAAAGTAACTTTTGTAATACAAGTTCTTCAGTAGGTACCATATATTATTAAAATACCAGTTTTGATTATTAACACACTCACTTTGCTGTTTAATTAATTAACTATATTTTTTGTCTTAAGGTGGATGCACAAGGTAGCCCGCAAAATTCAAATTTTCTTACGGTTTTTGCAATTTGCAGGTCAGTGTCAGGATCTGTCTTGATCAAAATATGATTTGCGTTCATTATAAATAATATGTATTACTAGAATTATATGATTAGAATCATTAATACATCTTTCTTAGTTAGAATTTATTGGTCTATTGAGTGACTTTTTCATAAAATCATGATATAAGACCAAATTCTAACTTATATATTTTGATGCAATGGAGGCTATCGTTTTAATGCTCACCAGTTAGCGCCACT
This sequence comes from Omphaloscelis lunosa, assembly GCA_916610215.1. Classification (NCBI taxonomy): domain Eukaryota; kingdom Metazoa; phylum Arthropoda; class Insecta; order Lepidoptera; family Noctuidae; genus Omphaloscelis; species Omphaloscelis lunosa. The sequence goes on from OU744252.1 coordinate 3,418,841, forward strand.
GGTGGTAAGGAACTGTCAGTACTTTTATTTGCTAATTTTGAACATGTTTAAGTAAGTACCCATACTGTATATAATGTTTATTTTAAATATTTTAAACTTCAAATAAATGCCCTATTTAACATTGTAATGTTCCTGAAATTGGCAAGCATGACGCAGACAAATATTATTCTTCCTCCAAGTGCTACCAAATTAAATCCTAAGTTGTTACTTAAAATTATAAGCCCTAATTAATCAGGAATGGAAATTAATTAATGGAGAAAATCCCGCAAACAGCGAATGTTTAGTGACATTTGACATTTCTAGAGACCTCGCTCTGACATATTTCATAGTTTTCTATATGCCATAGTTTTCATCGCAAAAAACGTAAGAAAATTTGACTTCCGTGGGCTACCTTTGCGGATCTATCTTAAATGGTTTTTACTTTCCATCTCAACATTATCATTTCTATCAATAGATGTTTGTATAATTGTGACTTGTCCGGGTAGTTTGGAGGTCTGAAGACCTGTGACACATGTATTCCACAAAAACAATGTATTATGGTAAAGTACCTCACTCGAGCAGAGCTCGGTGCTCTGCTCGAGTGAAAATAGATAAACATAATTATCGCCTAGATATAGCAACGTTGTATCGCATTCACGAGGCTGTGAAAATAGAGAAAACGAATTTTCCCAGATACGAGACCTAGCTAGATCGATTTTTTGCCCCGTCAACCCCTATATTGCAACTTTCATTGAAATCGTTAGACCCGTTTATATATTAAAAAAAATATATCTATATATTTTTATTTCACATAAACCTACATGGGCACTTATGAAACGTCAGAAGCTAGCTTCTGACCATACACCTAGGTGCACAGTTTCAATTGGTCGTTTCCTATGGAAAAGAGTCGGCAAGAAAGTCCACAGTTACTCTTTTAAAAATAATTGGCTTTTACAATTCTTTCAAATGACTAGGTATGGGAGGACAGTGTAGGTCTTTCTATAAGCACCAGGTACTTAAGAAAATAGAAAATGGTCAACAAATCTACAGTCCACTAAGCCTACAGCATTCGCACATTCACAAAATAGAAAAGAATTTACACAAAAGATATATAAATTAATAAAAATAAAAACCTAATTTAATTAAAAATTATTGCTATTTCCACTGTAATAAATCTGAATAATTATTATGTGCACAAATGCCATGAATAAAGAGTTGAAATTAACTCATAGGTATATTATATTGTATGTTTATTATATATACAAATATTGCTCATTTAAAATAAACGTTATTATCATTATCAGTAGGTGCCATTTCCTAAACTTTAGTCATTAGGTGGTCTATTCTGTGTACAAGTAATAACAATATTAGCTATGCCATGCAGAAAACATTATGGCATGAATAATTTTTACACGTCCAAGCCGTATTAAGGGTCTTTCAAACAGGCGCGACACGCGACGCGACACAAAGACACCGCCCGTCGCGTGACGGGCGGTGTCTTTGTGTCGCGTCGCGAGTCGCGCCTGTTTGAAAGAGCCTTTAGCTGGTAGTAATATTTCCACCGACAAAGACTTGTGAAGTAATAAAAAGATTTTGAATAATAATTACGCAAAAAACGTAATGAAAGATTATATTAGTTAGGTATTTTCTTTGAAAATAACACGTAGTCGTCATTTGATGTTGGTGACTACGAGTTTGTTGAGTCAAAGAACTTTTTTTCAGGGATTGGATGAAAGGCCAGGGGCTGCAGTCTTAACATAGATAGCGATCGCTTTACGACCAAATTCGGTCGCAAAGTCCTAATGGCGTCCATAGACGCGCGCGACGTGCTTGACATGATTTTTTCGTGCTTGTCAAGCAATTTTGACTGTCAAGGGATGCCGTCAAGGGATGCGACCGAATTCGGTCGTATGCCGATCGCTATCTATGTCAAGACTGCAGCTCCTGATACAACAGGTTTATTACTTTACTTAAAAGATCCCCGAGGAGATGATAGGGTTAGTATTGCACTATTCTTCTAGCTGTAACGGCGAATTTCCCCAATGAAAATTAACGCAAACAGAATATTATCTAAATTGCGTTCAAGATCTATCAGTGTCAATATTCCATGACAATTATGACACTGACAGCTTCCGAATGTGGTTTAAAGGGGCTGATTGCGTTACATTCGCCCTAAATGGATCCTCCATTTAAAACTTTTACTTCGTCGATACCTCTCCCCAGCTTTAGACAGCTCGATTTTCATAACGTAGCTAGGCTTCGGGAAGCCGAAGCGGCGCCAGTCTTTACTTACTTTTACTTATCAATAAAGTAAATATATTAATTTTATTAAATTAAAAATAAAAGTCTTTCCTAATATTAATTTGACACCATCTATCGCCAAGTAGCAGAACTAAAAAAAGACTCATAACATAACTTTCAATTTTTTACAGAAATTATTGGTTATTATTAGTTTATTTCTGTAAAAAATTGTTTTCATTCTAAAATTATTAAAGGAATTTATAGAATCGAATAAAATACACTTGAACAGGTGAAAACTAAATAAAACGTGCAATATTTCTCCATCTTACTCTCGCTGACGCATTTTACTATATCTGTCTCTATCGTAACCCGTCGTAGACCGGCTTGCTCTCATCCTTTATCAAGCAGTGCCACGTGACCTAAAGTGACGTCATGACTGGATCGATATTGTATGAATTTTTAGTTCCTGATTACGAGGTTTTGGCGACAGGTTCTTTAGGACGTATTTTTGTTATTGTAATTCAAAGCTAGAAATAGGCGTTTTTTTTGTCAGAATATTATGGTGAATTAAATACACATAGTGTAACTATATTATTTGGCAATAATAGACACTACAGACTGTGACCAATTTTCAATAGCTTTAGACTTGCTGATGCGAACCTCCGAAGGGAAGCCGGTAGGAATCGTGTTCTATAGAGCTTTTGCCACTGATATGCGGAAAGTGGATTTTCGTAGCACTACCCTACTTAGCTCTGGTGGAAAAAAACACATAATTTCGTAACTTATCTTCACTGCTTAGCTACCTCGCACATCAAAGGTTTTATCGGTGGAAAACAGCCATAAAACCTCTGAATGGTGGACCTATAAGTTTTGACGCAACGACATTTTTTTTTACTTCGTTGGCAATGAAAGAATATTATATTTTTAGTACCATGTTTTACCGACACTTAACATAATGGTTCACCACGCCATGGTTTTAAAAATTAAGTGTGATTTCTAGGAAATTATTTTACTCAGATTTAAATGAAAAAGGGACAGGTGACGCGTGATAAGCCGCGTAGCCTTGTGGAACATAATTAAGCATAATTCCCAGTATTGCCTAAAAATTAATTGCATAAAAGTAATGTTTTGCGCACAATTCTTTAGTTTACTCTTTATACGTCTGTGGTTTAACTTATTCGTGTACATAAAAAATAGGTTTATCTTGAAAGTTTAAATACCTTGCTTGAGAGAATTTACGGAAAAACTAACAAAAAAGCAGTTTTGGGTTGTTTCGTTTCATGGTTGTCGGTTTTTGTTTGATAAAAAGTGATTCAAACAGGCAATTATGTTTTTTTTTTAAATAAAATAGATTATAAACATGGTGCTTAGATAGTTATGTATATAATGTTACGAAAATATTATAACAACTTATAATAATATTTTAGTGAAATCACTAGAGATGCCCCGAATAGTTGTTATAGCGAATATTCGAATACCAATTAATCGCCATTCCCCATGGCGAATAGTCGAATACTCGCCATTACTCGACATAAAAAGGAATATAAAAAAAGTTAATTTGTTCTCAAATAATAATATTGTTTATTTATTTTCTGAGGCAGGTTTGATTTATGAAAAAAAAAGCGCAACTGACTTGATCCCAATTCTGCAGGAAAACCAGTTTTTCTGCACCACAATCTGCATCTTTTGGACTTAAAATAAAATTATTAATTAAAAAGCTGGCTAACTTTTTGCATTAATGATAAATGTGTTTTGTTGTTAAAGATTAATAAAAGTTTAATTGTTTTTAAGTCTATAGTTTTTCTGTTTATTAAAAGATTATTTTTATTTAGAGACAACTATTTGCCGAATGTCGAATAATAGACACTTTTATTCGGTATTCGACGAATAACAAAAAAATCTCGAGTAATACCGAATATTAGCGAATATTCGCGACATCTCTAAAAATCACGCATAACAGAAATTGTAAATATGAGGGTTCTTTAATGTAATGTTACATTCATGTACCAACTATGCGAATAAATGTTTAAATTTGGTTTTGAAAAAGTCATCAGCGCCTATCTAGCTGTATAGGAAACATGGTAACAACCGATTCCCCCAGGATGTTTGATGTAATACCTAATCGAAGGGCCCTAGTTCACACAAGGTGTGAACATAAGGTGCGCACAGTGTAGCTGCTCCATTTAAAAAATATCAGTCATCAACAGAGTTCACCTCAAACGCTATGCGCAGTGGGGCCGCGCCCTTATCGTCCACACTGACCCACATTTCGTCACAACAACACCGTAACGATCCCAACGCTAAACTCTTTAGTACAGCGGTATGGGAGCGTCCATCAACAATAATGAAACAAACCATTCGTGTCAAAAAACTCTGTCAGTGTTCAATAAGTCAGTGTGCTTCAATCAAGTGAATTATTAATCTTTGTGTATTAATTTACTGTTATTGCAAGACTTTTTTTTAGTATTTATTTTTTGTAAAATTTTTAGTTTTCGTCCTTGACGTGGATTCTGATCTTTTGCTGGATATAAAAGCAGGTATGTGGAGGTGCCTTAGACTAATATAAGGCTAGTGTTAGTAAAACATTCCTGGACAATATATTGGAAAACATTTCTAAGCAATGCTTGTTGCTTATTGAACGTCATTTTCTTTGTAAAGTTGGGCAAAGGACCACCCATTCTTTCAGTTCTTAAGATTATTAAATCATGTGGAATAAATTCATGGCGGATTAATAAACGCGACCTATCTAGTGAAAATATGACTCGATTCAAAAACTATCTAAAATGTCTTTCTTTCTCTGAAATCTACCAAACCGAAAATGCTAATGAAGCATACGATTATTTTTTGGAACATTTTCGCATGCTGTACGATATTTGCTTTCCTTACAAATTAATGACAGATATTCTAATAAGAATATTAAATGGGTTTAAATTCCGAGTGTGTAGTAGAAAACAAAGATATTTAAAATAGAAATACAGACACGAACCATCAAATTGTAATAAAAATAAATTCTGAAATTACTCGCGCAGGTTTCAGAAAATTATTAAATTAACGAAAATCAAAGAGCACAAAATAATTATTTAATTAACGCCTCAAGCAATAAATCGAAAGCATTATGGCAGGTTATAGATAACAAAACCGGAATCAAGATAACAAAACCGGAATCACTGAGCCTATTTCCCAAATAAGTTCAAAATACTACCATTACAAATCCGACAGACATTGCAAACGCTTTTAACACTTATTTTATTGACCAGACACAAAATAAAATTATGAAACCACCGGACACTATGAACTTGACAAGTAATCCCAAGTCAATTATGCTATACCTAATGGACCAAAAGTTGACCAAGTACTTACTAGTTGCAAAATTCCTTGGCATTGTGATAGATAGCCAATTAACTTGGAAGCCACAAGCAGAAGAAGTATGCAAAAATTTAGTGCGGATGTATATGTACTCTTTAGCTTGTCTAAAAAAGAAAATTTGGCCACAAGGTTAATTGCATACCACGGGTTAGTCGCGTCGATTTTGAGATTCAGCATAATATTTTGGGGAAATTGTAGTCTGAGGGAACAGGTTTTCAAGGCTCAAAAACGTTTTATAAGGGCTATGTGCAATTTAATAGTAACAGATAGCTGCATACCTGTATTTAAGTCCCTAAAATATATTTTCGAGGTAGCTGTTTTTGTTAAGTCATATTTTTAATAAAGTGTCCGAAAATAGATACCGGCTAATCAGGAGCCTGTGTAAAAATTTGCTAATTGTTAATGGTTCCAATACCGCCCTATTAAAGAAAAGCATTTTATGTATGGGTCCAATCATATTTAACAAAATATCCGATGTAATGAAAAATGAGACACTTCCACTTTTCAAAAAAAAAATCAGATGTATTAATTAATTAATGTTATTACTCAATTGGCGATTTTTTTACCGATAACTATTTAAATTGACATCTCTGTACTCCTGACTTGTACTAAATCATTTTAATTTAACTGTATTGACCTCGAACTTGAATTTATAATCCTATTTTATTAAACTTGTATTTTATTGCTTATTTCAAATTATTTACTGAATTTCATCTTGACATGGTAAACTTGTATAGTCTTGATTGAATGTGTTAATAATAATAATATGTTGAGGGAGTTTTATCATTATAGCTTAAACTCTTTTTATGCTTTAGTTAGGAAATTAGTATGAGGATCATTTTAATCTTGACATCTATAACTTGTACTTACTTTCTGCGCAAATTATATATTGATATTGTATATCATATATGTGAAAGTTTGTGAGGATGAATGGATGTTTGTTACTCTTTCACGCAAAAACTCCTCAACGGATTTGGATGACATTTGGATGACAGATGATTGATAACCTGTATTAATACAAGGGATAATTTGTATCCCAATATTCCCACGGGATCGAGACTTATGCGGGTGAAACCACGGGGCGCTGCTGCAGCTAGTAATATTATAAAAGTGAAAGTTTGTGAGGATGGATGGATGGATGTTTATTACTCTTTCCCGCAAAAACTACCCAATGGATTTGAATGAAATTTGGCATACAGATAGTTTGTAACTAGGAGTAATACATAAGATACTTTTTATCCCAATATTCCCACGAAATCGAGATTTATGTGGGTGAAACCGCGGAGCGCTTCTAGTAACTCCATATTATTACTAGCTGTTCCACGAACTTTTTCGACGATCCAGAATGAAAAGTACTGTTTATTTTCTTCAAGTCCTATGCCACCTATCTGCCTTTTATAACAATTGGTTCAGCGGTTTAGGTGAGCAGGTAACAGACGACAGACAGAGGTAGCTTCGCATTAAAGGCAGGTTCATACGAGACCAGTAATGTGACAGAACAGTAATTCAGTCCAGTGCTGACTTCACACGCCCTCAACTCAGTCCAGTTGACTAACCGTCCCGTCTATTTTCGGGCCCAATAACTACCCCCGCCTGACTTACTGCTGATCTCGTAAAATTCAGAGTCACTAGGTCCAGTCACTGCCATCTTATACCCCATGTAGAATGGATGAATTGTTAACTCAATGGTTCTTGCTAAAGTAGGTAGGTACTTCAATAAAACTTTATAATTTTTAAGAAAATATAATTGTAGTATTTGAACGCATTTTGGTAACAGATAACAGAGTCTAGTCGTCTGATGATAAAATGGCTTATCTTAAGTAAATTAAATGTAGTAAAATACAATGCAATAACTAGTTTTCAATTAATAATATATTCTGGTCATTAATAAATAAATAATCGTTCTATAAATTCAGTATTATAACCAAATGTCATATGAAGTTGAAACAAATACTGAAAACAGGAATAACTAACTAAAAATATAACGGTATAACATAAAACAGACCTACTTACTCAAGCAGGTATTATTTTTAACTTATAGAAATAAAGCGAAAATATTTACTTAAAATAATAATTAATAATCTAATAATTATTAAAATAATGATAATTAATCTAATAATTATTAAAATAATGATAATTAATCTAATAATTATTGAAATTATGATAATTAATCTAATAATTATTAAATAAATTAAATAAAAGAAAAAGAAGAAAAAGTAGTAATAAATTAAAAATACAATTACCAGAAGACGTACTTAAATAATATAAACGCTCTTCAAATAAGCGCTCTTCCTCCTGTCTCCTACTAACTGCCTACTATGCTGTGCCCGACAGGGTCCATAATTGTTTCAATAATTTTAAACCTACAACTGTTTCACCAACATTATGGAATGCAATAAAGAATTGAGAATTAATTGAGACTTAAATTTTGCTTAACTACTCGTATAACAAAGTAATTTGACCTTGTCTACTTCTTCCTCAACCACAGACTAGCTAGGCCTCTTGTTAGAAGTAAGATAACACGTTCAGTAGAATATCTTATCTTATATACGGTCTGTACATATAAAATAAATTAAGATCTTGTCAGATTTCATATCGGAATGTGATAAGGATTGTTATAGTGTTCGGAGGTAAACGTGAAAGGTTGTGTGTTGTTGAATAATGTGTTCCCATAGTATTCATAAAAATAATAATATCATTATATAACTAAATCACTAATAAAAGATCTCTATTATTTATTCTTCGTCTATAATAATAAATTGAACTATTGAATACTACGCTTGTTCACAGCAGCCCTTTCAGACTGCTAAGTCCAGATTTTCTCACGATATTTTCCTTTACTATAAGCCAATGTTTTTAAAAACATTGAAAGTAAATTATCAAGTTATAACATTCACTTCGATGTCATGTTTTCAATGCTCTTAGAATGTGCGAAAATCTTCGGTCGAATACAAACGCTCGTGTGCTAAACCTAAGGATCTCTAAAACAGTGTTGTGAAAATAATAATAATGCAATTGTGCTCATTCTCAAATCGTAGTTAAAACAATAGCTAACGATTATGGATTCTTATAAATATATTAAGAAATATTAAGATATAATATAACATTACCTACAGTACAATCGAGTGCTAAGCCGGTAAGATAACTATAACTATTACTTTATTAATATTTTTAGGTCATTTTGAACCCCCAACTTATGGTAGTAGAAGAAGAACCCTCCATTCTCCCCAGATAGCTGGATACCCTAGCCATATATAAGGACTTCCCCAAGGATATAAAAAAACATATATTATTATTTAATTTAGTGTATTTATTTTCATAAAAATGTCGTGTTGTTTTCGCGCAATCCTAACTTAGCCGACGTTCGCACGGACGTAATAAAATTGCGGCAGGATTTTATCGCGTCGTTCGCTTTATCGCGACAATTTCGTCGTAGCTTAAAACGTCCAAAATATTAAATTGTCCCCAATGTGAAGTAAATACGAGATGTATTTATTTCTTGTCAGTATTGACACAGTGTTCTATTCTATTTTTCTCTATGGCAATGGTGCCGATGTCGACAATTCTGCCAATGTCAGTCGTGTTATGAGAAAACGTGCGGAGGGAAATTAACGCAGTGAAAATCGTTTATAACGACTTCGCTTAAAACGTCATACTGGTTATCGAAATTTTAAGGTCCCAACATTTTTGTTTACTTGACATAGTTTTTGGTTACAACGACTATCGGCTATAACAACCGTAATCCGACGGTCCTTTTGAAGTCGTTATAAACGGTTTTCACTGTAGTTTATATGTCTGTACAAAACGGTTGGTTATTACTCATTTCCTAAGAAAAAACGAGGATCAAGTGGCATTGTAACTGATAGAGATAGACCATTGACAATGCGTTGGCCTTCCAGCAGCTTCATTCATTAAGTAACATGCAACACAATAGCTAATTCACGTACCTACAACATCAGTAGGGACAATTACGTCGCGTCGTCGTCCTTTTATAGGTAAATCTATTGAATTTCGTTGATCTTTCTTCAAATAATTCGGGTCTATTGTTCCAACATGTTTTAAAAAAACCGGCCAAGTGCGTGCACGGCGTGTTGCCAAACCAAGCGCTGAGTGCAGACTCACTTGGTCTTGGACTTGGTCAGCACTCAGCGCTTGGTGCCGTGTTCGAGTTCGCAACAAGTCAATCGTCATCCTGAGGATGCCTCGTTGAGAGGTTAAACACGTGTCGATTTCTTTCAGGGTTTTTAAAAGACTCTTTAGAAATAGCTAAGCGGAACAGTTTACTAAATATATCCACTTCTATTGTATTTTACAGACGGATTATTTATTGTATTTTACAGACGGTTTATTTGACAGACGGACAAAAAAGTGAAAAACGGAACTCTTATAGGATCCTTTTGAGGTACGGAACCCTAAAAACCACGAAAAACTTTTTGATACAAAAATGTTATTATAATATTTCGCGGTTTCTTGGACACAAAGTTGTGATATAAAGTTTAGTTTAATTACAAAGATTCAATGTAGGTACAACTTTTTTTAGGAAAGAAGGATAAATATTGATAAAGCAAAAGGGGTAAGTCGGGCCTTTATTAGACCCATAACATCTGGTGTTTTAGTGCCTAAATTTTTCTCTACCTTTACGGAAAAAAATGTGAGGGGTGCGTGTGCTACACAAGTTCACGTCGGCATATTCGATTCAGTAGTATTTCTTGAACAACAATTCTGACCCGAAGCAATTACTACACATACTCGGCTTTCATTCAACTCGTCTCGATTGGCAAACTCCGTTCAGCATCTACTCTCGCTGAATCATGTTTGAGTCCGTTCATGACAATTTGAGCTAAGTCGAGCCGGTTTTTCCCGAATATATCTAGATACAATTGGATTTTGTCGCCTCGCTGCCGCTGTGGCGAATCATGCCAAATATTACATATTATCTGAACAAAGTGTGTAGCACCTTAAGGCTCCGTGCACGAGAAAAACCCTTTTTCGTCAATAACTTATCTAATTGTAAGTAAGTTTGAAATAATTGAAACATAAAGTCGGTGTGAGTATAAAAGTACAGTTTTCGTGGTGCTAAACCATTCATGTCAGTCACAGCACCTGTTAATAGTTGCATCACTTTTACGCTCTCGAAAATATGGTTTATTTCGCCTTTGATTTACTTAATGAAGATATAGTATATAATCATAAAAAAAAATTGATTTTGTTTTCAAGGATAACTAAAGGCTAATGTGTGAGTTTTAAATTGCTTGATATGGTTTGCTAAATAATAGGAAAAAATACATTACTGACAGGGTTATTTTCTGTCTGCTATATTTTGTATGGATCTTGAAAAAAGTGGTTCGTGTGTTTACTTGATGATGTCTTATCTATGTGTATAATGATGTTGATGATATTTTTTTAATTTTCGACATCAAAACAAAAGTAGTTTCTTCTAAAGAAACGATTAAACGTCAGTCTCGCGTCAATTTTTGGAAAACTTGTTGCGAATTTGTGTGATTTTCCACGAATCCTTAATTTATTTTAAAAAATCCCTTTCCGGTATGTACAATACAAAGAATTCGACTTTTCAAATCACAAATAATTTTGTTTAAATTCTGTTTCCCTTTCTCAACGAATGAACAAAAATGATCAAAATCAGTCCTAAATACCTAAATATTATTATTAAAAACTATCCGATTGAATCAATTGAATATTATAGTTATGACACTTATGACTCAATTGATAACTTAAACATGATAACATGGATGAATAAAATCTAACTCCTATAGTAGATACTATTTTAACTTTTGACACATTACAATTTTTATTCTTTTTAAATATTTTATCATACATTTTATCAATATTTTGCCATTTAAGGGATGAATCTCGTGGGATTCTTCATTATTTATTTCTCACAATCTTAATGGCCATCGAGTCATAAGATCGCTCTTAGCTATAAAATCATCTATTGTGTAGTTATTTTTATACATATTGTTATTTGACTATACTCGTTTTATGATGCAGATTTTATTCTACACAGATAATTAGAATATTGCTATATTTTTTTAATTGCTTTATCAGCATCCTCTCTTGATTTATTGCCAGCATTATTTTTATTGTGCACAATAATAATTATATGTGCTACAAGTATAATTATTAGTATTGTGTGCAATAAACAATGTTGCTAACAAGCATAAGCGTCTATAATATATATTCAAAATTAATAAAATAAAATATAGTCATGAGAAAAATCTACCGGCACAATCGAGGCATTAACTATTGTTAGCACTTTCATCAAGGTACTTAAGTCGATTTATAGTGCAAAAATCCGCCACTTGCATTATGATGCAAATAAAAAACTCTACTACCTACTTATTATAAGTATTTTCGAATAAATTGGTCTCAGAAATACGCGGATATTTGACAGGTGAGGTTCACAATTTAGCTTTTATCTTATAAGCAATATGTGGGTCGCATATCGAATTGTCACATTACTAATTGAATTGGAAATGGTTTCACTAAATGTTTATCATTCAAAAGTGAATTACGGAGAAGCACATAAAGGGGACAACATAAGTACTGTTTCTAATCCCATAACTAAAGTCATATTCATGTTCATATTCTTTCCCTTTTGTATAATGTGCTTTTTTTCCCCTTCTGTTTCTTTGCGACTCCCACACGAAATTTTTAAGGTCATCAGATAACTTGAAGCTTAAAATGCCTATGCATTCCACCACTTTCCTCGACAAGTCCTTTACTGTCCAGGCCGCTCGTTTGTGGAACACATTGCCAGTTCAAATAAAATGCCGGCAATCGTTACCTGTATTTAAGAGATTCGTGAAGGAACATTACTTGTCGTTGTGATCTTGTTATCTTAACTATAATTATCTACAGTCTTCATTTATTTTTATTGCTTATATATATAGTAAGTATGTATGTATTTATGTATCTATTATTTAGGATATGTATATATCTGTGTATCTATTCTAGTATATTGTATACTTGTTATTTGCACCAACGACAGTCCCATTTTATGTCCAGGCAAATCACTGTTCATTCCAAGGTTGCCTGGAAGAAATCGCAGAAAGCGATAAGGCCGCCCATTGTATATTTTGTAGTGTTTGATTTATATTTTTGTTATGTATTTTTGTGGTGTACAATGAAGTATATATAAGTAACTCGAACTCAAACTCAAAGCATTTATTTCAATTATACCATTTACAGGTACTTTTGAATTGTCAAAGAGTCGGTCAGTTAGTCAGAAAGTTGAAGCTAATTGCCCATTCCAAAACGTAGATTTCTATTGAGAAGAACGGGCAAGAAACTCCAAGGACACTCTTTTAAATATAGATATTACAAAATCCTGGGTACATCATTCTTATTGCTTCTATATGTGAGAACAATGTACAAAAAATAATCAAATGCAATTGAAAATATAAGATTAAAAATAAGCCCTGGCAGATAAGAGATGATCAGCACGCGTAGCATGACGCTTTCTATTTCTACGAAGAATAGACATAGCTCTTTCTATACAAATTGACATTTCGTCTCTCCATTTTTGACATCGCACCGTATAAAGGCACTTTCAAACAGGCGCGACACGCGACGCGACACAAAGACACCGCTCGTCGCGCGACGAGCGGTGTCTTTGTGTCGCGTCGCGTGTCGCGCCTGTTTGAAAGTGCCTTCAATCATTCTACAATCTGTCATTTTGTCTTCCGCTTCTAACGATCTTTGTCTAGGTCCTTTTACATGTAGACTATTTCAGAAGAAAGTTTTCTATCCAAACTGTCAAAATCACTAAGATAGTGAAGACAATTTGATTTTGTAATCGCCATGCTAAGACGGTAGAAAACTTTTTACTCGACGGCCACAAAGTATATACGGTTATCTACAAAATCATGAAAACCGTTTTGAACGCAAAACTGTGATAAGTAATAATTATCATAATTAAAATTCACGCCAACACCTCGAATTCATGTGCAAAAATAGTACTGTATCTTTTTTTTTCTTTTGCTTATATCTCGAAAATGGTGCGTCTAATCGCAAAAATAATGAAAATTTCAACCCCCTTTATAAAAGCCCCAAACCCCTAAGACTGAACATGTAGGTAATATTTTTTCTTATTTTCCATACAAAAAGTGAAAAATTCCATATAAAATACGTTGAGCCTTCGCGCCTCCGGCTCTAAAAAAAATCACGGGGTAGGACAAACAAGTACCACGTGGACTCGCGATTGTCAAATACGATTTGTGTCAAAATTATATTTAAATTAAGGGATTTTTTGTTGCAGAATAGTTTTAAGATTTTCATAGCCAAAAATAAAGGGGTTTTAGTGATAGTTTAGATAGTTTAGTTCGGTGTACAAGAGAATCGGGACCATTACCAAGGAAATGGTTAAAAGCAATATTACTGTAATATTGTTTTCTTCCAAAATACGATACTTCGACACTCTTAATATCAATAAAAAATTGAGAATCAAACAAAGAAAATAAAAATCCTATGACAAAACAAACAATTCGAGTCGAATTATGAAAAGAGTGAATTGCGTAAAAAGTGCAGTTGTGTCTTTCTACTTTACTGCCGTCCTGTCTACACGGAACGTCATTTTTGTCTATTCTTCTGTCGACACAACTCGTTTCTACGGTGGTCATGCTACGCGTGCAGTTTCAACTGACGGCGCCCGTTCACGAACATGACGCGTGGATCAGCACCAGCCAGCTCAACCATTTTGTAGGGAACCGAATGATCCAACACACTCGCCACCATCAGCGAGACATTTAAGTGAGCATGACATTCTCAACTGCCATGCTCTTTCAAGTCCACATACATCTTAATAACTTAATAAACGGCTCCACGGTCTCACATTTACAAAAATAAATTTTATTATGTCATAAGGAAAACGCTTCACTGTAGGTACATGATTATTGTTGACGTAACTTTTTGCGGGACGGATAAAATGGAAGTTAAAACCACTAAGACTGCATGTTTAAAATAATGGCCAAAATAATTACAAAAATGAAACATTATTTTTCAAAAAGTTTAAAGTACTGATCAATTTTTAAAATTGGCTTTAGCTAAACAAATACAGAATAGTAGCAATGCAGTATAATATAGTGTAGTAGTAGTATTAAATGTTATTAAAGCTATCCTAGCTAATATTACAAACGCGAATGTGACTTTGTATATTTTTTACGCTCTCACGGTTATACGGCTGAACCGATTTTGATGAAACTTGGTATGGGGATACTTTGAACCCTGGGGAAGACTACAGGCTACTTTTTATCGACATACCTTGCGGACGAAGCCGTGAGCGGAAGCTAATACATAATAATAAATCAAGACTTACAACTAACATTGCAAACAGACGCGACTCGATAGCGCGACAACTATGAAAACTTTACGAAAATTGTTCTACCGGTGTCGCGTCGCACCGTAGCGAGAATATTTTAAATGACTACAATAACTAGGTCGCCCTATACCGTAATGACTAACAAAATTAACAATATTGGTATCAAACTTATCATTATATCTACTATCAAACAAGAGATCTTTACGTACTTCACTACGCTCTCGTTTTACATCATACAAAATATTTAGAATCTACAAATTATTGTAACTCGTGTAAGAAACCAACTACTTTAGAGAAGCTGAGCCATGATGACGATGCTGCTATTAGCGATGATTTTAATAATGGGTTGTTCAAAAGATGATGACAAACTGAAAGAAATATTTCCTTCAGGAAATCGTTTTGAGATAAAATCCATGCGTTTAATTGGACATGCTTCTTCATGGAGGTAGTGGAAACATAATAGCTACGGATTTCAGTCACTGCAATTCCATTGGTTTAATTTCCCGGCATCGTGTCAACAGATCTAGCATGCCAAGCCAGGATATTACTTGCTCGCTATCCTAGCTTTGAAAACTAGCCTCATGTAACCCTAGCATTAGTCACTATGCTCGTAAGACATGTGTTGCCTAATCTTGTTTTTTTCGTATCAGTATATACCACACTACTTTGAATTAGCATGACACACACGAGTTATTTCGGTTTACAAATTGGACGGTTTTGTCGTCACGTGTTTGTCGTCATTATCTTCCTCCGTTTTTTTGGCATTGTGTCACGTTCACGTGAGGATTATGTATTTGAGAAAGTTGAACGTCACTATCATGGTCTTCTATTTATAACTTTAGTGTGACAAATTCATAACTACTATAACTATGACGGGAGTAAAAAGACGCTTAACGAAGCCGAGAGTCATTAATATCCGTCATTTTTTTTATACTGGACCTTACCTGGGAACCTTCTGGTTACGAAGATATTGATGAGACCATCAATATCTGAAATTTAGACAAGTTTCAACTTTTTTTCACTAAAACAAGTCTCCTCACAACGTTATTTGTTCCGCTGCATGCACCCATACGCACAATTTTTTGCGTACGTCACATTCACTTACTCGAAAACGTCGTACTTGAAATCGATAAATTATGAGCGAGACAGTTCACTACCTGGATGCATCAAAATCTCGAATAACTATGGTCACGCGATCCGCAACCCAATCACGGACGGATACTTATTTATCTTAAAATTAACAAAGTAGGTACTAAATTATTTTTAAAATTTGATGTGATAATCTTATCATGTGTGTAGCATTAGGCTGCCTGCCCACTGAAGCGGAGCGAGGCAGCGCAGCGGAGAAATGTGTCAATATAAACCAATAGAATCTAAACTCCGCTCCTATTGGTTAATATTGGCACATTTCTCCGCTCCGCTGCCTCGCTCCGCTTCAGTGGACAGCCTTATGATCTTATATTTGTTTTGTTAACACGTTGAGGGACACGTAAACGCCCCCAGACGTAATAACAATAAAACTTCTATTGTGTCTCGTTCAGTGTCCTTGAATGCGTTAATATGTGAACTTGTGCACTTGAGCTGCAATATTATTAAAACCTCTTAGGTTAAATACGTATGTGGTTAGGTACCTCATATAATATATACATTATAATTGTGGCTCTTTATTGTCCTTTAACACAAAATTAAATGAGTTTCCCCGCTTACAGTTGTATGCTTAACCACAGGCAATAATGGTTTTTGTTGTACTTTGAGAATGAAATAAATTTATTTATTATTATAATATTAATAGACACAAAGATATTAGTAATATGTTATACGTATTCAAAATCGCATAATTTCCAAATCGCAAATTGACGTGCGGGACGTTTTGTCGACATTATGGAAAGTAAGAAACTGTAGTAGTTATCTACTTTGTATCAGTTTCCTAACAGAGACAGTAGGTTAATTATTCAAGATTTTTTACTAATTACAAGCAGTACATAATCAGCCTAGTAATGTTCCCACTGCTAGGACACGCGGGCCAAGTGCGGTTTGGTAGATGTCACATTTCTTCGAATTTTTTATTTTAGGACATGTCGGAAAACCTCCAATGTTTTTTTCACACGTTACTTACTTAAAACTACTTATAGGACCCTTGACACAGGAAACCGTGAAGGTTTGTGTTAATTATTTATTTAAATTGCTCGTCTCACCATAAGTAGGTTCAAAAATAAATAAGACTCATCCCGCCATTATGATCATTGTACAATAATTAAGGATGGCTTAAAACATCTTTCATTAAAGTAAATGACAGATGACACGACCTTCAAATCTTAAGAGGATTGTTTTGCATGTAAAAACGTCTGCAATGATAATTAATTGAATATTTCCGTATAAGGAACATTATTATTTACATCATGAATATGAAGTAAAGTTGCATTGTACTTGAGACGTCCGAAATAAATAAGAGTCTGTTGGTTGAGGCTCGACGTTTCGTTCGGAACCAGCTGATCTTTAATTTCTGTTTTTTTGTGAATTAAATAATTATTGTGAATTCAAACTGAATTTTAATTAATTATAAGTATAATAGGTGGATTTCACAAGCGTACTCCAATCATTACAATTTAAGGCTCTTTCAAAGAAAGAGCCTTTAAACTGATGACATAAATCGCCCGACGTGCACTCGTTATGTGCTACTATACTATAGATATTTGGGGAGAGTTTTGACCTAAAAACTTCAAAGAGGTAAGCCAACGTTCGCACGGATGTAATAAAATCGCGGCGGGATTTTATTGCGCACTGGATTTTCAACTCTCGGTGTCAAGCCGAGCGTTGAGAATTCAACAGAGTGCATATTAGCCCGGCAAAAAACACACTGTTGGATTTTCAACTCTCGGTGCTAAGCAGAACGTTAAAAATCCAAAGTAGGAAAAATCCCGCCGCGATTTTATTACGTCGATGTAAACGTCGGCTAAGTCCCATATTTTACGAACGTTCGCATTTTATATGTCTCAGTCTCATCATAATCTGCGTAGCCTTTTCCAACTATCTATGGGTCAATCAAATCGAACCGGATGAAGGCTGAATAACAGTATTTTACATGAATGGACTGCTTATCGGACCTGCTCCTGCTTACTAGGTAACACGATACCCCTTGGTAAGACTGGTTGTCAGACTTTTGGGCTTCTGACTACCCTAACGGACTGCCAAAGATGTACAAACGACAGCTGGGACCAAAGGCTTAACGTCCTTCAGTCTCAATCGGTCAAAAAAACCACTAATTTACCTTCATTTTTGACAAGTTTTTGACATTGTGATTGTCACTGAGATGAGATTACGAGTTGATTTTAAACGCTTTTAATTACGGGATTTGACCTTCTGGGCGAAATCCTACGTTTTAATAAAATATTTTAAAATTAATTTATAAATAAAATAACCTAATGAATATAGATGCAGTGGGTTATCCCAGAGCGGTACCACTTTCTTTGATGATTAATTTCAAAAGTTAGTGAATTCCAAGCGCATTGTTAATTAAGAATCCATTATGATTGAACTCAATTGACTTCGTAATTAGTCTAGCGAACTGGTTTTGTCAACGCACATTATTTAAGACTACAGATAGAGATGTGTTTCTTCTTAAAGAATTCCATAAGTTTACTGGATATCTGTAGCGTTGGAAGGCCTCCCACAAGATGGATTGATGACCTTGTGAAGGCCGCAGGAATCCGCTGGATACGGAAAGCACAGAATCGGTCAAAGTGGCGGTGCTTGGGGGCGGCCTATGTCCAGCGGTTGACGTCTTTCGGCTGAAATAATAATAACTGGATATTCTTCTCAGTCTCAGTCTTATTAATGGCAATATTGCTCTATTTAAACATTAAACATCAGTATTTTGCCAAATTACATGTTCAATATTGATCAGCTGATTTGTTCTGTTAAATCTCACGTGAAATCGTGAAGTGGTGATGGTGAAGTGGTGTGGTGGTGGTGACGTGTATTATATGTAATTTCTTTTTAGTAATGTGCGTTTAGTTTGTGCAGAATAAACAATTTTTCTTTCTTTCTTTTAAAGTTAGCGTGAGGTGAACTGTCAATCCCTAGTATCAGGTGAAATAACAGCTCACTTCACCTAATGTACACGATTAGATTTTTTTAAATATAAATATAATTATATAAATTAATGTAGGTATACAAAATATTGTAAAACATTTTTAAAAGAGTAACGGTGGAGTTTCTTGCCCATTGTTCGCCATACGATACTACCTTTTGGAAGGGGCGACTTGAATCAATTATATTTTTCAGTAAATTTTGACATTCAAAAGTGACTTTTACGTGGCTATTTGAAATAAACGATTTAACTTTGTAAAATAGACCGGCTGGACTTAGTCTAATTATGGTAAATAATTATACAAGGTAGCCATCGACGCGAAAACTTTTACCATGGATCAGTACATGATTCTGAAATTTAAAAAAAAAAAATTTCAACGCAAGGCCGTTGAAATTTTTCGTTGGTTATTTAAAACGGGTTCCCTCTATCTGGCAGAATTTTGATGCTCCGAAATTTATTTGGCATAACAGACTTGGCAGAATCTTCTTTAAACGAATATATATATGGCATAAAGATCATTTAATATAATTATTGTTTGGCCGAATGTTTATATGTCCGAATTTACAAAGGCATACTTTTAAGATGGCAGAATTTTATTTGGCATAATTACATTTGGCAAAGCTTAACTTCACATAATTTCGTTTCACACGTTTAATATAATTTAGAAACGTCGTCATTTGGGTTAGGTTAGGTTAGAACAGTGACCATAACCAGATCCCCTTATGCCAAAAGACGATTCTGACAGTGAACTTTCTGCATTATGATTGTTCTACTTTTAATTATTATGGATATGAAATTTATGCCCAAAGATGATTCTGACTTAAAAAATTATGCGTTTTTAATGTATTATAAATGAGTATATGCCAAACGATTTTCTGCGAAATGAAGTTTATGCTATGCGCTGTTATGCAAAATAATATTATGACATAAAAAGTTCTGCTATAAAGGGTAGACCCATTTAAAACAAATACCTGCTGTTTCTTATAAAAGTGCAATACCTAAGCGGTCAAAATTTATGGAAAAGCTGTTTTTTTTTTAATAACCTACGAAAAATATCAACGCAGGGGCGTTCAGAATCCTGCTGGGGTTGCAAAGAAGTCCGAAAGGGAGATCGTGGCCCCCGGCAACATGGCAACTGAAGGAATACGTGTGGGTTTTAGTCAGTAAGAGTCTGACACGCCCTCCCGCTCCGCCCAGAGCGGGAGAAGTTATTTGATAAAATTACGTACTGAATCCATGGTAACAGTTTTCGCGTCGATGTCCCTGTCACCCTGTATAGTGTGGTTCTTTCCTCAAAGAATCTACATGGCCTTTACAAGATCTGACCAAGATTATGTCTGGACTTTAAAAGACTGTGGCCTCTGAGTTTGTTTCGGCCGTTCTTCTCAGAGAAGTCAGATAGGAAACGCCGACCTCATCTAGTTTATTATTATTAATATAATTAATATAATTGACGTGTAAAAGTGTTTGTACAAACCTACTTACAGATATAAAATCATTTACCATTTGTAATTACTTCTAAAGGCGAATATTACGAAAAATGGGAATATTCGCCTTATATACCCCGCTAAAAATCAAAAACCCCTGCAGATTTGTTCAATTCATCGATCTATTAATGTTTCTCGACAAAAACTTCTTAGTACAATCAAATCTAAAAATGTTCGTCACCTTAAAAGGGCTATTTTTATTTGCTCATTGCACGATAGAATTTGCTTTACCGACTCATCATCGTATATTGCGTCATGTCAATACCGCAGAGTGATATTCCGCACTGTTATTCAGTCATCTTCTTTATGTCAGACCGACACGACAGATTGACTATAAACAATATAAAAATCATTTAATGGCCAGACCAATAAAAAAGCTTTACGTTGATGTCAAGTCGACATTGAGCAATGATGTATACTTTTTTAATGTTAGTTTTCTAGTAAATATATTTATATGTAACAGTCTACTCAGTCCCGTAGCTTCAAAATGTATTACGTATACTGACTTATAAAAGGAAATAATTTAAAACTGACGAAGATCTAAAAGGCTTCACTGTACATGATCCTTGCATAAAATTCATCGATCAACGTAATCAAACAAGTGTGCAGATGCCTTTTGATGAAACTTTATTGTAATTGAAATGGTATTTTAATGTATAAATTCACTAATTGGTTACTGTATACGGAATGACCAAGCCTGGTTGCTAGGTCCGTGGTTTAACATTTTTCCTGTTAGATAACGACTGTTAAATACTAAAATAATTATATTATGTAGTTCATTATGGGTGTTCGTGAAGACTTGTTGCGTTTTACGTGAATTGTATTAGATTTTGGTTATATAATCATGTGACTTGTGTAACATAAATATTTAATTTTGGTTTTATCAGTGTCCCCGTGTGTGTTACAAGTGGTTGGTAGGTATACCCCTTTAGATTAACTGTGCAAGTAAATGTCACACTGTGCATACATTAAAAGTATCCACAGTGTGACATTTACTTGCACAGTGTAACTGGCATGCAAGCTACTGCTCCATTTTACAGGCATGTGTATTTTCGCCTTTATGTTCGTGGGAATTTTGTAAATTGAAGATACTGATATTACAAGCCTATTGGAAACTGAAGCAAACATTGTCACGCCCATTTCCACGACAAGCCGTCGCGTTGTCGTCATGTGGTTGGGCCCTAAATCTCTGCAGGACTAACATGACAAGGCGAGAATGCTCTTTTTCTCGTTTTATCGTAATTTGTCTACGATTCTGACATCATTCTAATGCCTAACATGACCGTAAACGATGAGTAAACTCGAAAAAGGCACTTAGACACTTATTTATCGCAAAACAAGAGACCGATGTTGCAAATTATTAAAACAAGTTATGTTTATTTATGATTGCGTAACGTCATTGCAAATTGTTAATCACCACACTCACCAAAAGGACTGACGTTCATATAAATTGGCAGCTGGAGTTGATTCCGCTATTATAACCATACAAATTATTAATCACCTTAGGAAATAAACTAGTGATTTTAGTAATTATGTTGCGATGGTTTGATATTGCCACAATCCCTAGATTTCGTTAATCACCATAATTGGTAAAGTGGTAATAGTGCTCCCCTCCACCACAATTTCTTTCGCGCCTGCCGAAAGGAACTCACACCGGTGTACACTCATATTTCATCAGCAGGGTAAAAATAATAAAAAATAAGTACGACTATGAATCTGCCATCTTATTTTCGAGTTTTTTTTTTGGGTTTTCCATCTGGAATTTCTCAGTAACAGCCCGGAGTCTGGATTTGTGCCCGGTTGATGGCAATAGGCTCGCCCCCTATTACATGGGACTTAAACATAACTGGCGAAATGTGGGTGTACTATAGGTACACCTCCGCCTAACCCTCCGGGGATTACAGGCGTGATGTTATGTATGATGAATTGTCAAAAATCGAGAAAACTAACGTGTCATGTTAGGGTTTGTCGACAAAACATCAAATTTGACAGAACGAGTCAAGTATTTTGTATGGCGTAGCTGTCAGAAAACGATAAAACTACAGAAATAGACAAAAATTTGTCACACGAGAGTGGATAATTGTCGCGTGTGTCATGTTGGGCCTGCTGGTCTACATAGATTAGATGATTTTTATATCTCGGAGAATGTTTACGTTTGTCTTGACGTGTGTTTTAATTTGTCTCACTTTTAGAATACAAAAGTCCTATTAAACCATCTAAATGGATTGTTGTTTTGTTACAGTTGCAGACTTGGTGACGCATCACATCGCTAAATCAACATGAACTCAGTTATTGGACTCAGTCCGAAGAATCCCAGCTGGGACTTGAATAAGAGTAAATGTGAGTAGTCTTCAACCATTTTATATTTTAGAATAATACGAATTATATCTGTACGCAAATGTGTCTGCTCTCAAATCGATGAAAGAAAACATTGTGAGGAAACCGGGTTGTCCTAGAACCAAAAAAAAATCAAAGATATCTCACTGGTACCGCGTGCTGGATTACGGCCCAGTCCTTGTCGCAGAGAGGTGGCCTGTGTGCCAGCAGTGTAAACCGGGAATATTACAAGCTGATCATGATATCCATATGTATCAGATGAGGAGGACCTCGCCTGTAACAGCCACACGGGTTAATCGATCAAGGTTAAGCTACGCTTGCCTTGGTCGGTCCATGGATGTGTCTATCCATTCTATACCAAGACCCCTCTGAGCCTTGGAAACACGCTAAGCAGTTGGTCCTGGCTGTCATTTTTAGATGTCTAACAGTCGTAGCAGGGCAGTCAGAGGCCTAAAAATCTGACAATCAGTCTTGGCAAAAGGTATCATGTTAAGGCAAATTTAACTAATGAAACTGATCGCGATCAGCACATCTAAAACGCGTGCAAGAGTTCGTTGATGAAATTCGCCCTTAGTAACTGGGTTGCGGAAATGTGTTGTCAGATGCAGTCGCTCCATGTAAAATAGATCTGATTAAATCAGCTGTGGCATAAATAGTAGGTATAGAACAAACACCACAGTATTGTCTATCATACTTCCCATAACATAAATTACACAAACGAGGCGTTGATCTAGTTATTGAAACGGATGAGCGTTGTTAAACTTTTAAATTGAAAACTATAGCGGTTGTGTATTGGGCAATAATGGTGCAGGGAACGGAACTAATACAAATACACTCCCAGACTCCTAAATCGAGCCACCGTACATTTTTATGATATAGACCGAAAACATCAAAATAATTATAAAACAGAGAAAAAGTTTTTATGCAGTTTAAAAGCTGACATTACTAGCCATCATTTCGGTATCACCATTGTTCCAAATTTGAATTTACGAATTTGAAAAAGAGAAGAAAATCGTTTCGTTTTCAATTGTTTTTTTTTTCTTTTTTGCATATTTCATAGTAGTTTAAGCGACCCTCTCGAAGAATACTAACGTTTTCCAATTCTTCACAGTCGATGTGAACCCAGTCTATATACACTGGACACTTGAATCGAGCCACACTGCATATTTTTGTTTTATTTTGGTTTGGTCCTATAGTAAAAATTGTTCATTTTCATGAGGACTACACTATCTTAAGTAAGACCCTCGCTAACCGAACATTCTGTATAAAACACTTTTACAATGACTAGGCCCATTGTAAAAGTTTTTTCTCTGAAATAGGTAAAGATAAACAATTGATTGTTTTATTACATTTTGATACCCAGTTTTTTACGACATAATAATTTTATTCATAATTCATGAGTTTTTCAACTACAAATTACACTTTGTGCGTAAGTACCGTACCGCGTAGGAAGTACAGTGATGGCCCAGTGGTAACGGCAGCGATTTACGTATTGTAGGTAGAGCATGGACTATCGGAACCTTTTTTAATACCGGTATTGTTTCGGTATACATTTTTTTGATATCGGTATTGCGGTATTTCGATATTATGGCAAAAAAATGTATCAAAATCGTTTTAACGGTGTTAAGGTCTTAGAAAAATAGTTTAGACTTCTCGCAAGATCTACTGCATCTACTTTGCAGTATTTCCAAAATTCTTGAAACATATTTCAGTGAAGTTCCTACCGCCGAGTTCCTAAAATCACCAGATATGGTGGAGGAAGAAATTTATAAACTTACTCAGGGGTGACATCAGTGCCGCCTTCTTTTAGCGAGCCACCTTCAGGACAAAATCCACACCATCCAACACCAGGCGGTTGAGAGCCTCTGCCGTTAAGCTCTCCCTTTCAGCCTGGGCAGATCACCACTCGCGGTCCTAACGGGCCATTTCGGTGATCTCGTCGGCAGCGACCGCTCTACTTTGAACACGCTTCGCGACGTTGGCCTCCACCCTTGTGCCTACAAGTGAGACGGTAAAACCTGCCGGCCCTGGGTCGCTCTCCCCGCCAATTCCCAGCGTCTTAGGCCACTTGAACCGAGCCCGAAGGTTGCACTCTGACATCGATACGATAGATCTACCCGCCACCGTGCAACCTCGGCCTCTTGTCGCCGTCGGCATTTTAGCAGCCGGCTAGTTCTCCTTGCTGTGCAAACGCTTTCCCCAAAATTTGGAACGCCCGCGTGAGTCCCTGGTCGGACATGTTTAGGTCCCCTAAGGAACGGGAACCTCTTCGGCTCTTGTTGCCGCAAGCGGTACCTCCGCCAATAAATGTGGCATGTTTTGATTTTTATTTTGTATTTGTACTTTTTCCATTTTGTTCCCACGAATAATGAGAAAATAAATATCCGCCTAGGCAGAATTTCTTGCACTAGTTAAACCTTTGTATTAAAAAGAAAGTTATACTTTACCTACATTAATTAAATTCGGGTAAGGCGCTAGAACATTGTTTCACAGCGACGCGGATTGGTCCTGAACGGATTTGGATGAAATTTGGCAGACACGGGAGGCCCATACGGGCTCCCGGACAGCTATGAAACCAGTCTAAGTGATTTTATTTTGTCGTGTTTTTTATATCAACTATCGAAAAACCGATATCAGTGAAATCCAATATCGGCTTTTCAATATCGGAGTTTTGGTCCGATTGTCCGGTTTTTCCATAATATAGAAAACCGGTATCCGTGCTCTAATCGTAGGTCGTAGGTTTGAACCCTGACAGGCGCTTTACTTTGTGTAAATTATTTCATCACCACTGCTCTCAAAGCGGTGAAGGAAAATATAGTGAGAAAACAGGCACATTTCTCCGCTCCGCTGCCTTGCTCTGCTCCAGTGGACAAGCAGCCTTAGGCTGGGTATTATTTATGTTTAAACTGTATAATAAATTTAGGTACTCGTATACATAGCACATTCGTAAAAAAAATACCCGACTCGTTAATTTTGTTTTGTTTCTGTCCTGCGCTTCGTGGAACTTCGTCACTAGCGTCTCAGCATACGCTTAGCCTGATGGATGAAGTCTGTATCATAGTTTGTTAGTCATTTATTATCTTATCATTATTATTACCTACCATAGTAGAAGTAGTGACTAATAAACCAAGGTAGTGACAAATTTACTGATACTGATCAACTGA
Organism: Omphaloscelis lunosa; assembly: GCA_916610215.1. Taxonomy (NCBI): domain Eukaryota; kingdom Metazoa; phylum Arthropoda; class Insecta; order Lepidoptera; family Noctuidae; genus Omphaloscelis; species Omphaloscelis lunosa. The sequence goes on from OU744252.1 coordinate 3,444,842, forward strand.
CAGACAACAACTATCTTCACTAATCACTTATATTTAGAAGTGGGTCATAGATACAAGACGTAATACAAAGTAAATTAGATAGATAAACTAAAATACTTTATATTTAGCGGGATTTAGAAAGTGTAATTAGTTCGGTGTTCTCAAAATTATAAAGTATTAATATTCTTTTCTCCTTCTTTCACTTCACATGGATATTGTGCGTCTGGCAAACGTAACAAGTAAGTCAGACATATTGAAAAACCTCGATCGATCCTCGACCATCGATCCAAATTTTTGATAAAGGGGATTTTTTTTTCCAACAGGGAGATGCTGCTATAAAACATGCTGATAATAAAGTATTTTGTTAATTTATTGGGACAACTGCTATTTAAGATTTAATATTTTGGTACACAATCCTCCATGACATTTTATTTAGCTATAGAACATTACCTACGTGTTGTAACAATAAACCATAAAATAAAGTGCATAGTAACGTATCAAATTGTTGGTAAAATCTTTCTAATTTCACTGCTTATGACTAGGTACTATCAAAATAAACATTAATAGTTTTAATTATTATTAATAATAATTTTGTTAGATTTTATTGCGGAATGTTTCGCTGTGTGCTCGTTGGCATGTATCTAGACAGAATTATACGTATTTTTTAGAACTTGACTTTAATTCCACATGTAATATTACTAAACAATGATGACACTGACAGCTCTTGAATGCAGTTTAGATATAATGTTCTGCTACATTGATAAATTTCGCCTTAGAAGCTAACGCAGACAAGCGCGATGCAACGACGCGATGCAACACCGCACCGAGAGAACAATTTCCGTGAAGTTTTCATAGATTTTTTTCCACTAGAGTCGGGTCGCACCTTTGTCGGGTCGCACCTGGACCCTTTAGTCGTCCTGAATGAAAATAGGCAATCTTTTACTCTATATAAAAACCTTAACTAACGAGTTATGTGGCCATGAGAACAGACTGAACAATACAGACTGTGATCGCGAATCGAAAAAAAAATGATGCCCTTTGAAAACCAACTTCACGACGGATCATCTTTGCAATAAAGTGGTCTAATCCATCCATTATTACAAAATCCATACTTATATGTTTTCTATATTTTTTATTATTATTATCTCCTCTCAATCAGAGCACTTGCAATCTTAGATCTTCGCCACCCTTGGTTGGCTGGTAGAGAATGTCTAAGGCGTTAAGCCCTCCTTTGTACCTTATTGTGTGCGAGAAGTATAAATAAATAAATGCGAAAGTAACTGTCTGTCACCTTTTTACGCCTTGATGGCTGAACAGATTTCGATGAAATTTTCTACACGTGTACTCCATGATCTGAGTTAGGACAAAAGATACTTTGTGTCCCGGTAGTACGTTCTCGTGGGATAATTGTCGACGTCCACACGGCTGAAGCTAAAAGCGAGTATGATATATACAAGGTAGCAACATCGACGCGAAAACTGTTACAATGGATTCAGTACATGATTCTGAACCCCCTACGTTGAAATTTTTATTCGGTTATTTTAAAAAAAAACTGCTGTTTCATAGAAAAGTTCAATACCTACGCGGTCAAAATGTATAGAACAGCTGATTTATTTTTAAATAACCGACGAAAAATTTCAACGCAGGGGGTTCATGTACTGAATCCATGGTAACAGTTTTCGCGTCGATGTCCCTGCCACGCTGTGTATTTTTCTATGATATGAGAATATCTCATGCCGTAATTAAATGATTAACGTACCTGCAGACATCCTTATTGTATCGTCATCAGAAGGTTCCTGCACCATAAAAGATCAATAACAAAATTATTTTAAAAAAATCACAAACCCCAGCCCTGTGGGTTTTCCCATCAGCTAAATTAATAAAAATTCATAGAAAATTTTATCCCCTATTTAGACTGCCTGTCCACTGGAGCGTAGCGAGGCAGCGGAGCGGAGAAAAATACCAATATTAACCAATAGGAGCTGAGCTTAGAAACGGAGTTTAGATTATATTGGTTAATATTGGCACATTTCTCCGCACAGCTGCCTCGCTCCGCTCCAGTGAACAGGCATCCTTCAGCCCTTCAGGTGATGAATTTTCAAGAATCCTTCCTTAGGTGAGCACTAAGTTGCGCGGGCTTGCGGACGGTGAGCAATGGGTGGCTCACCGTCCGATAAGGACCAGGCCCGGGTCGACGGCGCGTTGTGTTCCACGCGCGCCTCAAAGAGATGTCAGCAGATTTGAAGGGGTCCACTAGGGCCGATGCCTGCCGGGGTTGCGAAGAAAACCGAAAGGGAGATCGTGGCCCCCGGCATCAGGGCAACCGAAGGAACACGGGTGGGTTTTAGTCAGTAAGAGTCTGACACGCCCTCCCGCTCCGCCCAAAGCGGGAGAAGTTATTTGATGATTTCCCACCCTAAAAAAAAAAAAAAGTGGAGCACTAAGTTATAAAAGGAACTCTTGCGTAATATTTCATGCTTCTACACCAAGTGGTTATAGGTTGTGCGTTCTATATTCCATAGAACGCAAATAGGCTGTGCGATGTCGGTCAGTGAATTTAAGAATTTTATTAAGTACATATCCATCTCATTCCAGATGAAGAAATCGACGAGCTACCATTCATGGCCTCCCTTGGCCCAATCGTCACCATCCTGGCCGTCTACTTAGTATTCGTTCTGAAGATCGGGCCAGTGTTCATGAGAAAAAGGGAGGGATACAAACTGACAAACACGTTACTTGTTTATAATGGCATTCAAGTTGCTATATCAATCTATATGGTTTACAGGGTAAGTCTAAATTATTTTTCTTACTGGTTATTTATTTAATTTTTTAGCTTTTGCCGCGACTTCACCCGCGTGTTGGTCCGAAATTATCTCACGGGATCGTACTACTAAGAAAATTGATCCGTAACTTAATATAAATAAAGAGCACAATCGCGTTTACAAAAATGAGGTGTCGGTAACGGTGTTGCGAGTTCAATAGTTTTTTCCCATCTCAAAAATTAACCCAACGCGCCTTAAGAAGTTTTCACTTTAAAAAATCCTATGTTCTAACTCAGTGAGGTAATTGCGTATCACACATGAAATGACAAGTTGATCGCAGTGGGTTCAATTTTGACAGTTCACACACGTTCATTGCGTTATTTACGTTGTGGTTTCTGTAACACCATGAAACATGAGGCTCCAAGGGCTAGTGCAAATCTCTGGGTTCATTCGATTATTCAAGTCAGGTCAAATCACGCTGGGCTGATTCCTTTCATTAATTCATTGAGCAGATGAATTTTTGAAGCAATGGATTAGCAATAATATCCTCAAAAACTCACAGGTTGTAGTTGAAATTGTGTTATGCAATTTAAGGTGCAGGTCATTGTCTGTCCATGTGCCGAATTTCGTCCAAATCCGTTCATCCGTTAAGGCACACAAATTTAACAGATAGACAGAGTATTTTCGCATTTATAATATTCTAAACTAATATTATGGAGAGAAAATATTTCATTTTTTATATGTTTGCTTGTAATGGATAATATCAAAAACTAATTCTAACCATTTTTTTAAAATTCCTTCACCAATAGAATGGTACATTATCAGCGAGTAACGAGGGCTATATTTTATCAACTTCCACGTGATATAGTAGCGGGCAGAAGCTAGTAACTAATATAATTATGGATTTTCCGTTCTTTTTCTTTACTTTTTCACTCTGTTCGAGGCAAAACTGCCTCGAAGTGGATATTTATTTAAAATTAGTCACATAAAAAATGGAAGATCAATGTAACCATAGAATATTGGCATAGCATTAAAGTTTTTTTTTTTTTTTTTTTTTTCAGTTGGTTTTAGAACACCCAACGGTCTAAATTATATTAGTTTAAAAAGTTATAGTGACAACTCCAACAGTAATTAGTAAAGAACGAGTCAGACAAATATTGACAGTGACAGCACGTTAAAAATGGTTTTCCCCAAAACAGTTTAGTGTCAACTTAAACTCGAATTAATTAAAATAAATATGCTGAACACTCGCTAAGTATGCGTTTAACAAACAATTTTACTATGTTAAATTACGTAACTTTTATGAATACCTTTTTAAAGGTCTATTCAGATAGAAGCGACATTGCTGTCGCGCTTGGTAGCAATACTGGTCAAAAGTGCGGACCAGTATCGCTACCGAGCGCGACAGTGATAACGCTTATGTCTGAATAGGCCTTAATAAATTACGTGAATACCAATTGGGATATATTTTTTACTTCATTTGTTGAGCAATCTCCCGTTGAATGGGATTTAAAGGTAATTAGCAACAAGACAATGGCAAGAGTCGTTATTTTATAAGATGAGATGCGATTGCTAGATTGTATTGTAAGTTGCTAGTATTGGTACCTAGATAGCCAACTTCTTTTTTCATGTCTTTATTATTTAGTGCCTAGGCTGACTCAAATATGTCGCATTTCAAATTCTTATTCTTACGGACAGCGGATGCTTAGTAATAGGGTTACGTTTCGCACCCTTCGGGTAAGGAACCCAAAAAATTTACCTTTTCTGTTATCTGTACCTACTTACTTTGACTTGGCATCGAAAATTTCAAGAGCGCAGCAAGTAATCGCTGCTAATAAACTATGGCAAGTTCTACCCTAGGCGCTATCTCCACGGACTAGAGAATCGTGGCGATATAGTCACGCTGGGGCTTCGAATTATTGCCGCGATGATAATTATTATTATCGTTTGGAGATTGAATCAAAGAGTTTGTATCGAATTTGATGGCACAGCGAGACTATCACCGCGTTTTTCTCGCCCCTGAAGATGACCCTAAGATATTTTCAAAGTTTATTTTGTCGATTTTGTTTTGGTTAGTGACACAAATATAAAATATCTTATCCTAATGACTGCAGTAAGTAGTTATTTATAAGAGGTGTCATATAAATTCAACAATTTTAATTACTCCTTGTATATGTCCTATGTCCGGCTGTAATTCCCTCTTGGCCAATGAGGAAACTTGTCCCTTGTCCCGGTTCAATGCTTCCTGTTTCAGCCGCTGTACGCGTTCCCTGCTACCGATGTCGAAACAAATTGATGTACGCAATACAAATAGTCGTACTTGTTGTACCAATTCTGATAAACATTGCCAGTAAATTTAAATTTCACTAATTTTGAAATTGTGTAACTGCCAAATAACACTAAAATATAGAATAGAATAGAATAGAATAGAATAAAATTTATTTGCATAAAAACATGGTATAGAAGATGGTACAAAAATTAAATACAGAGCATACATGTCTTTGCTTAACATTATAAGCGTGCAAATTTGTCGTGCATACATTTCATTATATTATTAATTAATTAATTATTATATGACATTTTGTACATTTAATTATATAATACATTAAAATTTATAATTTATACATTTAAAATTTCAGTCATTTAAATTTTTTGTCAAAAAATTCTTTTACACTATAGAAACTATTTGTGGACAGCCAATCATACAATTTACTTTTAAATAATCTTGTATTTAGAATTTTTAAGTCGCTCGGTATTTTATTAAATATTTCTACACACATATACAAACAGCTTTTATTATATTTAGCTAGCCTTGGCATGACATCCAGTACGAGCCTGTGAGGATCGCGCCGGTTTCGAGGAACTACATCATCTGCTTTTTTAAATAATTCCTTATGCTTCCACACAAACATACATATCTCATATATATATAGAGACGGTAGCGGTAACAAACCAAGTTTCTGAAATACCGGCCGACAAGAATCGTCGGATTGAAGCCCGTAGATTGCTCGAATGCATTTTTTTTGAGCAACAAATGCTCTATTTTGATCGGTGCTATTACCCCACATAATCAATCCATAGCGTAACACCGATTCAACATATGCATGATAAGATATTATATAAATGATGTACAAGTATACATAGGAAAAAAAATAAAATATAGGAACAAATCATTTTGGCATCAAAAAATTCATCCGCATCGCAGTCAGGGGGAAAGGTGCCCAAAAGGCTGGCAGCATTGCCACGTTTTATGGCAATGCTAATTCTTTGACCTAAAAATTGGCCAACACTCTGGTCACATGAAGAGTCGACCAACCGCTTGGCGATGTCCCGGAACACTCGATGAGCACTCGGACCCCACGACCCTAGGGCCGTTGGGGTCTGTGCTAGAAATAGTGTGTCTGTGAATACATAGATAGACCTTGTCGTCCTTGTCATTTTTATAACGTGTTAAGCTACGGTTTCCTAGAAGGGCGGTAGCCGCCACAAAGTGTCCGCAATTTACGGGTGAATAACGTTGAAACGTTGAAACGTTATTTGAAAGTAAGTTGGTGTGTTTTCCTGCAGAGCGTTTTTGACACCGTAAAGTCAAAATCCGCGGCCCAAAGATTTAAATCGCTAGATTTGCCCTCACCGTACTGAGTCACTCGTAAAAGTGTCCATACTGAAAAGAGTCAGCTCACACAATAAATAGCGTTTCGATGACAATCAAGTCAAGTCACTGCGTCATTGAATGTCACAGGTGTCAAAACGAAACAGACACGCTACTATCTTTTGACGCGATGAATCTAACGATTTAAATCTTTGCCGCTGTCATCATTTTCATGACAGCCATCACAGCGGCCGTTAAGTGCGGCTCTTTACTAGAAAACCGTAGAATAAGAGACAAACAACTTTAGGGCTTTCTGTACATCACGCCGGAGTCCCACCGGCGCTGGACCGCATGTTTGTGTATACTGATGAATACCGCCCAAGCGCTACACCGCCGCGTAGATTTTACATCTTCATTTTGGGATGTTTTGAACACTTTTCATCTTGCGGTCCGGCGCCGCCACGCCGGTGCGACTCCGGCGACAGGTACAGTAAACCGGTGTTACGGTGACAAAACAATAACGAGATCGAATATACCTAGTTTACACAAATTTAATGTTCTAAATATTATTTTTTTCTCTTTTCAGTTCCTGTCAGACCTCATACACATGGGTTTGGTGCCAAAAAAATGTTACATGAACGAAGATAATTCAAGAAGCAGAGTAAGTAGGCTAACATTTAATTATAAATTAATTTTACTTTTACAATAACTTTCATTTATCTGAGTAGCCTATTCAAGCTACAAAAACACAGGCTATTCATGAATTCATTTGTCATTCTAAACATGGAGATCTAAATAAGTTTCAAATACTACTGTTTATTCTCTTGCCTTAAGTGTGTTGGTATAGTTATATTAATATATACCTATGAAAACAGAGGAGAATTCCTAATGATTGCCCGGTATAATTAAAATTTAATGATATTTAAATTCACACCTTAATTGTTTCCATTTTAGATCCTGTTCGACACATACCTATACCTAGCAGCGAAGCTCTCAGAACTTCTAGATACAGTCTTCTTCGTCTTAAGAAAGAAAAATAGCCAGATAACATTCCTCCATTTATATCACCACACAGTCATGGTGATTGGCACGTGGGCTTTGCTCAAATATTGGCCGTCACACACGCTTATATTCATCGGGTTCCTGAACTCTTTGGTGCATGTGTTCATGTACACATACTATGGGTTGGCAGCGTTGGGGCCAAATGTAGCCAAATATTTGTGGTGGAAGAAGTACATGACGAAGTTTCAGCTGGTGAGTTCGTTTTGAATATTTCTGTTTGTTTGAATCAGAGCACAATTATAGTGGATAATAGCAATTTATAGCACAGTAGTGAACCTATATAACTCTTAGCATATGGGTGAATACAGGGGGTCAGGGCTCAGAAAGGAGAGAAGAGGCTTCAGAAAGTAATTACACATACATATATTATTATTTTTCCCATGGCTCAAAAACTACAAAACACCTTCTGCTGCGATCCTTACATCTATGCCGAAACCAAAAGTGATCTACGCCTCTATTCGGCAAACTTATGGACACAGCGGTTTTTTTTTTATTTTTTTGTAAGAAAGGTTTTTTTTTTATTTTTCCATCAATTTAAAATTTTATATTTTTTTACAGATCCAGTTCGTGTCAATCATCGTTCAATACATAGCCACTGTGAGAATATCAGACTGTCCCCCAGCTAAGGGTGTGGCCATATTTGTCTCATGCAACACCGGGGTCATTCTCCTTCTCTTTTTAAACTTCTACAGACAAAACTACAACAAGAGAAGAGGAGGAATAGCCACTAAAACGTCCCTACCATCACTGTGCCTACAAAAAGAAGACTAGGGTGCGTTTTATAGTAGCTTATAAAATTGTTGCATATTTTGGGTTATTAAAACACTAGTGTACTACTATACATCTAGCCAATCGTGTTTTAATAACCCCTGATATGCAACAGTTTCATAAACTACTATGAAAGCATTATTTTACTAGGGAAAGTGTATTATAAAAAACTTTTTTAATTTTAATAGAGTTGCACGGGGATAAAGTCTGTCTTAAGGTACTATTTTTTATTTAATAATCAGAATTTTACAATTTGTAATAAAAATGGGCAAAATACTCATGCGTATCATACGCAGTTTTGCAACACACTTGCGAGGAAAATTAAACAATATTTTGTAACAAATGTTAATGGAAAATGGCTCGCGGATTTTATAAATACTTAGTGAACCTGAAAAAGGTACAATAAGAGCCAAATTTACAAGCAAGTGTGTTGAAAGACGTCTTTTGGTACTCGTGAGCATTATGCTCATTTGTACCTAAACGAAACCTCTGTAATGACAGTTTACTTGTGTAAAAAGGTCTGACAATTGTTTCGTGATTTATTTATTTTTTATGATTTTGCCACGATGTTTGTAAATAATAATATTTAAAATGTGTACAAAAAAAATGAAAACTTTGCAATTAGGTACGTATCACCCACGTATAGACAACTGATATAAAGTTCAGTGTTGGAACAAAAGGAAAATTAGCTTTTTAAGGTTTTTTTTAGGCTGTGAAGTTATATAGAGGTCCTTTAGAATTTTTATGAGTGCCTTAATACTCTTGGTATGTAAAACTTTTTGGTAGAACCCTATTTTGGTTCAAACGGCTTTTCATGATATTTATTTTCTATATTGATTTAGGTTTGAAGTCCAACGTAATGAGTATTTTTAATCAATATTGAACCAAATTAAGGCCATCGTAGTTGATTGAGGGTCCAAATAAAAATATTTCTGCAGACCCTATTGTATATCCGTTCAGGAAATTGGGACATTATTTTGGTGTCCATAAAATCGAATTCAATGTGTTCATCTAAAGTTTTAAAAATGATCATGTTTTACATATTTTACATTTATTTGCATTTTGATATGTTGAGACCATTTAGTCTCCTTTATAAAATAATAATTATTATGGATTTAAAATGCAAGTCGTAGAATTAAAATATTATATTTTAAACAACTGCCTTTTTAACTTAGACGATGAATTACCTTTCAAATATTTATGAAAAAATTGTTGCGGGAAGCAATTGAATTACTTACTCGATAAAAAGTACTTTTCAATGTGCAAATATTTTGAAATATTTAAAATAATGCTGATAGAATGTCGATTGTGCAGAAAGTCGGAAATAGTTTTAGTTTGTAATTTTTTTACAGCGTGATGTGTAAAAAATATTTATTATTCGGTACTTATGTAAACGAAAATTATTTGTTAATAATTAGGTAATTAACGGATGAATGTTAGATTAAAATAAATGATTTCTATCAGTTGTATTTTGGCTTATTTTTTAATACCTTTATTATTCTTCCGTACGTGATATATCACTGAGCTCCTCTTAAACGGCTGGACCGGTTCTGATGATTTTTTGTGTGCATTTGAATGGGTGCATGGATGATTTAAATTCACAATTAAACCCGGTAAGTGGCGCTATTCGGGCAAAGCAGCAAATTAAAAAAACTAGCGGAGCTGACACCGCTAGTTTTTTATGAATTTCTGATTCCCCAACAAACTGATATACCAAATTTTTTTTTTTACCCAAAATTCAACCGACTTCCAAACTACAAAGTGAAAAATAAATTTTTGAATTGTCTTTGGATCAGTATTTAAGTTTTTTTGACACCGACTTTTTTCACTTTGTAGTTTGGAAGTCGGTTGTATTTTGTTTTTTTTTTTTTCACTTTTTCGTGGGTTCATTTGTAATTCATCAGTTCCACTTTACCAAATGGTGCTTTTCGAAAGCAAACGCACGAGTTATTATAAAAAATACCCAAATCGCTATAGGTGTGCCTTTAATATTTGAAGAGTCCTCCCTCGATTTCTTCAAGATTCCATCATCAAATCGTGACCAAAAAGCAATGGGACCAACTTGAAAGTATACCCTTTCAAATAAAAATAAAATAAAAAATCGATTCAGCCGCCTTAGAGTAATCGGGGAACATAAATAAAAAAATAATTTTAAAAAAGTATTCAGAAGAACTGAGAAACTCCTCCTTTTTTGAAGTCGGTTAATAAATATAAAAAATTAACATTTTTAATAACATTACCGAAAATAGCTACTTAATCACAGCCCTACACAACAACAGCAGTACATGTCTACCTAACCTAATCAAGATAAATAATACAGAATGATAGGAAAAGCAGCAGACTACCAAGTCATAGGTCTCGAATTCGAACCCAAGGCACTCACCTCTACAACTTTCCGGGTTCATGTGCGTATTGTATAATGTATCACTTGCTTCAAAAACGGTGAAGGAAAACATCGTGAGGAAACCGGCATACCTGAGAGATATGTCTTGACGGCATGTGGCAAGGCGGGGGCCCATGGGCGGCTTAAAAACTATGACATCAGATTACTATTAACCATACAAAAATAAGACGAAGATAGGAAAAAGAAAAATAACACAAATATTGTAGTCACATATATATTATTAAACATTACAAACCCGATTACGCAAATGTACAATTATTTAATGTATAAACGTGCTACTAATAATGAAAGTTGCTTGAACGATTGCATTTAATTTTAAGGTAGTAGCCCACCTTACTGTATTAAAATACGGTAAATTTCCAATGATGATGTTTGAAATAATAATAACGCTGATTCTGCTGCATACAAACTAAACTTGAGTATTGCTATCTCTAACTAACAGATAAAGTGAGAAAAGGACGATCACTGAGAAAAGCTCTGCTAGAGAGCTGTCAAACTAGGTCACGTTTTAAACGTCAGTGTGTTTTCATGGAACATTGTTAAAGTTAAGGCTCCTACATACAATGCCGGCCTGGCAAGCCGCAGAGCGCCCAGCTTGCCGCATAAAGCAGCTGCCATACAAAGGAGTCCCGCTTAGCAAAAGCCGGCAGTCCGTGCGGCGGGCACTATGTGTAGTAGTAGCATTTACGTCTAAACTTGTTTGGAGATAGTTCAACCCTTATTTGACAGGTCCCCATAAAATCCATCCAAAAAACTATAGCAATAACCTAAAATAAATTTAGTTCGTTCACAAAAGAATCAACTCCAATGTCTTCTGCCTTAGCCATTGGGTTTTCTGCTACAGTTGAGTGTGCCACTACCTTTAGTCACATTTTGGTATTGAGCTTAAAAGAATCTAAATTGCTATACGTCAGCTAGTTGTAGAAAATCAGTATACCTAATATTAGTAACCTTATTTAAAATTTCATATTGGTGGTTAGAGTATTCTATTTGATCGATAGCGAATTTTTTTTTTATATTCTTTAGTTAATTCTTTGCTATGGACACTCTTTTATTTATCCACTTATTTGCTAAGCTTTTTGCTGAACATAAATAGAATTTTCTTTCAAACTAAAATTTAAAAGCAAGACAGTAAAGCAAGGGTGATTTAAAATCTAATTCCAATATATACGATCATTCGAAACGAGTTGCAGCAGCCATTTTAGAATTCTTTCGCATTTTGAGTATCAATACATTTCTAAATGAAAGAATATTTCGAGTGCCTAATAAGGAACACGATAAACAAAAGAAAATATTCTCTAAACAGCAATTAATAATAATTTCTCTTGGAAGAAATATTCTAAATCATTGGAAGACAATATAATTATCACGATATATTACAGTAATAATTTGACAGTATTTAGTGAACTCTAAATAAAGTTCGAAGGGTTCACAATTACACATTTGCAAAGATCAACAATTTTTATATTATGTTTCTATTAGTGAATTTAAATTTCTATAAACCTATCTACTTCCAAGCAGTTTAAGAATCTTTTTCAGCTTCTAAATAAACAAGCGGATTATAAATAATTTGACCACTTTTAGTAAGCATTACCCTCATAGCATGAAGTATACCAAACATTTTAACACTTATTTTATAATTTCGAAATATTTTAAATGGAGCAGACGTATCAAAGCATGGTACTTCGAGTTTCATGGCATTATACTCAGTGTATCATCTAACTTTTAAACAATAAGGTCTTAAATACATGATATAACAATCTATAGTATATACACCGTAACATCCTTAATAATAACTGAAGACGTAACTTATTTAAACAATAAAAAATCCAACAAATTAGAAGTACTGAAGACAGCATTGGATAACATCTACAAGATGTTAGATGATGAAAAAGTACTTACTAATCCAGTAACGGTACAAGAAAGTGAATGAAAGTTAGAATTTGTTCAGCATACGTTACATGGATTTCTTCTAAAAGTAATCAATATTCAAAATTAGCTAGAACTAAGATTGGTATTGGTATTAAACAACAAAAATATTTACATATGTTTTGATAACATTGTTTAATCATCCTTTTTACCATTGGGTGCACCGTTGGCTATGCCATTGGCTGTGCCGTTAGGTATACCATTTGGTATGCCATTGGCTTTACCATTTGCGCTTCCATTGGTAGTGACTTTGCCATTTATGTGACCGTTACTCGTTATCTCTTTTGCATCTGTTTTCTTGCCATCAGCTCCTTTCTTGGTAGGTTTGCCATATGCCTTGTAATAGAAGTCGTAGAAGAGGTAATAGAAGAAGATGGAGTTAGGGAGAGTGAAGACGACGGACCAGCGAGGGTAGCCGCAGTCATAGAAGAGAAGTTGTGCGGAGTGGAGGAAGGCAATGCAGAACTGGAGCTGGAACGAGAATATAAAACAAAGGTAACAACGATATCTGTAATAAGATAAATTATGAGAAGCTAACTAGGCAGGATGTAAAATAATCTTTTTTGAGACTTTTATCAGGATTGGTAGATTTTTATCAAATGAAAAAACGCCTGATTTAAATGTAAAAGCACATTGAAGATCCATCGAATTGTTATTATATTATCAACAGTATGAATAAGTTCTTGCTTGATATCTATTTTAGATTGAAATTTCCTTTATACCCTTTTATTGTGATCTCATGAGAACTTACCATTTGCAATGTAGTGATGTATTTCTTCCAGAACAGATACCTCTGGTACTGAGGTCCCATAGCTGAGAACATGTAATACGTGTACATGATGATATGAACAAAGGAGTTTATCACTCCTATGAGAGTACCATGCCCTCCTGGGTAGTACTTCGTAGCTCCCCATGCTATCATGGGCATGACTGTATGATGGTACATATGGAGGAAGGTGATCTGCCTATCCTTTTTCCGAATGACGAAGAATACCGTGTCGAGGAGCTCAGACATTTTTGCGAGGAAGTATATGTAGACGCCTATTGCAACCTGGAAATTAGAAGAGTCGCTGTTAAAATACGTATTTTTTTAAAGGAGGTCTCTACAAGGTCATTTTGACGCGTGGTTAATTCATTACTAACGCTGGCATGCTGTTTTGTCAATGTCAACACGATGACAGTTAAAAATGTTAACCAATCTCTAGGAGTACTGTTGGAAAGACAAGAAATATAATTATACAACGTGTTCCGTTTGATATCCCATAGCCTCGAGTATTAATAAGCTAACCATGAGAAAGAATCAACTTGCGTATAAATTATTTTCGATATATATATATATTTTTTTTTTCTTACAAAATAAGTCGACAAAGTCACGATTATTAATGTAAAACACCCTTACGTGAAATATGCCAGCGCTGCATTTTCTTAGGTTTAAATATGATGATTGGTTATTTACTCGTACTTATCAATAAAACTTAGATACACACATAGAGAGTCTAGTGCTAGTGTTATGTTATCATCGAAACTATCTATGTATTTTTAGAACACTTGTTCTAGGACTTTCTGTGTTATTTTTACTTACAGCATACTTATAACCTTCGAGTTATAAGTATGCTATAAGTAGAGTCACCAATAAAAAAAAACCAGCATTTATATTTTTTTCTGAGATTTCGAAGCGCTCATTTCGGCCGTTTACTATGAAGACATAATACTGTTACTTAATTATACTGTGGTTCAAGTAAGGTATCAGCCTATCCATTTCTAAATTATACCGCAACTTTTTCTACAGCCATCTACTGATATTCTTAGATTGGTGCTATTGCATTGTTCTTTAAGTCAAGTACACAATTATTATTATTAGTACTCATTTCTTTAATGTGCTCTCTGAAGACACTACAGGAATTGCGTCCCTGATGAACGCTATAGAAAAAAAATAACGCCCAAGTAGTTTCGGACCACGCACAATGGAGGGTTCCGTAGTTGGGATGAATTTATCCCAAGAATAAACCTTCTCGTAAAAAAATGTTCTTCTATACATCGATATAAGTCACGGTCAATTTTCCAATTGCAAATATGTAAGTTTGTAAGCGCAAAAATATATTGTTTTATATGATAAGACTACAAATAAACGATTTTTGAACTTTTTCCTTTACCTTGCTTCTTGCTAAATTTTATGATTCTAGGTCAACGGGTTAGTACCTAACTCACCTAATAGGTTTTTATTTATTGGCGAGTATCAAAATAAGTCGCAAAAATTGCCGTATTTTCGTATTGCATTGAATTAGAAGCTTGATTTTTTTAGAGCTCCATGGGTTTTTTGGGTGGGAAATTATCAAATAACTTCTCCCGCTCTGGGCGGAGCGGGAGGGCGTGTCAGACTCTTACTGACTAAAAACCCAACCGTGTTCCTTCAGTGGCCATATTGCCGTGGGCTACGGTATCCCTCTCGGACTTCCACGCAACCCCGGCAGGCATTGACCCTTGCGGTACCCGGCAGTTCTGCTGACATCTCTTTGAGGCGCGCGTGGAACACAACACGCCGTCGACCCGGGCCTGGTCCTTATCGGACGGTGAGCTACCCATTGCTCATCGTCCGCAAGCTCGCGCCTACGGTGGCCGGGAATAGGCCTGTGACTCCCGACGCCCAGGGCGTCTCCTGCGGCGGTTAAGGGTGTGAGGGCGCGAAGTGTGCCACTCCCTCATGCGTTCCGCCTCCTCCTTCGCGAGCTAACTGCTTCGCAGAAGGAGGTGACGGCCTCCCATGCCTTCTCGCTCCGTACCGTGGCCTAAACCAGGGATGGACGCGAGAGATCACCGCCGCCAATCGCCTCCACGAGGACACAACGATGCTCCGCCCAAGCCGAGCAGACCTCCACCATATGCTCCAGCATGTCCTCCAGGCGATCCACACAATAGTGACACCTGGCGTTTGCTCCCTCCTTATCCAGAACAGGAACCTCCCGAAGCAACCGTGTCCGGTGAGGACCTTCGTCAAGCGGAAAGTGAAGACGCCGTGGAACCTCTCTAGCCACTCCTCAAAGAGGGGACTTATCGCCGCAATTGTGGCGTGCCCAGCACTGGGTTGCGACAATCGCACTTTCCACGATGCCATGAGATCTCGCTGGAACTCTGTTTGCTGTGCCGTGATTGCTCGCGGCAGCGGAGTTAAGCCCCGGCGTTTCGCCTCCTCGCACCACTCCCAGATGTGCGCGAGGACTTTTGCCTTCAGATATGGGATCGTAGATCTACGTAATTGATATTAATTTCAACTAGATACCTCCTCACGTTCCTGAGAAAAAGGGTCTTGACAGACAGTCAGACGGACAACAACGTGATCCCTTATGGGTTCCGTTTTTTTTTTTCATTTGAGGCACGGAACCCTAAAAATGTACAAAACAATTGAATCAATATTGGTCAGCACCTAATTATCACTACGCAAAGTAAACTGAGCCTTATGGAAACAAACATAAAGATAGTTTCACTGCAAAGCGTTACTCAGTGAACAATTGCCCATAATTACACATGCATCGTAATAGAAATAAACACGATGTAGAGGAAGGAACGGTGACTGATTAACACGACAACATTATGTATGAAACAGACTGTTGATATTGATGTTCGTGTGTTTCCGTGTAACTTCGGCTGTCTAGATGGTATAATTGTTTTATTGCTTGATGTGTTTTTGTATGGTTATTGTAACAGTTTTACTTTTTAGATTGGTATTTCTTTCTGTGTATTAAAAGTTCATTAATTTAAAAAAAAATCATCATAAGGCAGCCGCCTGTCCATTGACGCGGAGCAAGGCAGCGGAGCGGAGCGAGGGAGAAATACGGAGTAAAGTTGCAAACTGTGTCTGTCCATTAATGCGGATTGAAGTAGTGCGGATCGGAGTTGCGGACTGTGCGGTGCTAGGCGGAGTTCACGCAACAAGTAATTTAGGCTGAAATGCCCCGCGGTCGGTTTTTTCCGCTTCCTCGCTCCGCTTCCCCACTCCACTTCCTCGCTCCGCTTTCCCGCTCCACTTCATTACTCCACTTCCTCACTTCGCTTCCCAGCTCCGCTTCCCGGTTTTGTATGAATTTTTAAACTACTTAGTTAGAATTTTTAAATTAGAATTTTTAAACGCTTCAGTGGACAGGGATTTGCATCCCTGTCCACTGAAGCGGAGCGGAGATTTTATGCAATTCCATTGGTTAATATTAGCACAGCACCGCTGCGTTCCTTTCCTCTCAGCTCCAGTGGATAGTCAGCCTTAGACGGTCAATAAGTATGTATTTAGAGGTTCAGTTAAATATTTCCCTCTAAAAACCTATTGTTGTCTTCTTGAACTCTTAATTTGCCTCTAATTATCGCATAGTTTCGAAACATTTACTCATCTTTCATTAGACAACCGCAAACAATGCAGTTAAATTATTTTTTTATATATTATAACAATTTTTTAATTGCTCTACGGTATTTATATTGTTACACTCAATGAACCCATTCATTGAGTGGCTATTTGTAAGACGATCTAAATTTCATGGAGTATATTATCTTCTTTTTTTTTTAATGAATGTTTAGGAGTATCCAATTACTACTAAACAATAATTAAAAAAAAAAGAATAAGAAAAAGAGAAAGCAAAACATGAAGTGGGCTGCTTTTGTAAGACCACTAAAAAGTCGCAGTGTATTTATTAACACCTGTATTGATAGGTAGCTATATCAAATCATTATAAAATACCTCAAAGCGTACAATTATCTTATTATTTTGTATTAGCATCACATCACATGCTATAGAAGGGGATTGCTCGACTTCGAAGGTCAATAACACAACATCACGCTTTGTTTCCCCGAAGGGTTGGGCAGAGCTGTACCTATAGTATACCTACAATTCACCAGTTATGTTTAAGTCCCAAGTTATAAGATGTGAGCTTGCCATCAACCGGACATAAATTTAGATTCCGGGCTGCTACTGAGAAATTCCAGATAGAAAACCCCAATAACACTGCTTGACTTGAGAATCGCACTCAGAACCTCATACTCAGCAATAGCGGTTGCGACCACTAAACCAGCGAAGTAGGTTCTATAAACTTAGTTATTAATTATGTTATTATTACGGTTATAAAATATATATATATATGTTGGAAATACGTTACTGAGTTGACTAATCGGGATGCCAGCGCTGCCTAGCGGTGCTTGACAGAATCTACAGAGTTTATTTCGGAACAAACAATCTATAGAGTTATGGTTATGGCAGCGTATACAGTGATGAATATAAATGTTGAAATATGGAGAGGAAGAAGAAGGCCAAAGAAAAAATGGATGGATTATTATGAGGAATGATATGAAAGAGAAGGGGGTGAATGATAGCAAGACGGTTGACAGGGGAGAATGGAAGAAGAAAAGATGTGCGCCGACCCCACGTAACATGGAGCAAATTCAGGAAGATGATGATGAATAGAGTATACGGCCGATAACCACGCTTTTTATAGGCTATACTCATTTCTAGAAGGAATTGGAGAAAACTTACATTAGCGGCAATACTTGAAGTTAAATTTAATCAAAGAAGCCGTAGGTACAGATAAAGTCATTCACGAAGACGCGCCCCACTCTTCTTCCTAAACGCTTACAGTTCAAGAGGGCAATATTCCCCTAGTGTTTTAGTATTGTCGATACACTGATTACCTATGGTGGTATGTTGCACACTTGTACTGTAAACTATTGGAAGAAGAGTTGGGCGCGTTTTCGTGGATTTTACTAAGTATCTGAAATATTATTTTTATTTTAAAATGTTTACATGGGACTTAAACATAATTGGTGAAATGTTGGTGTACGTAGGTACACCTCTGCCTGACCCTTCGGGTAATGCAGTCGTGATTTTGTAATTATTTTTGCATACTTTGTGTAGTCGAAAGAGTTCAAAAATTGATGTCACAGCACAAATACTAGATACTTACTCTCATTCCCCCCGGTGATCTTGAGAAGTCAACCGGTTGACATTTCCAACTGTAAGTCCTCAACCAGCCTGCGTCGAGGCCCTGGAACATACAAGCAATATGCATTAGAATATGATACTAGGAATAAATCGTATGTAGTTTGTCGTCCGATAAGGATCAGGCCCAGGTCGAAGGCGCGTTGTATTCCACGCGCGGCTCAAAGAGTTGTCAGCACAACTGACGGGGTCCGCTAGGGCCGATGTCTGCCAGGGTCGCGGGAAGTCCAAAAGGGATACCGTGGCCCCTGGCAACATACAGGCAAATGAAGGAACATGGGTGGGTTTTAATCAGTAAGAATCTGACACGCCCTTCCGCTCCGCCCAGAGCGGGAGAAGTTACTTGATAATCCACACAAAAAAAAGGGTGAAATCGCATTGGAGGCTGATGTCAGATCCATTGCTCGTAGAGCTAACAAATAAATCAACAAAGAGTCGCGTGCAAAGGAAAATATTCCTACCTATCCACTATAGGTATCAATTTCATTAGTAGGCATAGCATTTCTTCAAAAATAATTATTTGGCCGTCTCCAACTATCAAATTTTCACACTCATACTTGGACAGCTAACTGGTTTATTGAACTGTTCTATCTTGAACAACATCTTAACCATATGTATTTTTTCTAAAGCAATTGAGAACTTCTTTTCGAGAGAAGATGACCAAGTACACATTGATATTATGAGAAAACGGCTGCTGTTATTCGATAGTCAATAACCTTTTATTAAGGCTTAAGCGGCTTAAGAGAGGCGTTTGTCCAGTGGTAAGGCAGTGTACTGCCTTACCACTGGACAAACGCCTCTCTCTACTTTTTCCATCGTTGTCAGTTCTACGCCACTTATCTAAGCCGTCCTTCCATCTCCTTCGTGGTCTGTTGCAACCCCATCAAAGTACCAATACGGTGTTTTATGGGCCCAGCGCTTGTTGCGCTGGAGTACACACACCCATTAAATCCAATTAAACTTTATTAACTTAATTATTAGCATAAGTAATTACCAACCTCATGGAACAACCAAACGCTAACGACGACTTGAATAAAATTATAAACGATTAAAGTCTTCTGTAGTTGGAAGGGTTTTTTGTCTGCCATGTACCTCGGCCCCCATTTCAGCGAGAAGTACAGGTACAGGCCGATGATAGTGAGACCGGGGACTGGGTCTGAGATCAGGAACCAGTCGTTTGTTCTGGGATCTGGAAATTGAGAGTAGATGGTCTGTTAGTTATTTATGTTTTAAACTTTATGTAAAACACAAAGACGGACTTAATGCCTTAGGCATTCTCTGCCAATGAACCAAGGGTGGTGGAGAGAAAACTTTCGGGCTTGACTTTCTTTGTAGGTTTCAATTCGGAAAAATAGGAGTTTGCTTAATAGTTTTTTTTTTTTTTTTCGTATGGCATCTCGTAGTTGACCTCTGAGATCATGACTACTTAAGCGGGCTTTCCTGTGGGTGCTTTAAGCTACTACACTTAAAACCTCCAGCCAGGGGTTATTCATTTGCTTAATAGTGAGTTACCTCGTAAGGTCTCAACTATTGAATTGGTTTCAACATTCAAGGGGCTTTACATTTTGGATTTATAGTAATTATAATTAATTGCGTTCAAAGTCAAAGAATAAATAAATAAAATTGTTTATTTCAATTACAAAAGGCATTTAGACACACTAATGTTGGAGATCACCTTTTAAGCAAAGAATTGCTTGTATTAGGAGACTCCGCGCTTCCACTTATTATATGCAAACTTATTTTATGCAATTGAATGTAGACAATGTAAACATGCAGAAAAAATTAGTAAATGGGTAACTTAAAATTATACAAAAAAAGAAGGAAGTCAAAAGAATCCCTTTTTTGATTTCTTGATTGTAAGATTTACTTTCAGACCAGACTTTTAGTGGTCATGTCCAAATTACTTAGTAACTACTAAAAAAGTAACGAATTATTTGAAGATTAGAAATCTTGGTTTTGTTACGTAAAACTATACTACTATCGTAAGCCAACCACGAAAATAATAACATGTGTCGGAAATGGTCTCGTTTCTAAATTCCTAGAGTAGATACATTAAGAATACGTATTTCAAATATAATACGCATTCTTAATGTACCTACTTCTAAAACTAACAATTAACTATTATATAATACATACTTTTTAGGTAGCCGCAAAAATAAATGTTAATGAATTTTCACAAAATTACATGAATTGTTAATTAAATCTAGGCCATTTATAACATAATTTGAGAATGAAAGTCAAATTCAAAGCGTATCCGCCAGTCACCATCATTTTGCGTAACTATGTTACATAGTCATCATGATTATCATTACTTATCTGCTCAAAGACTTCAACTGTTTAACACAGATAGAGATTACTAACGAGTTTGTCCCTTTATCCGTCTTATTGATATAAACTATACATTGCTCGTTTAGTGATAAGAAAATAATATGGGCTAGTCAACAAGGTTTTAGGGCTCTCTGTGCAAGTGCTCCAACGGCCAAAAGTAACACCGTGTGGATTTTAATTCTGGCCATTTGTATCAATACTATCTTGTAGCCTTTGAGTACTTACTAATTGGAGACCACTCCTATCATAGGACTATAGTTCCACAAGATAGAGGCGAAAAATTCCTTGATTACTTAAAACCATTTCTTAGAAAATATAGTCGTTCAGTTAATGATCACGACTATGAATATACTTCATCATCTACGTGGTCATGAAATACATTTAGTTAAATATATACAAATTACTATTCAAGTTGATGTAAGTGTTATGAACCTAGTTTTGACTATTAATACGTAAAAGCATAAGCATAATCAGCCTATATTTATTTATTTAATACTTCAAGCACAGAAATGTACATAAGCGGACTTAATGCCATAGGCATTTTCTACCAGTCAACCTTTAGATGGTGCAGAGACAAACAGTGGTAGGTGCAATAACGAAAAATTTAGGATTAAAAAAATATTCATATATATACATATTCCTATTACAAACTATAAATATAATATATGCCTAATTATATATTATATAAAAAAATGTTCCCACTGCTGGAACACAGGCCTTCTCTCTGTGAGAGAGAGTGGGCCGTAATCCACCACACGGGCCCAAACAATAAGCAGCGTCTTAAAAACTTAAACGTGTCAATTGGCATCTCATTACATGAGAGGTCTTAACTAATAAGAAAACATTCACTTCTGAAATGCCTTATTTGTTCATAGTTTAACACGATTTGCTCAGTAGGCTATTCCGAAAGGGATATCGTGGCCCCCGACAACATGGCAACTGAAGGAACACGGGTGGGTTTTAGTCAGTACGAGTCTGATACGCCCCCACACCGGGCAGAGCGGGAGAAGTTATTTGATAATTTCCCATTAAAAAAAAGGTTATTGAGTCACTAATCACTATCACTACACATTATTATAAAACTAAGTCCCCCGCCGCGTCTGTCTATCTGTATGCGATAAACTCAAAAACTACCGAACGGATTTTCAAACGGACGAAGTGATTTATAAAGACGATTTAAGGGTATTTATTATAATACATTAAGGTTTTGTGTAAATTGGCTGAAATATGACGATCATTGTTGAAGATGTCGGAAAAAATCGTGCCGACTGGGAGCTTTCCTGGCGTGCGCTACGTATACCAATATAGTTATATGAAAACAATGTATTTCGGAATTAATACATTGTTTGGGTACCTTTAATCCCAGTAGTATGTTCCCGTGGGATATTTTCCAACATTCACGCAAGTGAAGCCGAGGGCCAAAGCCAGTATAGTATATTATAGTCTGACATTTATGTGTAAGATAATAATTTTATCTTACACATAAATGTCAGACGAAACTAAAATATTATAACGAAAACAAAATGGTGTAATGATCTCGACAAAATGTCGGCGAAAGCAAAAACGAATCGTGTTGTTCAGTTTTGAAGATGTGTTACGTATTTTAGCTTATCAAAGCATTACCTAAGAGTCAAGCTAATATTTTGAATGAAACAAAACTGCGACGTGTTATACAAGGTTGTTGAATGATGAAGCAATCAGACAGGTAGCCCAACCGATAAGGAATTTCTGCCGCCGTCTGCAAAATGTAGACGTATTAAAAAAAAAATTGTACTTCATCATCTGCCTAGCCTTTTCCCAACTATGTTGTATTCAGCTTCCAGTCAAACCGGATGCAGCTGAATACTAGTATTTTACATAGGGCAACTGCCTATCTGACCTCCACAAACCAGTTACTGGGTAATACGATACCCCTTGGTTAGACTGTTTATCAGACTTTCGCGCTTCTGACTAGGTAGATTACCCGTAATAACTGTGAAAGATCTACAAACGAAAGCTGGCTTAACGTGCTTTCTGACCCATCCATGAACTGACCTCGGCAAGCGTTGCTTTACCTTGAAAATCGACCAGTACGGTTATTATTATTTAGCCACGAGCAAAAATATTATTTAGTAATACAAAATAATTATAAATATTTGACATTGTTGGATTAATTATAGTGGCTATTGTTTAAAACAATGTATCATCAGATCTAGTTCTGTTTTCTGCAGCGGTTTTTCTCAATGTCCAGCTCAAATAATTATTGAAGTGAAACCTTCTTTTGGCGCGTTGGGTATTTTTGAGATGGGACTAAACCATTGAATTCGCGACACTGTAACTCAATTTACCGACACCGTGGAGTAAAAGATATCAACGCGTTGCTTACCGCGGTGCGTCGAGTAAAATACTTCAACGCGTTGATTACAGCGGTGCCGATTTTTTTTTTTTTTAAGTTTCCTCTTCTGTCGGCACTCCCGGAGTGCCACTTTATTTTTTATTTTTTGTAATTTTTGACGTTCAAAAGTGCCTTATAAGGGCCTATTTGAAAAAAATGATTTGACTTGATTTGTCCCAAGGCGCACTAATTTTCGTTGATCTCATCATGATTAATAATGAGTCTACAAATGAAAATCAGCTCGTCACTTTTCCATATATTGTAATAACAGCACCAAGCGACACTGTTAAGACACCAGCTTTTGACCATTAAAAACACATCAACGCGCGATACATTATTTCATGAACAGTGGAATTGTTCAAGTTTTCACTTCTGTCGGCACTCTCGGTGTGCTACTGTTTTTTATTTGATTTTTTCTCTTTCAATGTGTTTGATATTGTATCTTTTGTAAAAACATACTTTTTCATTGAAATAGTCTGAACACCAAATACTGAGAAAGTACGAGCTTGATAAGTAGTCCAGTAATTTGGTAGTTTTACCTGGAAAGTTTTCGAGGAGTTTTGAGAATTGGTAGTTTCATTTATTTTCACATGGTCTTTTCCAATTTTCTTTTGCCACCTCGTTTCTTTGTCGCTTGCGCAGCCATATTAGAAAAATGCCGCCCAAAAAAAATTTTTTTTTTTCAGTCTCTTTTTGGCGAGGTGGCCAAATGAAAATTTGAAAAGAACATGTTGATAACAATAAAATCACCAATTTTCAAAATCTTTCCAGGTAACCCCCTATTTGAGCACCAAATGTCTACTAAAGTATGTTCGGTGTACTTGGCACTTGAGTTACTTACCTACTATATTTTTTATCAAATTAGATTTGTTACAGCTGTAGTGGCCATTATGTCATTTGGTTTAAATAGGTCCTTATTTTTATTATTTAATTTAATTTTTTATATAGATTCTTTTCTTTTAGATTTTGTGAATGTGAGAACGTTGTAGGCTGTAGACTTGTGGACCATTTTCTATCTTGCTAAGTACCTGGTTCTTGTTGATAGGCCAACGCTGTCCTCTCATACCTATAAACACTGT
This sequence comes from Omphaloscelis lunosa, assembly GCA_916610215.1. Classification (NCBI taxonomy): domain Eukaryota; kingdom Metazoa; phylum Arthropoda; class Insecta; order Lepidoptera; family Noctuidae; genus Omphaloscelis; species Omphaloscelis lunosa. The sequence goes on from OU744252.1 coordinate 3,469,090, forward strand.
AATTTGAAAACATTATGAAAACCATTTATATGTAAAAGAGTAACTGTGTAGTTTCATGCCGGCTCTTCGCCATAGGAAATGACCAATTAGAACCGTATACCTAGCTTCTGACGTTTCATAAGTGCCCTTGTAGGTTTATGTGAAATAATTTTTTTTTTTTTTTTTGAGTAATCAATTCCGCTACCCACCAAGTCAGCAGTTTCTACCATGTCATAAATTAATGATAACGGCGTATACGAGTTGTAATTGAAATAACTCAAAACCTGACATTCGGTCATTAAAATCGCAAAAGACAAATTAGCTGGTCCATACATTTTTTCGCGATTTTTCTTTGGTGCTATAGTTCAATGACCCCATTTCGATTTTTCAATTATTTCAATTACCTTTTAGAGAAGAACGAGTACTTACCAGCATATTCGGTGAACACGCGATGGTAAGTTCTTGAAAAGGAATTATTGAATAGTGCCATATTCAGGTTTCTAGGTACACCGGCTGCAGAGTTAAACTTCTAGTCGTTTGTCATGAAAGACTCCCCAGCATTTTATAGTTGAATTACTGATCCTTTATATGCCTGAAACAAGAGAGAAAGATTATAAGCAACATCAAACAAGTAAGAATAATATTAGTAAATGGATCTGTGGATAACCAATACCACGTTACATCTATCATCAACATTTATTTGAAAGCCCAGATAAAACTGTGTGGCGTTCTCAAAGAAAGCTTCCTTCAATAGAAGGAAAAGTGAAACACAAATTACTGAAATATATTATACACCTTTGTATGAAAATTAAAGACATGGTGCTGAATAAATTATTACTGAAATGAGGTATTTAGAAGCTGTAGATAATAAAGGTGAAGAAGAAGAAATTTTATACACATTTCCACCGATGAAGATTGTCAAAGCATTTAAAGAGAGAATGAGTACAAATTAAGAAAATACTAGTAAAAAAGCAACTCTCTACAATGATCCGATGAGTAATTAATTGCCTAGCCTATTGGCGCCAGACAAACAATATTAGACAATAGCAATTAAAACAAATTTCTGTGACCCAGACAGGCCATGTCATAAGAATAACAGTATAATATTATGCCTGTCATTAGTTGATTTCTGGATTGACGCAAATTGAGTCATAATTTTAATATTAAAGCTCCGATCTTTCTTTTTGATTTGATTATAATAAGAAAAGATAAGTCCGTCGTCACAAAATATGATATATTCAAGTTATATTGTATTATAAAATGGAAGTTAACGAAATACATAGACCACCTCTGACGTAAGGAATATCTACTTTCGATTGCGCGATGCGATGACCTTTGGCCTTTTGATTTCTCGCCCCAGTCCTTGGCAGGCTCTGCATTTAGATGAAATATTTATTTGAAATAGATGAAAATAAGCAAGCTTACTTCTTATCATGGAATAGACATATACGAAATGGTAATTTTCAAATATGAATTTCATTGGTGAGCGCTTCTACCGTATCATGTTTTCCGGTGAAAAACTTTATTGTTATCAGCAAAGCCATAAGATGAATAAAAATTTATAACTCACTTAGACATCATTATTATGAAACGATTGCTTTAGAAAATATCTGCCTACGTTAATATTTGTAACAAGCAGATTTTACAGTCATACAAAATAGCATAAAAATATCGTCTTTATTGCTATTTCGAGCTTTAAAGCACACTGCGGGCCAATAGCCCAAAATGATCCGACACTTGACTAAAATGCCGCAACTACAACCTATAATACATACTACGTTAACATATCTGCACAAGTCCATGAAACACTACAGGAAGACATTTTAGGAAGCACTAAATCTTCAATTTATTTTCACATTATCAAAAACATTTTAATCTATATTTGTTTTATAGACGCGCGTAGCGGTCGGTGCGTCCGCCCGCTCCGAAATCGTTAGCGCGACTGAGCTTTTATCCCCCCCACCTGATGTGGGAGTGACTGTGTTAAGAGGAGGGGAAATTCGAGGGGTGGTTAGAAAAACAGGGTGCTTTCCTAACTGTGTGCAGGTTTTGTTTGAGTAGTTAATTTTCTTGCGACCAGAATAAACTTGTTTTGTCTAACGTCGGTTACGATGAGGAGAAAGTGAAATGCAGATATCTATTGTGTTGTTCCAAATATGCTAGAGCTTCATGCAAATATGTCTTGAATGCTTGCGTGAGAACCTTCGCTTTATGGTTAACAATATTCTAGTCTGTGATAGAGTATTTTAAATTTTAATAATTAGGTCATATAACTATGGATTGGATAGGTCGATAGAGAGACAGTATATGAACTTAATTTAATAACAGCCCTTAAATTAATACTCATGAACTTTCCTAAAGTATAAAAAATATTAGTAAACATGAACTCAACCACTTGATCATTAAATTCTCTTTCAAAATGTTAACAACATCCTTCGACCAGACGATTGTCTCTCCCCGTTCAAACAAATATTTTGTAGATGTAGTTACCCCTGTATAAGGCTGTAACTGCCTACAGCGCTACCGAGGGCCACCCTGCAGGGGTTCAGCCACCCTCTGCCTTTTCATCCCAATGTGTGTTTTGAATATTTTTAATTTGAGTGTGTTAGAATGAGTATCATTCATATGTTTGTTGTATTATGAATTCAAGATTTTCCATCTTTGTTTTGATTCTATTTCATAGTATATAGGTATAAGAATTAACGTTATTATTAAAATCATGTTATACAGTACCTAAATGAGATCAGTCTGCCAAGCTCATTCAAAATTAAACAGAATTTGTCTGAAATTGTCTACAATACTATTTGCGTACGTTAACCGAAATTTATTCAGAACTGGTGAAGCAGGACATAAGATGTATGACTGTACGTGTTTATAAATAAGAGAGATATCTAACGATCAATATTGCTACCAAAAGGTGATAGATGATTATTATATTCATGAGGAATGACTACTACAGCAAATAGTACTGAACCACTTAAATCCATTGACGAAGACACACACATAATTAATTCAGTTAAACTCTCAGAAATTGCATTAACAAACAATTCGTTAGCAAATACTTAAAATTATGAACACGCAGGACTGAAAACGGATAAAATGCAATCGATAAGTAGTAACATCCTTTGATTGCGGTTAATGATGGAATTATTGTGAAAACATCTACATTGCATACATTTTTACGTTTCATTTTAATTGTACCTATTTGATTTATGAAGTTAAGTCTTCATTTGTTTGTGAGAAATGTTTTATAGGGTTATTTGGCTACTTCTAAACTTGCCAAATTAAGATTTGTGCCCGGTTGATGGCAATAGGCTCGCCCCCTATTACATGGGATTTAAACATAACTGGGGAAATATGGGTGTACCACAGGTGCACCTCTGCCTAACCCTTCTGGGATAACAGGCGTGATGTTATTTCAAAAGTGGTTCAAGATTAATTCAGTTCTTATTTCTTGACTATTTTAGTATCTCATTGCTCTTGTACTGGTATTGTAGTGGTTCATTTTTGACTTCGTCCATACTCATCCCCAGTTTGAACTCGCCCGGTTTGTATGAATCTAACTACATGTATAGCTAGAAGCCGTAAAAGTACTGATAGTAAGAAAAGTGCTAGTATGATTTTTTTTATTTTTTTGTTCAGTCATAATACGCGCTATACAATTAACAGTGGGTAGGTATGTACTATTAGTGCTTTTTCAACATCTATCTATAAAACAGAATAAACATTAATAAACAACTATTCATTTATCTTATCTCTTTAGGTCACAATTCGTAAAAACAATAATTTAAAATTTGATTACATATTAAACTTTTCTCAATAAAAAAAAACACGGTTTTTACAATAATTCAATTCAATAATTGTAACATTTCTAGGAATGCAATAATTAATCATTTACATTTACTTATTTGCACGGAATCTAAGTAGGTCATTTTGTTAAAAAAATTATATACAAAAAATCAAGACCGCCATAGTAAAATTAATCACGTCATCGGTATTTATTATTTAGACGAAGAGCATTTATTTTCTACATCGTAGCACTTTTCCGACAAATTGTAGCCTTGCAGCTGATGGACATTTAAAAAAGCGGGCGAGTTCGAACTGGGGATGAGTATGGATGAAGACTCATTTTTGTCCTTAGCATTATGTATAGCAAATTTATGGTAGCCTAAATAAATGCACCTAATATTACAAAATTCAATAATTACATAAGACACTCCCCCAAAACGCCCACCCTTTACCATTTCCAAGTGCTTTAGCTGGTAAAAAGAAGTGGCGCAACAAGCTCCCCAGCGGCACAGCTGTCTGTTCAGTTAGAAGAATAAATAAAATTGATTCTATACAGGATCTAATGCCAGTAATCCACACTTGGTAGGTGCCAAGTGTGGATTACGGCATAATCCTCCCGACGTTGTTCACTGCAAGATTGTACACGATCAGTCACAGGTCGTGAACTGTAGAGTGTTCTCGTAATACTAGTAACAGTCTTTGTAAGGACAACTTCAATAAAGAGTTCATCATGAACATAGTACTATCCAAAAACTTACCGCAAGGCATTTTTTACAGGTAGCGTTTGGTTACTGCTCATACAAGGCACGAAATATTTCAGTACATTTTCCGATGAAACCGAAACCAATTGTTAGAACAAAACAAACTTTTGCGTCATACTACTCATATAATTTTCGCAACGGAACAAATCATTCATACTCAGCATCGTAAAACGCCTTACAGGTACCGCCACCATAACTTGGCATCCCCCTCTGCCTTTATACCACACTTACGCAGGACTCAAGAGGAAACCACATCTTTTTGCATAGCTCTTTTAAACTGGTCATAACATTACAAACAGGGTTGTCACGTGCGGTTGCATAAGACCTTAATGTGGTGAACATAAAGGTGAAATTAAATGGGATGGCCACATTAGTGTTGTCCAGACTATGTCGCAAGTGTTTCGCTCCGCTGGTTGTCCTAAATACTTCGGTCCAAAGACTGCCGTTCGGAAATCCCTTGCTCTCACTCTTCGAGTGATAAGTGCCTGTTTTATGCGTTCGTAATGTGATTTTGATACCGAGATTGACGTGAATATTAGAAGCTGGAATTGTCTCGCTTTTATGGTCGCGCTGAATATCCGTTCTAGAATAATGTCTTTCTCGACAACTGCCGTTAATGATACTTTCTTCTAATATAAATAATAATAAATGATGAATAACAAATCAGTCAGAAGTATCTAGTAAAAACTGACATTGAAAATTATCATCAAACAGTTTTTCAACAAAACTCCTGTTTTACTGCGTGACGATTCTAAGCACACCTTTTGATCTATTGTGATTATTCAAGGCATATAAATTTTCTATGGTTAGATCAACTGATTGATTAGAGCAGAAAGCTAACCTGTATGAGGTTATGTTTCTGCTCTTTCCAAAGCAAAAGAAATTGCCAAAACACTTTTTTTCTTGTACTCGAGACCTGCTATTTTCTCAGATATCTATTCGAACATTAGCAAAAACATAACGACCACAGTGCCCTTTCTCCTCTCGAGGTCATATACAAGAGTCGTATCGTTAGCATCCCGGACGTGTGTATGTAAACCAAGCTTCCTTATTTAGCACAGATTTGTATTACATAAAGAGACAATCATGTGTCTAGATTCTAGACTTATTTTTATAAGGCCTTTGCCCTCGGCTTCACCCGCGTGGAGGTCAAAAACTATCCCACGGGAACGTAATATCGGGATAAAAATATATTCTATGTCCTCATGATTAGAGAATACAATCCCGGGATCCCCAATCTCGGGATCCCGGGATCCCGACCGTTTTCTGGCCCCGAAAATCCCGGGACTGTACTTGGCTAATCTCAGGATTTTCGGGATTGCCACATTTGTATTGTTAAAAGACTTAATAGTCGAGATAACACAGAAGAAGAAGCAAGGTCAGGATCACAAACAGATGATGAGCTAAGGTCTGAAACCTCCCAACCCCAATTGACATTAAAGGAAAAGTTACAGCTGGAAATTAACAAGAGTATGAAATCCCCAGATCCTGAAGTACAAGTACAAAATGAATTGGGGTTGGCAAATAGTATTAGACGTGAAATGAGCCTGTTCGAAAATGGAGGAGTTCGTGGATATCACTTAGAAACAGCATATAAGTATCTATTGTCTATTCCTCCAACCAGCGTAGAAGCTGAACGAGCGTTTTCAGCTGCTGCTTATGTTGGCAATAAACTACGAAGCAGGCTCGGAAGTCAAACATTGGATGCTTTGATATTTCTGCGATTATATTTTCAAAATTCTAAATAGTTATTTTGTGCTGTTTTTTAATTTCTTGCAAAAGTATAGTATTTTTTGGTTTGTGTTTTTTCTTTTCTTATTATTATTCTGATTTGTGTTGTGCAAAGACTTTAAAGACATTTTTTTTTAATTACTCGTGTTTTTTTTATTTTAGCCCAATTAGAAACCACATAGTCTAATCCTGGGATAGGCCCGGGATCCCGGGAAAATGCTTCAAAAATCCCGTAAGCCCGGGATTGAAAAACATGCTCGGGATTGTATTCTCTACTCATGATCTACTGTGTGCCAAATTTTATCGAAATCCGTTCTGCCGTTAAGGCGTGAAAAGGTAACAGACAAACAGAGTTACTTTCGCATTGATATTAAAATTATATATTATCGCAATAATATTATATACAAGTATGGATAATTCATTTTAAAAAAAATACACCAGAAATAGAAATTCTGCTATGACTGCCGACCATAATGAGTACCTACAAATTCGTCTCATTATTATCCGTTCAATTCAAAATTACATAATATGGTACATTTTGATTTAGTAAAACAATGTTTTTTGTGTAATCGTAGCATAGTATTTATTTTTAATAACTTAGTTTTTTTTTTAAGGTTATACCTTTAACTTCATAAAGATGAATAAAGAAAGTAGATCCGGGGATGACAATTTTCATGTAAATAAATAAGTAGAATATTCTTAAGGACTTACAACTAATTGATTTACAATATAAAAAAAAAATCTAACTGACAAGTCTAGGAATAAGCTGTAAATTGACATTATCCGGTCTCACATTTAGCATATGTTTTACAAAAGTATTTTTTTCATTATTTTGCTTGGATTTAACAGTAAAGTGTCGTAGAACGTGCACCAAGCCAGCCAGAACTTGTAATTTGGCATATCTAGCACCTTTACACATCCGGTTACCCATCCCAAATGGCATATAAATTTCATCACTAGGTTTCCTGTCCTTTGAAAATCGTTCAGGGTCAAACACCTCTGGGTTCGCATAAAATTTTGGATCATGATGTATTTGGTTAATCGGAGTTAACATCTTTGTACCTTTTTCTACTTTGATATTACCAACTTGTAACACAGTGTCTTGAACGCATTGTCTACTCAAATATCCATTAGGAGGGAGTATCCTCATCGCTTCACTAAGCACCTTATCTACGTACTCCATTTCACCAATAACGTCATACGTTATTATGCTGTTGTATTTCTCGAAATGCTCGTCAATTTCTTGGTGAACTCTTTCTAATATTTGCGAATGCTGGCAAAGTACAGTTAATGTTGAGAAGATAACAGTGGCGCAAGGTTCAACTCCAGCAGCGAAGAAGAACAAAGCCTGTGCAGATAGTAAACCAGTCGTTGGTTCCATGTCGCACCCTGTTGTTTCATCCCTCATTGTGCCATTCCTCTGCAAACTTATACATAAATCAGCGAAGTCATGCCTCTTAACGTTCTCCTGTTCTCTTCTCTTAATTACTTCTTGTATTGCACCAACAAAAAAGTCCTCATGCTCTGCGAACAACTTTATTCCCAACCATTTAGATATTTTCGGGCTAATACCGACCATCACAAATCTTAACATATTCTTTAGTTTCGTTGCTGACAGTTCTTCGCCAAGTTTTAGGAACGGTGAATCAAACGTTGATTTTGATCCAATACCAAAAATTGCTCCACAAACAGCGGCATTGAAGAACGTTAATAGAGTGGTGTAAAAATCACGTTCCCACGCCTTGGGGTTGTTTTTCAAGTAGTCTACAAAGTCTTGAGCACTTCTGTCCATGATGTAGTACATGTTCTTTAATTTAGCTGCAGTGAACAGTGGGCTCATGCTTTTCCGCATCAGCTTCCATCTGGGGCCATTCATGAAGAGAATATTATCAGACAATTAATCACCTTCGACGCTCTCCATTCCTCTATGATGAAACGATTGAAAGTCAGTATGTAAAACTTGTTGCACGTTTTTTGGGTCTATAACGAACAATGAAGGTGTAAACAATTGACCAATGCCTATAGCCGGTTGATCTCTATATTCTTCATACAGTTCACCAAATACCTGGAACAGTGCACGTTTCGAAGTGAAGAATTTCCAGTACGGTCCAATCACTTTGTTTTTATCGTAGAACTTCACTCCACGTTTCTTCCAGTAGCTTTCATTGTATCTGCCTATTAGGTAAATAAACAATACTGCCGTCATAAGGAGAAAAGACGTATCTGACATTTTTTTCGAAATAGAGTTATATACATATTCGGAATCGTCTTTTTCAGATACGTCTTTTCTCCTTATGACGGCAGAATAGTGTTACGACTATTGCTAATAAAATTATTGGAAAAAACATTTTTACTTATCAAACGCGAGTGCACAGTGCAGACTAATTAACAGTACTGAGCTCTCGACTTTTATCTGCTGTGTATAAATAGACAGAGCCAGTACATATTATATTTATATTCGTTCTTATCAATATTTTATGGTGCGATTAGGCTTCTTCCCAACTTGTGAACTTATTGTTTAAGTTATTAATACGTATTATATTTTTCTATCGCGGAATTGTAAGGTCTGTTTCAATAAAAGGTAGGACGACACGTACCGAGATGACGATTAATAATGAAGTATGGAAGAAAAGGACATGTTGTGCCGACCCCAAATAAATTGGGTTATGGACTACAAATAATTGACCTACGTTTTATTGTTTCTAAAGAAACTAGTTGCCAATTTAACTATTCAGTACCTGAGCGACCGAGCTCTCCTCTGGTGAAAATAGAGAATGCTCATTTAATAGTATACGAAAGTTCATACTAATCCATATACAGGGTGGCAGGGACATCGATGCGAAAACTGTTACCATGAATTCAGTACATGATTCTGAACCCCACTGCGTTGAAATTTTTGGTCGGTTATTTTTTTTTTAATCTGCTGTTTCATAGAAAAGTGCAATACCCACGCGGTCGAAATGTATGGAGCAACTGATTTAACTTCGAAGCCAAGTGTAGTTTTGTGTTTAGTTGGGTGGTAAGTGATAAAGTTATTTTTGTGAAGAAGTGTTTAAGTTTACATATTTAAATATTTGTGAAGTTGAAGACGGCTACGGCTGAAGACTGAGATAAGATTAAGAAGATTGCTAACGAGATTTACAAGAAACCTGAAATAGATAGTAGCCAGACGAAGAAAATGGAAACAGCAACGTGTTATACAGCATAACAGTGACATAGAAAAGAGTCGAGAAAGCAGTCAAACCCGCCGAAAGATCACTGGTGAAGCTGGACATAAAGCAATCTGGCGGCGACGTCGTTAAAAGATGCCTATCCATGGATAAATATTACCCGTCTCTTCACTAGTTGCCTACTCAAGCATGCATATCCGGTATGGCCCGCAAATTCTTCCTTATCCTGAAGGCACGTCTTATCCCTACCATTACCGTGCCAACCGGTCTACTCCCTGATATGCAATGGCCATGCAACATGAGGCTCCAGGGGCTAGTGCAAATCTTGGGGTTCATTCGATTTATCGAGTCTGGTTAAACTACGCTGGGATCGGTGCATTTCATTCATTCATTCATATTGCAACTTTCTTCGAAATCGTTACAGCCGTTTTCGAGAACGTGAGTATAAATATATATAATTACAAATTTAAATACAAATATTGCTCGTTTAATAGTATAGGACTTACCACTACCTAACACTAAACTTTTATAACTGAAACTGTTTAATTAAAAAAAACGATGCGCAGAAGTTCTTAGAAACGATTTTCGTAATTATTTTACTAGAAAAAACATTGATACTCGAATTTAGGAAATCACGAGTTGGGAAGTAGCCGTCGCTTAAATCATTCCTTTTTGCTGAGTAATAACTAGACAGCGATTTCTGCCATTACTGGTTTAGGGGTGTCATGTTGCTTATCAATTTATTACTTATTTTGTTTTAAATTAAATTTAAGAATTAATTTTATACTTTTTGCTACGCCGTACAGGGTCCGTAATTGTACATTAGCTTTAAGCCATTGACACCTTTACACCTACATTATGGAATGCAAATAAAGATATGAAAATGAAAAAAAAAACTGGCAAAGTGCATGTCGGAGTACGCACAATGAAGAGTTCCGTAGTTGGGATGAATTTATCCCAAATACAAACTTAACATTGTAGTTGAACTACATGTTCTCCCATACATTTCAACTGCAAATTTAAGTTTGTACGCACAATATTGAGAGATTTACCATGTTATATTAAGACTTCTTATAGGTTTTCCTGTAATCTATGAGTAAAGAGCCATACAATGTTTTTTTTTTTCCAAATTTTTGTTCCAAAATTTTAGGCCTCTCGCCATCGATTTTCATTTTCAATTTCAGTGTATTACTGGATCTTTCGATGACCGAGGATGTCAAAAGAGAAAAAAATAACGGCGGAGTTTCTTGCTCATTCTTCTCCATACTAAAACTACCTTTTGGAAGGAACGACTAGAATCAATTATATTTTTGAAGTGAAAACTTCTTTAGGCGCGTTGGGCATTTTTAAGATGGGACTAAATCATTGATTTCGCGACACTAACGCAATTTACCGATACCGTGGAATAAAAGACAACAACGCGCTGATTACCGCCGTGACGATTTTTTTTTTTTTTTCAAGTTTTGACTTCTGTCGGCACTCCCGAAGTGCCACAGATTTACTTTTTTATAATTTTTGACGAGCCACGTTATAACAATATTTGGTAAGAACCTCTCAATATTTGCCGAGTTGAATTTTATTTGTTGTTCTAAGCCTATTACTACCTACAAAAACCTTATATTCGTTGACAAATTCCACGAAGATTTTTTTTGCGTCAGTTTTATGTTTTTAATCTGACATTAAAATATGAGGCTTTTATTTTCAAACGTACCTTTTTATACAATCGTAAAATCTATGTTGCTAGATGCAATAAAGCTTTATTAATAAGTGAATGCCTCAAAAATCAACCCTATTATTTTAATGAAATAGGTTAAAAATCAGCTCTCTTACGACAAAAATTGCACAAGGAAAAAGGCCTTTATAAAAGGCAAATTCATAGGTATAATTCGAAATCATTTGTAATGTTCATTATTGAGAGGAAATAACGAACTCATTTTAAATTCATAACCGTTCCTTATATAATAAATATTTAATCGATACATAATCTAATCGGCAGTAAAGATCCTCCTTTTAATAATAAAGCATACTATACTATTAAACGAGCAATATTTGCATCTATATATATTTGTACCTACTCACGTTCTCGAAATCGGCTCTAACGATTTCGATGAAAGTTGCAATATAGTGGTTCACGGGGGCGAAAAATCGATCTAGTTAGGTCTCATTTCTGAGAAATTAGTTGTCTCCGTATTTTCACCCGAGCAGAGCTCGGTCGCTCAAAGTTTAGAACAAGATAATGAATAATGACATGACATTACTGACATTAAAATAATGATCATGGCAGCATGGAACTAGTATGTACCTACTATCATGGCAGTATGGAATTAGTAGGTACTGTCCTAGAATTAGAATTTAGAATTAGAATTTCTTTATTTTGCATAAAATATGGTACATAAAAGGTCTTAAATTATAAGAAGATCCACATATTTTGCTTACTTACATATTTCAGCATGCAAAAAATATCTTATAATAAAATTATATATAAAATGAGCATTCTCTATTTTCACCAGAGCAGAACACGATCGCCCAGGTACTAAATCAATAATAAGTGATTATTTAATACCTACCAATATAGAGTGGTATACATCTATTTTAAACATAACTAAATTAACAGACTCTGTCCAAGATAGTTTGTAAAGGTCAGCTTTTGACATGCGATTTTGATTCTTATTCAACATAACAATGGAGTTATTATTCAATATGAAATTGTCGATGATTTATTTTGCGAATAGGATGAGCATCTTCCGTGACCTTTTCAAATCGGAATTTTGAAAACCTTTTTTTGTTAGTGAAAGTTTTTGTGTTTCTAGATGGTTATATAATTGTAATTATATTATTTGTAAGTTTAATTTGAAAATAATTTGGTGGTAAATAACGTTACACGGACGAGGGAAGCATGTGTCAAAAGGGAGGAAGCCTGTTCCCAGCAGTGGGTGGAACAAGCTTCCGATGATGCTGAAACAACGTTAGTTATATAAGTTTTATGAAACAGTCGATTTTGTGGATGTTGGAAAATATCCCACGGGAGAAATAATTCCGTAATACATTGTTTTCATATATTCGTTTACGCGGCGCATGGCCAGTAAATCTCCCAGTAGGCTTGACTTTTCCGATATCAACAATCATCGTCACATTTCAGTCAATTTACACAAAACGTTAATGAATTATGACACCTAAACCTTCCTAATGAATCACTACGTCCGTTTGATTGGTAAAAACCGTATGAAAATCCGTTCGGTACTTTTTGAGTTTATCGAGTTCAGACAGACAGACGGGGCGGGGGTGACTTTGTTTTATATTATGTATCTAGTTATGACCTACGGTACAAAACTATCATCACCTCCTGACAATTGAAACAATGAGATGGTATCTTTTCCGTAAATTAAAACTCTTAAACACACATACAACATAGTACTTTTGTTCAATTTCATGATTCATTCATTAACCACACTTTTTTAATTGATGATTGTCCCTAATCAATTATCATTCGTTGTTACGCTTAAATCTATTAGTTTTACTCAATTATATGATTATTTCGGATTACAAGAAAACAATATTTTAAACCAGGTGCTGTTAATTAAGAAGGTAGGTAGGCACTAACTTTATTATTTGCCACGGTCAACATGAAATCTGTAGGCGAAGTTTGGAACACCCCGCCAGCTAGATGAACCGACGAACCGACTTTAAAACGATGGCTAGGACAGACTGGATGCGGAAGGTGGAGGACAGGGTGTTGTGCCGCAGCCTAGGAGAGGCCTATGTTGAGCAGTGGATTGCGATAGGCCGAGTTGATTGATCGTGAAAAGTTCATAATTAAAACCCGGCCAGTTGGGTTTCGGACCACACACAATGTAGAGTTCCGTAGTTGGGATGAATTTATCCCAAAAACAAACTTAACATTGTAGTTGAAAAACATGTTTTCCCATACCGTATGCACAATATTGAGAGATTTGCCTTGTTATTTTAAAACTAAAGTCTTCTTTTTAGGTTTTTAAGAATAGAACTATTTTCTGAGTTTTATTAAAAAAATTAGGCTCAGTAGTTTCTGAGATACGGGGGATGGTAATTTTTCATCTATTCTAAAATTATAAAAAAAATTGAGATCCTCACAGTTTCATTTGTCACACGGTACAGTTTGCATACCTTTTTTTTTCTTATTTGCCCTCCTTAAGTGACCCCCTTATCCAAATTTCATTTACTTACGTTACACGTCCGTGTTTGGGTCACAGAAATACATAAATGCGTAACTTTCAACTTAATCGGTCCATTAGATTTGGAGCAAATTAACTGTGACATACGGACAAACAGACAGACACACGATTGATCCTATAAGGGTTCCATTTTTCATTCGAACGTATGGATCCCTAAAAGTTACAAAATATTAATATTAATTCCTATTTTTCTGGTCTAAGTTAAAGGACATAATATTATTTGTTACCTATAAACATGTAGAAATACGCGTAATTTTCATATATATTTTAAATGCGATTCTGATTGTCTACCATTTTATAAAAGAAACCAAACAAGCCACATTATTTTAATAAATTACAAATAATTGACAAGAATAATTTAGACTTATTCCTAGGTGTTCGAGGCATAACTCCTAAATATTTTTTTTCAAAGAAGTTCTCTCTTCAATCTAGCAAATAACAGACATTTTGAAAACGCATCGATAATACAGCTTTGATGATAACATATATGATTGATTACTTGTACCTACTCAGTTCAATATAATATTTTCTATAATAATTAAATGAGTCGGAATTGATATAGCAAAAAATCCCAAACCTTTATTTGGTCTTGGTACAAGTTCATTTACAGGAACAGGTGTAATTTAATTAATTAATTTTAATTTTAAGACGTTGTCCGTAATACCTACTTACCTAAGTAAGAAGCGCATGCGCCGCGAACTGCAAACATATTTTTGATCACTTTGAAGATAAAGCTCCATTATTTTTCATTAGCATTTGTCTTTGTGTACGTTCAGATACATAAATAAATCATAAAAGATAAAAATATTCACTTAAGTATAGATAGGTTAACTATGCACTACAAGCAAAATGAAATTGCTGTAGAAAACAATAATTAACTGAATTATTATCAAATTACTGTGATCATAACTGCTTACACGAGATACACATATTTTATACATTAAATAGAACTGAACCACAGTCTAACTTCATGCAGTCTTCCAACAAAAAAAGGTGAAAACTTGAACAAGATCGCCTTGGTGGAAGAAAAATACTTGTGTAGAACATTGGTCCGTAACATAATATAAATATAGAGCACAATCGCGTTTACAAAAATTAGGTGTCGTCATGGTGTCGCGAAATCAATGGTTTAGTCCCATCTCAAAAATGTCTAACGCGCCTAAAGCAGTTTTCACTTTAAAAAAAGATATAAAAAATCGCAGTCCAACTGCATGTCGATATACGTTGGCTGAAGTATTTCTTTTATTTTTTTATAAATTGTTTACTTACCTTTGTACCTAATTAAGCGTCCGCAAATAAACAAATAATTTGCACCAGACCACAAACGAGTGTTCATTGTCAGAATAAAACTAAATTAGTCGGAACAAATTTACGATACTACCAAAAGTGAGAGACTATGAATCTGAGATGAGGATCTAATCCTAGGCATTCCTAGGCGCAGTTATTACTAGAAACTTTTAAATGACTATGAATATTAAGAACGAATCACATCATTCATCATTCATTCATTTTTTCATTTTTTTTTTTTCATCATTTTCATTATTCTTTAACTCGGTCTAAATACAGCATGCGTGGACTCCCCGCAGACAGGGTAATTACTAATGAAAGTCATCAGTTGGTAAAAAGCGTGAGCAGATTCACAATTAATGAAATTGACCAATGAAAATGAGCTTTCAAATTAACTGCCAAACGTGCGGTGCAGGTTCTCCGTATACTGCATTCGTTTTTCTATCGACTAATAAAAATGGTTACCGCAATACGGGCCTCGTTTTCATGCTTTGTAGAAATCTCCAATACCCCGCATACGAGCCCTATGGAAAAATCGTGAAAAACATAAAATCTAGTTTGAATGCATTACCCAATGGAGGACGGAGGTATATTTCGCTAGTTAAATAATATCTGGTGTAATAATGGCAATATGATAAACTAGCAGCGCCCCGCGGTTTCAACCACATAAGTCTCGAGACCGTGGAAATACAAATTTCATCCAAATCTGTTCAACAGTTTTTGCGTGAAAGAGTAACAAACATCCATCCATCCTCACAAACTTTAGCATTTATAATATTAGTAGGATAAATAAATATGTTCACTCCCTTTGACAGGTCGACGGACGGTCTCTTGTCATAGGAGTTGAGCGTCCTTACATCCATACTAACAACATAATTAATGTGAAAGTCTGTCTGTCTGTCTGTTACCCTTTCACGTCACGGCAAAACGGATTTGATGAAATTTGGCACACTTGTAGATCATAACCTAGGTTAAGAAATAAGATACTTTTATCTCGGTGGTGCGTTCCGTGGGATAATTTCCGACATCCATGTGGGGACAACTTCGGGCTGCTACTCAGAATTTTTTAAAAGAGGAACTTAATAACACTACACTCTTCTTAGAGATCAAGTTCAGGTTCCCTAGCGCAACAGTCACGTTTGCGACTACAGGATCAATAAGGCGTTTAAAGAAGGCATTGAATAATACGTCAGAATTTATCATCATGTTGTTGTTAACCGCTGTGCTTTTACCTTAGTTGGCTGATCTCCAAGTATCGATTCAATACGAAACCTAAATGTATAGTTGATTAAGTATTCTAATTTCTTATGTATGTACAAGCAGGAGTAAGTACGTATTAATTATAAATTTTATTAATTTTTATTATAGTGGCAATAGTGTATATTACGATTCGTGAGATACAGCCCGTTGACAGACAGACGGACAGCGAAGGCTTTGTAAGAGGGTTCCGGTTGACACTCTTAGGGTTAAAAGAGACCTCTAAGTTTGTTTCAGTGTTCCTTCTCAAGGTGCTAATCTCAAAAGTGGTGTGTAATGCCTACTATGCTTATTTCAAAAGTCATTTCAAGATAGTCAGGTGCCTACTTAAAACACACAAATATTGTTTTACACATCTCGGTCACGACGCATGTGGTTTCGTCTTCCATTCCAGTCTACCTCGAATTGTGGTTAGTCTTATACATATCTGTGGCCATTTAAGACCTAGGCTGAAACGTTTAGTGGTTTAAATAATTTGCAATACTTGAACTGGGTGCGTTATTAACCTGAAACTTTGTCTAAACATTGGACGTAAGCAAACTGTAGTTCTAATGACAACTGTAAATACCAATATCTTGTCACCTTGAGGTTCTTGTGCTTTGGTCTTTTTCAACTGAATCTTAGCCCGATGAAGTAAATAAATACATCTAGCCAAAGACAATGTTAACTAATATAATATATATAAATTAATATATAAATGCGAAAGTGAGTTTGTTTATTTGTTACGCTTTCAAGCTAAAACCGCTAAACAGATTTGGTTGAAATTTGGCACATTGGTAGACTATACCCTTGGTTAGAATATAGGATACTTTTTATCCCGATATTTCCACGGGATCGAGATTTATACGGGTGAAACCACGGGGCGCAGCTAGTTAAAAATAAATAATTATATATTGCATCTATCTTTAGCAAGTAATGCTGTATTTTAAAAAAGTGACGTCTATTATCTGTGACAAACACCTAATTATGTAATAAATAAAGCACTTATATGCACACTTACCTATGTTTAATTGTGAAATAAAGTTTTTTTTAAATAATAGATAACATAATAGAACTGCCTGCATTCCCCGAAGAGGCAAAAGTATACCTTTAGATACACAGAAATTCGAGTTAATTATCGTATTATTCGAGTTAATAATCAAGCTATGCGAGTACAAGTCGATGGACACATTGTACTGAAATATTTGCTCTGCAAAAATATCTTAAAGTACACAAAAAAAAAAATCAAATGACGGTAACTCCTACATCAAACACTTATAATATAAAGTGCCTCAGACATGTAGCTTTCTTCC
The DNA here is from genome assembly GCA_916610215.1 of Omphaloscelis lunosa. Lineage (NCBI taxonomy): Eukaryota > Metazoa > Arthropoda > Insecta > Lepidoptera > Noctuidae > Omphaloscelis > Omphaloscelis lunosa. Next base: position 3,486,567 of record OU744252.1, read on the forward strand.
AATTACCTACTCTATATTTTACTATAAGTTTACAACTATGTCGAAAATTGGGATACCCTTGCTTATGTCATACTCATAACTTCCGTAAAGAAGTTTATGGCATTTTTATATACGTAATATGTAATTATGATTTAGATTAGCCGCGTTTGTCGGTGTTACGTAAGTTGAAACGCGAATTTGGACTATGAAGTCGATTTGCGTGAACAAGAATTTGCAGATACGTGGTTTTGGGTTCGTGTGTGAAGATCATGAACGGATTAAATATGGTTTTTATAACATTTGCTTTGTACAATTATAAATAAAAATGCAGTAATAAATAAAATCATTAAGTCGCATTGTTTAGGTTTTCGGTTTGAAAAACTTTATAATTTAAATTAATAAGTACTGAATTACAGTGTGTGGTGTGGTGGTGTGTGTGCCGGACTCACTAAACGCCCCAGACGTAATAATAATACAACTTCTATTGTGTCTCGTTCAGCGTCCTTCAAACGATTAACATAAAAAATAAACTATCTCTAACCAGTTTATTACCTGCCAAACTTGTAATTTGTAACTATTATCTTAGTTATCTTCTGTTAATATTAAGAACATTTTACTATTTATTATAAATAACCTGTTCCTTAACACCACATGTTTTGTTGAAAACGAACCGCCGAACCGCCTTGCCAAGGCAAACCTCGAGACTAGCAGGTATCAATATTTTAGGTCACACAGTTTCCTAATACCTAAACCTAACCAAAAACAGGTTTCCGCAAAGCTCAATGTTCCAATGGTCAATAAATCTTGATGGGAAGCGGTCACAGTGCAGTAGATACACGTCAGTGGGTCAATTGTAGGCTGTCCCCGAATTCTTTTCTAATTGAAGATTTAAGTAGGACGGACCTATTATGGACGTTACGTGATTTGAGATTGCGTGTAATTTTTCAACGTGTTTTAACTGTGACTGGATAGCACCAATGTGGTAGAATGAATAAAAATTTTAATAACTGTAATTAGTTCAAAACCAAAACATTTATTAATTGACACTCTATCCGGAATTTAAGCCGTTACAATCTATTGCGTAGGTACTATAAGTATCGATTACGTGTCTAATATTCCATTCAACTTATCATATTATAACATTACTGCTCAATGCAGCATCATCTCGTTTCCTGAATAATTGGTAGTGAGAAAATGAACAGTGATCAACGATAGATAATAATTACAATTACTTACGTTATTATGTGTTTACCTACTGTTTGCTTTGATTTTTCAAGTACAAAGTAGGTACATTGCCCGTTCCGAAAGTTTAAAATGTTTATTGCATATTAATTTACTTTGACTATTCATACTGGAGCTAAAAGACATTCCATTATGTTATACATTTTTTCGCACAATTATATCACTTCAGATGCAGACGGCAGATGTGAGTGGAAATGCCAGGAAAGGCGCTCTAGGAGGACGTAAAGTAACCATAATGGTGATATACTTCAGAAAAGTAAGGTGCGTAGTGCTCTCAACCGGCGTGCATGTATGACAAGATGTATGAACGTAAACGAGGCAAAAGAAGTATGTAAGTATCGTAGCAGGTGGCATTCTCTAGTTTCTGCCTATCACCATGGGAAGAAGAAGTGAGTTTATGAGTGTAAGTAAATCACTTCAAACTCACATTTCATTACTACGACCGTATGAATACCACACCATTGACCTACTGTATTCCGTGCACTACGTCACACTTAACTTACGCCAATACAGACCTCTCTACTATCGCAATAAGATCTAAATTAGCATACATATTTCACGCAATATGAGTGCCTACTTGTGACCACGATTACGAAGTAAGCAAATACCATTTGCTGGCAGTAATCGCACCGGTAGGCATTTCTAGACAACCCAATGCCCTACTTAAATTGCAACGAAACGTCTACTACGTTTGTTTACTATGCGGTTCAATATGTGTTATGAAATTATTATTGTATTGTTTTAACACAAATTATACGTTAAATCAGCCTGAAATATACAGGGTGGCAGGGACTCGAAAACTGTAACCATGGATTCAGTACATAATTCTGAACCCCCAGTTGATTTTTTTTGTTGGTTATTTTTTTTTTAATCTGCTGTCCCATACATTTTGACCGCGTATGTTTCTATGGAACAGCAGTTTTTTTTTTAAATAACCGATGATTAATTTGGGGCATCGGAATCAGGGGCGTTCGGAATCATGTACTGAATTCATGGTAACAGTTTTCGCGTCGATGTCCCTGCCATACTGTATGAAAAATAAAAAATTACACTACACAAATCTTAAATAGATACTTTTAACATTTCAAACAAATATTTACATTCCTTAAAAATTTGACTTAACGTACTAACTGTACCTGGTACACGCGATACATCGCTGTAGGTAAGTATATGTAGCGTTGCCAAACGGGAGCGTTGCCAGACGGGAGTATACCTATAAAATTACCTTTTTGATAATTTCCAGCATCTCGCAGAATCCAATATTTTTTGTAACAATATTACATCTTTCACCTGTATACGTCACTAAGCGAAATAATTAATCCTAACCATTCTAACTAATATCATAAATGCGAAACTGAATTTGTTTCTTTGTTACGCTTTCACCCTAAAACAGCCTAAGGGATTTGGATGATAGGTAGACCTGGGGAAAGACATAAGACACCTTCCATCCTGGATCACAGACAAAGTCACGGGTAAAAGCTAGTTAATCATAATATTATGTTGCATAAAATTGATGAAAGAATACCGGTTATTTTAAACAATGTTTGTGTGTGAAGTAGGAAAACAACTTTTTTGCTGACACATAATATATGAATAAGAACAGTGTATATTATATATATAATTATATATTATTGTTATTGACAACCAGTTGCAGAAACGAACTTTAACTTTTAAAGCTGTGATTAAATACAAAATCTTCCATTAACTTGTTGCAGGCAGCAACGTTAGACTCGATTTTGATGGTTCTTTGATGAAATTAATGAAATCATCAAGCAACACTGTCTGTCGTAGTGTAAGTACTAACATAGATCCTATGCCACATTGTTACTAACATCTTTTAAGTAGTTATATTTGTTTTTTGTCACTGTGGACCATGGTTGTCTGTTAAATAAATAAATGATATTGACCGTACTTCCGGGATTATCCTGATAGCCATGGAATACCTTTCCACTCCTCATAAGAATCTCAGGACATGTTGCCTCCTTGTCGCTACGACACTTTGTGTTAGCGACCGTTTTCGGGGGTCCATTATTGAGTGTGCAAGTCACCCCCTGCCATTTTATCCGTCTACATATAAACATTGATCAGGCAGGCGCCACAGTCCATCCATAGCTCCAGGTAACCAGTCCACTTTAGCCACCCAAACCTACAGTCCAATATCTTTGTTTTCATGTTCTGCAACCAACAACACCAACCGGAGGTTGTCCTTGGGTACACTTGTATAGTGCATACAGGGATAATCGTCGGTTGGTGCCACATTCCATTTAAAATAGTCTAAGGGGCCTCTGCGAGTTGGCTTCGGCCCCTCGTACGCCTTCCAAAGGTCCGGGACCCCAGGGTCCCGAGAAACGTCAAAGACTTAAGTAATATAATAATAATAATTAGCGTTAATGACCCGTTATGTAATGGGGCATTAATGTTTGTCGTTGTGCAACTGGGTGTAAGATTATTAATGCTCTTCTTCGTCCTTTTTTGACTCATGGCTAAATAATAACAGCCGTACGGGTCGATGGAAGGTGAAACTATGCTAGACGCGGTCGTTTCTTAAATACGAAGGGTTCCGTGCCTCACAGTTGGTCCCAGCTGTCATTCGTAGATCTTTGAGTCGTTACGGGTAGTCAGAAGCCCAAAAGTCTGATAACCAGTCTTGCCAAAGGGTATCATGTTACCCAGTATCTAGGTTGTGGATGTCAGATGTGCAGTCGCTCCGTGTAGAATATAGATATTCAGTTGCATTCGGTTAGACTGGAAGCCAATCTATAACTATTCCAAATTTCAAGTTGATAGCATTAGTAGTTATTGAGATATCCAGCTGTGACAAATGGACAGACAGACTGAGTCTCACCATAAGGGTTCTTTTTTACCATTTTGGTACGGAATCCTAAGAACCAACCATTAGGGCAGGGTTTCGTACCACCGTACATCATATTTTTAACACTACATCTATTTATTTTTTAATTTATTTATTTTTACCCGACTACGGCAAAGCCAAAAAGAAGGGCTATGATTTTAGCAGTCTAGGTATGTATATTTGCTTTTACGTGTGTTCCACCGTAGCGCCTAAACTTTACACGTAAATTTCTAACCTCGAAAAAAATTTAAATGAGATGATCATGACATATTTGGTATTTAAAGAACGGTGTTGACAAGCTCATTACAAATATGTATACAATATCATATTTTTAAAGTAAATAAATATGTTTAAATTGTTAAAAACAAGCAAAAGTGAGATGCGCTACGTAGTAGCGCAAGATGTTACCAACGCGCAGTTAATCAAATCTTAATAAATAGTAACGATTTGTAATTCCACTCTTATGAAGAAAAGCAAGTACAACGAAATATTTAAATTTCGGATTTCTTAGAAGCTCGATACGTGGTGTTGGCGTCGAAATAAATCGCACTATGGTTTCGTCCAAAGCACTATGCACTGCTATTGGAATTTAAAATAGGTTATTTACTGATCTATTGTAGTACTCTTATTTACGTTGTCGTAACGTTTATCAAGCGTAAAAACGGAAAATAATAAAATAAAAAAATAAGTTTAACAAAAAACTGTAACCCGATTACAGGAAAATAAAAAATGATCTAGAAAGTAAGAAACAAGCATATATTTCAATCAAAAATCAAGATATAGGTACAAAAATGGTCAAAGTAAAGCCGTGATCGTATGCCTGTATACCATGTGGGTGCCAGGAACACCTACAAAATTATAATGGCATGCGACGACGGCTTTCCTTTGACCATTTTTGTACCTATGTCTTGATTTCTATTTGAAATATTTGCTTGTTCGTACTTTTTAGATCATTTTTTATTTTCCCGTAGTCGGGTTACAGTTTTTTATTAAACTGATTTTTTTATTTATATTTTTTGTTATAGCGACTATTCTAGTACCCAATCTGTGAATGTGATAGACTGACGGACAGCTGAGCCTTAGTAATAGGATACCGTTGGCACTCTTCGGGTACGGAACCTTAGTGATGGAAACGCCATTAAAGCCTCGGTCACACGTATAGAATACTCGCTGCGAGTTTATTCGCTGCTCATAATACTCGCAGTGACAATTCGCTGCCTGCTTGTCACACACAGCGAGTTCTACATATCTATGCAGCGACGAAACCGGACCTGAGCACGGGCTTGTAGTTTGGAGCTGCGCGCTGAGCGGGATGGCTACTCGCAGCGAGTACCCTGTCACTCACACCGAATTCTTGCGTCGAGTGTGCATTCGCAGAGAGCAAAATTGGACATGCTCAATTCAAATCGCGGCGCAAGAATCTATTCGCAGTGAATAGCCTGTCACACAGCGAGTTCTCGCTGCAAGTGCTTAATCACAGCGACCATTCGCTGTATGTGACCGAGGCTTAAATGTCATACCTTATTTATGAATTACTATAGCGACCCGCTCCTGCTTCGCAAGGTTTTTAAGACTTTTTAAGAAAAAATATCGAGATTTCTTTATAACATTTAAGTTTAATATTAATGTATTATACACATAAACCTTTCTGGATGCATGGTGAAAACCTTATCAAAATGCGTTGTTTTATCTTCTAAACCGAAGAAAGATTCTGACTTTATGTTTCCGGTTCTTTACATTTTCCCGCTGTATATGTCTGGCCATATGGTTCGTGAGTGTTCTACCATAATAACTTGAAACAAAATAGTCAGAAGTTCTTGAAAAACCGGCCAAGTGCGTAAATCGGCTACGCACAAGGGTTTCGTAGTTGCGATGAATTTATCCTAAGAATAAGCTTAACATTGTAGTTGAAAAACATACATTCCGACTGAAAAATATACGTTAATATGCACAATATTGAGAGATTTATCATGTTATTTTAAGACCATAGACTTCTCATAGGTTTTCCTGTTATAAGTATAAAACTATTTTGTGTTTTTTTTTTTTTTTTTCAAAATCTCATTTCAATAGTTTGGTAGATAAGGGGGCCAATTTTTATACATTTTAATACATTAAAGCTAATGCATTACATATTCACAGAAAGCCTTTTTATTTGAAATGTCACACTATACAGATTCATATTCATCAAATATTATTCATAATCAAAATTAATTAATTTACGTTACACGTCCGTGTTTGGATTATAGAAATTCATACGTGTACCTTCAACTTAATCCGTTCATTAGATTTGATGCAAAATGACTGTGACAGACGGACAGACAGATAGACAGACACACGAGTTATCATATAAGGGTTCTGTTTTTCTTTATTCGGACGTACGGAACCCTAAGAACTTTTAACAATTTTAGAAAACATTGTCCACTATCAAACTATCATTAGGGACCGTTTTCACCGGACGAAGTAAACTGATATCATAATGACTAAGTATTACATAAGTAACAAAATTGTTGAAAAAACATAAGGGGTTAAGTACATAAAATAGTTTTAAATTTATTTTATGCAAAAAAAAGTTAGAGAAAATGTAGAGATTCATTTAAATGTTAACCATGTTTTAGTTAAGTTGTGAGATGATTTGATGATCAGTAGAGACCAACACACTTAGTTGACGTTTCAACATGCAAATTTTTTATAATCTGCTTCTAAATTACTATTTAACTTTTAGTTCTAATCTTATTTCGTTGTGTAAGTTTTATCTGTGTTGCTAATCTGCATATTATGGAAGCAAGATAGCAAATCATTTATTTTGATAACTATCTTTTAGCACCTGCACTTTCTAGGCTAACCGTGACAAATAATTTCAAACAAAACAAATACATTTTTTTTTTTCATTTCGTTTCTTTATTTTTTTTTCATTTTAATACACAGTGGTTAAAATTCAATATGAGACTACTTCAATTTACTATTAATCATATCATCTTCTTCTACAATCTTGAGTATTTGCAAATATAACGATCTACTACAACTTACTTCAACGTTTTGTTGACCAATATCGATATGAATTTCATATGTCGGTCAATAGACATAACAGTCTGTTGATTGCGTATTAAAATTAGTTCGAAAATATTTATAACATTCGTTTACTTGTTAAATATTTTTCCATTAATCATTGTTTACTACAAAAAAAAGTATTTGCTTTCCTCAAGTAGGTATTATTTCTCACAGGTGTAAAATATTCTATAAAAAAACAATAAAATTACGTAACAACCAACCCACTTAATCAATGTGCGTTAACGAGGCTTTCAAGGCCTCACTGATTCCTATTACCTCATCAAACCAGTGGAAACGCTCCCTAAGCACACTTTCGCCTTCTACTACACTTTCGACCATATTATGAGACGCACAAAAAAACGCCTTGCGTCTGTTACATTACAGTGCAGTGACTCGAAAGTACACCAGTAATTTGATACTATCTCACATTAGTCTCGTAATTTGTACTTATTTTTTTTTTTTTTCAAAATTGTGATGAGCAAATGTTTTTATGTTTACCGGTCAGTGATTTTTAAAAATAGAATTTGTAGGCTGGCCTTCTGACTGATTGAAGAGGCGACGATTGCTGTTAGTTTATGGTTTTCTTTACTATTGTTAACTACCGTTAAGTTACGTGTAGGTACAAAGGTAGATAACTGTAGATAACAATTTGATTGATAAAAAAATTTGTGTTAACAAAATGGCTATGGACGTTACGTGCTGTGGTTATAACCAGATTATTTTTGTATTTTTAGGTATACCTAATTACCTAGGTACCTAATGCAATAATTTTACCAGAAATAATAATTCTTACCATTAGGTATTCACTTTTTACGGAAACTCACAACTATAGTAATTGCAAAACAACTAACAATGAAATTTTAATAACAGCACATTCTTTTAACACCATTGCACTAATTATTTCTAGACTATTGTCTTTTATTTGATGCTACGTTCAGTCTTAGTTTTTTCATGATTAATATCCCGAACCTCAAATTAATTAGCAGTTATTTAATTAATATTTCAGAATTATTTACTTTTGATAACGCATCTCTCAGTGACCATTAGGTAGGTCTCGATCATAAATACCTTAGGTATTTACACTTCGGCAAGATTCGTTGGCGACTTTCTCCTAGAATAAAGTATTAATAGATATTTTATAATGTCATTAACATCGTAATATAAAAATGTATGAAATAAGTATTTTCGAGGGGCTCGTGGCTAAATAATAACAGCCGCACGGGTAGATCAGAGGTTAAGCTATGCTTTCCGAGGTCAGTTCGTAGATGGGTGACCATCCATTATACATATCGTGTCTCCTCCGTGTCTCAAAAAACACGTTAAACCGTTGCGTTGGTCCCGGCTATCATTTGTAGATCTTTGTCAGCCGTTAAGAGGTCAGACGCCCGAAAGTCTGACAACCAGTCTTACTAAGGCTTATCGTATTACCCATTAACTGGGTTGTAGAGGTCAGATAGGTAGTCGCTCCATGTAAAATATTGGTATTCCGCTACATTCGGTTAGACTGGAAGCTGACCCCAAAATAGTTGGGAAAAAGGTTAGGCAGATCATGATGAAATTAGTATATTCTCAAAGTTGCAATTTTAAATCACCGATCGTTTGTATGAAATTTGTCGTACAAACGCGACCTGATTGGTCGCCCAATTACTTATGTCTCCATCATATTACTAGCTTCTGCCCGCGAGCCTATAACCTTCCTCAAGAATTGAGCTATCCAATCTATAAAGATTTTTTTAAAATCGGACTGGTAATTCTGGAGATTACCCCCTACACACAAACTTGCAAACAAATTTTACCATTTTATAATATCATAGTATAGGTAAAAGGGTACAACGATCGCGTACTCGTGCGATGATCACTTTTGTTAGCACGCGGCTTTAGAATTATTTATCCTCGTAACTGTACACATTGGACAAGTTACACTTTTAACAAAATCCATTAGAGATATTTAAAATAGGGATTTTTTTTTGTTTTCTCAACAAAACCCAATTTCTGATATTGCCAACTATGTCCAACTAGATAATTATGTTTACGAAAATTAAAAACATCTATAAAAAAATATCTTACTATAAAAGTCAAATTCAATTTGGACCCTTCTGAATCTGAATACAGTCTATTTTCGTTTGTCAACGTTTTGATAAACCGGTTTAGTACTGTTGCATTGGTTAGAGACTTTCACTGTAATTTTGAGGAATACTGTTAGAAAATTTACAGCTATGTTCTATTTTATTAGTTACACAATTCGGTTAAGGTTACAACATTCGCTTCTTAAAGTCAACGATCGCTTAATTTGTGTGTCAAAAGATTAATTAACAATATTTTTATTAGAGAATGCTGAAATACACATACACTGAATCTGAATGAAGACAAAATGTATGAATAATGAAATTATATCGGTTGTTTAAAACAAATCTCCTCTCCTCTCGTCTCGTCTCCGCTTTGGTTGAAGTCCGGGCCTTATGCTGGTTGATGCAACTAATAAGTTTTATTTCAGAAGACATTTGGATAGAGCTGGCTTTAAATCAAATGCTTGTTTAAAGGCAAAAGTATGATTTAAACATTAAAACTATACTGAGATTTAAACATTAAAACTATACTGAGAGAAAGCCCTTGAAGGCTCAATTTTCAATTCATCAAGCATGGGCTTTAATGTTTGCTGTGGTGGACAGTAAAAGAAAAAGGCAATAATAAATTACGAACACACAAATAACACATTTAAAAAAAGTGTTTGTATTGTTATATCAGACTCTAAAAAAGTGGAGTGTAAAGTACAACCAACACTATTCTAAGTTTTGTACTAAAAGTAAAAAAAAAAATGTTTGATTAAAATGCTTATTAGTCTTATAGGCTAGATTGTAATTAATTATTAAGAACTTAGGTTCTTTTTAATAAAGAACAAAAATAAATAAAAATATGAATACATGACAGAAAAAATTGTGATCACTTGTTTAGTTTTTATTTTAGAAGGACAATCATGTGTTTGACGACTTTTTTGTAACAATCCCTTTACTTGTTGTTGTACTTGGTTGCAAAAATAACAAAATTAATCTGCCTAGCCTTTTCCCGTCTAACCGGATTCAGCTTGCAGTCTAACCGGATACATCTGAATAACATTATTTAACTTAGAGCGATTTCCTATCTGAGCTCCACAACCAATTTACTGGGTTACACGATACCCCGTTGGAAAGACTGGTTGTCAGACTTTTGGGCTTCCGACTACCCGTAACAATTGCAAAAATAACACTTAGACTAAAAAAAGTGCGAATCGTTTTAAGAAATGTTATTCCCGCTGGACATTATCATATTATCTATCCAAAACACGTGCAAAACAACGTTTTATGAAACAATAAAAATTCTGTTAACTAAAAATATCTTTTTATATAATATTATGTATTTGGGTTGAATATTTTTCTGATAGAGTGTTATGTAAAGAGGGCCAGTTTCGTAGCCTAGTTTCTATTTGTAGAGGCGTAAAGATTTATTATGTAAACTGGTACTTTAATTGTGTAATGTGAACTTCTCAGGTAATTTAAAGTGGTTCTGTTTGTTAGATAAACTTATGCAATTAAAACTAACTTTATTTTGTTTTTATAATTTGTAAGTAGTTGTGTCTTCTGCCTTTGAATAAAAAATAAGATAAGATTTAAAAGTCACATAGATTTTTTTAAGATTTTCATAATTTTTTAAAGTCTCTCAACTCTATTTTTGCTATTCAAGTGGGTAAAATTATATTACTCAGGTAAGCTAAATAATATATTTTGCATAAGATGTCGAATGGATACATTTAATGTACTATCTAAACTCACTATCTCTTACAAAGAAACCATCCTATGGTGGAATATTGATATGTAAATAAATACCAATCTTTTGCAAATTCGTAATACCCGTTGAAATTTTTCGTCGGTTATAAAAAAATTATAATCTACTTTTCCATACATTTTGACCACGTCGTTATTGCACTTTTTCATAAAACAGCAGTTTTTTTATTTTATAACAGACGAAACATTTCAAAGGGGGTTCAGAATTATGTACTGAATACATGGTAGCAGTTTTCGCGTCGATGTCCCTGCCTCGCTGTATAGACATAAATTAATAAATACATTAAAAACACACTCTGAGTTCTTTTAAAATACAAATTACTGATAATTTTCTAAGGTCACATAAGATACTAAGAGAAAATATTTCTACGACTGTAAAGATCTGGTGAAAATCGACAAAGCCCAGGGACTGGAACAATTATGACGGTGGAACCAGAGAGTGATTTCGTTACAAAGAAAACTTACAAAAAGTACGAATCTAATATCCGATTGTAGAGAAAAGGCTTCTTCTCATAAAGAGGCATGAGCATGTATCATCACGCTTCTAAAATGCTCGTAACCTAGGAAAAAAGTAAATATTTACTATAAGTCAAAGACAAGTGGCAATGACCCACAAAACAGTTCACCAAGTAGATCATTACCAATATTATTTACATCCTAATCACTGCTTAGCAATTAGTTCAAGAATACAATCACATCAGTACAATTTAGCAGAACCTTGCATAAGAACAAATAGAGATGGAATTGCTTTAATTTAAAATGAAGTTAACGTGGTTTAAAGTTCGCGTGCTGTCGCGTCATTGAGTTTATGTTTGTTCGCAAGTGGTTGTCATTAAACTGGTGATTATTTTACGTCGTTTATGACATCCTAGTGCATCGTTTGTGGGTCAGGTCCTTTAGTGTATGGGTGATCAAAGATGTGTCATTATTTTAGGTACGCAACCCACAGCCTCTAGCCTGATTTAATTTTATATTAATTATCTAATGAATTTTTATGTATTTTAATTCAATGATGTAATACTTAGTGCCTTAGTAAACAAATAAATAAAATTGAGACTACATTTGAGACCCCACGTGACAAATATTAAATAATAGACAATACAACCTACGACTTTCACTGCCACATAATATTAGATTTCATAATTATAACAGGTTAGCGATCCAAAAACTTCAAGAGCCATGATACTGCAATATTTCTCTTTGAGAAGACAAGTGCAGGGCGTGGCATATATACAGATGTGACATAACGTACCAGGTGTTGTTGCGACATTTATTTTGCCTACCGGAGGGCTCAGGACCCCAACTGCCTACCTAATAATGTTCCCATTGCTGGGAGTCAAGCCTCACAACATCACAGAAGTATTCCTCAAAGATTACCTATATTACATCCACATGTAGATATGTTTATTCCCATGTAAAAAGGCCGAGCTTATTGTCATTAACTGGGCACCAATCCCGACTGTACACTCTAAACTGGTGCCCAGGCAGTCTTAACTGTAACTGAGAAATTCCTGACTGAAAACCCAAAAATACACACATCAAAAGTGTCTAGGGATCAAGCATTTTTATGCGGATTTCTTGAGATTGAGATGTGGCTTTGTAATAAATTTATGATTATATAAATTTATATGGATCCTTTTTGGTGCATTTCATAATTTGAAACAGGAACTGTTAATCAAATTCGAGTAAAAGATGAAAATCAGCTGTCAATATTTTCCCTATAAAAACATACAACGCATTGAAGACATTATTAGTGCTACTGTTTCCCTACTACTGATTAAAACGTTATTATGGAGCGGCGACGTCATTTAAGCAGGGAAGAAATGCTCAGAGCCGTGGGAATGATAGAAGCTGGTTCCCGGCAACGTACTGTGGCTTTAGCTCTGAATACAAGTCAGAGTGTTATCAGTCGACTTTGGACACGTTACCGAAGCACTGGTACCGTGGCTGAGCGCCATGGAGGACGGTATCGCTGCACCACACGGAGACAAGACCGATACATTCAAATCTTAACTCGAAGAGCTCCAACAATAACCGCCATGATGTTAGCCGTGAGGCTTCATCACTCTTCAGGGAACTTAATTAGCGACCAAACAGTCAGAAACCGCTTGCATGAAGTGAACCTTCATTCCCGAAGACCGCTACGGGTACCACCTATAGCAATGCACAATCGTAGGATTCGATATCAATGGGCTCTTGAACACAGAAATTGGGCAGAAGAACAATGGCGTTTCGTGTGCTTTTCTGATGAGTCTCGTTTTGGTATGAGACCGGATACAAGACGTATACGACACTGGAGAACCCCTGGACGCCAACAGCGATTAAAATCCTGCCAGGAAGTCCATCCTTATAGTGGTGGAACCATCATGGTATGGGCGGGTATTTGGATCGGCGGAAGAACTGAGTTGATTTGGATCAGAGGCAACCTCAACGCTCAAATTTATGCTGAGACGATTGTATCTGACGTCATCGTTCCTCTACAAGTGCAAATCGGTCCCTTATTTCAGTTAATGCATGATAATGCACGACCGCACACCGCAAGAGTTGTAAGACAGACTCTCGCCGCAGCTAACATCAATGTCCTGCTCTGGCCTGCTCAGTCGCCAGACTTGAACCCGATTGAGCATGCATGGGATATGCTACAGAGAAGAGCTCTGCCGAATATGGAGGGTATCCAGTCGCAAGAAGACCTTTTTTTGTTGTTGCAACGAACATGGGCGGCCATTCCACAGCGTGATTTGGATGAACTCATTTTGAGTATGCCAAACCGATGTTCTTGTGTTGTTAGTGTTCGCGGTAGAAACACGGATTATTAATTGTTTAAGTTACCCAATAAAATTTTAAAGAAAACTGTTATTTCAGTCTTTTTTTCGAACTTTAATGTTAGTGGTTCAAATGTCAAAAATCCCTTTATTAGGAAAATGGCAAATTTCTTTATTAATGCAAAAGTGACTTGGTTTATCGTTACTGTGACAAACGAAAACACTTTATTTGATGAATCCTTAAAGAAAATTTTAATTAATATCAATCAGGAGAAAAGTTATTGCAAAAATATATGTTGATCCCTAGACACTTTTGATGTGTGTATATATGACCAGGGTTGGAAAGAATTGTGATTTAAAAAAAAAAACGAATAAAGCACAAATATAGTTATATATTTCTACGTAAAACGGAACGTGCCCTTGGGTGCTAGAGAAAAGAAGAATCCTTACGCAGTGTTTTATAAACTTAATTAAGAAAGCGACTGGGAATTGAAAAGACTGCAAAAATAGTTTGTTTGTTCAAACTTTGTAATAATGTTTATGATATTGATTTTTCTGATGTAGATGACGAGAGTCGACGAGTCGAGAGAGAGACAAAGAGAGTCATTTCATTTTTAATTCTGTTTTTTTATGTTCATTTCTGTGAAAAGATTAAAATTGAACACATTTGATAAAATCATTGACTTTTATTGAAAAAATAATTTGATTCAGCGTCAGACTGCATCTGTCTAGCATTAATGCTGAAATGAACCTTTTTGGCGCAGCCGTCAGGCACACACTATTATTGTTAAAACATTATTTTCACTTTTTAATTTTATTTGTATTTTGTTTCACGAACTGTGTCCAAATAAATATTTTTCTTTGTTTTTATTTAAATCAGAATTTAAATCAAAATGATTTAATTGTGCCAACCCTGCTCAGGACTCAGCTGAGATGCATTGTTGAAGTTATATTCTCGAACTGCTTGTACCAAGGAAATACTATTATTTATTCTATCTATAGACTAAACGCCGACAAGTTTCAAGTTTCAAGAGTTTGAAACTATGGAAAAAGCTTTTAGCCAACATCAGTAACAATTATTTATGGACTAAATCTTCGCCTACTCTATTTCATCTCCATTTTCACTTTACTTTAAAATTGATAAGTATATTTTGTTCCATCCACCAACAGCGCGGGGCCCGCGTGGTGGATTCCCGTACACTACCCCCTCACAAAGTGGACGCCTGGGTCCTAGCAATGGGAACGCTATAGGCTAAATCATACTTATGCTAAGTATTTTTTAATTAACTTCGCACAGCTTAAACTCTACTTTAATAAACCATTCACCTGCACCTATGTCGATTACGTAATACGCAGCCAGTTAATATTTTCGCGTGCGATCATTTTTAAGACAGACACGCAGGAGTGAAAGTCGAACAAAACTTGATGGCGGCAAAATTACATACATATGAACAAGCTATTATGTCAAAGAAAGAGCTTTGAAGTTGTACCGTAACTTATTCGGTGATCATTCTTAGTACTGTACAGTTATTTTGTAATTTTTGGGAGTTGTCAGTTAATTGATGTTGAAATACCTATGACCATATTAAAGCTGTTAACAATGTTATTTGATGTTGGAACATTAAAAAGATAACATTAAGTTGTTTAAGAGTTACTTTTAGGTAAGTGTGCCAATACGCAGCATAGTTGGATGTGTCATCTCCAAGATATCAAGAGAGTTGGCCAAAAGTGAGTTAACCCATAACTAAATGGAGGCAAGAATATACGCATCTAATGATCCCAAACATTTGAGATACAGCCAGACCTTTACATTGGAGTCAAATATGTGTATATGGTTTTATTCCTAAGAAGAAAACAATAATAACTAAATAAACAATTGATTGCGCTAAATAATAAATAGCAGCATCTTAATCAAGAAGGTACAATTCCGTAGCCGACCGCGGGCGGCAACTGCAGGCGACGTTTCACTGCGACACGACTAGTTTCAATGTATTTAAACTTTTCCAGATTTCTCCATCATTATCAGAAATAGGACAAACATGAAAGCAGACAACACAAAAGGATCTGCTGAACGATACAACTTTGAAATAAGGTTCAAAGGTTGAGCGGCAAAACTGATTTGAAAAGCCACAAGTCTATCGTCTGCATTTATAATGTGTTGCCTCACAACTGGTATTCAAAGTTGGGATGACTCATTTTATATAGAAGCACTATGCTTAAATGTCAGAAAGTTTCTAACCATTACAGTCCGGCCGTCGAAAGAATGCGTTCTTCTTGACACTTGCAGTTTTATACAAACGAATATGTGTTTTGCAAATTTCATCCTTATTATATAGGTACTACTGGAAATTGTCCAACTGACAGGTGTCACGAACGCATTCTCTCGACGACGGCTGGATTGTAGCCTTCTTCAATATTATGTAAAAATTCTTCTAAAAATAGACATCATTTATAATAATATGGTACAGCCAGTTCATCTGCCGTAATCCCAATTTTATTTAGGGTCCACGCAATATTTCTGCCACCCAACATCTTAGTATTATCGTTGTCTCCTTTTTGTACGATGTTTCACACAATCCTTCAATCGTTTTTATGCCTTAACCTTCACTTATAGCCATCCATATTTCTGCTTAAAACATGTCCCACATCCCTCGGTATCCAATTCTGACATCACCAGCCAGTCCTTTGTCTAATCATCAAGAGTAATTTTTGTTTTTCAGAAGGATATTTTCATCTTTTATGTAAGAACTTCACAGGTTTTTATATACCATTATCAAATATTTACTCCTTAAGTCAATGATCACACTTTCCTTAGCTTGTTTGCTCATCTATACCTTTGATATACTCTATTAAAAGATATACGAGTAAAGGGTTACTATACTTATTTCCATACCCTATTTCCTAATTCTAGTGAAAATTACTTCCTCTCTCTTTAAACAACATCACTACATAGCAGTGATAACCTAGTGGTGCGACCGTCGGACTGCCAAGTCCGGTAACTAGGTCTCGAGTTCGATCCTCTGACTTTTCGGATTCATATACATATTGCATATGAATCCGTGTATATGTATTATCACTTGCTTCAAAAACGGTGAAGGAAAACATCGTGAGGAACCGGCATGCCTTTTTTTTCGGAGGGCGTGTCAGACTCTTACTGACTAAAACCCACCCGTGTTCTTTCAGTTGCCATGTTGCCGGGTGCCACGATCTCCCTTTCGGACTTCTTCGCAACCCCGGAAACCGGGCATGCCTAAGAGATATTTCTCGACGGCATGTGAAGCCAAGTCAAAGGCCTAAAAAAACGGCGGCTTTAAAAAAACTCTGTCACCAGGTTCACTAATCACACGAAAAGAAAATCACTACTTAAAGATCACTGCTTTTTTTTAAAGCTTTTTATGTATATATATTTATAAAGCATATATACTTATCATATGCTTTTTTTTCCTTTAAATCCATCCAGAGGTTTTCTGTAAAAGATCGCTTTTAGCTATACGACCACCCATTGTGTCACATGTAATTTTTATGGTTTACATAATAAAGATTATTCCATCTATCTAATCTATTGCCCTCAAAAGTAACTTTACAGACGCTGTACGTCTACCCGTGAAACTTTCGTTTTGAATCGTCATAAGTGCCGGTCACCTTAATTCCGTAATTACAGAGGTGTAGCTAGTTTGCACGCGATGTATTTAGATGTTTAAGGCAACACTCAAAGCTATGGCATTTCTTAAGTTTATTTATTTGAGCAAGGAACTACTGCTAGGATTAACCAAAATGTATGACAAAACAATCATTTATTCAATTGAAAACCCAGTTATATGTGACTTTCGAACAATAATGAATACAAAAAAAAAAAAAACATAAATAATTCTTAAAGAAATAAACAAATCAAACGTATTATTTTCAATCAAGTGAAAAAAAAAACTTAAGCAAATCTTTTGTGTACCGCAAGAGACCTAGACCCCTACCGCAAGGGTTGGATGTAAGTGGCCCTGGAAAAGGATGCTTGGAGGGATTTGGGGGAGGCCTTAGCTCAGCAGTGGGACAGTATAGGCTTTAAAAAATAAAAATAAACGATCGTGAGTTTAGATGAGATTGACACCAGAAGAAATTGATACTTCCAAGAATGCAGCTTAACGGATAAAATTGTCCGTGACAACAAAATAGCGTCAAAATAAAACATAAACAAAAATCTACTGCGACCCCGTTATATTTAGCCAAACGTGCTAGAAGTGAACAAAATGTCGGTCACATTTTTACTAACATAAGCCAAGTTTGTTGTATTTATTGTTGCTCTTTTGATACAGTCAGCTAAAAATATTGAGGGCAAAATGAGTGACCAAGTAGATTACGTACATTATGTGTCGACTCAATGGAAATAAGGAAATACTTGGTACTCAGATACTGAGGAGGTTTTACATACATAAATTCACGACTTCTTCCCATGTAGGCAGAATCTACAGAACGCCATCTGCTACGATCCTTACATACTCCTTTTGCCTCGTTTACGATTATACATCAGGTTATGCACTATCGGATTTAGGACTGATTTTATTTCAGTTTTTGTATAGTATTAATTCATTGCGTAAACGACGAATTCCATTTCTACGATTTTGGCAACTTTTTGTAATACGCTTAAGAAGATTCGCACCTTATAGATTCAACATTTTTTTTTTTTTTGCAGACTATAAATCATTAATCATATTTCCACCAAAATCAACTTTCCAAATTCGCTAGATATGTGTGTCAAAACTTTACGTACACACCCATTGAGCATTACTCAAAATTCTTTGTTATACCTACTTCATCTTCCGCCATTGGAAGCAATCGCTTCGAACACACACGTAACACTCTGCTATAATTAATCACAATAAAATGTATGTCATCGGTTTGTTGCATGGCCTATACTAGTTTGTAATTAGTTCAGCGAATTCAACATTCACCATGATGTGTTAAACCA
Organism: Omphaloscelis lunosa; assembly: GCA_916610215.1. NCBI lineage: Eukaryota > Metazoa > Arthropoda > Insecta > Lepidoptera > Noctuidae > Omphaloscelis > Omphaloscelis lunosa. The sequence continues at coordinate 3,505,227 of OU744252.1, forward strand.
TAAACAATTATTTAACATTCACCACTTAATTGACTAGTCAATTAGTAGGTGTATGTAACCTTTGTAAAAGAAAATTGGTTATATGTATTTTGTGTATTGTAATAGCATTATCAAGTCTATTGTTAGTGTCAATATGAGCCAAGGTGTGGTGAAGGTTTTAATTAACGTGAAGTCAAAAGAAATGTTGTGAAGCCGTTAGAAACAAACGTCAAAATATTTGGTTGATTGCAATAAGTAGCATTAGTGCATTTTTAGATGACAATGTCCAGCCGGCTACACTCTGTCAATTTAAGGGAAGGAGATATGGAACGATTTTATTTTACTATATTAATTGAGAATTGATATTATGATGGGCAAGAACAACAAAAATGTAACAATGAACGATAAAGGACCCAAATCGCTCAGTGAAAATATTCCTAACTGCAGTGATTTACAAATAATCAATTGATTCACTTAGTTTCCATTACAAATAGTCTTCAATAATGAGGCATTGCAATAACAACAAAACAATAACGTTGCACATAACTGAATAAATGAAACTAAAGAATAACGTTTTCAACAGCCGGATAGCGATGTGCAAGTGCAGGATGTTTCGAAACCGATGCATTGGAACGTTGTGAAAACATACTTGTGTTAGTTTTTCACAAATTTGCACTGGATATGTGTGATGTTTTTACAACATACATTAAAAGTTATAGACGGGTTGATCTTCAAGTTTCGTGCTCCCGGGCGGGGACGAGGCCGGACCGTGGATGGGACTATCCATAACATACCGAGACCCCTCAGTGTCTTGAAAAGCACGTTAAGCCAGTAAGTCTGACAACCTGTCTTGCCAAGGGGTATCGTGTTAGCCAGTAAGTGGGTTGTAGAGGTGGGATAAAAGGCCGCTTCTTGAGGATAGCTGCATCTGGATAGACCGAAAGACGATTCCAACATAAATGGAAAAAGGCTAGGTAAATGTTGATGAAGCATGTTGTTTTACACAACTGTAATTATTTCTGCCTGTATATTGGATGTAGCCTAATATGGGCGATTTAATTTCCAGTTTTATTAAGTGAACATGAGAAACAGCTCCATTTTGACTTAGAATGGCAAGTGGATGAGAAGTAACTCTAATTAAATGACCGTTTAAGTACAAGAGATGGTTCCAGATAAGGCTTATCGAGATTAGAAATCCAGTTCTCGTCTAAACCTGCTATGAGTAGGAAAACAAAACAAACACAAAGTAAAAATAAAACCAAAAGTCTTCGAACGATTAAATATTATATTATGTTGTTGAAGCATTTGACCTGTTTGTAAATACAATCACAATACCCAATCTTATCATTTTTATATTTGAAAAAGGAGTAATTTAGTAATAAGCCTTTAAAAACGGCGCCTTCAACACTACTTGTTGTATTTGCAATGCTTGTGATATTGCCCTTTACTACCAGACAACTAATTATAAAAAAAAAGTGTTATTTAATCATTTTTTTATTTTTTATTTCATACTTTTCATATTATTTATTTGGATGTGACTCAGTACTTGCTTTTAATTGATAGCAATATTGAAGATCTTTATTTAAAAAAACACGTTCCCCTCCATTTTTTTGTATTTGCAGATGCAATATATAAATATTAGATAACCTATGTTACTCATACAATTAAGACGAATCTAACAACACTTCATATGTTAAAATTCATCAAGCCGTTTAGACTACAGAGCGAGCCAAAGAAATATACAAACATACATACATAATTATACAAGATGTAAAAAAAAAATCTGTCCGATCCAAAAGGGGCACATAAGTACTGCAATAATATTACCAAAAATAAAAATTAAAAATATTATTGAAAATAAAAAAGTTATTGCTATTTAAAATTCACATTTTTAGTACTAAAATTACCCAAAAACCATTAAAAATTCGAAAATTTTGAACAGGGATCATAAGTTATGACTTGTAGACACCCACTAAACGAAGGCCGCCCGCGCCCCATGCAATAACCCGGTAAATTAAATTCCCCATTGAAACACTGTGGCGAATTATTTTTTTTTTCTTTTTTCCTGACAATTACCACTTTACTTTATTACTAAATAGAGTCTCAGTACAATACCTAACAACACGCTCACGGATCGGACAGGTATTTTTGTACATGTTGTATACATAAAACATTACGCTCCTTCTGAGGCAGTCGGGTAAAAAGGCGTGAAGTTATGTAACCCGGACATGTCAATTTGCAGTTTGCTATTAGTTTTAAAATTAGCTTCACTTTGCAAACATTACAATTATCATAACACATTTAGATTAGACTTTAACATTACACGACTTATTTGCACTCTCAAGCTGCTGTCTACATAAAAAAATGGCACTCTGGGAGTGCCGACAGAAGTGAAAACTTGAAAAAAAATCGGCACCGCGGTAATCAACGCGTTGATGTCTTTTTAATGGTCAAAAGATGGTGTCATCACGGTGTCGCGAAATCAATGGTTTAGTCTCATCTCAAAAATGTCCAACGCACCTAAAGAAGTTTAAAAATAGTGAAAAGTGAACGTAAGTAGGTCCAAAGTGATGTAGTTAACACGAACGAATTTTGTATCATTTAATCAAAAATAATTAAATGAAAACCAACAAACATGTTATTTAAATACTTTTTTTGTAATATTGTATTTATCGACGAACAATCGAAGCAAAAGGAGTATGTCAGGATCGTTAGCAGTTGGTGTTCTGTAGTTTCTGCCTACCCCCATGGAGAAAATACGTGAGTCTATGTGTTTTATCGACACCAGCTCACCTTTTTCTATACTAATATTATAAAAAGGTAAAATTTGTTTGTTTGTGTGTATGTTTGTATGTAGGGGGTAATCTCTGGAACTACCAATCGAATTTGAAAAAAGTACTTTGCACATGATAGCCCGATTCTTGAGGAAGGGTCGCAGGCAGAAGCTAGTATTTAATAACCTCATCCAACCACAGATTAATGCAACAATTCAAATCAGTTATGAAAATCGTGTATGACAACTTATTTATCATTTCCGGCTGTTTAATGTTGACAATGCATTCTTAACCTCTCCTTGAAATACATGACAACCACATAAGTGTTATAATAATTATATAATGCCCGGAAAACAAACTCTATGTTAACTGACTTCATTACCCAGCACATGAGTATCTGGTGTCATGACCCCTTAGTAAGTAAACAATGATTACACTTTTCCGTACCTAGTTGTTTTCCCTTGAAAACTTCAGTCTCTAATAATTATGTATAAATAAGTCAAGGTAGAAAATCATTCACATTTTCATATCTGTTTGACTGGTTATATCGATTCGTTATTTCCCACCGTACCTCAGAAAATACGATAAGCTGTTGGACCCCTGGTCATTCGTAGTATGGTGGGCAGACATTACGGGTAGTCACAAGCAGAAATGTCTCACAGCCAGACGACACGATGCCCCTTGAAAAGGCCAAGGGGCATCGCATTACCCAGTAACTGGGTTGGGGAGGTCAGATAGGCAGTCGCTGCATCAAAAATATTGGTATTCATCTGCATCCGGTTAGACATGAAGCTGACCCCAACATAGTTGGGAAAGGGCTAGGCAGACGATGATGTTAATTTTGAGTCTTAACGCCGTATTAAATTTTAGATCGGAAATTACGGAATCTTGACCAAGATTAATTAAGATTTTAAATAGGATGAAGACTTACATCATTTATGTCATGCATTAACTTGCATTCTCATGTATTTATACACGCATTACAAAATACTGCTGATTCACCATATCTAACAAGTCACTATAAATATTCTCTATTCTCAGGTGCAGCAAAAACATTCATACAGCGAACACTTACATTTTCTAATTCCCACACATCCGTGCTAATGGTCATTCTGTTGAATTATTAACCAAAATGTTAGAAATTTTACCATGTTTGATAATTTTGTAGAAATACCATGTAGGGTTGTGGACGCACTTTCATTTTATACTGAGAGATGGAAGATATAGGTAAAAGAAAAAGGGAAAGTAAGTAAAGTGAAATAAGAAAACAATCTAAAATTATCTACAGAAAATAATTATCTTTATTGATTGCAAAGTATGACTTAAAACAAAGCATCATCCGTTCATCCAATTTCATGGTCATTTCAATATCATTGGATGAGACAAAGTCACAATTTGTCCTCAATTACATCATTTTACACACGCACTGTTAATTTCCAACACCTTGAATAATATGTTTAATTTCCTTTCTATTCCCTTATCTAATCATCCCGCCCATCAGTTAGTTTGGCGATTACTTAAAAGGATCTATGTAACATTATGAGCAGATGTTAATTTTAGACTTTCATTCTCAATATAATAAAAATGTTAATTCTGTTATGAGACGGACAACACCACTACATTATTTACGGATGTTTTTTTTTAAAGATCAGTAAAAGTTATAGAGTCATGGTTCAAAGATTCGAAGGAGAATTGCCTAATATAAAAATTTATTGATATTGGATTCCTATGGCGGATGTTATAGATATCGTTATGTTGACCGCATTGCATGCGCCTACAGATGGATTTGATTTGTTTGACCTCATCACTTTTATGTAAGTCGACACCTGTAGCACCAATGTATTCGTAATTATACCAGAAATATTCCGTGACTGATAGACAATGCGCATCTTAAATCAAAGAAAACAAAACTTAGAAGTAAATGATGTTGCTTAGAAAGTAAAAAGGACGCTATGATACGATTTTTTGAAAACCCCTGAGTGAGTCCAACTTAGGTTACCTACCTACTATAAATGCCATAAAGTAAGGTTAATTTATATTCTTGAAACTACAAAGAATATTTACGAGCTAATTAATAATCATGATTACAATATATCAACAAGTAATAAAATTAACTCGCAGTACTAACATTACTAACCCAGTTAATAGTAGGTAGGTCTATGAAATAACATTTGATGAATTGCAAATTACAGCAACTCATGTCATAGTTATCAATACTTGGAAGACGATTATTATTGATTTATAATTTAATTCAGTTGCAACTACTGAAAATTGGCTATAAAAAAATATTTGGGCAATGAATTATGCGGCTTTGATAATGTAATAATAAAATTGAACTGTTACTGATATGTATAAAGGAGCTCGTGGCTAAGTAATAATAGCCGCACGGGTCGATTCATCCGGTTAAGCTACGCTTGCCGGGTTCTTCCGTGGATGGGTGACCATCTTTACATACCGAGACTCCTCCGTGCCTCGGAAAACATGTTAAGCCGTTGGTCTCGGCTGTCATTTGTGGATTTTTAACAGTCATTATGGGTCATTAGAAACCCGAAAGTCACGAAAGCACGTTAAGCCAGTAAGTGTGACAATCAGTCTTACCAAGGGGTATCGTATTACCCAGTTATTGGGTTGTGGAGGTCAGATAGGCGGTCGCTTCTTGTAAAAATACTGATATTCAGCTGCATCCGGTTAGACTGGAAGCCGACCCCAATATGGTTGGGAAAAGGCTAGGCTGATTGATTGATATGTATAAAACCATTTTTTTTTCTTTTATAGAATCCGTTTTGTCTAATTGTTACCGTGATTAATGTTAATAAGCGACGATCTTAATGATTAAATTGACAGTTTAAATTACAACGGTAAAGAGTGTAATTAACAATTAGTATTTTGTTTTAATTAATTCGCAAATAAACCATTTAAAGTCACCTATTATGTAAGTGAACTTGATTTGAACTTGAAAAAACAATTGTTACATGAAATAAAACAATTAACATTACAATGAATCGTCACCTTTGCAGTTATTCTGTCCCAAAAAAATGATAAATACTAAAGAAACGTGTTTAACAAATTGAATTAGCCTTTAAAATAAATGATGGATTAAGTGAAACTAATTGCTTTAAAGCTTCAGCTTAAGTTGGAGGCACGTGGTTTTTAGTGATGGTTTGGAAGTTAATTTTACGCTTATTATGCATATTTGTTGTGGTCATATTGAGATATTATGGTCAGATATTTCTTGGTGACATTTTTTAAATGCTGATAAGGTCAAGATACATCTTTGTGGGACCAAATAATTTGAACTTACATAACAATGTAAGTTAAAATTCAACTCGATCTAAAATATAATTACATGAAAACAACAACAAATAGCAGCCCAGTTGTTGGCAATAGGCTCGCCCCTTATCACATGGGACTGAAATATAACTGGCGAAATGTGGGTGTACTATTAATATACCTCTGCCTTATCCTTAGGGAATTACAGGCGTCATGTTATGAACAAAACCTTACTAAATAATTACCGCTATCATTTGAATGACACACATACTTTCGAGCATGGCACCGTTTGGAATGTTGTAGCTAGTTACGCAATAGTTTTCAAGTTTAAAGTATCGCCGACTCTCGCCCTATAGACCTAGAGACAGATACTGAAAGGTATGACATAATCTAACATTATTAATACTAACAAAATATTGTAAAATCATTTTTTAAAGAGCAACTATTGAGCATATTGCCCGTTCTTCTCCGTACAAAACTTTGGAAAAGGCAAATAGATTCGTTCGTTGTAAATTTTGACAAAAGTGCCTTTAATGGTCTAATTGAAATAAACGATTTGACTTTGACTTGAACATTTTTTGTCAATAATCAGATTTTATTAAAGTCCTAAGCAACTTAGTTACCATCCTACAATAGTAGAAGATCCACGAGACATTATTACTTTAGAGAATGCCTGGACCTATTGAAAAATGTGCTCTACATGGCCAAAACAGTCTGGTCCCATTGTAAGTCCCTAAAGAAGCCCGCTAAAAGAACTGGTTCTTCTTTCCTTTGGAAGTAACACAAGATGATGTGGTGACATAAATAATATATTACAGTCTAATTAGAAAGTTAATAACCCATCATATTACGTGGCAATATGATTGAATCCACCTGTTACAGAGAAAGTACTGATCAGTTATCACATGCGTATGGTAAAACTAGAACGGATCTTACCGAATCAATGCAAATATTTTTTTATCTCCCCAAAAGCTGCGAAAGTCTAAGCGGAGGCTGGCAGTGTGAAGATAAAGGATATGGATGAAGATAAAGAAAAGTTAAAGTTTGTAAATTTTCAGTTTAAATAAGAAGACAGAGTTTGCCTTATAGAAGAAGTCAGCTCTCTGTGAGACCCAGATAGGTAAATTTTCGTAACCGATATGAATGAACCACGAAAATAAAATTCTATTTCTTTATGATTTGGTAAAATACCTGACTTTATTGTCCAACGTCATCTCGGACTGGTTCATGAGGATCTAGTGAATTTAGGTAATAATAGGTAAGTAGGTAAAACTTAACTTGACCTAGTGTTATGAATTAACATTTGCTGTCGATATTGTCTCTTCAATTACGTATATAGTATTGCTTAAATGCACATAGAATTTAAGAATTATTTAGTACATATAAATAAAAACATATCTTGGCCAGAAGTATAACAACCAAAATCACGCACTACGGAATCAAATATTTATGTATTTGGCAGTCAATTGGTAATTTTTACGATTTGAAAACGTAGGACATCAACCACTATTCATTCATTTCACGTTTGAACTAGATGTCAAGGATTAGCCTCGTAGCTACACAATAAAATACAGGCTATATATTTAAAGTACTGACGTACTATTTCTGAAAATTTCTGTCTGCTAGTAATCATATAAAAAGAATATCAAATATAAGAGTCAATCATATATAAGAGAACTTAAATTATGTGATACAGAAGGATGGATTTCATGTCGCAAGAAAAGTTTTGAGTGGGAACGTAGATGACCATAAGAGTAGTATAAAGGATCTAGGAAAATAATGGCACGATTGTTAGACAAAGGTACGGCTTGGAAGGGGGTTAATATGACGACTGATAAAGATATGAAAAGAAAAACATTCTGCGCCCTTAATAAATTGAGGTAAGGACAGAATAGAGAGAAGACATAAATCCTAAATCATTAATACAAGTAATAAGCTTGATCACTACCTCTTAATAAGTTGAATTTATGCTATCATTTTCAGGGTCGTCCAATTTGATCAGAAAAAAATCCGTTATCTATTTCCATACCACAATCAAGATACAGACGTATAATCACGACCACAATCGTAACCTAGGGTCAGACAAAACATTATATCCTGCAATTAAGTTGTCGTGTAACAATGTCAAAGTCCATGCAGTGTGAGAAAATTGAATCATTGTTTATATCATTAGGTATTGCAAGCATTGAGATGATCTCTTGTCAGATTAAGGCCTGTATCGTAAGAATCACTGAATCAAGAAAAGAACCGATTTTCCCAAAAAATAATCATAAAACTAGTGATTATATAGAAAACTGTTCGGTTGGTAATGACGTAAGCGAAATGTCAAGAAAGAAAAATGAATAATAGGGAAAAGAGAGAGACTGAAAGTTACTGTGGAAGAAAAACTGCAATATTTAATACAAATTTCAATCGCACGGGAGAGAGAGAGGCATCATCCGTCGTTTTATTCTTATTCTTTTTTATCTCATTCAGTCAGACAAAATTAGGATGAAGTACACAACAGACGATGATTTTCTGCGTCAATACATCATTGACGCTATAGGCAAATAATAATACTCAACCACATAAGTTTAAAACGTTATTGCTAGCACCATTGAGCATTGAACATAATACTCCGTTGCTCAACATGCCATACGATACCAGTTTGTCGGTAGTTGCAATAAAGTGATCAGTTTAAAGATGGCAATAAGTTACGGTGACAAGTTACGCCTCATGCGTACATCAAACATAGGGAAGCATTTTGTGTTCCTCGGTTATATTTTTGAACAGACACAACCTTCCTTACATAATGATTTTTCCTTCGTTAACCAGCCTGAAATGAAGTTTTCATAATCTATTGATTATGTAGAGTATTTTCCTCATTTCGCATTCTTAAAAGAGTCTCCAACAAAAGATTTACTTGCAGATAAACTGGGTTCTCAATTTTACATTTATTTTTGTTTCATTACCTGAAAAATCTTTGGAAAAAAAACAAACATTGGACAACATTTCTTAGTTTCAGAAAAACTAATACTTAGTAATATTTCACAAATTATTTCCTTGTCGTATTAGTTTCCTTGTCGTATCTTTCAGTCATTTTTTATGAGTTTTCCGATGTGTTCAGCTACATGCGTTTTCAGAAGCATTAGACTACGACTGTCAATTATTATTTTTGTTCATAATTTCATGCAAGGTTTTTATTTATGAATCTCTTTAAATTTCGTAGAAGCTGATAGCTGTAATAAGTAATTGAGTTGATAAATTAAAAACATAAAATTAGTCGTTTTCGGTGGTACTTTGTTTTTGCCTCAGGTAAAAGAGGAACCCATTATAATACATGATTTTAATAGACCCATATAAGTAAGCTAAGTAACAACACATGCACGGGTGATCGATCGGGTTAAGCTACGCTTTCCGCGGTTGATCCGTGAATGGGTAACCATAACATAACCTTCCATGCCTTGGAAAGCACGTTAAGCCGTTGGTCCCGGCTATCATTTCTAGATCTTTGACAGTTGTTACGGGTCGTCAGAAGCCCGTAACTCTGACAACCAGTCTTACCGAGGGGTATCGTGTTACCCAGTAACTGGGTTGTGCATCCGGTTAGACTGAAAGCCGACCCCGAGATAGTTGGGAAAAGGCTAGGGAGGTGATGATTTTAATAGACCCCCATAGTTTTGTCGGTTAATCAGGGAAAACTTTAACGTCAATACGACAACGAATGTTGAATATGCAATGGCTTATGATTAGGAATCTGTATGAGATTGTGGTATAAAATTAGCTTCTTCATGTCCTTTCTAACATTCACAAGTGAAGGTTCAATTCAGTTTCTAAACGCTAATAATAAACATAGGTGCAGCACCAGCACTATTTCATAACATAACCGACAGCTCGACGTCAAAAATCGTTGTCACAGAAGTTATATGGCCTCACTATACATTTTATTTTCAGAATAAAATTACTAATCTAGGTTATCGATGGTACACATTCAGTCAAATTGTACACGTACTTTCTATTGCAAATCACACATATTGTACTTAGAAAAACAAAACACTAACCTTCGCTTATTGATGCGATCGACGAAAAAGTGGAAAAACTCAAAAAAATAAAATTTATTTTAAAAAATGTTCGATTTAAAAAGTAAAATTTCAAAATCACTCGCGATTTTCGAGTCGCCCCGGATAGTGGCACGAGCGACTAGCGCGGTGATTGTAAGGCAACTGAGGCTGTGTTGTTGCGAGCCTGCGCGCACGCAACAGACGGTCAAAACCTCCGAATGAATGAAGCCTAGTTTACAAGAAGTAGGTGTAGAGCTCACTAGTTTTTGAAGAACTAGTTCTCTGCAATATATAATGCGTGTATTTATTATATTATCTAACCGGTAGTTATTACAAATGCATCACATTAAGAGTATACTTCACCATATTAGTGGTTAAATAAATTGTTACGTATTAATTGACATTGAATGAAATGAATTTAATGTAAGTTGAAGGTATTCCGGCCAAGTGGAAACCTGTACTTACCCTCTTATTCATAAACGCTGCTTAAAGTTAAGAGACCTTTAATAGTTAAAAATTTATGGTTGAACAGGCGCCAATCATTGCTTAACTTTAAGCTGCGTTTATGAATAATGGGGTATGTGTTTTACTACAATAAAAATCTAATCTACCTATTTAAATATCTAGAAGTCTATTTCAAGACCGATACGCCTAGTATACGGTTATCATTAAAAGGTTGGAAGAAGTGAGAATTATAAATTGAATTTAGTTACATTTAGTTACATTTTATTTCATGAGACTGATCGGCGCACAGACAAATTAACATTGAGATTACAAAAGGTGAGTTTCCCATAAGGTAATAAAATTTCGAAATCACATGACGTTGGATATATTCTAAATTATGTAATTTATTTATTAATTTTACTCATGGCAGCTTCACAACTTCGCCATTATCGAAGTACATAGAACAATAAGAATGACAGAGTGACATAATTATTAGGGAGTGCCTCCGCTGCCGGCGCCGGCTCCCAAAAATAACGCCATTGGGAACCGGCATGACATTACTGCCGGCAGCCGAGATTAAAAACATCGGCTGCCAGCACATTACATACTCTGTGACCGGCACTGCCGGCTCCCATAATGGACACCGGCGGCGCGGCGTTTATGGAATCTTCCAATATTCAGAAGTCCAACAAACTAACCCTAACTAAAGTATTTTTTTCTATATATTCTAGTCATTTTTGGCACTCGCCGGCCGCTGCCGCAGCACCGCTCACTTCGCTCACTCAGCTCGTGCGTAGGGGGTCACAGTTTTAACCTAATTTAACTAGTTCGGGTCCTTAGTACTTGATAACTGGATATAGAAATTATTGATATGGAAATATAATACTGGAATCAAATTATGCTTTATTACACTTTTTTTATTTTTATTTACGCCTACCCCACCTGTCTACTCCAATATGCCAAATTGCCAAGCCCATTTTCCGCTTTTTTTTTCCAAACTCAGCGCCGGCAGCCAATTCAGCAACCAGCGCCGGCAGCCAATTCGGGAGCGGGCGCCGGCAGCGGAGGCACTCTCTAATTATTAATATTTGTAATCTTAACACTTCCTTATGAAACTAATTATTTTCCAATTTAATTTATACAAATCTTTGTTTATTATTGTAAATTGCTTTGCTAATGTCCCAAATGCATGATAATTTAATTTTTTTTAAAGTTCATGCTCTGACCGACAACCCAACGCATATACAACTGCAGACCAAATTGAATTAACGAAAACCATCCCTACGTTGGGATGGGTTCTTTAAAAAAATTTGCTACATCATGATAAATTATGTAATTTGACCTAAATGATTTTGAATCAGGTACAAACGAAGTTTGTATACACTACAGTCAGTCGAGAGAATGCGTTCCTGACACCTGTCAGTTTGATAATTTCTAGTAGTAATAAGGATCATATTCGCAAAACACATTCGTTAGTATGAACTGACAGGTGTCAAAAACGCGTTCTCTCGACGACGGCCGGACTGTGGTAATAATTTATTTGAATAGGCGCTTGTAAACTATACTTAACTCACTTGTTAGTCCATTATAATTTCCACACTGTATATTGGTACTCGTTGTAGTAATTATACAAGAATTATCGTGCATTCGTTTATAAAACCAATAGATAGAATGTTTGTTTGATATTGGTATAGATTCTCTTGTACACCGACTAAACTAACAAAACTATCACAAAAATTTCTTACTTTTGACTATGAGAATATTAAAGCTATTCTGTAAAAAAAAAACTCTAAACTTAAAAATAATTTTACACAACTAAAATCTAATTTGGTAATCGTTACTATTTGCCCTTTCCCGTGAATTTTTTTAAGAGCCGGAGACGCGCATGTCTCGAGGTGTTGTATTTGGAATTTTTCACTTTTTGTATGGAAAATATGAAAAATTATTACATGTTGAGTTTTAAGGGTTTATGGCTTTAATAAAGGGGGTCGAAATTTTCATTATTCTTGCAATAGGATACACCATTTTCGAGATGTAAGAAAAAGAAAAGAAAAAAGATACAGTACTGTTTTTGCACCTGAAGTCAAGGTGTTGGTGTGAATTTAAGGTTATGACAACTAATTTTATTCCACACCATTTTAATCGCGATGATAAATAGTCAGATTTAGTTAAACAATTAAAATTTTATGTGGAAAACTTAAAATTCAGAAAAGCAAAATTGCCATTTCCATTAAATTATTAACTCAGTGCCATCTTAGTGCTGTGAAACTAAAATATAGTTGTGTCACTTTAGTCTATTTCAGAATAAGAAATCGTCGTTTGTCAGGAATAAACGAAATTTTGTTGATTTGTAGTCTAGTTTAGAGGCATTTTTGACAAGAGGATCGACACCAATATTTATTTTTAATATTTTATGCGAAAAACCTCAAACGTCGCAAATACTGAAATGTTATTGGGAATTATATTTTTGAGCCGTTGAGGTTGAAACACTAGGCCATGGGGTCCGAGTGCCCACTTAGTTTTCCGAGACATTGCCAAGCGGTTGATCGACTCTTCACGTGACCAGAGGGCTCGCTTAATTTTGGCCAAACAATGGGCACTTTTCTTGGTGACAGCGATGCGCACAATTTTTTCCCTCCTTTTTTTATATACTTGTAGGTACATATTATTATTATTTTAATTCAAAATTTTAAATTATGTAACTAATAGCTGCGTCCCGCGGTTTTACTCGCATAAGTCTCGATTCCGTGAGAATATCGAGATAAAAAGTATTCTATGTGTTAAATCTGGTTATAAACTATATGTGTGCCAAATTTCATCCGAATACGTTAAGTCGTTTTTGCGTGAAAGAGTAACAAACATCCATCCACCATTCTCGCAAACGTTCGCGTTGATAATGTTATAATAAGTAGGAAGTAGGATTAACTTGAAAAAAGTAAACACAAATTGTATCATCGTACAACGTAATCGTACAATGAATTTCACAAAGTCTTTACCCATGACAGGTTTTCGGCCCAAAATCATATTCTAGTCTGGGTATGACATGCTTTCTCAAAACATTGAATAATCTTTATATAACAAATATTAACATTAATGTGTAAACTTCTGAATTATTTCTAAACTTTTGTTCGTTTGTTGGTGAGCCTTATTTAACATAAATTTCGTTGAGGTGCATATTAATGTATAGTTGAGTTGTTAAGTCTGTCATCATTAGCCTAATCTTTTCCCAACTATGTTGGAGTCGAGTTCCAGTAGATGCAGTAGAATACCAGTATTTTACAAGGAGCGACTGCCTATCTGACCTACACAACCCAGTTACTGGGTAATACGATACCCCTTGGTAAGACTGGTTGTCAGACTTTCGGGCTTCTGACTACCCGTAACGACCGTCAAGTCCTACGAATAGCAGCCGGAACCTTTGCCGGCTTAACGTACTTTCCGAAGCACGAAAGAGTCTTGATATGTACTGGATGGTCACCCATCTACGAAACGACCTCGGCAATTAACCTTCGAATGACCCGTGCGGCTGTTAATATTTAGCCATGAAAAACTGTATAGTAAAAAAAAACTATTTACGGTACAGTGGACCAAAGACAGGTAAGTAAGTAGACTGCTTGTCAAACGCGTTTTTAACAGATTTGAGCTCGGGAACCTGGCGATTTGCGAGCATGTTTCTAGCGAGGTGATTGCTTAACGCGTCCGCTGCGAGCACGCTTAGTGTACGCAACGTGTTCGCCGCGTTTGCGTAAAAGAGCGAGGTAAGCGAGTGTATAAATTTATGAAAACGCGGAAGACACTTCGCGTAGCCGCGGCTACTTCGCTTCGCACCCGCGGTGAGAACGATCACAAATAGCTTCGCTAGAAACACTCTGGCAAAGTGTCAGTGAAATAATAACGCTCTGATACCACGTCGCCGTGTCGGTGGCAAAAACGAAAATTCAAAACCAAAGACACCGACTTCCAAAATTAAAGTTATTTTTCATTTTGAAGTGTTTTTTTTTTCTTTGGAATTCGGTTATTCTTTTTGTAAATATTTTTTGTTGCTTTGCTTTTGTGTATTTGGCTTGTGGGTGACATACGCAGAGACCCTACAACGTTCTACGCGTACAGTATAATTATATATTTAGGATGTAGATAGGGCTTCTACGCTTCTGCAGCCCTCGCAGATGTTTGAGGAAGCCCGTGTTGACGATTTTCATGCCATTATAAGTAAGAAAACAGCGATAATGGATAGGTTGCGCAAAAGTTCCAACCGCAACCTAAAAACATTATTAGGCAAAGTGGACAGTCCCTTTCTAAGGCACTGGGTATGCAAGCACGTGCCAACGTGTGTTGGGTCACGCCACTTTTAGTTGTTTTAGTTTGTTGGAGATCACCCTTAATCAAAATATTGATTTATTAGTCTTATCACAGGATTATACACATTATCATAAACTATGACATAATCTAAAAGACCTGTGTTAGTAAAGAATAATGCGTTCTATCTGTACTTAAAAAGAAAAATATATATATATATATATCAAATATATATATTGATGGCCGCTAAAAAAATAAAATATATCCCAGAATGGGTGATCTCCTTTGCTAACATAGTTTTTAAGTCATTGTTCTAATGCTATATGGATTGTGTGTCCTTGTATGTGAAGTCCGAAATAAAGGATATATTATTATTTCGCCGATTGACGTCAAAACTTGAAAGTCAAGAGTTCACAGGTGTCAAATAAACAGTCACTGCAAAAAATTTTAAGTGCACGTGCACCGCAAAGTTGAATAAAAAATCCTAGAATACAGGTATATGTAATAGTCGACCTTTGGAAAATCCGGAGTCACACGTGTTACCCATAAATCGAACAGATCACCAATATTTTTCAGTTCATAACTTTATGTCCTCTAAAGAGTGCCATATTCCATATTGTGACGGCACAAAGCCTATAACTAGCGGAGAATCAAGACGCTTTCAACGATACCTCATTTGTCAAATCATGATGAGTAATTTAGAATAGAATAGAATAGAATTTCTTTATTCGAGTAACCAAGACTCAACAAGATTGTTAGTAAAACTTATGACTATGTTAGTAAGTACTGACACACAAAAACATGGAAAACAATACAATCAATAACGGTTGGTCACCGCTGCGATATCCCATGAGAGAGGGCACAACAGTGACCCACGTATTCACAGTCCAGGCGACTCGCAACCATGCTTAATACACTGTTGGAGCTGCTCCATAACCAGCTGCACCAGGAAAGCGCTATACGATCTTTGCGTATATCTAGCCCACAGGCTGCACGTGTAAAAACTAGTACAATAAGCTCGAAAGAGCGTGATTTTTACAGGAAGTGAGCATCGTGCAAACCTGCGAGCCAGCATGTTCGCTCTAACCGACAACGCCCTCCGCTCCCGTTCAATGTCATCATCGTCTTTGAGGTTGGGAGTCAATATATGACCAAAATACTTAAACCTGTAGACTCTCTGCAAGGGTGTACCATAAAGTAATACAGGCGGTACCGCATCAGGGCTTTTACCCCCTCCTCAAAAACCATGACCTCCGACTTTTTAGTGTTGTATGCCAAGCCATGAACTTTAGCATACGTCTCAGATTGAGCAACCAATTTTCTCAAGCCGCAGACTGATGCACTCAGCAGTACCATGTCGTACGCGTAACTGATATATTGACGCAGGTACCGTCTATATAACATCCGAGCCTGGTACTGCTGAGCTCGCCAATCAACCCGTTCACGTAAAGATTGAAAAGCGTTGATGAGCTCAATCCACCCTGCCTCACCCCACACTCCAACCCGTAAGGACGAAAAAATGCCCCAGCCCATCAAACTGTGTTGATCTGGTTTCCATATCAATACTTTAAAATGTTAACAAGTTCTGTGGGTAAATTTATCCCCTCTAATTTACTCCACAACACATCATAGGAAAACGGTCAAATGCCTTTGACAAGTCCAAGAAGCAAGCCTAAAAAGGCGTCCCTCGTCTCGCATAATACGTCACAGCATCCTTAAGACACAACACCGCACTCTCTGTTGATAACCCAGCTCTGAATCCAAACTAGTTATCATGTACAACTACTTAATTGTGTATTAAGCATGCTGTCAAATACCTTTGAAATCACAGTAGCTAATAAAATGGGCATAGGCCCATTTAAAAACAAAACTGGTGACCAGTTTTGTTTTTAGCAATTGGCACTACCACTATTCGCATCATCTCACCGGGCAGGTTAGAAGTGATGAGGCAACAGATGAACATACATACCGGTCAAAATCATAACCCTCCTTTTTGCTTCGCCATACTCGGGTAAAAATAGGGGGTCAACGACCGCTGTAACAATGTTGTTAATTAAAGTAGTTGAGAAAATCTGTTTTCTTTTATTTTATCCTGTTAAGATAACGATACCCATTAGGCTTGCAGAGTTTTGCTAGCTAATTTTATTTAACCCTTTATGTACAGATGGCTACATCAAGCTAACGTTTCCAGTATAAGCTAACCTTGCATTGTACGGAAATCTTACACAATGCGAGATCAGCATAAACTGGAAATGTCTAGCTTGATGTCTAGCCGTGTGTTACCAAAATTTAAAATCAAAAACTTACTGCATTTTTGCCTAGAAAAGAAAATGTTGATTGTAGGTAAAGAATCCCCTTATAATAAGAGCATTTGCCTCAGGCAATAAGTCTGCCTTTGTAGCGTACCGTTTTTTTACTTATGTTATGCACAAGTAAAAAAAAAGTTGTAGAAAATAAATAAATAAGGGGATTTTCGAAGTGAAAATTTATTTAGGCGCGTTGGTCATTACTGAGATGGGACTAAACCATTGATTACGCGAAACTGTCATGAAAAGACATCAACGCGTTGATTACCGCGGTGCCGATTTTTTTTTTTTTTCTAGTTTTAATATCTGTCGGCACTCCCGGAGTGCCACTATTTTTTTATATGAATATACTCCAAGACGAAGATGCTCAAATTAGTTTATTCTCATATTATATTTGTATCTACTCACGTTCTCGAAATCGGGTCTAACGATTTTGATAAAAGTTGCAATATAGGGGTTTACGCAGGCGAAAAATCGAAAAATTAGTTTTCTCCGTATTTTCACCCGAGCAGAGCTCGGTCGCCCAAAGTTTAGAACTAGATAATGAATAATGACATGACGTTATTGACATTAGAATAATGATCATAATGGCAGCATGGAATTAGTATGTAACTACTATCATGGCAGTATGGAATTAGTAGGTACTATCCTATACTATTAAACGAGCATTCTCTATTTTCACCAGAGCAGAGCTCGGTCGCCCAGGTACTAATTAGTTTTACAACATCATCATACTGCCTAGCCTTTTCCCAACTACGTTGGGGTCAGCTTCCAGTCTAACTGGATGCAGCTGAATACCAGTATTTTACATGGATCGACTGCCTATCTGAACTCCACTACCCAATATCCCTTGGTAAGACTGGTTGTCAGACTTTCGGACTGCTGACGACCCGTAACGACTATCAATGATCCACGAATGACTGCCGAGACCAACGGACCTTAACGTGCTTTCCGAGGCATAGAGGGGGTCTTGGTATGTAAATATAGTCACCCATCCACGGACAAACCGCGGCAAGTATAGCTTAACCTGATCGATCGACCTATGCCACTGTTATTACTTAATCACCAGAGCCTCATATTTAATAAGATCTACAACAGCTACATGATTAAGGGTAGCGATTGTCTTCAAAAGAATTGAAGCATTTTTTGGAAACCTTTTCAAAACGATCCGTTCGGGTATTATTCGGCACAGTCACGGCAAAATCGAATATAAATAGTAATTGCTTCGCGTCGGCTTCGTTATTTTAAAAAAATGTACTGCCGAATCGAATGTGCTAACCCGAACAAGTGTGTAGCATTGCTAATAGCTACAAGGCAACATGAAGTTAGTTTTTTGATGACTCGGAACAATTCATCAGGCACTAGGAAGTGGTGAAGGGTGGACGTTTTGGGGGACTGCCTTATGTAATTTTAACGTTCGAAAAGTGCTGATTTTCAGCCTAGTTTGAATAAATGTCGTATGAATTTTTTTTTTAATTACTAAAAATACCTGACACCGAATCAAACGAAGCATATTAGAAACAAACACGCACACTTACACACACACACACATTACACATACACATAATGATATACTATACCATACAAAATACCAAAAAACTAAATAAATATAATTATATGTAGTATAAATTTATAAATAAATAAATACCTGAAATCATCTCTCTAGTCTCCACTCTGAAATTCGTATCCCGAGCCCCAAGATACAGACTGTTTAGTTTAGGGCTCACTATAGCAAATATACTGTTACCTATACTCCATTTGAAATAAGATTAGACATTTAAATAAAACTTTTTCCATTATCCTACGCTATCTACTTAAAGAAGTCAAAATCGATTGAAGGGACTCTAAAAAAAGGTTTATTTAAATGTCTGATCTCCTCTAACTGGACGATAAATATTTTTTTACATCTATTTTCACTCCATCTAAAGGAAGAGTAGGCCAGTCACATTAGCGTAAAAAGAGGGTAAACCTCGGAATGAGAGATAATAAGCTGGAAATTCGTATACATCTTAAATTTAGCGTTTTAAACGTTGTCTCAAAAGTCTCATATCTGCGTCTCAATCTCGTGTATGCGTCGTATGTTATTCAAGGTCAAAGGTCTCAAAAATCGGTTTTTCGCGATTATCTAGCTTTCTATAGCTCTAATGATGTAAACATGTAGTATAAAATTCTAGAACCTAAAATTTGCGACCAATTTTGTATTAAACATAATTTCATGTGCTCAACTGTTTTTGACATAAAGGGCGGAGAGCGCGCAGCGATCAGTCATACATACTGTAATTCAAGGTCAACTGTGAATCTCGGCAAATAATACCTTGTATAGAGTTATTAAATCATTCAAATATCAATGAATAATTTGTATTACAAACATACATAACATCACGTCTGTATTCCCCGAAGGGTTAGGCAAGGGGGTATTTATAGTACAGCCACATTTCGCCAGTTATATTTAAGTCCCATGTAATAGGGGGCGAACGTATTGTCATCAACTGAGCACAAATCTAGAATCCGGGCTGCTACTGACCAATTCCAGGTGGGGAATGTTGAATCGAACCAAATCGATTATGTAGCACATCCCTAATGTAAGTGCGTGTGAGCACCCTATGGTTGCCATGGTGTGTTGATTCCTAATTCAGAAATTAATTAAAAGCAAATGTTGATTTAATATTCTAATATAAAATATTAAGCTGAAGAGTATTTGGTATTTTCTCATATTCCCTGCTTGCCGCTCCCAACTCCAACAAATGGTAGCAGAGCGTGGTTACAAGGAAAAATGAGCGCCACTGCCTCATACCGTATTGAAGCTCTCTCCAAAGAAAATTATGATACGTGGAGCGTGCAGGCTGAAGCAGTTCTAATTAAAAATGGACTGTAGGGATACGCCAGTGGATCAATCACCGAGCCAAAAGAGGAAATAGCAAATAGTAAGTTCCATGAAAATGATTTGATTGCTCGATCAGAATTATTACTGATCATCTCACCGTCAGAACTTAAACAAGTGCGGGCATGCAAGACATCCAACGAGCTATGGCTTAAGCTAAAAGGAATTTACCAAAGCAAAGGTCCTGCTCGGAAAGCAACTTTGCTAAAACAGCTGATATTAAAAAAGGCTGATAAAGATGATGTCCGTGAACATTTAAATAATTTTATTGACATCGTGGACAAGCTAACGGATATGGGCGTTAGCTTGCATCCCGATCTACTAAGCATAATGATGCTTTACAGCCTTCCAGCTGCTTACGAGAATTTCCGTATAGCAGTGGAAACTCGTGACACCTTACCGTCTCCCGAAGAACTGAAAATAAAAATCGTTGAAGAGAGCGAGGCACGAAAAAATATTGACTGTAGTAAAGAAAATGAAGAAGCCTTTTTCACGAAGAAAGGAAAATATTGCCAAAAGTGTAAAAAGAAAGGCCATACCACTCAGGCGTGCTGGAGTCAAAAGAATAATTCTCCCAAGAAAAAAATGTAATAAATTTAATTTGAATGACACATTGTTTATTCCTGATTTGACAACCAACCTATTGTCAGTAAATAAAATAACTGAAAAAGGAAATAGTCATTTTTGAAAAAAAAAAGGCATATATAATGGAAAATGATGGAACAATAATACTGACAGCAAAGAAGAATAACGATTTATACTACCTCAAATTTGATGAATCAAATGAGACCGCAAAATATACACGCACAACTGGAAATGATAGCAAAATCATGCAGTGGCATCGAAAACTAGGCCATATCAATGAAAGAGATTTGGTTAGGATGGCAAAAGAAGAATTGATGTATGGACTTGATGTAGGTGAAGGAAAACTTGATAATTGTGAAACTTGTATAAAAGGAAAACTGTCAAGATTGCCATTCCCGCGTCATGAGGAAATATACACTACTGAATCATTGCAAATAATCCATAGTGATGTGTGCGGTCCATTGGAATATGAGTCTATAGCTGGATCAAAGTATTACGTAACGTTCATTGATGATTATACCAGGTACTGTTGCATATATTTTATCGCACAGAAAAGCGAAGTATTTGAAAAATTTAAGGAATTTAAAAGTAAGGTGGAAAATTTTACTGACTTAAAGATAAAGAATTTGTAATCAAATAACGGAAGGGAATACGTAAATAAAATATTTGACGATTATTTGAAACTGTATGGAATTAAAAGAAGGTTAAGTACACCTTATACTCCGCAACAAAACGGAATCAGCGAGCGCAAAAACAGGTCTCTGATGGATAAAGCCAGATGCTTAATGATAGAAGCAAATACACCAAAGCAATTGTAAGCAATTGTGGGCAGAAGCAGTATATACTGCCAACTATTTAATAAATAGAAGTCCATCCAAAGCACTGAAAGGAGAAACACCATTCAAGAAATGGGTTGGATGAACTCCATCAGGAAATCACCTTCATATTTTCGGAAGCAAAGCTTTTGTACTTCAGAAAAGAAGAAAGGGAAAACTATTGGCTAAAGCTACACCCGGTGTATTTATGGGTTATGCTAAAAACGCAAAAGGATTCCGAATTTACGTTCCTGAAAAGAATTCTGTAATAATCAGCAGGGATATTAAAATCATAAACAAAATGTTTTATGAAACAGAAGAAAACTACGACTATTTTGTTGAAGAATCGGGACAAATACCTGAGAAAGAAAAACAAACTAAACAAATAAAACAAAAGAAAAATCTGAGCACTGAAGTAAACATAGAAATAAACAACAATAAAGAAAAAGTCTCAGATAAATCGGAGACATCTAAAGAAAATACAAGTATAGAGTCTACACCAAATATCATACCAGACACCGATATTAATGAAGCATCGTCAGATGAAGAACAAGAAGCTTATGTTGACGCACCTGAAACAATGACTAGAGAAAGGCTGAAAAGAGATATAAAACAGCCTACTTGGATGAAGGATTATGATATAGGAGTTTCAGAAGAATGTCAGTTGTCATCAGAAATAGCTTACTCGTTTGAAGATAATGATCAAACTGAAGACTGGAGTGATGCTATCCGATCTGAAATTAGATCACACATTAAAAATGGTACTTGGAAAATCGTAAAGAAAGAGAAAGGTATGAAAATCATAGACTACAAGATGATCTTAAAAAGAAAAGTGAGCCCAGAAAACAAAATAACAAACAAAGCACGACTAGTGGCTAAAGGTTTCACGCAGCGTCCGGGCGTTGATTATAACGAAACTTACGCACCAGTTGCAAAACTAAGTTCTATAAGAAGTATATTTAGTATTGCTGTTGAAGAAGGCCTGCATTTGAACCAAATAGATGTAGTCACAGCATACTTAAATGTAAATATTGAAGAAAAAATTTATATGAAATTGCCTAATTACATAGAGAGATATGTAAGAGAGATACTAGTTGCTGAGTTTGAGTCTGATGATCTAACCGTCTACAATAAAGCAAAAGAGGTTTTAACAGATCTAAAAAGCATAGAAGGAGAAAAAGTCTTTTTATTATTAAAGGCTCTTTATGGACTTAAACAGGCAGGGAGACAATGGTATATCAAACTGGACACAGAACTAAAAAATATTGGCTTTCAGGCAACAATAGCAGAGCCCTGTGTATACACGTACACAGAAGGAGGAGTGCGTGCCATTATTGGAATATATGTTGATGATATATTACTTGCCTGCTCATGTCAATAGAAGTTGAAAGAAATAAAAGAAATGCTAAGTCAAAAGTTTGAAATGAAAGATCTGGGAAAACCAAAATGCATACTTGGCATAGAAGTATCATACAAAAACAAAGAAATTATTATCAAGCAAACAAAGAAAATAGACGAAGCTTTGAGAACATTTAAAATGGAGGAATGCAAGTCTACTACTACACCAATAGAACCAGGCATTGCACTAGAGTCAAACAAGAAGGAAATAGTAGACCTGCCTTACAAAAATTTGATTGGCACATTAATGTTTTTAGCTGTAGCTACAAGGCCAGATATTGCATTTGCTGTAAGCTACTTATCGCAATTTAATGACTCTTTTGATGAAACACATTTCAAAAGTGCAAAACGAGTTCTAAGGTATCTCAAAGGTACAAAAGATATCGGTTTAAATTTCAAGAAGACCGGAAATAAACTATATGGCGTGGCTGATGCTGATTGGGGTTCATGTAAGATAGACAGAAAGTCCTTTTCCGGATATTGTTTTAAATTTGCTGGAGCTCCTATCAGTTGGGGATGTAGAAAACAAAGAAGCATTGCGCTATCCACAGCAGAAGCCGAATATGTCGCTCTTACAGAAGCTGTTAAAGAAGCAGCGTATCTACGAGCACTGTTCAATGAAATAAATATAAAACAAGAAAAGATACTAATATTGAATGATAATCAAGCAGCAATAAAGCTGTGTCAAAATCCAATAGTATCTTCGAAGTCGAAGCATATAGACCTTAAAATGCATTATATCAGAGACTGCATCAAAGAAGGAGTCGTGGAAGTCCAATATCAACCTACAGAAGATATGGAGGCGGATCTATTGACGAAAGGATTAACAGGTCCAAGACTTGCACGTTTAAGAACCAGTATGGGTATACATTAGGTGTGAGAAGGAGTGTTGAATCGAACCAAATCGATTATGTAGCACATCCCTAATGTAAGTGCGTGTGAGCACCCTATGGTTGCCATGGTGTGTTGATTCCTAATTCAGAAATTAATTAAAAGCAAATGTTGATTTAATATTCTAATATAAAATATTAAGCTGAAGAGTATTTGGTATTTTCTCATATTCCCTGCTTGCCGCTCCCAACTCCAACAGGGAAACCCAATAACACTTTGCCCGACTCGAATCGGGACCTCATACTCAGCAGTACCTAGTCGAGTTTCCAGTTTTCCGATTATCTCTCATTCCGAGGTAAAACGCTTTTTTGACTGGATCTTTCACACATTGCCGCTTTTATACACCGCAAACACTTTACTCATAAAAACGGTGTGTGCAACCACATGTACCTAGTGCTCTAATGTAGGTAGGTATTTTATGTACAGTTTAGTGGAAATGTGGTCACTGTTGCCGACTTTGTTTGATTTTGTAATTGCATAGGTATAAGCCTTGTCACTTACAGGATTTCTCACTAGTAACCACTAGTGTTAGAAACCTTTGAAATTCTTCGCGTTCTTTATGAGTGTTGGAGTCGATAAGCAATAGTTTTCTCAGGTATGCTAAACTCAGCTTCTTCCAGGGTCTGGATCTAAAGCACAGGCCACGCTGGGAACGAAGCTAAGGTTCACACCGCAAACTATTAGCCGAAATATGAAAAGACGCGGTATAGAGCTATATGAGCTAAGCTAAATGAACTTAGCTTCGTTCCCAGTGTGGCCTACGCTTTAGACTAAACTGAATGTATTCAATAATTGGATGCTAGGTCATCAATATTTTCCACTGGCGGGTTCACAAATAACTATAGGAGGGGTTCACATCGGCGTCGAGTCCACGATGAAGTATTCGGGACTCGTCCTCGATAGCCAGTGGAACTTCGTGGAGCATTTCCGACATTTGGCTCCAAGACTGGAGCGGGCTGGGACTGCCTTGAAGCGGCTCCTATTCAATCTAGGGGGTACAAACGCCCCCTGCCGGAGGGGGCACTACGCGGGGGTTGTGCGGTCTATAGCCCTTTACGAGGCACTGGTGTGGGCTTGTTCTTTGAGGCGGCAGCCAGGCCACCGGTTGAACGCGTCCCAAAAGGTCATTGCCATCTGGCTGGTCCAGGGATTCCGTACGGTCTCCTGTGAGGCGGCGAGGCTCCTTGCCGGATTACCGCTGTGGGATCTGGAAGCAAAAGTTCTCATGCACATTTGGAAATGGCGCGAGGAGGCGAAACGCCGGGGCGTAACTCCGCTGCCGCGAGAAATCACGGACAGAGCTCCGGCGGGATCTCATAGCGTCATGGAAAGTGCGATTGCTGCAATCCATTGCTGGGCACGCCATAATTGCGGCGGTAAATCCCGTCTTTGAGGAGTGGCTAGAGAGGCGCCATGGCGTCCTCACCTTCCGCCTGACGCAAGTCCTCACTGGACACGGTTGTTTCGGGAAGTTCCTATTCCCAACAAGACGGGAGAAAACGCCCGAGTGTAACCGTTGTGTGTATCGCCCGGAAGACACGGTGTATTCCCGGTTTGGGCGGAGCACCGCCGTATCTTCGTGGAGGCGATGATCTCTCGCGGCCGGCCCTGGTCCAGGCCATGGTATGGAGCAAGAGGGAATGGGAAGCCGTCACCTCCTTCTGCGAAGTAGTAATGATCGCAAAGGATAAGGCGGAATGCATGAGGCAGAGGCACATTTCGCGCCCTCACACCCCTAGCCGCCGCAGGAGACGCCCTGGGCGTCGGGATTCCCAGACCGATTCCCGACCACCGTAGGCGCGTGCTTGCGGACGGTGAGCAATGTGTAGCTCACCGTCGGATAAGGACCAGGCCTGGGTCAACGGCGCGTTGTGTTCCACGCGCGTCTCAGAGATGTCAGTCTGGTTTTTTTTACATACTATAATCAAAGCTTGTATCACGAACATAAACATATATCAGCAGCATCAACTTTGCTGATAACCAGCTTATGTTCTATAATTTTGGGTTATTATTCCCTCTTCCAACGCTGTATGCGAACAGTGTTGGAAGGCATCTCACAAGGTGGACCGATGACCTTATGAAGGCCGCAGAAATCCGTTGGATGCGGGAAGCACAGAACCGGTCGAAGTGGCGGTGCTTGGGGAGGCCTATGTCCAGCAGTGGACGACTTTCGACTGAAATGATGATGATGATGATCCCCTCTTCCTACCCGTAGACAGGTAAACAGTCAAATAAAAAAGTCAATTACAAAATACTTTATTCTCTAAACTATTTTACAGCACCTATCACTAAATTATCGGGTTTTAATTAATCTCTCGTCTACAACAGACTCCGCATTTCCATTCTTCTGTACCAATCCTCCTTCTTTAATTTTCTTAGATTTGCTCTTGTAGCTGTTGATGTAGAAGTTCATGAAAAGCGCGAAGAAGGAGCAGATGAGGAACATGCAGAAGTTGTGGAAGAAGTTGGGGATCGGGCACGGAGACAGCTTCTGCTGGTAGTGGAGGTGGGAGACGACTAGAATGAACTGGATCTGGAAGGTAGAAAAAAAAATTGAGAAGGGTACAAGGATATTGCTTGTTAAGTACAGAATGCGAGTATTTTAATGAAGTATAACATATATATCTATGATAAATTCATAACATCATCAATTATCAATTTTACTGTAGTTAAAAGAAGTCGCAAGATTTATGCTTTTACTGACAAGACATTGAAAACATAACTTCCCCATGAAAGTTTGGCGAAAAAGACAATATTGTTTGACCTATAGTAAAAGTATCTCTGTTATTACCGATCTGTAATGTTAGTGCAATATTTTATTTACTAACGAACTGAAACCAATCATGGAAAACTGGCATTTGATTCGGTCAGACAGATTTGTAACTTGCTGAGCGTTGAAGATGTCATGCTATTACTAAATGACTGTAACACTGTGAGAATATCATATTGCTATTTAAACTCTTGATAGATGGCTGAAGTAACCATTTGTTATTTAATTGAATTATCTACGCCGAGTTCGCTTTACATCTGCAATGTTTAAAATACTGACAGTGACTTAAAGAAGTAGCTTAAATTGCACTTTTGTAAGTATCTAATAAAAATATAGTAAATTACTGTCGGGACCTGCAACAAGGGCCAATGCCCTTGTTGCAGGTCCCGACAGTAATTATATGTGTATGTGCGTGCCTCAGCCCAATAGCTGAGGCACACATATGTGAGTCCATCAATGCTTGGTTGGGGCCAAATCTTGTATAGTACTTTTCTCATTCAAAGCGCTAAAATTGAATCTAAGTAAATGAATTATAAATTCCTGGATCAATGACGGACACAGAAAATTTTTCACACGCCAGTGTGGTAATTTGTTTCTTCTTTACTTTAAACAACTTGATTTACTAAGCCAGTTCGAAATTTAAATAAAATCTTTGATAAGTTACCTCCTTGGTTGCCATGGGTTGAAGTAAAAAGTTAGTTCCATTTTTAAATAACCCGACAAATATGAGTTTTCATAGTAATTTATTTGGCTGCTAAATACGACAGTTATGGACTTTCATACAAACGTTGCTGGCTAGGCTCGTATATATTTGGCCAGTACAGCAATTTTGATGTATCTCTAAGAAGGTTGTCAAAATAGTGCTAGAATTTCCAAGCATTTTTGAGAAAATATTATTTATTTTTAGCCTGTTACGCTGCAGAGCAAAAACTTCGCTCTCCTTATTCTATTCAGCTGGATGTTGAGCTAATACGGACTAAACCTAACAACTTTGAGAAGCGGTGTCATCTGGTATAGTTTGTATAAAAAAGAATGAAGAACAACTAAGGAAAAATACGTACCAACTGAAATTTTGTCAAGTGCTTCTTCCACCAAATGTACGTCGCATACTCAGGACCAAGAGACGATATTCCATAGTACGCGTACATCAGAACATGCACCAAACTGTTCAACATGCCAACTACCACAAAGTTGTCAGTCGGATGGTACATAAAGTGAAGCCAGGTCCAAGTGACCATGGATGTGTGGTGGTACAGATGGAGAAAAGTGATCTGGTTGTCTTTCTTGCGAAGGACGAAGAATATTGTATCTAGTAGGTCAAGATGCTTCGCTATGAAGTATGGGTAGATTTCATAGACCACCTGGAAATATTAAATGAATTGATTTAGTATGAATTTTGGACTGTGATTAAATACAGTTATAGGTTCAGCTATGTTTGTTGCAATCAAGCCTTTGATACGTGAAGTAATGTTTATGTGTTCAAAAAAAAAACTTATTTCTACAACGACATTTAGTAGAACTGACATAAGCTTTTCGGTAGATTACGTCAATCACATACATTTTTGTCTTTTTCATGATAATTATCGCTGATAGAATGGCACTTTCTCTAGGCCTTCTGGGATCTTCTACAACAACTTTCAATAGGACTGACATAAGGTCTTCGGTAGCCTATGTCAGCCCCACAATAATTTTGACTTTTCCATCATCGTTATCGATGATAGTATGTCACTTTGTTTGGCCCTCTGGTTGTACGGTTTTAGCTATGACTACTGTCTGGGTTTTTCAAAATCCGAATGGTGGTTACTGTATGTTTACGGTTTACTTCAGTAGTTGCAAAAATCGAACACCCAGGTAAGAGATATCATTTTGGTGTATCAGACAAAAATAAAATAATAACTACCCCTTGTAAATCATCCTCTTTGGGACATCTTGTTGTTATTATGTTAAATCTGTAGACATATCTCATGTACTGAAACAGAAAAAAAAAACAAGTATTAAATTTGAAAAGGAGTACTCCTAAATCTTCGTCACATCAAGACAACGTCCACTGACATAGGCCTCCTTGATAACTTCTACAATTAGTCGCAAATGAACTGTTTTCAAACGGATTGACAATTAGTCAGAATCGAACTTGGTAATCAACCAATGGGGCAATTGACTTGTTTCTATAGATTATAGCGTGGCTCATCGATTAATTTAGCAATCACGATCTTTTATAATGAGTTATAAACATAACATCACGCCTTGTTTCCCTGAAGGGTTGGCCAGAGATGTCCCTGTAGCAGGTTCGCCCACATTTCGCCAGTTATGTTTTTTTAAGTCCCATGTAATAGGGGGCGAGCCTATTGCCATCAACCGGGCACAAATCCAGACATCGGGTTGCTACTGAGAAATTTCAAATATAAAAACCCAATAACACTTTGCCCGAACCGGGAATCGAACCCAGGATCTCAGCTCAGCAGTAGCGCTTACGACCACTAGACCAATGAGGCAGTGACGAAACGGATAATGAGAGATGTGATTTATAATTAGTTTTAATTAGTATTAATTACTTATACCTTCCTTAATGATATGGCTCGTGTATACAAATGGCCTAATTAGAATATCATTTATAGTACGTTTGTTAATTATTCCTACTATATCAAGAGTAAAGTTACATCACAATAGCGATTGGCTCACTTCATTCGGTCTGTGTATTAGAATAAATAAAATAGTACTCAATTTATGTTTCATATTGTGAACTTAGGTAATAAGTTTTAGAAGGACATGTTCATTGTGAATTCTGTCGGACACAGGAAAGTAGAAGAGAGGAGGTTTTTATAAAATAATTAGGTACAAATAAAAAACAAAGACAGCGCTGCGAACAATACAGTGAAGCATGCCAACACTACACCTCCGCCCTGTGCATACACGTTCACATGCACACATTTATAACCGTTAACTATGAAACTTCAATCAAACTACACCTCACTAAGTGCACACATGTTTACAAAACCGGCCTTACGTCACTGTTGCTGTTAAAAGTGACACTGTGTCTTGGTTTTTTATTTGGTCTGGGATAAAAACATGCAATTTAAATTTTGTCATTGAGATATTCACTGATATTATACATTAATATAATATACATTGTTTCAGTGAATTATTGTACGTAAAGTGATTTTTCGATTTGTTTACGCTCTTAACATTTACAAAAAGGTAACTATGGTATACATTGTCCGTGAATTTTAAAACGCTTGTATTAGATTGACTAAACATTCATATATCGAATGCTTTCATGAAATTAATTCGGTTACATTCATATATAAAGAAAACTTGGCGGCAGCTTACGACATCATACAATGCTGGAACAAGGTCATACCCAACATTAATTAATAATGACATTGAGACAGTCGATCAAAGTACACCTATAAAAAATATAATAGCAACCAGTACCACTTACAATGAACACTACGTATACAGAGTAGGCGACTTGAAACGCATTGTAAGCCAACATTATATTCTTGAGTTGGTATGGCTGTCTGTTCTTCATGTACGTTGGTAATACCTTCACAACCAACGTCAAGTATAGCCCTAGAACTATGACCAACCCTGTCAAAGTCTCTTGTAAAGTCCATGTTGGAATTGACACTGGAATTTAAAAATGTTTACATAGTTTGAATAATATGTTATAATTTACATTGTAGTTTTATTCTTGGAGGCATCTGAGGTATATAAGCTAGATAATGAGTCGAGGAATTTATTAATAACGATTGATTTCGACGAGTTGGACTCATAATGCGACCTTGCGGGCCACCCATGACCAGATCTTGTGAAAGATGAAATCAATCAATCAATATGCCTAGCCCTTCCCCCAACTATGTTGGGGTTGGCTTCCAGTCTAACCGGATACAGCTGAATCTCAGTATTTTACATCGAGTGACTGCCTATCAGACTTCCACCACCCAGTAACTGAGTAATACGATACCCCTTGGTATGACTGGTTGTCAGACTTTCGGGCTGTTGACGACCCGTAACGACTATCTCGTCGGCTTAACATGCTTTCCGACGCACGGAGGAGTCTTGGTATATAAGGAACCCTGGCAAGCGTAGCTTAACCTGATGGATCGAACCGTGCGGCTGTTATATTTAGCCTCGAGCTTTGTGAAACGTGAAATAAGATCGAAATTAGAAATACAGTGCCTATTGTCGCTTTGTTCTAAATTATAATCTGCGATGGTTAGATGACGAAAAGGAGACAAAGCGGCAGTTAAAAATGGTATGTGCCTGTACCAAGTTTTATTAGTGCCAGTAACAATTTGCAACTTTAACTGTATTCAAAAATCAATTTAAATAAGATAATTAGGAGCCACATTAACAATGCTAATGAATAAACACAGGTGAATGAACAATTCAATTATTTTGGTTAGTTTAAGAGAACAACTTTTAAAACAATTTTTTTTTTTATAGTGAGTTTTTAACCGATTCTAAAAGGAGGAGGTTATCAATTCGGACTTTTTTTTTAAGTATGTTCGGGCATAACTCTGTCATATATAAACGGATTTGCAAAATTATTTTTTGTTTTAAAGGGAGAGGTGGTATCATTGTGATCAGGTCAGGATCTGATGATGGGATCCTGGAGAAATCGAGGGAACTCGTCAAATATTATTAGCAAATCTATAGCGATTTGGGTATTCTTTATGTTAACTTATGCAGTTGCTCTTGGAAAGCACCATTTGGTGAAGTGGAACTAATGATGAAGACCACAGATGGCCACCGGAACTACTCAATAATACGTATTTCACGGGTTGTGATTCGATTACTTTAATATGGTTGCAAAGCAATTTATGCTCGTCATAATGCATGTGGAGAAGTGGAGCTCATGATGAAGTACCAGGAGAAGTCCTGAACGATTAACGTCCCTGCATCGGGAAAAGCAATATTTTATAAAAATGTGATGAGCTATTGTAACTTAGATAAATTTACAAACTGACCCACTAAAATTAAATAAAATCTTTTTTACAATAAAACAACCGACTTCCAAAAAACACTACAAAGTGGAAAATAACTTAAATTTCGGTGGCAAATAACGAAATTACAAAACCGACATATTAGTAGTTATTTTTCACTTTGAACTGTTTTTTTGGAAGTAGGTTGTTTTTTTTTTGGATTTTTTTTCATATCATCCATTGTTTGTTAAATAATTTAAAGAAATCAATTTTGTTTAATTTTATAAATTGAATCTAATCAGCTGGTTTTCCCATATCGATACACAGTTTTCAGAAACAGTAGCATGCACTATTATAGTTAAAGAAAAAATAAAATTAATTTTAAATAACTTACGATTTGCGTTGTTTATGCCAAGATCCTCCACAATATGTTTCAGACCTGCATCCATTTTGATATCAAAACGATTTTCACCTGTTTTATTTACTTTTCCAACTTACTCCATATCACGTTTAGCTTTATCACGATTAACACTGCAAGTGAAGATATCAAAGGAAGTGGAAATAAAGAAATCTATGACAACTAGATGTATTCAGTTGTTTTAACAGGTGCAATAAACATTATCTATTGTATTCTAATAAAGTGCGTTCTATTTTCTGTTCCGTATATAAAAAAATAATAATTAGACTGTTCTCGAGTCTATCACTGTAATAATTTAAACAGGAGATCGTTCAATTAAAATAAAGCCGAGAATGACTGGTCGATTAATATTCAACCAGAATATAACTACATATATTCTACCGTGATAGTCCATAGCAGTTGGTACCTATTCTATTTATTGGATTTTCTTTACCTCACAATTAGACCTTTGTTGAGCACAATCACAATGATAAGATTACTCTTAATGGTATTAATATAATACTCGGGTGAACCTATTGTTTTGAAAGATACCAATGCATTTTTATAATTTCTCGTCACAGCAGTCAATTATATATTTACTAAATATTCTCTTTTCTTCCTCCTAGATGGATCCAATCCTGTCATTCTCTTCATTTCCATATTTTTAAACATTTTACTTCAAGTTCGAAATTATGACACCGAATTCAAGTGATTTCAAGTTGTGTTAATGTCAAATACCAAAGTGGTCTCATGATGACTTCTTGCCATATTGTAAGTAGAAAATACACATTTTTGTGTAACATTAATGTATTGGAAATATTTCTTAATAGACGAGGTTCTTAACTTACACAAAGAGTAGTTAGAGGCGAAAATGGACATGATCACTTGCATTATGTCATCTACTAACTACTTTTCAAAATTTATGAAGATGATAACCACCATTAAATTTAAAAAAAAATCCTTGCGGAAAGCAGTCTATTGCACAGTATTTATACCGTGTTAAATACTAACATTCTGCTGGATTGGTCCTTAACGACGAACTCTAGAAAGAAGCTAAATTTAAAGTAAAAAAAATCACTATAAGCAAGAACTTCCAGAGGAAAACCTAAGTAACAAAAACAATAGTAATTCCAAAGAAAGTACCTATGTATGAAGTACAAGCAAATGAGTTCATATTTAAATATTATGACACAACATTATAAGGAACGCAATTAATGGCTGATAAACATGCATGAAGTCACTGTTCCTATTTGGTAATGCAGAATTTATTTCCGGGTACTGTTCCGACTAATTATAATAAATAATTAATCAGTTTATTTGACTTTGAGCACTATAGGTGTTTGCAGGCGTTATAAATAATAAGATGATAATATAGCCTTCGGTATAAAGGACATCACTCGTCAACAAGACACGGGTTTGACTTTTCATGATCACATAATGCGTAGCTGTAAAAGAGCGTATAGGAATTTAGGTTTCATGCTTCGTACGGTGCGAGGTTCACGAATGCGAAAGCTATTATAGCATTGTATAATGCACTGGTGAGGAGCCAGTTAGAATGAAATGCAGTCATCTGGGCTCCGCATGAAGCTAAATATAGTCTCATGCTTCAGAGGGCACAAAATAAATTGATAAGGTATTTATATGAACGGTATTATGGAGTCTATCCATTTTATCCGTTAATGTATTCAACCTTATTTATTTTAGGTATGGTAAGGGTGAGGAGGGATTTTGCACTCACCCCGTATATATATTTCAGTTACTGAGAGGGAAGGTGCATAATGCAGTTATTTTAGAGCAAGTGAGTCTGTGAATTCCGGATAGGTATAACGTGTGGCAACGACGGCAGCCGCCACTGCTCGTGGAGCTGTACGCGAGCACCAACGTTTTTAAGAGAGGCGCCCCTGACACGTACACTCCGCATTCTCAACCTCATAGCGAGTGAGATTGCTCTGTGAAATATGCGACGAGAAGACTCGACGAAGCTTCCCCAACGCTGCCCAGTCCAGCAGAATTCTTCTGTTAGACTCTATCTCAAAGCTATTCTAATCAAACTGCAGAGTTTTTCCGACGTTAACGTATTTTCGAACAACCTCAAATGCCTGAAACTCATCGAATCTTCACAATAAACGTTTCGTAACTACTATGTGTAAAAAATAATTAAAACATTACCCTCAAGCTTAAGGGTAATATTTGCTGTTATTTTATAACATTCGCAGTCAATGCGACCTCTGCGCTGCTAACGTCGACGCCATGGAAGTGGCAAATTTTTGGGCCAACAAGATTTGAAATACTGTCGTACCAGCGACACGAAGAAGATATCGTACTTTAGTATAACTCAAGCTCATGCCCATTTCTACCATGGGGTATAAGTAACGTGACCATACGTCCCATTTTGAACGGGACCGTCCCATTTTGAACGGGACCGTCCCTTTTTTAACAGGACCGTTCTTTTTTTTGGTTTTTCGTCCCGGCGTCCCCGAGAAAAACATGGGGACGAAAAATTGTCCCGTTTCCAGGAACTGTCGTTGGGTGTTCAAACACTTTGGGGCTCACGTTGGTGCGGTGTACACCGAATACCTGAATTGTCTTGGATGCCTTTGGGTCAATATACTGCATCTTCGTCATTGTGAAGGCGATTAATTTATTAAGCGTATATAGTTTTTCTGAGGACTGGTCTGTGTGGAGCCGCAAACAGCTGGTCCTAATTGATCAAACAGAGAAAAAAAAATCTCTGCCAGCTTATAATATAATGCTTGAGGAACACACAAAATTGAGGTCAATTTTCTTCTTCAGCTGGACTGTCATGTTCCTAGTGGACACTATTCGTAATGTTGAATATATTAGAGCGCTAAATAAAACATCCTGATATAAAATTCCAAGCTTTTGGCAAGTATTAAACTTGTTGCTATTATTATTTTTTGTAAGTACTTTAACAAAAAGCTTCGGAGGTGATGTTTTTTTTTTTTTGTTAATAATTCAACTTTCAACTCAATACATCTCCAAAAATTAAAGTTTTGGATTCAGGCTCAATCTTCTCACAAACATTAAAATTTTGGCCTTTCTGCGCTTCTTATACTTTTTCATGCATCTTGCTATAAGAATACTGGCAGGCGTGAGGTGGTTATTTATTAAGTTAGGCATATATTTATTAACTTGTACGTTTCTAAACATTTTAATTACTGATATTGAGTAAATTATTATATTTTTTCCAAAACGTTGGGGGTTAAAGTTTTGGAATTAAATAATCAATAATCATTTTTATTTGTGTAACATAGGTAGTAAATTCAAAGGTCGCTATGTCATGCCAAGAGGCATACAAATATGGTTGCATACAATATAAGAACAATATGGAATAATTTCTACAGTCAATGCATAAATAAATAATCATAAAATACAATATTTAATTAAGAACTGTTTCTCCAGTCAAATAAATAAATAAGTCTATATTCAAAAATTCATCAGTCGTATTTTTCATTTTTTTTTTTTATAGTGTAATATTATAAAAAAATATGACATCTGGTAATTTATTGTAAATGCGCGGTGCCATGCCTAAAACGCTTTTTTTCACTAAGGCAGTCTAACAACGCTGATTGCTTAAAGAGTTTGCGTATTGGCTACAAATCGCAACATCTCGTAACGTTGACACTTTTTCGAACAACCTCATGTTGGTTTTGACGAAAACACTAATTTAAAAAAAATATAATGAGGGAAGGGTAAGCATTTTCAGCAATTAAAATAATTGTACACAGCTGTCATCAATTTTCAGACCACACTTTGATCTTATGCATCTTTTTTGTGCCTTAAAAATGATATCTTTATCAGTAGAATTACTCCAAAAAATAATACCATATCGCAAAATTGAGGCTACTGCCGTGATATGCAACTAGTAGCGCATCGTTATTTATTTGTCTAGCAATTTGGAAAAGTGCGTTGTGCTGATATATTTATTTTCTTACTTAGTTCATCTACGTGGGCCTTCCAGTTAAGTTGGTTATCAAGGAATAAACCTAAGATTTTTGCTACTTTAACTTCTTCAATGTCACAGTTACTAAGTCTGATATTAATTTTTGGTACTTCAGTTCTTTGGTGAAAGTGCATTATTTTTGTTGTTTTTGTTAAGCCAATTAATTATGTCCGATAGTGTATTATTCATGTCATCTTGATAAATATTACGATAAATACATTTCACTATGGCAGTACTGTCGTCTGCAAACATCACTATTTGATGTTGAGTCACCTTTGGCAGATTATTTATATAGATTAAGAAATGTGGTGGCCCAAGGACGCTACCCTGTGGGACACCAAACTTTATTAATATCGAATGAGATAAAAAAACTCTTCTCAAATTTGGTCTTTTCACATACTCTTGCGATCTCTGTTCATTGCATTCTGTTGGAGAGATAGGATTCGAGTAGTTTTAAAATGTTACCTCTGATACCATAGCTACGCAGTTTGTCCAATAAAACGTCGTACTTTACGTAATCGAAGGCATTGGTCATGTCTGTGTTAAAAGCACAAATTTAATGCTAATTAACTTTTTGCTAACATAATGCTACATAAAAAATAAAAAATAGCCATGCTGATCGTGGTATTCTTTCGTAAACCATTTTGTTCATTGCATAATAAGTTAAATTTATTGAGATAGCAATACAGAGACTTATAAATATTTTTTTCGAAAATTTTGGAAAATACTGAAATTTTAGCTTTTTGACTATAGTTCTTCATATCGGTTTTGTTATCTTTTTTATGAAGTGCTTTAATAATAACTTTCTTCAAGTCTTCAGGATAAACTCCGTCAAAAAAGCTAAGGTTCATAATATGCGCTAATACGGGTGCTATAAGTTCATTTATAAATGTTATCATCTTTGCTGAGATACCGTCGAATCCTACAGTACTTGTATTTTTAAGTTTTTCTATAGCCGTAACAATGTCGGTTGCCTGTTCTCTCTGTCTCTGTGTGTCACAGGCTGCATAAATATGGATTGGCTTGTCAGATTGTCCAATTTACTGTCGTATTTCATGTCAGTTTTTATATCATTCTCGAATTCATCTATAAAATAATTATTAAATGCATTATCAATGTCAGTAGGTTTTGAAAAGGTCAGGTCACATTTATTAATAGTCACTAAAATTAAATTAATCTAAATTTAATTCTGTTACATTTTTGCCTGAACCGTTTTTGCAAAAAAACTTTTAATAATATCTCGCACTAGTACAATATGTTTAATTTTGATGGAAAGCATTTTAAAATATTGAATTTGGTAATTGAATTAAAAAACCGCTGTTAACATTTTTGCTTGAAGTACAATTGAAAAATTTCGTAATTTTATTTTTATTTAAATTTCCGTGGAGAAAAATGTTTAATTCTGATTTAATATATAAGTTTTACTAATTTTTTACATAATGTAACCAACATTTTCCTGTTAACTATTTTGCCTAAATTTTTATTCACAAAATCGCGTTTTTGTTTTTTTTTTACCTTGATTCGGACCTCGAAAATGTTTGATTTTTTAATATTATATGTAGAGTTTAGTTCAAAAACACGATTCAAGAAAAAATCGCTCTTAGGATTTAGTTCAGGGTTCAAACCTAATTTCCCCTACCTATAATAACTTTCACTAATTAAGTGATGTGCTTCAAGTATTATTTGAGCTACCTCGCATAAAATATGACTGCAATGCTGCATTTAATAAGTATACCTAATTAGTTGATTCAATTTTGCATAAATTAGTTATGTGTACCTATAAACTGAAAAATTACATACATTTTGAAATAACAAAGACAATGGCTTAAAGGAATAAATCATAAGACCGTTTATTGTTACTCAGCAGTCCGCACATCTCAGCTCATCATAACTCATCTTCTTTGAAAACACAGCCTTAATTGGTTTCTTATGGTCAACTTGCCAAGACCAAATCAATTAGTAAACAGTTGCTTGAGACGCTTACGCACCGTGACAAGAAATATTATGCTAAGTTTTAAAGACCAATTAGAGATGGACCGCTTAGGTAAACGACATCACTTTGTTATAAGATTGCTATCAAAAATAAGTTTGAGGAAGTCAAAAGATAAACAATCAGCAAGTAGTTTATCTTCCTCAAAATTACATATTTTGTCCGTGGGAATTTACCTAACAAAGGATTTTTTGCCTCTAAAGGTGGATCTACAGACGTTTTTTTTTTTTTTGGTAGGTTTTCTCGTATCTTACCTCTGAGGTCATGACTACTTAACCGGGCTATCCTGTGGCTTCCTTAAGCTACTAACTTAAAGCCTCCAGCCAGAGGCGTAAAATGACTTATATACTAGGCGAGCGCTTGCTAAGGACACCCCCCGTGGGGTACGAACATCGGCTTAGGGCGTCGATGGGGGAGGACAGCAAGATGCGACAGGCTGGATCAAATCTGGATAATTATTATTAACTGGGGAATTTAAAGCTACATGCTCAGCTTCGA
The DNA here is from genome assembly GCA_916610215.1 of Omphaloscelis lunosa. NCBI lineage: Eukaryota > Metazoa > Arthropoda > Insecta > Lepidoptera > Noctuidae > Omphaloscelis > Omphaloscelis lunosa. Next base: position 3,543,450 of record OU744252.1, read on the forward strand.
CGCGGGCTGGCAAATCTTCGAACAAGGATCGGGGGAGAGTATTATTTACTCGGGGTCGCGGTCGCGGACTACCTCGTCGGCGAGGTCGGAATGAAATCTTCAGACGTAGGCATAGTTCCTGTTTATTTATAAGAGAAAAATATTGAATAAAGCACTAATTAATTAATAAAAATAACAAAATGATATACTAACTTAACTTAAACTATTCACAAACTAAAATATAGCAAAAATTCATCCGCATCGCTGTCGACTGGTAATGTACCCAAGAGACTGGCCGCATTGCCACTTTGTTTGGCAATGCTTAGCCTCTGGCCAAGGTAAAAACCAGCCCTTGGGTCACGGGAAATATAAAATAGTTGTTTTGAGATGTCATGAAAGAAGCCATGGGCACTCGGACCCCACGGCCCGAGGGTTTCAACCCTAAACGGCTCAAAAATATAATTACCAATAAGGTTATTATACGCCGCTTGAGGTTTACTGCAGCCGCAGCAGTATCACCAGCACAACACGCCGAGCCAGGAAGATGGGATGGCGCAAGAGTGTCAACACAGGTTGCATCCCAGATTAAAGGCCTACCCACTTTCCGTGGAAATAAAGACATGCCGTCCGGTATCTTGTCATCGCCGCGTGCCAAGCCACTGGGTTCTAATACAGCTGGAACGCCGGCGGTGTCAAGGGCTCGTCAGATGATGTCGTTGATGTTCGCGTGCCGCGCTTAGCTACCCGAACTTCGGCTGCAAGACAGGCCGTGATCGCCGAGACTGTTGACAAATTCGCCACAGTGACAGCGATGAGGAGAACAACATTTTCCTAGTCGTAGGGAAGCAGCGAGGCGGAAAGTTGTGTCGTCGAACAAAGTGCTTATGTTCGACGACGGTAGTGCATGAAGCCACAGACCCAATTTCCACTTACTCACAGCCAGCAGGCGCGCATGCTCCACAGTTGTAGCAGACGTGTTAAGTAAATTGTTGTGTACTATTTTGCAGAGCGGCTCATCCCACCGTCTTTGAGAAGATGGATAATCGGGTAGATCTGAATTAAGGATCTGAATTCGGGCAAGCGAGTCTCCGGATATTCATAGCCTCAGTGAAGCACGGCACATCAAATTAATCAGTGTGGAAGCTAGAATTTTGCTGGACCAAGGATATGAAAGCCGGTAAACTAACACTCGAAATTTTGTGGATGCCGAGGCCACCCATACGAATGGGAAGAGCAGCTTATACCCAAGCTCGGTCGACCATGGCCACATTTAAAATTGAAGTTGATGTGTGTCAGATAATTTGGTCCATTATTTCTAAAAGGTGAGTGTGCTTTCATAAATGGGAAGCGCGAAGAAAATATGTTAATTTAGAGTCGAAACAGCAGTAACGCATTAGGGCGATGGCCGAATTCATATTAATTTTTAACAATCTATTCAAAAGTCGTTGAAATTTTGAATTTTTTTCTTCAATAAAAATGAGAATGGAATTTTCAAGCATTGGAAACCCAAGAAGACGAAAAGAGTTTTTTTCATAATTTTGATTTCTGGAGCTATTGCGCTAAATTTGCGAAGTGTCAGTTGTCTATCGGTACTGTCCGATAAGTCCGATAGTTCACATTTCGAAATGCTGAGATCAATGCCAATGGAATGAAGTTCATTTTTTAGTATTTTAGGTCATTTAAAACAGTTACTACATCACCTCCCAAGGTTCCATCAACAAGATACCAGACATTAAATTTGGAATTTAGCTGTCCAATAATTAGATGAATGGTTAAACTAAAAATCACTGGACCTTGTTGACAGGTTGTCCCGATATAGTAATTTAGAAGGGTGTCTGTAACATTGCCAAAGGAAACTATAGATTTGGGGTATTTTTTTTTAGTTTTTACAGCAAGGTTTTTGCCTATTCACTGAATTGAAGGCATTCTTTATGTCAACCTTCAGGATGACCTCTCCTTTGTCAAAATTTAGGTAGGTCGACAAGGCGTGTACGGCATCCTCACAGCCCCCTTTGGAGCCGTAACCAAGCCGCAGGGGCTGAAATGTTTCCGAAACTGCCTCACCATAAATTTTGCAATAAATTTTGGCTGCCATACGACGGTATGTGGTTCCCACGGCAATAGGACGAATGCCGCCATCCCTCTTGCGCAGGGCGCATAAATTTGCCGTTAATTAGAGCCGTAAGTTCCTTCAAGAGCAACTCACCGGCTTCCCCGGCGCCTGAATAAATAAAATCCTTTATGTGCTGAGGACTCAGGCCGTCGAGGCCGCCAGCGGAGCTTTTCCGGAAGGATCAAACGGCTGTGATCAACTCTCGACTTTTAATGGTGAGGGATTGATTATCCAGATCAGGGGGGTCGGGAAAAGAAAGGCCATCCACTGGGGCAGGGTGTTTGCTCTCCAGAGATGCGAGCGTTTCTGGAGAACACGGTGCCACCACATCACTACTAAAAGAATCCTGGCTGCTCCGCTAATGTCACCTTCCCCTAACTTCGATTCTACCAAATGGGATATACCTCTTGAAGAGGTGTATATCTCTGTCGGTAATTTGGAATCCAAATTATGAGCTGAAATATTACAGTTTTCTTTAATTTGTGCAGTTAATGTTTTTTTAGTCGTCGAATTCTTTTGTACATGTAGAATTCTGTAAGGAAAGGTGAGCAGCTGTTCCCAAGCACTTTGCGAGTTCTCCCGGGTGGCAAGATGGACGCAACCTGCAAGCTGTTGTGCCACAAGAAGTCTAGCGCCGCGGGGAACTCGCTTCAAAACAGATACAGAGTTTTGGAATTTAGAAAGGGTTTTCCAAAACGGGTCAAAAGTGGATGTAGCTGGTGTAGTTGGTGTAGCTGTTGAGACAGGGTCTGAGGAGAGTGTATTTGGAGGTCTCTGCACCTTTCCAATATGCACATTCAGACCCCGCTTACCTTTAAAAAATCGTGCCTGGGTACACAGCGGACATCTCTCCAGGGTGCTCTGCAGTGATGTCGAAGGTTGACATGCACTACCACTGTCATCCACCACATCGCTGCTGCCACTAAGCATTTATTTATTTAACTTATTTAATAAACTTGATAAAAATAATAAAAACCTAAATCAATAAAAAAACACTTAAACGTCTATGTGACACCAATGACAGTACGGATGACAACGACAGTGTCAATGGCGGCCTAGCAATGCATTTCGGCGCAGCCCTGGCAACCGTTTCCGGGTGACCGACGGACTGGCGTCGCGTCCTCACCAGCTCCCGGTGAGAATTTGGGTCTTCTGATAGATTTGACGATGAACGTAAGGTTTATATATTTTTTTTTATATTTATATGATATATAAATGTTGTATATTTAGACATTTGTAGACGTATTTTATTCAATGGTTATAGAAAATGGTGTTTGTACCACTTTGTTCACAGCACGCAATTGTATTGGTTGGAAAAGTATGGTAACTGGTGAAAATAAATTGTTGAATACAATTGTGCTAGTTCATTGGTTCTAGTTAATAATATTCCACATGATAAATTCACGAAAGTAAGCTTTTAACTATTTAATGATAGTTTTTTTAGGCGGAGTCGAACTGTAGGTACATCATTACGAAATTTTTTTTTAAGTTGTTACTTACTTATCTATATCATTTAAAATACCTAATAAGTTTGCAAATTAATAAAGGGAATAAAGCACCAAAAGGAATTGTAAAGAGGTGGTTAAACCGACCACCTCTTTATTTAACTTTTTTATGGTTTCTTAAAACAGAATTTATAGGATCACTCATGTGTTTGTCTGTCTATCCGTCTGTCACAGCCAATTTGCTCCGAATGTAATGGACCGATTAGGTTGAAATTTAGTATAAATATTAATTAATATGACCCAAACACGTGTAGCGTACATGTGTAGGGTCACATTGGGAACACAAAAAAATGGAAAAATTTATGAAAAGTTTTACAAACTGTACCGTGTGACACATGGTCGGTTCATGGATGGGTGACCAACCATTACATATTGGAACCCTTCCGTGCCTCGGAAAGCACGTTAAGCCGTTGCTTCCAGCAGACATTTGTGGATCTTTAACAGTCGTTACCGGTAGTCAAAAGCCCAAAAGTCTGACAACCAGTCTTAGCAAGGGGTTTCGTGTTACCCAGTAACTGTGTTGTGGAGGTCAGATACGCAGCCGCTCCATATAAAATACTGGTATTCAGCTGCATTCGGTTAGACTGAAAGCCGACCCCAACACAGTTGTGAAAAGGCTAAGCAGATTGATTGAGTTGCTGATAACAAACATTGGAGTCAATCAAAACACGTACCAAAATAATATGACGTGACGATTATTTTCGTCCAAAACGATTTAACTACCTACATAATAAACCTCAAGTGAACGTAACGTTTCGAAATGGTTTCAACTAGAATTCATTCAAACGTTCGTGTATAACCTGACATGCGAAGTGGCTAAGTCGCAGGAAACAGTTAAGATATAATATAATTAATATTTATATGCGTAACAGAAGGACCGGCGGGGTACTTATGTAACACGCTTATAATATAAAGATTTCAATCTTAGATTTACCCTGAAGCGTCAAAAGATTGTCGCGTTTCTGTTTCGTTTTGACACCTGTGACACACGCAGTGTCGCAGAAACTTGACTTGATTGTCATGGAAACGCCATTGTTATTTTGTGAGCTCATTATGGACACTTTTTCGTGTGACTTTAGTACGGTGAGAGCAAATCTACGATTTAAATCTTCTTTACAGTAGCAATGGCTTTCATTTTGACCGTTCAACAACATTCATTGCATTAATTACGTTGTTCAGCAGACAAATTTTTCGAGCATATGAACCAGTGGATTAGCAGTAGGTATCTTTCAAACTCATTCAGAAGTGTGTTTCGGAATTAGGGTGTAGTTCGGACCAGTTTTATTACAATTGCAATGATACAACCACGCCAACTATTTCTTTTGCGGGTGAACTAAAAAGTTTTAATTTAATAAAATACTATAGACGTTGATATATTTAGTAACCTGTTCCGCTAAGTATACCTAAAGAGTCATAAAAAACCCTGTAAGAAATCAACACGTGTTCCACCTCTCAACGAGGCATCCTCAGAATGACGATTGACTTGTCGCGAACTTGAACACCAATGTTAATGTTGCCACACCGAGTGCTGGTCGCAGAATTTACTGCTAATTTTATAATGGATTTCCGCAAACTCACGCCTGAATCAATTAACTATTTTAATTTAATGTCCATTTTTGTGAAATAAATGTTGTTTAAGTATAACGGCACAGAATAGCCTTTACCAGAAGTGGTAATCGTATTAGTGCTTTAGCAGCTTGAATATCATCAGGATTCTGCCAGGATACAGCAGTTTGTAGTAGACGTGGTACTACAGCAACTTCCCTGCCATCATCTGTCAGCAGAAGCCCGTCGCGGTTGCCACGCAGCCATCAATGCGACGCTCTGCTAAAGGGACTAAATCTATGGTTTCCTAGAAGAGTGCTGATTTTATGAGGACGCCTAATTACTTCCAATCATTATGGAGTTTTTTTCATCGTGATAGATCATTTAGTTCAAAAGTTTTGTTACAATATTTTTTTTAAATTCAATGTTATATAAAAAATAAAATTATAAAAGGATTTTTTTAAAAATATTTTATCCGTTGATAAAATTAAGCATAGATTCCCTCATTTTGATATGTGCACATTATAAAGACTCACACTATATTATTAAGTATGCATTTATTTCGAAATCTTCCTAACAAAATTTATATCGGAAACATAAAAACATTTACGCAATAACAGAAAAAAAAATTAAGAAATCATTAATATCACGGTCAGACGGAAATAGAAGAAACTAAACTACCAGACAAAGTAGAAAGCATACAGAGAATAACTGGAAATAAATGTCAGATAAGTTATGCGAGACTGAAGGTGATCATCGGGTTAGCGCAATCTATTTTAGTATTTGACCCCTGCCTGTTTGAGTTATCCACATTCTCACATCTTCAGACGTGTTGGTTATTTGGGTCAATGACAGCTCGGCCCGGGTCAACTCAACCCGAATAATAATTCCAGATATTACACTCATGATTACGGTGATTTGTACGGTCAGGCAGAAAATCAATATTTTAAAATAATTTTTTAAGAATTTTCGAGTTTTCCGATGATTTTGTTTCTTATTTACATACAAAGCACGAAAACAAAATTATCTACAACGCTTATTTCAATAATGATGCCTAAGTTCATTAGATTTTTAAATTGTCTGGTCTGAAAAGACAAGCGTTCCTTTGCTAAGAAAATGGCACACATCGGATCTAATAACAAAAGAAAAGTTTTGTATCTCACTCTTGCACATCATAATTTAATAGTAGAACAAAAAAGACAAGAAGGCGATTTCTGTGAAAACTTGACCGTGTCCTTCCGACGGTACACACCACTTTTTTAGGCGTTTTGACGACGTAGTATCTGGTGTTATTTTTCGGGTTGAGTTGACTCGGGCCGAGCTATCACTGATCCAATTATTTTCGGAAGAAAGAACAATGAGATTTTGAAAGTCAAAAACATATTTACTTGCTTTAAATGCAGCCATAAAAAAAAAACTGGTAAAGTCAGCCATTACTGTGCTGTTGCGCAAAAGTATAATGCTCTTCGGCCTTTAGGAATACCTACCACCACCTCGGTCTATACTTAACATTATCTGCGCCCCGCGGTTTCACCTGCATAAGTCTCGATCCCGTGGGAACATGGGAATAAAAAGTATCCTATGGCCTAACCCAGCTCATGGTCTACCCATTTGCCAAAGTTCATCCACAATTGGTCAGCCGTTTTAGCGTGAAAATCTAACATACGAACATACTTATAGTTCTGGAGATTACCCCTACATACAAAGAAATAAATTTTACCTCTTAATAAAATAATAACATTACATAGCCTATAAACTTCTAATCTATCCATTGAAAAAACTGAAACCTATAGGCTATCCATTGCAAAAATATTTTTTTCAAATCTGACTGGTAGTTCCGGAGATTACCCCCTACATACAAACAAAAAAAAATACGTCTTTATTATATAAAAATATATAATATCAAATAATATTAATAATAATATTATAATATAATATTTTCATAGACTGGTACTTAAAGATTTCTTTAGATCAAATATTATTCTTATGTGATTATGTTGCCGTGCGATGGCCAAGTCATTCTATTTATTTAAGAAATAAAGATAATAGATAGGTACTAAATAAATTAACAGACTTGGTTTTACATTACATCTCTCATCTTTTTGCGGTAGAAGAACTGCGTTGCGAGACTTGCATTTTTTTACATGTTATGTTTTTGATGAGATTAGTATAGACTAGTACTTAAAGATTACTTTAGACTTTCCGAAATTGTGTAAAATCTCAGAATATTCTGGAAATCGTAGCATTAAGTTTATACTAAATAAATATGCGCTTTTACAATTTTATAACGTGGACGTCCACGTCCATAGAATGTATGAAATACGGTGACTTTATCACGTTACCGTGGACTGTGTCTTCATATATTTTTAACCATTTTACTTCCCTGTGTTATCATGATGCCGTGATGACGTGGACGTCCACGATAATACCGCCACCTTAGAAATTATATGACCGAATATTGCCAGAAAAATAAAAGAACGAGGAAGTTGATGACGCATATATTTGAGAATGATGCAAACCATACTTCTTTGTTGCACATATTCATCATTATAAACAAGTCACTGAACTGAACAAAACGATGAACTTTTAAAAGAAGTATATAATTTAAAGTTCTGTGGAAAAAAACAATTCTATTTCCTTGACTCTGAATCCGTTTAAGTATAAAAAACCGAACAAGTGCGAGTCGAACTACGCACAATGAAGGGTTCTGTAGTTGGGATGAATTTATCCCAAATATAAACTTAACATTGTAGTTGAAATACATGTTCTCCCATACATTCCAACTGTTTTGTACGCAAAATATTGAGAGATTTACTATGTTATTTTGAGATCATAGATTTCTTATAGGTTTTCCTGTAATCTATGAGTAAAGAGCATATATATTTTTTTCAAAATTTTAGGTCAAGGAGTTTCGGAGATAAGGGGGAATGGTCAATTTTCATCGAATTTCTTAAATATGTTTAAGAGTATTTATTTTAAAATTATATAAAAAATATATTTCAGATCCTCTCAATAAGTTCGTTCATTTAATATGTCACACGGTACTGTTAGCGAAACATTTTTTTTTTTAATTTTGTCGTTTGCTCAGCAAAAGTGACCCCTATATTCAAAATTCATTTATTTACGTTACACTTTCTTATTTGGGTCACAGAAATACATTCCGTGTACCAAACTTGAACTTAATCGGTCCATTAGATTCGAAGTAAATTGGCTGTGACAGAGGGACAGACAGACAGACACACGAGTGATCCTATAAGGATTCCGTTTTTTCCTTTTGCGTTACGGAACCCTAAAAATCTCAATTTCTTGAAAGATCAAAAAAACAAGCTGTTTCGGATTTACTTACAAATATTTAGCAATGCAATAAACTATAGATAAATCATTCATATATTAATATTCATTAAAACCAACTACAATCATTTTAATATGCGGTTTATTCATAATCAACAGTTTCAGTTCAAAACAACCTTGATATTACCCAAGCTCTTTCCTTTCCTTTTTGACAGTCGATGATTGAGATTATCAACAAAATATAGAATGAGGACTAATATTGGATTCAGGCTATTTCTCGACGGTCATCGATAATTGAGAAAGAAAGAAAGAAAAATAAGTTTATTAGTCACAGAAACACGTGCATACACAAAGATAATTAACTCGAGTAGAACAATAAAACACAATAGATTTAAATATTATCACGAGTACAAAACAGGAATAGTCGGCAGCTGCACGTCATGACTGTGACAAGCAGATTTCACTCAGCATGATGCTGTGCTACCACCCACATCACAGCGCTGATTTTCATTGGTCGCCCGAAAAAGACACACACACACTCAAATGCATTAAAGAGACATAGGTAGTTAATTTCTTCACTGCTATGATGGCTCCACTGTGTCCCTACATATGTCGGGTCCATCTGCCTAGATCTAAGCTCAAACAGTCACTGTAAAACTTTCACCTAGAAAAGTGAGCTTGAAGTGAGCTGTTAATAGTGCCAATCCCTAGCATCGGGTGGAATGTAGCAAATCCTCTATATGCCTCTACTACACCCTTCCGGATTTCCTTTGCCAAACACCAGTTTAATAGACTAAGCAGCAAACTTTACAATCACGCAAACAAAAAGCTTAAAATAGCTAAAATGTGTCAGCAGGGAATCGAAAAGAAAGTAGCAGACAGACTCCAAAAGATGGATAATCAGGAGACTGAAACTTTACTCGAATTAATATCATGATCCAAAATTATTACATACTGTAATCCATACTTAAGTTTCCCCTTCTTACACACATTCAAAAGTGCGGACATAAACAGACACTCATACACACCCCCACCCCCTCTCTCTCTCTCACACACACACACACGGACACACATTTACACGCACAGACATAAACATAACTCTGTTGTATATTTACAGTGTTTTTGTAGTTAGTAAGTTTTACCTGTTTAAACCGTCTACTGATAACTATATATCTTTCGTCACATAATATATATTTTGTCATATAACACTTGACTGTCAACTATGTAGCGACACTTCTCAACAATGTTTTAAGAGCAATAATAAAGCCCATGACTAAACGCTGGCCCCCAAAATACACGTCTCTAGGCCTGCACGTGTATTTTTTGGGGGTTAGGATCAGATTATTGGCAATACATTTGTGTGCTATATTATTACGACCTACTTGTTTGTAACATGTATTTTGTATGTCAAATAAATGTTTTATTTATTTTTTTATTTAATGACAACTCACTTCAAGGTCATTTCACCTAAATTTAACACGGGTGATTTTTACAGAATAGACCTTTTTTATTCTGGGTGGGAAATCAAAAACCCACCCGTGTTCCTTAAGTTGCCTATATTGCCAGGGGTACAGAATAGACCTGCTGATTATAGTTTTTATTTATGCGCTAAAGTCTTATAAGCAGCATTATCAATATTATACAAAAGATGGGCGTCTCGAGAAACTTCTACAAACCTACCTAAAGATTTCCCTAAAACCATCGCCCTCCGGCCTTCACCGACATCTACGGCGTACATTTCAACATCATCATCCACTGTTCGCCATCTATAACCCTCCGTCGATGAATTTGTTATTTTTCCGCTCACTCACCCTAGAATTTCACCAAGAAATGAGCTTGTCCATATCTGAATTCCGTGCTCAATATACTCGCTTGAGCAACTGCGCTCAGTATTCCGTGAGAGTCGCCGATTTAGATGCCTGAGATAATTTGGACGTAAGGATATAGTGGTGCCTTACTTGCTTGCTGCTTGGACTAGTTTCCTCATCCGTGTCTCAATATGTGTTGTAGGTATAAGCGTAGTGCCTAGTTTATGTACTTTCACGTGCTTCTTAGATTGATACTAGTTATTAGGCAATACAATTCCATTACTTTGCTTGCCGTTTTTTCTACTGCAAAGATCAACACAAAACGATAGGAAGTCGGTCTTCTTCTTTTGTGTCCAAATTTAATGAACAGCAAGCTAGAAGTAAGTCCGGTGAGCATAATTTTGACACTGTTGTAAATATACTTTAAAACACCGCATTTTATTTTTTTGCAAAGGGTGAGAATCTAAACTACGCATTTGTTATAATCAAATGCCATACCACCGCCGAGAGAGGGCGCTACGAGGTTACGAACTGTGCGAATAACAATGACCACGTTGTGATGTCCAGAGATACAAGTATATCTAGTGTATATTTAACTAGTGTTTTTCATCTTTTTAGTCTTTTTAGTATTTTAGTATTATTCTATCTTTGTAGTATTGATGTCAATCCTTCAATGAATAACATTTAGTTCTGCTGTCTGATCAAATGATGGACTGCTTTATTTATATACATTGCAAAAAGTTAATTAGCGACTGTTTAACCATACATTTTATCTATTTAAACATCTCTTAATTTTTTAAGCAAGTGTTGATGAAAAAGCAATTTTTAACTGATTTTATTTGACTGAAATAAAATTAATCGGTTGAAGGACACTGAACGACACACCGAAAGGTGTTAAGCTTTATTAATTAATTAATTAATAACCTAAATAAGCTTTTATTTACAGACTGTAACAGAGGTTACCACGCCGCTTCGCCGCCGCTGCCGCTGCCGCCACCCTGATTACGTTGACCCGTCTTTTAATATCCATTGGTACTTATTAGTTATTAGAATTACCCAATTTTATTACTTTAGATTTTTTTTGTTACAATTCATAAATGAATAATATTTTGGTGAAGAAACCGTAAGTTGACATAAACGTACCTTGACCGACCATTGTCAAATTGGTCAGAAACGTTACGACAATTTTATTACGTTTTTGTTTATAAGTGTGATTAACGGACTTTATTAGTTTCAGAAGTTGATGACTATTGTTTCCGAAATTATTGGATGTAAGTGCTAAATGGGAAAAAATAATTAGGGTACATGCGGGCGAACCGCATGTACCCTAATTATTTTTCTAAAATAAAAAGCCAAAGTTACTTGTTATAATATCAGCTATCTGCCAGAAAAAGTCTCGTTAAAATGGGTCCAGCCGTTTCGGAGATTAGCTGGAACAAACGCAAGGACAGACAGACAAAAATGTCATAAGCATTTAGTAAAAAGTTGGTTTCTTGAAAAACACACTTAAATTTTTTTATTTAATTTTTATCATTTAGTTTAAGTTTTATATTTTCCTTCTATTTATTCCGGTCAGCTTGGGTTTAGAAAAAAAAAATTGAAGCGGAAGAAACTTTGTATTTTTTTTTTCTATTTGAGCTGATAAAAAAGGACGGAAAAGTCTGCAAAAGGGAAAAGAAACGTGAGTGCGTATTTTATGCAAGTAACTTATAAATAAAATGTCTAATAGTAACTACATGTAAAAGAAAAAACAAATAACTTCTCTGTGATACATGGTCATCATAAATAGCATAAAATTAATTGACACAATCTCCACCTTTTACATGCCCAAATGTTTTGTCAACAAACACGTTTACAACCATCTGACATGCTTTGAAGGCTGAAGGCCAAACAACCATGTAACTCAAGGTCGCATAACCGCTGATTCGAGTTTCTTAGTAATGACCTACAATGTGAGACATAACGGTTTGTAAATGACTTATGTATCTGCAGTTGGTACTCAACCTACGACGTAAGAATTCAAAAGAGTTGAGTACGTGGCTATGGCACGATACACCAGTGGTCGCGGGTTCACCTCGGTTTTCGAATCACTTGATCATTGTTATAATAACACGAGCTTAGAGTCATCTCCTCTAGGAATCGCTACAACAGAAATCTAACCCGCAATATTGTCACTGTAACTCTAATAGCCCTAGTAAAGATGGAGACTTCAATACAAAGAACTTTATTTTTATAGAATCATTATGACACTGGGAATGTGACGACGCCATGTTTCAGAAAGCGGTGAAGCGGTAGTGCTGCAAACACAGCCTGAAGCGATACCGCTGAACATTTCTGAGGGTGTTCCGTAGCCGCCGCCCCGCTGGGCCATCACTCCTCTCGACTGGTTTCGTGCCCGCAGCACTAATTATTATTGATGCGGTAGTAATTGGTTCTGCATTTTCTACATTAAGACCGCTTACAGATTTTGAAGCCTGTCTTCGTCTGTATACTTTATTTTACCAATACTTACATTTAATTTGAATAACACTTCCCTATGTGGTAATGAAACAGATTTTTTTATATGCGACTCGGCAGCTTATATCAATACCGCTAGAAATTTGTCAATAGATACTCTTTGACTTGGTAGATGTCGTCGTTCATACACGATAGACCAAGGTAATTTTCACAGTCGGAACAGAAGGCCATGCTACCGCTAATTCAACTCATCTTAGTAACGACCTACTTACTCCTAAGAACTTTAAAGATACCAATGTACTTCAACGAATTGTGAGCAAACAGTGGAACGAAGCACTTCTTCATAGAGTGGGGTTTTTAATACAGAGTAAATGTTCGAGACTGGACATTGAAGGACGTCATGAAAGCAACGGATCTAAGTATTAGATTAAAACGGAAGGTCTTCAACACATGTATACCTGCCTGGCATTACATATGGCAGCGAAACTTGGTCTCTTATAAAACACCATAGAGAAATGCTAGTACATTTCCAAAGATCAACGGAAAGGAGTATGACTGGTATTAAAAAAAAGACAGGATACGAAATACCGTGAATAGAGAAAAGACAAAAGTTACTGATGTTCTTATCAAAATAGGTCAACAAAAGTGCAGATGGACAGACCACATATTAAGAGGCATCCAAGACAAGTGGAGTAAACTTGTAACTGAATGATACTCCAGAGAAGGCAAAGATAAACTGAAGCTTACAGCGGGTTCACATTGGAGAAGAGTTGCGAGAGATAGGACTCAGTAGAAGTTGTTAGGGGAGGCCTTTGCCAAAAGGCACACTGAAATAAGAAACATTCTGCAAACTAAGGAAAAATACCACAACGCAAAGATGTTCAGAATAAAAAGGGCTTATTATTAAATGTTCGAGAAACATTACCATGTTTCTCGAACATTTAATAATAAGTTGTTGTTGTTGATTGTAATCTAACATCAGTTGGGTCACAAAAGTTACTAATTAACATAATATATCATCAAACTTATATTCCCGGAAGCGTAAAGCAAAGCTATGCCTAAATCGTATAATCGCATGACACCAGTTATGTTTAAGTCCCATGCAATGGACGAGCCTATTGCCATCAACAGGGCTTAAATCCAGACTCTGGGCTGCTACTGAGAAATTCCTGATAGAAAAACTCAATAACACTTTGCTCGACCTGGGAATCGAACCCAGGACCTCATGCTCTGCAGTAACGCTTGCGAACACTACACCAACGAGGCTGTCACTGATGCAACAATACAATTTTAGTACTAACAGAAAATCTCTCATTCAATCTATTAATTTCTTCCACGAACAGCCTTTTTCATCACATTTTCAACATCATATTTCATAGTCAAAAGACCTAGTCTGAACGTGTTTGTTCGTGCAGTAAGACAAGAGTCAGTAACAAGTACAACCTCGATAAAAAAATTGTTTAAATTAATTCTGTTCCGTTTCATACGTCTAAATGGTTGTAAGGTAATTTTAGCATAACATTCGTATCGTTCGTTCATGTCTCAAACTGTTCCTTTAAGTAACCTCTAATTTCAATCATACATTTAATCATTTCCAGAGAATGGAATGCTCCCGTGAAAACTATGCTACTATATGCATATTGGCAAAGATTATTTGCCTGTCACAGCGCAAATAGAATCGTTAGCCTTAACAAAATTGTATTACTGGAAAGACAATGAACAAAAACTATGAAGGGACAGTCAGTGCAAGTGTACCGAATTGCAAACAAGGATTTAGCAAGAGTGGAGAGATATCAAATAAATTGCATTGGACAGTTTCATCATAGGTGCCCTCACTTGCGATATGGTGCGCAAATCTTACAAAATCATTTCTTTGTACATTAGATTATATGTCAGTCTCTAAAGGCTTACTGAACAGACATACAGATTACAGAATATACAATACAAAGTGTGACAAATTTTGACGAGTATACTATTGTTATGGTGTTAGGGGTATTCCGACTGCAATTTGTTCTTTTTAGCATTTCGATGGCAATCTAAATAGAGTCAGCCCAAAGGAGATGGAAAACGGTGGGCCCAAATGTAATAAGTTGAGATATGATCTAAAAAATTAGACATATTTTTTTATCTAAGAATATGAAAAATCACTTCAATTCTCAATCTGGAAGCGGAGAAATTGAGAAAGATAGTTTTCGTGAGATTATCGATTCAATAATCGATTACACAGTTACGAAAATAAAACTTTTGCACTAAACAATTAACTCAAAGTATTAAATGCACTATATATACTTATATGCAATGTAGTGCATATAATTAGTCATATTAATAAATCAAATATCAATTAATTACTGAAAAACCAATATTAATGACTATCGATTTCATATCGATTCAAATCTCTCTTATATTTTTAGTCTATGTCACTGACATGACAGCTGACTGACATTGACACTAGACAGTTGCCGACTGTTCTTGTTTGCTCATTCGTTTAGTGTTTTCCGATGCGTTTTGAGTGCTTTCCCGATTATTCGCCATTTTTCACGACCACTGCTTTGTATTTTACGGATTCTGACCCTGCCTACCTTGTACGACCCTTGCTTTCACCTTGGACACCGAAGATCGCTCACACGTTTGACTTGGAATTGTTATTTTGGATTTTACCGCCGGCTTGTGGATTGGATATTATACCAATGGATCGCTGTGTGAATTGTGGGATATTTACTGGTCACTGCAATACACTGGGCCGACGACCCTTACACGATGAAACAATTCTGTCAGTGATTCGGCAATGGCTTGCACCTCAGTCTGTAAGTAAATATAACCTCATCTAACCAGCTACCATCCTGGCAGGTTTAAAATACATATAATTAGAAGGCCTATGGAGATTGTTTACAGTTATGGCAAAGAATTATTTATTTATAAACAATGTTATAATACCCTAATACACAATAGTTAATTAGGTATTGTTTACGTAGCTGAAGATGAATAAAAATGTTCCATTTTTAGGTAAGCAGTAGTGACTGTGTTTGTCAAGCGTGCTGGGACTTGGCTCAAAGCCCACATGTCGATGACCAAAGAAGACCACTAGGCCACCGTAATATTTGTCTCCACTGCGGACGCTCTCTTGCATCGCGAACCCATCACCTACTTCATACCAACACAACCCGTGAATCAAGAATTTATAATGTTATACAAGAGTGGATTATACCTCGAACTGTAAGTTAAATCCCATAACATTGTATGTGTCTGTTACTTTGTATACTGCTGCAACCCAATCAAAATAAATCTATTTCACGTCAAGTGAAAACATTTTTTCACAAGCCATACCTTTTGTTTTCTTGGTTTATATCGGTTATTTATTTATTAATAGTTTTGTGGAATTGAAATGCAGAAGAATAAAAACAGTATCTTAGCATTGTTAGGCAAAATCTAAACACAAACAGCTTACATAATTCATTCATGTTAGGTAATTAACAACAATTTCATTATTATCTCAATAAATTCCAATCTTGATTATATGTTTGTTGCAGATACAAGCAGCAAGTGAAATATGTCATACTTGTTGGGTGGCTGCCGACAGAGCTGCTGTCCATATGGTTTCACGCCCATCAACTTCATCCCAACAAGACCCCCCTCAAGATATACAAACACCGGGACAAGATCTTCCAACTATGTCTCCTAATGAAAGCATTAGAAGCAACCAACCGGAACCTACTATTGTTTTGCCAGATTACATGAGAGCTATAGAAACTGAACGTAGGTGCTTCATAGAAGGATGTCAAAGAACAGAAAGGTACAGAGTTCCACTTTCAACTAGGAAAATGTTGCTTCATCAATATAAATATTACATCCCCGAAAATAACCGTCTTTGTGATCGACATTTGGTTATAGAAGCATGGGATTTTCTAGACAGCTTGAGATCCAATTATGTTCAGTCTTTTACAGCTAAACATATTCAGGACATGATGTCCTTAAAAGAAGTTGTAGAAACTGGACTACTTCATTTTGAAAATATAAATAACATGGAAGACCATGTTGTGCATACATGGACTGGATTAAATAAAGCACAGTTCCATCAAATGATTGCAGAAGTTCCTCAGTTGCTGACAATGCCAAATGCAACTTTGGCTCTGGCCGCTTACTTTATGAAACTCAGAACTGGGGACTCCAATGAAAGGTTAGCGACTTTATTAAACGTGTCTAGGCCAACACTTGAAAAGTGGTTACATCAAGTAAGAGAATTGCTCACAGAGTATTTTGTATTGTACCTATGAATCTAGGTTTAAACCACATAAACAGGCAACAAATGGTAGACAGAAATCTTACAATACCTAATACATTGTTTGGAAACTTTGAGGGAGTTGACAGACCAATAGCTATTTTTGATGGAACATATTGTTATGTGGAAAAAAGTTCCAATTATCTGTATCAAAAAAAAACATATAGCATGCACAAATACAGAAATCTGGTAAAACCATTTTTAATTGTTTGTACGGATGGGCATATTCTTGATGTTTTGGGCCCATACCCAGCCACAACTTCCGATGCTGACATCATGAAAAAAGAATTTGAAAATGGAAGACCTTTACGTGAATATTTCCGTCAGGGTGATGCATTTATATTAGATAGGGGCTTTCGTGACTCATTACCTTTGTTGCACCAATGTGAATATAGGACATACGTGCCTGCTTCGTTGGAGGAGGGTGAAACACAGCTATCAACTAGCGAGGCAAATAAATCAAGAGCAGTCACCATATGCCGTTGGGTGGTTGAAATTGTCAACGGCAGATTTAAACGCGATTTTAAATTATTACGGCAAAATTATTTCAACGTAGCCAGTAAAAGTTTTATGAAAGATTTTGAGGTGGCTGCTGCCCTTTTAAATAAGTTTCATCCACCTATAGTTGATCGTGTAGATGCTGTGGGAATAATACAAGAAATAGATAGGTATATGAATGTAGAAAACGAATTAGCTGATTTTATTATTAGGAATAATTATAATAGGCGTCGAGCTAATTTTGAAGCTATCACCGTACATGATGAAAACCTTAACGATTTTCCACAGCTCTCCGATAGTGAACTAATATTGATTTCTTTAGGAACATACCAAATCAAGCAGGCAAGAGGAAATGATGGTTTTAATATAGAAATGTGCAGGGAGGTCAGCAGTAGCCTTCTTCGAGAGCTGTCTGCTGCCAATACCTCCTGGTTACTTAGGGGTCGCATACAATCCCGACATATAAGTCGAAAAACATATTTTATTTATATTTTAGTCGACGGCTCTCGTAGAGGAAGGGAGGCTATAGTAATGCATTACTGTAATTGTATCGTAGGGAAACGAACTGTAGGCTGTTGCGCTCATATAATGTGCATTATATGGTACCTCAGCTGGGCTAGGTACCAAGATCATATAGTACCACCTGCACAATTTCTAGACGACATTTTAATTATAATAGAGGACGAATAAAACAATATTAAATGATTTTTTATTTTATTTTAGACATCCTTTCCCTATCTCCTTACCTGTTACATACCTATCGCTTGAAGTCGTTGACGTTCATTCATATGATATTTCAAACATTTTCTAGTAAATATAATAACTATTAGTGCAAAAGAACACATTTTGCTCTTCAGGAATCAGCTGTTAGTTATACATTGTAACATAACCTCACTTTTACTTAATCTCTTTATCTCTTATATCTCTGTTCTCAGATTGACAAAATCCGCAGAATTTTCAGTGAAAGGTTGATAATATATAAGCTATTAATTGACACCACTTTCATCTTCTTACACCTAGGCCCAAGATTGTATGTAATCGTTTCAGTCTCCTTTGGCTACAAATTTGGCATGTCTAGTAGCGTCCATCAGTTCCTGCTACATGCAGACAACAGGACACGCTGGACACGATATTAAGTGTCCCATCGCTTGTGGAACTGCACCACTTTCACTCTTCAGCAATATGGTATTTCAATTAGTGAATAGCTGACGATCATTCGGAGGTTTGCACGAATCTGCCAGGTTAAACTGCGATTGCTATTACCTTTCCGGGGATGGGTGAAATACCAAGAACACCCCACAAAGCGCGTTGGTTCTGGCTAGGGAGAAAATATGGGATATTGCTCCTTGTGCGATCTATTTGAGAGAATCTTGATTGTATTCTAATAATAAAGTATCACGGCTGGAATAAAATGTAAACTCATTTTCTCTATGTGCTGGTTTGTAGGACAGACCACAGCAACAGGACAGTACGTCTTGTCCCGATATTTTTACCTACGATTACAACTGCATTTGCTGCCATTCGATTTAAGATGTGTCATTTATCATTACGCACGTGTTTTGTTATAATGTTCATAACACTTTTCAATATCTAGAAGTTACAAATGTCACTACTACCTACTATATTACTAGGCCTATGACCATTTTTTTTTTGTCCTGAAGTTAGATTAATAAAAAATATTGGACACATATTTTTTCTTTTCTGACGTAATCAAAAGATTAAGGCGATATACTGAGTTAAAATGTGGCATGATGTCACGCCTTCCTAGATTTAATACCGAGATGTGAGGTAGCGAGCCCCCACTCCCCAACTTTAATGCGTGTTTTCTAAGTTGTTTTTTTTTTTATTATCTGAAAGACGGACTAAATAGAATTTCTTTATTTTTACCTAGGCAACTACCGTAAAGTCCCGCACCTCGTCTATCTAACTGAACGCGATAAACTCAAAAACTATCGAACGGATTTTCATACGGTTTTCACTAAAGGACGGAATGATTCATGAGAAAGGTTTAAGTATATGTATAATTCATTAGGTTTTGTGTAAATTAGCTGACGACGTAAAATACTCCAAATAGAATGAACATCAGTTACATTTTAATCTAACCCACATGCTCGACCCAACAGGCTGATACGACACTAAGAAAGAAGAAAAAAAAATTGGCAAAAAAATATATTTGGCTCTGCTACCCGTGTAAAGCCGGGGCCGGATGCTAGCATTTTACAAATAGAGGTTATGACACAGTAGCGGCGCCATTTACTGTAACGAATTATTTTTAATGCGGCATTAGTTCTGTTAAAGTCTTCGTTCTGTGTAAAGGCTATTAATATTACATCAACAAGAAACGATTTCTGCCAGCTTACATAACTTAATCATGCCCGTGGAATCACCACAGGAAATATACGTCAAATCTTTCAGAGAGATTATGTCCAGCTGACCCATACCGCTAGGTTTTCTTCAAGGTGGCGCAGGAAAAGGATACTTAGAAAATTTTACTAATAGTATCCCAATGCTAATACTATGCCATAGCTGGGAAAAGACCTCCCATCTTTGCCCTGCTAATTCTATGGGATAGTATTGGCTTATAAAAATAAATGTTTAAGCAACTCTTTACAAGCAAGCTAGTATCAGCTAGTTTCCATCAGGATCGGTTCGGTAAGAACCAGGAACCGAAAAAAAAACATCTCAGTATTTGTAAAATATTAGTATAGATAAATATTACGATAATATAATTAACAATGCTTTAAAACCCAATCCTCTTTTATTGGCAAATCACGTACCAATGTCAAAGATTTTTACCGAGTTGCTTAAGGCCTAACAAAATGTTATAATGGGTTTTAACAAATGCAAATTATTTGACATGTATATAAAAACTTTAAGCAGGTGAAGGGAATCAGAAAAAAATATGATTATTTATGGGTGTGAACCATATGAAAAGTGATATAGGCTCAATAAAATTATTTTATTTAGTTATGAGAAACAAACATTATGTGGATGACTGTAACGCCTATCAGACCGCACTGGACCCACGTGATGGACCACTTACGGTCAACTCCCTCTCACAGAGAAGAGGCCTGAGTCCAATGAGTGGCAACATTTATTTATTTATTTATTATTTAGTGGCAACATTATGGGCCGATAACGTCTCTGCAGAACAATACTTACAGTTTTAAACCTTGCTACAGATTTATTTACAGAAATTATTATATTGTAGGTATAAGTTTTATCATTGAGTGCAAAACAGGCAATTTGCCAAAATTTGGTGTTTTTGTCTTGTTACTGAACTGACTTCATTGTAATTCCTGGAGTTTTCCAACATGTGCTATGAAATAATTTCGTCTGGACTCGTCAACCTCCTGTTTCGGCGCTTCTGGAAGTCGCCACTGTTCTTTCTGGCTTTCAACAGCTGTACGTCTTTCTACATTGTTCTCACGACATGTATAATTTCAACATGAATGATGTAACCAATATTTTAATTTGAAACAGTGTCCGTGGAGTTTCTTGCCCGTTCTTCTCCACAGGAACCTACTACGCTTTGGAAAGGGCAACTAGCTTCATCTTTCTGACTGACCGACTCCTTGACAATTCAAAAGTGCAGGCGTAATTGGTTTATTTGAAACAAATGTTTTGAGCTTTTCAGTTTAGTAATGGATGGGAACAGGGTTGGCTTGGAATATAAATGTTCAGAAGATGAATATTTTTGTGATGGCCTAATGGCCTTGAAGGAACTAACGAAAAAAAAAACGACCTTCACAACCCTAACCACCCTCTGTATCCATCAGAAAAATTTCACCCTAATCCAAACTTAACTTTCTAACACTTAAAAACGAAACATGTTCTAATACAATCCCTTTTCCACAATCACTGGTTAAGACATAGACGGGGTTGTGAAACACGCCGGTCGAACTGTTGAGACTCTCAGTAGTGAACGAGCCACGGTAACATTTGTGCAACTCCTGCGCACACGACCTTCGCAACGGCCTTGGGTGAGTGGCGCAACTGAACTTGACCTTGGTCAATTTTATATTTTATTTTTAATGGATGGATATTTATTTTTGGAGGGCCATGACATTGTTTTTGAATTTCGATTGTTTTAAGTTTTTGTATGAGAATTGTGGAAAGTATCAAGAGATTATTTTGATCGTCTACCTTTCATTAAAAGGTCGTTCTATTCGACTTTTTCGTTCTATTTCGTTTCAATATTTAAATTGTATATGTTTATAGAATGATTTTAATCATGCATAAGTAAACAATTACCGTAGAATGGCTAGATTGTACAAACAATCTAGCCATTCTTGGGGCATTTTTGTTAATATTACCTACCATTAAGAATTTACATTTCACCTCAACCTTGGTTTATTTTGTGTTTGGGATTTTTTTTTTAAGCCAAAGATTGGGAATCACGCAATTTTTGGGAGTAGCAGGTACTCGGCTCCGTCAGTGGTTGCCAAACGGAACCCTATTACTACGCCTCCGCTGTCCATCCATCCGTCCGTCTGTCTGTCTATCAGCGGGCTGTATCTCATGATCCGTAATAGATTAACTGTATCTTAATACGGTAGGTACGGAACTGTGCGAGTCCGACTCGCACTTGGCCGGTTTTTATAATAATCTATGGTCATCATAAAAAAATTAACTGCCAAGATTAATGTAAGAATAATCGGTTGATTAATCTTCACGTACAATGTTTTTTTTTTATAGTATCAACATTATAAAAACTATATTTTATTTATTATTTTAACATTAGTTACGTGAATAATAATATTATGTTTTAAATAATGAAGTTACATTTTTGACTTCAATTATTTGTTACTATCTCTTGATATCTTTATAAATTATAACCAATGTTACTTAGTGATAATATAACATTCTACCGGTGAAAGAAATTTTATAATCGGTCTAGTAGTTGTTGTTTTTATTCATTACAAACAAAAAAAAATCTTTCCTCTTTATAATATTAGTGTAGATAAATTTGAAATCATTTTTACAATAGGATTATGATAACTATTAAACATAAATAAATATTTAACTTTTCTTAATACGTAAAAAACTACGAGTTATCTTGAACGTAATGGTGTCGAATACCTACCAACTAACAGATGTATCCAAAAGAATCTAGAGTTATTAAAATATTCTCATGCACGCAAAGACATGTCACAACACCTCATGGGAAGGGTCAAGGTTGAATATACCTACTAACGTGGTAGATACACAGTAAGATAGTGAACAGTAAAACAAGAAAACATTGATGTTGACTTTGGCTTTCTAAGAAATGATGAGAGACTTTCAGCTGACCTAGATTACAATAAATATTAATATTTTCAGCGATAAACAATAATATTTGACAAAAAAAAGCACATTCCAAAAAAAAAAAAAAAACATAAAAGACACACATACAAAGTATCTAAAAACTTCGTATTCATGCAGCCCACGCCCACATTTCACCAGTTTGTGTAATATAAATGTACACTTCTGCCTAACTCTTCGGAAAATACAGGCGTTATGTTAAGTTAACAATAATATTGCTGAATTTACTCATTATTTTGATGAAATATTCTGGTGATTAAGTTAATCACCAAAATATTCCACTCTACAAATTCTATTCATCTCTGGTAAAACACCCCGTGAGAGACAGATTATAATAATAACGCATAATTATAAACATGAAGAAAAAGCTGGAAAGCTATAGAAGACACGGTACGCTCATTTAATGGATTTTAAAAGATTCGCTCATTACTTAGTATGCATTTCCTTTGTTCAGGATTTTTCTTTCATCACCTCACTATTTTATTACGGGTATGCTTCAAACATGTCAAAATGCAGTTAGTTCACTGTGGTGATAACAGGTTCAAGATTAATTTATTTGGTCAAAAATAGAAGTCTCGAATCATATAGACTCCAGAGTCTACTTTTTGGAGAAGCTAGTTTAAGTTTGTGAAGTTATTGTTACTATGACAATTATGATCAAAGCAGTTAAAAAAAGATGCCAGCATGCAAAATCACACCATAGTATAAAACTTTGTTGGTAAGCGGATTTTGTTAAATTTTGAAGGCTATCTAGCATAGGATTGTTATTTTGTTAGTCAATTGCTTTAAATTGATTGTTCAAATATATGCCGATATTTTTAACAGTAAAATAATTTTTATTGTTGACATGAGAACAGAGCCTCAGATTTTTTCATGAATGATATTTTTCCTTTTTAGTTTTTTTATTAGTAGATTAACAATGAATTTAAAAAAAAAAAACATATAATAAAAGATTATGGATATACCAATATTAACCTAGCACAAAAATTGGTTGTTTTTTTCCAAACTCACACAATCTACGGATCATTAAAACTTGTATAACTGTTTGCTCCGTACTATGGGGGTCACAGCACACTATAATGGTTTTGCAGACTCAATTACGGCAAAGTTAATGAGTTCTCGTCACAAACATAAACAATATGACAATGACACGTGTCTCTTTGTAATATATTGTCTCTGGAGTTTTTTTACAAGGTTCCTTTATGTAGACCACGAGTGAAAGAAAATCTTTTGTATGAATTTGACTTGAATTGATTAAATTTTTGAGCGGCAACCTGATAACACCCATTTCTGTTGCAAACATAGCATGCAATCTCTATGCGCGGTTTTTTGAACAATGATGGCTGAATGAGATTATAATTGAAATCCAGCACAACATAAAATAATTATTTTCTTATTCATTTAAATCCAAAATTTTGATTTGCACCTAAATTGTTCAAGAATAGGTTTTTATTTATTACACTTTATTTTCTTTTAAGTAGCTTCTTCTTTATTTGAAGTAAACAAAATCTTAAATTAGACTAAGCGATTAAAATTCAGAAATTGCGAGTTGGTTTTTAACCCTATTTGCAATAAATGTTTTTATTTCGAACTTAATTTAATAACATAACATAACATCACACCTGTTATCCCCAAAGGGTTAAGCAGAGGTGTACTTATTAGTACACCCACATTTCGCCAGTTATGTTAAGTCTCATTTAATAGGGGGCGAGCCTATTGCCATCAACTGGCCATAAATGCAGACTCCGGCTCTTACTGAGAAATTCTGATTGGAAAACCCAATAACACTTTATTTAATATTATGATTCTTACTTTATATATTAATGCAAATTATTTTTATTTTTTTTATTTATTTCTTCCTTTATTTTTTCTTTTTGCTTTTTTTTATATTGCTTCAAACTACACCACTCACACACATACTCTACACTCTATTTTTTAGGAATATAAAATCATAATCAAATTAGGTAGTATAACCCCAACATATTGCAAAACTGACTATAAAAAGAGAGTTCGGTATATTTTAACATTTGCCGTCGATAATAGTCATCGTACTGCCTAATGTATGCACTATTGCAGTATAAAACCTCTTGGCGTTGGCTGTAACTGGAAGTGATTGCTACATGCACTTCTGGTGGATCTGTCATGATGTTAATGCATTTGGAGATTAGTGCAACACATGTTTTGAAATGTATTGAGTAGAATAATTAAGATATGAATCCTTGTCCGCTTGAAAACACATTTTTTATTGACACTAGTACCCTAATTGCATAATACAACACAATCAAAATTTGTTTCGATTTGAAACAGATTGCTAATCCATTGCTTCATAAGTTGGAAAAAAAATCTGCTCAACAACGTAAATAACGCAATGAATGTTGTTGAACTGTCAAAATCAAACAAAGTATGCAACATTTTCACGAAAATAAGTTACGCAATTATGGTACAGATTTCGAAACCAAAAATCAATATAAAAGATTTTTGACTGTTGTCTAGTGGTCGCAAAGCGTTACTGCTGAGCAATAAGTCCTGGGTTCGATTACCAAGTTTTCCATCAGGAAATTCTCAGAAGGAGCCCGGAATCTAGATGTGTGCCCAGTTGATGGTATATCCACGTTTCGCGTTTCGTAATAGGCCCGGCCATGTTACGAAACGCGAAACGTGGATGTACTATAGGTACACCTCTGCCTAACCCATCTGAGATTACAGGCGTGATGTTATATGTACCTAATCTGCGTTCGCAATTTATTTGCCGAACATGTAAACAAATACAAGTTTTAAGAAAAACAACCGTAATGTCTACATATAAGGTTAAGTTTGCGCTACAACTTCATATTTTTTTATGACATTTTCAATTGTACTAGTCAGTCTAAAATCAACTTTCTTTACAACGTCATAAAGTTGATGTTTGTTTAAGTGGGAATAACATCAATTGGAAACAAGGTTTATAAATAGACTTTCTGTATGTATGGGTTGTTTTTTGGTTGGTTTATTAGTTTTGGAAGAAGTTCTCTGACCATGTCGAATGACATGAAAATTCTACCTATTAACTCTAAAGCAGAAGTTTTTCTCCATATTTGGATGTAATGACTTTAAAGTATTCCTTTTTAAGTTTCTTACGACATTCAATCATGATGCTCACTTTAGACTGCAGCCTTAGCAACACGGCATACAATTTATTTACTAAATAATATGTTCTCGTTCAAAGAATTCCGCCAATCTCTTGGGCATACTATGTACCTGTACCATCTTTACATGCCAAGACCCCTCCGTGTCTCGGAGAGCACGTTAAGCCGTTGGTCTCTGCTGTCATTCGTGAATCTTTGACAGTCGTTACGGGTCGTCAGAAGCCCGAAAGTCTGACAACCAGTCTTAACAAGGGGTATCGTGTTACCGAATAACTGGGTTGTGAAGGTCAGATAGGCAGTCGCTCCATGTAAAATACTGGTATTCAGCTGCATCCGGTTAGACTGGAAGGCAACCCAAACATAGTTGGGAAAAGGCAAGGCAGATTGATTTGAGACAGCTATTAGATGCGGGGGAATTTTTTCGACGCCATATAGTTTTTTGTTAGATTTAGTGCTAGAATAATAAAATTATTGTTTTTTTTTATATGTATAGTTTGTATAAAATAAGGAATATTTATTCAGTATTAAAATTGGTAAAATATTGACCTAAAATCTTAGAAATAATTTTATTACACTAGGATAAAACGGCGGTCACAAGCGGCGTGAGTTCATAGTTATGGTAATTGTAAGCATAAAAATTCTTAACAATACTATAATATTAGAAGTCTAGAAATAGTGACGAAATTGAATTAATTCATTATATAGATTAGCTTCAATAATAACCATGAATCCCGTACGCAAAATATGTGCTTGGACTTGGATTTACGAGTCTCTACGAAATGGTTGAGCTGGATGATACTGATCCACGCGTCATGTTCGTGAAAGGGCGCCGTCAGTTGAGACTGTATATCTCATCTGCCAGGGCTTATTTTGAATATTATAATATTTTGAATTGTTTATAATTATTTTTTAGATTGTTCTCACATATAGAAGTAACAAGAATATGTACCCAGGATTTTGTAATATCTTGATTTAAAAGAGTGTCTTTGGTGTTTCTTGCCCGTTCTTCTCCATAGAGATTTAAGTTTTAGAATGGGCAACTAGCTTCAAATTCAACATTCAAAAGTCTTTTATTCAAACTAGCCTGACAATCAGCACTTTTAGAACGTCAAAAATTACATAAGACAGTCCCCCAAAAACGCCCACCCTTCACCACTTCCTAGTGCTTTAGCTGGGAAGAGGTGGCGCAACAAACTTCCCAGCAGCACAGCCGTCTGTTCAGTTAGAAAAACTTGATTCTACACAATAGCAGCTACTTCAACTTTCTGACTAACTGACCGACTCCTTGAAAATTCAAAAGTGCATGTAAATGGTTTAATTAAAATAAATGCTTTGAGTTTGAGTTGGAGACAGCAGCCCGTCTTACTACACCCAAGAATCGTAAAAGAAAACTAAAGTTGTATAAATTCCTTGATCATTAAAAGTCTACGTATGAAAAGGTCAAATATAATAAGGCAATTGATTGGTAACGGTTTTAATACAATGTAATATGTTATTAGTAATGACATTGAATATAGCAGCATTGTTATTGGATGATTTGTAGTTAATAAAAACGTAAATGCCAGTCGATGCAAAACTTCCGGATGGAAAACTGGAAACTTGTATCTTCAAACTTGTATTCTCATGAAAATTCTGGCTTAGTTTTGAGCAATTACAAATGGTTAAAATTTATATTTAAAAAATGTAATAAATAAATTTATATCATAACTAACTATTTCCATGCCTACTAAGTAAATGTATAAATAGATACAAAAGGACAGTTTCAGGCATCGCTGTCATTTACAAACGTGCTCAGAAGACTGACAGCATTGCCACGTAGAATGGCAATGCTAATTCTTTGAAAAACGAGCCAGTCCTCTGGTCACGGGAAATCAAGTGCCAGCCCTCGAGTATCTATAACTCTATAGGGTGTCCCGTAAATAATAGATCAAACGTAACGGATAGGTAGCTTACCTGATTTCCAACAACTAATTTGAACCGTTGAAAAAAACGGTAACGGTAACCAAGTTTTTTTTTTTCGTATCTTACCATTTTGTCTACAAGAATTCAGTGTTTTTAATACTGTCGCTGCAAATGATAACATGTTTAGGTATAATTTTTGTCAAACATTTCTGTATAGCTTATTAATGTTTTAAGATACCAGTTTTTTAAATAACGTTTTATTTGCTTTAGAAAAAAATCTTTAACTGAAAAGTTCATTTTTTATTATTTAAAGACCAAATTAGAAAACATTTTCTTGTAAAAAATTGTACGACACCGAAGTGTACCATTATTTTACAAACTTGTACACGTAATAAGGTTTTCAAATTGGTATAAAACTTACGTCTAGTCCTTGTCGTTACAAAGATATTGCTATGAATCTGAGAGAAGTTCTGTTTTTTTTTTCTAATGCAAATAAAACGTTATTTAAAAAAATGGTATCTTATAACATTAGTAAGCTATACAGAAATGTTTGACAAAAATCATACCTGAAAATGTTATAATTTGCAGCGACAGCTTTAAAAACACAATTCTTGCAGAAAAATGATAGATTCGAAAAAAAAAACCGTAATTGTTTTTTTTTAAACGGTTCTATTTAATTGTTGGAAATCAGGTAAGCTCCCCACCCGTTACGTTTGATCCATTATTTACGGGACACCCTGTATACATTTGTTGCAATACGGGAATATTGATCCAATATTTTACATTAAGTATCTAAAATAAAAATAATGTCACAAAAACACACACTGTTTTTAAAGACATCGAAAGAAAACCTTGCCATGCACTTTAGTGTGGCAATACAGCAGAGAGTTACAAGTCGCCACTAGAGTACGAGCCGTCAAGGTCACTTTTACTACATTAATGAATAGGGTGAATAGTGAATACAATTGGTTGTTGACTCCACGTTAAGTGCGTTACACTTGGCGCCATTATTGTGTCTCGCATTTGAACTAGTTGCCCCAATCGCTCATAATAATGACACGAGGTGTTCACTTTTAAGGGTCCACGAAACGATCAATTGCAATTGACCATTTTTACGTAACTGATACATATTGATGCGCAAATTGGTCGTCTACTAAATGCAAATGAAGCGATTGACAATATTACTACAATTGCAATTGATTGCTGTAGTAAATACTCAAAGTATGCATTAAATACTTGTTTGTATTTATTATTCTTAATAATCTAATTTCGTATTGACATTGTGTTTTTCTGATTGTCACAAAATAAAGAAAAACATGACGTTTACTACTTTGGCTCTTATTTAACTTAATTATTCAATATACAACAATTGCAAAATCAAATTGTATTTGATTGTTTCGGGTATCCTTTATGAGTGCTCTTCTATCGTGTCGGGATGAACTTTACGTTATACGTATTATGTCAAACGTCCTGAAAAGATATCTTTTATCAACACTGAAGACTGATATTGACAGCCCAAGGTGTAGACTGAGAAGTGCAAGTGTATGGACACTTTGGACGCTCCAACAAATAGGGTATAATTTGGTCAGGAGCACCTCATTGGCACTGAGCCTCGGTCAAATTTATAATTCTTCATTTCGTTAGGTTGTGCTTGCAGCAAGCTACTTAATTTAATAAAAGATAAATAAAAGTTGAAATTCGATCAAATTTTAACCGCATTCAAACTGACTGTGTCTAATGCTATGGCTACATTGTTGCGATAAGGCGAACTAAACTTCGCGCGCTCTCTCTTGCACACCGCTCGACGTCTCGCTGAGCAACAGAGGCCGCGCGAAGTATAGTTCGCGTTATCGCGAAAATGCAGCCCCAGCATATCAGATTGTTAATGCAACACATTAGATGTTAAGTGTGTAATTGTTAAGTGCATAAACACGTGGTTAAAGATAAAGTGCATGGCGCAAGAGATTAGGTTGGTATGTCCCGATATAGACTTTGATAGTCTAAGTTGATCGATCAATTAATGAATCAACCCAAAATCAAAATAAAATTTAATTGATTGCTGATAATTTGTGATCAATGTGCAATCACGAATGCAATTTTATATTAATCGTAATTTACAACCATTTTTATTGATACAATAATTCCTTTGTGTTACTAAGACAGAAGAAAGAGACAAATAGATTTACTGACGCTCAATGTTAAATGCCTTTCATTGCTCGAATTTCAGGCACAAAATAACCATCAACCAAATGTTTCTTTAAAGCTACAAAATGATTACTTTGTGCTTTTACATTTGCAACAGTTTGCATCCGATTTTTCTTCGATGTTATTCTTTTTGGTTACGATTTTGCCACATTTGCGCGGATGTAATTTTTTTTAACGAGTCCATCTGCGATTTCATGATAGTTTTTTTTTTTTTGCTTTAAGTCTGTTTTGATGGTTGAATGTGTTATGTAAAAGTGATGCAACTAGTTATTGTTTTATTTTTAGGCGTAACTACGGGCACATCTGATATTGTGTGCTGATCCAATGGGCCGATTGTGTAATTTCGGTTAGAGATATACCAAAGCCAAACATTGCGATGTGAATTTTATACAGTCACACATAATCATCAAACAGGAACGCTGTGTATAAATATTTTAGACGAAGACCTTTTACAGAGAAACTGCTTAGTTTTTAACACTAGCTGCTCCCCGCAGTTTTACGCGCATAAATCTCGATTCCGTAGGAATATCGGGATAAAAAGTATTCTATGTCCTAACCCAAGTCATATTCTACTCATGTGCCATATTTCATCTAAATACGTTCAGCCGTTTTAGCATAAAAGCGTAACAAACAAACAAACATACAAAAATCATCAAATCTTTTCTCTTTATAGTATTAGTTTAGATTTAGTTTAGACGCATAACATCACGCCTATTAGGGGCCCATTGCAATCAACTGGGCATAAATCCAGGCTGCGAGCTATTACTGAGAAATTCCAAATGTTTTATATTTTGCTTGCTTAATAATATAAAGGAAGAAAATAATTTTAAATAATTTCAAAATATTTTTATTCCTCATAAACCTACATGGGCACTTATGAAACGTCAGAAGCTAGGTGCACGATTCCAATTGGTCGTTTCCTATGGAGAAGAGCCGGCAAGAAACTCCACGGTTACTCTTTTAAGAATAGATTAAGATTTATTTTGATTAATAAATCCTATTATAACGTAAATGATTATTTAAATGATAAATGTAATTACATTTTTAAGATAAGTAATAATAATAATAAATGCTAAGACCCTGCACAACCGTGAGGTATGCAGTCTCAGGGAATACTTCCTAGAAGCCGACGTGGGGATGCACCGAGATGTGGTCACAGTGGACAAAGGCCTCACCCCGCTTTCCTTAGCTAACGAGAACTGGCGCAAACCTATAGTATTAGATACTAATGACCGCAGGGAGGTATGGCAGAGCAAAGAGCTTCACGGGCGCTTTTACCGGGCCTTACATGGGCCGGATGTAGACCTGTTAGCGTCCGTATCCTGGCTGCGATTCGGTGACCTATTTGGGGAAACCGAAGGTTTTGTCTTTGCGATTATGGACGAAGTTATGATGACGAACAACTACCGGAAATATATTGTGAAGGACGGCACGGTTGACATCTGTCGGGCATGCCACCGTCCCGGGGAATCAATCCGACACATTATCTCTGGCTGTTCTCGTCTGGCTAACGGAGACTACTTGCATAGGCACAACCTTGTAGCCAGGATTATCCACCAGCAACTTGCTCTGAAATACAGTCTTGTGGAATCGGAAGTACCGTACTACAGATATGTGCCCGACCTAGTCCTCGAAAATGGCAATATCACGTTGTATTGGGATCGATCTATCATCACTGACAGGACTATTGTTGCCAATAAGCCAGACATAGTGGTGATAGATCGATTAGAGCGTCACACAATGATTATTGATATAGCGGTCCCGCATGACGAGAACCTCGTGAAAGCTGAAAAAGATAAACAGATTAAGTATCTTGACCTGGCTCGCGAGGTTGTCGACATGTGGGATGTGGATACAGCAATCATTGTGCCGATAGTCGTGACGGCTAATGGCATAATAGCCAAGAGCCTCGACCAACACCTGAAGAGGCTCTCGTTAGGCAGCTGGATCAAGGGCTTGATCCAGAAAGCGGTACTCCTGGACACGGCGCGTATTGTCAGGAGGTTCCTCTCTCAGGAGCCCTGACCACCGGTAGCTTGGACCCTGTTCCCGACACCGGTGGGATACTATTTTTTATATTTTTAAATGTTTATATTTTTTTTGTTGTTTTTATATGAATATTTAAAAATGTAATTAATATGTTAAAAAATTAAATAAAGGAAATAAAATTGTATAATTAATGAATATCACAAATACCCCAATAATAATAATTGCTATAGATAAATAAATTAATGTAAGATTTATTATTTTTATTGTAATAGATATTTATTTGCACACCTATAAAAGTAGGAAATTAGAGATCAAATTAAAGATCATCTGTTGTTTTGAATTTCAAATTTATTTTTAAATGTATTAAATTAATAACTAAAATGCATGTTGACTGCAACTAAAGGTAACGGCAATACTTTTATTATTTCTGTAAATTGATTTTGACACTATCAGATTATAAATTTACTATCAAAATAATTAACAGTAATTATTTGCCAACAGAAAATATTGCATAAATTACATTAATGTAATAAATCTTATCGAAATAAATTGTAATATTTGCACACGTTCCGGTACAATAAACTCCTGTAGACGTCATAATAATAAAACTTCTATTGTGTCACTTTCTTCAGTGTCCCTAAAAGTATTATAGGGAATTAAGGCAGATTGGGGCAAACCACGCCGTAACGAAACGCATTGCTAAAATCCTCATTGATTATTTTTGTACATTTTGTATAAACCAACATCGGACCGTTGCGACCCGTTGCGCACGGCACAAGCACGAAACAAGATTTCGTTGCCATCTGAATGCAAATATGATCTAATTAGGTATACAGTGCATGAGAAAAATTATGATAGATATTAATTAGTTCAAAATTTTCATTTGTAACTAAGTACCTTTATCGCAATCAATTAATCTGCCTAACTTTTTCCCAACTATGTTGGGGTCGGCTTCCAGTCTAACCGAATGCAGCTGAATATCAGTAGTTTACATGGAGCGACTGCCTAGCTGACCTCCACATCCCAGTAACTGGGTAATACGATACCCCTTGGTAAAATTGGTTGTCAGACTTTCGGGCTTCTGACGACCCGTAACGAATGTCAAAGATCCATGAATGACAGCCGGGATCAACGGCTTAATGTGCTATCGTTATGGCAATATAATATATTTAGTCTCTACTTCACCTATCTAAACAAATTGTGGCCTAATTATAGAGACAGAAAGAATTCATCGCCAGGCTGATAATATCGGTCATTTTAAGGACGATTTGTATCAATTAACTGAAGGTTCATCACTTCGTAGTTACCGAAGTGATGAATTAAAAAGCGTGTAATCAAAGAATGCAGTAACTTTAGATAAAAATCACTAAAACGTTCGCAATGTTGCAAATAATTGCAAATTATTCTCGGTCGTGTTTTGTAACCTCTTACCTCTGTAACGTTACGTAACGCGTCGCGTTTCAGTAACGTTTTAGTAAGTCAGTGCTAACGCGGACTTACCAGTCGCAAGTGATAATTAAGGGCGTGTTCTATGCTTATTAAACAAATATTAACATGTGTATTGAAAAAGTTCGCGCGTGTTGAAATTGTGTTAAGTGTATGTGAGTACTGAAATATTTATTTATTTTATCTACAATATTCAAGGTTGCAGTTTTCCTGAACTTTAATAATTTGTTCAAAGTATTCGTCACTCGGGTTATTCAGAGCGAAAAACCACCCATTTTTGTTAGTCTAAAGAATTATAATTTTACGATGTTTTTTCCTAGAAAAAACATGACTGCTTCATTGGTCTGATGCAAGCGCTACTGCTTAGATGAATTCCGGGGTTCGATTGCCAGGTCGGGCAAAGTGTTCTTGGATTTTCCTATCTAGCATTTCTCAGGAACAGTCCGGAGTCTGGATTTGTGCCCGATTGATGGCAATAGGCTCGCTCCCTATTACATGGAACTTAAACATAACTGGCGAAATGTGGGTGAACTTTAGGTACACCTCTGCCCAACCCTGTGGAAACAAGTCATCATGTTATGTAATGTAAATATTAACTAAAAATAACAGTATCTTGTTCAAAGAATTTAATTTTATATTTTGTGTTGCATATAATGTAAATTATGTTGCATACTATTGTATAGAATCAAGTTTTTCTAACTGAACAGACAGCTGTGCTGTTGGAGAGTTTGTTGCGCCACTTCTTCGTCCCAGCTAAAACACTAGAAAGTGGTGAAGGTGACTGGTAGTTCCAGAGATTAACGCATTCAAACTAACAAACAAAAAAACAAACTCTTCAGCTTCATTATTGGTTTATTATAACTGTATAATTATCACTTGATTCAAAAACGTTGAAGTAAAACGTCGTGAGGAAACCGGCATGACTGAGAGATATTTCTCGACGGCATGTGCAGCCAAGTCAGAGGCCCATGGGCGGCTTTAAAACTCTGACACCAGGTTAGTCCTAACCATACAAAAAGCAGATAATTTGTATCGATAAAAAGGAAACGTGCGAGAAGCACAGGACCGGTCAACGTGGCGACGCTTATGGCCTATGGTCAGTAGTAGAATTCTTTCGGCTGAAATAAAGATGACGATTTAAAAAAACGCAACATAAAAATAAGAAGTCGGGAGGTGTCGTAACACTGGACTGGTTGGAATGTTAAAGTCAAAGTCAAATAATTTATTTCAAATAGGCCCATCTATGGAACTTTTGAACGTCAAAATTTACAAAATAATATAATTGATTCTAGTCGACCCTTCCAAAAGGTATTTTTCGCATGGAGAAGAATGGGCAAGAAACTCCACCATTACTCTTTTAAAATGTTTTACAATAGTTTGTATAAGTACGTACATTGTTAAAGTAGACGATTTTCCTAATTTTTTAAAATTAATAAATCAATAAAACAGGTTCCCTTGTTTTAGATATAAAGCCAACACCATGATGTGCTATGTGTGTGCATGCTATATAGTAGGTACTTAAGCCTAAGCACCTGGTCGACCGAACTCTGCTCTGGTGAAAATAGAGAATGCTCATTTTTTAGTATAGGATCGTTCATATTAATTCCATGTATAGTACATACTAATTCCATGCTGTCATGTTATTATTCTGAGGTAGCCATCTTGTTCTAAACTTTGGGCGATCGAGCTCTGCTCGGGTGAAACTATGGAGAAAATATTTTTTTCCAGATATCGAAAGGAAGAAAGAAAAATATTTTATTTTAGACACGCACAGGAAATACAAACAGTAATAACAACTAAAAAGGACCGTCTTAAAGTTACAAAATATTTTATCGAATTACAGAAAGGAAAAAAATAATAATAAACAACCTGTACGAGGCCAAAAGCCACCTATCTCAGCATAAGCTGCGATATTTAAAAAAAAATACCGCAGCGCTGTCTGAGATGGTGAATATGAGACCTAGGTAGATTGATGTTTTGCTCCCCGATTCTTCGAATCATTTTTTTTTTAATCATTCTTATAACTTATACGATGACATTCTCGGGCTTAAAGATTTTTCGTATCGTGACGATTTCTGTCAGTTTACTCCTACGCAAGCCGCGCTAAAGAACTTCGTTCCAAAATCAAATCCCGAGCACTATGAAACAATAGGACCATTACTTTACTAAAACTATCTCACTCAATGTTACCTACTAGTTGCAACCCAAACGTGATCATTAAGGACGACATTCTACTGTTAGCTGTTTAGTGTCGAAATTATAGTTGCTTAGAGACGTTCCATAACTAAGTCAAAGTCGGATTGAATGTTTTATAAATGTAGCCTTGACAGCCTTTCTTTACCCACTGCTAGTTATAATCCTGTCTTTGCTTGCGTGTCCGTCTCAACGTTCCTGCGGCAGTATTATCTAAGTTCAATCAAGTTACAATCACAACGATTTATAAACAGTTTTGATCACAGAAAGTTTTCGATGAAAGCATAAATAAGAACTAGCTTTTTTTTCCACATTTTCCTTTTATAACTAAAAGACCGAACGCATTTCTACCTATTATGCATAGTGGAAATAATTACCAACTAAAACACTATAATGGCCTTAGTACCCTTCTAAGTATTTCAATTTCAATGACATCCTATAGATATCACATTAACATAAACATTGGGGTCACTAAACCCCATGAAGGCAAACTCTTTAAATATTGTTAACCTTAAGACAATGAAAATAGATACGTTAATCAATAGATTTTTCAAAAATAACCTACAGCTTCTTGGTGTTCTGGCGCGTCCTTGCCCTATGCGGTAAACAAAAGTTGAATTTAAATGATTCCATATTATTTTTCGTGTGTCGTTTTTTTTTTTTCGTAAAACGCCAATAAATTTAATGTAGCTGCGCTATTTTCGATTTCGAACAGTACCATCAGGTTTTTGGTTCAACGGCCCAAACGGTATACCGTCTGGGCCGTTGAACCAAACACATTCTAATACATATTATAATAATAACACACATTCTAATACATATTATATTATATATTTATAATATATAATACATATTAGAAATGTAGGTACTGTTTAAGATTAGGGATACGTCGTTATTAGCTTCATATACAGTTGATCGGATATTTGATGAGAAAACCTTTTTGGCTACTGTTTTTAACAAATTTATTCAAGGATTTCTTTTTTCATTAAGATCAACTTGTCAAACTCAAACTCAAACTCCACTATTATTAATGGGAAACAATACCACATACAAATGATAATAATTTTGTTACATTTAACGCACCCTGAGCATAAGCTCTGCTAACTGGAAAAATGTTTTCATCAAAGCATGGGCTATTCTCATGCTGCTAAAGCGGTACAATCACTTTAAAGCGGCACAATCGCTTTACTAGCCCGTTCGTTAATTAGGATACTTAATTGAACGATGAATTCGTCTATTAAATTATATTGCATTGACTAGGCACGAGAAAGGGTGAAGGAAAACATCGTGAGGAAGCCGGCCATGTCCTACAACTAGAAATTCGAAGACATGTGACATCTACCAACCCGCACTGGGCCCGCGTGGTGGATTACAGCCCACTCCCTCTCAAACAGAGGAGGCCTGTGTCCCAGAAGTGGGAACATCTTAGGCTGATTATTATAGTGCAGGGAGCCGTACCTCCCAGCTTCTAATAAACCAATAAAGCGTTGGTTTTAGGATGCATTTTTAACATAAACATAAAATTCGATTTTATATTTGACCG
Organism: Omphaloscelis lunosa; assembly: GCA_916610215.1. Classification (NCBI taxonomy): domain Eukaryota; kingdom Metazoa; phylum Arthropoda; class Insecta; order Lepidoptera; family Noctuidae; genus Omphaloscelis; species Omphaloscelis lunosa. The sequence goes on from OU744252.1 coordinate 3,580,629, forward strand.
GTTATTGTGAAAACATAATTTACCTTCGAAGAAACGTAGTAAATCATCAGATTTACTATAATGTAGTAAATGTAGGCAACCTTGTACGAAATAAAGAAACCGAGCTACTTTAGAAAGGACAATTGCCAATTTGAGTGCATTTGACGAGCATGCGTCAGTCAATGAACTCCATTTGTCCAGCGATACATTTTTCTACATAAGTAATTATTTTCAATGTAAGCATGTAATTATTTTGAATGTTTATTTCATTGTCATAATGCTGTTTTTTTTTTATATTTAAATGAATTCAGCAAACAGTTATTTCGCAGTGTTTCACTAATTAGAATGTTTATATCCAAAATGATGTTCGGTAATATTTCTGAACTATATGTTCTAATCTGGGCGGTGATTGCAGCGAGACTATCGTAACACCAGTTGTGCAATCACTGCAACAAAATTTCTGTCTGCAATTGGTGCAACATTTACAAAAAAAACACGCTTGAATAGTAAGCCGAACAAAAAAGTATAATTTTTTTATTTTTTTATTTATGAAGATTTTTTTAAAATATCAAATAAGTTTAATATAAGAATTAAGTTATTAACAAAATAATACTTAATTAATAAATAATACATCAAATTATGTTACAAATAGTTAATTGATAACTCAGTTAATGACTCTACTATTATAAATATAGTAAAAGCACCCCACGCTTTTTGGTGGACTTTATATTGGTACAAAATAAACTCTTGTTATATAAAAATATTTTCTAGAATTTAGTACCTATTCTCAATCCAAAATTATGTTACCTAATATTTCTATTTTTACAAACCTGGGCGGTTTTTGCAACGTTACTATCGGCCCACCAGTTTTGCAATAATTGGACCAACTGCATATCTGTGTGCAAATTGGGCAACCACATAAAAATAAAAAATGGACTTGTCTAACAACGAAGTCGAACTCTCACTCATTTTTGATTATCTCACAGAGTATCGTACATGTTTTGTTGTAACTAGCGACCGGCTCGGTTTGGCACGATTTTACGAATTGACAAAAGATTGATATTTCTTTATTATATGTGTATGTTTAATATGAATGTATTTTACACACAAATCTTTCGGATTTTTTTTCTAAATGATTGTGAAAACCGCGTCAAAATTCATTGCGCGGTTTAGAAGAACAATGTGGTCACAGAGTCAGGAAAGGCGACTTTAATTCAAATATAATATTTATACATATTATTATCTTTTTTTTTAAGCGCAAACTTCTATAGGCGCGTTGGGCATTTTTTAAATGGGACTAAACCTTTGATTTCGCGACCCCGTGATGACACTAGGTTTTGACCATTAAAAAGATATCAACGCGTTGATTACCGCGATACGTGGAGTAAAAGACATCAACGCGTTGATTGCCGCGGCGCCGATTTTTTTCACTTCTACCGGCACTCCCTCCTGGCTTCGATTCCCGGGTCGGTTAAAGAATTTTTTTCTATCTGGAATTTCTCATTAGCAGCCCAGATTATGGATTTGTGTTCGGTAGATGGCAATAGGCTCGCCCCCTATTACATGGGACTTAAACATAATTGGCGAAATGTGGGTGTACCTGCTAAAGGTACACCAACCCTTCGGGAAAAAAGGCGTGATGTTATGTTATGTTATAATATTTGTAGAAGATACACAAATTCTAGTATTTAAATGATGAATAACCGATAATTCATGCCGTACCTAAGCCCTGCCTACAATAAGCGTGGAATTCCTAAAGCCAATTATCTTAAATTCCGTAGTAGTTTGTACACAAACAACAGCTGAATAAGGACTGCGATAACGAAGGAGTGGCTAGACACTGGCTAAAATTGCTTCACAACAAAATTTACATACAGACAAACCATATTCTTAATGTCCCTCGGCAAACCTCGTGTTTCGTCAGTCGTCGGATTTCTATCAGTTGCCCCTTGCACTTGGTGCAGATCGGACGCTCTCAATCGACTCGGAAGTATATAGAGTTGTTAATACTCTTATAACTTAGTGTAATTTATTTAAAAAATGGGAGGAAAGCCGCTAAAGTCGCAGGCACGACAGATAGGAAAATAGTTTTACAGCTCTATATAGTTCACACGGAAATCAAAACAAAACAACAATAAAATACTTAATTCTGAATTTAAATTATTACATATATATATTATTACATATACACGATAAATCTAATAATTGATGGACATGGAAATTAGCATTCGTTTGTATTGGAAATCCGATGATACCCGAAGGATATTAAGAAAATAGAAATACTGTAAATATGTATGGCTTGTAGTGAACACACTTATTACAGAAGCAGTGATAGCTGTTAGCCACCCAAACAAAATATAAAAACTTAAAACTGCTATTAGCGCCATCTATATTCTATAGTAGAGCACTACGGCACGCGTTTACTCCCTACCAAAAATCGCTAACCGCGCCTAAAAGAGTTTTCACTTCAATTAAATAAATAAATAAGTAAGTACTTAAATAATAATTGTCTATAAACTGAAATTATGTTACGGAAATAATATATATGAAACCAACCCCCTACTGAACTATAACTGCGAACCCCCCCTTTTTTTTTTTGAGGGTGGGAAATCATCAAATAACTTCTCCCGCTCTGGGCGGAGCGGGAGGGCGTGTCAGACTCTTACTGACTAAAACCCACCCGTGTTCCTTCGGTTGCCCTGTCGCCGGGGGCCACGATCTCCCTTTCGGTTTTCTTCGCAACCCCGGCAGGCATCGGCCCTAGTGGACCCCTTCAATTCTGCTGACATCTCTTTGAGGCGCGCGTGGAACACAACGCGCCGTCGACCCGGGCCTGGTCCTTATCGGACGGTGAGCCACCCATTGCTCACCGCCCGCAAGCCAGCGCCTATGGTGGCCGGAAATCGCCTCGCGATTCCCGACGCCCTGGGCGTCTCCTCCTGCGGCGGTTAGGGGCGTGAGGGCGCGAAATTTGCCTCTCCCTCACGCGTTTCGCCTCCTCCTTCGCGAGCATTACCGCTTCGCAGAAGGAGGTGACGGCCTCCCATTTCCTCTCGCTCCGTACCATGGCCTGAACCAGGGCCGGACGCGAGAGATCACCGCCGCCGATCGCCTCCACGAGGACACGGCGATGCTCCGCCCAAGCTGGGCAGACCTCCACCGTGTCCTCCGGGCGATCCACACAATGGTGACACCCGGGCGTTTCCTCCCGCCTTATCCTGTGCAGGAACCTCCCGAAACAGCCGTGTCCGGTGAGGACTGCGAACCCCCCCTACTGAAATATACCCCTACTGAATTATAACTGCGAACATAAATAAGTACAAAAAATAATCTATCGGTCTATGTTTACTTCGCTTTACCAGCTAAAACTTCAAACAGAGAGAAGCGAATACCGTGCGGGAAAAAAATCACAATCTTCAAAGAAGATGAAGACTTTGAGGTCTTGAACTTCTTTGAAGATTGTGATTTATTTTTTCCAACAAGGGATTATTATCATTCGCCTCAGTGTAAGTCCAGATTTAACTACATTACAGTTTCGATGTAGGTAAAAAAATAACGCACAACATTTTCTTTCGGAAAATTAATTTAAAAAAACACAAGGAGACAAAGTTTCTAGCATACTCGTAGATCCAAAACAAGATTTTCTTACGATTTGTTTGAGTAACACTGCGCTCGCGTTGGTTTGTTTACAAAGACGAGTGTACACGCACACATCTTGTATAATTTTTGTAAAAAAATCGAACAAGATTAATCTTATATCTATTTTTTTCCTTTCTTTGCGTCATGTTTACCGCAAATAAACGTATTTTCCTTTTTTTTCTTTTTTTATTGTTCATAAACTCACCACCTACATAGTCCACATAGTTTCATTAAAGTTGAACTGGTCCAAGCTAACAGATATCCGGTCTAATGTCCGATCGCGTGTTGCAAGGTGTGTCGCAAGCCTTAGCAGACACTAAACTTGTCACTTAGCTAATATTGAAGGTTAGCCTCAAAATGTTTGAGCATATGTTGTAATGTGTTAATTGTGTGAAAGTTAGTGGAATCATTTATTCACATACAATTTTTGGATGTTTGAAGAGTTGTTCCTCAAGTCTTAATTCTTTTTAGGGATATCATAAATCAATATTGTTTTGTTTCATTTTATTTTTTATTTCATTTTTTAACGAAAAAAAAAGGAAACGAGGAAGGGAACTAGGAGGTCTAGAAATTTCTCCTGTATTGTGGGTGCGTTTACAAACATTTAAACTCACATACTCAAAGAGCCAGACCCAAGATATTAAGTTAAACACTTTCCAAGTGCGAGCCGAACTTGCACACCTAGGGTTCCATACTACCGTGCAATATAATGCAAAAATCGCTGAAAAAAAAAACGTTTCTTGTAATAAATAATAGATAAAAATAAAATGAAGTTAATAATAATTTATTTCAACTTCATTTTATTTTTATTATTTATTGATATAGCGGCAATAGAATTACACAATCTGTGAAAATTTCAACTGTGTGCCTATTACCCATTGCTTACCGTCCGCAAGCCCGCGCCTACGGTGGCCGGAAATCACCTCGCGATTCCCGACGCCCTGGGCGTCTCCTCCTGCGGCGGTTAGGGGCGTGAGGGCGCGAAGTTTGCCTCTCCCTCACGCGTTCCGCCTCCTCCTTCGCGAGCATTACCGCTTCGCAGATACATTACTTGAACATTACCACATTCGTGAGCATTACCTGAATTGCAATTTATTGTATCGCAGCAAGAGTCGCTTCTTATTGAAATGATTTGTCGGATTGAACCATCTATACTAGTCTGTGACTCAGTTTTAAGGCGTCTTAAGGCGTTACTATCATGTATGCAGTTTCATAAGATTGCCAAGACACGACTTAATAAGTCAATACCTAGATACTTCGATAATGAACCTCATCAATTCATACCGGCTTATTTAATTACATTTCATCAATCAGTCGTGGGTCAACAAATATAATTATATGCGTTTTGTGTCCGTCATTAAAAATGAATGTTGTAAACTTGACTGGTTACATCAAATCTGCAGCTTCGAAAAATATTAAATTTTCGAAATAGGTAGCTACAGCTGTCTCGTTCTCTAGCAAAAAACGAGTTCTTCAAAACATCGTGGTATTTTTGAAAGTCGGTTAATAATTTTTGAATAAAGTTGTAGCATAGTTTTGACCTTTTGTTTATGCGCTTTTTTTTCTCATACAGACTCAAAAATTAAGTATTTAAAATCGTTACAAAAGTTATGAATTATATAAACTGGTCTTAGAAATAACGTGATCTAGCCGCGTGATCGGTTATGATCGGAAATACCAAAACATGCACGTGACTAAAGTGCAACCTACACGGGTAACTAAGCTAAGTTCGTTTAACTTTGCTCATGTAACATGTGACTACCGCGTCTTTTCATAATAAGCATAAGAATAATCAGCCTATAATCTTCCCACTGCCAGAGGAAGCCTCTGTACCAAAACAGGCTTCCTCTCTTCAAGATGTAATCTACCACGCGGGCCCAGTGCGGGTTGGTAGATGTTACATGTCTTCGAATGTTTGGTTCTAGAACATGCTGGTTTCCTCACAATGTTTTTCTACTACGTTTTGAGAGCAGTGGTGATGAAAATATCCACACAAAGTAAAACGCCTGCCTAGGTACGAACTTATGACCTAACTCGTAAGTCGGGGCTGTAACCACTGAAAAGAACCGAAGTATGAAAGAACGAGCAGTGGTGACCACCACTGCTCGTCCTTTCATACTTCGGTTCATAGTTCGTGTGTCCGTATGCATTTTACAAAAAAAAAAAAAAAAATTGGTGATAATACTTAATTATTTCGTTAATAATTATTAATTAACTGCCTCGTTGGTCTAGTGGTTGCAAGCGCTACTGCTAAGTATGAGGTCCTGGGTTCGATTCCCGGGTCGAGCAAAATGTTATTGGGTTTTTCTATCTGAAATTTCTCAGTAGCAGCTCGGAGTCTGGATTTGTGCCCGGTTGATGGCAATAGGCTCGCCCCCTATTACATGGGACTTAAACATAACTGGCGAAATGTGGGTGTGCCTGCTACAGGGACACCTCTGCCCAACCCTTCGGGGAAACAAGGCGTGATGTTATGTTATGTTTAATTATTAATTAAATAACTAAGTTTTATCTCCAATATAATCTTTTTTTTTTCAATATCTATTATAATTGGTCAGCATCATTCGGTTGAAAACATCATCATCGTGAGGAAACCGGCAAGCCTTTGAGATATTTTTCGACGGCATGTGAAGCCAAGTCAGAGGCCCATGGGCGTCATAAAAAATTCTGACACCTGGTTAGTCAATAACCACACGAAAAAGAAAGAAGATCGTTTGGTAGAATTAAGCATTCAAGAGCCCTATACTGACATTCTTTCAGCGATAATGATGATGAAACAGTCAAATATATATTGGATTGACATTAGCTACCGAAATGCTTATATCAATCCTATTGAAAATCGTTTTAAAACTTCGAAACGCTTTAAAAGCGATTGCCACTACTTGTCTAAGCCCTCAAGCTCATAGCACACCCTTTCACACTTACCTTGATAATCATTCAAACACGTCAACTCGAACTATGTCATCACATTTTCGCAAGAGAAACCAAACGTTCAACCTGACCCGTAATGTTTGGTCGTTCAGACCTTGGACCAAAGGGCGGGGTCAATGTTGAAAATTGCGTACTAAATAAATGTTAATTTGTGTGCTTATGATTTATAGGCTTCTTGCGTGCCTGATATTTGGAAAGCTGAATAGGTAATTGAATTGGATGTTTTGTTGAAAGAGGAGTAATTTAACTGAGATGACTGAATCATCTCGGTAATTATGAGGAAGTATTTAAATATACATTGTGTAGGAGTCAAAAAACAAGTTCCTATTTTTTTTTAACATTTTTAATACATTACTACTTATTTTACAATTCATTATTTTATGTTGCGTTTTTTTTTTTTTTGCTGGAACGGATGATAAATATTAAAACAAGGAAAAATATGTAAATACAAATCTATTCTTTGCAAAATGCTTGTAACCTCACTGAGGTTAGTGCGATTTCTGCTTGAATAAAGCATAAAAATGATATATTTTGGAACTAAAAAACAGATGTAAACAAAGCAGTATACAGACGGAATACATTTCTTAATTACTGTAATTTATTCAATAAGAAAAAAAATACTAGCATATTCCCTATTTTACCTTTTTTCACTGCGATCTGATGAAATGAGCATTCTAGTCTTGCAGGATAAAAACTACACATCATTTTGCTCAAGTTTTATCAAACTTCGTCATATATCATGACATCACATCTGAGATCCCCCAAGAGTTAAACAGGGAGTACACCAACAGCCAACATAAAAAAACTCTGGGAGTGCCGATAGAAGTGAAAACTTGAACAATTAAGTGCAGAAAATAATGTATCGCGCGTTGATGTTTTTTAATGGTCAAAAGCTGGTGTCGTAACAGGGTCGCGAAATCAATGGCTTAGTCCCATCTCAAATATGCCCAACGCGCTTAAAGAAGGTTTCACATCAAAAATTAAAAAAGAAAAAAAAACAGAAAAATATTTGTCTGTAACCTACCTACTGCAGGTAAACTGCTGGCTGCTTATTTTTAATCTAAAGGAGTTCTGTCATTACACTGCGTGTTTGCAACTTAATTTTAAGCTCAGGTTGGATTTAGTTTATTTAATTAAATTACTGCAATACTCAATATTGCCCACTTCTCATTATAGTCATTGTTCACATGACAGTCAATGCATGGAAGCAGATGGTATTTAACTATTTGTTCACATTTAGTTAAGTACACACTTAAGCAAATTAATTACAATTGCTTAGGTAGGTAGCAACCTACCGACTCTTCATGACGAATAAAATAGGAAACCTTATAATATAAGGAAGCTAAACTATATTTCACAGCAGTTGGCTCAGTTCGTTTGATTTTATTCCTTCTCTTTCATGTCTCATAAAACAGTAGGTAGGTATAATCAGCCCATAATGTTCCCACTGCTAGGACATTGGCCTCCTCTTTTCGAGAAGGCTGTAATCTATCACGCGGGCCCAGTCCGGGTTAGTAGATGTCACATGTTTTCGAATGTTTGCTTCTAGGACATGATCGGTCTCCTCACGATGATCTTTTTCCTTCACCATTTTAAGAGTAGGTAGGTATGCTTTTGCAATATTTAAAGTTTAGTTTAGCCAGTGCACTACAGAACTGGCATTGTCACTCAAGTGTATAGTCTGGCAACATAAAGAAGTGTAAACTTGAACAATGAACTTAACGCTTTTTTGATTGCATAAGGTCCCACGACAAGTAATTAAGACATACGTTAACAATAGATTGTGTTATAGTACTCATAGTTAAGTTGGTTTGCTTTGCTTTGATTTCATCTGAATTATGTCGTGTTAAATTGCGCAATGCTACTTAATAATTTCAATTACTTAAACATAACATGACATTCACAAGTCACCAACACTGTTCTGCCAAAGTTCCTGAAATTATTTGCTGTCATAAGTGTCAACATTTACAATATTTGAAGTCTTGGATGGATGTCGTCGATGGAGTGTTCAGTAGTTGCTACAAAACATCTGATGGAATAAAATAAATCCTTAGCTAGCTAGATCCAGCTGAATATCAGTATTTCACATGGAGCGTCTGCCTATCTGACCTCCACAACCCAGTTGCTGGGTTACACGATACACCTTAGTAAGACTGGTTGTCAGACTCTCGGGCTTCTGACTACCCGTAATGACTGTCAAAGATCTACAAATGACAGCCGGGATCAACGGTCTAACGCTTTTCGAGGCACGGAGGGGTCTCGATATGTAATAAATGGTCACCCATCCACGGACCCACCTCGGCAAGCATAGCTTAATCTTCGATCGACTCGTGCGGCTGTAATTATTTTGCCATGAGCCCTAAACCTCAACTGGCATGCCGTAATTGTAATCAAAATATTGATAAGTAACTTCCACCTCTTCTAAATTTTAATCCGTTCTGTTACTACACAATGGATACAGCATGGATATAACAGAATGGATTAAAATTTGCACCTATCTAGTTTAATGTCTGTTCTGACCATAGTATAAGTAATTAAATTGACTAGCAACAAACAACTTGATTATAAGGCAAAATTTAACTTATCTTTTTCATTTATTCTTTAGACTTTTAACCTTTTGACATTCAGTTCGCCCTTTGAACTCGTGACGAAGATGGTTCGATCGTTTGCAAATTAATATCATGTAATCATAAGGTGATTTTGTTTTGAAAGTAATCAGTAAATATAAGAAAAGTTGCTCTTGTCTACCTTGAAATTATTTGCCTAAATAGGCCTTATCATTAGTTATGTCCTTTTCACTTGACTCTGTCAATCAGGCTGTAAAATATAATGAAAATGTGAAAGATAAAAGATGTGTAAAGGTACAATTGCGTAGCCAACTGCAGGCAGCAGTAGAAGGCGACGGTGTCGCTACGACACTCTGGTTTCTATGTATTTCTATGAAATCGAATCGAACTTCGATGAAGTCGCCTGCGGCAGCTGCCTGTAGTTGGCTACGGAATTGTACCTTTAAGCATAATTAAAGCGTTCGACCAACGATTAAAAAGCCGGCCAAGTGCGTGTCGGACTACGCACAATGAAGGGTTCCGAAGTTGGGATGAATTTATCCCAAATACAAATTTAACATTGTAGTTGAAATTAATGTTCTCCCATATTTCCAACTGCAAAAATAAGTTTGTACGCACACACAGTCGTCACATCATCAATGAAAACAAAAGAAAAACCATTCATTATTCAACAAAAATTCGTGACACATGTCTTGTCATCATGCGTGCTGAACTCTGTCACCGTGACGAAACGGATGGACGGACACAGCACAGAATAGTGCTGGCGTGTACAAACAACCTTGACCCAGTAGCATCAGATGAGTATGCTGCATGCACTTATTAATGTGATACTTGTATATTGGACATCTAAGGTAGGCTGTGGTTTACGTTCTTGAAAGTGTGGCGAAAGATATCTAATGGCTGTGGTTCCGGAACTTTAAAAATTAATATTTTTCCATTGTTAATTATTGTTTCATTATTAAAATAATTTTATATTTTGGTACAACGTTATTTAACCCGCAAACCAGGATTCTTGAAGGTGACATCCTAATACGACAGACCAGTTTAACAAGAGTGTGTCAAAATGGCTTCTTTGTTTGTAGAGCTGTATAATGGCTTCTATATTTCTTTGTGTTATCGTGTTAATCAATTCCTATTAACACAATAACCAGATTGGCCATATAAAGCCACAGATAGTTCAATATGCTATAAAGATATTTTGGCGTGGAGCCAAAATCGGAACAAACACCGCCCTCTTGTTAGATCAATACTTTTTCAGAAATGTTTGCCTACAGCGCCCCCTGTTAATATCACATAAGCGCCAAAAAATCCTTGTAGCACTATATGAAAGAAAGAAAGAAAGAAAAATAGGTTTATTTGTGACAGAGACACGTGCATACATTAAAGACAAGAGTACATAAAGTACATAATAAATCACGAGCATAAAACATAAATTAGTCGGCAGCTGCACGACATGACTGTGACAAGAAGGCTTCCACTCAGCATGATGGTGTGCTATGGGGAACCCACAGCACAGCGCTGATTTTCAGTGGACACCCGTATATGGTATGTAAGTATGATGCATGCTAGACTTCATGAATATTTCAGACCATCCAGTTTGCCTATTCGTTGCCAGAGTTTAGTACATCATGTTCGCATTCAACGGCAACCCAATTGATTCCAAATATTTGTGCCTCCTTTGCAATAAATGAGTCATTTTAAGCTATCCAGTTTCAAGTAGTATCTAATAGTAATATTGCAATACTTGTGTGCACTGGTGGAGGTTGCAACGCAAAAACAACCAGTTTTCCTCGCTAACTGATGCAACTCGCGTGAGATGTAGCTGATTCATACTTTTTCTGGCAGTTACATTGGTAAATCAGTGCATTGGTATACAATTTCGTAAATTGTCGCAATAACAACAACCGGCTTTCAAACCGGTTGGTTTTTTTTTTTGGAAAAAAGTTTTTTACTTTTCACTTTTTAGTTATCGTTTTTTTTTTTCTAGGCGGTTAAAAAATATAGCGTTACCTCTGTCATACTGATGTTGTTAATCTATGTGTCTTACAGTCCTTTAAGAACCAATATGTTGGCGCTCGAATGACGTAGACCAGGGAGGCGCTGTTGGTAAACATTTGTGCAATTGTTTTGTGAAATATGTTGAAAAAACACTTATTTTTTGCTTTATCATATTAATAAAAAAATACTAAGATAAAACGCATTAAAGTAGGGGAGTGGCTCGCTACGTCAGAACTAAGTATTAAATCTACATAGGTATGGCGTCATGCCACATTTTAACTCATTGTATCGCCGCAAACTTTTGATTACGTACAAAAAGAAAAAATAAGTGTCCAATATTTTTTAATAATCTACCTGACGGACAAAAAAACATCTGTCATCGTCCCTGTTTTACAGCAAGCTTCTTGTGTACAGCTATAGCTTTAATTTCTGTTTTTTTTTTTTAAATGAAAACATTACAGACAGCCGGCTTTTTGAATAAAGAACACAATTAAAGAAAGGTCTCAAGTGACTTCAGCAAGTATTTTTTCCATACTCATTCATGCTTTTTTTTCTGGGTTTTTTTTTCCCCGAAATAAAAATACTAGGTAAAACATATTTCAGGCCAAACATAAAACAGCCTAATCCCTTGGCGTGAAGGTTGTCTGAAGGACGTAAACTGGTTCTACGTAGCCACATTCTTCGTAGGCGTGAGCAATACCTGTTCGAACTATCTGTTGCAATCTATACCAAACTCAATACTTGCTGGTTCTAAAAATATTTTTTGACCTTGCTTTTAAAGAACCATAGCTATTATTGTTGTGTAATAGAATCGCCTAAAACAGAATGATAGTATCTTCTCTTGTGAATTTATTGTTTGACCTTTGCATTCTTTAGACCCATCATTATTTTGAATGTAGTAACTGACTCCGTCGGTTATTGAATCTGGGTTCATGTTAAGCTGTATTACAGCTATAATTGGTGCTGATTCTCTTGTACACCGAACTAAACTGACTAAACTATCACTAAAATTCCGTACTTTTGGCTATGAGAATCTTAAAGTTAGTCTACAAAAATCTCTAAATTTAAAAATAATATGTCAATATTATTTAATTCAACTATAATCGAATTTGACAATCGTGACTCCACATGGTACTTCTTTGCTCTAACCTACCCCGTGATTTTTTTTTTTTGAGCCGGAGGCGTGCAGGGGAGGCAGCCTCGTTAACTTTTTTTATGGAAAATATAAAAAATGATTACCTACATGCTGAGTTTTAGGGGTTTATTGTGGGTTTGTTTTATAAAGGGGGTCGAAATTTTCATTATTTTGGATACACCATTTTCGAGATATAAAAAAAATACAATACTATTTTTGCACCTGAAGTCGAGGTCTTGGTGACAACAAATATTAGTCCACACCTTTTTAATCGCTATTAAAAATAGTCAGATTTATTTAGACCTTCAAAATTTTTCGTCAAATTCAGAATAGCAAAATTACCATTTTCACTAAATTAATAATTCAGTGCCATCGTAGTGCTGTCAAACTAAAATATAGTTAAGTTGTGTCACTTTAGTCTATTTCAGAATGGGAAATTATTGTTTGAGAGGAATAAACTAAATTTTGGTGATTTTTATTCTAGTTTAGAGGCATTTGTGACAATAGAATTCGCACCATTGATTCAGTGTGTATGAGATGGAGGCATACGGGATGAATATCACCATCCCTTTTTTGCAACAGGACAATGATGACCTTGACACTTCATATATGTATAGGGTGTATCAGAAAGGTGTAGTCTAATTTAAGGGCGTGGTACACTCCATCAAACTGAACAACTCCCTTGTTTTAGGTATAAAGTCAACACCATAATGTGCTATGTGTGTGCATGCTAAATAGTACATAAGGCTAAGTACCTGGTCGACCGAGCTCTGCTCTGATGAAAATAGAGAATGTTCATTTATTAGTATAGGATACTTCATATTAATTCCATGTATAGTACACACGGCTACACAACAAGCTATACATTTCCAGTTTATGCTGATCTCGCATTGCATAGGATTTCCGTACAATGCGAGGTCAGCTTATACTGGAATTGTATAGCTTGATGTGTAGCCGTGTGTACAATTGTACATACTAATTCCACGCTGCCATGATACTTACTAATTCGATGCCACCATGTCATTATTCTACGGTAGCCATCTTGTTCTAAACTTTTGGCAACTGAGCTCTGCTCGGGTGAAAATACGGAGAAAACGAATTTTCCCAGTTATGAGACCTAGCTAGATCGATTTTTCGCCCCCGTAAACCTCTACATTGCAACTATCACAGAAATCGCTAGAGGCGGTTTCCAGAACGTTTCCATACATATATATATATATATATATATATATATATAAATAATAACATAACATAACATCACGCCTGTATTCCCCGAAGGTTTAGGCAGAGGTGTACCTATAGTACACCTACATTTCGCCAGTTATGTTTAAGTCCTACGTAATAGGGAGTGAGCCTATTGCCATCAACCGGGCACAAATCCAGACTCCGGGCTGCTACTGAGGAATTCCAGATGGAAAAACTCAATAACACTTTGCCCGACCCGGGAATCGAACCCAGGATCTCATACTCAGCAGTAACGCAGCGCGTAGCGCGTAGGATATATACAAATATTGCTTGTTTAATAGTATAGGATGTACATGACATTATCCTTTTATTTATTTTTATTCGCTATTATTTTAAATTTAACCTCATAACAACCTTGAATTGGGACTGACATAATAATTGTAAGGCATTTAAAATTCTTGAGTCACTTTTTACTTCAATATCTTCAAAAGGTCTGTTGATTATGACCAATACACGGAACTCTTTTGACTAGTTTTTGCGGTTGATTTTTAGAAGCTACTTCATCATCATTCGGATTCATCTTGAGGATTTAAACGCGAGTAAAAAAAGTACTGTACAAAGGCGGACTTAATGTTAGAGGCTGTTTCTACCAGTCAACCTTACGGTGATGGAGAGAGGGAATATTGCACGTGCAAAATAAGAAATAGGTAACACGAAAATAACTGTAAAATACAAGAATACATTACATAGATATATACATATAAACAGAATATTTTTTGTCAGGAGAAATAACGATCAGTACAGAAGAAAACGTATCCAGTAAATTGGCGCTGCGATGTTTCTGCCAACTTCTATTTACCTTCACTTGATTTACTTACCTACTGAAATAAAAAATAAATTGATCATTGTAGGCTTTGCATAGCTTGGCTGGCCCCAAATGGTAGTCTCGCAGTTATCATTTTTAGTCTCTGCCGGCCTCACAGGATGACTGATACGTTCTGCCGAAACGCCTCTGAATGTCTCACCGGACCTCTCCGTGCGACCCACTAATCATTGTTATTATTAGCCCTTATTTGTAATTATTAGCTTATTAGTATAATCACAGAATAGTACAGAAGGCGCACTCCGCATTTTAGGTATGAAGCTATAAGTACGCGGCGGGCTCGTCTTGTCGGGGCTATTCAGTGACCGTAACGTAGACAGAAGACATAAGAGTTACACGATAGAAAGAGAGGCAACTTCTAGGTGAAAATAACTGTAGCTAATTGGCGGTGTGTGACCTGTATTGCACTTTATTGTGTCATAACAAGAGTCGCTTTTTATTTAAATGATTTTGCGGAGTGCACCATCTGTATTAATTTGTGGTAATGCAGACTAAAATATACGTAGAAAGTATGTATGAAAAGTCTAAAAAGGTAGTAAGCAAAACTTTTGGTAGCCAAACAGAAGGTCAAAAACATCGATGTGCAACCGATTCTAATTTTGCGTGGGCATTCTAATCAGCTGATTGCATTAATAAAATTTATGTTAGAAATTGCTTCAAAACCTACCGGCCATAGCCTATTTTATAATCAAGGACAAAACCTTCTCGACTTATTCAAAAGTGGACCTCAAAAACAAAATTCAAAATTTTTTATAAGTTTCGACTCGAATTTGAACATTAATAAATAGGTTGTTTTCAAAATTTATGTACATTTTGTTGTTATTATGTGTCCACCAACTTGTTGGTAAAATAAAATAAAATACAGTTCGAAATTTAAACATATAATCAACATTCAGACTTATTAGTAATAAAATTGCAAGAATAGATTTTTTTTTTTTAATATTGGTTCTTTTGCTTTAAAAAAGTAAATTTAATTCCTGTCATAATTTGTTTCCCATACAAAATTGCTATGTCTACAGTCGCGCGTATTTAAGAAATACAGCAAATAATAAATAATGAATGCACTATGTAACTAGATTCAACAATATTTTGTCAGGTGAAGGGGTAAGTTATTAGAAATATACTATGAAACAATGTAATTTCAATAAACCATATTTACTTGCTCATAAACACGTGTCTCATATTCCATTTTACTGTATAACTCCTTTTTGTAACGTTGATATTTTATAATAATAAGTAAATTTCAAATTTAGTAATCTAAGCGTCAAAATAGTTACAACGAGAGGGTGCTAGTTTTTTTCGGCTACGCCATTTTGCTTAGTAACTGTGGGTTTCGATTCATGCGCGTCGTGAAAAGGACTTTAAGAAGTTGTGTTAAAGTGACAAATTACGTGAATTCGGTAAGTACTATACTTTACAGTGCAGCATTTCAGTGTAGTTAATGCAATAATAAAGTCATATGCATATTTCACGAGTAACTGGAGGGTGAAATTATACAAATATAATTTTTTGGAGGCTAGGGAAACGTTAATTTTATTCAATTGTGTAACCATTGTAATACAATTTTTCCCGTGACACTTAGGGCTCGTCACGGTATATTCACTTAAATGTGAATTGTATTTCTATTTCTGTTATAGGAAATATGCCGTTAACATCCCCTAAACGACAAAAACGTTACCGAGAACCCTTACAATCAAAACATCCACAAAAATGGAAGGAAGTACATAAAAAAAAATTATTAGATTCGTCGACTTCGTTGAGACTGTGCCCTTATTCTTCAAAAAGAAAAAAAAATGTACATACATTTTGAAAACGACCCAGATACGAGTAGCATCTTTCATTTAGGAGGGCAGCTGTTACTTGGGTGCGTTCTTTTACATTCCTTAAGTAGGTGTGCACTAAGTGAGTAAGACTTTTTATTGAGTAACTTGACTTAAGTTTGAGAAAACTTAAATTTTTCGTAATATCACAGTCGTTTCAGAACTAAAAATGTTTTGTTTACTTTAACGTAATTAAACGTAAATTACGTAATTCAATATTATTATTGAATGAGATTGTTAAAGAATACACACAGAAAAATTAACGAATTTATTAGTAGTGAAACTATTAAAAATTAAAATGTATTATTGAGTAATTTTCTGCCACAGCATAAACATATACTTGTCAACAACTGTTAAATATGTTTACGTTACAATAACAATTCACCAAACTATGTATAAATAATAACAGTTAATAACAAAATTATGTTGTAGAGTTAAAAAAAAACAGTGACACTCCGGGAGTGCAAACAGAAGTGAAAATATGAACGATTTTATTGTTGATGTCTTTTTAATGGTCAAAAGCTGGTGTCGTAACAGTGTCGCGAAATCAATGGTTTAGTCCCATCTCAAAAATACCCAACGCGCCTAAAGAAGTTTTCACTTCAAAAATTGTTTTGGTAAGTATACGTTATAATTTTTTGTGTATTCTGGCTACTGGTTTCTGCATGGGTATCAGAGATTCATTTTAAAGTTACTTGTCTCAGAAATTTTCTAGCCGTGCCCCGCAGTTTCATCCACATAAAGATTGCCACAGGGTCCATACATTTATCCTGGTAAAAAGGCATATACCTCTAGTCTCTCTCTGGAATTCGTACCCCGAGCCCCAATATACAGATTAACTGCCTAGTTTGAGGTTTGCTGGCAAATTATAATACTTTGTAACCTAGCTAGAGGTAATATTTTAAGCTACTCATGTCGTCTCAGCCAAGGTAACCGACATAGCCCGAAGAATTGCCAAACTTAAGTGGCAATGGGCAGGGCACAGCTCGCAGAACAGATGGCCAATGGGGTCGAAAGTTTCTGGAGTGGCGACAGCGTATCGGTAGACGTAACGTTGGAAGGGCTCCCACAATGTTGACCGATGACCTTGTGAAGGCCGCAGGAATCCGCTGAATGCGGGAAACACAGAATCGGTCGAAGTGGCGGTGCTTGGGGGAGAAATGATGATGATGATGATGTCATTTCAACTTGCGTAAACCTGTGAACGTCCGCGCTGTATTACCTGGACTATAAACTATTAATATTTTCTACTAGCTGACCCGACAGACGTTGTCATGACAAAATTTCAATATGGTCTTGAGTTCATACAAAAATCCAATAGAAAAAAATACTTTCAGTTTTTTCCTGAATTTTCCAATTTTCCGGGCAACTTTTCCAATTTTTCTTTCTTTAATAACTCCTTTATTCGGACTTTAATATTTTAAAACAGCCAAATCGGTCTAGCCGTGCTCAAGTGATGCGCTCACCAAAGAACACCATTTCATTTTGTTTTATATGTAAACTAACATCTTTAATATTATGACCTTAACTCGAACCGTAACTAAAATCCATCTCGCAGCATTCCATGAGCCGGGAACCGGCAACACGACATCGGAATCGAGCGTTTTGCAACCGTGCACAATGTCGCAATGTTACCTTTCTAGATATATTATATCCACCGGCTAACTGAATTGTGGCGATCGAGTGCGAGATCCGAATGACCGCGGCCCGTGACGATCACATCTGATCGTGTGAGTAGACTTTGATAATCCTTGGAACAATTTCGTATTTTTATTAATTTGTTCTGATTTTGCGTTTTGTAAAAAGGTTGCTATGTGAACTACAAGCGCAGTGTTTTTTTAATTGCGTGGGTATGTGTGTTGTAAAAGAAACTTGAATACCCGGAGGTGGGCGAATTTATGGTCCTAGAAGGCGATTCAGTTGCAATTTCAAATAGCCATTATTGCAGTCTTAAAAACTAGTTTTTATAATTTATTTAAATTAAAGGTTTAGACATCAGAATTCTCTAGATTGCTTTGGTCTTTAGCATAGGTCACACAAGCGGAAGAAAACGAGAGGAGGCGATTAAAGATAAGCAAATTGTTGAATTATTATCACTAGAAACGACGCTGGCTTCTACTATACTACAGTTTTTACCCAGTTTGAAATTCAGAAGCTGGATATTCTGTAAAAAAAAAACTTGCATATACTAACATAAAAACTTTAAAAAACTACTATCAAACCTATTAATTAACCTCCCATTAAACTAAACGGAGAAGTAGAACTACTCCCACTTAGAACTATTTTACCACACTATTTCATTGATGAAATATTTGAACTTCAACATTTCGAATCCCATTTAACACCTCATTTATTGAACTTATTTTTTATGATAGTGCGTATTTTGATGACAACATTACTGCTAACCTACAGAACCAAGGTGCTAAAATAGTCACTTCTGTGAATTAATTATTGAGCAGTAGATAGGTATCTAACAGCCAAATTAATGTAACTTAATTACGCACTTTAGTACGCCTATAAGTATATTACTATAGGCGTAATAAATGCTTTGTTTTATAACTTTAAAGGTCAATTATTTTACATTTGTTACATTTACGAGTAAGGCATATGTTACATTAACGGTAAAAACAACATTAATCTTAATCAGATTTCTTAGCGTCCGTATCTTGGCTACGTTTCGGTGACCTTTTCAGGGAAACCGAAGGTTTCATCTGTGCAATTATGGACGAAGTTATCTTGACGAATAACTACCGGAGACATATTATGAAAGACGGTACGGTTGACGTGTGTCGGGCATGCCATCGTCCGGGTGAGTCCATCAGACATATTATCTCTGGTTGTTCGCGTCTAGCTAACGGCGAGTACTTGCACAGACATAACCAAGTGGCCAGGATTATTCACCAGCAACTTGCTTTGAAATATAAACTTGTAGACTCTGAGGTACCGTATTATAAGTATGTGCCCGACCCAGTTCTCGAAAATGACCATGCCACGTTGTACGGGGATCGGTCTATCATTACTGACAGGACTATTGTTGCCAATAAGCCTGATATAGTGGTGATAGGCCGATTAGCGCGCCACGCAATGATAGTCGATGTTACCATTCCACATGACGAGAACCTCGTGAAAGCTGAAACTACAGAAAAACTAATTAAAAGGAATAATCTAATAAAAAAATAGCTTTAACAACTTCTTAAGGCTCTCTCGAACAGGCGCGACGCGACAGTGCGACTCGGTTCTGGTAGAACAATTTCCACGAAGTTGTCATAGAAATTGTTCAACTAGAGTCGCTGCGGGAGCACCTACAACTACCCTAGTTTGTTCATCTAGCATCCACATATTTTTCCAACGATGTAGGTTGTCTGCATAAGACTATGGCTATCCATGTTTTTTTCTCGTATAATAATCCTATATGTTATGTCTAATTTCACCAGATCATCTTACTGTAAGTCGCAATAAATTTTTACTCAGCTTGAAACAACCCAATGATAATGTTCTCAGTGACGTCAATATTTCGGAGATTTGTCTTTGTTTGATAGTTTGGGTTCAAAGACATTTTACGACTTCCTATAATAATCACAATCATATATCTTTATGTATCTCACCATCATATTACAGGCTCTGGTTAATAATCTTATTTTTGTAATCAAATTAACTTCAATGTTCCAAGGGTATAATTTATAATGAAGATGCGTCGACGGTTTTAAACTCCCAAAGGACTAGATACAAAAGATTGTTAAAACACAATATTATTATTATTTTATGGACAGCTTAAAATATTGTTATGCATAAACGCCTTTGCGGAGTTATGAGTAAATGGAGTGCTATTCCTGTTTTTTTTTTAACATCAGAGTATCAAAGAAAACATTGATTCACTCATACTTGTTGTTGTAAATTATAGGATGTTCTGGAAAATATAAGATAAAACCCAAACCAATACCAATTACCTGTACAGGGTATAAAAAAAAACCCATCACTCGCATACGCATACAGTACATAAAACGAAAAACATTGAGCAAAAACTATTGCTGGCAAAACGACTTTTTTTTTTGACGTGAAAAATCGCTGTTGTACGCGTAATTAAAGGGTCCCCGAAACAATCAATTGCAATTTTTACGTCATTGATACACATTGATGCTCAAATTGATTGTCTACTAAATGCAATTGAAACGACTGACAATATTAATACAATAGCAATTGATCATTGCAGGGACCCATAGCGCATGCAACACATTGTGCTTAGGGTCCATGCAACGGTACAGGAGTTATGGGGGTATTTAAAATAAAGTATGTAAAGTGTTTTTACATTATTTATTTAGATCCTACTGACTATACTTTGAAGCATAGAAAACCAAACTTTAGCAGCAATATGCGAAGCTCTTCTGTCTACGGTCATGGTCATATTTATTTCCGTGTCCATGCCACTCGCACCTAATTGACCACTCCAATTACTACATACTCCGTGCTCTGTGCACTCGTCTAATCACACGTGCAAATCTTGTCCATTCATGTATAATATGTATTTTCGTGATTATGTTTATCTCTATACGAAATCTTAGCGTCCTTCCGTCCGAGGTTGAACTTGCGAAACTGCGAACTTGCGAAATGTGTGGTTAATCATACCAAATGCTTTTGTCATCACACGGATTAAAATGTAGGTAGACAAACTGTAAACAAAGAAGTAAAAATATATTATAATTATTATATTAGTTGTTTTGACTGTACAGCGGAAATGTTACTGTAATTTACGTAGTTTTCATCATTTTTAGAATAAAAGTCACCTATATTAAAAATGACTGAAATCGATTCAGTAAACGATTCTGAACAAAGTACTTTCATAATGCTCATTATTTTTTAAATTATACATTGTATAAATATTTTCAAATATTTCATTCAGTTTTACTCCCATTACTATGAGGGTTTTCCACTTAGATATTGTCGTCCAAATGGCTAAGTTACATAATTTAACAAGTAAGGTTAAAAAAAAACCTGAATCAGAAACAAGGAAGTTATGTAGACGTATTCAGTAACTTATGAATAATTTATACAATAATATTCTGTAAGTAGATTTGTACAACACTTTTATGCGTACAAACTCAGTCACAATCTCTTTTTAAAGTCCAAACTGCCTGTCTGCTGCCTTGGTTAGGTCATGGGAGGACCATGCAGATTAACGTCTGAGATAGTCTTGGAACAAATTTAAATAACTTATTCAGTCTAGTAATAATCAGAAGCTTTTAAATATCCCGTCTCTTCCTAAAAGATGACTAAAAGTCAAGTGGAATAAGCTCCTTAGTTTCGCCTAAATCAAATATTCTAAAAGTGTTGAAATTATTTTACTATATTATTCTAGATTTTCTGCTCATGCCATGTCAAGTTACGGTGTATAATGGTAAACCATACCATATGGTTTAGGCTTGAACTTTTGAGTGGGTACGTATAATGATATGTACACATTTAAAAGGTCAAGCCTTAGAACCTCTGCCCCTAAAACCGGTATTTTAATCTATCGGTTTCTCGTTCTTCAATCTAACAACGGTTTCGCGCAGTGCATTAGGTTTAATGGCCATGTTTATAAATAAGATTTCTCAAAGGATAGCTTAAATGAAACTCTATAATGCATCTTACTTGATCCACTGCCGTAAGAAAAGAAAAAGAAAAAGAAAAAGAAAAAGAAAAAGAAAAAGAAAAAGAAAAAGAAAAAGAAAAAGAAAAAGAAAAAGAAAAAGAAAAAGAAAAAGAAAAAGAAAAAGAAAAAGAAAAAGAAAAAGAAAAAGAAAAAGAAAAAGAAAAAGAAAAAGAAAAAGAAAAAGAAAAAGAAAAAGAAAAAGAAAAAGAAAAAGAATAAAGAAAAAGAAAAAGAATAAAGAAAAAGAAAAATATATGATATTCTTCAGGAGATAATATTATGCTAGTTAGATAATGTTGAAAACATGATACAACTAAATTGATACGATACGTACGCATTATACGATATCAACGCATTCTACATCAAATTAAATAACATTGAGCAAAAATATTTAAAAATTGGAACTTTGACCTTCAATATGTCCGTCATAAGAAGGTTCCATTATGTTCCCCCAATTTGTTATTTACGTGTTTTTTTACTATATTTCTTTGCGTCATGTTTACCATAAATAAACGTATTTGCTTTCTTTCTTTCTTTATGAAAAAAATATAACACTTATGTTTCACGTCGTTTTACACCCGTCATCGTCATCAATCGGGCACCAGGGAAATCCATGATTTTTCTTAGATTTATGCAAGATTAATCGTGTAATGCCTAATTCTAGATTGACTATTAAACCATGCATTTTATTATAAGTCAAACACATTGAACCGAATAACAGTTTTGAACTGATGCCAGATTGACCACGAAAACGCTTTAGCAACAAAATATTAATCCACACAAACAGTAATACTAAAATATTAATCCACACCGCTGTGATGAAAAAGATTAACTATTTTGAGTACAGCGCAGCGGTGTGGATTAATATTTTAGCATTACTACGTTTGTTTACCAATTTTTTTGTCCAAACAGCCTCTGGTCTTGTGAATAGTCTCTCAATATTGATATCTCGACAAAGAAGATAAAGTACTCAGTTTACTTCTTTGCTTCCCAAAAAGAATAGCGCGCATTGCAATATTTTTAATTTTCCCCGCTACATATTTGCACGTTCCTTAAACTTACCTACGAGTTTTCATTGTAATCACAATATGCACCTAGGTTTACAGTTGATATGAATCAAATTGTTTGTTATTATCTCGACTAGTAAAATAATAATTACTAGGAAAAATACCGGTTTTATTTAATAACTATTTTCCATGAGAAAATACGGAGAATCGTCATGACGTGTCATAATTCAACTAATCACGTAATCGTAAAAGAACACACAAAACAAAGAACTAAAACAAAGTTATTTTCATGTAAGGAAATAATCAATTTTTAATCAAAGAACTTTAAAATTTCATTTTTGGAACAACAATCGTCGAAAATGGTTGCCTGAGTACTCGTAGCAAACTTGCTACGACGGATTAAGAAAACCACTGCGTAGCCGCGTAGTACCTAGTAACTCTGTCTCCTTCAATACGGTTTGAATGCTCATGGAGATTAATAATTTATTGCTATTTTTCTTAGTACTATTATTTATTTCCCAACTATATTGGGGTCGGCTTCCAGTCTGACCGTTCGCAGCTGAATACCACTTTTTACATAGAGTGAATGCCTATCTGACCTTCACAATCCAGTAACTGGGTAACACGTATAATAGGTACCCCTTGGTAAGACTGGTTGTCAGACTTTCGGGCTTCTGACGACCAGTAACGACTGACAAAGATCCAAGAATGACAGCCGGGACAAACGGCTTAATATACTTTCCGAGGCACGCAGGTTCCCGGTATGGCAAGCCTAGCTTAACCTGATCGATCGACACGTGCGGCTGTTATTACTTAACCAGGAGTTATTAACAAATAAATTATAATTCTCTTTTCGAATGTGTCGTCACTCATAATAGTTATCCTATTAGGAATATCAGCTACAAAATTTATAACTAAACATATTGCCGGGAACTAACAATATTTGAAAAACAACAAGAACAAAAAGTCACCACTTTTCTGTTGTATCATTGTGTTTAAATCCGAACCATCATTTCATATCATAACCAGTTTGTTGTAAGACACTATAATCATTAATTTGAGACGCAATTCCTATCATTACTTGATGACTTGTCAGGGGATTCCCGTAGTCCGAGATCGCCGTCGTTCTTCAGTGTGGAATCTTACATGAAATGATTAAATCATAATTATGATTACATTGTAAAGTATATAATTCAATCGATGATTTGACAGCTTTTCTCTATAGAAAATCTGTCGAATGTAAAGTGTGATTTAAGCAGACACTATCGTGCTTTTCATGACCGAAAAGAAAATTGAAAATTATTGCTACTAATAAATAAATTATTTATTTATTTTAATAAAATACCGTACAAAGGCGGACTTATTGTCTGAGGCAGTAATAATATTATAAATGGTGTGACCTTTAACGAAAATAATCTATATTTTAATTATATACGCTTATTAAAATTAATATCTATATAGGGTGACTGGTAATTAGTGACCGAAACTTAAACACGTGACTTTACTCATCATTATGAACAACTTTTAATATGAGACCAAACCTGAAACCGCCAAAAAAAAATCAGCTGTTCCATACATTTTTAGAGAACAGATGATTTTAGTTTCGGTCACTAATTACCGGTCACCTTATATATATTTGCACTACCGGGCAAATCGTGAGAATAAAATATTCAGTTAAACTGTTTTGAGCACAGTTTTGTATGGTTTTCAGACAACTTGAAAGACAATGAACTACGTTTTTGATACCTATACAAGAATAATAAAATCGTATTCGTGGTTAATTTTGCAAAAAATAACATCTAAATAAAAAAAGGTAATCACCAAATAATAATAATAAGGTCTCTTTGAAGTTACACCGATTGAGTTATATAAAACATAAAAATTAAAACCTTGAAGTCAGTAAAAAGTTTGAATAAAAAGCAAAAGATTATGCGCATAAGAATGACGTGCATTACTTCATTATTTATTGACGTCATGGCTTTTTAGTACTTTAGTACTTTTTACCGAGTAGAGTTCAATGGTCACTTAATGCTATATTTATGTTTTTATTTAAAACTGTCAAGTACGAATTTTAAAACATAAGTAGTGTTGGGCCGAAAGTTCGGTTTCGGTTTCGGTCGAGTTTCGACAAAAAAAAGTTTCGATTTCGGCGGCAAACCTGCCGACCGAAACTGAAACTGCATTCGGGAGTTTTCGCGCTGTGATTGGTCTTATTCGGTGCGTTAAATTCCATCCAAGCAAGTAAGCGACGAAGGCATTTTACCGCGTCCACGTGCCTAATCAATTCGTGATTGGCTTGTGTTTGCAGTTCGTTTTATTTGTTGTGAATTTTCGTGATTTATTAAAAAAAAAAATAAAGACTGACTGTTTATAATAACGTTTACTTTATTTTTCCCTCAAATCATGATCCTTGTAAGGAAGTTTCGGTCTTGGTTTCGGCCGAAGCTGAGACTGTTGCCGAAATTCGGTTTCGGTTTCAGTTTCGGACGAACACTATTACATATTAATTTTAGGTTTTTTAGTCTTATGATAAGACTGAAAAAAACAAACATAATCTGCCTACAGTATTCCCATTGCAGACTCTGGCCTCATCTGTATGAGAGGGAGTGGGCCTTAATCAACCACGTGGGCCTAGTACGAGTACCATACAATATATTTTTCAATCGTAGTTCTTGGATCTAAGGGATGAAGTTTTGAGTATGAATGTGGATGGCTATAAAACTAGGGGGAGACCAAAGAAATGATGGGTAGATTGTTAGCAAGATGATATGGTTAAATAAGGGGGTGCCTAGTGAATAATCAGCCTATAATGTTCCCAATACACAGGCCTCCTCTCGGTGAGAGGGAGTGGGCTGTAATCCACCACGCGGGCCCAATACGAGTTAGTAAATGTCACATGTCTTCAAATTTTTGGTTCTAGGGCATGCCGGTTTCCTCACGATGTTTTAAGATCAGGGGTGATGAAATAATTTACACAAAGTAAAACGGCTGTCTGTATGCAAACTTAAAACGTACAATTCGTAAGTCAGAGCCGTTACCACTGGGCCATCACTGCACAACTGAGACATACCTGGTGCCTACTGGGATGACGACGAATGGAGAAACAAGAAATAAAAAAACAAAGCATGCTGCGCTGGCCCGAAATAAATTGGAATATGGCCAAGAGAATGATGGTCATATTCTTTTCGGATCTAAGAGAACCCTAACTAACATTTGAAAACTCATATGACACAACATTTTTACTGTCGAGTCACTTTTGAACTTTGTTACTATTTTAAGAATCACTTAAATAATTATTTCCTTTAACGATAAACTTTGGACATTGATCACGCAACTACGCAATTAAAAAAAAATATGTCAAGTTCACATCAATTTGAGACACATTACATAATGAGGGTAATTGAATTTGGCCTTTTCTAAGAATGACTTCTTAGAAAAGGCCACTAGATGCTGCCTGCGGCTTCGCTCGCCGCACGCCTCGACCCTAATTCTTTTTCTAAAATAAAAGTCTAAGTTACTATTTATAACATCAGCTATCTGCCAGTCAAAGCCCCTTCAAATTTCTGAGATGAGCCGGAACAAACAGATAGGAAAACAGACAAATAAATTAAAAATTAGTAAGTACCGTATATTTTCATACAGGGTGTAAGGGACAGCCCTCCTATATCATACTAAGATGACCGCAAAAACGCAAAAAAAAATGAAAATTCTCCTGAGAAATTTTTCATTTTCCTGGGAAAATTTTCGGTGGAATATGATTCAGAATAAGGAGCTGAATGTACCCTGTTAGTTTGCGGAGGGCTGTCCCTTACACCCTGTATTTTTTTTTGTTTTTTTGTTTGGGAATTATCAAATAACTTCTCCCGCTCTGGGCGGAGCGGGAGGGCATGTTAGACTCTTACTGACTAAAACCCACCCGCGTTTCTTCAGATGCCATGTTGCTGGGGACCACGGTATCCCTTTCGGACTTCCCGTAAACTTTCATAATGACAGCCTAAACCTCTGACTTTTCGAATTTATGTGCGTATTGTAAAATTATCCCTTACTTCAAAAACGATGAAGGAAAACATCGTGAGCAAACCGGCATGCCTGAGAGATATTTCTCTAAGGCATGTAAAAAGCGAAGTCAGAGGTCCATGGGCGGTATAAAAACTCTGACACCAGGTTAGTCACTAACAACACGAAAATAAAGAAGACTTTCATAATTATGTATTTAGTAAAAAGCTGTTATTTTGACATTACAAACAGACACTTCAATTTCATTTATTTGTATGTATGTATGTGTAGAAGATTCGAGATTTTGTTTTTAGGCGGTGACCGTAACCACAATGTCATTTATTTTTGTGCTGTAAAAACAATATAGATGCTTGTGGTTTACCAGGGTCAGAAGTAAGGTACAAGGACTGCGGTTTGACTCATAAAAAACTACTTACTATACTATTTAATGGGTATGCCTTCATTATGCAACACTGTTATAAGCGAAGCAGAACTGAAAAAGCACTGCAAGCAGTCAACGTTTCCTACTGGCCTTATCATCACTCTTTAAAATGATAAGTGATATGGTACCATTCCCATAAAAAAAAAACAGTGGCACTCCGGGAGTACCGACAGAAGTGAAAACGTGAAAAAAATCGGCACCGCAGTAATCAACGCGTTGATGTCTTTTACTCCATGCACCGCGGTAATCAACGCATTGATGTCTTTTTAATGGTCAAAAGCTGGTGTCATCACAGTGTCGCGAAATCAATGGTTTAGTTCCATCTCAAAAATGTCCAACGCGCCTAAAGAAGTTTTCACTTCAAAAATGCTGCTGAGTATGTTGAATGGGAAATAACGTTAAATACGTTTTTAAAAAAATGAGAAATAATTTACCATAATTATGACAACACCTCAATTCCGTGCATAATTACAACAAAATACATCTAAATACCCTCTCTATCTTTATATACCCTGTCTGGCTTTTTCCATCTTGAGGTATGTATCTTTAAACATATCGTGGCGGCATTTACATCGCCACATGAAAACTACGCATCACACTGACGGCACACAAAATTCTGCATCGCGCAAGCAGAGTTTACCGCTCGACTGGCAAATAAGTCCCGACATTGATAGTTGGGCAGTTTTCCACCAGACACAGCATCCGTCTGGTCGCCCGATCTTCCGTTTTCTATGGAGGATGAGTGAACTTTACACCTTGTCCCTCATCTCTATAACATTTTTTATTAAGTATGTCATGTGCTCGTGAGTTTATAGACTCAAAGGTGTCTGAAAAAACCAACAACACTTGACTTGGAATAAAAAACTGTTGTTTAAAACCAAACAATAACCAAAAACAGTAGTCTCATCACATCAGCCACACTAATGCATATTAACAAGCTTTTTTCTTCCACAAAAACGTCAATTACTGACAATAAAACGTACTCATCGAAACATATTAATATGATTGACTTTTCCGAAAGCACGTGTTATAGAGACGTGCCAAGAATGGCTGTCGACACGTGATAGTGATCAAACGTTACTTATCATTATGATCGCTAATGATCAGATGATATGCATTAGTATTTCCCTTCATTATTCATGTCGGAGTTTTCCTGATGGTCATATAACTATAGATGATGCTATTCTATGCTATGCCATAATATTTTTTGCAATGAAATGATACAATATCACATCTAGTGATGTGATAGTGTATCATGAGAATGTTGGTATTGCAGCTCGCCGAAATTGCCAAAAAGTTACACAGGGGCTTATACTGGAAATGTACAACTTGATGTGTAGACATCAAGCTGTACATTTCCAGTATAAACTGACCTCGCATTGTAGGAAAATTCTATAATGATTATATAATGTTTTATTAAATTAATGAGGACACAAAATATTTCAAAGATGATCTTCTACGAGATCTTTAGCATAAGTATAATCAGGCTATAAAGTTCCCACTGCTGGGACACACGCCTCCTCTCAGTCAGAGGGAGTAGGTTGTAATCCACTACGCTGGACCAGTGCGGGTTAATATTTGTATTAGGCACTTTAGGTATGATTAAAGACTACATGAAGTTAAATGGATTTCAAAAATAAAACAGGCTATCCACTCCTGTCAGCACGAGCATAATTCTACATACAGGGTGTAAGGAACAGCCCTCTGCAAACTAACAGGGTACATTCAGCTCCTTATTCTGAATCATATTCCACCGAAAATCCACCGCGTTTTTTTCATTTACTATTTCTTTCTTTCAATGTAAAATTACATTCTTTGTACGCAGTACTCCATTAATGTAAATAGAACATGTAAAACAGAAAAAACAGCAATGGATGTTGAACAAACAACGCTTGAAATCAGCTGTTCAATTTCTCGCTGCGCTGCCGTTCGCTACCTACCTACGTGCGTTTTGCCACGGTAGCGATACATTGCGTGTAAGGTAATAAAACAAATCAGGTTAATTGGATTCCCATAACATTCCTGAAATAATTTCATGTACTGGTCATCTTAGTATGATATAATGACTTCACCCTATCAGTCTGCGGAGGGCTGGCCCTTACACCCTGTATATAAAGGCAAGGATTTTACTGGTAATAAGTCATATGCCCCCGTTAGTCCGCCCGGACAAAACATTAGCCTTCGATGACATCGACAAAGCCGAGTGCCTAGCCGACAGTCTTGAAGCCCAATGCTCTCCCAGTACCCTACCAGTAGACAAAGCTCACCTCGATGAGGTCGACGCCGAAGTCGAACGTAGAGCCTCTATCCCTCCCACTGAAGACCCTGATTTTCCCCTGCCCCCCATCGAACCAGATGAGGTACATGAGATTATCAAAGGTCTGAAAAATCGTAAAGCCCCCGGCTCAGACGGACTCACCAATAGGGTGGTCCAACTATTCCCAGCTCATTTAATTATGCTTTTGACCACCATCTTCAATGGTGCGTTAAGCAACAACATTTTTCCCCAGACGTGGAAAGAGGCCACTGTCATAGGTATCCCTAAACCCGGAAAACCCAAAAACGAGCCATCCAGTTATAGGCCCATCAGTCTGCTCAAGGTTCTAGGCAAGATCTATGAGAGGCTTATTTATAAGCGTCTCAGAGACTATGCAGAGACCAAGGGCCTCATCCCCAATGAACAGTTCGGCTTTCGAACTCAGCACTCTAGCGTGCATCAGGTCCATCGTATTGTCGAGCTAATCAGCGGTGCTCTCACCCATGGCCGACAATCGAGCGTAGTATTCTTCGACATAGCAAAGGCGTTTGACAAAGTCTGGCACAACGGCTTAATTTATAAGCTCTACAAACTCGGTGTGCCGGATCGTCTCGTGCTCATCTTACGAGACTATTTGTCGAATCGCACCTTTCGCTTCCGCATCGAAGGAGCCCTTTCCTCCCCCCGCCCCATAAGGGCAGGAGTCCCTCAGGGCTCAGTATTAGCCCCCCTCATTTTCACGCTATTCACCAGCGACATCCCCAAACACAGATCGACGCAGTTGGCTCTGTTCGCAGACGATACAGCGATCATCTGTAAGGGAAATTCAGCTACGATGCTGCTAAACCTCCAAAGGGCTGTCAACAACCTTGGCGCCTGGTTTAGGAAATGGCGAATAGAAGTAAATCCCGACAAAAGTCAAGCGGTTAGCTTTTCTAAACCGAGAACTAGACCCCCCCCTTTCCCCCGACCTATCACCATGTTCGGCAAACCAATCCCTTGGGCTAGGCGCGCCAAATACCTAGGTGTTATCCTAGATCATCATCTCTCCTTTTCTGAGCACATAAAGACGGTTCGTTCGCGAGCCGCTTTCGCTCTAGGTAGACTCCATTTCGTCCTAAATGCACGCAGCAAATTGTCACTTAAGTGCAAACTGCGCATCTATACATCATGTATCCGACCCATTATGACCTATGCGGGTGCAGTATTCGCCCACGCCAAGTCCCATTCCATCCATAGGTTGCAAGCTTTGCAGAACCGTTTCCTCCGTAAAGCCACGGGAGCTCCCTTCTATGTCAGAAACGAGATCCTCCATCTCGACTGTAGAATCCCTACGATTCACCAGTTCCTAAAACGCATGTCCAAGCGTTACTTTGACTCCGCTCCTAGACATCGTAACCCCTTGGTTGTCGAAGCAGCCAATTATGTCCCTTCTAGAATTAGTCAGATCCGCCGTCCACGGCATGTACTCTCCGACCCTGATGATCCCATCACACTCCTCCAAGAGCAGAATAGAGCCACCAGTACAATAAACAAATACAGACGCCTCCCGTCATTCCGACCTCGCCGCCGAGGTCCTTTGCGATCGCGACCGTGTCCCTGATTAAATAATACTCCTCCCCGACCCTTGCTCGAAAACGAGGTGCCAGCAAGTTGTTGCCGCTGAGCACGTAGCTTTAAACTACCCCGCTTAATAATCATGATATAAACCAATTTTGATCCAGCCTGTCCCTTCTTGATGTCCTCCCCTCAGCGACGCCCTAAGCCGAGGTTCGTACCCCACAGGGGGTGCCCTTAGCGAGCGTTCGCCTAGTTTTAATTTAGTTTAGTATTTTGCCCCTGGCTGGAGGCTTTGAGTGTAGCAGCTTAAGGCACCCACAGGAAAGTCCGGTTAAGCAGCCAAGACCTTAGTGGTCAAAACTGCGAGATGCCCGTTCAAAAAAAAAAAAAAAAAAAAACTGGTAATAAGTTTTCAAAACTAAGCAGTGATCCAGCCATATTACCGTTAACATCATAATAACGGTGGTAAGAAGATTTAACAAAGTGACTGACGACGACGATTAGGTATATTTCTTAGAATTAACTAGCTTTTCCCGCGACCTCACCCACGTAGAGGTTGGAAATTATTCCACGGAAACATACTACCGTAACGCGCACGCCAGTAAAGCTCCCAGTCAGCATGATTTTTTCCGACATCTTTAACAACCATCGTCATATTTTACACACAACCTTAATAAATTATACACCTAAACCTTCCTCATGAACCACTCTGTCCATTGGTGAAAACCACATGAAAATCCGTTTAGTAGTTTTTGAGTTTATCACGTTCAGACTGATCAACGCGGCGGCGGTTTCAGTTTTAAAATACATATGTAGTGATATAATTTTCAGCCTACCTACCTTAGGTGAGACCTCGCAGTTCATTGTGCAATGAATTACACTTTTTATTATCACTTCAACTTATCGTCATTAAATATCACTTATGAGCTTGTTAACGAGACTGTAAAGATATTGTTCAGTTCATAACAATATATATAATGTTAGTGTTAAATAAGGAAGCGTTTTATGTAAAAATTTGATGCTTTTCCAAAATGAACGACTTCGTGGAAGTTTATCTATTAGTTTTATGTTTTTCGTTTAGGAAATTTGTGAATACTACGATAAGCACTAGACAAAAAAATATTTGAAACATACATGAACTTTATGTCAACGTTTACGATAAAATAAATAAGAAAAAATATAGGTTTTTTTTACGTATTTTTTATTTATATATTTTTATTTAAGAATAAAAGACGCAAGAGTGAAAATTACACGTTTATGTCACACATCATTATTGTATATTTTCCTTAATTAATTATCTGCAAAATCCTGGAGTCAGGATTTGTTCCCGGTGCATGGCAATGAGCTTGCCCCCTATATAGGCTAAAATTATTAGCTAGCTAAACTCCGCAGAATATCAATTCTGCAGGGTTTAACTAGCATAATTCGTGAATGTAGGTTTTCTGTCTACACTATACACCTTTGTTTACCACCTACCTACTTACCACAAGAGTGATTGTTTTCTTTCCCATTGCTGGGCACAAGACCTATATATTTCCACTCTTCCCTGAGTGTTGCCATCTTTATTACAGGTGGAAAAATAAATGTTTTTATGAACTAATTTTCTTGTTCCAGGTTCCATTCCCCTGTACCCTACGATGTTGTTCAGCATACTGGTCTACCTGTTCTACTACATAACATACATGATCCTGTTGGCCATCGCTGGTCTGTGGTGTTTTGAGGAGTGTGCGCTGACGGAAGACGAGGAGTACGAGTTCTACCATCAGCATAGAGCGATGCCGTATTGATTGATTCTTGTGAGTACTTTTACAATTATTATTTTAAATAGTTTGCAGTTATTTTTATCTCACAAAGCGACGCGCGCTTTACTTGTGGTAACCAAGTGTACAAACGCTGTGAATGGCTTGGCTTTTACAATATTTTCAAATAGCAGTGTTAATAGGTATGGGAGGACAATGTAGGCCTTTCAACAAGGACCGGGCATTATTAGGGCATAATTGACACACTACGTCAATTTGCCGGCGACAGTCTGTTGTGATTTGAATATACGGACAATTTAGGTTGGTAGTTAATTTACTTAACAATCAATATCCCTGACTTCACACGTAAGAAAATAATTATTTTGGTTTTGATTGTGAAATATCTGTTGATTTTCGACATTTAGTCTCGGAATAGTTTTCCCCAGTTTAGTTTGGGCTACGAGAATACTATCAGATTTTATTTTATTTGACCTCTGAGTTTGTTTCGGCCTTTCTTCTCAGAGTAGTCAGATCTGAAACGTCGAACTCATCTAGCTTATTTTTTTTTAATATGACGTGTAAAAGTGATTCCGACATCCTATTTACAGAATAAACAATTTCATTTCATGATCTAGAACACTCAAAACAGTCTGTGGCATCATGCAGCAAAAAGTGGGGTTTATAAATTAATTAAACTTGAATATTAATGGCATAAAATCGATGGATTTTTTATTCGAACCAGCTACACTTGTTATCTAACGGTAACATAGTCTAGACATAGGTATTTAAAAAACGCGGAATGTATAATCTTATTTTTTGTCTGTTAAAAAACATGCGCTCTATAGGGTGGCAGAGACATCGACGCGAAAGTTTTACCATAGACTCAGTACATGATTCTGAACGCCCCAGCGTTGTTTTTTTTTATTGAATATAGAATATAAAGAAATAGCAGATTTTTTCTCAATAACCAACGAAAAATTTCAACGCTGGGGGTTCATAATCATGTACTGAATCCATGGTAAAAGTTTACACGACCCTGTATATTATCATATCGCGCTATCATTATTAAAGTATTAACACACTATAAAACTGATTTTGATCCGTAAGACGTCCTCGTCACATAAGGTCCAATCGAAGACCAGCGTCAGGTACTAATAGGCATTTACGCTGAACTGGGCCTATTTGCCGCAGCCGTAAGGCACACAATACAATTTTTTTTTTGTTCCGTGTTTTAGTGTGAATATTGTGTGCCTTAAATTTGAAGTTCTTTCTTAAAAAAAAGAAAAATGTTTGTTTGTTGTTGTTCTTCTTTCATTTCTTTCTTTCTATCACTAATTATTACTGTGTTTTAATTTATTAACTATCCAGGGAATCCCCTGCAGCCATAGGTAATTAGGAGTTTTATTACCTAAACAACTTTTTCCTAAACAAATCTGGCGTTTTATTATCCCTATAAAAAGACAAAATACCTTTTTGTTATTAGATACTGCTTGATATATTAAAATTAAGATAATGTACTTAAAAATAAAAAAATAAAATCATTTTATTTTAGACAGCCAAAAAGATCCATGAATTATCAGTACCTAACAGGTTTGCACTTCAAACACTATTGTTAGTTATTTAAACTAAAGACGACTAAACTCAATAATTTATTTTTAGCTTATTTGTGATTCACACACATGTCTAGTACCTGCCCTATAGTACGTACTCAGGAATAGCCCGATGCAAATTTAAGGCGGCTCGGAACATAAAGTGAATCGATGCGCAGTAACTAATTCACGTGTCAGCAGGGGGTGTGGTAGCATGCAGCGCACTTCAGAGCCGCCAAAAAGTTTGTAAAAGGCTGTACCTCAATCAATCTGCCTAGCCTTTTCCCAACATTGTGAGGGTCGCCTTCCAGTCTAACCGAATGCAGCTGAATACCAGTATTTTACACGGAGCGACTGCCTATCTGACCTCCACAATACAGTAACTAGATAATACGATACCTTGGTATGACTAACTGTCAGACTTTCGGGCTTCTGACGACCCGTTATGACTGTTAAATATCCACGAATACCAGCCGACACCAACGTTTTAACGTGCTTTCCTAGGCATGGAGGAGTCTCAGTATATAGAAATGGTCACCCATCCACGGTCCAACCCCGGTAAGCAAAGCTTGACCTGAAGGATCGACCCGTGCGGGTGTTAGTACTTAGCCTCGAGCTTAAAGGACTGTATCTATCATTGATTAAGTTTCTTTTTAATGTGGGAATTTGTAGAATGAAACAGCTAATTTCTACGCGGCTATCAGTTATGTGCTACTAGCCACGCACGCGCAAAAAGCGAAGTAGCGAAGCGAGTATCGGTCAATTGAAAAAGAAAACGCTATTTTTTTATGGTCACAGGATTTTTATGCGTCCATGTATTAATGGAAAAATACAAAGGGGTTTTTGCTATACATATATTATTTGAAACCAGTTGAGATAACATTAAAGGGTTTTTTTTGGCACATCTGAGGTCATGAATACTATTAATTAAGAACTTAAATAATTTTCGCCAAAAAAAACGCGTTTTGCAGATGCTGCGACGCTAGTTATGTGTTATACAAGAAAATAGATATTCAATAAACAATTTCAAAAATCACAGAGCATAATAAGCAGACATTTACATCAAAATAAGCAAAAAGTATCAAAATAATGAATCAAAAAAATTATTGTAACTGATTGATGATAACATCAATCAGTTACAATGATTGAGCAAATGTATTACATTCATACATGTTCCGGGTTCAAAGTGTGTGTGAATTCCAAGTTCTTAATTCTGTGATTGATTAATTAACAATTAATCTTTATTTACCTACGAAAAAATCTCTTATACGGCGTGTCTCTTTACGTGCCAGTAGAAAAAAAATCGGGTGCTGTCGGGGGACAGTCTCATCTAGGTTTGGGCTCCACTCGGCCCTTGGATCTTGTCCCTAATTGCCTAAGTATATCTACTCGCCCCATTGAATATTAGATACCCCAAATCGCCCCCGATTTTTAGTAAGTTAAAAGTATCAGCATTCTAAGTTTTTTTAATAAATATTTTTTTCTTAAAACTTCAATAGTGTCTTCTTGGGATTTAATGGTGAAGTTTGAAATAAAACTGCACATGGAGGTAAAAAAGTGTAATTTGAAATCTAATCACATTACATAATCTTTTCAATATTTAACAATTACATTTTGTAACACTTTTAGGTATATGATGATTAAATAAAAATCACAGATCAAAGTGATAGAATCAACAATTACACGACTAAAAAAACGTAGGTAATTTATATAAAATATTTAAAAAATAACAATAAAATCACAATTTAAAAAAAACTTTAAAAAAATTATTTGATAATTAACTTATATTGTACAATATGAGTTCTTTATAGACAATATAAGTTAATTACAATTTATGATTTTTTTCCGGTTAAACATTTATTTTGAAAATTGACAAATTTCTAAATTATTACATAAGAATATTGCAGCGATTTGTCAATTAAGACTTGTTATCAATAAAATAAAATGTCAAAATCACAACAAGGCAGATTATCCATTACTATAAAGAAGTCATAAGTACTTACACAGTTTTTCTAAATATAGACTAATTTCTCCATTGTGCAATGTACTGTTTTTTTTTTCGATCGTTTGATTCAACGCCACATTTTTTTTCTTCTATTACTTACTTTCTTTAATTAAAATAGTGCACAATTTTTAAATATTGAGACGTTCTTTATAATTACGTTTTTTATTTATGCAAGAATGCCGGCCTTCCACTTTATTATTAGTACGATGCTGCTTGCCAAAGAATGTGATTGCCTATTTGACCTCCATAACTCAGTAACTGGGTAACACAATACCCCTTGGTAATACTGGATGTCAGACTTTTGGGCTTAACGAGTGTCAAAGATCTACGAATGACAGCCGGGTCCAAAGGCTTAGTTTGCTTTCTGAGGACTTATCCCACAAATCCCCTGAAAGTCCCAGGGTTACGGGGGATTAGCGGAATCTAGAAAAAAAATCTGGAATTCCCCCCTAATAAATGTCCAGACATCTCCATTGAGGTAGATATTCATATTTATTTATTGCATTCCATAATATATAGAAGAGGTGTTACAAAATACTTAAAGCTAGGTACAAAAATATGGACCCTGGTATTGTTTTAATTTATGTTTTATGTTATTTGAGTTTAAAAAGATAGATATGTTGCTGTTGTTTATGGCACTGATTTAATGCAGCAGTTGCTTATTGTAGTTTTGGTAAATAAAAAAATACAAATTGCATGTTTATTAACAAGTTCAGCGGTAAAAATGAGCAGTAATAAAAATAAAAATGAGTTATAACAAACATTTAAATGGGTAATTAAATAAATTATTGCCGCTACCGCGCACCGCTCGCTTCGCTCGCTCAGCACGCGCGCTTAGTTACAGTTCTAACTAAGTGTTGGTACGTGCACCAAGCACTAGTTTATTTTTCTTTAACAGTGAAACAAAATTTTGCATGCATATAAATATTATGCGTGTAAACTTGAGCCATAAAAACGGAGTTCATTAAGTAACTATATATAATTTCAGTAAATGTAATGAGTAAAATAATACTCGTAGTAATCATTCATAAATTCAGTTTTTGTAATCAATCCGCATTTGGTCGATTATAATTAACAACATGATTAAGACTTATCATTGGAATAGGTATGTTATTACGACTGCCTCGTTGGTCTAGTGGTCGCAAGCACTACTGCTGAGCATGAGGTCCTGGGTTCGATTCCCGGGTCGGGCAAAGTGTTATTGGGTTTTTCTATCTAAAATTTCTCAGTAGCAGCTCGGAATCTAGATTTGTGCCCGGTTGATGGCTATAGGCTCGCCCCTATTACATGGGACTTAAACATAACTGGTGAAATGTGGGTGTGCTTGCTACAGGGACACCTCTACCCAACCCTTCGGGGGAACAAGGCGTGATGTAATATTTTGTTATGTGTGTATGTTATTAAAACGGGGTATAAAACTCGAAGCGAGAATTTTTTTTTTACCACAAAATAAAATTATATAAGTACGATAACACTATCTTTAAGTTTACTATAAATTTATATATTATATTCTTCAAGAAGATAATTGCGTCCATTGTCCCCCGGCTGTTTTGGATTCTGTACTTAAAAACTGCAAAATGATCCAATGTCAGTAACGGTTCAAGGGTTTGTTTTACGAATGGAAAATGATGTTTTCCAACAAAAATAAAGATAATCCTTATAAACGATTTTCTTTATTTTTCACAGATTGTGTTTCTATGTGCCTTAAGATAGGTAACTATTAAAAGTTAAATTCCACTAGAAACAGGTTTTATTATAAAAAAAAAACCCCTAAATTAGCGGACATTCTATTTAAGTCCAAAAACAAAAATTAAAATAACAAGTATTTTAGTTTTTGTTCTTTAAGACTTAAATTAAAGCTGTTTTGCTTTTAATTTTATATAATTTACGAAGGTTGCTTTGTTTTATAAGAATGTCGTGTACGCACCTGTAATTGGTACATAAGAACCATCCTGTTAAGCTTTAATATTTTATATTATATAATATTATATTATTATTTTATTATTACATAAACATTTACATAACATCACACCTGTATTCCTCGAAGGGTTAGGCAGAGGTGTACCTACAGTACACCCACATTTCGCCAGTTATGTTTAAGTCCCATGTAATAGGGGGCGAGCCTATTGCCATCAACCGGGCACAAATCCAGACTCCGGGCTGCTACTGAGAAATTCCAGATGGAAAAACCCAATAACACCTAAATTACCTTATTTTATTATTATTATAATATATAATGTTATTATTTTTTATTATATTTATTGACGTACCTATTTTATTTAATTAAATAAATGATGATTTTCCCATACTAGTAATTC
Organism: Omphaloscelis lunosa; assembly: GCA_916610215.1. NCBI lineage: Eukaryota > Metazoa > Arthropoda > Insecta > Lepidoptera > Noctuidae > Omphaloscelis > Omphaloscelis lunosa. Next base: position 3,619,308 of record OU744252.1, read on the forward strand.
TCGTTTTGGATCATATTAAAAAGGTATTAGAAACTAAGTGTACCAGAGACAATACAATCACATAAAGTCACATTAAGTGACATTGAAACGTATTAATGTCGTGTAATCGAAGCTGTCATTATAAGACATAATAATTGAGATCTTTAAAACAAACTGCGTCATCCTTATATCTTACTTTAAGTTATTATTACGTAAAATACCTACTTCATAAGTAATTTGTTTTTATTTAACGTTGTATGAAAAAAATAACATCATCTTTAGCTCTCGTGTCGACACGAGTTATACTAGAATAACTCATGCCTTCTTGTAAGATTAGCCAGTTAGATAAGTAAAGTAGAGAGGCTGGGATGAGTATACGGATTTACTAACTGCCCCGTTGGTCTCGAGGTTGCAAGCGCGTCTGCTTAGCGTGGGGTCCTGGGTTCAATTTCCAGGTCTTACTAAGTGTTATTGGGTTTTTTCATAAGGAATTTCTCAGTTACAGTCCGAGATTTGGAATTAGGAGGTGTGATACCCCCGTGCCTCGGAAAGCACGTTAAGCTGTTAAGCGTTTTACACCTGATCTCTCTCCGGTCGTGTCGAATTACCGTCCTATCGGGCTATGAGAGTGAGGGAAGAGTGAGTCCACCAGTGCCTGCACAGGCACTAGCCCCCAAAAATGAGATAACCTTTACACGGCTCATTATTCATTAAAAATATTCTCCAAATAAAACAACAACAATACTAGATCAAGGGGAAATTCCCTCCATCAGGAACAACAAAAGTTCAAGCCCTCTATAAAAACGTACAGTCGTCATAGAAAATACCACTTTTTATCAACCCCTCATAACTATAATATAAAAAAAATGTTATTTACTTCAAGTGAACTACGTCGTTTAAATACAAAATAAAATAACCATGACAAGTTAGAAAAATCGCAGAGCGAAGAATGTGGTAGAAGCGCCGTAGTTTTGACATCCGCGAAAAATACCCGTCAATGTAATTTAAAAAAGTATTTTATTTTTATTATTTTAAAAGTACACTCACTTTTAAAATAAGAAAAATAAAATACTTTCTTACTTCTCTGATAACAGAGCTAAATTGCTAAGTTTAAACCATGTAAAAAAAGACTGAGACTGACTAATTATTTAGAGCGAGTGTTAACGTATTAAGTTGTGATTTTTTTTTTATAAAAATAATCTATGTTAAGTAATAAAGATATATTTAATTAAAATAGAGGTTTCCGCACCAAAATTCATAGTCGTAGATAACGTATGTTAACAACCAATCTTATATGTATATTCGCGAAACTCCCAGCTGTGTAACCGAATATTTGCGCGGTAAAACATAACCACCGCTCACAATTTCTCAAGAACGGTATCATAATATTATGTTCCGCATGAAAATTCGATAATTAGAATATGATTGAACTAGAAATACAATGTAACGAATATAATTCTTAAACAAGGATGCTCACATCCACCTTGGAACTAATTGCGTAGTAGAAAACACATTTTTTCTAGAAACCTCAAGGTTTCCCCCTCCCTTATAGTTATGCCGACTTGTCGCTTCTATACGTTCAGTGGTCTATGTCAGCCAGTAATAAGCCATCGTCACACAGAACCCGTCATCTATTTAGCTCTATAGAAATATACGAAGTTATACAATCTTCAGTTCGGAAGCAAGCCTTTGATGAGACTTCAGAATGTTTCATACTTTATAGTGATGTATAGTGAAGTGCTCTTCTAATTTGTGTTTGAGTAAATTGGCAAGAGATTAGTGAGTGATTATGACTTCAAAGTGCTATTGGTATGTAGCTTTTTAAATTAATTTTGTACGACTTTTAGGGATGAAAATTTATTTATTTATAACAATTTATTTTTCGACAAATATTAAGATATAAAAAATAACGAAATTGGCAAATAACAAAAATTACAGACAGAGAAAAGAAGGAAATTATTAAAAACTACATCAAGAAGCGAATCATGAAATCGTGAAAAATTACTTCTATTATTGTTCTCATCGCAAACACAACAAAACCTTAAAACTAACAATATTACTTATTAAATCTTATTAAATAATATATGTCGGTGTATATTTGTGCTGTAAGTACATTATAAAACATTACTACAAACTTAATTTTGCGATCCTTTCAATGAAAATTAATATTTTCCCGAAATATTTTGGTAGCGAAGAAAAGACATCAACGACTATTCAGTGGTCACCCGCAAATATATATTTCTGTACAAACATTTTAACAAAATTCAACAAAAATTTATCTGAGTTTAATGAAAACAATTAACAAGTTAATTAAATAGCGTTTTTTAAATTATTGTTTTTCTTAATTACTTGTCAACTTAAACCACATTTCCACTAGTTGGTACAATAACTATGCATAATACATAAGTATATGCTTTTTAAATTTCCCATTGTAAAAAAGGAGAAATAATAATATGATAGCTGGCCTGATCGTCAATGTCAACAATGACACTGGTCATTATTGGAATACCTCGCAGTCGCTTTAGTGTAACAAATTATGTGTCAACATAGTTATGATAATTTGTCAAGTTTATAAAGATAACGGCTGGCAAGGCAAGGATTATTTGGAATTTCTCAGTAGCAGCCCGGGGTCTGGATTTGTGCCCAGTTGATGTCAAAAATGGGACTTAAACATAACTGGCGAAATATGGATGTACTATAGGTTCACATCTGCCTATCCCTTTAGGGAATATAGGCATGCATGATGTTATGATGTCTATGTTAAAAAAAGCACACAAGACATTTTATAATAAGACAAAACATGCAATTTTTAAACTTAGCCTTAATTATTTTCAAAATTATGTTTGGCTACCTAATTTACTTTAAGCACCTAGGCGACCGAGCTCTACTCTGGTAAAAATAGAGAACGCTCATTTAATAGTATAGGAAAGTTCATACTAATCCATGTAAGTACCTACTTATTCCATGCTGCCATGATAATAGGCATGATCATTATTCTAATGTAATTATTTATTATCTTGTTCTAAACTTCGAGCGACCGAGCTCTGCTCGGGAGAGAATACGGAGAAAACAAATTTTCCCAGATATGAGACCTAGCTAGATCGATTTTTCGCCCCCTGTATTGCAACTTTCATCGAAATCGTTAGAGCCGATTTCGAGAACGTGAATAAAAATCTATATACAAACAAATATTTATTCAAATATTGCTCGTTTAATAGCATAGGATTAAATTTACGAGTGATAGTTCTATTATTCTAACAATCGTTGCAGTATGGCGATGAAGGCCATTGCGTTAACAAGAATTAATTATTTCTCACAGCATGCGTCGCAATGTCTTTTTCATTAATTTTTTGTTATAATCATTCTCCAGCGTGCACACAACAACTTACCAAAGTTTCATCACAATCGGTCGAGCCATTTTCAAGTTTTCGAGACTAACGTACGGCAATTGGTTTTTATACAGGGTGTTTGGTGCATCGTGTGCCAAATTGAAATGGTCGACTGGGGAGGTCACCTGCTATCCTTTCTGACCCCTAAACACTTCTCATGCCCTGTGGATTTTTTTTCATCGACTTTTTATTGTTTTATTAAAAAAATACCCAAATTTTACAGTCAAGTACAAATTTAAAAAAAAGTGTAAGTCGTAGCCTCTGAATTTTTATTTTATTTAGCTGTGTATTGTATTACAGTACTTTTAAATTCAAAACTAGTGACATTAACCATGTAGTTTTTTTTTTTATTTACTCGCAAAGTTTCGGACTTCAATTAAAGCTGTCCATGTTACAGCTATTTACATGGCTATAAAAAAAAAACACAAAAGCGACCGGGATCTTCCAACTCCCCCAGAAATTCTCTAGTCTATTTTCTTGCTAGTGATGTGCCACATGCCATAAAAATCTTTTTACAACTTTGTGAATTCGCTAGAATTGTGAATCGAGTCACAAAATACTAAATTCCAAATTATGATTTAAAAAAATATTTTTGCTTAAATGATACCTCAAAAACTCATTAAATCTGTTATCTCACTCTTATAAGGTAAAATCTGTCTCGTATCTCTCTGTGGGGGGGGGGGGTTACTAGAAATAAAAAATAATTGCATTTTTAACATTTATTTAATAATTTTTACATATTCTGCCCAAACTGTTGGCCGCTATTGCGAATGCAGGCCCGACATCTAGGCATGAGAAGTGTTTAGGGGTCTGAAAGGATAGCAGGTGACCTCCCCAGTCGACCATTTCAATTTGGCACACGATGCACCAAACACCCTGTATATTGATAGATTATTCAATAAAAACAAATAGCTATAGTACCATCTAATTTCATTGAAATTTAAAAATACAATTTCATAAAAGAACTATATATCTAAATGTCAATTACATTTGTGATATTTTAAACTGTAATACATCCTAATAATATTATTAGAAACAAACAAATAAATGGCACTTCCTTATCCTTATATGTTTACCGTATTTTGATCTTAGGTCCATAATTTACATAAAGGGAAACCTAAAATAATAAGTCAAGGAGAGTGAAAAAGTGGATGTTATAAAAATAAAATTAGTGCTTAAAGATAACATCATAAATCACACGAGTAATTCCCGAAAGGTTAAGCCGGTCCACTTATAGCACACCTACATTTCGCCAGTTATGTTTAAGTCCCATATATTAGGGGGTCCCAGACTCCGGACTGCTACTGAGAAATCCCTAATTGAAAAACCCAATAACACTTTGCCCGACCAGGGAATCGAACCCAAGACCTCATGCTCAGCTGTAGCTCTTACCCATACTAGATTAAGGAGGCTGTATTGTTTTACAAAAAGGAATTATATAAATAAAGTTTTGAATAAGGTTAATAACATTAATCTTAAATTGTAAATTTTCCATAACATTCATGACAAACATCAACAATAAGTGCAATGTTTTGAAACAAAATATGTAATAAAGCAGTTATTTTTTATAAAGCAGAGATTTTTCACTTAGTTTATTACATTATAAAATTCATTAACTTGGTAATAGCATATCATTAAATGATCAAGTTTTTTTTTTTTTCATTCAATTAATTTTTTCGATAAATAATTTTCCAAAAAAGAATTCTAGTAGATAAATGAAAAAACTCTGAAAGAGAACGTTAAGCTGAATCGAAGTCCAGACTTGAATTCTTTAATTATTGCAGCATTTCTTTTTGTCATTAGTCTTTACACCACATCAAGGTAGTCCGAAGTTTAGTAAGCATATCATAAGTATTCATAAATTGCGCAAGAAATTTCGCAATCCATGAATTGATAGTGCCAATGTTTGTTCTACCTCAAGGCAACCCAACTTATTATATCAACCAGACTTCTTGACCTTCAACATTGCATAAAATTGATTGCACACACTCTATTAATTCTAACAATTTTACGCTAAAAATAACTCGCACTTGTGAATTATGAAAAAAACTGTGAAATTCCTTTTTGAGCGCCCGTTTGTCCAATTGATTCTTCACGTTAATTATTGAGAAAGAAACTTAAAATGTGTAGTTTTTAATTGCTTTGTATAATTGTGAGTTATTAAATATTGGGTATTTATATTACAGTGTATTATTTATTTGGATTGACTAAACCATTGCGTTTGAAGATGTCAGTTTACTGAAAGTGAAGCGAGGAAAGCAGCCGGGTTATCCGAATCCTAACCTTAATTGAGGTAATGCCAAAGTGAGTTTCTTTGTAACGTTTTCACGCTAAAATGACTGAACAGATTTGAATGAAATTTGAGTAGACCATGACCTGGATTAGGACATACTATAATACTTTTTATTCCGGTAGTAAAAGTTAGTTTTATATAAACTCACTTACGTGTTTGGAATGTCAAAGTCAGTGTCAATTTTTTTATTGTGTATATAGAATTGAGATCTATGTTGAATTGACGACTTTAGGCCGCAGTTGCACTTGTAAGTTGCTTCTATAAAATATATGTAAGTAACTTATGACTGCGTAAGATGTAAGAAGAAATTACGATAAGCTACTTATGAGAGAGTTTACATTTGCAAAATCGTAAGTTAATTACGTAAATGATTTACGTTATGAAAACTTACAAGTGCTGAACCAGTTGACGTAATCACGTCAACGCCAGCTGTTGCTGAAAACTATCGCTGGGGCTCTGTTCGTATAGGGTCGCAGCATTATGCTGAGAAAATATGCGTCACGTCCACGAAAAACGGCCATGTTTTTCGTGGACGTGACGCATATTTTCTCCCAAATTGTTATTTTCGTGTTTCGTTCTTTCTTTGCGTCATGTTTACCGCAAATTAACATATTTTCTTTCTTTCTTTCTTTACACTTGAAAATGGCGACCTTAGACAAATAAACTCTTTTCTTAGCTTTTGTTTATGTTTATTAAACTAAAGTCCCAAAAAATACATTCAAACCAAACAAACAGATTATATCGATGACGTTATTCTGCAACATATTCCACTTTTTGCCAACATAACAAACTAAAATCATATTACTCGTCTAGTAGGTCCTATAATTATTATAATACATCTTTCTTGACGGGGTTTTCCCTGTGCATGGAAATTTATTTGTCATTAGTCAGTTCTATTATGTAGTTTTCTTGTTTCCAATCTCTTTGATCTTGCGTGATGAGATTATAAATATTGCGTGTGTAAAGACATAATTCTTCCTATCAATATCGTTACGTGTTTTCCGTCCTTTTTTTTTTGTTATGTTACTGGTATTTAATTTGACTTACCAGAAGAAGTTGGAAACGTTTTGTATGGAAATCTAACCATTCCTGTAATTTTCACGCTGTTAGTCACAAAATTGAGGTATCCTAGTGCACAATTGTCAAAGACATAAAAAAAATACAGTTTAAATGTATTTACAATAAACATTTTTTATGACGTTCTCTAGGTGGCAGCACTGAGACGTCAGGTCCGAGCACCTGTCAAAAGTGTCAAAGTGCCTATATTTTCTTTAATCGTGACTGAATGATGAACGAACGAATGACGAACGTCATCATATATTTTCTATTCATTGTCGAAATGGAACACCACTTGTTAAAGTGGCGCCAACTGGCGTGAATTTTCGTAATAACCCTAATTAAAATAAATACGTTAAATTAAATGCACGGTTTTCATTAAAGATATGAAAAGATTAGCATATCCATTGTCCAAAGGGCTATCAAATGTCAAGATCAAGTTTGACGCACCATATCGTTGTCAATATGGCTACACTGTTATTAATCATGCTGATCTGTCTGCCCCATTTTAAGGCCAAAATTGCCTAACCGATTTTGATCAATTATATTATTTTGTAAATGTTGATGTTCAAAAGTGCCATACATGGGCCTATTTGAAATAAATGATTTGACTTTGACTTTGTTTATTAATGTCAAGTTTTTGTTTAAAAGGGGGTTAGTCTGTACAATAATCAACGTAATCACGTCAAATGACAAAAAATATTGACATAAATGAATAATTTTTACTCAAATAAACACATATGTCAAAATCATTTGTCAACTGTATAAATATAATTTTGACTGGTACTGTACCTTTTAAATCGTATGTAATTTTTCGTATTTATTAATAAACTTCTACGTACATAATTATTGGATAATAATATCCATTGTTAAGTTTTTGTTACTATTTTTTCCTTTATATGGGTATAAAGGAAAAAATAGTAACAAAAACGTAATAACGTGTTAATAATAAATTGTTCAACAAGTTTGTATTATTAAAAGAATAAAACCAATTACCTACTTAACAATTTTTGTTACATAATAATACGTTGGTCTTAATAAGGATTTGACACACTTCACTAAAAACTAAATATCAATTCAAAAAGTTTTCAAGTGTTCGTCATGTTTTTATTACAAGATGAACAGAGATTTTTATTATTTTGAAAAAATATAAATGCGGAACGGCATTCTTCTTGTGAAGAGCGGTGGCCGCCACATAACGGCCGCAATGACGGCGGTCATAAAAATGGTGGCAGCGGGGTTTGATTTTTGATAAATAAAGTTTCAGTGGCGTCATTCGACGATAAATTGCGGACGCTATGTAGCAGCCACCGCAGTCTGAAGGTCGTCACCTCCTTCTGCGAAGCGGTAATGCTCGCGAAGGAGGAGGCGGAACGCGTGAGGGAGAGGCAAATTTCGCGCCCTCACGCCCCTAACCGCCGCAGGAGGAGACGCCCAGGGCGTCGGGAATCGCGAGGTGATTTCCGGCCATCGTAGGCGCGGGCTTGCGGACGGTGAGCAATGGGTGGCTCACCGTCCGATAAGGACAAGGCCCGGGTCGACGGCGCGTTGTGTTCCACGCGCGCCTCAAAGAGATGTCAGCAGATTTGAAGGGGTCCACTAGGGCCGATGCCTGCCGGGGTTGCGAAGAAAACCGAAAGGGAGATCGTGGCCCCCGGCAACAGGGCAACCGAAGGAACACGGGTGGGTTTTAGTCAGTAAGAGTCTGACACGCCCTCCCGCTCCGCCCAGAGCGGGAGAAGTTATTTGATGATTTCCCACCCTCAAAAAAAAAAAAAAAAAGTCTGAAGGTCGTCACACACTTTGAAGATAATATAAAATATATTATTATCTTCGACATATCGCTCACCGTACAATTGAATGGACCAGTACACAGTGAACATTATATATATTTTACTTTAAAGGATTTTTAAGCACTTATTTATCTATTTACATGTAACACTAAAATATATAAATTATGTACAAGTATTAAGAGGAAAAAAATAAAATATAGGAACAAATCATTGGACAACAAAAAATTCATCCGCATTGCTTTCGGGGGGTAAGGTGCCCAAAAGGCTGGCAGCATTGCCACGTTGTATGGCAAGAATGAAGCACTTTAGTAAACAGTGTGTTTTTATTACGTGCACATATCGAAATGAGGGAATGTAGGTCTACTGCCTCGTTGGTCTAGTGGTCGCAAACCGCTACTGCTGAGTATGAGGTCCTGGGTTCGATTCCCGGGTCGGGCAAGGTGTTATTGGGTTTTTCCATCTGGAATTTCTCAGTAGCAGCCCGGAGTCTGGATTTGTGCCCGGTTGATGGCAATAGGCTCGCCCCCTATTACATGGGACTTAAACATAACTGGCGAAATGTGGGTGTACTATAGGTACTCCTCTGCCTAACCCTTCGGGGATTACAAGCGTGATGTTATGTTTATGTTTGTTTTGCATACCTACTGGACTAGATTATCTAGGTACTAAATCTTGCAGTTTTATTTTACTTGTTTGCGTCAGAATATACATGTTTGAATATTTTGAAAATCATAAATAACATCTATTTTATATTAATTTAGGAGGAAAAAGAATGCTTTTTTAACATTGAAAAAAGAATTATTTGCTAAATGCTTGCAAAGAAAGTCACATGATTAATTTCTGTTTAGTAAAATCAGCCTGCAACGTTTCCACTGCTTGGACACAGGGCTCCTGTCTGTGAACCCAGAGCCATAATTCACCACGCGAGACCAGTGCGGGTTACTTTGCTATTTAATTAAATAGATTATCATATAATTTAATATAATCTTATTTGTTTTTTAATTTTTAATTTGAGTTTAAATTTAGATTTCATTTTTAATTTTGATTTTAATCTTATTATTATTTAATTTTCATCATTTTATTTCAATTCTATTTTAATTTTATTTATAAATGTTTATGCCTATTCTAATAATAATATCAGTCTATGTTATCGAATTAAATAAACATTGAGTTACGACGCACGTAAAGTTGGTCAAAATGTGGTAATTGTCTTCCTCCATCCTTTGCGGAACATCTAGAACTAATGCCGGTTCCCGAATCCGTTGTACTTGATAGTTGAAACTACGTACTATACATAAAATACATATTTATGTAGCTGTACAGAGCAGTATTTTAAAACAGTTGTAAATTAATAATCTAAACCATTTTTTTTTCATACTATAAGTACAATATTTTACAGTGTGACCTCTGAGTTTGTCTCGATCTTTCGCAGAATAGTCGGATAGGAGACATCGATCTCATAGTTTAGTGTAAGAGTTTTTTGAAACAATAAATCTGTCTAGCCTTTTCCCAACTATATTGGAGTCGGCTTCCAATCTAACCGGATACAGCTGAATACCAGTATTTTACATGGAGCGACTGCCTATATGACCCCCACAACCCAGTAACGGGGTTATACTTTACCCCTTGGTAAGACTAGTTGTCAGACTTTCGGGTTTCAAACGACCCGTAACGACTGTCAAAGATCCACGAATGACAGCTGGTACCAACGGCTTAACGTGCTTTCCGAGGCACGGAGGGGTCTCGGTATGTAAAGATGGTCACCCATCCATGGACCAACCCCGGCAAGCGTAGCTTAACCTGATGGATCGATCCGTGCGACTGTTATTATTCATAAACAATTTACAGAAATAAATTAATTTTATCGTTTACAATGTATTTCACGTTAAAATACAGCCCATTTATTTTGTAAAATCACACACAAATCTCACGCCTTAGAAGTGAGCTGTCATTCCACCATAAGCCAGAGATTGACACTATTGACACTTCACCAGCTGGTTTCGGTAGACAGCGAGATAATTCGATTTTCGTAATACGAATAAAAACTGCAACTGCCATAAACAATAAAATGTCACTTCCCATTTCAAAAACAGAACAGCGCTCACGTCACTACCCTGATAGAACTCACATTGATTACGTGCATTACCGCACTATTCTGCTTGACTATCCTTAACACCCACTGTGCTTCCGTCAGTCGGAACTCACTCGGTTTTCGCCTCTATCCTTGAATGTGCCGGTTGCAATATCCGCTAGTTGCGTGTGCAGCCACTGTGCGATCCTATTGCACAATGTCAGTAATGCACGTTCTTTATTAATTGCATTGTGATTTCGTTGGAGATTTTAGGAATGGATCTCTTAGTAGGGGTTTCCGAAATAGCAGTAGATACTTGCTGTTTGAAAAAACTACCGCGATTTTTATTCGTTTTCAATAATGAATACCTACATACGGTCAAGTAGAACACAATGTAAATGTAGGTACTACTCACTTTTACTACAAATCCTTGCAGCTTCTACAGTATGTTTAGATAAAAAATCAAATGCTTAGATTTATAAATCAGTCGAGCAAACAGTTAGAAAATACACCATTAAAGTCACAAAAAAATAAAATAAACAAACACTGAATACCATTCATAAACCGGCCCACCCATACAAAAAAACCGGTTTCACTTTTTTTTATATCCTTTACAACCGTAACAGGGTTTATTATGACAGCCTGGTAAAAAAAGCCAAGCCGTCTGCCAGAGGTTAAAAACACGAATATTAAATAAGCCTATTAAAAATCAAAACTCGTTTAGATGTCATTAATTATTAAAACGAGCAAAAAAATTGTCTGGCTAAAGTCTACAATAAAATACTACTAGGCCAAATGATAATAATTGGTGGTTTTAGAATGTAACGTTATTCATGAGATTGGCAAGTTTTTTTTTTTTTTTTTTTTCATTCATCTTTAGAACGGTTACGTGCCTTATTGTGCCTGCCAGGTGCCATTGAAATACTGATCACAACAAAAAAAAAATGAGTGTGTGTCAGCTCCGATGCACGACGGGAGTTTACCCCTTAATATGATCGTCTTTGAATATGCAATAGGCAAAGAGGGTAAATAATCGCAAATATAAAAAAAAGATTATCTTAGAACTGAATTGTCGAGTTTAGACATAAATGGATACGGAAAAAATATGTCAAAATAATGAGTTCTACTGTTCCTAAACTCATATTAGTCTCCAAATTTTAATCAGTTCATATTTATTGAACTGCATCAGGTGAGCTTAGAATATTTATGTGAAAAACATATTGAAAGACGTCGTCATCATATTTTTCAATGTTTTATGCCCCGCATTAATTTTGCCATGCAAGAACAAATAACAGAATTAAAAAAAAAATGTCCCAGACCGACAGTGATTATTCTCGTTTCTCAAATTACGTAAGGATAATATATTTTTTTAAGTAATCATAATCATGTAAATGGCATGTATTTGGACCTGATACTCCAGTAAATTTAGGCTTGAACTATTACTTGAATAATATACATAATACAGAACCAGCGAAGTGGTTCAGAAAGAATCATTACAAAATATTGTTGACCTCAAAATACCTCCTTGAATATTTTTTAGAGAAATACTAGGACTATTTCTAGATCTCTTGAATAATTAAGTATGGGTTGTTCCAAATGTGCTTTATTAAGTGAAGCTTCAGCCTATAATGTTCCCACTGCTGGGACACAGGCCTACTCTCGGTGATAGGGAGTGGGCCGTAATCCACCACGCGGGCCTAGTGCGGGTTGGTAGATGTCATAGCTCATATGTTCGAATTTTTAATCTAGGACATACTGTTTCCTCACGATGTTTTCCTTCGCCGTTTTGAGAGCAGTGGTGATGAAATAATTTACATAAAGTAAAGCGCCTGCCTCGGTTCGAACCTACGACCTACAAATCGTAAGTCGCGGCCATTACCACTGGACCACCAATTTTTTTTGAAGTTTACCTCGATTTAGAAATTAAGAATGCATAATTTATTATACTGACGAGCAATATAAAAAAGCCACTTGCAAAGTGCCAATAAAAACAAAATATCGAATCTCCTAAACAACACAAGTTAGCTACATTATGTAAAAAACATCTTGAAAACAGTTTCATAGCTATTTTTTATGCGCTAATGAATACACTTTAAATGTTTCATTCACTTCAAATGTTCTTTTTTACTTCAAGAAGCTATCTTGCGTAGTTTCGGAAATATTTCATAACAAGTTAGAGTTTTTATTTATTTTATTGCTCGTCAGTGTATTTTATTTTAGGAACTTATTTTATATGAAATTAAGTAAACCATAATGCTTTTATTAACACCACAAACATCAACACGCATTATAATCTGTGTGCAGAAATTAAACACACAGTTTTTGATTTGATTACTACTACAGGGGTTGCGTCAACAATGTCTGAGCTCCTTTTCCCTACAAAAATAAAACAAAAAATTCCCAAAAACCACGTTTTTCCTCGAAAGATCGATGTGCAACTTGGGTTCCAAGACCCTAATCTGGGCCACTTTGACATTGACCATAAGGGTCACTCGAGGTGGAACCGGTCCAACCAACATGAAGGTCAAATTACAAAACTTCTTTTGTAATTCATATTATGGTGCTCAATATTCACATGTAATGTGTGAAGAAACCTTTATGTGCTAGTAATTTATTATGCTCGAAATATCTGTATACGGCTGCCTGTCAAATTTATTATGCTCTAAATAAGTGGTGCTTTATATGTGTTATGCTCTAAATGTGGCGTGACATTGAAATTAATATTTCATTTACAAAGCCTAGTGATGATTCTTTCTTTATGTAGCTTGCATAGTGCTATAATAATACAGGTTGGTCCAAATAATGATTTCATTAAAAAAAATAGTTTCCTCATGCCCAGAGTTATACGAAAATACCCCATGTATGTTCCGCGATTTTTGTAGTTTTCGAGTTATGAGTATTAGGAATCAATTATTTTAATTTTTTTCATGAGTACAACTTTATTAATTTTCTTTTGAGTTAGAAAAAAGCCACATGTTCAAAGAGAATTCCCATCAGAAAAAATGACGAACTACCATATACATATTTCCAGCTTCTGTCTAACCCCTTTAGGGGATGAATTAAAAAAAAACCCTTAGTGCTCACCTTCGTTATAAAAAGAAGTCTTGTGCAATTCAAGCTCCTAGACTCAGAGGTTCACGTTTTTGTGCGTTGTCATAATTCAAGATAAAAAAAAAAAACTTAGTTCTAATGAATGAACGAATTTAAGATTGCCAATAAGTAGAAGATTAAATTGCCAACACATAGCTGGTTGTAAAACACAATGTATTACTAAAGACAGGTACTTTATTTCATGAGAAGAAAGATTGTGAAAAATAATAACGTTTCGTAGCTCACAACTATTTAATTATTTGTTTTGTTTTCCTGAAATAACACTATGTAGAACGGAACGTTGCACAAGCTTAACTTGAACTTGGCCAATTCTATTGTTAGTGCAAAATGTTTAACAAATGCATCAAATAAATTTTGCAAGATACACAATATTGCCTGCGGAAAGAATATTTGAACATAACATTCGTGGATGTTCAGTACTATGAAATAAAATGATAGAATTAATTTCGGGTCCTCTGACAATTTTGGACTCTGATACTTGAGGTTTCACTAGAAAAAAGCATCTATGGGTTAGTTATTGTATGAAAAAACACCGAACTTACTAAATTGAAAGTACACACGACTACACATCAAGCTATACATATCCAGTTTGTACTGATCTCGCATTGTATAGGATTTCCGTACAATGCGAGGTCAGCCTATACTGGAAATGTATAGCTTGATGTGTAGCCGCGTATACCTATACTACGACCGTACAGGTACATTCAATTTAGTAAGTAATCAAGCCGGAAATTGTAAGTCTAAGAATCATAATAAAGGATTCATAACTCTAAATATGTATTATTTTTCAAGTTTTTTTTTTCGTTTTAATTTTTCATTCAAAATAAATCGACAAGGTCACGATTATTTATGTAAAACGGCTCACAAGAAATATAAAAAATATGAAAAAAAAACTGATTATTTTTGGTCAAAAAAAATATGACAACGTCGCATTTTCTTAGCTTTAAATATGAATGATTGGTTTGAATGTAAATGATTTACTCGTACTTATCAATGAAGCTTAGATACACACATCGAGAGTCTAGTGTTATGTTATCTTCGAAACTATGTATTTTTGGAACACTTGTTCTAGGACCTTTTGTACTATTTTTACTTATGGCAGTTATGGGACAACAATCCATTCTATGCGAATTATTTTTAATGTGAATGTAACTCTGTCTGTCTGTCTGTTACCTTTACACGTCTTCACAGCTGAACGCAATTCAATGAAATTTGCACACAGATAGACCACGACCTGGGTTAGGAAAAAGGATACTTTTAACCACGGTAGCGAAAATCCCTTAAAATAATTTTCGACCTCCGCGCGGTTGTAGCTGCGGACTAAAGGCTACTATAGCTTATTTTTCTTCAAAACCATTCCTACATGGATGAGATCCACATACGAGAGAATCATCACACTTTAACACTCTTGACCACATTCATCGTTTCATGTTCTTACGTATTTTTCGATACCTAACGTGTCAACAAACAAATGAATGTCACGTTGTAACTGTATCAGAGTTTGAACCTTATAAATACATTCTTACGTATCAAAATGTGAATAATCTTATATCTCTCACGGACCTGACACCTATTATGAGATGACATTACAAAGGTTCAGAATAAAAAATATGTTAAAAAAAATAACGAGTTTAAAAATAACCCAAGATAAAAAATTAACCTAAACCATTAAATATTATTTTACTTCGGAACAAAAAAAAAAAAACTCTGAAACTTATAAAGAAAGATTCATATAAATATTTTGATATTTTTAATCCAACTGCTTTTGAAGTTACCACATGATTCTGGCAATTATCGTTTATTTTTATTGATAACTCTCAAAAGCTATTAAAGCCTCTTGTTGGCTGCTTAATGAATCGCAAATATTTACTAATATATTCAAAGAATCAATGGAAAAACGGATGTGTCCTTATGTGCGCTTTTATCCTTTCTAACGTGACGATATTATCGTGGACGTCCACGGCATCACGATAACAGGGAACTAAAATGCATGGAAATATTTATGAAAACGCTTTTAAATGTCCGTCCACGATAACGTTATAACTTTCCATTCATTTTATGGACGATAATATAGTCACGTTAGAAATTATAAAAGCACAAAATGGAATGAGTTTTCTAATTATGTACCCTAGGTACATAATTGCATAGCTGCCCATTATTGAATAACACCACTCAACTATCAAAATTGATTAGTAAACCTATTCACACATCGAATTAACCAGTCAAATAATGTTCAGTCAAACCCGACAAAAGAACCTGTCCCAATTTTCCATTTCCTGAACTATCGTGATGAGCGCACATGAATTACAGACGCCTAAAATTAGGCTCCGTGCCCACTGAAGTGTAACACCGAATCACAGCGCATCTTAATCAATCACACATATAATTAAATGCACGCAAGACCTTCGACCAGTTCCTGATGAATGGTTAGAAAACTTTTAAATATGGATAAATGTGCTTCGTGCAGTTTTTACCTACTATTTTGCACCGCATGCTTTGTCAAGTTGCAACTTACCAGAGCAAGCAAGCTTGGCTTTACTATAGTTATCACGAAAGAAAAATAAATTAGTCTAGGTCGCTTATGGTGAAGAGAACTACGTATTTGTTCATTTTATTAATATTAACATCTGTTCTTTTTGTTTACCTATCTTCTACAAATGAAAAAAGTTGAATTTGTACATATATTTATATAGTACTCTTCAAAAGAGTAACTTCCTTAAAAATCAAAGTAATTACGTATTTCGAGACTAGGAAGTGGGGACTGTGTCATATACACGGTCTGAAAATGTGTATTAAATATAACACACACACCAGGAGTAAATCCATTTAAAATATGTATCTAAAAAGTTGTCAGAGACATCAAGTTAGACTGAAAGTTGCCCCCAATGTTGCAAGGCTTCCCACAAATAAAATAATGTGGACAATTTTATCTTGTCATTGCTAAAATAAATATTAAGTGTCCATGTTGCTGGCAGTATACAAAATACACTTATTTATTTTGTCGTTGTTTCTATAAAAAAGTCTTCAAAGCAAAATCTTAACACCTACACTATGTGATGAGATTACGAGAGCCTATCTTAGGCCGAGATCTACAATCGTTACTTAGCACGTACTTTGGCTTAGCGTTATTCTTGTAACTGTTGCATAACTTCAAAACTACCAGTGCAAGAGAGAGACGGGAACATGTCTGAGTCAAAGCACGAGCTGTGTAACATTTACAGATCTCTGCCTTAGTGTATCACTAGGCTAAGACTAAGCTGAGCTTTAGCCAACCCTCTGCTAAAAATGAAACCGTTATTTATATTTCCACTCCATATGTACCAACCGTATAATTAGTTAAATGCAAAACCTCTCACGTCTTCGCAAAACAAAATGAATAAATCAAGTCAAGATAACGACTGTGCTATTGCAACTACTTGCGAAATAAATGCGATGCAAATGCTCAGTTAAATTATTATTCTAGTCATTATTTTATATTCATAATTTACGAAATAGAACCAGCGTCAATGCTTAATAATATTGAGTCCCTCGGCCCCATTGGGGGATAAAAATAAAAAGTGTTAGAAAGTTGGAATCAATTATCAACATCATTTCCCAATGGGTCTAAGATGCCAGATATTGAAGTTCCTCTATCAAGATAGCCTGATAAAGAAAAAAAGTTTTTTTGTGTATCAAACTTCAACTTGAAGGGCAAAAACTTCATCTTGTTGCTACGTGCCGATTACAAAATAATAACAGTAACATTTTTGAAAAGCAGCAGTGGCTTTTCAATGATCATCAATGTTAAAATTCAAAATTTCACAACGCTATTATACGTTAATATATGAGTATGTTCGAATACTTGGTCGAAAGTAATGCAAGAAATTATTCATAAATCTGTGTTGCAATGCCCTGTCCAATTCGATGTTAAGTCAAGCCACGATTAATAGGTATTCAATTTATAATAATCAACTTATTAAATATTGGCACGAGGATATATGCCATGCAGGCGTGGTTTTAAGTTTAACTATGTCAACAAATTGATAGGGACTGACTGACCATGAGGATGGAACTTTTTTTTTTAGGTGTGATATCATCAAATAACTTCTCCCACTCTAGGCGGAGCAGGAGGGCATATCGGACTCTTACTGAGTAAAACCCACCCGAGTTCCTTCGGTTGCCCTGTTGCCGGGGGCCACGATCTCCCTCTCGGTTTTCTTCGCAACCCCGGCAGGCATCAGCCCTAGCGGACCCCGTCAATTCTGCTGACATCTCTTTGAGGCGCGCGTGGAACATAACGCGCCGTCGACCCCCGCCTGGTCCTTATCGGACGGCGAGCTACCCATTGCTCACCGTCCGCAAGCCCGCGCCTACAGTGGCCGGAAATCGGCTTGCGATTCCCGCCGCCCTGGGCGTCTCCTCCTGCGGCGGTTAGGGGCGTGCGAGCGCGAAATTTGCCTCTCCCTCACGCGCTCCGCCTCCTCCTTCTCGAGCATTACCGCTTCGCAGAAGGAGGTGACGGCCTCCCATTTCCTCTCGCTCCGTACCATGGCCTGAACCAGGGCCGGACGCGAGAGATAACCGCCGCCGATCACCTCCACGAGGACACGGCGATGCTCTGCCCAAGCTGGGCAGACCTCCACCGTATGCTCCACCGTGTCCTCCGGGCGATCCACACAATGGTGACACCCGGGCGTTTCCTCCCGCCTTATCCTATGCAAGAACCTCCCGACCGACCGAGGATGGACCTGACGAACACTTAAGATGTTACAGAGCAATTCATTGCACAAATGTGGCTTTTGCGGACAGGATAAATTGTAGTGGTAACCATGTCATTTGGGTTAAATAGATTTTTAGTATTTTATTAATCCTTAATATTGATTTCTTTTATATTTTGTGAAAGTGAGAACGTTGTAGGCTTAACTGACTAAAAATTTTGTAGACCATTTTCTATTTTGTTAAGTACCCGTTACTTGTTTACAAGCCTACACTGTTCTCTCATACCTATTAACACCGGTATTGAAAAAACTATTTATTTTTAAAAGAGTAACCGTGGAGTTTCTTTCCGACTCTTCTCCATAGGAAAATACCAATTGGAATCGTGCATCTAACTTCTAGCGTTTCAATAGTGCCCTTGTAAGTTTACATGAAATAAAAAAAATGATTTGATTTGAAATCTTGGTAATACATTACCGCTACTTCAAGACTGTCTATAAAATGCAATTTTTATTGCCACCATTGGATTAGGGTTCAGAATCATGTATTGAATCCATGGTAACAGTTCTCGCGTCGATGTCCCTGCCACCTTGGATGTTGTGTATGTAAATGATACAACGACCTGAAGTATTGTTTCTCCTTCTCCCTTTAAATCCAACCAAAGGTTGTATTTAAAAGATCGCTTTTAGCGATAAGACCGCTCATCGTGTCCCGCTATGTATTTTTTTTTTTCATTTATATCCGTAATTCGTCTAGTGTACATATTAAAAGTATTCTATTCTATTCTACACCGCCTCGTGAATGCTGTATCTGACCAGACAGTCTGAGGTAATGACCTCAGACTGTCTGGCCAGTTGTCATGTATGAGTCATAATAGATTTCTTTTGTAAGATATTTTTTCTTTGTAAATGCATCCTGGACGTAAGCTTCCTCTATAATTAAATATTCTGAAGCTTCCGCGAGTCGCAATAAAGTCACTCTGCCTAATTACTAAGTTCAAAGTTATATTAACAATTCAATCTTTTAAGTGTATTTCCACCATGCATCAGTGCAAGTATTATATTGTCGAATAACGTCATTTTCAAAATCAACCGACCCGGATGCTTGTTGTATTTTTTTTTGCACAAATTTGTGTATTGTGCAGAGTTCACACGCATTAGATAAAATATTTTGGATCAACTGATAAAGCTTTTAATTCGGAGCTTCATTTTTTGTACGGGATTTTAATTAAAATACTGGTGTGATATTGTTTATTTTTATTCATATTATTTTAATAAGTATAAAATAGACAAACGTGTTATGTTTATTTACTTTATATTAAATTATAAGTAACAATGTGACTTTGGACTTGCGAATCTCTTATGTAACGATCTCTCTTGTAACGATGACTTGATTAGCAGCGAATTTTGAACAGATTATCCTTATAATAATTTCGTGATATTTTTTTCGTAAATTAAGTACGCCTCAAACGAATCTTGTGGTGTTTTTCCGTTTACTATACTAAACTCACCTCTGTAAATTTTCTTCCACTTTTTTCTGTTTATGAAATACTAGCTGTAGCCCGCGACTTCGTCTACGATCCAGGATCAAAAGTAACCTATGTACTTCTCCAAGTCATGGGATATCCATGTGCCAAATTTCATCCAAACCCGTTCAGCCGTTTTAACATAAAAGCGTAACAAACAAACAAACTCGCTTATTACAAGTCATCAAAAAATTCGACCGAATCGTTGTCAACAGGCAAAGTGCCCTAAAGGCAGCATTGCCATATTCTATGGCAATGCTGATTCTTTGGCCAAAATATAAGCCAGCCCTCTGGTCACGTGAAGAGTCGACCAACCGCTTGGAGATATCTTGAATCAACCCCAAACGGCTCGAAGAAATAATTTAAATATATATATATATATATATATATATATACTTGTACATAATATTATTATTTTAAGTCTTTTAGCGTATATATTATGTAAAATAAAAGAGTACTTTGAAAAAAAATATTATCAAAATATTCAAATAAGTAGATTAACATTTCGTAAACTGCCCATTTTAAAATACTCCAAATTTTTATGAAATATCATGTATAATGATTGATTAACGTTTTTAATAAGCTACCGAAAATACCTATACGACATAATATGGATTAATACGAAATAATCAATTTAATCAAAATATTCAATTCGATTATGGTTTTGTAAACTGCCTATTTCAAAATGGCATTTAATAATTGACGCAGCTTCAATAGTTTGATTCTTCTATGAAGGATTTAGAGTTGTTTATTACCTATATGTAAAAGTAGTTAGTTAGTTAGTAGCTAGTACAAACTAGTTAGCATTAGCCAAACTGATCTATACTTCATTTGAAATAAGATAAGACATTTAAACAAACCTTTTTTTACAGTCCGTTCAACCAATTCTGACTTCTATACAGTACGTATAAGGATGGCATTAAAAGCAAAAAAGTGCTTACAATACCAACTGTTTACTGCAGCTGACATTTGTCATGCCACCAACGCAATAGAAGTCAAAATCGGTTGAACGGACTGTAAAAAAGGTTTATTTAAATGTCTAATCTTATTTCAAATGGAGTATAACTAGGTGTTAAGTTGGTGTGTTGATACGTTTATAATTTTATTATTATACAGTTATGGCCGGTCGGACACTGCCTTTAAATCGAGACAGGTAAACAAGAAACTGTAACTATGGGGATCTGAAGAAGATTTTTATTCTTGACTGCCTTGTTGGTCTAATGGTCGTAACCGCTAATAAGCATGAGGTTCTGGGTTCGATTTCCAAGTGCGGCTAAGTGTTTTTGGGTTTTTCTATCAGGAATTTCTCAGTAGCAGCCCGGAGTCTGGATTTGTTCCCGGTTGATGGCAATGGGTAGCTCGCCGTCCGATTAGGACCAGGCCCGGGTCGACGGCGCGTTGTGTACCACACGCGCCTCAAAGAGATGTTAGCAGAACTGACGGGGTCCGCTAGGGCCGATGCCTGCCGGGGTTGCGAGGAATTCCGAAAGGGATATCGTGGCCACGGCAACATTGCAACTGAAGGAACACGAATGGGTCAGTAAGAGTCTGACTCGCCCTCCTGCTCCGCCCAGGGCGAGAGAAGTTATTTGATAATTTCCCACCAACTGCATAGTTGATGAGCGTTTGGTCCTGGGATCACTCATTTGATCCTCGGGTTGGGAAAAGTGTGATTGATTTCTTTCAATATCATGTCATCTTTCTTTTTCGTGTGGTTAATGACTAACCAGGTGTCAGAGTTTGAAAGCCGCCTATGAGCCGCTGACTTGGTTTCACATGCCGTCGAGAAATATCACTCAGGCATGCCGGTTTCCCCACGATATTTCCCTTCACCGTTTTTAAAGCAAGTGATAATTATACAATATGCACATTAATCCGAAAAGTCAGAGGTGCGTGCCTTGGGTTCGAAGAATCATGTCACTATTATATTAATATTATAATATCATCTCAGAAGTAGCAGCCCAGAGACTAGTTAATGACTATAGACACGCCACCTATTACATGGAACCTACCTAAAACATAACTAGTGATAACTCTGTATCCTTTGGCAAATACAAAATGGTTAAGATTTAACCAGTTCGAAAATTGTAACGACGGTTTTTCATGACTTTTAATTTTTTGTACTAAATGGCACGAAAAGTAATGTTCTAAAAGACGAATTTGCAAAGAAAATTTTGTGCCTAAATTGATCGATCCATCATGTTAAGCTACGCTTGCCAAGGTTGGTCCGTGGATTAGTGACCATCTTTACATACCGAAACTCTTCCGTGAATCGCAATTACGTTCAGCCGCTGGTTCCTGGATCTTTGACAGTCGTTACTGGCCGACAGAAGCCCGAAAGTCTGACAACGAATCTTACGAAAGGGTATCGTATTTCCCAGTTTAAAGGGTTGTGGAGGTTAGATAAGCAGTAGCTCCATGTTGGTAAAATGCTGGTATTTAGCTGCATCTGGTTAAACTGGAAACCGACCCCAACATAGTTGGGAAAAGGCTAGGCAGATTGATTGCAAAGAAAATTTTGGAATGACCGTATATTCGCCAACCTTGGTTAGCATATCTAACGCCATTCTAAGATTTTGTCAGCAAGGCGTGTGCCATGCGTCAGACTACATTAATTAAACGACTCATTATTCTCTAAACACATCTTTATTTGCATTTTCCTATACTAATGATGAAATGACAAATAATTTGAATGCCATACTGTTTAGGTGGTCAAGTGGGTGAAGGTTCTCTCAGTGATACGCATCACGTTTTCTTCAATGGCACGGTTTTACTGAAGACAAATAATTTCTTCATCCATCTATCGATAGTTGTAGAGTGGTAATCTTGAGGAACCTTGGGAGCAGTGGTGGCCCAGTGGTAACGGTCGCGACTTGCGAGTTGTGGATCGTGGATTCAAACTCAAGCAGGCACTTTACTCTGTGTAAATTATTTCATCACCACTGCTCTCAAATCGATGAAGGTAAACGTCGTCAGGAAACCGGAATGTCGTAGAAGTTAAAATTCGAAGACGCGTGTGCCAACCCGCTCAGGACCCGCGTGGTGGATTATTGCCTGCTCCATCTCAAAGTCACAATGTGTCACACAGGCCTGTGGCAGGTGAGATGGAGTGGTGTAGTACTCCAGTAGGAACATAATTATGAATAACCTTGAGGTGTTTTAATAATTTTCCTGTTGTGTAGTTTAGTTTATCCGGTTTAGAATTAATAGTGTCTGGTTAGACCTAACATTACAGCTTAGATATAACTCACAAAAGGTGGCAAGAGGTCATGTATTAAAAAAAATATGTTGAGTCGTTCATTTTCTCGTAAACAACAGATTAATATCTGGCAACATAATTCTTATCCAGCACATATTATCTCTTTCGAGTTTGAAGTTAAACCAGTAATTCTGAAAATACAAGGAAAAATACAAACCGGAATTTCCTTGACGACAGTAACATTATTAGTCCTGGACCTGGACGACCAAGGTCTGTTCTGGTGAAAATAGAGAATACTCATTTAATAGTATATGAAAGTTCATACTAATCCATGTATAAGTACTTACTAATTCCATGCTGCCATGTCATTATTCATTATCTTGTTCTAAACTTTGGATGGTTGAAAATACGGAGAAAACTAATTTTCCCAAATATGAGACCTAGCCAGATCAATTTTTCGCCCCCGTAAACCCCTATATTGCAACTTTCAACGAAATCGAACCGTTTTCGAGAATGTGAGTAAAAATATATATAATGATATATATATATAAAAATTGCTCGTTTAATAGTATAGGATAGGATTAGAGACTTTATTGTACCTACAATGAAAGGAAGTTTATTATTCATCTTATAATGAGATATATTAAAATCACGCCAGTATTTCACAAATGGGTATAAAATAGAATTAGGAGGAAGTGATGTATTTTTTTTCCAATAATTGTTATAATAGCGTCTGCAGCTCTTATTATTTTTATTTCCTATCTACTATCTAGATACATCATCTGTAAACATAATAACTACATGTAAAAAGATTAATTGCAACCTTACTGGAACGATTCCAACTTGTGATAGGTACTCATAGATTATAAATATAAAGTTATTAACTAACTAAGAGTTTATTAACTTTTCAGATGGTTATTATCATTACCATTAATGTAATATTTCAAAAGAATTATAATAAATACATAAAATAATTTTAAAGACATGAGAAATGATTTGACGTCAAACTCATAATTAAATTACTTTAAAATGCAAAGCATACCTAATAATTTTAATATTTTTTTATTTTATTTTTTTCATAATTTTATTCTTTATGTATTTTCATAACAATCACCAAATTTACATGTTTTTGTTGAAATGTTAACAAAAAATTCTCAAAGGACCTTAACAATTTCTCAATAAACTATCAAAAATTCAAATAGTATCAAAGTTTATGAATAGAAAATGCTAATGAAATGTTTATGAATAGTCTAAGAACATTTATAGAAACCTTGATCCAACGCTCATTACGCAAGTGAAATGAAATCGTAACAAAAATTATGAATAAATCATTTGAATGATGTTTTGGAAGGAAATTAAGCAGAGGAAGTAACTAATTAAGTTGAAAATGAATGGATGGATGTAAATCGTTGATGTTGTTAAATCAATTGCCTATATAAAAATCGATCAAATATTTTTATCAAACTGCGATAATTCTGTGTTGAACATTATGTTTCTTTCCATACAACCTGTCTAGTTAGTGGTTGACAAGTCGATTAGTCTTTCACAAACTAATAGTCTGTGAATGACTAATCCTACAACAGTTCATTTCTGGGAGACTAATTTGACAGGTGCAAATGTCAAACTCTAAATTGAAAAAACAAACAACAACCACTTAAAAAATTAAAATCAAAAATATGTAGATTTATAAATGTATTTTCTTTCTTTCTTTCTTTAAAATGTCAAATTAGTCTTTGGGATTAAAAAACGAACTTTAGTCTGTGAACGACTAATAAATAATACTTTATTTTTGTGGCGAAATATAGGTACTATTATAGGTACATCACTGCCTAACCTTTCGGGGAAATACAGGCGTGATGTTATGGTTTCTATATAAAGACATTGTCATACTATCTACAGACGATTGAGAGAAACGATGACACTGGTAACATCATTCTGATAAATATCCTTTGTATGGAAGGACCAAAAACTTAAACAAACAAGCGAAGAAGCTTTAGGTTTCCATTTTTGCTAATTAGTGATTGGTCCTAATTTACTCGCCCGAAACGGGCGAATCGACACTTTTAAATAATATTATTGAAGTGAAAACTTTTTTAGGCGCATAGTAAATAAACAATTGAACTCGCGACATCGATACCGTTACCGACACCTCATTAAAAGCATTTCCTGCACAGTAAAATTGTTCAAGTTTTCATTTCTGTCGGCACTCCCGGAGTGCAACTGTTTTTGTTTTTTTCTTGAGGCGATTCTATTTGTAGGCATATCGATTTCTGGAGTTGTCAATTCGCCTACAAATAATATAAATAAATTAACTTTGTGCGGAATACCTTAACAAAAAATAATAGTATTTTAAAGTGTCGATTCGCACGTTTCGGGCGAGTAAATTCGGGCGTATCACCAATTAGCCTCCATTTCGTTCAAAATAGATCACAGGCGTCTTTTTATTTTATTTTCACACAGTGTACTAATAAAGCATGTAGAAGGTACAATTCTAAAGTACAAATAATAAAATATATGAGCACAGACTTCACAGTGTACGTTTTCTATTACAAAACCGAGCAGACTGACATTGACTGTGAGAAAAGTGTTACAAGTTCACACAAATATGTATAGTTTTGGTGAAAGTGGCCGGTGGCGCCTTCTAGTCGAGCTTTAACGAACTAAAAACTGTTCACACGTTGCGCTAATGCAAGGAATATGTCTGGAGATAGATCGTCAGAAAGATAAAAAAATTATAGCTATTTGATGCTGTTTTCTCAACATATCTATCAAGATTGTAATTAAAATTAATGTTAAATACATCGATTATGTAACATTAATATTAATTGTACGTTGGTATTTTCAAAATAGTGACTAACATTTTTTTTTACTGCAAATGGTCAAGGTTTAGGTGTATTTGGCAGGAACTGAATCTTTTTGCTTGCCTATTGAATAATCGCTAATTACTAATAATGGACTCATGCAAAAACAGTTATGCATAAAAAAAAATGATTTTTAGTTTGTCCGTATTCACATAATGTCATGACCTGACTGTGTGTTTGTTGTTATTGGCTTAATTTATGTTTTGTAATGTGTAAAAATTTTTAAATACTTTACAAGCAATATTATTGAATACTACTGTAGTAATTCACTATCTACCATTAACGCTGTAAGAAAATTACTGTATTTTTCACACATGGATGTACTCATTAAAAATAATAGAACATATTGCAGCTATGGAATTACCCAGTGACGTAAGCACTATCTTTAACTTTGTTATGATACGACTAAAGGTTATTTTTTTTACCCTTTGCCCATGATTGTGTAATTAAGTAAGGACTAACTAAGGACTGGCTCGTTAGTCTAGTGGTCGCAAGCGCTACTGTTGAGTATGAGGTCCTGGGTTCGTTCTCCGAGTCGGGCAAAGTGTTATTGGGATTTTCCATCTGGAATTTCTCAGTAGCAGACCGGAGTGTGGATTTGTGCCCGGTTGATGGCAATAGGCTCGCCCCCTATTACATGGGACTTAAACATAACTGGCGAAATATGGGTGTACTATTGGTACATCTCTGCCTAATCCTTTGGGGATGACAGGCGTGATGTTATGTTATGTAACTAAGTAACGTGACAAACAACAATATTACAATTAACTTATTGACGTATGTATGACAGACGTATACTAAACATAAGTTAAAGAAATTATTACCATAAGTTTCCTATCAATTGACGACTCAGATATACAGGTCTATGTATGATTAAGGTTTTTTTATCCTGAAGGTAACAAGGTATGCCTTTTCTACAAAAGAAATTGAGACGTCATATTCTAGTATAAATCTGTTACTCTGTTCCTATAAATTTTTTATTGAAAAACAAACCTCTAAAAACATACCATAAAATATATTTAATTTAGGGTTCTTCTTGTTTTATTAAAAAAAAAAGAATTATTCAAAATTTTGTAACATAACACACACCCATCAAATACGTAAACAATTTTATGTAATATATTAAGAAACAAACTAAACTCTTATCCCTAGATAATGTTTTATTTATAAATAATCTTATCTGTGCACAACTCCACATTATTGTAACGGGTAAACATTACAATATCCGAAGGTCGATAAGTCCGGAGATATGTTGCCAAATAGCAATCACTTGTGCGTCCAAGTGCAAGTTGCACAATATCTGACGTCTTGATGTGAGCGCGGATTTACGACCGACAATTTTTTTTTCTCACTAGTTTTGCCCGCGGCGACGCCTCCGCTAAAAGTTATCGAAGTTCAACGATGAAAACTTATACCTAATTATTATAGTTATCCTTACAGCGGTTTTAAAGCGGGGAATATAGGAAGTACATATTACTCACGTATAGTCGTAACAGTTAAAATCGACAATCAATTTTACTGGCAAGCTTTTCTAAGTTACCATTATTATCTAATTCGTACCTAGACGACCGAGTTTTGTTCGGGAGAAAGAATTTTCCAATAAATGAGACCCGGCTAGATTGATTTTTGGCCCCTGTAAACTACCCTTACTATTGCAACTTTCATCGAAATCGTTAGAGCCGTTTTCGAGAACGTGATTACATATATATATATATATATATACATATTGCTAATTTAATATTATAGGATAGGATACTGCCACACATCAAATAAAATATCCATGTAGGATAACAGATTGCAGGTTCGATGACAGACCAAAGATTTCGAAATAACTGTAATAAAAATAGATGCACTATAGATAAATTTGACACGACAAGCAAATAACCCGCTTTTTTGTAGATTTTTTAAATCTGTATTTCCCCATAGTTTTTGCAAAGTTCTTTTGATTTTTAGGACGCAATCTTTTAATAACCCGATGCGCAGTTAAATATAACTCGATCGCTAATGATCAACACATACTGACAATAAGGTAACTTTCCACAAGTTTTTATTCAATAATTTGTAATATGCAGTATTTTTTGCTCGGTTTGGTTAGTGGTAGGGCTTGCTCTAAGTCCGCCTGGCTAGCTACCACCATCTTATCTAAATCTGTCGCCATAACAACAATGTTCACAGCATTGTTCTGTTTCGGCAGTTGGAGGTAAGATAGCCAGTTCCTCTGTGGTAGATGATTCCGGGTGAAGCATGCTTCCACCTTCGGCCTGATCATCACTTACCATCAGGTTTGATGCAGGGCAAGAGGTACCCCGTTGTGGATTAAAAAAACATTTACAGTACTTACGTATCCGCTTCTGGTACAATATCCGGCTGTCGTTGACAACCAGCGCTGGCTCTCTATCTCGCATAAGGTCGCAGCATCATGCTGAGCGATGGCCGTTTTGCGTGGATGTGACGTATATTTTCCCCCAAATTATTATTTTCATGTATTTGTTCTTTATTTTTGTCATGTTTACCGCAAATCAACGTATGTTCTTTCTTTCTTAATCTAAAAAACTTTCTTAGGAAGAAACATACACTAGTCCATATCCAGACTTAAATGCTTGTGTCATCATCAAGGGTCATCATTAGGGTCGGCTTCCAGTTTAACCAGATGCAGTTGAATACCAGTATTTTACATGGAGCGACTGCCTATCTGACCTTCACAACCCAATCACTGGGTAATACGATACCCTTTAGTAATACTGGTTGTCCAACTTTCGGGCTTCGGACGGTCCATAACGACTGTCAAAGATCCAAGAATGACAACCGAGATCAACGGCTTAACGAGGCACGGAGGACTCATCCTCGGACCGACCGCGGCAAGCTTAGCTTACCCTGATCGATAGACTCGTACGACTGTTTTTACTTAGCCACGAGCCCTGTGCTTGTGTACTCAAATATTGAAGACAATATTTTTGTCATCAAATAAATAATAGTGTGGTGTCATGGGCATATTTCGTTCTTTGTTTTAACGACAATTGCTCACGTTTTTACGCGCCTATCTTGTCTAATTAACCTAGTATTTTCGTGAAGGCTGTGTACTAGACACACAGGTATAATAAAAACTAAAAATATGTAATTTAGTAATTTGTGTATTTAATCTGCCTAGCGTTTTCCCTTATTCGTATTTGTTTTTCGTATTTGGGTTGGCTTCCAGTCTAACCGGATGCAGCTGAATACCAGTATTTTACATGGACCGACTGCCTATCTGACCTCCACAACCCAGTAACTAGGTAATACGATACCCCTTGGTAAGACTAGTTGTCAGACTCGGGCTTCTGACGACCCGTAATGACTGTCAAAGATCCACGAATGACAGCCGGGACCACTGGCTTAACGTGCATCCCGAGGCACGGAGGAGTCTCGGTGTGTAGAAATGGTCACTCATCCACGGACAAACCCCGGCAAGCGTAACTTAACCAGATGTATCGACCTGTGCGGCGTCTACTAATTTGTGTATACTTTTCATTTATTTTATATTTATTTTTTAGTTAAATAAATCTGATGCAACACACAAAAAATCCCTTGTTATAAATTCTAATATTAATATTATAGTAGAAAAAAAACAAAACCCAGAAGAGAACACAATAATTTTTCAACATTTTAACATTAGTTGGTAGGTACCTATGAGTCCATTGTATTAAGTAATTGCAGTTAATTGACAAAAAATAAACAAAATCAAAACACCGTGCTACGTTGTTGGAAAATACAAACGCACTTTGAACTCCACAAGAAATCTGACCGCTCTGTAACACAGGGAAAATCCGACTTTTTGTGCGCGTCAAAAGGTTCAATATTCTTTGACGGCATCATGTGACTTGTGTCCTTGTGTTCGCGTGGGAGTAAGAAGGCTTGTGATTGGTAGAGTAAGCGCGGGCTATTCAATTGTGGCTCGGATATCGGCGTGCACACACTTTCGCAAAACTTCAGTTAAGTTTTCGCTTTCATCCGCTGAGATGATGTGCGCATGTGTTTAGTATTGTAGCCATTAATAAATCAATTGACGAAAAATGCTGGCGACTAATTTCCATCGGTAACAATAAATATTTTATTTATCGTGTTTTAAAATTTTTAATTGTATTTAATGTTTTTAAAATAATAATTTTAACTTAAGATGTAATTTAAATAAACGTTTGAAATAATTTGACATTTGGTTACGACACAAAGAAAAGTTTAATTGCTTGAAAAAGAATGAATAATTTTACTAACTGTTTTATTTATACAAAATATATAAATATTAAAAAGAAATTGTTCTTTTTAAATTATAAAAAAAAATATTATTTTAAAGTCGTTTTAAAATGTGCAACCAACAATTTAATTTTTAAATTATCCCATTCGGACACTTTTGTTGCAAACAATTTGAAGTTATGCCTGATTTAATTGTATGCTTTCACTAACTTTCATTGTATAACTTGTTTTTTTTATTTTTATTTCAGGTGACAGCTTGCTCCGTGCAAATTGTTACCAGGACTGTCAACGAGAAAAAGACTTCATAAAGTGAAGTGGCAGTGACAAGTGAGAAGTGAGACTGAAACGATAATAATTATATTATTTTTAATAATAGTTCAGTGACTAATAAAAATTAGCAAAAATGGCGGGCGTAGTGAAAATTGCCATAGACGATTATTATTCGGACAGCAATTGGACGACGATTATTAACAAATATTGGATGCTAGCAGAAAGAGTTTCAGGTAATTATTTTCATTTCTTTTTATTACTATAAGCTTTTGAACGATTCTTTTAAATGCGTGATTGTTCCCGAAACCATTGTTGTGAACCCGAAAAAGTAAAAAACAATAAAATTAAACACATTCCGAAGAGCCAAATCTTCTCACTGTTACCTAAACATAAAATCATGTATATCTTAAATCCATCAAGAATAAATAATTGAATAGTATTGAGTTAACTCAATACTATTCAATTATTTTGACAAGAGGTAATAAGATTATGTTTTATCTGCGATTGCAAATCATAAAGGTTATCGAAGAAAGCTTATAAGCATTCCTAAGTAAGCACTAGGTTTACATTCTCGATTTATTGACTGTCTTTCTGAATATAAGATAAAATCAGACTAGATTTTTATACCATTATTAAAATAAAATTTGAAAATAATAAAGCCGTGATAGATTCAAAACCTTTTCACTAAACAACTCCTCCGAATATACGTTTAATATTCTGTCAATCTTCAAAATAATATTTTAATGAATCTATAAATATATCCTTTACTTTTGTTTTAATATTTTTAAAATAAAATAAGTAGAAATTATTTACTCCAACTTAAAAACGTGTTAAACAAATAAGGCCCTTTCACTACTCTAAAGAGTAAAGAAACGTATGTAGACACACCATACCAAACAAAATATTTTATCGGAACCGAACAACGTCTGCGTACTTACAAAGAATATTATCTACGATACCTGCACAATGTCACGCGATATATAATAAACCTGTTAAGTTATATAATTGTGTAACAATGACAAATTACTTCCGACAGGTTTTATTGTATCATAAAGACCTGTTATGAATTAATATTTGCAATGAAATGGTGTTATTTAGGGCATACTGCATCCTTCTAGATTATTTCCAAGGACGGCAACTTTCAAGGACTTCTACTTTTGTTTTCTCACAAACTACAAGGACTTCTTCTATGTACTTTCGTTTCGTCACACGCAATGCTACTAAAAGTGGCCCAAGCCCTAAACGCGAATTATATTCTTTGGGATTTTTTAAAATGAGATAAGATGCCAAGTTGCTTCTCTAGTTGGTTTAAGTTAATAATTTCACATTAAGTTTAAAATAAACTCGTGTGTAAAATTATGCCGAAGCTGTTCTTAAAGTTCCCCAGAAATTTAAGTTTAAAGATTAATTTAACTTTCAATCAGTAACATTACAATTATGTCGTATCTGTGAGTATTTTACTGTGTGTACATAAATCATAAAATAAATTAATTTGACTTTTTATTATTAGCCAGTATGTTGCTCTAATGTAAAGACAATTTGAATGTACGGATTAAAAATGTATACCCTCGTAGAAAGGATGCTTTCGAAGGCTTTAGAATCTTAGGTAACTGTAGCTAAATATTCATCAATAAATGAAAGGTCCCGGTATCATTTTAGATTGACATTTCATAACCCGTATAAATCAAATTAACTCATTTAAAATCGACCTTGTCTTCACTTCTCAACCAAATACGCATTTGTATAAAGTTGTAAATATAATATCTATGCTATTCAAATCGAGAGTGAAAGAAAATGCAGTTGAAATACGACTTTCCGAGAAACCGGAATGACGAGTGACTAGTCCAAGTGTGTCGTAGTACGGTCTCTACGATGGGTTAACAAGACGGTTACTGGTTTAACCGGCACCGTAAAAACTTAGAAGAAATGAATATGTATTATTAATAATTGGGATATAATATTTAAGACAAAAAGAAATAACTGCTTCGTTTGTCGGAAAAAGGGTTATTGGGTTTTTCCAAATTGAATATGTCAGTATCAACCCAGAGTCAGCCAGGGCACATTTCTCGTAGAACAGATGGCCAATGAGACCGGAAGGTTCTGGAGGGGCGTCCGCGTACCGAAACACGTAGCGTTGGAAGGCCTTCCACAAAGTGGACCGATGACCTTGTGAAGACCGCAGGAATCCGCTGGATGCGAGAAGCAAAGAAGCGGTCAAAGTGGAGGTGCTTGAGGAAGGTCTAATTTCAGCAGTGGACGTCTTTCGGTTGAACTGATGATGATGGTATTAGTCCAGGCAAATGTCTACTTCTAAACATGGGGTTGCCAATACTAATAACAGCAAACTAAATGGTTATAACTGCCTCGTTGGTCTAGTGGCTGCAAAGCGCTACTGCTGAGTATGAGGTCCTGAGTTCGATTATCGGGTCGGGCAAGGTATTATTGGGTTTCTCCATCTGAAATTTCTCAGTAGCAGCTCGGAGTCTGGATTTGCGCCCGGTTGACGGCAATAGGCAGTTATTTTTAAGTCCCATGTCGTGGGGGGCGAGCCTATTGCCAACAACCGGACAAAATACAAGACTCCGGGCTACTACTGAGGAATTCCACATGGAATAAACCAATAACACTTGGCCCAGGAATTGAATCCAGGACCTCATGCTCAACAGTACGGCTTGCTACCACTAGACCAACGAGGCAGTCTTCTGTATTCAATAAACATAAATCTATTAATCCAACAAACACAGGTATTTTTTTTTATAAACATAATAATATTCAAAAATTCTAAATCTTTTGCATAAATATTTCAACTCCATTATTGCAAAAAAATACAAAAAGAATGCACTCGAATATCAGACCATAAAAATAAACATATCGTGTAAAATTCTCGGTTTTTGTGTCAATGCCAGACCCGACAGTTTTTCGTTTTCAATGTCATTACTTAGCGCGTTAGAAAAACTTGTTTGCAAATAAAGTTTTATCGTGATGCAGTAAACAGCGTATAAAATTAAGGTTTTGGAGCTGAGAAAAATAGTTACCTAGTATATTATCAATCTGTCTAGCCTTTTTCCCAAATAAGTTGGGTTCGGCTTCAAGTCTAACCAGATGCAGCTGAATATCAATATTTTACATGAAGTGACTGCCTATTTGACCACCACAACCCAGTTACTGGGTAACACGGTACCTCTTGGTAAGACTGGGTTTCAGACTTTAGGGCATCGACTACCCGTAACGACTGTCGCACGGAAGGATCTGACGCAGAATGTCCCATTCGCAAAATGTCACCGTGAAAACGAATGACTTATTAGCGAAACATCCTTATTCGCAAAATGTCCCATTCTCAAGAAGACTCTCGATATCTCGACCCATCTACGAACCGAAATTTACGCAATCTTAGCGACCCGTGTAGCTGGATCATTAAGCCACGAGCCCCTCGAGTTACGTAGTATATAATTATATTAATCAACATAAAACAAATTGAATCAGTCAATCTTGACATAATCGGAAGATTTAATATTTTGTGATTGTGTGACCTTAGAAAAAAATCTCGCAAGAATAAACTAATCAAAATAAAAGAAAGTGGTCTTGCTTGTTAATGTATTTAGATGGTCTTAAATGTAATTTTATTTAAAATGCTCAGCATGATTCAAATAGATGAACATAACGTTTTTTATTAGGTTTTATGTATAGAGGCGAGAGAGGCTTATAATATCAAATTCCTTCCATTATAACCACAATAAAACGAATGAAAATGTATGCTAGAGACTGATTGTGCAAAATTTACGTTATTGAATAATGATGTCAAGGACTAAATCATTAAAATAGTTATTTAAACAAGTTTAATATGGGCACTGAAGTATGAATAAACTACACAAACACTTCATATTAATACATTTGATTAATCCGTTTATAAAAACAACAAAAAAGTTTCCAATTCTTATTTAAAATATAATTAGTGACAAAAAAGCATTGATTGGTAGCAAAACAATAATAACATCACAAGAATTGTTTCTTAATTAAACATATTTTTTAATAATCTATTGATAGTAGTTTAATAATTTATGGATAGTAGTTTAATAATGTATATGTATATGTCGATAGCCTAAACAATAGAAAGCAATACATCATCTTAGAGCATCTACGGAACAATGATATGCCACTTTCACATTCTGATTTCACGCAGTAAGCTACGCTGACCGCGGTGTTATGACCACAGGTTACACTCGATCATTTTATGATGACTGTTATCATATATAATATAACATAATTTAATTACTTCACATCAGAGAGAATAATGATTGTAAGGTTTGAGGAAAACTAAAATAGTATTTTTACATAAAACCTTTTTAAACAACATTCACAATAATACACACCTACCACAATATATTATTTTAAATATAAGTTTTATTTTAAATAAACTATTATTTTAATAATCATTAGAAATAATAGTATTTATCATAATAGTAATGTGGATCTACTATCGCCTGTGGCATACCACGCGTTGATGTCTTTCTTACAGAAAATTCTCACATTCCTAAAAAAACTAGACGAAATATGTTTGAAAGTCAATATTATTATCTTATTTCGTGATAATACGACACTATCAGTTAATTGCACTTAAATAATAATTACAATATGTTAAAAGCATTATTCATATTCAATTGACACATTGGTTTAAATCTTAGACGTTATTGTGCATTGAATTCCTATTAAAATAAACACGTCTCGACCTTTTAATCATAAATCCTATTAAAAAAATAATCATTATGATGAAATATGAGAACAGAAAGGAATGGAGTCGTGTTTAAACTAAAGGTTAAAATAAAAAACAAAATTCATTGAAACTGTTTTGACAAGTCAATTATTATCTTTCTTTTCCTGTTAAGTGTCCACATATTTTATTCGACATGGCCTGTGAGAAAAAATGGCCAACATTGTCCAGTAATCAGTGCACTGCCCGCTAATTACTTTCACTCCCAAGGGATTTTACGTAGTAAAGTTGTAAATTGTATAATATATTGCAATTACTTTAACCGCTACATCATTACTTACTGTAATTGCATTCTCTCTTTACCTGGTTATTCACACACTGACTTTCTATTTTTTATATATTAATTGTTATAATTGTGGGTTTCTAAAATAAATGCAAAAATTGAGTGTGATTTGACCTGGCTTAGATATTATTACGTGATTATTGGAATTCATTTTTTAAATAAAATTTTCAATTGAAATAAGCAGAATGCAAAATTTATTCACTTGTAGGAGAGACTAAAAAGACGCGACTGTAGAAATAAAAATTATTTATATATATCAATTATAAAACATGTTGCTTATTATTATTATGATCATATCATCTAATCTCGTCCATAGCATTGCAATTAATAGCAAAGCTAGTTAGCGTGTTAATGGTCATAGAATTAAACGTAATTTTATTCTTAAACGTAAATTATCATCATTACAGTTACAGAATGATAACACTAGTTTACAAAATTTATTATTTATAATTTTTGTCTGTTGCCGCGTAATTTATGGTTGATATTGTTTACTTGTAACATATTATTTTAAAATCTACCCTCAGTACTTTTTGTGCAGCTCAAATTACTTCATTTATTACTATATTTTTATCATCTAAGCGTTTTTGTCCGTTGATAACGAGCGTGTTTCGTTAGTTAATATTAATATCTGAAGTTTTTGCGTCATGAGTGCTTCAAGGAGAAGTTGTTTATACAATCCAAATAATTTTTGCTACATATGTGGAGAATATGTGTTTCAACATTGCAGAAACTTTATCTAAGAGTTCGTCAAAAACACCTACTTACTGTATTTTGTAATATTCTTGGATAAAAATTAAAAGCCTTGGGCACCTGATTGTGTATTGAATATTTAAGATTTTGGAAAGGTGGCAAAAGAAGTGCTTTTAAATTAGAAACACCAACTATTTGGCGAGAACCACAAAATCATATCAATGACTTTAATTTTTGTAGTGCCAACTTAAAAGGCATTAAACAAAAAATCGAGCTAAATGGCAGTACCCTTGTGTTTAACGTCCAGCGCAATATTCACTTGACTCTTCAGTGCCTAAAAAAATAACTAATGAGAAAGAGAACTAATGAGAACCCTTAGTACAAGAAGAACCAAGCTTATCAGAAAATGATACTGATTTTCAAGATATATCCAACGAACCAACATATTTTCCACAAAACGAATGAAATGATCTTGTAAGAGATTTGAATCTTTCTAAACAAGGTTCAGAATAGTTGGCATCAAGACTGAAATAAAAAAATTGCTTTCTCCAGGTACTAAAGTTACTTTTAATCGTGAAATACGAAAATAATTACGGAGTTATTTTTCTGACTATTGCTGGTCCCTATTACGCCATTTTGCAAAGTCTGCACACAAGAGGAGAGCTTTAGAACAAAATTTTGTAGAACTAAATGCTGAATTAAATTTTTCAATCAATTTTTTCTCAATAAACTATGTGTTTTCTGTTTTGAACGTAGCTATCTAAAACTCAAAAACTAGAGCTGATAAATAAATTATAATTACGTATATATATATGAACTTAGGATACTATATGTAGTCAGCAACAGAAAACATTTTTCCGGCAACAGATTCACTGTAAACTAGTGTAATAAAATGAAAATCTTCTCTTTTCAAAATATATGCAATAAAATGACAAAGAAATTAAAATACCAAAGTAATAATGAATGAATGTCACAAGCGTGAAACCAGTTTGAAGATATGAATGTAAATATTAATGAATGGAATTGTTTTAAGATGATTAACGCATACACGGTGTTTCATATAAAATGATCATGCTTTTTAACGTACAACCTTGTCGTTTTTAGGGTTCCGTACCTCAAAAGGAAAAATGGAACCCTTATAGGATCACTTCGTTGTCCGTCTGTCAGTCTGTGAAAACCCTTTTTCTCAGGAACGCGTAGAGGTATCAACTTAGAAGTAATATCATATACGAAAAACAAAATTGATTATTCTATGATAATAATAATATAGATTATCTAGAAATAAATAGATCTATGTTCCCTTTAAGATCTAAAAAAATCAAGCTTCTCAATCAACGCAATAAAAAAGCAGCTATTTATGCGACATATTTTGATACTCGCAAATAAATAAAAACCTACAGGGTACTTCCCGTTGACCTAGAATCATGAAATTTTGCAGAAAGCAAGGTCTCACAGCACACGTAAAGGAAAGAAAATCCGAAAGTCCGAAAATTGTTTATTTGTAGTTTTATAACACATTTTCTATTTGTTTTTGCGATTACAAATTTACAATTGCAGTTAGAGAATTGACCTTGACGTAGGTACATCGATCTATGGGAGAACATATTTTTCAACTACAATGTTAAGTTTGTTTTAGGTATAAATTCATCCCAACTACAGAACCCTTCATTTTGCGTGGTCCGACATGCAATTGGCTGTTTTTTTTACCTTTTCAAGTGTGAAGAACCGTCGTCGGAATTAAAATTTATTAATTTTAGGAAAATTGACTATTTCTGCAATAGGCTTTACCCGTGTGTGATGATTTTTATTTTCCAAGGTATCCCTATTCTATCAAATTATCATAAAATTGGGTCAGTAAACCCGCAATCATTTTAGTATTAATAGCATTTTTTTTTTTTGTAAATTGTTACTTGTTTTTTAATACATTAAAACTTGACCTTTTTCTCATGTGAGTTATGACATGAAATTACAGAGCACCACTCTTTTCGAGTGCCCCTGGAGTCGAAAATATATCTGGTGTGGAGGTCTTAACTATTCAATTTAATTTCGAATACCTATCCTGTAGAAAAAACAAAATTCACCCTTTTCTTGAGCCATTCAAATAAAATAAAAGCACTTCACTCAAGCCTCCTATCTAACATCTGACTTTTTATTCCCCAGATCCTCGAGTCCAAGGATGGTTCCTTTTCGACACACCACTGCCCACAGTGGCCATGGTGGTAGTATACCTGGCGTTCGTTATGGTGGCTGGCCCACTATGGATGGCCAATAGGAAAGCATTCCAGATTCAAAACACCTTAGTTGCGTACAATGCGTTACAAGTTCTACTATCTTCTTATATGTTCTATGAGGTAAGTGTTAATTCTTTTACAATATTTATATTTAAGTATATACTACTCATTTAGTGATTAGTTCCATCCAATGGTTGCCTGGAACTAATTGTTTTTAGCGATGATGCCACTGTTCTGTCTGGATAAATTGTTAATGTTCTTCTTTTCGGAGATAAATATAGTGTGGCGATTTAGACACCTACATCCGTCAAGGGGGTGATTCTACCCGTCATACTAAACAACTTTCTCGATGATAAACAGAGATAAACAGAGATAGTAAAGCCGGGTCTCCTGCGCGTGTATACAAAAATATTTGTTTTCATACACAAGCTGTCTCCTACGTATTATAATATTTTTAGATTAATAACACATTTTGTTTAGTTGTCGTAATGAGTTCCGACAAGGAAGACGTGCTATCAGTTTTAGCATGTCTATTCCAATCCATCGCAACTTGTTCACAACTATCCACAAGACAATAAAACCTCAAAACCGGTGTTGACTGACAGTGACAGATGTACGTGCTGCGCGTGTCGGTTGAAAATGAAACAAACCCTTCCCCCCTTCACCCGCGCGGGGAATGTTTTCCATGCAACTCGGAAAACAAAAACATCGTGTTTGCATAAACAAATGTTTTTTTAGTCGATCAATTATGTGAACAACTTTTTTATTTACATCTGAGGACAGTTTTTTAGAAAGCACAGGGCTAATTTTACAGTATAAAAACATCAACCGAAAGACGTCCACTGCTGGACATAGGCCTCACCCAAACACCGCCACTTTGAGCCGTTCAATATAAAAATAACCACAGATAATTTGGCCAGAACTTAGACGGTAATATTTATACAATATAACTGTCTAGACACCGAATAATTCAATTTAAAATTTCGAGACGCCTTTGTATAAAACACCAAATAACTTTTTGTAAACGCTAAATAAGTTATTAACTACCATAAATAACGAGTTAACGACTAGTAAGTATTTAAGTAAATGGATTTGATATGCAAACTTTTATTAGCGTTATCTGCTCAATTAATTAAAATTACACCCACTAATTCACATAACAATGGTTAATTTGCTTAAAGCTTGTACAATATAATCGCCTTCATATAAAAAAGTTTTCCTCTTGAAGTATGAATTAGGCAAAGAGCGCTTATGGTAGTCCTCAAACATAAGTTGGATTTTTAGCTACAGAAACCGAATAAGGTAAAATCGCTTTCATTGGTAATGGTTCATTTTATGCGCTCTTTATCAATTTTCATTAAAGTACAGGCAGATATGATTGGATTAAATTTCATATGTATATTTGGCTGTATTGCGTGTTACCTGTGCCTGTCTAAACTATTATTGATTTTTTGATGTTTGTTATGGTTTCACTCTAAAACGGCTGACTAAGATTTGCGGTAATAAGTAACTTACACAACCCAGAAAAAATATATTTACTTCAGCTATTACTGTAGGTATATTGCTAACACACAATAACCTTCAATATATTAATAAGGTAATTTTAAATTAAAGTAATTTCTAACTGGATTTGAAAGTTCGCCACTTTGTCACATTCATACTCCAGGCCTAGCAAAAAAAAGCGAAATAACTAACTAATTGATTGTTCTACACAATCGCATAAGAATCGCACGGTTTACCAACATGACATGTCAAGGTCCGTGACGATGGTGTACGTACAGCCGTGACTTTTATGTAAAAGAAGTTAGAGTTGAAATTAGGTTAAAAGGAATATTTGAAAGTGCAATTATATGGTTTTTTAAGTATTCAGATATAATGACTTTTAGTTAGTTACTGTGCGCTAAACGTGGGCCAAAGTAGAAAAATGTTGTTTTTTTCGATTCGGCAAGAAGAAGTAAGTCAATTATTAGTTTTGCGTAATGTTTATAAACCTGCACATAAAATCTATCCTCGGTACTAAGTACTCTTCTTTTGTACGGCCGTCGAAAGAATGCGTTCCTGATACCTGTCAGTTGGATAATTTCTAGTAGTAATAAGGATTAAATTCGCAAAACACATATTCGTTAGTATGAAACTGACAGGTGTCAAGAACGCATTCTAACGTCGACCAAACTTTAGCAACTACGACTTTATTAGACGACAGACAATTCTTTAAGTGACTTGAGAATTCAACTATATTTAATAGGCTTTAATTCAATGTATAAGAACTCATTTAAATCGCACGCCGGCAATCCCAAATGATTATTTTTATGGGTACATATTAAAATAGTAACGTCTGGCGGAGAAAGCTATCTACATCGGCAGAACGATGTTACGATAGATTGACGTGTTTTTTGCAAAGTAATGCCTTTAAATGATGCTATGATGGTTCCTAAAAACATCCAACGGCATCACGAAAGACACAGGCGTAGATAGCGGAACGAACTTGACGCTTATAGGAGGTATTGGTCCATATTGGCTTAGGATCGAGTTGAGTGGACAGAGGAAAGGGAGGCCTTTGCCCTGTAGTGTAACAATCCAGGCTGATTATTTTTATTGTGATGTTCGAACGAGGAACAGGTCTTTTTGAGCCCATTTCCATACAACATTTTTTGTATACATGTGGTGGTAGATCAAAATTAGGTTTACTTACGCAACTTCCGTTTTTGACAGAATTTGTGGGCCTGCGCCCACTGGCGTCACAACGCGGCAAGGCA
This sequence comes from Omphaloscelis lunosa, assembly GCA_916610215.1. Lineage (NCBI taxonomy): Eukaryota > Metazoa > Arthropoda > Insecta > Lepidoptera > Noctuidae > Omphaloscelis > Omphaloscelis lunosa. The sequence goes on from OU744252.1 coordinate 3,660,505, forward strand.
TTTTTATGCGGCGTATAAGGAATATAGGAATATTTAAGGAATATAACTTAATATTATGACAATAAAATTGAATTGATGATGCCTAAGGACATCGTGGCATCGTTGCTGACAGTATGCGCTTGCATATAGTGATGCCAAACGATCCCCCGCCGTGCCGCCAATGGGCGCAGGTCCATACGCTCGATCTTTAACTTCCATGATAGTACAGGCTTCCGTCAGTCAATAAGTAGTTCATAAAGTAGGTATGATCAATTCCATTTATCCATATCGGTGACCTACAATGGACGAACAGAAATAATTTATTCCATGGACACCTGGGTAAAAAATCATCCTTAAGTAGATTGAGAAAAGCTGTAACAAAAAAAAAAACAGAAATACCAAAAAAGTACTTTACTTAACGCCAGACCAAATTAAACTTAAAATGGTCAAATAAGATCGTACCTATGACCACACGGCGCTACGCTCCGTGAAGACCACGGTCCATTGGTCATTGACGCAACTACCTGATAGTGTGACGGTATCACTAGAGCAAAATAGGCACCCAGTAATAAGGTCAAGGCGATTGCAGGTTGCTGATCTAGAAATTGTCTTTCTTTTTCTGCGAAATTGTCTGTTTTTTTTTTTTCAGCAACTTTGTGTTTCTTCGTAGATACATTTAGAGCAAAATATAAAGGAAATTCGTAATCATACAATTTTTTTCTCTATTGAGTAGTAATAATAGTAATGTGTTCGGCTGGTTTAAAGGTAGAAAGTGTCAATGAACTTTAAAGATACAGAAGTTATTTGATAATTTCCCACCAAAAAAAAAAGGATTATTAATTAACTAATTCGTAAGGAGTATGTACTGGTCACGAGCTTCGGCAACGTCTTTCCCTCAGATGATGATTGTATGGCAAATTTCTTCGTGATCAAATAGTCTGGAGTTCCTCCAAGCGAATTCAAAACTAACGGTGGTTTTTCAGTGAATAAATCTGCTAAGGCTTGACTTCTCTCAAAAAGTTCTCCGTCCAGAAAAAGCCTTCTGCGATGAATTGATGTACAAATGTCCAAAAAATGGGGAACCGTAAAATATGACTTAAATATGCACAAAGATGCTAGCAACAAATTGCCTGTCTATCAGCTATCTACGACATTAAACCTATTAACACCAGGAGGTTTATTCATTACAAAATTTACGCAATCTTAGACGGTAGGAACAGATAGTGCGAAATTCCTGGAAAACCGGTCAAGGCAATATAGGTTTACGGTATACAATATAACAATGGATATAATGTGAAATAAAAGTTACCGAATAATTACTATCGGTAACTTTATTGTGTTACGGATCGTTAGTCTAGTGCTAAATCCAATTGAAATGTGGTCTAGGTTATTTTAGATTCTTGCACGCTATTCAACAGTAAAAAAATATGAGAGGTGTTTAATGAAATGAAGTGTTTGGTTGTAATTTTATCGGTTTGCTTCTTATCAAAACCGAAGCTTGCTTCTTCGACAGTAATTATTATGAAAAAAAGTTGTCACGGAACTTTACTACCACAATACTTCAGTATGATTAGCATTTGACTAATAGTGACGAATACTCAATTTAAACACCCTTTGTCATTTTGGCAATTTAGAGTGTCGCTTAATAACACATAACATAACATCACGCCTTGTTTCCCCGAAGGGTTGGGCAGAGGTGTCCCTGTAGCAGGCACACCCACATTTCGCCAGTTATGTTTAAGTCCCATGTAATAGGGGGCGAGCCTATTGCCATCAACCGGGCACAAATCCAGACTCCGAGCTGCTACTGAGAAATTTCAGATAGAAAAACCCAATAACATTTTGCTCGACCCGGGAATCGAACCCAGGACCTCATACTTAGCAGTAGCGCTTGCGACAACTAGACCAACGAGGCAGTTACAACGTGTCGCTTAATAATTTAATGAAAATAACCCTTCACCACAGCCGTTTATTTATTTACTAGCTGCGCCCCGCGGTTTCACCCGGCTAAGTCTCGATCCCGTGGAAATATCGGGATAAAAAGTAACCTATGTGTTAATCCAGGTTATAAAATATATGTGTGCCAAATTTCATTTAAATCTGACCAGCCGTTTAAGCGTAAAGAAGAGACAAACATACATACACACTCACAAACTTTCGCCTCTATAATATTAGTGTGAAGTGTGATTTTATGATTTTTTATGCTTATTTTAAGTTTACATACATCCCTACATAGCCTCACGGTTATTTTTCCGAAGGAGTAAGCACAGGTGTATAAGTACAGCTCACCCATATTATTCAAATATTTTATTAGTTCCATTACATGTGTAAGTTTGATCGATATGATTTTTTTTTTTTGACGGGATTGTTACAGAAGTTTTTACCATAGCTTTTACCATAGATTTTACTATGAAACCGATGAAGATTTTTTAAAATATATTACTAATATAATGCATGTCTTGTTCTCAGCACTTGGCGTCAGGATGGTGGGGAGACTACAGTTTATCGTGCCAACCTGTGGACTACAGTGACAGTGAGAAAGCGAGACGGGTGAGTTTTAATAAATATTATTACTGTTTAATAATTACTGTTATTATAGTTAAGTATTTCACAGAGTTCAATAAGTATAGACAATGAATGTGACTATTTAAATTTATTAGTAGATTTTACTGAAAAATCTCTAGAGCATAATATCGTAACGTTAATTTATATTTTTTATTTTATTTCTCGTGTGATTAGTGACTAACCTGGTGTCAGAGTTTTAAAGCCACCCATGGGCCTCTGACTTGGCTTCACATGCCGTCGAGAAATATCTCGCAAAAATGCCGGTTTCCTCACGATGTTTCCCTTCAACGTTTTTGAAGCAAGTGATAATGAAACAATATGCATATGAATGCACAAGCACAAGGTTTCTGTACTTCAAAAGGAAGAAACGGAACCCTTATAGGACCACTCGTGTATCTGTATGTCTGGCTGTTTGTCTGTCACAGTAATTTGCTCCGAATCTATTGGATTAATTTAGTTAAAATTTGGTACACATATGAATTTCTGTGACCCAGCCACGGTTGTTTAACGTAAATAAATGCATTTTAATTATAGTCAAAATTAGTCACTTTTCAGGGCTAAAGCGGAAAATTAAAAAAAAGGTTTTGCAAACTGTACCATTCGATCTCCCCCCCCCCCCTCTTATCTCCGAAACTAATGAGCCAATTTTTTTATTTTTTATTAATACCGAGTATGGTTCTCTTTACTCATAGATTACAGGGAAACGTATAAGAAGTCTATGGTCTTAAAATAACATGGTAAATCTCTCAATATTGTGCGGACAAACTTACATTTGCAGTTGGAGATGTATGGGGAACATGTTTTTCAACTACAATATTAACTTTGTTCTTGGGATAATTTCATCCCAACTTCAGAACCCTTCATCGTGCGTGGTCTGGCACGCATTTGGCCGGTTTTTTTTTTTTGTTTATACGAACCGGGCACAAGAGAAATCGTAATCATTCAAAGAATCGTCATAATTTATCACGTAAAAATTCGCACCTGAGTTTGGTTTGGTCTCATAAATTCGCACGCCAAGAGCTTCGCAAAAAACAACGCCTATTACGCAAAATCAATAAACTTTCTACGTACCTATACATACGTTTATTAAAGTATCAACGCTTAACGAGATACTCTCCACGCGTTGTAAGGTGTAGAAAGTACAACCAACATTATAACTTAGCGTAGATTATGAATTTTGACACAGAAGGTACGTCCTAATCCTAACTATTATAAATCCGAAAGTGAGTTTGTTGGTTACGCTTTCACGCTAAAACGGCTAAACGGATATGGATGAAATTTTACATATCGGTAGACCATGACCTGAGTGAGGATATAGCAAACATTTTATCCCGATATTTCAACGGGATCGAGACTTATCCGGGTGAAACCGTGGGGCGCAGTTAGTTTCTTATCACATCCATACAAATAAATCAAATTGGAGTGTCTTTGTATAATATCAAAATCAAGCTGCTAAATCAACGCATTTAAAAAAAAGCTTCTAAATCAACGCAATTAAAAAACACGGCCATTTAAGCGACATATTTATATTTTAATATTTGATTTATGATACCGCAAGTATCAAAACTTATGAAAAAAAATGGTTTTAGGTCATAAAATTGGCAAGAAGCAAGGTCGTATACAACAAAAAAAAAATGCGATTACAAACTTACATGTGCAGTTGGAGAATTGACCATGACGTATATTGCATGGGAGAACATTTTTTCAACTACAAAGTTAAGTTTGTTCCTGAGATAAATTCATCCCAACTACGAAATCGGTCGGCCGGTTTTTTTTTTTTTTAATGCTACGCTTTAAACTTATTGATACATTAAAAGTTAGTAGGCACGGCCATCATGGTACTACCATATATGAGGACAGTTTTGATAGCACAGTACTAAACTTACCGACTCTTGTCTGTTGCCAGTTCTGCCTTATTCTTTAGTCTATGCCTAAAGGCGTCAAGCTCGTCCAACGGTACCGACTTCTCGACACATGGCTTTCGAATATTTTATTTATTTACAAAAGTGAAATTGCATAGTTTGCTATTTATTGTGTTCATTTAGAGAAAAGGAAAGACTTTGGGTGTGTTAAGATGTATCGCTGATGGCTTTGAAATGTCAAAGATTACTAAGAAACAGTCTCAAGTATTTGTAAAATACACACCTTTTTGTGGTTTTAGAAGGTTTCGTTTACGCTTTAGACACAATTATGTTTAACTAATTTTACGCTTATCAATTATGTGTATAACATAACATAACATTACGCCTGTATTACCCAAAGGGTTAGACAGAGGTGTACCTTTAGTACACCTACGTTTTTGCCAGTTATGTTTAGGTTCCATGTAATAGGGGCGAGGATACTCCGGGCTGATAAATATTATTCGACACATTAGAAGTCTTTCCTGCCATTGTGAAAATACAAAAATGCCTGGCAGCAGGGTTATTAGCGAAGCTGACTCCCGTGAACATTCCTTTACTAATTTGTGCCCTAGATAAATCATACACATTTTTGACCAAACCAGCTGTTTCCTTCATTCTTCTTCAATGGGTTTATGGTGGCGTCTATATCGCCACATGTGTACTACGCCTCAAACACATGACCTCAACAAAATCCTGACGTCACACAAAATCGATCACACACAAAGTGCGAGCGACATATATATAACTTTCCGACTTCAACCGTTAGGCAGTTGCCCACCAGACACGACACCCGTCTGGTCGGAGGATCCTCCGTTTTATAGAGGATGAGTGAACTTTACACCCTGTTCCTCTTACCTCTAAAAATTCAATGGTCTGTTTAGATATTTCAAAAATATTCCCACATTCAATGAAACATTTATAAAAAAAAAAAACTGTCAAATCCAAACTCAATGCCACTGCATCGTTAAAAAAATTACATGTCAATACCTATACAAAAATATTAAGTACCAATTCATAAAAAAAAAAAAACATTAAATTGCAAATCTTTTTCTAACAAGGCATAATTCATAAATAAGTTAACCTTCACAAAGACCTCCAGACACATACAAATTCTTGTAACAATTTATCAGAATTCCAAAATACTTCATAATTTTTCTGATTCCTATGGGTACTTTTATGCTAATTCTCATATCAATGACCGCAGTTATGGCGAGTCTGTTGTTATATAATACAAACTCGTTTCGCACCGGATATTTTACTATTTGTTTACAATTTTAATACCAATGTCATGGTCTTAATAAACATATGAGGATAATTACTAGTTAAGATGGGCGTGCCTCAAGGATCAATTCTTGGCCCTTTCCTATTTCTAGTTTATATTAATGACCTTCCTTACATGATGGCTACTAAATCGAATATAATTCTATTCGCTGATGACTCTTCTCTTATTTTTTAAATAGAAACGATACGGATGTCTTACATGTCAACGATAGTCTGCCAGTTCTTTCGAAAATTTTTGCAGCTAATAATCTTTCACTGAATGCGAACAAAACTAAATGTCTTAAGTTCTCATTACCAAATGTACCTCAAGTAGGTCTAAATTTAAAACTTGATGGCAAGAAACTACATGTTATTACAAAAACTGTGTTTCTAAGAATTACACTAGATTCAAGATTGCAATGGGGCGCCATTTATGGTTTATGTGAAATAAAATAATTTGAATTATTATTTATAGATTCAATTTTGGTTTGTTGATCTTTTTATGAAATTCGTGCATAATCAGCCTATAATGTTCCCAATGCTGGGACACAGGCCTCCTTTCTGTGAGAGGGAGTGGATGCGGCCCATCACGCAGGCACATAAACTACATTTCAAGAGTATAGTTTTAAGTCCTATTAAAATATTGTTTTTGAAAATCTAATTGCTTACATAGTCTGTTCGATCGCTTTTGTAGATCACACTAACATTGTAATAAAGTAAATACTCTGTGGATTCGGCAATTTCAGTGTTTATATCAGATTCAAGTGCAGTTAAAATATTAGCTTGGAAGATGTTAAGTGTTTGCTGTCCATTCAAATACAGATGTTGATTAAACTTACATGATCATTGAATAAAGTGCTGGCTTTTGAATAGGGGTGAAGATCAAAAAATAATAACCTTGGAGCAGTTTTAAATTCAAACTTAGTCCCTTGTATTGTTCCTTGTATCATCATCTTTCTGTCCTTGCCCCATATTTCTTGGGGCCAGCGCAACACGTTTTTTGCTTCCATTTCCCCTTAGACGTTACTCTATCATAGATCTACTTACTACGAAAGAGAACCTAATCATTTAAACACAATTAAATACATAACGGAAGTAGACATCAGGAAGCTAAACAACTAATTTGTACATGTTTTAACTCTCATTTTGTAACTGCCAACGGCACTAATTACATAGGAAAAGACCTTGTATTACACTTACGAAATGTCGGAATATTGACAGATTTCACACTAAAAATGAAATAGTAATCCCTAGCAACATATAGAAAACATTTTTTTTAGTGTTATTAAGCTTATCAAATGCCCAGACAGACCAATACTTCTTTCCTAATTGATTATTATATCGTGAACATTATAAACGCGGAAATGCAAGTTAATCTGAATTAGACAGGAAACGCAATGGTACTAATAAATTATATACTTCTTGAAACACTACTATCTGATCTATGAAATGTAATAATATTAACACATTGCTGATAATAAGAGTAGCAATTTACCACTAAAGGACGTGCGAATGTTTTTCAAGATCGAAGATTGTGTTTCTAATTTTCAACTATTTGATCCAAATTGTAGGCACAAAAGATATTACGTTGTTGCCCGGTTTGGTACTAATGTTAGCTATTTCATGCGTATTTTAAGGAAACAATCTAAAAAATAATTGCGGAAATTACCATGCCATTGTCAATCAAAACACTACCATGTCAATCTTTTAGTTTTACAAGATCCAACAAACCATATTCTTAAATATCATAATAGACAGATAAATCAAAATCGCTAATACGTGGTTTATTGTCCAGTTTCCTCGTACTCTGACAAACAATATAAAGTGTGAAAAAACTATCAAAATTTAGAAAGTGCCTACAAACCCACATACATATTCTCAAAACGAATGATCAAAAATGATTGTCTGTCATTTCATTTGAAAGAGAAATGAGCATTTCAAAAATGCTAATGTGTTTTTTGAACCACTTTTGCTTTGCCTGTTCATAATTTATCAGCGATTTTAGACAATGAATCTTTAAAACTCACATTGGGATGTTAAATCCTGGCTTTCAATGATCATCATATTAGACCAAACGTTTTTTTACGCTTCTTAGTTGCTTTTAGCAGTATCCTGCTACTAGATTGTTAGCTATAAATGATTCGGTTCAATGAGTAGGTCTATAAAATATCATTGGAATTATACGAAGAATGACGCTACTGATAATCTTGAACCGTTGATGAAGTCGCTCATTGTTAAAGAAAGGTAGTAAAGATGCTGAAGTTTAGGTATATCTTTAAACAATATTACTATCGTCTTTTTTGGTAATCTAGAGTTTGTTTTGAAGCCTAGCACAATGGAGACTGAGTCACAGTCACATACTTACCAACATATTTCTGCCAAAAAATACCATTCAGAACCTTTTACGATTGAACAGAAAATTTGAAGCTTTTGTTTCATATTGTGACGTCATTTTCGCAGATCATCTTTGTTTATTTTTTGTGAACAGCATCCTTCCGTCAGATAACGACACAAAGCAAAAACTGCCCATTTTCCTTATTCAGATCTCTTGGTATTTACCACTATTTGTTAGGAAATAATATGACCTTTTAAGTACCTTCTCCTTATTCAAGTCACCTATTGCGCAGTAGTGGGTAAGGGTGAAGGTTTAATGCTAAAGATGAGTAATTGGTAGAACTACAAGTAAAATAATGTACTTTCGAAATTATAAACTTTGCATGAAAACAAAAATGCTTTATCGAGTACTACTCAACGAGTACTACAAATGTGGCTGAATATTGATTGGTACCTAGTTTTTCGAAATATCTTCGGTCTTATTTCGGGTCTGCTATCGAAATTGTTTAGATTTCTGCCCTTAAGTTTTCAACGTCGTTTACGATGTTATTTAAATGTAGAAATAATGCTTTCAAATCCTCACTTAGTCTATCACAGTTTACAGCTGGATATGGGCTCCGGAAACATTCTGCCCCATCACCTTTTTTTTAATTTTGTTTGACATGAAATAAAAATGAAGAAATAAAAGTTATAAGAACTAAAACTGCAACAAAAAAGTCAACTAAAAAGGTATAAACAAGACATCACAGACAGACAAAATTAAAAATCCGGAGTCACACGTCGTGTTAGGGCATAAATCGAATAGATTACGTATGACTTAGGATTTTTAATTGTGTTCTAGTCGTAGTTGGGTTTCAGTTTTTATAAATTTTATTTTAATTTTAATTATTTTGGTATACCCATCCCTTTCATTTGATACCACAATAAAGCCACCAGCCCACGAAACACATAATTTAAAGTATTTTTTTTTATTTTTTTATTTCAAGACTTTATGTCCTCTAGAGGGCGCCATGTTGAATTTAATATCGTCGCATAACCTATAACCAGCGGACGATCGAGAAGCTTCCAAAAATACCTCATTTGTCAAATTATGATCAGTAGTTAAGTGAACATACATACATAAAAAACCAGTCAAAATCACAATCCTAGTTTTTGCTTCACCGTAGTCGGGTAGAAACAGGAACTCACCTCATTAGCTTACCAAAAATCTCCAAATTCGTACTTTCAAATAATACATACAAAAAAAACGTATAACACACACATTTAGTTTAACACAACAATTTAGTCATCAATAAAATCTATAAAAAAACGAGCTCAAGTCGCAATGTCAGTTTCACTTTCAACCGGAGAACCGATGACGTAATAACAGCTGAGTCGGAGAGGCTTTCACTGCTTACAGTTGTACGGAAGCAAGTTCAATCCAACGGTCAAGAGCGACGTTGTTATAAACCTTGGTGGTCTTGTACCTTTGCCACGTTCCGAAAACCAATACGGTGATTTATGGTTCTAAGAAACATTGCAATAAACAAAATGAAATCTGTCGATGGGGATACAATACAGTTAATTATCTTAACTGATTCTAAGGCTGAGATTTGTAAACTGTGTACTTAGCACGTACTTTAGCGTAGCGTTATTTCTGTCAATGCCGCACAACTGTCAACCCTTAAACGAAGATAGGGACGGGAACATGTCTTAACAAAAGCACGTGCTAAGTAACGTTGATAGATCTCGGCCTATGTTGCTCATGAGTACTGATATCTTGAGTTCACGAAGCCAATTAGGGCATGTTAAATTCAGGTTCTACTTTTTCACTATTAGCTTAACTTCCAGCAGAGCACAATGGTGCTCTGCTGGAAGTTAAGCTAATAGTGAAAAAGTATGTACGCCACCAATACTATTTCTTCTGGGGCTTATCAATATTCATGAGACTGATAAACTTAATCTCAAAGGCTGGTAACATAATAGTTCATTAAATAGGCGATATGAACCACTTTCCAGCAGGTGGACTGTTAGCGGGTTTCTTAACTTTAACAAAAAATCTGATAATAATTTTGGCACCGTACTCTGCTCAGACTAATTACTAATAGCGAAAATATTTAGCACCATTAGTTCCTAACTAATAATTTTCTTCGCGACTAAAGCCGTTTATCTACCGCACCGTGAACAGGATGTCAACGAGAACGAAATGACGACGCCGAAGTAGTAGACAGTACATTTTTAGAGGTATGAGGAGTAGGGTGTAAAAAGTTCACTCATCCTCTATAGAAAAGGGAGGATCCTCCGGCCAGATGAGTATCGTGTCTGGCGGACAGCTACCCAACGATTGATGTCGGAAAATGATATATATGCTGATCGCGCAGTAAAAACTCTTTGCGCGATGCAGGATTTTGTGTGACGTCAAAATTTTGTGTGACTCAGATCAGGTCAGATCTTTGATGTGTAATTCGCATGTTGCGTTGTAAATGCTGAAAATTAGTTTTTTTTTTGTTTTATCGTGTTTAGATATCGATACCCTTCACGTTCCCGGAGTTTTGCTAGCTAATTTATTTGACCCTGTATAGCTTTTCAACCTGTGGCCCAAATACCTTATGCATTTGAACTACATGCGTAACATCTCGTAATTTAAAAAAAGAAAGCTTGTGATTGTAAGAAAAGCAGTCAATGAACGAGTAATTCCGGTTTGGACGCATACCTTGGAATTATCAACAATTGAAGGTGCCAGCTTATTGTAATAAAATCAAAATTATAATGTGGTTGGAGACTACAATTCAGCAATCTGAATTAGTGCGACCTTTCTAAAAATATATTTTAATTAAAAACAGCTTTCTACGTGAATTAAATCGACTATTGTTCCTTCATAAACAAACATGCTACATAATCAGCCTCTAATGTTCCCAATGCTGGGACACAGGCGGGAGTGGGCTGTAAAGTAGCACTTGTCACATGTCTTCAAATTTTTGGTTCTAGGCCTTGCCGGTTTCCTCACGATGTTTTCCTTCACCGTTTTAAAAGCAATGGTGATGAAATTATTTACACAAAGTAAAGCGCCTGCCTGGATTCAAACCCATGGCCTACAACTCGTAACCCGGGGCCGTTACCACTGGGTCACCACTACTACATGAGCGACATGCTAAATCCTCTAGAAATCATCTATCAATCTCATTAATTCAGCAGAATAAGATTACACAGAACTTAATTATTTCCAATTTTCCAAAAAAAAAACCTGTTACATGGCATTTAAACATAACTGAAGTATTGTTCTCTCATTTTGCTAGTTATGTTCAAGTCTCATTTAAAAGGTACGCCTCTGCCTAAACCATCACGGTAAAGAGGCGAGATGTTATGTTATGTTATCCAAAAAAATCTGTACAAAATTTTCCTCCTTTCTTCTCCAGATGCTACATCTATGCTGGGTGTACTACTTCTCGAAGCTGTCGGAGTTCGCAGACACCGTGTTCTTTGTGCTCCGTAAGAAGAAAAGCCAGATCACGTGGCTACATCTGTACCACCACTCCCTGACGCCGTTTGAGGCGTGGCTGCTTGTGAAGTTCATTGCTGGTGAGTTTACCATCCTATCCATATAAGTAAACTAGCTATCGCCCGTGGAAGTTAAAAATTATCACATGGGTACATAATACCCGGATAAAAAATATACTATCTGTGTTCCAAAATTCTATCGAAATCCATTCAACCGTTAAGGCGTGGAAAGTTAACAGACAAACACAGTTACTTTCGCATTTAATAAAGTATGGATTAGTATGGTTACGTTTGAATATCCATAGATGCTCTAAATCAACCCTCTCATGTTTCAGGGACATTCAATAATAAGAGACACGACTGATAGTATTTATTTATTGCTCATAATAAATTAAAAATTCACGAAAAAATTATCTGGAAAATCAGCTAGGTTGATAGCGGTAGACACCCATGATCAAAAGAGAAACTGTCCCAATCACATAGCTTGGCAAAGAGATTGACTACGACAAAGCCAACGCGTAGAAATGCAACCGGTTGTCTAAACTTCCGTTTTCTGGCGTAAGTGACCTTTATTCTATGCCGGATCTCGGTATCCGGAGATCTGGTCTTATTTTCTCAGATTGCCATAATCTGCCTAGCCTTTTCCCAACTATGTTGGGTCGGCTTCCAGTTTTGCTTCCAATATTATTTTTCTTGAGGAGACAACTTCGGGCGAATCGGCAACTCCAGAAATACTTAGTAGGCAATTGGCACATTTTGAATGTTGTGCAATAAAGTTAAGAAACATGTAAACTAACTTTACTGTATAAAAAATAAAAACGTTCCAATTAAATCTGAAAGTCTTGATTCGCCCGCTTCGGGCGAGTAAATTCGTGTGAATTAACCAATAAGCCATTAACTAAAGGAACCGAAAACAAAGACAATTAGCAAGAGTATGAAAAATTGTTATGACCAAAATAAAAAGACCGTTGTATATTGAAAGTGAAAACATCTTAGGGCCAGTGAGGTGACCAAATAAATCAAGGTCAAATACAGCGGAGCCTACTAAGACCAATTGGTAATAGGAAAAGATTATGAGTTGATGAATATTTACCATCAGTCATTGAGAGGTTTCACCGGAAAGGCCTCTCCCTCTTTCTTTGATTAAGCACGTCGTTAGATTTAAAAAATCCAAGATGGCTATTATGGCCAATAACGTACGCAACCGAATAAGGCACCAACTTGTTGTAACATTCTCTTTGTAACATTCTAACTAATATTATAAATGCGAAAGTGAGTTTGTTTGTTTGTTACATTCTCACGCTAAAACGGCTGAACGGATTTCGATGAAATTTAGTACACAGATACACCATAACCTGGCTTAGAACATAGAATACTGATAGTCCTGTCTGGTGGGATAATTTTCGACCACCACGCGGGCAATCTGAGGGAAAAGCTAGTTTTTTCATATTTTCGTTTGTGAGCAATTTAACCGATTTATTTTTCGGGTAACCCCTATTTTTTGCATTTTACTCGTTTCTTTAAGAAGGAGCATCCAAAATTAAAATATCAATTTACTTGTTAAACGTAGTGATAATGGCCAAATTCCATAAAGTCCGTTCACTTTAGAAGACAGTTTGCACTATGTTGGGAAATCCACGATAGCGCAGTCATAATGAACATGACAAGAACAGTAGTTTTATTCAGTTTTTCCTTGGCAAAGGTTACAGGAAAAAACGTCGTAAAGCATTATCTTTTAACAATCAGTAAGAGCAATGTTCATGATCGGTGATTTTTTCTTTTATTGCGTTACAAGCGATTCCCACGGCGTCACATGCGTCTTTTTTTTTCTTTCGTTTTCCGTGTTTTTGAGTTTTTAACTTTTGGTAACATTGAAATCATTTTTAAATTAAGTGACCAGACATTTAAGTATTTTCCGTATGATAAACACTTCTAATAAAGATATTCACACGAATATTAAGATTAAGGAAGTGTAGCTGTCCATGTCTTTTTGCTAGTTTTTGAAGGCTAAAAAAAAATATCCAGTCATCCAAATAATCTGGAAATGGGGTTGACGGCTCAGGGTTTTCCGGACAAGACATGCCACTCTATAGCACTATTTTAATTAGCCCCATCCAACCAAACTAGACAAACCTTGTTCTCTTATTCGCTTTCATCCACGAATAAGCCCTCTTTTTAATATTTTAGGCGGTCATGGAACCTTCTCGAACATCGTGAACAACCTGGTACACGTCATCATGTACAGTTACTACATGGTGGCAGCGATGGGACCTCAGTACCAGAAGTATCTGTGGTGGAAGAAGCACCTAACCACTCTGCAACTAGTAAGTAACCTTTAAAACTGTACTAATTTAAGTAGGAACCAGCCAGTATGTTTGTATGAGGAGGTAGTCTTCTTGAGGAAAGAGGTTGGTAGCCATTTGAAAAAAAAAATCATTTGTCCCTCGAACTACCAAAAATTTTCATTCAATTTCGTTTTATTTTTATCGATTGGCAGCACAGTGGAGTAGCACAACATGGTTGAGGGCAGCCAAGATCTATTCTATACCTATTCTCTATTATTTTACTTTACTCACCCTTCTTTAAACAATACGAGAGTAATTGACATGCATCAGAATTCATCCAAATTCTTTGGCTTGGTTTAAATTCGATTACAAAATAAGTATGACCTTTAAAAAAACAAAATTATTTAAAAAAACAAAAAACCCGACCGCAAAAACAAATAACTGATTAAAGAAGAACAAGCACTGAACTTTGTTTTTTGAAAGGTATTGCAGGCCGAGGACAGCAAAAATTACACCATATTAATCACCATATTGGTTTGTCCCCCGCCTGCAATACTTTACAAAAAACAAAGTTCAGTACTTGTTCTTCTTTTTTCAGTTTTTTTTGTTTTTTTTTTAGGCTTTTTAGTTTTATTATATTATATGCAGATGCAATGTATAAATATTATATAAACTACGTCACTCCCACAATTAAGACGAATCTAACGACACCTCATATGTTCAAATCCATCAAGCCGTACAGCGTAAGCTACAGACCATGCCAAAGAAATAGACATACATACATACTCTCGAAAAACATTACCCTTCTTCTGGGGTAGTCGAGTAAAAAAACAGAAAAGGATTTGTTTGTCCTCTGAATTTCTAGAACAAAGCCACATAGATCGTGGCGTGTTCTGTGTTACACTAATTTTTGTATACTAGAACGTATATTTTCCTTTACTTTTCGCAACATCTCACTCAAACCAGCACTTAATTCCGACAACTCGACATACAGACAGTCAGTTATCTAGATAAACCCTCCACAAGCACGGTCTACTTAACGGTTACCTCGATAATTAACGACACGAACAGAACTCTCTTAGAATATTTCACAAACTAACCATTTAATTATTGCATCGATGAAATTGTTTAATTAGTTTCTATAGGTTTTGACTATGGATGAGTGTTCCGTTTGTACGTTTAAAATATATTTTTATCCTTTTCAATAACTTTTCTTCAGAAGCCTTGTTTTATTATGCATAATGCAAAAAAAAAAAAAAAACATTGGCACTCCGGGAGTGCCGACACAAGTGAAAACTTGAAAAAAAATCGGCACCGCAGTAATCAACGCGTTGATGTCGTTTACTCCACGGTGTCGGAAAATTGCGTTATAGTGTCGTGAAATCAATGGTTTAGTCCCATCTCAAAAATGCCCAACGCGCCTAAAGAAGTTTTCACTTCAAAAAACGCTGAAACTCAACTCAAAGCATTTATTTCAATTAAATAAATTACAGGCTCTTTTGAATTGTCAAGGGGTCGGTCAGTCAGAAAGACGAAGCTATGGAGAAGAACGGGCAATAAACTCCATATCACTATGAGTAGGTGGATACTCTTTATTTTTTTAGCATAGCATAGCATAATCAGCCCTTAATGTTCCCACTACTGGGACACAAGCCTCCTTTATGTGAGCGCTTGTTGTAGTGAGCCATAATCCATCATCCGGGTTGGTAGAAGTCACATGTTTTCGAATTTTCGGTTCTAGAACATGCCAGTTTCCTCACAATATTTCCCTTAACCATTTTGAAAGCAGTGGTAATGAAAATAAATTATATAAAGTAACTCACGGCCGAACTCGGTAAGTCGGGGCCGAGATCACTGGACCACCACGCTCTCCTTTTTACCTGACTGCTCCAGAATGAAGGCAATGTAATTGAGGCTAGTTTTACATAACTTTTATAGCCTAATATAAAATAAATGAATGCACATCCTTTACAACATACCGCTTGTCGCGCCGCGTTTTTTAATTACTTTGTAACGGAGAATGATTCATTGCGGCTTACGAACTAGTTAATCTACTAAAATAAAAGCTAGATTGAGAAAGTAATCAATCTGTCTAGCCTTTTCACAACTATGTTGGGGTCGGCTTCGATTATAACCGGACGCAGCTGAATACCAGTATTTTACATGGAGCGACTGCCTATCTGACCTCCACAACTCAGTAAGATAGATACCCCTTGGTAAGACTAAATACCCGACCCGTATTTTTAAAGTATTCAAATAAGTAAGTACAGGTTTCAAATTAGTCATTTAAAAATATGACTTGCACTAGAATTAAGTGCCAAAATTTACATACGTGCTTAGTTTCATTAAAAAAATAGCAGTTAAAAAAAGACTAGAGAATAAACGTAGGTATACGTTATTTAAGCCAGGTAGCGATTAATGAAAAACCGGCCAATTGCGAGTCGTCTCGCACACGAAGTGTTTAACTGTCACGGTTCATGAGAGGCTGTAGCCTGGTAACAGACGGACAGACAAACAAACGGACGGACAGCGGAGTCTTAGTAATAGGGTCCCGTTTACCCTTTGGGTATGGAACCCTAAAATGTAGGTAACTATAGGAATTATAATGACAGTAACTGATTAGCATTGATATCAATTCGTCATCAACTTATGGGTCCTCCCTCAAAAAAAAACTTAATGTATACTCAGTTTTTTTTTTCTACCCTGCTGCTAATACTAGCTTAAATGCGAAAGTGAGTTTGTTTGTTTGTTACGCTTTTACGCTAAAATGACTGAACAGATTTGGATGGAATTTAACATATGGGTAGACCATGACTTCGGTTAGGACATAGAATACTTATTATCCCGATATTCCCACGGGATCGAGACTTATGCAGATAAAACCGTGGGGCGGGGCTAGTAAGAAATATCCTTTACTGTCATGCGCAAGCCTCAATAAATTCAATAATACAGCAAAGGTGTTAGAGTAAATACTTCCGCCACCAACGTGGAACCACCAATAAGGATAGCTCGCTAGAGTCTGGCCGTGCTAAGTCTGCTTATGTAAAAAAATGGTGGAATTTGAAAATTTATAGACCGCAACACCATCCTGTCCTACAAAAAAAGAAGTTGATACTTTGTTTGTCTTTTTTTTAATAGGTTATTTTGTTCTTATTCTGATTTATTCCTAGTAAAAACTGGTCACTTTAGCACGATGCCGTGTGGATTTGATTCAGGTTCCTCATCGTATGGAGGTAGAGCATAGGCACGATATAGTCTATGACACATAATCTATTATGCAAAAATCAAAAGGCAAAATATCAAAATCATTAGATCTACTTACAACCCCGAAACTGACATAACTGACTGATATAAAAGTATACCACATATTACACTTCTTAGGGTTGCCCATTTATTCCATTGCAGACTTAGCATGGCTAGGCTCTAGTTATATTCGGTCTAAGCCTTTTCATGTGGTCCTTATAACTGGAGAAACCTCGACCCCTGTCATAGATGTCTGAATATCCTAGTTCAGGGGTTGAGACCTCATTGATGTAAATTGTACTGAAGTTTTGGAAATAAATTACTATTACTAATTAAAAACCAATGATCAAACAGTTCTACAAGCGCAGTCCTAGTCGACCGTGCGGGGGCAACATTCAGTCACAGTTGCGACACAAGCCTGCGGAACGCGCCGTATCCTTTCTCCATTAGCAAACACACGTTCTATAAAATGTTGTACACTTAAATTAACGTGGGTACTGCCGACCATTGGCTTAGTCCAAATGAAAATTAAACCAGCTAAAGAGGATTAGAAATGGATGTTAGATCGACGCTTGCCAGTTGCAATTATAATAAATTCATTTATTTCAAAATAATTGATTTGTCCAAAAATTGTTAGTTACAAAGGTCTTAAAACTATGTTTGTCATAATTTATAAAATTCTAAATACATAAAGTTAAAAATACAAATAATAAAATCATCAAAAATATATATAATATGTCATATTATAATAGTGTCATATAGACACAGTATTGTGCCTTGTAAATATCTGCGTTATACGAAGGGTTAATCTTACTGCTTGTTAATTCCTCGCAACCTTTAGAAAAAAACATTTTCTTGTTAGTAAATTAAGGTAGGTATATGAAAATAAAGTTGTCGGTGCGTCTTATTTAGAATTTATTTATTGAAATTGCACTGTTCGGCATTAACCAGTCTACCAAGCGGTATTTTGTTACCCAGTAACTGGGTTGTGGAGGTCAGATAGGCAGTCGCTCCATTTAAATACTAGTATTCAGCTGCATCTGGTTAGACTGGAAGCCAACCCCAACGTAGTTGGGAAAAGGCTAGGCAGATGATGACTATTCGGCTTTATCTTTATCAGTATATTTATAGTTTTTACCGTGCCACTGTTCATTTATTTCAAGTCTATAACGAATGGGACCACCTTTGGCATATACGTCTCTCTCTGCTCCATAATCTATGGCTGGACTGACATTGGGCAGTTGGACTTCAATATTTTCTTTTCCCATAAAATCTTATGAAGTATTTTTGGAACAGGATCTTGTCAGCTAACGTGACGGCTGAAGATGCTAAATTCCTTATTCTTCTGCTAATTTGCGCCTACGGCGTTCG
This sequence comes from Omphaloscelis lunosa, assembly GCA_916610215.1. Classification (NCBI taxonomy): domain Eukaryota; kingdom Metazoa; phylum Arthropoda; class Insecta; order Lepidoptera; family Noctuidae; genus Omphaloscelis; species Omphaloscelis lunosa. The sequence continues at coordinate 3,678,920 of OU744252.1, forward strand.
TGCCTAAATAATTGAGTTTGTAAATGACGTAACGATTTATAGTATACATATTTACATAAGTAACATATTTATACAATTTAGCTAACGACCGTCGGGGCAAAAAACTTGTTAAAATATTAATGAACCTATCACATTCATATTCTTTGGTGTAATACTACATACATGAACATGGATATGTAATAATACATTATCCATGTTCAATGCTCATCTTGCATTTATCAACAAAAGTAATTTATAATAAAAAACTCAATAAAGCCCTTGGTGTTTCATTGAAAATTACATACGTAATAATATAAAAAAATAATATCATAAAATTAGCGGTCGTACAATTTGTAATGGAAAGACATTAAGTTTTCACTGATTCCAATTTCTTTGTTAAAACCTCAAAATTATGCTGATTGCGAAACGAAAAGACATTTGGCATCAGCATTTTCTTGGAAGCCCTTAATACGAAAATTTGTTCTTACTTCAATCCACTTGTGAATCATGAAATCCATTCGAGATTTTAAAACAGAGAAAGTTCGAGAACTTTCTCCATTTTTTTAAACTAATTAAAGCCCTCTTGGTGTATAATATAAGTACTTAAAGTCTATTTACATAATGCATTCTACAGTGCTACTGGACCAGTAAAAGCAAGAGCATGACGATATAATTTTGGCTTTTCAAAATAATAGAGAATAGGTCAGTGTCTAGACATCCTAACGAAAAATAGCAAGATAAGGAGATAGTAGAAAATTTAGTTATATATAGTTTTATCAAAAACGTAAAAAAAGAGGGAAGTAAATTGTACTTTCTGGTAAGATTGGTAGGAACTTGGATAAGACGAACAGGGAAATTTATTAGAACCTCAACTACATAATATGTAGAAACATCATCCCACGCCACAGATATCATTAATGGTGACAGAGGTTTAAAAGTTCAAGACGGTAGATGTGTAAAACAGTTTATTAGTATAAATCAACACTCAAAATATTGTATTTTTCTTCCAGGTCCAATTCTTCATGGTGCTCTTCCATTCAATCAGCGCCTGTGTCTACGACTGTGGATATCCCAAGTAAGTACTTCAATTATCATTATCTGTAATTAGATCTTTATTTAACATTCTCATGATCTTCTCATCGTCTTCCATTATCTTAATATTTTCTCATAATACTTATTATGTTCTTGAACCATTTATGAAACTAATATTATATTGAGTAAAATTAAAAATAGACATTATTCTAAGACCATCTTGCAAAATTTGAGACAAGACAAAAGCACAGTACTTGCCTAAGTAAAGCCCTAGCTGTATATGTAACTACGTAACATCGAATCGTGCGCAACCAACAGGAACGGTGGAATCATATCTATTTCATTCCATCTCACCTTCTGAGTCATCTAAGCGCATGTCTGCAACTATAATCCTAGTATAGTGTTTTTCTGGACATTTTACTATTGTGTAAAGCATGTTGCACGAAGTGCATCAAGAAATGTACTAAGATTTAGAAACACGCGGTAATGTTTGAATACATTATTATTCATCCATTATAGAACAATATGTTATTGCTTTTGGATGTAGATCCAATGACTTTGTTTCTTCTATCAAGGGATTAAAATTGTGATATAAACCTCGTGACTACCATTTATAATAGCCCTGCACTGAATATCTCTAACATATTCTTTTTTGTTTCAGATTAATCGCCGCTGGTTTAATCCTGCATTCAACCATCTTCATTGTTCTGTTCATGAACTTCTACATGCAAGCCTACAAAGATAGGTCAAAGAGGAAGGCTGTATCAGTGACTGCCAACAATAACAACAACGATGAAACTCATACCTCCAATGGAATGATCAAGAGTGAGGCTAATGGACATATTAAAAATGGTGATCTCAATGGACACCTCAAAAATGGAGAACTTAATGGGCACCTCCGAAACGGTGACCTAAATGGACACCTCAGAAATGGTGACTTAACTAGACATATTATCAAAAACGGAGATCTAAATGGTCATATCAAGAATGGAGACCTTAATGGTTATGTTAAAAATGGGGAACTAAATGGTTTTCTAAGACATGAAGCTAATGGTCACGTGAAAACCAATGGCCATTTACAAAATGGCTACACGAACGGTCAAGTGATACATGATGTAACAGATAAAGAAAAAGTGCAATAGCCTATACTGTATTGTTAGGTTAGATTGTATACGTTTCTATTAATTCCATTTGTACAGAGAGTTGGAGGTACTTGGGTTTTTGTTGGTCCCTTCTTACTTGGGGAAGAAAAACTAAATAGGTGTCTGTAGAAAGTATAATTTCTATGAGTTAGCGCTGCGTGAAGCTTTCAACCAACGTTCATCACAACATCACGTTCTATGTAATTATAATGTGGTCAACACTGTCATTCTTGTGAATTAATTAATGATAGATACTTAAAACGAAACGTATGATGGGTGGCACGGAGGCAACTCCAAGTTGAAAATTTTCTTTCGACAAATATAAAAAAAATCCTACAAAGACTCAACAGTATGCTCCTGAACTCTAAGCAAATATTGTACAGTTAAAACCAGTGTAAAAACAATTATTTCATATGAGCTATCTTTAAGTCTAAAATGATGCATCTACGTTTTAAAATTAATAATTATGTAAATAATTTTTGGCAACGAATGTCCTGATTTCGAAAATGGTTAAACATTTTTTTTTTTTTCTCTATTATTTCCCGTTGTTTTACAGTTTAACGTTAAAACTACCTCATGAGTGGACTTATTCATATTTTACTTATAAGATTTAGCCTCGAATTTGCTAAAAGTTATATCCGCAAAATGATGTTGTTGAGTGTTACTATTTTTTTTTATTTTTTTATCCTTTTTATATTTTTTGATAAATCTTTGCTCACTAAAATATTTTATACTACAAGACTTGCCTTTACAAGGCATTATTAGTTCCAGTACTTCCGTCCATACTAAGCTTTATTTAGTTATAAGTAACAATAGCTGTAAATAAAGTTTTAAATTATTTTTTGTTTATGAAAGTACAAGTAATAATTTAGGTACTTACGTGTACTTTTCACAAGGTCATCAAATATAACGTCTTTTTATTTATTTTCTCGATTTTTGTTTTGTTTTTATAGCGAAAAATTATAAAATCAAGTACAGTGATTGCTTAAATAAGTATTATTAAATAATGTAAATATAATTAAATTGATTGAGATTAATTAAAATTTATGTGCGTGATGGGAATGAATTTGATTATTTTTTACAAAATAATAATTAAAATTTATTATATATTTTATCATTCTCGGTGGATGAATGGGAGGAAACTCCCTTAAAAATGTATTTTATATAATTGCTAAATAAACTAAGAAACCCAGTCAGTTTTAGCGAAATTTTAATGATATTATAAATAGGTGTTTTATACAACCATAGACTTAATTATTCTAAGTGATATGTGGTAAAACTTGTATACCCTTTTATACGCTAAGTTTCAAAAATAAAATATTTGAAATTATGATTTCTATTTATTGTGTTCATTAGCTTTAGAGGAAACAATTACCACATTCAACTGAATTCAATACCTTATAGTTCTTATTTCAAATTGACACTCGACAGTGTCAATTTGAAATAAGATCTATAAGGTATTGAATTCAGTTTGATCTTGGGAAAATAAATCGATTGTATTAATTGGTTTCATTCTGCCACTTAACTACATACCTTCGCATTGTACATATCTTGTAAAAACGTCCCCCTTTTTTTGGGTTGGAAATTATCAAATTACTTCTCCCGCTCTGAGCGGAGCTGGAGGGCGTGTCAGGCTCTTATTGACTAAAACCCACCCGTGTTCGAAGAAACACGGGTGGGTTTAGCCCCCGGCAACAGGGCAACCGAAGGGTTGCCCTGTTGCCGGGGGCTACGATCTCCCTTTCGACTTTCTTCGCAGCCCCGGCAGGCATCGACCCTAGTGGTCTCCGTCAATTCTGCTGACATCTTTTTGAGGCGCGCGTGGAACACAACGCGCCGTCGACCCGCGATAAACCGGTAATAGGGTTTTAAAATGCTATATCCTTTAAATAACAAGGTTAAAAAAAAAGAAAATGATATAAATAGTTGTTTAATTGATCTTGTAACATATTAAATTCATTTGGGAGTAAGAACATGATTAAAATCATAAAATTAAACATGACGTTGGCTGTATGCGGCAGGTTCGTTGCCTATACTACAAAAAAAAAAGTCAAGGTAAAAGTTCTCCAATTTCAAAAATAAAGTCAAGTAGTTTTAGAGATTAGAAGTGAATCGAAATGCAAGTTTGTTTAGAACATTAACTTAGATATTGTTCGCGTGTGGTTCCTTTTCAGTAACAATTTATTGTCCGTTAAAGTTACTTAATATAACAAAGTTTTATACAAGTGGTAAGTAAATATACAATCATACTTAAATATACAATTAAATCGTTTTTTTTTTGTCAGTGTTCTTGGTGGTTTTATGTAATTGTAATTAATTTATATTCATATATTTATTTGCATTCCATAATATAGGTTATAAAGGTGTTACAATAAATAAAATTAGGTATTTTTCATTAGCATTACCTCCTTTTTAAAGCATTTCTTTCCTGAAGAGTTTGAGGAAACTTAATCCATTTACTTTGTACTAAGAGCTGCCGTTACATCTCTAATAGTACGAGAAACAGATTGCTGCGACATTAGGGTCCCATATGTGCCTCCAACTAGTTTTTGGTAACTCCCAGTCGCATAAAAGGACAATGCCACTAAAACCTTCAAGAAATAAACAAGTATTAAGCTATTGATCTTCCAAACCAGTCATGATATAGGTAATTAATAAGAGTCATATATCAAAGACAACATAGGTACCTTGTATTTTGGTGATATATCACTTCTTCTCTTTAGAGTTGGCATAAAGGGCTTAATGTTTTCGTAAATTTCCTCAAACAAATCCTTGCTCACTCTATAATTTGCTATAAATTCGTCTTCATTCATAGAAAACGCTTTGTCCGTATATCGCATTATCCGACGCTCATCTCGTCTTTGTTTTAATTGTTTTTTATGGGAATTACGTAAAATACTGTATATAACTGCTAAACGTGCCATATTATACACTTATTACGTACTAAAAACCACTTAAAACACAAAACAATTTCAAAAAAGTTACACTTTTGCTATTGGAAAAATCACAATCAACAACTAATTCCAACGCAATACTGGCGCAATACACAGCTGTCAAATATAGTCAAGAGTAGCGTTTAGAGCACGCCAAGCCCGATTCCGACTCCATTTAGTTCCCAAAATGGTCACTCAATTTAATAACAATTTGGCGCTAGTGTCGAACTCAAGAGTACGAAACGTCACAATTCCAATGTCGATAGATCGCAATTGGAATCAAGAGTAAGCCCCCTGGTGGGCTTGTTGGAATTTTAAATGATAACCAGCTCTTGCCTATGTTATGGCTAGGGTTGCCAACCCTACTATATAATATAGTATCGTGCTATAATAAAACGTCCCCCTGCTTATACCGCAAATATCTTCACTTAAGTACGACAGCTAACAGAGCCATCTGTCGACTTAACTTAGAAACAGCTAAGTATAAAGTTAACCAACCGGTCGCTGCTGTAGATATCTGAGTGTATACGACCATCGAACAAGTTGCACACTTACTTTCATTGCGTTTTGTGAATAGTTTAGGGTTTAGTAGAGATGTCGCGACTGGTTGGTGACTTCTTACTTCTCTTCATTTAATAATAGTACTTGTCAAGTTCTTGTAGAGCTTTAGACGCAAGCTGTTGTGAGTATTGCTATGGATTTTAATGTATTACTTATTTCATGGAATTTTGTTCAAAATACGAGTAACAGATTTAAAAAAAAAAAACAGTTTTATCCGTTTGTTATTTAGAAAATTAAAATATTCATTTTTTTAAAGCTAATTATTCTAAATATGAACTTTTCAGTTATATTTGGTTAGATACAGTCTTTATAAAGCATTTTAATATAATTGTATTGTATTCATTATTAAACAATAATCAATACAATACAATTCTTTTAAAATAATTAATGTATTAATATAACAGCATTTTAAATGGGCCAAAAAAGGGTAAATTCCAAAAAAAACACAAAAGGCGCATTTCCTTTAACAGCCAATTAAAAGAATTAATAGGAAAGAAAATCGAGCTTTTAAAATTTAACGGTGTGTCGATAACAACTTGAACCCTCGCTAAACCTTAATTATAGCCCTGCAAAATGTCAATAAACCTGACATTGGAACATTTTTTCTTCCCCTTTCTATAATTTGTTAGCCCTAAAATCGTAACCCTACTGAACCAATATAGCCTGACCACTAAAGTACACCTAAATGTTGCTCCCTATAGGTCATGATACATTGGTTATGTAACGTGTATTGAGAAGGGTAGATACGGGGTTGAGACACGCACTACTCTGTCAGCTATTGTAAATGATGGAGGAAGGGAGACAGAAATAGCGCTGCCCTTGTTTATCTGCGTTACGTTTCACGGAGTTAGAGGGTTGGTTTGACGTTTTGTGTTACTACAAATAACCATACAATTCTAAAAATAATATAGGTGCTACAAATCAATATTTATTTCGCTGTATTTTTATTAAAGACTGTCAGAATCAACGGAGGATATAAAACAGGGTTTTTTCATGATTTCGTATTAAAAACTTGTTCATGTTTTTACTGAGACTTGGGTTTAAATACATTAAAAATATAATAAACGATCAGTCAATTTTTATAAATAAAGTACAAAGCATTTGCAAAATCTAAAAAATTGTACCTACCTATAAAAGTTTTGAACTGAATAACACTAAGACAAATATTTCTACTGAATTAAATCAGCCCCTATTTATTTCTAAAAGTCTTGAATAGCTTCTGGTTATCTATCATAGGATGCAAAAATAGTGTATACATTCCCTTAAAAATAATATCACAATGAAATAAAAATGAAATCAAAAGTATCAGAAAGAATTTCTAAAATAGTTGTCAAAAACACTGCACTATAAGAACCTTTCCTCATACAATCAATATATCCGTAGAACGGAACGTCAGTTCACCGGCCGGGACGAAAACCCTAGCCAGGGGTAGGTACCTTCACAGTACATTCAGTCGAGTGCGCGTTGTAGCCGCGCACGCACGCGCGTCGCGTCCCCGCTCCCCTCACACACACAACAAAAAACCACAAAATCTTAACAATCAACCTAACGTGAATAACATTAGTGCTATAGTGTACCAATAAGTGTTATTTGTTAACTATTCAAGTGATAACAAACAGTGACTCAGTGGCAATCGCAACAGAACATCGCTCAGCGTCCAACCATAATGATATAAAACATTTTCTACGATAAATCGCTTGTTACTGTGTTTTAATCGGTAATGTGCCTTCTTTGAGGATTACTTGTGTTATATATTAATGTATTATGTTCGCCGACCGCAGTGTGGGGGTGGAAATCTATGGAATATGCTAATAAGTTGGTTTCTTTTAACCCGCACACAAAAAGCTCTGCACTAGACACTGCAGTGCGATTTGTGTTGCAAATTTACCAGAATTTATATCTTTTCCGTCTGTACGTACTATTTTATTTATTTTCATTAACAAACTCGGAGTTTAGTTCTGTTTCTGTGAGTTATTTAGGGTGGCTACTAATTCAATTTCGGAATTTTTGTTTCGAATTCTGTTACAATCAGACCTAAATTGTTTCAACTGTGTTTCAATTAATTGCTACATCGAATTTAGAAACAAAATTCTACAAAGTTGATGAATTCACAGTGAGAAATTCGATTACAAACAATTTTCACTTCATAATAGGAACGGGTAGTGTCATTTCCTTTGTGCCAATAGACTATTTGCTCTAATTTCCTGCTTTGCTAGTTATTAACGTGTCTGCATCAGATCTAGGCTTAGATTTGTCGAGCTCAATCGGTCTATTAGATTCCATTGATTCGTACCTACTTGAATTTGAATTTCAAATCCAAAACAAATAACCGATTTATTTGTTTTGCTTCGATAAATTGATTGTCTTTTAGTAAACACGCTGTGATTATTATAAAAGGCGGTGAATAACTTTCGCTTTAATGGAATTGATCAATAGACCGGTTACATAAATAACTGACAACATTTTAATGCGAGGTTACTTGAGTTTTTTGTCGTAAGGGTAGCAATTCAGGTGACGTCACACGAAAGGCTATGAAGCAAAAAGCCAGTACCGATGGTTAAATATTTGACTAGCATGAACATTATGTAGATTCTAGACGTAAGTCTTGTATAATAAAGACAAATTACTAAGTAGGTACCGACAATCTACATTACTGTTGTAGTTGTAATAAAAGCTACAATCCTAAAACAACGGTTGGAGTTACTTGATTACTCTGAATAGTCTGAATTTTGGACTGGAACAACCCCATAAAGTTTTGAGTTGGTTCATACTAAAAACCACAGCAATATTGTTTGCAGCATAAAACAGATTCCGTAAATTGCATTTGATAACAAGCAGTCATCCATTGTTCTGGTGCACGGCTACAACTTTGAAATCCTGAATTCAATTTCAAGAAATAACTTTATTTTAATAGCTATGAATAATAAAAATAAAGATAATAAAAAAATACACACACATTACATAAGAACACAAAAACAGTTAGTTTTAAAAGATATTTAAAATGACGACGCGAAAGATGATGATGATCAAAATTCCGCCGAAGTCATTACATACTCCGTGACCTAGACCTTAGCAGTAAAATCAAATCGATATGAAATTGTTAACCAAGTGGAATCCGAGTGGGTATTTAAATTGGAGTTCAGACATATTTCAATAAAACATACGGTATTTAACGATGTTTAACGTTATTTGAAGAGTCATTATAATATTGATTTACTTACAAAGAGATTAGATTTCCTGCAGTTATATTTTTTTGTAAAAGAGCTTTTGATTGAAACACCGATCATTGTAATTTATAAACCAGCAACTGTGGCATGAATCACGCCGCTGAAAAACACAAGATTAAGAAATAGAAAAGCGGCAGTTTATCATTTTAAAATAGACTTGCACTAAACGAATTCTTCGCTTTTATCTATTATGTTACAAAAGGGTTTTCAATAAGCGATTTCACAAATCGACAATTAAAATCTTCCGATAGGATCATTAGGATCAGTCTCAAACATTACTTTACATTTTCCGAAGGCTTCTACTCGGTAACGATATACGAATCGGTTTCTTTTCGTCCTAACGTTAGGCCAGTCTATTGTTGCCATGACAATCGCTGAATAAGTCTCCCCCTCTTCTCATATTGATAAATTCAATTTCGTAAATTCTATATTTTGCTCAGTAATCTAAGTACTTCCACAAGGCACTATACTATGTAGGGTATCTTAGGGCGACTTGCAGCTTTTACTTAAATCTCGATTTAAACTCGACTTAGGCTTAAACTTAATTTAACGGTTTGCATGTCATCGATTTAGCTTAAATCTCGATTTAAATAAACGTCAAAGTTAAACTGGCATCTGGGTCGGTTTAAGTTTGTTAAATCTCGATTTTGTATACAGACGTCATTACAGTTTTATTAAATTTCTCTGTTTATTTGCAAAAATGAATTTCTTTTCATTTGACCATCATGATTTGTTATCGGATGATGACGCGGAGATCGTACAATATTTGGAGACTCCGTTTTTCTCTAGTAGAGTGTACGAAGAAGCGATTTGTTTAGTACATTACGTGATGACGAATTTTTGAAACGGTTCCGGTTAAGTAAACATAGTACAAAGCTCCTTTATGATAAAATTATTCCTAAGTTTCCAAGTGATTTCAACAGGTAAGCTTTCAGTTATAATTACACATAAACTAACAAAGCGCCAATGACAATTATTTTAACCAACACTGACTAAACTGACTTTTGAAGTTTTAACATTGACATTATTGATCAATCATATTCATTTTTCTCCATACGCAGAACTGAGTCGCCATCACTTTTTATTTGGGAACGGAATGCATAGAATGAATGGCGAATGAAATATAGACCTAATCTCAGTTTAGTTAAATCGAATGTGAAATGTGACTGTGCAAGACATGCTTAATGAGATTTAAGTTAAGTCGAGCTTAGGGCAAAATCGAGATTTAATTAAACCAAGCTTTGTATCATTTTGCTGCAAGTCGCCCTTAGTTCACGAATGATGTATGCATATTATTGCTATGTAGCCCTTAATTAAAATAACTACTATCCTCCTGCCTATTTATACATCCATTACTGTAACCTTTGTGTTAAAAGGCTTTGTTATTGTCTGTCGTGTATAGCTTTATAGGTTCTCACGAAACACACATTGACACCGTTTGAAAGCCATTTAAGTTGATAGAGCAAGCTGTGGAAGAAAACTGCAACATTGAATGTAAGCACTTGAAGGAGTATATTATTAACATGACAGAAATTCTATTGGTGTATATTCTACCTTTAATACTTGAATTTATTGACGGATTAATGAAATAAACAGTGATGCATCAAAAATAACGAATTAATAGAAAACAGATAGATAGAATTTGCTTCAAATAATTACAGAATAATTGGAGCGGTAAAATTCAGCACTGATACTAATTTCGGTGACATTATAATAAACTCATTCATTACCTTTGACTGATAAACTTTGGAGCTTCTGAAATAATATGGTCCCAGACAGACAATTCTAAATTTGGAGCTCCGTATCAATCTCATTACCTATTTTTAGCTCAATCGGGAGCAAACAAAGATTCCCTCTATACCGTACTATGTAATTATACTACTAGAATTAGATGAATAAAGGAAGCATGAGTACCTACATAGAACAAAAGAGAGACCATCTTCAATGCCGAAATAGAATAAAACTCACGAGCTTAAAAATAAAAGCGTACGAGAGCTATCCCGACGACTTATTTCTCGTCCGGAAGTTATCAGAACGACCGGTTCTTCTACAACAATGAGGCTGGTTCTTACACATCCCAAGTAAGATGAAGATGCAGAAGACACATTCGTAACAGGACTTGAAACGTACTCCTTATAAGCACCATTCTCCTAAAAAAGGAAAGAATTAGCTGAAACCTCTTCCAATCGAATTGTTCTTGCTGTGATTGTCATTTGTTTCACCTAACTTTGATTTGAATCTTTTTTAGACTCTTTGTTGTGTATTGTATTTCCAATGGATGTTCTGGACTTATTTATTTCATGTTCATCTTCATTTGGATCGTGTATGCGTATGCGGCGATGTTGTGGCGTTTTTATTGGAGCAATGTTTATTTATTTATTGGTTGGTTTTGTGTTGTTTGAAATTGGAGTAAGAAGTTGTTTATAGTATTGGATTATTGTATTTACTTTGTGATTTAGTGTAGTGGGTTCTTCTATTTATTTTACCGTTATTCTACCTTTTTATGTTGTAAGTTTCCTTTGCTATTTATGTCTTCTATAAAATATTCAGTCTTTAAGAATTAGAAAAGTCACTTTTGAAGGCAAGACTTTTCTTGAAGTAAATCAATACAGCGGTGTATTGATTTACTTTAAGAAAAGTCTTGCCTATTAGAAAGTCAACATGACTTTAAAAAATGATTATACCTATTTGAAACGAAATTCTTTTTCTCAGTCAACCACCTACTTCATAATATGAATTATAATCTCGATCAACGTTTTAACAGTTTGGCTCTATAACAATAAAACAAGTTCTTTACAATCATTCGTATCTCATGTATGCGTACGAGTTGATTGAGAGCACGATCTGTCTGCCGGTGTACGGTGTATTTTTTTATTCAGGTTAGCATTTGTTTGGTCTCGATCAACAAGCTATCGAGTAAACCCCATTGAGTTGAGGTTTTTTGTAGCGGGAAATTGGACATTGCTTTTATTTTTGTGTGAAAGAAAAACGAGTGAAATAACGATTCGAGTTTTATTGTTACTCATTCTATTGTTGTCTCTATTTATGACTAGTTTATGCGTAAATATATATGTCGCAGTAAGATGGTTATAGCTGTGATATAGTTATATCCCTAGGGATTTATCTATATAACGTTATATATTTATATCAAAGCGGTTCATGACTGTCGGAGTGCCCTAGTTTTGTTTCTGAGACCAATGTCAACGTAACTAGAGACGTAGTTGGTCACAGTTCTAACCTAACCTAATCAATTTAGTCGGAGTGCCTCAATAGTAGTTATACAGGCTGTTTGGTGCATCGTGTGCCAAATTTAAATGGTTGACTGAAGGGGTCATCTGCTATCCTTTCAGACCCCTTAACACTTGTAATGCCTTCTTTACTCATACTCTAAAACAATACAAAATTAAATTAAAATTCAGAGTGTACGCCTTATATATTTTTTTTTTTAATTTTTATTTGAATGTAAAATTTGGGTCTTTTTTAATAAAAAAATAAAAGATCGATAAAAATAATTCCACAGGGCATGAGAGGTGTTAAGGTATCTAAAAGAATAGCAGATGACCTCTACAGTCGACAATTTCAATTTGGCACACGCTGCACCAAACAACCTGTATTACTAGATCGTGCTCGCATCATAGTTATATTCCTAGTAAGGCAGTTATGAACCGCTTTCATATAACTATATTACGGTATATAGCTATATCCCTAGGGATATTACTATATCACGGCTATAACCATCTTACTGCGACATATATATAGTATGTTTTTCTTTACGTTTTGTGTAGATATGTATTTATATTCTATCGAAACATGCAAGCTCACTAAACAAATATTCTGCACCCCAAAATTTGGGGCTCGAAATCAATCATTCATAGCCAAATGTTTAACCCTAAAAAAAACCCAATCATGCGAAAAAACGACCTACGTCTGGTCGTCATTTCCTTACTAAACGGTTAATGTATCGACCTGTTTATTTTGAACTCTATATCGTTTAATATAAAGGTTATTTTAAATGTGGTAGTGGGGACACAGATGAACTAACACAGCACGTGTCACGTCAAACCCTTAAAGATAAAAATGTTTGGGTATACGATGCGTGTAGCGTTGTATTCAATTAGTGATGTCATTATTTCTTTTAACGAGAATGGTTGAACTTGTGTGAAATAAAATAACATCTGGAATTTATAGTGTATTTTTATAATTAAAGTAAATGTATTTATTGAAAATCGCACAGGACGTCTCAAATTAAAATCACACTCATAGAAAAATAAAAAATAAATACAATAAAAACTAAAAAAAACACAACTGACTTCCAAAAAAAACACTACAAAGCGAAAATTAACTTTAATTTTGGAAGTCGGTGTCTTTGGTTTTGAATTCTCTTTTTGCCACCCACTTCCGAAATTAAAGTTATTTTTCGCTTAGAAGTGTTTTTTTTTTTTGAAGTGGGTTGCTTTTTTTTGTAAAAAGTTTTTATTTTTCCTTCCTTGTACCTACCCCAAAAAAATTCGAATACCTGCTATGTAAATGACAGTGACACGAACTTATCATATCATCCATATACTAAGTGGGAAAAAATACGTATCATTGAACCCAACTCAAAAACTATCCAAGCAAAGTTAATAAAATTTATATGGAACCATCTTGAAAGCATACCCTTTCAAACAAAAAGAAAAATAATTTTCAAAATCGGTCCATAATTGACGGAGAAATCGGTGGACATACATAAAAAAAAACCATACGCTGGTTATATTATAACCTCCTCCTTTTTGGAAGTCTAAAAAACTTTTTGGAAGGTTAAAAACTAAATTAAATTAAAATAAAAGCAGAACGTCCTGTACGAGGCCAAAGGAGAGACTTAATCTTCTCCTTAGATTGTCGATGGCAATCAGGAGGCAGACCAGAATTTGGCTACGAGTTTGGCACCTTCAGTAGCGTCGTCGGTCAGTTCCAGTAACGTGCGCAGGCAACACGACTTAATAATAAGTTGTATTAATTACATCGTCCTCTGGAGAAAATGTGGCGGCCATTTGGCAGATATCATATTTAATGTAATTAGTACTCTATTAAATAAAATAAAAATAATATCATATTATCAGCTTGCTTAAGTAAAATTTAAAGTTCGAGCGTCCTTAATGGACAACTCTGTGTAGGATGCTATCAATTAATTGATAGCATCCTACACAGAGTTGTCGAACGAAATTATTTTCCCTGTTCGTTATTATAACTTCATCAACTCCACTAAAATTACCTCAGAAACATCTGTAAACGTAAAAACATCAATAATCGGCAAAATAATCTCTGTATCTAATTGCTTTTCTTTCCTATTGACGAATGAATTATTGTTTATCGTGTCGTGGCTAAGTAATAACAGCCGCACGGGTCGATCCATCCGGTTAAGCTAGGCTTGCCGGGGTTGGTCTATGAATGAGTGACCTTTACATACCGAGACTCCGCCGTTCCTCAGAAAGCACGTTAAGCCGTTGGTCCCGGCTGTCATTCGTAGATCTTTGACAGTCGTTACGGGTCGTCAGAAGCCCGAAAATCTGACAACCAGTCTTAACAAGGGGTATCGTATTACCCAGCTACTGGTGTGGAGGTTAGGCAGTCGTTCCACGTAAAACACTGGTATTCAGCTGCATTCGGTTAGACTGGAAGCCGACCCTTAATATAGTTGGGAAAAGAGTAGGCAGATTGATATTGTTTACAGTTGTGTTTATAAAATCGATGCGGCTGGACAATGTACTCTATTGAACATCGGCTCTCCCATGCATAGCCATAATTTGATACCTATGCCGCTCTTCACTGAATTACGGAGTAAGGACACTTTGATAATCAATATGCATGGTATTATTAAAATTTAAAAATTTGTTGTTTCTTGTTCCTCTTACATTGTTTTAATGTACAGAAAGTTTTGCTGTATTAGAAATGCGCAATCTGTAAATATTGTGGCCAAGCATTTGGCTTTGAGATAGTTGGGTAAAAAATGTGGTGTTCATCTATACACTAACCTGTCCTGTATACAAGATATCTCCAAGGTTTGATTTGAATTTAGAAAAAAGCCAACATATATTTATTTTTGTTCATATTCTGTCCTTGGATAAAACTATGAGTGAGTTGTTCATACAATAGCTTCCCACACATGGAAAAAATGTAATAAATAATGCAGATACACAATTTATAACATCTCACGCAATAGATATTTACAACCACAATATACGTATTCTGCCATCAAATCATTTGATACCAGATTCCCATGATAATTATATGGGGTATTACAGTAACAATAAAAAATTATAACACCGCTCGCCATGGGAGATACACAATAAGTATCGGTTACTTATAGTACCGCCTCTAAAAATGCAACGGGAAATAGCATTCTGATGGAACATGGAAATATGGAACGTTTTTAGGAAGGTTCCGAGGTTTACTGCAATAGAAGAAAGGAATATTTTGGTTTAATACGGAACATATACATAGATACCACAACAGTAATATTTATAGAAAAAAAAAGAAAAAAAAATTGGAAAATCCAAAAGTGCACGCCTCATAACGCTCATTCAAAAACAGAATAATATTTAAACGACTTTTCATGAACTATGTTTTCACTGCTTTTTTACCCATAAATATGGGTAAAATTTCTCACCTCGCAATATTTACGTACTGTCAAAGACTACTTAGGTTTGCTTTGTTGGTTGCTAGGCAACGGAAGAGGGTCGAAGTTGGAAATATAAAAATATAGATATTATATTAGTCAGTTTTTTATTAATTATAATTACTAGTTTGAATAAAAGAGCCATTTTCAAATATAACCACGTCTATTGTATTTTATAATGGATTTCCGCAAGGTCACGCCTGAATCAATTAACTATTTAATCCTATCAAAAATGCAACCTTTATCCGAACGAATTTTGATATTTAATACAATCAGAATTTCCAGATGCTTCTTGCTAGCAATAAGAGACCAAATAGTATTGCTAGTGTCCTAAAAAGAACTCTTATTTAAGTCTATAAATAGAACAGTTTACAAAGGTAAGCTTCACAATAACCTGTACTGATAATACAAAACGGTTGAAATTAAGTGCCACCTGCCACAAGGATACCGATACAAAGAAGTTTCTTTAAAAATAAACCAATGAAAAACTGACACACACTGAATATGACAACTACCATCAGTAATAACAATAACGATCAGTTCTTTATGTCCATTGATGATCGTGTATGGGGGGGATACTTACACTATTTTTGTACTCAGCATGAGTGATAAACGTAATCGCAGTATAGTATTCATACAAAGTGAAGAGGAATTGTCTCTATTATAAGGCCGGCCACATACATACGGAATTCCGTTCCGGAATTCAGTTTTGTTATATCGATTCGGAATTTCGAAGGCAGTAAATCCATATAAAGGCCGGCCACATACAGAAAGAATTCCGTTCGGAATTTCGAATCGGAGAAAATTTCGAATGAAGAACATCGAATCGAAAAAATTTCGAACGAAGAAGATCCTTGATTTTGTATGGATTTGCTGCCTTCGAAATTCCGAATCGATATTTCGTTTCGGAATTCCGTCTGTATGCGTTTTGGTAATTTGGGGAAACAATCGTGTAGATGTATTATTTCACTAAGTGACTAAACCGTTACTCTTCAGGTCATCTCAGAACATGAAAGCTTTATGTAAGGACTAAAACGCCACTCGGCGTGTAAAGCAAGAAAATAATTGTCCGAGATACTGTAAACAGAAATTGTAATAAGAAATGGACATAACATGTGTAAGCGTCGATATTATTTACAAAACACTATAGAAAAAAAAAAACATGGGAAACGATGAGAAAAAACCGCAAAGCGTACAACGTGTACCCCATAAGTTATAAGTTCCCCTATTGTAAGGGTATTTAGTGGCAATAAAACCAAACATTCAGAAGAGATCCCTTAAACAAATAGGCGACAAACAAACATAAACACAATAGATACGTTTAACTATTGTTACAGCACCATTAGTTTGATGGAAACACCGCACTAATCGATATCACTCCCAGGTTTTATTTAAAATAGAGTAATAGTTCTGATGTTAAAGACACGGACATTTTATTTACTTCAAGCTTATGTCTTTTTTGTATCTGAATCCTTTTATCATAATACTGTCTATCTGCACTCCTGAATTTCGGAAACTATACCTGTTTGACTACTGACTGATGTCAGTTCCCGAAATTTTGTTCACATGGTTTTTGTGACCAACCCAGATTCATGATATTCAATCAATCTGCCTTGCCTTTTCTCAACTATGATGGAGTCGTCTTCCAGTCTAACCGGATGCAGCTGACCTCTATAACCCAGTAACTGGGTAATACGATACCCCTAGGTAAGACTGGCTGTCAGACTTTCGGGCTTCTGACGACCCGAAACGACTGTCAAAGATTCACGAATGACAGCTGGCATCAACGGTTTATCGTACTTTCCGAGGCACGAAGGAGTCCCGGTATGTAAAGATAGTCACCCATCCACGGACCAACCCCGGCAACTGTAGCTTAACCTGATGGATTGATCCGTGCGGCTGTTATTATTTAGCAACAAGCTCATGATATTCATCAAACATTTCTAAAATCTTTGCCATGGTAACCACAAAACAAATTATCTGTATCTACCGCATAATTACGTAATGTTCTCGGTTGAAGCATAATACCACCGTTGAAGTTGATAGGCATTTGATACTTTGAACTTTGCAACGACCGACAAACCCTTAACGTTGCAGGTGTCTAAGAACAGTAACTGCACTTTTCATTGGCAGAGGCCGTCGACCTGCTCACCAATAACTTGAAACACAAAAAAGCCTTTCAATTTCGGCATTACAGGCTAGATTAAAGCCCTACTCAGCTCTCCCAAATACCCCGATGTTAGCCAATGTACCTACATAGCATTATATACCTTAGTTTTTAAGCCAAGATTAAGCTCCCCTAAACACACAAAGACCCTTATTACGTACACATAATATAGACTATTCCTTTTGTAATAGCAAGTAAAATATCTTTTGGTACGGTACGCTGCACTTCAGTGGTAGCAAATTGACTTTGAGCTGGCCAGCGTAGTACGGAGTTACAATAAAAAAGAGGCCAGCTTATACTGGTTATTGTTAGCACTGTCGTGAGGCCTACTGTGCCAGGTCTATACGATACGAAGTCAATAAGGTAAGTAGCCAAATAAATAGCCTAGACAAATAGCCAATTAAATTAGCTATCTTATTACTGTATTTTTTTCTACATACATTAGGAACGGATAAATGTTCTGGGGAGTCTATTAACATTTTTATTTCTGTAAACAGATTTTCGGCTTCTGTTATTGTGTTGCTAGATCGATCTGTATTTCTTTGGAAGCAATATTGTTATTTAGTATAGCAGGATCAGTGGAATTATTTCTAAAGGAATCGGGTCCCTATCCCTAAGTCTTAATTAGTTTGATACAGTGTCTGTCAATGCTTTTGGTATATTTTTACTAATGGCCAAAATTGCTCTTGTTAAAACCCTATTATTGTGTCTACTAGAGCATAATAGTTATATTTCAATTGATTCTGGTTTAATTCCATCATTCCTATTATCGTTCTGCATTTTATTGTAACGTGATGTAACACGTTACAATAAAATGATAAATATAAAGTGTTACATAGTTAATTGACTCAGGCGTGACCTTACGGAAATCCATTATAAAATGCAATTGATGTGGATATATTTAGTAACCTGTTCCGCTTAGCTATTTCTAAAGAGTCTGAAAAATACCCCGAAAGAATTCGAAACTTGTTTTACCTCTCAACGAGGCATCCACAGGATGACGATTGACTTGTCGCGAACTCGAACACGGCGTGTTCGGAAATAGCTAAGCGGAATAGGTTACTAAATATATCCACATCAATTGCATTTTTTTAAACATGTTACATCTTAAACTTTTTAATTACCTACTATAATTATTTAACTTAATTTAATTCATTGATTGTATTTTTATTAATTTATTTGATCTTATTATTATTTTTAACACTTTATTTATAAATAGGCAAACTATCTTAGTGTTGTGCATACCTTTAAGTGACAAGTCCGCTGTAGTTTATATGTTATTATATAAATGCTCTCTGTAAATGTTTTTTGTGATCTAGTCGTTGGAGTGCCATAATAAATAAATAAATTTATTTATTGGTCTATCTAATATTGTTACACTGTTCAACCAATTAACACAAGCCAGATGCACAATAGTAGGCGATAGACACAGCAAGAAAAAACATGATTGTATCAAAGAAAAAAGATACCAATATAAGTACAGAAACGAGACATTATTTTGACACAGTTACAGTTAACTCCGCAATAATTGACAATATTCCTTGAAGGGCGATAAAAATGCCCATGTAAAGAGTCACTTTAGATGAGCCACAACACCAAATAAAATGGCTAATCTACGACTTCGTATGTTACTTAACAAGCTGATATAACGATAAACACGGCCTAAATCCCTACCACCTAGAACCATAAAAATCTCCACACCAGACACAACAACGTAACTCTCAAACACCAGCAATTTTTAGCCCAAAAACCTTTAATAATTCCACAGAACGTCTCTTTCAATACAATTCCTCTTATTTGTCCCTCCGTCCCTCTCTTGATTGACGTGTGGAGTGCGGATGCGGACCCAGTTGCGTCTAAGCTGAGCTGTCACGAGCACATGACGTCATCCCTTCCACTACAATGTGCGTTTCATTTTCTAAAATTAAACGCTACCCGACGTTTACATAGTTTCGGTTTTAATATGGGAGAGTATTGGTTTTTGGTAACGGTTGTCACGTAGGTAGTCGTCAAGGACTATATTGATAGTTAGCAAATTTACCAGAACAAGAAGCTTGGATCGTTACTCTTGACTGAATCCTATCACAATCATTTTATAGACTAATCAAAGTCATTTTGTTTTTAAGTAAACGCATTCGACTCAGACCAAATAGAAAACCAAGACATAGCACTGCGAACAATACAGTGAAACATTTCAAAACTACACCTTCACTCTGTGCATACACGCTCACACGAACACATTTACAACCACTTACCATCAAACTACACCTCACTAAGTGTACACATGTTTACGAAACCGGCCTGACGTCACTGTTAACAGCACTATGTCTTGGTTTTTTATTTGGTCAGAGGCATTGGATTGAAATCTCCAGATTTTTTAACTTTATTTGTATTTTAACTAGCCGCAGTCATCATCATCCCCTGAATAAATGAAGAAAACAACAGACTCCCAAAGCTACCAATAGCTTTAATCACTATTAAGCAAAATTCTAATCTATCATACAGCTCTAAACTACAATCAAAATTTCGAATACCAGCCCTACCACGTTTCCAAAATATGACCTTTAACCGTTGGTATTTTGAAAACAACTTTTCAAATCGCGTGCTCTATTTAGTCACGGTTTTTGTTAAAAGAATCGACTATTCGGAACAAATCGATTGTAGGAATCACTACTTGATTCCTAAATCGGTTATTGACTTGTTGAGCTAAGGCGTAGCCAATGAAATTATGATGTAAAAAGAATTCTGTTATGTTTTTTTTTTGTGAGTAGGTAGTTATTTGTGAAATTGATCCATTAAAAAGGGTCACGTAGGTAATACGTTGAAGGCTATGACATGATAGTACGGTATTAAGTATTCATGGACGATCAAAGTGAATGCTCCCATCAATTTCACGATAGGACAAGTCTTATCACATTTTCGATTTACAACAGCCACAATTTTGTGCCCCGGTTTTAATGCATTCTGGCCTAACACAAAACAAAAGACGACCAAAATGTGTATTACACTCTCGTTCAAAACATCCTTTTATTTCAATTAAACTAGAATTCAAAATAAAACGACACAATGTCTTCTAACATCCACAACTAAATCGAAAACGCATCGACACAAAAAGGCCAATAAAGAAATTCATTACAGAGTAAAAAAGAACATTTTATTGCACATCGGGGCGCATAGAGGGGTCTCAATCCGTTTGGAAATAAGTCGGTCAGACGGCCACTGACTGCATGGGAAATGCAAGGGACGTGTAACGCATGGTTTGGTTTGGGAGATGCGTCTATAGACGGGTTGGAAACTGTGGCATTTTATTAATAAGATATATCTTTTGAATTGAAATGTGGGACTTGTGGAGATCGTGGAAGAATCGTGACGAGGATTAAATCTATGGATGCTAATAGATGGATAGCTGATCCAGTAGATTCTATTATAGGAGACATTTTTGTGCTGGTAGCTAAGTATGTAAAATAGTAAACCCCTGATATGGTTCACACGACACCATCTCAAACGACGGATAATTTTAATGCTTCTACATCATGATTAAAGGCGATTTTTTTTAGAGAATAGTGGAATGGTTAAGCTCTAGAGCTGGTCTCGAGTTGTTTAATATGAACTTATACGTAAGTTCCTTCAGAATACCTATAGGTTATGGTAGCTATCAGTACTGTGAAAACTATTTGACTGCGACGTGACAGGAACTGGAGTAAAAGTAAGTAATTTATCTCAAAAGTTAACCGACTAAGATTTTAATTTATTGGCAGAAGTTGGTGATCGATTTGACTTTGGATTGGATTTGAATCGATTGGAAAATCCAATTCAAGGAGAAATACTATCAACTGTTCCATCTGAATATAATTTTGTTATTTTTATCAGTTAATTAATTATAAGTTGTTACTTGCTTATTTTTAAGTTGGATTATATAATAAATACATGTGCCCATTGAAAAAAATAAAAAACTTTTCCATATTACCTAACATTAACTTCGACCATTTGAATGGTAAGAACATTAATGATTGTTCAACATTCATTAGTTTGTTTCAACCGTTTTTCAAATTGTTACATACGCTATTATTAAAAGTTTAGGAAAGTTTTGAAACATTATGGATACTTTCCCCCTAAACTATTATCCAACTTACCTTACACCTATTATAATATCACCTATTATTACCTTCATTATTAGAATTTTCCACCTCCCTGTAAACTTCTTCCAAATTAACTTTTAATAGAGCTTGCAATAAACCATAATTGTCAGCATATAATGTTCCCACGGCTGGGACACAGGTCACATAAGCCTCCTCTCAGTGAAAGCGAGTGGGCCGTAATCCACCACGCGGACCCCGGGTTGGTAGATGTCACATGTCTTCGAATTTTTGGTTCTAGGACATGCCAGATTCCTCATGATGTTACCTTCACCGTTTTGAGAGCAGGGGTGATGAAATAAATTTACACAAAGTAAAGAGCCTGATTGGGTTCGAACTTACCCCCCACAACCCGTAAGTGGCGGCCGTTCAACAGCCACTGCTCTAAAAAAAAACATGATTTTAAGTATTTACAAGATAATTATTATTCTCATCACCGTTCCCCACAACAGTGAATCTTGGTTAACAGCTACTTAAAGATGAAATAGTTGGTGTCACTTGTGTATCTTCCCACGTATATTACGTAGTCCGTTGAGGGCCATTTCTGTGGGTGAGGGTGATATAATTACCTATCTTCGGTCTTTATATGTCCTATTTAATTTCTTCATAATACTACCGCTTGTTAGGCTGCAATAAAGGGATCATTAGTCTCCTGCAATTTACCTTACATGTTTACCACATTATGTCTTTCAGATCGTTAACACCTTACCGGAACATAATTGAGTGGTAACTGCTGGGTGAATTTTAACAACTTAATTATTAGTTAGTTACAAATATTTAACAAAAAAAAAAAAAACACTAACAAGTTAAAAATAACTTTAATTTCGAAAGTCGGTGTCTTTGGTACTGTATTTTAGTTTTTTTTTTTCCAGCGACTTCTGAAATGAAAATATTTTTTCACTATTAAGTGTAAATTCGAATACCACTACCTGCTTTAGGTAAATAACAGTGACAGGAACTTTAACATCATCCATTTATATTAAGTGGGCAAAAATACGTATTATTGAAGCTAACTCAAAAACTACCCAAACTACCAAAGTTAATAAAATTTATATGGGACCACCTCTGAAGTTAGACCTACCAAAAAATAAAAAAAATATTAAAATCATAATTGGCGGAGTAATCGCGTAACAAACAAACAAAAAAAAATACAGTCGAATTGAGAACCTCTTCCTTTAAAAAGAGTGATAAATATAAATGTTCCTGGAAGTAAAGGCAGAAGAATCCCAATGAAAATATGGACGGATTGTATGAGGAATGATATGAAAGAGAAGAGAGTGAATGATAGCGTGACGGTTGACAGGGGAGACTGGAAGAAGGAAACGTATTCCACCGACCCCAAGTAACATGGCACAAGGACAGGAAGATGATGAGTTTTTCTGAATTTGTGTGTGTTCCGGAATGTCTCTTAGATCGCAGAATAAGATATTTGGAAAATCCAAAAGTGCACGCCTCATAACGCTCATTCAAAAACAGAACATTATTTAAACGACTTGTCATGAAGTATGTTTTGGCTGCTTTTTTACCCATCAATATGGGTAAAATTTCTCACCTCGCAATATTTACGTACTTTCAAAGACTACTTAGGTTTGCTTTGTTGGTTGCTAAGCAACGAAAGAGGGTCGAAGTTGGAAATAGATATTATATTAGCTATTTTTTTATTAATTATAATTAAACTACTTTAAATAAAAAAGCCATTTTCAAAAGGGATGAAACAAATCTTTAAAAAAAATTACTCAATTAATTGAATTTCTCGCAAGTACAATGTTTTCAGGTATCATAGATTGATTGACGGATTTTTTTAAAACTATTTGATGTTTATTTTTCGTTTCTGCTGCATTAAATAAAATTTTGAAAAGTACGGTTATAATCTCCATTAAATTATCTATAAAATGATACTTTAAGTAGGTTCTGTGTACTAGTGGGAGTATAACAATGAAAACAGTTGCAGAAAGGAGGCAAAACAAATTTTTCGATCGCAGAGCACTCTCTAATGCTTCGCATTTTAAGTCGTGCAAAATATGTTAGACGCTAGACAACATAATGATGTACAAATTCCTACATTTCGCTTAATTTCGTTTGTTCCGTAGTCGAATTTTCTTTTTTACCCGTCTTGTACTTAAAAGCATTCCGCACAGAGGCCTTTACTTGCTCATTAGCTATCTGATTTGGATCCTCGCCAATACTCCTACATACTCTATATGTTAATCATTTTAATTTATTGTCAGCTAAAAATACTAACTTGACGGCAAACTGTCGTGACGAGATTTGTATCTTAGTTGATATTCAAACGTGGGCCATGATGGTAATACAGTCGTGCTAGCTTTTGTTCCGTGTGTATAGGTGAGTCGTGTAACGAAGTATTCATAGTCATGACTACAAGTTACGAGTAGCTTCAGGAACTGTCCTTTTGTTTTGAGTTAGACTGTCTTACAAATGTTATATAGCATTAACTGCAAAGATTTGTCTTAATTCCTTGTCATGCACATAAGGGTAATAATACTCAAGTAGAAATATGGGACCGTTCAAGTATTACGTAAGCACTATAGGGGGCGGAGGGGTCCATGCTTTGCTTATTTTTGATGACATGGGGGTGGGGGGTCTAAATGGTGATTAAGTCAGCAGTAGTTATTTACTTTTTTTACGCATATGGCAACCCACACATTGTCTATGCTTGAAAACGAAACGAATATATTTCTAGTATTATAACTGCTGCTCATGAATCAATAAAAAACAGAATACTTACATTAAAATAAAAATGCATAAACTAATGTTTACGTGAGCATGGGGGTAAGAGCTTTAATTACTTTTGCTGACAGGGGGGAGGGGGGGTAAATAATTGTAATAAATCTGCTTACGTAATACTTGAACGGCCCTATCTACATATACGAGATATATACCCAACAGTTTCATGTCAATTTCTTCTTCGTCATCATTGAGTAGGAGTCAGTTTTGTCAATCTTCGACACTCGACATTTTGGATGATAAGAGAGATCTCTGAGTTTGGTCCCCTTGTTTACTGTTTCCATAAAAAAACTCTTTCACCATCATGTCGGTTCATTTCAAGAATAGTAACAAATGAAATGAAATGAAATTTTATATGCAAGAATTGTACATACAGATGGTCGGGTTTTTTAACAAGTTCTAAAACAATACGCTAAAACTAGCATTCAAAATTACATAAATTAAATAAGAAGCTAATAAAATTGGAACATACATCATAGTTATTTTAATAAGAATAAAAATGTCAATCATTTGTCAAATTATAATAGTAAAATGTCAGTGTAAATCTTTAAAATTTAGGTACTCATTCACAGAATAGAAAGATTTTTCTATGAGCCATTTGAATAACGCTGTTTTAAAACGAAAATAAATTTGAATTTCCATAAATTTAAAAGTTGCTGTTTTTTAATCATTCCACAACGACAATAGACAACTTTCTACTATAAACAGCCCAAACATCCTAAAAACGTCACTATAAATAATTGAACCGTAAATTTTCAATAACTAAAAAGTAAAAAAACGTGGTTAGCCACAAACACCTGCCTAACTTTAACTAATGCTGCAACTAAAGGTGCATTCAAACCGGTCCGATATGAATCACTCGGTTTAGTGGGCAGACGGCTTTATTGTTTATTTATACATATTTTATTTCTTATTAACAGTTTGTATGTCAATTTGTAAGCTGATTAGGAATGATATACGGTGGATTAGTTGATTATTGATAATGTGAAAGCAAGGCAAATCTACATGCTAAAGCTAATATGAATGAAGAAAAGCATGGTCACTTGAACGAATGACGACTTAAAGAGCATTGAAACAAAGTTGATTTTAGGAAACTGAACTATATCTGATCGAATTAACATTTTTAATCCTACAGCATGGTATTCCTGAGGAGCTGATGCGAACTTACATAATAATACGATTTGTGTTTTTTTTTTTTTTTTTTTTTTTGAAACGGGCATCTCGCAGTTTTGACCACTAAGGTCTTGGCTGCTTAACCGGACTTTCCTGTGGGTGCCTTAAGCTGCTACACTCAAAGCCTCCAGCCAGGGGCAAAAAACTAAACTAAATTAAAACTAGGCGAACGCTCGCTAAGGGCACCCCCTGTGGGGTACGAGCCTCGGCTTAGGGCGTCGCTGAGGGGAGGACAGCAAGAAGGGACAGGCTGGATCAAAATTGGTTTAAATCATGATTATTATGCGGGGTAGTTTAAAGCTACGTGCTCAGCGGCAACAACTTGCTGGCACCTCGTTTTCGAGCAAGGGTCGGGGAGGAGTATAATTTACTCAGGGACACGGTCGCGGTCGCAAAGGACCTCGGCGGCGAGGTCGGAATGACGGGAGGCGTCTGTTCTTGTGTATTGTGCTGGTGGCCCTATTCTGCTCTTGGAGGAGAGTGATGGGATCATCAGGGTCGGAAAGGACATGCCTCGGGCGGCGGATCTGACTAATTCGGGAAGGGACATAGTTGGCTGCTTCGACAACCAAGGGGTTGCGATGTCTAGGAGCGGAGTCAAAGTAACGCTTGGACATGCGTTTAAGGAACTGGTGGATCGTAGGGATTTTACAGTCGAGATGGAGGATCTCGTTTCTGACATAGAAGGGAGCTCCCGTGGCTTTACGGAGGAAACGGTTCTGTAAGGCTTGCAACCTATGGATGGAATGGGACTTGGCGTGGGCGAATACTGCACCCGCATAGGTCATAATGGGTCGGATACATGATGTATAGATGCGCAGTTTGCACTTAAGTGACAATTTGCTGCGTGCATTTAGAACGAAATGGAGTCTACCTAGAGCGAAAGCGGCTCGCGAACGAACCGTCTTTATGTGCTCAGAAAAGGAGAGATGATGATCTAGGATAACACCTAGGTATTTGGCGCGCCTAGCCCAAGGGATTGGTTTGCCGAACATGGTGATAGGTCGGGGGAAAGGGGGGGGTCTAGTTCTCGGTTTAGAAAAGCTAACCGCTTGACTTTTGTCGGGATTTACTTCTATTCGCCATTTTCTAAACCAGGCGCCAAGGTTATTGACAGCCCTTTGGAGGTTTAGCAGCATCGTAGCTGAATTTCCCTTACAGATGATCGCTGTATCGTCTGCGAACAGAGCCAACTGCGTCGATCTGTGTTTGGGGATGTCGCTGGTGAATAGCGTGAAAATGAGGGGGGCTAATACTGAGCCCTGAGGGACTCCTGCCCTTATGGGGCGGGGGGAGGAAAGGGCTCCTTCGATGCGGAAGCGAAAGGTGCGATTCGACAAATAGTCTCGTAAGATGAGCACGAGACGATCCGGCACACCGAGTTTGTAAAGCTTATAAATTAAGCCGTTGTGCCAGACTTTGTCAAACGCCTTTGCAATGTCGAAGAATACTACGCTCGTTTGTCGGCCATGGGTGAGAGCACCGCTGATTAGCTCGACAATACGATGGACCTGATGCACGCTAGAGTGCTGAGTTCGAAAGCCGAACTGTTCGTTGGGGATGAGGCCCTTGGTCTCTGCATAGTCTCTGAGACGCTTATAAATAAGCCTCTCATAGATCTTGCCTAGAACCTTGAGCAGACTGATGGGCCTATAACTGGATGGCTCGTTTTTGGGTTTTCCGGGTTTAGGGATACCTATGACAGTGGCCTCTTTCCACGTCTGGGGAAAAATGTTGTTGCTTAACGCACCATTGAAGATGGTGGTCAAAAGCATGATTAGATGGGCTGGGAATAGTTGGACCACCCTATTGGTGAGTCCGTCTGAGCCGGGGGCTTTACGATTTTTCAGACCTTTGATAATCTCATGTACCTCATCTGGTTCGATGGGGGGCAGGGGAAAATCAGGGTCTTCAATGGGAGGGATAGAGGCTCTACGTTCGACTTCGGCGTCGACCTCATCGAGGTGAGCTTTGTCTACTGGTAGGGTACTGGGAGAGCATTGGGCTTCAAGACTGTCGGCTAGGCACTCGGCTTTGTCGATGTCATCGAAGGCTAATGTTTTGTCCGGGCGGACTAAGGGGGGCATATGGCCTGAGTGAGGGGATCTAAGTTTTCTCTGGAGTTCCCAGAAGGCAAGGTGGGTAGGCTCAAGGTCGCTCAGCATCTTGTCCCAGCCCGTTTCACGCAGCTCCGCCATACGTGTCCTCACAGTTCTCTGTAAGTAGCGCATGTGGGCTTTGTTAGCGGCACAGGGAAAGCTGCTGTAGGCACGGACAGCTGCGTTCTTCTCAGTCAGCAGGGCGCGCGCATCGTCCGGGAGTTTCAGGTAACAGGGATCTGTTGCCGGAACCTCCCTTGAGCAATCGCTCAGGACGGTTTGCACGTGCTCCGTGAGTGAGTCGATCGCAGCTGTCGTGTTAGCGACTGAGTCAAACTGGTCCGGAATAGAGTCTAGTAAGGGGGACGTGTTGGATTTCAGCTTTTCGCTTACTTTCTTCCAGTCCGTCACCTTTCTAGTGGGGAGAGGGTGGTTAGGGTCAGAGGGACCTATGCGGGATACAAGATGGAAGATTACTGGGCGGTGGTCAGAGGTAAGCTCGTGCACCGTTTCTATCGAGTCAAGTCGTAAGTTAACGTTCTTAAGGAGCGTTATGTCAAGGACGTCAGGGGTGTAATTTAACATATGGGGATAGTACGTGGGATTCATCGGAGCGATGATGTCGAAGTTAAGAATGGAAGAGAGGTCGAACAAGTGTCGGCCCCTGGGGTTAGTGATATTACTGTTCCAAGAAGGATGTTTGGCGTTGAAGTCCCCTGCCATAATGACAGAGTCGCTCATGCCGAAAAGTAGCTGTAGGTCATCAGAAATAAGTTGGTAGTTTTCTGAGGCCTGAGCTGGGATGGGAGGGATATAGACCGACACTAGAGTGATCGGCGAGTGACCAGTCATGCCTAGGCGACAGACTGATACTTCTAGTCGGGAGAGAGGTGGAGGGTCCATAGGGATGCAATACAGATCCTTTTTATAGTAAATGAGAGTGCCACCCGCGTGACAGCGCGTCCTATCATTTCGAATTAAACGATAGTTAGCAATGGAGGGGTTTCGTTTATGGGGCTTTAGGAAAGTTTCCTGTATGAGGAGAAGATCTAACTGATGATCGCGGAGAAATTCCGCGATTTCATCTTTCTGATTAAATAAGCCATTGGCATTGAAAGTTCCTATCTTTAGGGATCGGGGTTTAAACCTTTCATAAGAGGCGTTATACATTATGAGGGTCTAGTGAAGGATGTGAGGGCGGAGGTGATATCCTCGTATGCCAGGAATACATTCTGGATTTGCTCGAAGCAACCTGATTTCCTGGCTTCTACAATGTCTAGGGCCATTTGTTGAGCCCTGGGGGTACAG
This sequence comes from Omphaloscelis lunosa, assembly GCA_916610215.1. Lineage (NCBI taxonomy): Eukaryota > Metazoa > Arthropoda > Insecta > Lepidoptera > Noctuidae > Omphaloscelis > Omphaloscelis lunosa. The sequence goes on from OU744252.1 coordinate 3,708,077, forward strand.
AAGGTCATGAAGGTGGAACTAATTATGCTGAATGCATTTTTAGCGGGGTCCGAGTAAATGTTATTTTTGTTAGCCACGGGAGTGGGAACGGGACGCGGGGTAACCGGGTTTACGTTGGGTTTAGCGGAGGTCGCGGGGGGAGCGCTACGCTGTGTAGGCGCATGGGGAGCAGGGAAGCCGGGGGGAGGAGGAGGGCGGACTCGCGGGTCCATTAGGGAGTATAGCGGGGTGTGAGGGGGAGGGGGGCGCGGGGTAACCAGAGCCGGGAAGGTCTGCTGGTGGTTGTAGTTGAGTTGAGACCACGGGCTAGGTCTCTGAGGGCTAAGCCTCTGAGGCATCTGGGCTGAGGGGAAAGGTTGTTGTACCTGTTGACGTTGCTGCCTAGCGTCTAGACGCTTAGACAGCTTTGCTGTGTTAGCCTTAGGGGCTTTTGGACATCCGCGGTAATTAGCCGTGTGGCCTTCGAGGCCGCACAGCACGCAACTTGGCGGGGTGGCGCACAAGTTGCGATCCTTTGGTCGAGTGCAGTCTGCCGTGCCATGGTCTCCCAGGCACTTGACGCACCTGGGTTTCGCATGGCAATGCTTCTGACTATGGCCGTAAAGTTGGCAACGGTGACATTGCCCTATGACGCTGTTTTTCCAAGGCTTCTCTATGGAGAAGCCCACTAATTGACATATCGTCTTGACATTGAAAATGGGGTGATGCCCCTCGGTAGGGGAGCACACGACGATGACCATGTCGTATGCTTCCCTGCCACGCGAGCGGTGCATACGGTGCACTTCATCCACGGGGATGTTCTGCGACTGAAGGTCGGCAAGGATATCCGAGGAGGGAATTTCTTTAGGGATCTTCTTAATGACGACCCTAATCTGTTTTTCTTCTGGGAGGGAGTAGGTGTGGAATGACACACCTCTCTCTCTCAGGACCCTGGTTAAGTCCCTGTAGTCTTTCGACGTAGGGACGAGTACTTTAATACCCTGTTGGGTGGAACGGGCGCTAGTGTAGCCTATTTTAAGGTCTACACACCACTTTGATACTGCCGTCCACTTGTCCTTGTCTTGGATGAAGACAGGGGGTGGCGGCGCGACCTTTTTAGGGCCGGAGTTTTGCGCGGATCGCGGTGCGTCATTCTGCGAGGATGACGCAATCGGGCGGGGGGCGGTGGAGGGGGAAGCTACGGGGGTGCAGGTAGCGGCGGGAGTGACGGTGGGAGTTGCCTGAGGGGCGACTATGATTGAGTCGTCGATGACGACTACTTTGCTCGCTTGGGACGAGCTCTGCTTCTTCTTCTTCCTCTTGTTCCCTTTCCCGGTGACTGGCGTGAAGCCTTCGTCATCCGAGTGGGAAGAGGAAGAAGAATGAGCAGAGGCTAGGGCCTCTGAGTCGGGGGTATAAAATGGATGGGGGGTCGGGGCGCGGGCTACGGCGGTCGCGACTTCTACTATGTCCATGCTGTCGGAGGGACAGGGACTAAATTGAGCCTCGATTACATCGCTGAAGTCAGCGATGGATTGGGACCTAGTTATGGTCTGCTGTGAGGCAGCGAGACCTTCGAGTTCGTTACCGAACTCATTGATGAGGGTCGGGTCCTTTTTAAGGACTCTATTGAGAAGATCTAATAACTTGGAGTTTTCACTCCTGAGGGAAATGAGGTCGTTACGGAGTGACTGAATGTCACTCTGTACGGCCTCCATTATGATTAATTAAAATTGGGACCTAATTTTCCCTAATTAAAATCCTAACAACCTAATTCCCCGGGCGGACTACCGGGGATGTGTAAACCCTCCCTGTCGGGTATAGACAGGGAGGTTGTGTGCCTAATGGTGAGCCCTAAGCTTGCTTTTGCCCGTTGCCTATCTTATTGTGCAACGGGGTCCTGACCAGTCTAGTGCGCCGGGTGTAGACACACCCGACCGACACTAGGTGAGTAGCTGTGAAAGGAAAACTGTCACCAATGCCGACTAGGAGACCCCCCAAGGCCGAACACTGGGACCCGGCCAATTGACTGCCTAACCCTGAAGGGGCTCGGCGGGTGTGATTGGGTCAACACCCCCTCGGTTTCGTTGGCACCGTATGGTTTCCACCGAGGACCACGAAACTGTGGTTTTTCCCTGAAGGGGCAAAATGACTTGAAGAGTCAGTTGACGATACTCTGATAAAGAAACAGATAATTAATCGTATCTTGAAAAAGACTCCGATTAATTGGTCGACGATAGTCGATTAATAATAATCGACTATGAAGAGCGTCGCAGTACGCGACGAAACGATGACTCAGCAACAGGATCGCTTGAGTCACTATCAGGAACCACGATCAGCAGCGCAGCACGTCCGTCCGCGTCCGATGCCAGGCGCAGAGTACGATTTGTGTAAGAAAATCTTCTCCTTTATACATGTGGCCTCTAGAGAAAATACATTAGCTTTTCTCACGGATGTATTGAATCCCTATGCTCTATATTAAAATGTAGTTACGCAGAAAATGGATTTCATATCAATATTTAAGGCGCACTTGCACCAAAATTACTAAATACATTTAGCCCTAAACGAATTTAATACATCTTTCTATTTCTGTCTATCTTTTGAAGATGACGGAGACAGGAATAAGATGTACGATGAACAGATAGATCCCAATCTCTTTTAGATTTTTTAAACTTTTTAATATTTTCTGGGAAGGCAATGACAATGGAATACCAAAGAAACGATGGATGGGCTGTGTGAAAAATGTTATGGCTAGAAAGGGGGTGACTACCGAGATGAAGACTAATAAAGAAATAGAAGAAAAAGACATGTTGGCCGACCACAAATAAATTAAGATAAGGAAGGAGAATAATGATGATCAAAGCAATGATAGTGGTATTAGGTGCCACTTACAACTTAACAATAAACTTTGCATTTGATTAAGATTCGATAATAATCCAATTGAATCGTGTGTCCAATTTTTTTTGTCCGTAAGGTAGATTAATAAAAAATATTGGACACGTATATTTTCTTTTTTGACGTAATCAAAAGATTACGGCGATACATTCGAGTTAAAATGTGGCATGACGTCACGCCTTGCTAGATTTTATACCGAGTTGTGACGTAGCGAGCCCCCACTCCCCAACTTGAATGCGTGTTTTCTTAATTATTTTTGATTAATATGATAAAGCAAAAAATACGTGTCTAATATTTTTTTGTTATCTGAAAGACGGACTAAATAGAATTTCTTTTTTTTACCTAGGCAACTACCGTAGTCAGGATTATTAAAATCAAGAAATCTTGACGGCGACGAGCCATCGTATACTGACAATACCAAACTTATACAACAGTAATAAAACTACACCCAACTTTTTTCACATAACGCCGGAAGCTATAGATCAATAAAATTAGCCAGCAATAGTCGTGATGGGAATATTTATCACCATTCGACATGACATAATAACATGATAGTCATCGTAAACGTGGATTGGTAACACCCTCAGCTTCGAACTAAAACGTTTTCCTTATTTTGTTAGAAGATTCCTGTACTTATTAATGATCTTGATGATAACACAACCATATAAACAGTCTAAGATCATAAGGATACAGTGGTATGAATGAAAACTAAATTTTTAAAAGAGTGTCTGTGGAGATTTTTTTATGTTTTGTGTTGCGTAATGTAAATTATTTTGCATACTATTGTAAATTTTTCTAACTGAATAGACAGCTGTGCTGCTGGAGAGTTTGTTGCTTCAATTCTTCTTCCCAACTAAAGCACTAGGAAGTTATGGAGGGCGGTCGTTTTGGGGGACTGTTTTATGTAATTTTGGCGTTCAAAAAGTGCTGATTCTCAGCCTAGTTTGAATAAATGACTCGAGTTTTATTTTTGATATTGAGTGTCTTGCCCGTTTTTCTTCATCGAGATCTACGTTTTGGAATGGTTTACTACTATTACTAACCGACCGACTCTTTGGCAATTCAAAAGACTAGTAAACCATATACAGGCGTAAATGGTTGATTTTGAAACTTTAGTTATCATCCACTTATTAGAATAATTAGATATAAGTTATATATGTAAATTTAATATTAATTCTCAATAAACCGAGTTATGAACTTCCCGCTGTTATGAAATCATGAATGATTCAAGTAAGTTTCAATAAATGAAACAAATTCCGATGGAGGTTGTCATAGCAAATATGAACATAGACAATAACTCCAAAATAGATAAGCCTGCAAAAAGAAATCGTACGTAGTTACGATATAAGAAATACCAAGCAATATAAAATAAAAATTTAAAATAAATAAAAAAGCCTTTTATTTCTTCTGGATTATACAGTTTCTATACATATCCCTATTTAATACAAATCTATATTATTGTCTATCTATTATAATAGTAGCAGTATCTTACCTATCTATTTCAATAAACTTTTTATATAAAACAGTTTCTTATTTCTGATATTAGTATTCTTATTTTAGTTTTGTAAGTTTTACCCAGCAATATCGGAATCAAATAAAAAACAACAACTATAGAAAATAAACTAGCAGTAACGAAGCTTGAGTTAAATAATTTAATAATTTATAATTATTCTGAATTTATTTTCAATATTATTGTACACACGGCTACACATCAAGCTATTCACTTCCAGTATAAGCTGACCTGGCATTGTACGGAAATCCTATGCAATGCGAGATTAGCATAAACTGGAAATGTATAGCTTGATGTGTAGCCGTGTGTACCTACATGTTATAGCTACAGTAGCTATAACATTTGTACGCCACTGACAAAACATAGAGAGTCAACTGAATTTTTACTGAAGACCAAATGTACCAGTGATTAACAAATAAATATTATCATCAAAGAAATAATAGAGTTGTATCAGGAATACAAAAAAAAAAGATTTTCAAGCTTTATAAATTCTTCTTAGGTGTATCTGTACTCCCACATAAAATCCGGGTAACAATGCTCACTAAACATTCTCAATTGGAAAGCATTACTCCGAGTCATCTCCACTCGAATATTTTGACGTGTCAATAGCCATGGGAAGTTATGAAGTCTCTTTGGTTGTACCATTGTAAAATAGGGCCAACTACCTGCCTTGAACTTCAGTGGATGAAATCCCATCACCAATGTTGGCGTGTTTGTGATTTACATTGATAGTTTAGTGGTGACTACTGATAGATATCTTGTTTGAGAATGCAGCAATGGGTGGTTATGTTTGGCCAGTTGTTGGCGTGGCTGTTTTGTTTTTTTTTTGCGTATATGATTGCGCCTTTTATTGAGTGGTACAGGCATGTTTTTAAAAACCAATTATGTTGTAAAGGTGTTTCGAAGTGTAAATAAATGTGGTCCGATTTTTTTGGTTGAAATTCTTTTCGATATTTTTTTTTTGGTATCGATTTTGAATAGTCATGTTTGGTGTAGTGATTAAAAGCGCCAAAAACGCATTGAGCTTTAGATTCACATCGAAGAACCCATTCTCGGTATCAAAAACCTTTCAAAATCTTGTTTTATCTAATTATACAAAAAGTTTACCTTAAAATATCCTAATACCGTATCGATGTAAATATTGTTTTACGAGGTAATAACAATTTTAAGTACTTTGATACCTTTAGAAACCTGTTAAGTTGAAACGAAAATCATAAAGTAACGAGCTACTAATCCATCAAATTACTCATTAAAATTTTGAAGATCGAATTAAATAAACATTTTAAGACATTTTATTTTTCTCCTGCATAAAATTGGAATCAAAAATGCTTTAAACTTTATTATTATTCATTTTTTAACGCCCACTGCAGCTTATGGAAGGTAACCGTAAACGTTCTTCTTCCCACTTGGTAATTACTTGACCTTTGTAGTGTTCAGCTGGATTATAATGTTAAAAATGAGGAGGACGAAGTTAAATATAGCATAATGCTCAAAATACTTAGTGCTGAGCCAGTCGTCTTGCGCTTATGACAGTATGAGCATCTTATATCGACCAGGGACTACGGTCACACTCCGTCCGAATTTGGTTGGACAGGACCGGCTTTTTGGCCCCGGTCTGAACTGGCCTTGTCATTTGGCCGGACATGTCCGGCTTTTTGGCCCCGGTCTGAACTGGCCCTGTCATTTGGCCGGTTCCGCACATTTTTCGCGTTTTAAGAGGCTTCCTTTCGAAACTAAACAATGTTAACTGAGTTCTGAAAAGTAAAATGTCTGGTCTTCTTTGCTAATGTTCGGTTTTTTGTCGGATCTTTTTAATTCTAGAAATGCTGTGCCCCCAACAACTGGTCGTTGGGGGACGTAGTTTCGAAATTTAGCTCTAAAGCTATTAGACGTCGAAAAAGTCAGCGTAACTTCAGAAGATACGATGAAACAACAATAAGAATCTATCTTTAAACGCATCTTCAACTTAATCCGCAATGAATTTTTCTTACTCCCACCACGACCAGCTAAACGACATCTATTTCGATCCACTAAAATTCCAGTAAAGAATAAAACACTCGATCAGTGCGACATTTCGAGACAATGGCAACACGATAACTCACTATACAACGTAGTTCTGTGATAAAAGAACAAAATTCTGCACCAACAAGCCATTTGAATTACGACCTTGCGGCAATAAGATAAGGTGCACAGTAACCGTAAACTGAAAATGGCGAGGATTATTCCCCCGTCACGCGATCACCTGATTGGTGGAACAAAAATAACGTTATTAGACATGGAACCACGCTCGAAATTACAATCACGATGTGTTCAATCATATTACTATTAGGATAATAAATTTTAGGGTGTGCGTGAGCATTTGTAGGTCATTCTGGAGGCTTCGGCGTATGATTGGTCCCGTACACCCGCTTCTTTAAAAATATCCTGATTGAGAAGAGTTTATGCGCGAATGTGATATCAAAATGTATGTCACAGTACCTACATCTTGGGTTGTCTAGAAAAGCAATTCCGTCATTTTATAACGGTCGTCATGAAAATCTGTGATTTTCACTAGTATTTGACATTATAGTTTTAAAAAACGCTCTTTATTTGGAGACCCGTTAATGTGTGACCTTTGTCCGGTTTCTTAGGAAACTAAATCTTATCTGTGGAATACTGAATTGCTATTTTAAAAATTACTCAATCGATGTACTTATAAACTTAACTTTTACAACCATTGTTAAGTTATTAAAATAATTACAGTGGTAGCTAGTAAGGCGCTCAATTTATTACTAATTACGAAGTTGTTGGAGCTCAGAGCTTTAATATTTATAATTCAAGTTTTTTCCAGGCTTAACATGAGACTAAGGCCGTATAATTTTAAAAGACATACCTACTCACTAGCCCAGAAAGTTTCCGTAATCATAGGGCAATATTGCCCCATTGCCGTTTAAATGATAGCAGTAACACACTGCACCAGTTTAATATCTGGCGACCTATTTCCATTCAGCCGTATACTTAAATGACTATTTAAAAAAAATATGGTAAAGAACTTGTCATTTTAAATATTGCGATAAGAAATGACGTATTTTTGTCTCAGAACTCTAACATAATGTCCCATTTAGTATATAATTTAGGTCATCATTACATGGAACACGACATAATTACTGAGCACGTAGCGACAAAAAACTTCTCATTTTGTAAGCCCTTTTTAAATTACAGGTTAGGTACAATAAACAGAAATACAGGCCACTTAAAATTATAATATTCTATTATTTTTTAAAACTCTCCAGAGAAGTTTAAAAAAGGAATATAATTGACAGCTGTTAGCCAACGAACCAGCCAGTACGAACAAAACAATACAAGTACGAACACAAAAATCCATTTCCATGTTAATGATCCCTGGCTTGATAAGCTCGTTACAATTAGTCACAAAGAGATAATTGTATAAATGTCCGTAAATCCGGTAAAAAGCTCACATTTTCCCAACATGGACACAGTCATCATTCGGATTTGTAGGGTATTTCTAGTGATTTCTGTGTAATATTCCGAATAATGACAATAAGTTGGATACCACCAGTAATCCAGTCCAATACATATTATGAGCATTTAAACAGAAGGGGGCTAACGTCGCAAATAGCTGTCAAATATTTCACTGTTTCGATTAATTTGCCAATATTACTGAAATGAAATTTATTTGCCAGAATATAAGTACATACATAATAACATAGTAAGTTATTTAGTCTCACTATATTCGACTCGTGCAAGTCGTGCAAATATTTCTAGTAGGTGCATAATAATATCATGAAATTACATCAATATCATTAGTCATACACTCTTCGTTAATATTAATTAGGCACATTAACATTATAAAATATATTAAATTAGTTTATTAGATTATAACTCGCAGTCAAGACGAACAGTTCATCAATTTATTGATTACATTTATAAATAATGTAAAAAATATATATATAATTATAATATAATTTAAATAAAGTGTTCGTAAATGTATATAATTATACATCATGGCTGTTTAAAATTTAAATAATCATCTATTGAATAAAAACATCTATCATAAAGCCAATTGTTTAAAGTTCTATTAAATTCTAAGTTATAATTTTTTCTTATTTTTTCCGGTAGTTTATTATAAATTTTCACCGCCATGGTATAGCAGTTTCTGTCACATAACTTTAATCTGCTTCGAGGATTACTATCAAAGGTTTTCTTTACGATTTTCCTTTTGAATTGGGCCTTATCATCGTGCATTTAAAAAACGTATAGGAATGGAAGTGTAAGTAAACGTTTATCAGTGAACACTGGTTGGCACGAATCAGACAACTTGAGACTATAAATTGACCTTATGCATTTTTTCTGGGCTATAAAAGCTCTCTGGGCATCTGTAGAGTTTCCCCATATGATTATCCCATACCTCAATACTGATCATTCATGACTGTGGTACTTATACCATTAATGCTGTTTTTTATTAGTTTTTTTTATTTTATTTTACGAAGTACGTAAACGAACTTGGGATTTTTTTACAAACTAGATTTACGTAAGATTGCCAGTTACAATAATTATCAATATTTATTCCCAGAAATTTTATTTCATTTACTTCTTCAATGATGTTATTATTATATTTTATTGGCATGTCTATTGTGTATTTTTTATTTATTTTCTTATTATATGTCTGGAATGTGTATGGAAATAAGAAATGTGGCTAACTAGAGACCTAAAATATTGATTATGAAATGCAATAATGAATATCGTAACACCGAATGAGTTTTAAATGAAAAAAATATATTTGGATACTTTCCAAATGCTTTTTTTACACCTAAAACGATTAAAACATCAAATGCAGTTTTATAATTGCAGTTCATATTAATATCTAGTTCACTAGTTAGCCAAATTTTTTATTTCCATACTTACTGTATATTGCCAAATTAATCAAAACAGGTAAATATTTGATAGCTATTTGCGACGTTGCCAACTTTTAGAATGAACTCTCTTAATAATTTCTCAATAAGACAAATACAGACGTAATAATTTCTTAATAGGACTAACAAAATGTTCCTCGGCCTGCTACAGCAGAAATTGCCTAAATATTGTTCATCTGAAAAATGCCCAGCGATGAGCGAATTAAAATCTAGATGGCAACCAAGAGTAATGATCACATAGACTATAACAAGCCATTCATAAAAAAAAATTATGCACCTTAATAGCGTAACACCATGTCAACAACAATATGAATGATTTTGAAGAATAGTGCTTATCCATTGCTTTAAATGTTCGAAAATTTTCTCAACAACGTAAATAACGTAATTAATTTTGTTTACACAATTACCCCGCTGCATTAATTCTGTCATTATGATCGAAGTGTGATTTTGGAATGGGATTACAAGTTCAGTGATAAGTTTAAGTCCTTTAATCGATTTGATCACTCCAATTACGTGATGTTCATACAAAACACCGCCAAGTCCTGAAAATTGTAGAATAAAATTAATAATCAGGATACCCACTACTGAACATATTTCTACCTGAATAAAGAAAGAAGGAATGGTGCGGAAATAAAATCCGCAACTCGATTTCCGCACAGAAAATGGTAGTTCCGTTGCTATTTTGAAACAAACTAAACTTATAGTTGCCATGGTTACAAACAAAGAGCACTTAAAAAAGACAGATTATACCTTCTGCTTGGTACCGAAACTGATTGATGCCAATGTTGTTCCCATTATGACTTCCATATTAATAATCCGCACAATTTAATTTGAAATCGTCCGATCTCGTGCATACCGTAGACTATCATGTGTGACATTTTTATGAATCATGACCATTTTAAGCAAAGCTTAGTACGTAAAATGCGGTTGTAGGGCGCGTCATTTCAGACTGGTCAAGCTATAGGTACTATATAATAGTATTCGACTTCATTTATTAAGACCAAGCACTCTAAAGACAATTTCCACGCAAGCTCCGCCCCATGCACCCCGCCACTCCACTATGTGCTAAACTCTGAACACATCAGTAGTAAAGTTCTTTAATCAAAAATAAATTAATAAGCGCTCTTTAATCGTGTTCCAGCACGAAAATAAATGGCGTAAATCTCAATTCTTATTTCGTTTATAACTACAGTAATAATTGATCTTGAGAAAAAACATCTTGTGGTTGGATAATAAACTATATTTTAGACATAAAAGCTAATCTTGATTTTAAATAATCTTTAAAAAAAAGACATGGTATTCGAATAAAAAATGAATCGAGCGAAAATATTACAATTACGTAACGGTCTTGTACATAGAAAGGAAAAGATCCAATAAATCATATACTAAAGTTTCATTTTGATTGTATTTCAGAATATTAATGAAAATTAACATAAATTTAAGGATTCAATCTTCTCTTAAATCTTGCTTCTTTTCTTTTTAATCTATAAAGTATCTCTTTCTTTTAGGCCCTGTGTTCTCGGCTATATATGCAAATACTGTAATAGTTTGTTAAATTCTTTTTTATCCCTCCACTGTTAATTTGGCCTAATGCCAGTATTTGCGGAGTGTTCTACGCTTTGCTTGGTCTTGTGCGACATTGATAAGATAGTATGCTAATTTAATATAATTTCATTATTATCATCTAATTTTGAAATTAATGTTTGGCTTAAGAAAACTGGACGTGTGATCATAAGTGCCTGAATACTTTAAATAAGTCGTTATGTGATAGAGTTTTTAAAATTTTCGGGACAATTCTAAAAGAGATCAAACAAATAAAATCCTTCATAAATAATTTCCTCCTAATATATGACCAAAGAAATAACAGGACATTGACAACATCTTCAAACAAAACAGCCCATTCGGCAAATTCATGAAAATAATGTATCGTCTCGTTTTACCGAGTAAGCGGAACCAAAAACTGCAATACACAAGTATTTGGCAAGTTGCCTAGCGACAGACGCTACAGCCTACGAGAAAGATTCTTATCTCGCAAGATAAGATCGGCGTGAAAACATCAATAATGAAACTGTGTCGCTATAAATTATATCAAGATGGAGCTAGAATCAACTGGATTTGTTGGCGAAATTATAACTACTCGTTCTAGTAATCGGTAGCCGTAAAGAAGTAGACCAGTAGACAAGTTTTGGCTCTCTGGTTTCCTATTAGAATAGTAACAATAGCCTACTAGAAATGAAGCTTCCACTGATATCATTGACGTAGTTCGTCACTATATAGAAAATGCACATATTATTATTCCTTTGCTGTCTAAGAACGTAAGAATTTTGATTTCCATCAGCCTGATCCAATTCTTGTAGTTGCATTACACCATTCAGTCTTCCTTTTTCTCCAAAATATTCAACATACCAATTCCATGACTTCTAATCTTCAGAAAAACTTGAATAGCAATCGAAGGTTCTACAATGATGACTTAAAAGCCCCCTATCTTAGATCTGTTGTAACTTTGTGATTTATGAAGGCCAGAGCCTCGATACGGCACGTTCAGGTCGCGTCCGCCATTTGTATAAGGTCAGATAATTTTGCTATTAAACGTTAATGCGTAGCTACACCTATTAGTATTAAGGTGACAGGAAATTATAGCTGCCCGATAACAATACGGATTGGCTTTTAACTTTGACCTTGGAGAAACTAGTGGTTTAATAAGCGTAAGCTAAACAGCTATGAACTTATATTTGCCAAGCATATTTTTTATTGATTCTTACCATGCAATCCTTGCTGGAATTATTTGTAGCAACAATAGCACATTCAGTCCGTTTTGACCGGCGAACGTCAAGTTATGTCACTGCCTATCGGACCTCCACAACCCAGTTACTGAGTAATACGATACCCCTTGGTAAGACTGGTTGTCAGACTTTCGGGCTTCTGACGACCCGTAAAAACTCTCAAAGATCTACAAATGACAGCCGGGACCAACGGCTCAACGTGCTTTCACAGACCCGTAGGGGACTTGGTATGTAAAGATGGTCACCCATCTGCGGGCCAACCGCAGCAAGCGTAGCTTAACCTGATAGATCGATACGTGCGGCTGTTATTACTTTGATGAACGTCAAGTTATGTGCTGATGATTTTTTTTTATTAACTCCACCAGCTCTACCTACAGTACATATTGTATGTATTATCAAGCATGATGGCAATATGTTCGCCTCCTATTTCATGGGACTTAAACGTAACTGGCGAAATGTAGGTGTACTATAGATACTCCTCTACATAACCCTTCGGGGATTACAGACGTGTTATTATCTTATACAAGTTTATTGGTTATATGACGGCAATCCATTAAGGGGATATAGGAAAGGTAATTTACAACCAAATGACCCCTTTTGACTCCTATGCAAATTTTAAAAAAATCGAGTCATTTGATATTTTATATTTTAAAATCTTAAAATATAAAATGTAATTTTACTCGAAAACGGTCGACATTGGCATAGAGATCATCAGGGGTCATTTGGTTGTAAATCCATTAAGGGGATGTAGGAGAGGTTATTTGGTTGCAAATAACCTCTACTAAATCCCCTTAACGGTTTTCCGACATATAACCAATAACCCTGTATATGTTATATTATCAAGCATATGACGACTTTTTCAAGAACATGAAAGTTTTATTTCTGAAAAGTTATTAAATATATTATGCAACCACCATCTTCCAACCCCACATATGGTCACATCTCCTCAACTCGAGGATGCCATTGAATATTTTGAATGACATTGAGTTTTAGCACAGAAAAAAAAAATCTAGACAACGACGTCTTTATTTATCTTCTCTTCTCCACAGGTCCCCAAACAATGTAAGCCACCTACTTCACCAATGGTCCCTCGTTTGATGCGACCATGGCAGTGCAGGCTCGGCCGACAGCGCGTCACTTCCACAACCAGCCGGAGCTGCAGAGAAGCAGGGCTGGGCTTATGCTGCGGTGGATACTGCTCGTCTGGGTCGCTAGCTGCGGTCCACTGGGGAATACTGTGAAGCAAGATGGTGAGTTAACATTAATGTTCTTCAATGAGCTCTATATTTTAAATGTGGTTAATAATTGACGGCATACTGTGTTGTCTCCAGGCATCGAAGAGAAAGTAAATAGGAATTAATAACGACCTGCTGGCGAATTAACTATAATTAAACTGTTTGTATATATTATCCAAGCTTTTAAAAACGATAGTAAAAGACCAGTAGTTGGTAGACACGGAAACCTTTGTACTGAAAATTTATATTTTTGAGATTTTTACGGACGTTGTAATTTATTTGCAAAAGAATTAAAAACAATACACGAACTTTAACTCGGCTTAAACTGTTCGTGATAAAACATCCATCCAATATTTTCAGTCATTTGACTCGCTGACAATCTGCAAAACAAACAATTGACACACTTTCCCTCCGTTCCGAAATGGCGGGGCATACGAAAATGCATTTAAACTCGAAATCTCGTTCACAATCCATATTTGCAGTTGCTACAATCAAAAAGCTTTTACGTCATGACGATGACTATCGCAACTGCAATGAATAGGAGTGAGAAAGATGAATATATAACAAACAAATTGGTTTTCACACCACGACGTAAATTACCATTGGTGAACATGGGCTTTCGAAGTCTCAATGGACGGCCGAGGCAAACATCCTTGTAGGCCACAGTGAACGATGTCAATCCCACAATCACCTTGGTTTGCTGATGACTTATTGCTTTTAGATCTTGTGAAGGATGCCAATCACCCGGTGATTATAAAGAGTTTCCTTAGATTTCTTTTATTTCTTGGCGGGCTGGACACCCATGGAGATCATGGATATATTGGCCTTTAGTTGCCTTATACCGTTAAAGCATCAACAGAAATGGAGGTAAACCCCAGTGGTCTCACTTTTGGTGGTAAAGTGGTTATCGAACGTCCTGCAAATTGTTCCCATATACAAGTTAACCTTTTTTTTACCAACTATTGGAGTTGGCTTACAGTATATCTGGGAGCAGCTATTTTACAACAACAAATTGGACCAACACTTAGAGACAAAGCACTGTTCGCCCAAATGTTTCGATACAACCAAACAATCTTATCACACCTGTATTTATCAATCCAGGTATTGTCCCAATCCCTGACCACCGTCCAACCAAAACAAGTAACGACATTACAGATACGTCCACTTTCGGTACAAACCGACCATTAGTTGCGGTCTTGTTGGGCACACGTACGGCCGCGATTAGGTGGACGTGTGACCTGTGCCTTATATCCGAGGTACTGGCTTATCTGTTGAATAGCGGCGAAGTATTAGCGTTGTTGGAATTGAATTTTAGAAAACTTTATAGATAGGTAATGTTGGTGAGTTGGGAAATGTTGTGAGTTATACCTGAATAGATCTTAGTATGGTCTCTGATTAGAAGTCCTCATAAATTAGAAAGAGTCTAGATTAGTGAGCAGACTGCCTCGTTGGCAGTGTTGTTATTGATACGACAATTGCCGTATTATACGACATTCCACATTTTTTTTTCGGAAAATACGGCAAACCAGAGGCCTCTCATTGCCGTATCACAGAATACGGCAATTGACTATAGGTTAAACGAAACGTTTTTTCACTAGCTTATTGAATGAAACGAAAATGAAACTCAAATATATGTCACCTGAAGAGGCTGTACGCCACACACATAGAAAATCTCTAACCCAGAAACAACCACAAATTGTCAAAACTGAAAATGACCCTAAAAAAATCGATGACAACTGATTCAAAATCAAGGATACTGTACCAAGTGTCGCGCGACATGTTTGAGAAGCAAGGATTAGGTAGACATGAATCTAAAGTAATAGAAACGATAAGAAACCTTAATGGAGAAGAAACAAATGCTGAGTAGATTTTTTAAAATAAATACGGCAATTTAATATTTTTCGCCTTAAAATACGGCAAACCAGACTGTGACATACGGCAGCTCAGATTTTTAAGATAACAACACTGATCATTGGTTTAGTGGTCGCAAGTGCAGCATGAGGTCCTGGGTTCGATTCCCAGGTTGGGGGTTATTCTAATTTCTCGGTAGCGGCCCGGAGACTGGTTTGTGCCCGGTTGATAGCAATAGGCACGCCCCCTATTACATGGGACTTAAACATAACTGGCGAAATGTGGGTGTACTATAGGTGCACCTCTGCCCAACCCTTCGGGAAAACAAAGTGAGATGAAATAAAGAGACAGATAGAGAAAACTACTATACCGGGCGATCTGTTGAGTAGAAAATTAATACTGTTTCCCAGACTTGTTGAAGAATGAGATACATAGCCAATTCATCGTACAGTATTAACGAATCATTAAATTAGCTAAAACAAACAAGCTTCCTCAAGCTGTCTCAATCCCATAAACGCCAACATAAAACCTAAAATACAACCCTAATATAAATTAACAAAACATCTAAACTATTCTACACAACTCACATCTCAAACAAAACGACTTCCTATAATAAAAACGTAATCAAAATATTTAAAGCACGTATCTGGATCAGGGCTTTCGCAAGAGACATAATCGGGCCGTAAAATAGCGTTTACCGTTTATGTCTACCGCTATAAAAATTTTGAGAACCACTCGACATTTATTTGACAGCCCTGCAGCGATGTTCGACTGTTAACGGCTGCTATCCTAATTCCCGGAATTAGGAAGCTTGCAATACTATTTGTGAATTAATTTATCTCCTTTCGACTTCCTCGTTAGTCTAGGGGACGCAAGCACGACTGCTGATTTCGGGGTCCTAGGTTTAGTTTCTGTATCCGTAAAAGTGTTAAATATTGGAATTTCTCCGTTTGGAAATTCTTAGTGGCGAATGCTTAGCACTCGATTAATTTCAAGGTTACATGGATGACTTTATAAAGATAGAGCATACAACCACAGGGTGAAAACCTTTTGACCGCAAAATAATCCTTAAAGTTGTTTTCTCACATTGCAATCGTGATGGAGTTATTTTTATCTAGACGAAAAGCAATTTGAATTTTTAATAGCAACGTGACTTGACGTGACAAAAGTATTGATCGGCATTAAAAAATATTCTATGCAAGTGTTAAGGCTCTTTCAAACAGACGCGACACGCGACGAGCGGTGTCTTTCTGTCTTTCTGTCGCGTCGCGTGTCGCGTCTGTTTGAAAGAGCCTTTAGTAGTAATTATGCAAAAGCATTGACATTTGTCCCACGATTTTGAGTTGTTTCAAATTGATTCTTATTTTCTTAAAAACCACACAAATTCACATTTTGCAGTTGCGGCGTGAGTGAATCGATTTTTAATTATTTTAAAAAACAAAAAACCCGCCTGCAAAAACACAAAAGTGAAAAGAGAAAATAAGCATTATAATTCTATAGAATTTTGGTATTGCAAGCGGGACAAACCAATAACCTGAAATTATGGTGTCAATTTTGTTTCTCCGCACAAATTTATGTTCAGTGGCAAGAACATAAATAAAATTATATCGTAAAATTTTAAGAAATCTCTTTATTTGATATGATCGTTTAATTAATGCAGTACACATTTATTTTATGGTGGTCGCCATTCGACCATCTTTGTTAGAGAGGGGAAACGGAAAACGTCTCCTTATAATGTTACCAATAAAATACACCGTAAAAATGTAGCCAGTCTATTAAAACAAAATACTAATAAAATCTATGTTCGGATACAAACATATACATACTCAGCAAAAACATTACCCTTCTTCTGAGGCAGTCGGGTAAAGCTTAAATAGTAAAATGACTTTTTTTGCTTGAAACGGCTTCCAATAGCCAGCCAATATCATGCATATGCATTTTACTTTCGGAACTTTATTTTTTTTTTGCTAACTTTAAAATTATATACTTACTTATATAATTATTTTTTATTTTTATTATTGTGAATGTGAGGACTATGTGGGTCATATATATAATATATATAACATAAACATAACATCACGCCTTGTTTCCCCGAAGGGTTGGGCAGAGGTGTCCCTGTAGCAGGCACACCCACATTTCGCCAGTTATGTTTAAGTCCCATGTAATAGGGGGCGAGCCTATTGCCATCAACCGGGCACAAATCCAGACTCCGAGCTGCTACTGAGAAATTTCAGATAGAAAAACCCATACATATACCCATACCCATATATATATATATCTCAGTTACTTTTAATGATCATCTGGCAGTTGTGAGTACTTTATGCGGCCTACCCAAATGTCCTTTCTTTGGTATTGTTCGTCGAATCATTGAGCTCCTTTTAAGTTCTGAGTTGAGCTACACGATTACTGACAAATGCGTGCATGGAATGGACAGGTCCACTCACATCTGTATGGTTCTTTCCTCAAAAGACCATTTCAGACACAAATCTACATGGTCCTCAAATGAAATGCTCTGACCAAGATTATTTCCTGGTTTTTATATACACATTGATATTAATGAATTTTATATACTTTTAAAGTATTATATTATTTAAATTATTGTGAATGTGAAGACTATGTGGGTCATTCCTTTTTCTTTTTGTTTTTAATTTTTTCTCACTTAGTTCTAATTATAGTCTGACAGTTTTGAGTAATTTATGCGGCCTACCCAAATGTCCTTTCTTTGGTATTGTTCGTCGAATCGTTGAGCTCCTTAATTCTGAGTTGAGCTGCACGATAACTGACAAATGCGTGCACTGACTGGACAGGCCCTCTCAATCTGTGTGATGCTTTCCTCAAAAGACCACTCCAGACACCAATCTACATGGTCTTCACATGATCTGACCAAGATTATGTCTGGACTTTAAAAGAGACTGTGACCTCTGAGTTTGTTTCGGCCTTTCTTCTCAGAGTAGTCAGATAGGAAACGCCGACCTCATCTAGTTTTTAAAATATGATTGATGTGTAAAAGTGTTTGTACAAACCTATTTACAGAAATAAAATCATTTAACATTTATCATAAATATATTGTAGGCAAAGTGGGAACTTATTTTTTTTTTTTTGCAAAAATTATGTATGGACCTAATGCTTATATCTCCGAAACCGAGAGAACAACCATAATATCCTTGCACTCGATGATGTAACTATTTATTCATGATTTTTTTTACATACTTCACATAACCCGAATCTAAAAAAATCAAGTATGGCGGCGGCACAATGCGGTGGCGTCAATAAAGAATAATTTTGTCTAGAATCGTATTTATTATGTTATTTCAAAGCTATTCTTGCTACGGCCGTAATTAAGTCAAGGAACCGTGATAACAAGTTATTATGTACACCGAAGGTATTAATTAAGTGTGAGTAATTAAACTGCATACACTGTAAAGATAACAGGAGGTGTTTATTAATAGAAACTGGATAATTACGTTCTCCTTTATGAATTTGTATTTATCGTCCTTGCCTTATTTATTTTCAACCACAGTTTTTATCTCAATAAGCAATAACTTTGCAAGCTGCTTGATTGAGATTGTTTTTAAACATTGTTCTGTCATTATTTTTATTGCTTGCGGAGTGCAAGTATTTATTACGTATATCTCTAATTATTCAGTTCTGAAGTTCTTAAGTTCTGAGTTGAGCTACACGATTACTGACAAATGCGTGTACTGACTGGACAGGCTCTCTCAATCTGTGTGGTTCTTTCCTCAAAAGACCATTTCTATAATGCTTGCACTCCATTTATTACGTATTTCTCTAACTATTAAGTTCTGAAGTTCTGATTTGAGCTACACGATTACTGACAAATGCGTGCTCTGACTGGACACTGGACAGGTCGACTCAATCTGTGTGGTTCTTTCCTCAAAAGAGCATTTCTGATACCAATATACAAGGCCTTCACATGATCTGACCAACATTATGTCTGGACTTTAAAAGAGACTGTGACCTCTGAGTTTTTCTTTCACTAAGTGAGTAATAAAATAATCATGTATAATGTTATATAAAATATATATAAGAGGAAATTCAAAAGTGGCATCAGCGATCCCGTCTCGATCCCGTAGAAATATCGGATTAAAAGTATCCTATATGTTAATCCAGGTTATAAACTATCTGTGTGCCAAATTTCATCTAAATCTGTCCAGCCGTTTGAGCGTGAAGAACAGACAAACATACACACACACTCACAAACTTTCGCCTTTATAATATTAGCATATCATGCAGAGAAATAAGGGAAATGTCGTCAGAAAAGTTTTGAGTATGGATGTGGATGACTATACGAGTAGGGGAAGACCAAAGAAACGATGGATGCACTGTGTGGAAGATGATATGGGTAGAAAGGGAATTACTACCGAGATGACTAATAGAAAAATATGTACCAAAAAGACATATTAAGCTGACCCAAATAAATTTAGATAAGGGAAGAATGGATATCCCCATAAGTAATCCCAAAACATCATGTCTACTAAAATAAATCCTTATACCACCTTTTATACTTACGTCATACACAAAATATAAGTAAATACTTATAGTATAAAAGTATCGGGCACCAATCTGACAGTCACAAAAAGGTTGTAAATTCACTAGTAGCCGTAAACACGTCAGGAACAACGCTAGCGTCGTTGTCAAACGCTCTAGTGATGGGATTTAAGTATAAGTTCGAGTATTTTTACTTGAGCGTTCCGGAATTCTTTAAGATTAGATTGTGCTGTTGACGTCTTATTTTGTAGCTAACGAAACAAAGAGGGTATCTAGCAATATAGTATCCTGTGTGCATTATTATTGCTACACGTATACAGTGATCAAAAATCCTTTGGCCTAGCAGTACTTGATTATGTGAAGTCGGGGAATTTAATTGTACCTGAAGCAAATTGACCACCAACTTATATTGTCCGTATATTCAAATAACAACTGTCATTCTTTGACAGTCGTGTGAAATGGCTATAACAGGTCAATTTTCTTAACAATTGATTTACCTGACGGTGTGTCATTGAAATGTCATGTCATTGTCAATTGGTATTCCGAGCTTTCATTATTTTCGGCTGTGGTTGTCATTAAATCTAGCAGTTTTATCTAGATCAGCCCTTTCGTTGCATCATTCACATTCAACAAGTACTTATGCACAGTTTTTAGTGCAGGTACCTACAGAAGAAAAAAGTTTTTGAAACATCGGGTTTTCATGCTCAGATGTTTTCTGTCTGGAATGATACCTAGTACCGGTTCTACCTGACCTCAATCCTCACATGTAGGTAAAACTGGAAGGATTAAAAGATTACAAGTGAACACAACATCTCCCATGTTGGTAGCAACAGGTTACTAGTTCGCCAGCTCGAACATTACACTATCAAGCAATAGTTCTATGTGAATCTCTTTATCGCTCCATTTATAGTAGGTATTTACTTCATAAACATACCTACTAGTCTTTCAAGGGATTCGGTTACTATTAAAAACGCTTTATCGCTCTAAATTCTTCACTGACTGATGCCACAGCGACTGGTGTCGTCAGCATAGTATTTGTCTACTATTCTAGGTGAACTTTATCTATGGCCAACGTCGTTTTTTTTTTTTTCTAAAGATAATATAATAATAAAACTTATATAATTAAAGCATAGCCGTCAATTACTTCCAAGTATTTCGTGTCATGTTTTAGGACTATTGTGAATTGAAATTATCATATTCCCGCCCCTAACAAGACTCCTGTCTTGTCGTGACCTATTTACGTCAGAACACTTTGAAGTTTAGCGGTTTTGTGTCAGTACGCTTTGAGTATAATGTCAATACCTATTGTGGACTAAAAAGCTGACTTCAAACATTCTTCTTGGTTCAAATCACTCAACTGTTCCATTATTTTCACATCACTAGCATAAAGTAGGTACCCCGCTATGTACACTGTAGTACTATGTAGAACTTTTACTGGACCAGTATAAAAACTGGTTTAAACTACTTTAATTGGTTTTTGAGATACCAAAATTTACATTTTATTATTCTCACTAATTAAACAGCACTTACTGATATAAATCCGTCTATATATATTAATGTTTTATATGATAAATATTTATGTGGGCTGACTTTATGAACTCTTCTCGTGATTGCGTCGATAACTTTCTCTAAATGAAGTAAGAAGAGCTTCTTAATTATAATAACAGTCAATCAATGAAGATACTAACGAATGTGATACATGTGTTCAACTGATTCATGTATGTTCATGGGTCGAATATTCTGAAGAATAAATTAATTGTACTTTCTTATAAACTGTACACTGAATATTTTTGAAAAAAAAAAATCTTTGAGGTGTGGGAACAAGTCTGATGCCGATAATATAGTTTTTAAAATTTTTGACCTATTGTCTGGATGTATATTCCGGATTGGCGCATAAATAGCTGAACGGATTTGGATGAAATTTAGCACACAGATAGTTTATAACCTGGATTAACACATCGGGTACTTTTAATCTCGTTAGTACGTTCCTGTGTGATATTATACACGCAGGCGAAGCCGCGGGCAGAAACTAGTTGGAATCAAAAAGTCGAGACGGCTATAACTCCGTGCTCTCTTACACATTTACAATATTTAATTGGAGTCGCTTAGCTTGTAAGGCATTATACTAACTTACACGCTGCAATTTAATATAATGTACAGTCAATTTGCGTGCTCCCTTCAGTCGGTAACCTGCCTTTTACATATGAATAGTGCCAACGACGCGGCTTAATATAAACCAAGTTACACTAAATACCAACCTTGCAGTTGGTACTAGACATTTCATAACAAGTTAAAAACTCCACAATTTTTCACTGCCGCAAAACCGTTGAAAAAAGAAATATCGATCAGCATTGCTTTTTCATTGCGCCGAAACAGGGCTGCTTCCCAACCGTAACGGAGGGTCCCGTACGTACAATAGTTACGAAAAAACGAAGCTTTTGTCTCGCCCCTCGCCGCCTGACAGCAATTAATGTTTTATTTCACCTTTGTACACTGTCGAGCAACGGAATATACGAAACATCGTGGTTTAATGGAACCGCGACGTGTGGAGTTGCCAACAATCAATTAAATTCAATGAAGAATTTATTAGGAAGGTCATTCTTTGTAGTGCAAATGGGGGGTGAAATGTCAGAGTAGTTAACGGGCTAAGACGTGAAGTAAAAGAATTTAGAATATATTATTTAAGGAAATAAATGACCGCAGGAATAAATCGAAAGACAGAGTCCCAAATTCTCACACTATGATGCCGTCAGCTCGTGTCCCGTATATTAGAGCGACATTTGATCAATACTATCACTTTGTTTACTTCCAAATGAAACTATTATTACTGTACGTTCCAGTTACGTGCATTATTATGCACTCAGCATAACCAACAATATTGACCTCTAAGACTGTATGAACCGTTACGGTATGCCTGTCTGTATACCTTGCATTTGACATTAAAACAAAAGGTACGGTCACTAACAAAAGACTAGTAACACTTCAGTTATTAAATTCTTAATTAACGTAACATAACATAACGCCTTGTTTCCTCGAAGGGCTGTGCAGAGGTGTACCTGTAGCAGGTAAATTCTTAATTATTGACCAAATATTTAATTTAATCCTTACTGAAATAGACTTTAAAGAATTGTTACTCTTAGCTGTTATAAGTGAAATGCCAAAAAGCATTTCATCGAATCATTTCGTGTCTATTTTGATAATAATGTAAAAGTGACAGACAGTTTAAATGGACTTTTGTTACTGATCCTTCGTAACTGTATCCATATAAATAATACTTTTCGTGGTTAATAAAAACATAATAAATACTTTTGTAAGTTAATAAAAGGTTATTTGAAATTTTCTTTAAAAAACATATTAAACCGTCTTTCCTGCTGTTGGTCCTGAAAAATGACGAAATACCTTTAGACGGACAAAGACAAAGTCAACACTTCAAACTTCTTTATCTCCACATGCAGCTTTAAAAAAAGAAAAGAAATAAAAACTGTTTATTCTGCACAAACTAAACGCACATGCCAAAAGATATTACTTATAATGTACTTTCACAAATTAGCCAAAAGCCTCGTAGCCAAGTAGTAGAAATATGTGAAGATTGTCTATTACTTGAATGTCAGAGCCATAGACTTTTAATATTGCGTAATATTACGCAATGAAAAAGTGTTAGCTATTAGACACCTCTTAAGCCGCAATTAAGATACTGCACGAGTTACGTCATATATCTTGTGCTGAATACACAGTATCTATAGAAGGAACAGTTAGAAGGGGAAGCGAAAGGTTAATAACGAGATATTTTAACTTGATGTAAGCTTTTTTTTTTGTAAAAACGGGTAGGAAAGTCATAACTAACCACCGTAAGGACTATTCTTGTTTGCAGCATTCAGCCGCCATAGAACCGCGGCGGTAACAGATGTGGTCATCGTGTGCACGGGATTTTGTTTTTAAATTGGTTAGTTTTGGGCTTCCGCGATGGTACGTATAGTACTTATGGCTGTACTATGCATTATATGACTTAGGAACCGCAGTTTACGTTTAATATGAATAATATTGCTGCATAAGTAAGTAAGTACAAACACGTAAAAAAAAAGTTTTTAAACGAGATGATTTCGGTGTTTCCTATCTGACTACTCTGAGAAGAAAGATTGAAACAAACTCCAAGGTCACAGTCTCTTTTAAAGTCTAGATATATTCTAGGTCAGATCATTGGTCACTGTTGTCGGCAACCATGGAATGTGAAACCAAACTGCAACCTACTTTGTTTTACTCCGATTATAATATTTTCTTTGTTTTCGTTTACACTAAAGCGTATTAATTAGGCGTTAAGTTAAGTTTTTATTATATTATCACTTATTTCCCAAGTTCGTCACCGTACAATTAGGCCATACTTATTAACCCTTTCACTGATCTGGTTCATTGGTTCAAACTCTTCAAATTACCCACGCTTCAAAATTTTAATCAATTTCACCTCACGTTAATTTTACATTTAACCTTATTTTTTTTGTCCTACATTGTAAGTACTCGCTGATAGAGATGTAACGAGTGTGGTTTCCACCTGCTGCCAAGCGGAACCCTAAAATGGGATAGTTCGGATATTGTTGTTAGAAACAGAGGAAATTTATTTTTAATTGTGTTGCACGCCCCGTTTCATTATCATTTCCGTTGGTTCGTGCCAGTAATTGGGAACTAATGAACTTTTTATTGTATTTTTTAGTTTTTTTTTTTTTGTGGTGCATCTGCTTTGATGACTTAGTTAATATTTGTGGCCTGTGATGTATGAATGAGCTGGCTTTTTTCTTGCTGTTGGGTCTGCCTGTAAATTAGATATGTTTTAATTAACTGCCTGTGTTAATTTTGCAAAAAGTTGCAGTTATTTTGAAGTATTTCGCACGACTCATAATGCGAAGCATTAGGATTGCGAAGCATTAGGAGTGCTTTGTGATCGAAAAAAATATTTTGCCTGCTTTCTGCAACTGTTTTTATTGTTACACTCCTGCTAGTACACAGAACCTACTTAATTTATATACCATTGTATAGATAATTTAATGGAGATTAATTCTGTGTTCAAAAATTGATTTAATGCAGCAAAAACGAAAAAAACATCAAAATAGTTTTTAAAAAATTCCCATCAATCAAGTCTGAAACCTGAAAACGTTGTAGCTTGCGAAAAAATCAATTAATTGAGTATTTTTTTTAAAGATTCGCTTCAGCCATAGGAGAAACCCCATTGAAAATGATTCTTTTATTCAAAGATCAGAAAGTTATAATTAATAAAAACTAATTAATATAAATATCTATATCTATTTCCAACTTCGACACTCTTCCGTTGCCTAGCAACCAACAAAGCAAACCTAAATAGTCTTTGACACTACATTAAGATTGCAAAGTGAGAAATTTTACCCATAATGATGTGTAAAAAAGCAGTTAAAACATATTTCATGAAATGTCGTTTAAATAAATTGTTTATTTTTCTGTTTTTGTGTGAGCGATACGAGGCGTGCGCTTTTGGATTTTCCAAATATTTTAATCTTTTTAAATTACGTCTAGGATTTGAATCCATCACTTTCATGAATGCCAAACTAGCATTATATTACAATATAAAATGCAAAATTTCTACGCACATTACATTAAACACTAACTTGTACCTACTATTATAAAGCTGCCATTTACTGGGTACGTCTTTCATTGACTTGAATGTGCCCTTGCGGCTGAGAGTGTCATGCTCACTCTAATGTCTCGCTGATGGTGGCGCGTGTGTTGGATCATTTAGCTCCCTTCAAAATGGTTGAGCTGAATTGTGCTAATCCATGCGTCATGTCTCGAACGGGCGCCGTAAGTAGGGACTGGTCATCTTTTAGCTGCCATGGCTTATTTTAATTTAATTTTTGAATCTTTATTTTTATTTTTATTATTGACCCTTTTAACGTTCTGCATCTTTTTCACATGTTACCAAATTTTTATTTAAAAGAGTTCCCGTGGAGTTTCTTGCCAGTTCTTCTCTATAGAAACCTACTACGCTTTGGAATGGGACACTAGCTTCATCTTTCTGACTGACCGACCCCTTGACAATTCAAAAGTGCCTGCAATTGGTTTATTTGAAATAAATGCTTTGAGTTTGAGTTTTGTAAACAACACTGAATCACAGCAGAAGTAACTGAAGCAATAAAATAATTCCATGAGCAATTTTCTAATTGCACAATAATTGGCCTAGGGACCTATGCTTCAACCAATAACCGAGCCAGTCGGAGAAACCATAAGATAGCATACCTTATTGACGTAGTTCTTACGAAATAAACTTTACCACTTGAATTTTTTTATCCTATACTATTAAACGAGCAATATTTGTATATATATTTATACGTTCTCAAAATCGACTCTAACGATTTCGATGAAAGTTGCAATATAGGGGTTTACGAGGGCGAAAAATCGATCTACATAGCTAGGTTTCATATCTGGGAAAATTAGTTTTCGCCGTATTTTTACCTGAGCAGAGCTCGATCACCCAAAGTTTAGAACGAGATAATGAATAATGACATGATAATAATGACATTTGAATAATCATCATGGCAGCATAGAATGATTAAGTACCTACTATAATGGCAGCATGGAATAAGTAGGTACTATACATGGATTAGTATTAACTTTCTTATACCATTAAATGAGTATGAGTACCCGAGCAGAGCTCGGTCGCCCAGGTGCTTATATTTATAAGTCTTTTCAAATAAACTTCAGACTTTTGCAAACGTCTGCCTAGTTAAGATGTAGGCCGTTTTTATTGCGTAGACGCTTACAATTGTGTTTCTTTATTGTATTTAGCCTCCCTGAAGAATATGTTTTATGAAAACTTTATGTAATATACTGTTAGGTATGAATATTATTATGAAAGATCGTGATTTTTTATGTAGCAATTTGTAATACGCTGAAGCTATACTAGACGATGATATGTAAGTAGGTACTAGGTAATTGTTACGTGAAGATTTTGTAGGTACTTAAAATAATACATACATAACATCACGCCTTGTTTCCCCGAAGGGTAGGGCAGAGGTGTCCCTGTAGCAGGCACACCCACATTTCGCCAGTTATGTTTAAGTCCCATGTAATAGGGGGCGAGCCTATTGCCATCAACCGGGCACAAATCCAGACTCCGAGCTGCTACTGAGAAATTTCAGATAGAAAAACCCAATAACATTTTGCTCGACCCGGGAATCGAACCCAGGACCTCATACTTAGCAGTAGCGCTTGCGACCACTAGACCAACGAGGCAGCAATTAAAATAATAATATCAGTATTTTAGTATCCCATTGCAGGGCAATGGACTCCTCTCATTCCCTTTATACTTAGGTACTTATTTTTCTAGAAGGACAAGCATAGAAATATTTTCCAAATAATAATCTGTTTAAAAAAGTTCAAAAATTATGGACGTTAATCTACTAAAGTTGGGAAAACAGGCAGAATAGACTTAGGGTTGATGTCACGGATGAAACTGAACGCGATCAGCACATCTAATTCGCGTTCAAGTACTGTCAGTGTCATCAATGTTGTGAAATATTGACGCTGACAACCCTTGAAAGCAGTTCAGTTGACGTGATGATCGCGTTCAGTTTCATTGGTGATTTTGGCACTTAGACTCGTCCACTTTTGCACACCGTACAAATCACATAGCTAAATCCTTTTCAGAAAAATATAACCTGCCAGTTTCATCTTTAATTTCTGTACAAACATGTATCTACATGGAAAATGACTCACGTATATTCAAATATATTCAGACATTGTAAAAAAATAAAAGCTAGTAGGAACGCGTATCGCAGTTAGGCCCGTCGTCCACGACACTCAAAAGTAACATATTTGAAACTCAAACCGCCGATAATTAGCCGCATGTCACAGCACCACAGATTAATACAGATACTTCAGTCTACAAAATCCTTTAAAATAAAAAGCGACTCTTGCTTCGACACAATAAAGTGAAATTCAGGTCGCATAGCGCTAATTACCTACAGTGAAGTTGCCTATCTTTCTATCTACTCTATCTTCTAACTACGTTACACTCACTGAATTGGCTCAACAAGTCGAGCCCGTCGCGTACTTGTAGCCACATACCTAAAATGCGAAGTGAACGATTTCTCGCTCGCGTCCATTCCTAGCACACATCCCTCGCACATATTCCTCGCAAACATCTCTCGCACACATCTTTCGCACCCGTCTCTCGCTTGTTTTGTACGTAAAAAAACCTCGCTCCGCTAAGCCGTTTCCACAGGAGCTGCGCGGAGCGAGGTTAGGTAAATGAAGCGATTCTATTGGTTCTCAAACACATCCCTCGCAACACATCCTCTCATATACCTGATGGAAACGCAACCTTAGTGTTAGGGCCTCTGGTTAGGTACTTTCGAGTAGCGTTGTGGACGACGGGCCTTATAGCAAAAGGAACAGAGCATGAAGTATCTAAGCAAACTTTATTCTTTGTTCTCTTAACTCCTGTTCTGTTAAATCGCTAACATTTGAGTTATTGCCGAAACAACTTACAATTTTCTTAGCCGAAGTACCGCAGATGTGGCTCGGGTTTGTTTAGATTTTAAACCCTGAAAAAGAAAATAACTTGCAACACACAGGACGATAGTAACAAGCTAATTATTAAGAACGCAAAAAATACTGTTTGCTTATGGTAAATTCTGAGACTGCCCAAAACAGGAGTGTTATGTTTTAACGTTTATATTGAATCCAATTCACTGCGGTATTTATTTATTTTTTAATATCGCAGCATTATGCTGAGATAGGAGCCTTTTTGGCCTCGCACAGGTGGTTATTATTTTTGTTGTTAGTTTGTTAGTTTAAAATACTCCTTTCTTATTTTATATTTTATAAACGTATGTATTTTCTGTGCGTGTCCCAAATAAAATATATTTCTTTATTTATTTCTTTCTTTAATTTTCAATTGCAATAACACTTCATCTTTAATAAGTATAAGTCCAGTTGACGATAGTTCGATCTTCATATACATACTCCTTAAAGGAAAACTAGAGATATTCACATAACTATCGTCACAAAAATCTGCGATGAACTCCTAAAACATTTGTCAGTAAATATCTCTGGAAACCCACATCTGTATTCAGCCACAAAGGATCCAACCTCGGCAGGTATTTCGGTTCAAATGAACAACACTCGTACTTTCCTTTGCAGGTCTTTATAGCTCAACTGTCGCAATCAATGTTCCAGTTGTTTGCAAATTCCAAAAACATGAATATCCTGCCGCTATGCAGAAGGAAATTCCGAAAAAATACTAGTATCACCAAAGCATTTGCCATCAAAAATTCGGCTAAATAATAGAATTGACCAAAGCTTTCGAACAATGAATAATTCATTGACTTTCATCTCCACACTTCCATGTCAAAAATTGGATTTGATAAATCGAGCTGGCCGATTTAACAGACATTATTTAGCATTACAGATCATACTGGCTGGTCTTAAAAATAAGCATTAAATTATAGGTATATTAAACTTTAAATAAGTGGTTCTTGCAGCGTCATAACATAAGCTAGAGCTTCTAAGTTCTAATGTAAGTCGTTTACTTAGGAAGCTCTGTTTACCTCATAAGTAAGTAGGGTTAACGATACACGCTCAGAATCTTCAAAAGGACAATGTGTAGTAACTTTAGCAGTAATCTTAACAAGCCCAGAGGAAGGGTCAAATATCAAACGAGAACCATCTTCTAATTACTAACCACAATTACGGACAGACACATTTCAACTATGACCCCAAATTGTTAATATGTATCATTCATGCTTTCCTCTCGATGTAGGTTAGCAGAATTGGTACTAAGGAATTTTAGGTCTGTTGATGGTTTTAAGTACGACGAAGAATTAGGAATTGGAAGACATTAGATGACATTAAAACATGGCCAGTGGACCCATTCACTTACATTTATGATCGCAACTGAATTTGAATTGTTTCATTGGCTATATACATTTAAGTTTAGTGTGTTTGCTTCTAAGTATATGTTATCCGGTAAAAGTCAAACATAGCTGCTTTAAATTTTTTATCGATACTGATAAATGTTTTTTCGATTCTTCAAATCTATATACTTTTAACTTTTGTTTAATAACTTCTGTTTAACAACATGTTACACTAACAGCAAGATATAAAAGAGCGGCGCCTCCTGGCACAAGCATCTATATGCTTAAAAGGGGACGCCACCAACTGTATAATGTATGTACAACGTGTAATATCGAAATAAACATTTTTGTATTTTGTATTTGTTTTGTATTGTATATACATACATAAAAAATCAATTGCCGTGCATTAGTCTCGCAAAAACTCGAAAATGGCTCGACCGATTTAAATAATATTTTTTTTGGTTTTGTTTGCCTCAATACAGAATTATTTTAATTTAGAAAAAAAAACAAAAAAGGACAACGTCTGACGGGTCAGCTAATCTTTTATAAAAAAATATCATTTAAGTTTCTCATGTAAGTGAATACCTGTTATAATTCTTATGAGAAATAAACATTCTCAACCATATATATAAGGTCTCGATTTAGTCACCTGCATCCATCAAGGGGGTGATTCTACCCATCATACTGAACAACTTTCCCTATGAAACTCATATCTCATATTCGTAAAAAAAACGACAAACTTGCATCGAAATAGTCTGCCCACTGTTGTTTAGGATTTTGTTCTTTTTTCCCCTGAGTAGGATATGAATTTCATAGCGAAAGTTGTTTAGTATGACGGGTAGAATCACTCCCTTGACGGATGCAAGTGACTTAATCGCCATCCTGTATGGTTGAGAATCTTTATTTATCATAAGCCAAGTGCTTGGCGATACGACGCCGCCACCGCGCCGTCGCCACGCTACGTAACCATGTAGACTGAGCCACCGCCGCGCCACCACCGCGCCGCAACCGCGCCGCCGCCGCGGATTGTTGAGTGATATGGCAAAATCAAGCGGCGACGGTGCGGCGGCGGCGCGGCGGTAACTCAGTCTACATCACAGATATAGATAGACCTAGATAACGCAAGAGCAACTACTTCGCGTGCCATTCGCGTGCCCAGCTAACGTACAATAATCGTATGCTGCCACTTTCGCGCTCAGTCTGCATCGGTGCCACGCTTGTCTGACGTCAGTTAAAAAAATTAAAATGGTTAATTGCGCTGTTATAAATTGTAAAAACTGTGCAAATGCGACGAGAAAAAATAAAGGAAAGTTTTCCTAGTGCTTGTGACGTCATAGTAGGTAGTCAAAAAATGGCACGTTTGGTTTTCATACAGATCGTGATACTTGCGTTATCTAGGTAGGTATATCTGTGGTCTACATGGATAAACGGCGTAGCGACGGCGCGGCGACGGTGCGGTGGCGGCGCAGCGACGCCGTCGTGTGGCCGAGCTTTTGGCTTCGCAGACAACAGCAGATATTTCAAAAAATTATCCTTAATTGCTAATTCAACACAAAAATCTATCCCAGCAGCCTATTTACCAGAACAGCTTTATTTACCTCCATTATATTCCTCTACATCTATACTAAATACATCAGGGATTTCGACATGCCTATCCCAACTCTAACCTCAATGATATTTCTAAGAGAGCTCGCCTCCCCGGGGCACCATTCATTGATATTAGCAGTCGAAACTCACTATATCATAACTGTATTATGTTGTTCAAGTTTGAGTTGATATTTGTTGCAAGGATACGCAAAGTTTCTATGGAAAGAAATGTATGGAGTATTTCTGTACCGTGTCTTAGGTTTTGTTAGGATTACTTAGATTTTTTGCGTTAGCTACTTTAAAAAAAAAACGGCTAAAGCAACCTAAAGATTTCTTGAAAGGTTTATAATGATTTATCATTTTCGTTAATGGTATTCCAAAAGTGACATTTATTTAAGAATACAAAAGAAATAATAACAATAGTACTAAATATAAAGTATACGAGGCAAATCAAAGGGAGCTTAGACCCTTTGGTAACCTTTGCGGTATAAACCTTTACCCATTTTTGGTAGGGAGTATCAAAAATGTCACGTGAACGAAACCACGGACGATACATTTATATTATTAAAACCTTCAGACGGAGAATATGGCGTTGGTACTTTGATTATCAAAATTCTTGATTCATCTTTTAATACAATATGTTGTGGTAAAATCATTATAATCTTCAATAAAAAATCTGCATTTTATTTTTTAAATAATTACAATTTTTATTTAAAACTGTTCATGACAATATTGTGCAAAATTACCATTTCTAAACCTCAGCTGAAGCTACAAAACAGCTACATAAAGTTTATAAAGCAAAATACAAAGTGATTAATGGTATCGTATATCAATTACCAATGTCAGGTGCAACTTGGTTTTTGTCGGGAAGTTTTCAGAGGGGTCTTTAATGGTGCTCCAGAATGTACGGGGAACTATTGCATGTTTTATATAAGAAATGCGCACGAAGACAGATCGGCAGGAAAGTAATGCGCCATTGTTGTGAAGAGTAAATACTTGTATTAATGTAGCCGCAGATATAAATGAAACGCAGAATTCGGAATAAAAGATAAATGAAATAAGAGACACGGATGAAATTAATTTTGTAATAGAAGTGTATGAAACAAAATCTGAATTGGAAGAATGACGAAGATTAATTTAAAATAAGAAGCTATTTTTGCGTCAATTTGGGGTTCTTAAGCTATAAATGTACAAGATTTTTTTCTTAGTGACGATGAAGCTAATCTGATTAAGATGTGAAAAAATGGTATTAAATATTGTGGCAAGTCTGATTCCGGAAAAACCATTATGAGATTCTGTTAAGGGGATAAGCCAGGTAAAGTTTTCTCTTATATATAGTCTAAAACTTAAAGCGTAGATAAACAAATGCAAAGAACCATATTCAGACAATCTCAAAATATTAATAATGAAGTCCTTTCTAAAATAATTTGTGTAAAATGAAAAAATGAAATTGATAATACACGTCCAACCCTATTATATTATCTAAAATGTATTCTTAAAAAGCTCAAAGCTAAAAATTTGACGCACGATAGAAAATATTGATTGAATCATGTCAAAGGATATGTTTCGGATCAATCTTATAACGCCTACACTTTAATATCGTCGTAAAGATAAAAAACAACTGTTAAAACACCGAACATGTTTCTAAACAGCTTCACAAATCGTTAACCAAAGCAAATCTAGAATTTACCGAAAGCAAAGCCTAAAGTAAGCAAAGTTAACCCAAGTGTAAAACCGCTTACAGAACCTAGAGCAACCATCTAAAAGTTCGATAAATTAAGTTAGCACACTCCTGGGGTACACTCGAAGTCAGAAGGTTTTTGAAAAACACCCCATTCTTGCAGTGGAAAAGGTTTGTGCACTTCTCTTGCTAAAGGAAAATTACGTTCATATAAAATTGGAATTTTTAGAATTGGAAAACAGCTGAAAAGTTTTGCTGACCGATCCAATGTTGAACCATTGATTTTGGAGAATTTCAACCACTCCATATCGTTGTTTGTTCAATTATAAGATGCATTGGTTGCTTCTCAAATAACGATGTATTGTGCTACGTAGATACGTAATGAAGAGTCATTACGTACCTAAGACAAAATCTTATCTATCTTACCTTTTTCTAATAAATAAATCGTATACCTTGTATAGATAAGTCATTTACTAAATAACTATGTTATTTTAGATAGTTAATAGTTGTTTACTACATCTTGTTTACTACATCCCTAATTATGTGTAACTGACGATCTTTCGAATTTCTTGCGTTAACTATCTCATATAAATTGGCACGTAAGGAATACACTACTATTTCGAAACTTTAGACGTCAAATTCGATTATATACCAGTTCTTTTTATTTAGTTACTGTCAATATTTTTTTTTTAAATCGTTTTCTATATATTGCGTAACAGATGGATGGAAAATGTTTAACGTCTTCTTGACTAGGTCTAATAATTCTGGTATCGAAACACATAATTTTCAAAGCATTTAACACTATCCTTGCATACTTGTGTGAAACATACCTGTAACTGTTGACATCGTGGTTGAAACTGTGATTATTCTGTTAATTATCGCTTAGAGTATATGTAGGTCAAGTGACATTGAACCACAACTGAATTTAATATATTATATTATTCTATATGTAAAAGTAAAATAAACGTCCCTTGGATGGACTGATAGTTCGTCTATGCTGTTCCGTTTTAAAAACTGCGTGAACGTAATTGAATTGGTGTGGCTCGGCTTTGAATTCAAAGCTAGTAGATAACTACTGATGGTGTTTATCAAAACATTTTCGAATTGGTTAAATGAAAATTTTGCTAAGACGTTATGGAGAGGTGATGGAAGATAACAACGTTCTCAAAACATTTCTCTTTAATTTATAATTTAACACAAAAATCTATCCTTTACCGGACATATTTATTTTCCTCTATCTTATTCGTCTACATCTATACTAAAGACATCACGGATTTCGGCATGCCTATGTGACTGATAGTTCGTCCGTGTATGCTGTTCTGTTTTAAAAACTGCGTGAACGTAATTGAATTGATGCGGCTCGGCTTTGAATTTCAAAACTAGTTTTTTTATATTTTTAAACACATTTTCGAATACTTGAAACGAAAATTTAGCTAAGACGTTATGAAAATGTGTCTAAATTAACTAAATTGGTAACTAAACACCCCGCTAAGAATAATAATGGGCCAGTTTACCGCAAAGTGCTTTGCTGTGTCACCATTCATCATCCGACCTAACAACTACATTAATATTAAGACGGATCGCGTTTTGTTTGCTCACTCGCACATAGCTCGCTCCCTTTCTGTTATTATCAGTTTGACAGCTTCTTGAGGATGAGATATCGTTACATTTTAATGGACTATATTTTTTGGAGGATTATTAATAGAGAATAAAAGTATTCTTTAAAACTCTTTGTGTAATCCGAATGAAGTATGTAGGAAATTATTTAGATAGATAATTGGGAGAATGGAAAATTAATCGCTACTCTTAATATGAAAGATTAGGACTCTAATGATGATTATTTTTTAAACCAACCTAGTACACAGTGAACAAAAAATGATATAGCAAAGCTTTATTGTTGGCCCTAATATGCACCCTTGTTGAAACAAGCTCGATCAAAGCTCTCACGATGACCTACTTAAAAAAACAATACCTCACTGCATTGAACGAACAAGAGAATCTTTCTGAACATACGCTTAAACAACTGCAGAGCCAATTACACCGTGACAAGAACTTGCAGATCGTGTTACTTTATCAAAAGCATATGTATGAATTTGCTCACAACTCACGAGCTTTAGCTACACAGACAATTCCCTGTTTAACTTAAACCAATTTCCACTCATTAACTCAACGTACCTTGTTGAACATGCTACGAAGTACGTATCAAAAGTATTGCCTTGTTAATTTTCTCTCCAAATAAGTCTACTTCGAACTAAGAACTTCTCCCATTATGAAACTCTGGAAGTGTTTACGTCACACATTATGAATCCCTATATTACTCGAAAATTATTTTGTCGCTGAAATAAACGAATCTTGAATAAAGTTGGTTGTATAACGAGTGGCGTTGTATGGAGTACTCGCATTAGTATTCGAGCCTCGGGTCGAATGTGGCGCGAGATTGTTATCGCTTTGCTGTGCTCCGTTTTGGTACTTGGAATAGCACCGAATAGATGGTGTGTGCTGATTGGATCGCGTTTGCCGTGGTGCGAATTGGTGATTTGTCTGATAGCTGAACATGGTGGAGTTGGACAACAGTGTGGTAGGGAAAGAGTGAATGGATGTTAGTTGCTGAATTCAGTTACGACTTTACGACAAATGCTAAAGGGTTAACAAATTGTATTTGTCTAATCGAAAACTTTTTTTTTATAACTATTACTTTACTTAGAGAAAACGAGCCTGACGGTAGATGTACATAAATCTTTTCAAGAAAATATTTGACCTAAAATATTCCGTGAGATTTTATCAACAAATTACATTTTATCAACACTCATTAATTGTTTCTACTTTTATTTAACAAAGCAATCAATCTTCGCCCAAGTTTCATTGAGACAAATCCTGCGATCAATTTCTATTAAAGCCCAAAGAAGGCGTATACAAAAGTTGTAAGCGGAAAACACATTGTTTCCCCTCCCTCGTTAGCAAACTCCACGGCACTTTTTTGACGTCTGCTCTAGGGCGTCTCTCACAGTTCGAGTGTTTACCCACACAACGCCACATTTTCACTCCCAAAACATCACCCCTCAATCTTATCACTAACAACATAAGATCCAAATCTGAACAAAAATCCTGCATCTCAACTCCAATACAAATTTTGACAATGCAAGGTTATATTTGCAGATTGGTTACGAGTGTTTGCGTTTAAAATGTTCGCGGTAAAGCTCAGAATCGGCTGTTTTTTTGTTCACCCATCGTTGTCCTACTGATTTGTGTGTTACGTTTTGTTCGTGCGTTCTGTCTTGCCTAACTCTTGAAACGAGTATCTGAAACCTTCTTGAGTTTAGGGTCCTTTTCAAATATTTTTATGAGTTCATTGTAACGAAACTCAATATATTGAAAAGCTTTTTAATACATATAAGAATGTTATACGATGCTTTGATGCCACCCTTAAAAAATTTCGTCAAAATGTAGCGGAATTTCGGAGCGCTTTTTACCGGTGATAATTGCGCTCAAATCCGGTGTTTCAGTATTTCCATTCTGTTTTATGACATCACTCCGGAACTTCCCACTAGACAAAACAATGTATCGTTCCTTCCAGACGATCTTACCGCGATCCTTTGGCACGACGCACAAACCATCTCAAAAATAACGGAAATGAACGAGATGAAACTGGTGCCAAATTCACAAAGGGCAAATATGATTCACTTGATTTGGGAATCTGTCCAAAGATGATTTCATCACGAGTTTCAATATTCCTTAAGTGCCCGCTGAATCACAGGATTTTGACTAGTTGAGCTTATTAAATTTTATAGATGTCCCATATATTTTAGCTTTCCTATAAATTGAGTTAGTACCTATAGTATCTGTTTTGTCAAAATATATTTTTAAAGATATCCGACTGATTAATTTTAGTAAACAAACACAAACAAGAACAAGATTTGCTGAATTAAAAGGAAAATCCACAATACACTCCTCCAACATTTGTTCAACAAATTATGTCGCCATCATGAAATTCCCTCTCCCGCAACTGAACAGGATCGATAACACATTGAAAGCAAAATTATTAGCAGAAACAAAGGTATAACCTCTGCCCCCACTAAGTCCCATATCACATGTCATACAAGATTCCAATCTCACCCTTTTCCAAAAAAGCAAAGAGACCCGTTTTATAATATTTCAGTGAACACAATGAGCCTCAGAGGGTTTAAAACTGAGGGCGATGTAACACCTGCTTATATCCGGATCGCCCCGGGGGCAGGCCCCTTATTTTTGCAATAAATTAGAAACCGCATCAGCCGTACACATTCGTACCTGTCTAGCTAAAACCTTTCCAATTATTGGGGCCTGCTTTCAGCAACAACTTGTAGTTGACCAAACCACGGTATGATTAATTTGTGTTCTTAATAGTTTTATTGTGATCGTAAATATTGTTAGTCTTTTGCAGGGGATCAGTTTCATTAAAATATTTTGTATGGTTGTCAAGAATAGATTATGTTTCGTATGTAATGAAGCTGTCGGTTCGACTAACGTAACTTTTTGTTGTTTAAATTATTTTGCTGTCATGTGCATCTGATATAGCAACTGACACAACATTTATTTTGACTTATTTGACTGTGTTGTTGGATGTTTTATAATCCCTAAAAATGCACCTACTTACAAATAATATTTGATACAACATTTGTGAGATCAAAATATTTCAAAACTTTAGTATTGTTGTGGTTTTTGAACCAACAAGAAAATCCTTCTACGTAATAAAACAAGTTAATAAGAGGAGTAAGTCTTTCTATTCGTCTACTCATATCACGCAACAACCACTTGTTGTTTCAAGAATTGCATCAAATGAAATATTTAAACCTATTATTAATATTTGAAAAGAATAAAAAATAATAATCCAATTTATATTTTTAATAATATATCTTGAATAAATCTTTCAATATATAAAAAATAAACATAATATAAATATAAGCTTAATTCTATAAAATATAATAAAAGTAAAATAATTACTTAATTTATCCTATCAGAATTATTAGCTTAATCATACCTACTTCCACTTAAACAATTCTTAGCGGTAGCATTAGAGAGTTTATAAAATTTGATCCCATCAAGAGAGTACTAAAAGTAATGGCTGTGAACGAAAATAATAATAGTACCTAAAATATTGTTCAACAAACGCTCATCAACCAATACCCATGAAAACGAATACACGAATATACGAATCCTAAAATCGGAATCGTATCGCACCCGTATCGTTAAGCTAAATGTCCCAAATTGTCAGTCGAAAGTGCCGTGACAAATTGATTGGTTTAATCGCGTTCGCTAGTGACTAACGGACGGAACCCGGTGATAATTAAACGAGAAACCTGTATCGGACGTGTCCCGACTCACACTAGATTGCTATAAACAGGAGAGTTGACCGTCTGTGAAATTGTATTTGACTTTTCCTTAAGACTAAGGAAAGTAGTGCAAAATAGGTAAATTGAAAATGTAGTTGCTGCTATTTGGTTGTAAAGATTTGTTTTTATTTCTGAAGCTTTTGGGGTAATGCTCGCTGTTTCTACTGGGAGTGGAAACTGGACTCTCTAATGCCTTACAATTCTTTTATGTTCAGAAACTTTTGTAATATTTAAACTTAAGACTTGTGGATAAGGGTTCCTTAGACAGAAATAAATGGTCTGTATCTCAGTGGCTTGTTCATTCCTTTCAGTTTTATTACTTTTTCTAAACTCTTGCCGAAATCATGAAATGATCTTTTGGGAGAAGTAGCCTGCAAAAGCCAAAGATCCTGAGCCAAAGTAAACTGAATTTTCATACAATCTAAGAGAAAATAAGGAGACCTATTAGAAGAAGTACTTACGTATTCCTATCACAAGAAATTTCATACCAATTTGTTACAAAAATTGTACAGATATTTGCTCTTTATTGTACCAATTTTTGGCCCAATCAATTTTAAATCTGGAATTCGTTTTTCCTGCTTTGCTTTATTTTTTCCTCCTACGATATGGGTCACTACGAAATAAATGTTCTCATTTTTTCCTCTTCATCCCCAAAACGGAGGAGTGTTGTCATGATACGCCTTTCATGTCCGCTCCAATGATCTATACTTACATCATAATAATAATTGTAGTACATTTTCCTCTATATTAGTAGCGGATATTCCAGAGAAATTATTTTACACCGTTTTAATATATTTCATCATATCATCTAAGTATTCAATATATAACATTTAATAAAACACGTTTACGCTTTTACTAATAAAGCATTTCTAAAGTATTTTATTTCTGAAACGCCTTTCTTACGACAATAATCATCAACTAAAGCAAGTGTTGTTTATAAGAAAAAAATATATTTTTTTCTTCTACAGTGGTACTTGGAGATATTTCATTGCCATCTCCATGACTGGATTACAAACAAATGCTTTGTTTCCCTTATCCCGGTCATCAATCGAATGCCATCTTTTTTGTTTGTCTAAATTCAAAATTATATGATTTACTCTAACTCATTTACTTTGAAAGCATTCCCATTTCTCATAAATGTCAGGTTTCCAACAAAATATGATTCGGTCTCCAACCGTTTTACATACTTATCCAGAAATAGATGGAAATAACACATCAGTTGTTTACCTCGCTACCTATTTCATTAGAGTTAACTAAGAGAAATGAATTACTGCGACATTCGTGGGCGTTGGATTGGCAAATTAAAGCCAAAGTGTTAATCCTGTGTGTGGTTTTAACCATCTAACGTTGTATAGTACAACCAACCTGTTCAAACGAAATTGGTTCTTCACTTGTATAGTAAAGTAGGGGTTGTTTGACAGACAAAGTAAGTAGGTATAAGCAATATTTACATTCATAATACCCTCACCGTACAACCCTCTTAACTCTTCCAACACAATGGCGCAGAAATTCTAATCAATGCATTACAAACAGGCACATCGGAGCCAAGTAACCCTACTAGGGACACCACTGCCAAGATAAAAAGCCCGGGATTAAGTTATCGTTCCATAGCAGCCCGAGGCGGCCACCATATCCCAATACTGTTTGATGACGGCCCTACGAGTTATTTGCGAGAAGATTCTGGGTGATTTTGAATTTTACTACACTTCTACTTAGAGATTATGTAGTAGAGTTCTGATATAAGACATAAACGAGATGATAAAGTCGCTATTAAAAGGTACAGTATTTTCTTTGTTAGAACATTATTTCAGCAATATTCTATCCATACTAAGATTACGCTAGAAATAACTAACAAAGAATGCGTAGTTGTAGTAGATTTTTTTTTCTTTTGTATTTACCGCGTGCTTTCCGATCGATCAATTTCAATCCCCGGGATACACGTGAGAATCATCCGATCATTATTACGTTTTTCTTTCGTTCTCAGATCATTACTGTAATTAAGTTCATTAGACAGGCCAAGTATGAGAGCAATTAAATTTCAATTTACTACCACATTATTTCCTCAAAGCAGAAATTGATTACCAAACCCATGAGGTAATAGATTTCAATTTTGATGTAGTCGTTAATCGAACAAATAAACTTCACGTTCTATCAAGATCAAAAGATTAATAACATCTTACTAAATTAATATAATGTTTATATGTAAAATATTCATGTAATAATTCGTTAGAAAAACAATAACAATTTACACAAGAAAATATTTGACGAGAACGACACTAGGGCTTACGAGTAACTGGCGTGTTTCCATTCTTCCTGGCGACGACGGTGAAATTAGATTTTTATAACATTATTTATATTATTGTGCTTCCTGAGATTGTTTATGTTTTAATTGAAATTAGTTTGAACCATTAGCAAATCTTATACATTTTTTTTATTTAAAGCAAAGACGTGATGAACCATGAAATCTATGTTACAACCTTCTACTCAGTAATCCATTGTAAAACCACTCTTACCACAACCATATTTACTTTAGTTATCTCATTCCCCAGCATCTTATCTTCCAAAAACCATAACCAAAAAAAAACAGATACTATATCTTCCATTGTACCCCAACAATACTTTTAGTTATACCCAATCATCCATGAAAATCTCTCA
The DNA here is from genome assembly GCA_916610215.1 of Omphaloscelis lunosa. Taxonomy (NCBI): domain Eukaryota; kingdom Metazoa; phylum Arthropoda; class Insecta; order Lepidoptera; family Noctuidae; genus Omphaloscelis; species Omphaloscelis lunosa. The sequence goes on from OU744252.1 coordinate 3,748,922, forward strand.
TAGTAATAAAGATATCGTATATCAACGGAACCGCGACATTGTCTGTATGCGTAGGTGTCTGAACTAATATCGGACCGGGACCGACCGGTTCCTCGACTATCGAATCCCGATCTCCATGGGCATAGAATAAAGGATTTATAGAAGCGAAATAACCTAATGGGTACACTGTTGCAACTCCCGTACTTGTAGGCACACTATTAACACCAATATTATTACATAGGTGTACATAGTAGGCTATACACAATTTGGGCAGCAAATTTCTATGTCTATATATGAAATTTTTTCTTCTAAGGCATTCTGAATGCGATTTCACCCATTGCTGCGTAGTCCTCTTTCCGTTCTTGTGCTAATCTCCACGCTACTGTGTCAGTCTCATCCAAGGTCTACCCGCGGTGGCAAATGGCAACAATGTGGTTCGCCCATCTTGCCGCTGGATGTCCGACGTTTAACAGGCTGTCATTGACAAAAGCAACCATTTTTGAGCTAGAACGAGCTTGGCTCATTAAAGGGTGGTCAACAATAGGTGATTATTTCGTAGCATTGATATACTATGCACTGAGAAAAAAGTACACGAGTTATCTTCTACACGGTTTTCTTAATCTATGTATACGAATCTATGGACCAGATGAATTTGTCGACCGGCTAAGAGCGTCCAAGTTTTTTCACTACTTTTATTAGATACTGTGAAATTAGAATGGAATTTCATTTCAAATGATTCAACGATGTTTCAAAAAATGTTTGTGTTTTTTTTTAATTATTGTGTGGGAATACGGAATTGTTAAACAGTAACAATAGAATTGCAGTTTTTAATAAGCACTACTGAATAATGGTTTTTTAATCGAATAAAGTCAGGTTCTGTATAAAATGGAAATTCTAAGCCTTTTTTTTTTTTTGAGGGTGGGAAATCATCAAATAACTTCTCCCGCTCTGGGCGGAGCGGGAGGGCGTGTCAGACTCTTACTGACTAAAACCCACCCGTGTTCCTTCGGTTGCCCTGTTGCCGGGGGCCACGATCTCCCTTTCGGTTTTCTTCGCAGCCCCGGCAGGCATCGGCCCTAGTGGACCCCTTCAATTCTGCTGACATCTCTTTGAGGCGCGCGTGGAACACAACGCGCCGTCGACCCGGGCCTGGTCCAAATTCTAAGCCTGATTCCCTAACTTTTGCCTTTGAACATTAACGTTGTTCTACTATGATATCCTTTATCACCCTTCACTCTTTTTTCCCATTACAGCCATCAGTATCCTGAATAAATATACAAAATTATATCGAACGGTAAAGCTATTACTCTATTTCATTAATTTAATATCAGTAAATGTAGTTTTAGTTCAATTAATTTTCAGGCACAAATTAATCCAAAATTTTCCATATCGCTTCGTACTAATGCTGAATCATTAATTTTAACTTGTTTGTTTTCTAAAGTTTCCAATAGCTTTAGAATACGATTTTCTTAAATATTTGTCATTTCAATCTCAAAAAGCCAAGATATTTCTTGTATTTGGATTAACAACTTGAACTTTGTAGGTCGGTACTTACTTTTAAGCAATTTTTCCCCGACGCGGTCTAGCTGAAGCCTTGTTAGTAAAAGTTCTGGTGCTAACGCTTCTTACGTACTCAAGTCAAGAAAAGGACCGATTGGAATTCTATGTGGTTCAAACTATTTCTTATTAACGATGAAAGGCTTACCGCTGCAAGCTTTAGACCAATTACTCTTGTGATGTAAGGGAGGTATACGTTATACCTTGCCCTACTTTTTGGCGAGATCCTCTACGGCTTACAGACGTGACATTTGTATTACACTTGTAACCTTGCGTAGCTTCGTTCGCTTGGTTGTAATCTTCTCTTTGCAATGTTGTCACTGTACCTACAATATTTGTGAATAAAGCTTATAAAACAAGAATTTGTTGAAGGTGATAAACTAGATTTGACAAAAATCTCGAAAACTATATGGACAATAAAATATTCTGTCCTGTTAAAAATAGAAACAGTGCTTTCAAATGTGATGATTAATGTTTTAACATTTGATCAATCAAGCTGTTATCTCTACCAACGTCTACGAAACACTGATCTACATATATATTCCTTTACACATACCTCGACGCCTAACCCTCCCAACCTATCGAGAACAGGTAATCAACTCTTAAAGGCCTCACCCGGACAATTTAGCTTTCTAGCGCCCACACCAATGTCTTATATACGAGGGAACAAGTCCTAACGGGGTGAACGTGACTCAACCGGCGGCACTTGCCCGTGAAGAGGGATTTCAGGTTGTTGATTATTTTATATTTATTCTCCGAATGTTTCTTGAGTATTTTGCGGTTCAAGAGGGTAAGGATAAATGTTTTGTTAAATATTGGATGTACAATGGCTTTTGGATTTTTTTTCATCAGGGAAATTCTTCTTTTCTTATAATCAAATGCTCAGTAGTTACTGAAGAAAGTGTTAGCAAGACTATATTATATTTAACCTATTATCATTATATCGTTTATTTATTTAGTTTCTTATTTATTTACATTTAAAAATATTTCTTTAAAAAAAAGAAAAAAAATGTATAAAATAGAGGTCCGCCGATGTCGGTAGCAGGGCCCAAACTACCGGTATTTAGGGCTGCAAAGACTGAAAGCTCCTCACAATACGAGCCGTATCGAGGAGTACTGCCTTCTCAATAAGGCCCTTGATCCAACCGCCCAACGAGAGCCTCGAGAGATGTTGGAAGGGGCTTTCTGCCATCAGGTCATTGACCGTTATGACAATTGGCACAATCGGCACAATGGTAGCCGAGCTCACATTCCACATGTCGAAAACCTCGTGTGCTAAGTCGAAATATTTTACCTATTTGTTTCTCTTTCTCAGGTTTCACAAGGTTCCCGTCATGTGGAAAGATAATATCGACTATATCATTGCGCGGCGTGCTAATCGGTCTATCACCACTATATCAGGCTTATTGGCAACAATAGTCCTATCAGTAATAATAAACCGTTCCCAGTACAACATGACATGGTGATTTTCGAGAAGTGGGTCGAGCACATACTTGTAATACGGTACCTTATTATTATCATCCTTATCCTCATTCATTTGAGATTAACGCAGCATTTCTTTTCCACCACACAGTTACTCTATCTACCGTCATCGTATCCACCACGTTTCCAGCCATATTATGCTTCACACAACCGATACATTGTTTCCTGAGTACATTACTTAGTGGATGGCTATAAAACCATATGTTTTTATAGTAATCTACTCCCCATTAAAATCAAAACTTTTCTCTCAGCCTCATTCTTTTGAAATTCGTTTGTTTAAATATTTGTAACAACTTTATACTTTACAGCTTTTTTACTTACGTCACAGTTATCCAGAAACTCTGCTTAAAATAGACTATTTTGGAGTCTAGATTTAAAATTGACGGATAAGACTGGCGACCCAAAACCAAAAGTAGAACAGAGCCGACCACACTTTGCTTTAGCCCTTAATCTTCTCCCAAAGTAAACTTTTGTAGGCTAAGGCAACGTAGATCAACAAATTCTGGGCGAAGATTACATAATCGAGAGAATTGGTAATTAGTAATATAATTTATTATTATA